>JAUNZM010000115.1:0-1200000 GCA_033459285.1 Clamator glandarius | reverse complement strand
AGATCTGGGGGTAAATACAGACTGTGATCACTTCAGAGCTGCTTTCTTCAGTTTCAGTCTCAGATAAACACAGCTCAAGAGAAAATCAGTTCAGAGTGAGTTTTGTCAGCTTCAAAAGAGATTCATTCCTGGTAGTGTCATTCACAGGAGGCTGATGGCTGAGATTACTGAGGAAAGCAAGGCCTGTGGGCACTAAAACAGATACTGTTACAGTAACTCAGGGTTTGAAGATAGATTTAATCTGCAACATGGATTTACACCAACTCCCTTCACCCTTCCAGTTTCTTACTCTGAAGGCCTGGTTCCTATTGTCATGCTCAGCCTCCTGTGTTCCGTTTGCATTTATTGTCTGTCTGTCTGTCTGATCAACACAAAAACCTACTCTCTGTCTCCTGTGTGCACTGGACACTGAGCGCAGGGGTAAACAAGAGAGCTGGGCTCTTCCTTCCCCTTGTTCTCTATCTGTGGTGATGTGGCTAGGCTACATCTTCACCCACGGATGGATCCAAGAAGGTTCTCAGCAAAATGAGCACCTCCTGTCCCTAAGGAGACTGGTTGGGGTCCCAGGGAGCCAGTGCCAGGGCTGGCACTGCTCAGCAGCTCTTCTGTGCAGAAACCCAGCCAGTGCCTCACGGTACTGCTGCACAATGAAAACCAGCTGTGCCACTCAAAGCGACTGCTTGCTAGCACCTTTACTTGCAGTAATTCTTGCCACCATTGGACATCTCTGCAATTTCTAGGCATGATCTGTGGTAAATGAGGAGACAAAGCTGAGACCCAGGCTCTGGGTATCTTTATTGCTTTAATAAAAGGCTGTAGAAGGCATTTAAACAGTCTCCTGAGAAACACTGAAAAGGCATCGTTCCCGCAAAGTAAAATTGAAGCCCACGATTACATATTTCATGATAGGGAATACAACTGGTCATGTTAGTGTGGCAAGCAAGTTAACACAGGACTGATTGACCTTCCAGAGTCCTTTTCTGCCATGTGGGAGGCTCAATGACAAACCTGTGAGAGTTTCTCCCTGGAGCTGATCTTATTTTTGATTGCTCCAAAGCTGTGTCCTGCAATTTGGAGTGACGTATCCCTAGAAAGTTAAATTTTGCAAGCTTTGCTCTTGGTGGAAACTCTAATGTGCCTATTGGGAATGCCTCAGCCTATCTGCAATAATGTGATTAAGACAGCTTTACATCTTTGCCTTCTTTGATTGCTTTGGATGCTTCATTGCTACAAAGGTTCCTGTCCCACATCCATGCCTCCTTCCCCAGTCCTCCTCTTCCATACAGTAAGTGTCCCTGGCCTCTAGCATATGGTCGGAACATACTCAGATCAGTGCCGACGCTTCTGCTGCTTCACTTCCACAGCTGCAATAACTGCTGAATGGGAAATCTGTCCTTTAGCTTGGCCGTTTGCAGTCACTGAAGAGAAGTAATTACAATGGCCTTAATTGGCTGACTGTAGAGCCACTGCCCAAGCAGTAATGAATAGCGCACACTCAGGAGCTGGATGAGATGTAACCACCCAGAGTTTCTCCTCCTCTTCTTCCAGCAGGCCTGAATCCAGTTCACTTTGGAGGCTAACAGGGATGTCGGGCTGTTGCCTTGAGGATCCAACCCTTCTACAAAAGAGATGCTGGTCAGCTGAAGGCCCAGAGGTCTCTCCTGAAACTCTTTCAAGGGATCCTGGCAGGGACAGACGTTTGGCAGCTCTAGTGCTGCCTGATTCTGACTGGGTTCTCTGCCTTCCCTTTCTCCTGCTGCTGCCAGGCTGGAGCATGTTTTTTTTCATTAGCAGTGATGCAGGCAGAGCGGGGCCAATTACTCACTGCTTTATGCTTGCTGGAAAACCCACCCAGGACTGGTAATAGCCATTAAGTGAGGGTGCAGCTTTAACTATGTGCCATTACATTAAGTTTCAAGTTGATATATGGCCAGAGCAAATTGAATTCCTGCTGCTATCCCGTCTGACATTTGTTACATTACAATGCCTGCTCTTTTGTTTTTGAGTCAATAGCTGCTGCTTTCGAGAAATATGGATTATTAGAATTTATAGCCCGTCCTACGCGTCTTTTCAAACACTCATATCCTTTTATCATTTCGTTTTGTTGTTATTCTGCCCAGCACAGTTTGTATTTCTTCAGGTTTTAGCACCTGGGACTCTTGATACTTGTGCTAAATCAATACCCTTTGTCCTCATTGCTTTAATATACACAACCATTTGTGTGATGCATGAATTGCAGTGGGTTTTCTGCCTGCGATAGTCATTTACTCCTCCTGCTCAAGCATTCCTTCCCCTGTCTGTGTGCGGGTCGTGCTTTGCAGTAAATATCACAGATCTACATTTAAATTCCTTTATATGACAATTTCCAGGCACCTGGCTGCGCTGGGGAAGGTGAATTAGCTGGCTCCTTAGCGGGAGAGTATCACAGGTTTGACACTATTCCAGTGCCTCCTGGAAGTTCTCGTGTGCAGAGTTAAAAAAGAAAAAACACTGTTTGCTCTTACGCTGAATTCACGTCTTCAAAATCTAGGTTTAAATGCAGCCCCACCTTTTCATAAAGGAGACGTAAAGAATCTCAAGAGTAGTAAAAGGGTAAAAAAGGGCCTTTGGACTTCTGTTCAGATGTCCTCAGTAGGAATTGAAGTTGTCACTCATCAACTGGTGGTTCTAGTGACTTGTGGGAGAGGAATTGCTCTGATAAATGTTCCGCCGAACAGCACAGTGTGTGACCACAGTGGAAAGACCCAGGCTGGTGACTTGAATCCAATCCTATGGCTCAGACTGGATTTACAGCAAGAGCAGAGCGCAGCCTGTGCTGTCACTGCATCTGCTCTGCCTCCCTGTGCTTATGGAGATGTTCCCAAAGCTGTTCATCTTATCCCTCTTACATGTGGTGGATACTGGAGCACGCCACCAAGGGACACGGCAGAGATAAGGTTTCTTTCTGCGTGTACTCATTGCCGACCCTTTGGGGCTGCTCCCTCTTTCCCCTGCTGGCTGTAGGAGTCCAGGGTGTGCAAGGACAGCAAAGCCACGTGTTCCCTCTGAATTCTATACTCTTGCCAAATCAGGGAGTGCAGGAAAGACACAAGAAAGATGAAGGCATAAAAGATGAGATGAAAGAAAGGCAAGGCTTAGCTTGACCAGTCTGCATTTCCCAGGCAAGAAGGAACACGTTGTCCTCTGGCCATTCCTCTTCTTCCCAGTATTCTTCTTTTCATCTGCTCCATACAGTGGCAGTCACACTCCCACCCGTCCATCCCCTGGCTCCCTCCTGGTTCTTGCCAACCCTATAGCCACCCCATGAGCTGCCTCTCCTTCAAGTCTCAAGATTCTTGGCTGCCTGCTGCTGTGTTCCAAGCCCCTCTGCTGCTCCTCCACGCAGATGCCAGCCTGCCTCAGCCGCGTGGCTCCCTCGCCGTCACCTCACAGGTTTCGCTCTCTTCCCTGCTGCCCAGGCTGTCCAGCTCCAGTGCAGAGCACAGCCCTGCGCCCGCCTTCGCGCTTGAGAGGTGACAATTTAACTAAGTGCGATTTCCGAGAATGATGAGTGTGATTTTGAATGTCTCATTGAAAGGCAGGGCAAATCCTTCATCCCCAAAGGGAGATGTGTTAAACACTGCTTCAGAATTAATCTGTAGAGTGTGAATCTCACTCGCCGTGGCGGGGAGAGGAACGGTGGCATCCTCCTTTGTCTCTGTGTTCATGGCAGTCTCCTGGTTTATCTCTGCCACTGCTGCTCTTTAGGGCTCTCCCTCCCTGTCCTACCTCTGAAAAATGGTGTGTCAGCTCCCTTCAGGGTGTGGGTACTCCTGATAATATGTTTTCCATGTAAATAAATGGGAGTGATTTACCTATCGGTTACATTAGCTGCAGTGGAGACCTGTAGCAGCAGAAATAGGGGTGACTGGATCCTCTGCTAGCCTGGCTCCCCGCTGCCGTGCTCTGCTCCTGTGGGGCTGCGGGTCGGGCACAGCCGTGATTGTCTGTACTGAGCGTCTGGGCTGCCTTCCTCCAGATTTGTAGCAACATCACTAGAAGTGGAATCTAACCCCCCTGACTTCAGGAGGGAGGTGAACCTGTCCAGAATCTGACCTTGACAGAAGAGTTTTCCATGGGTTTCAAGTCCTCCCTTAAATCCCTTTATATTCCCAATGCAGCATTTTCCATCACATGTGGCTTCAGACCTTCACATGAAGCACCCATGTCTCAGACCCAGGGAGCAGAGCCCAGCAGGGATGTCAGAAGGTCCTTCAGAAGTCTGTCAGTGCAGGTGGCACGTGCCTGCATGTTCCTTGAAACATAAATGCTCCTGAATATAAAGATTATTTACATTCCCAAACAAAGCTGCCAAACACTTTTAAATGCGCTAACGGTGCCTCTCTCTTTCCGCTGCACTTGCTGATAAAGGGCCATAAACAAGCTTGACACATTTATAATAACCTTTCTCCCCTCCCTCTTCCCTGTTCTCTTCCTCTCTTGCCTCTCTCGCCTCTCTCGCAGGCTGCATTGGGTAATTTTTTATTCTACTGCCATTAGCTGGGATATATTGTTTGATAGGGGGAAATAAAATGTCGAATCTCTTTTTATTTTTATTTTTATTTTCTTGTTCTATCGGCAGCTGCTTCAAATGCCAACAGCGGATGTTTGGGTTGAAAATTTTGTTTCCCCCAGCATTTCTTTTTTCCTCTCTTCATTTTCTCCCCTTTTCCTGTGCCTCCCTTCTAAAAGGTCATCCTAAATGATGCAAGGATAGTTGCTTTTGCAGGTTGTTTTTATCACTTATCAGCCTATTCCAAAGGCCATTTAGTCATCTAGACAAAGGTTGTAGCTTTCAGCTCCCACTCCCCCTTTACAAAGGAAAAATGGATGCTACATCTCTAGGTATATAAATTAGGTATAGGTATAGATATAGATATAAACCAAAATGCTAACCCATCTAGAATAAAAGGTCCTTGTAATTTCTTTGTCTCCAGTCTGACGAGGTCTCGAGTTCACCCTTTTTTCACGTCACCTGTTCCTCTTAGAAATATTGATGGAAGTGCCACATCTAATGATCCCTTCTCCATCCTGTATTGATGGTACTGTAGAAAGGACCACTTGCTGGAGATGAAAGACAGTGGTGAGCAGCCTGGGTACAGACAGTTCCTTTGGGGCTGCTCTTGAGGCTTTTATGTTCAGTAACTCATGGCTGTGCGAGAGGTTTTGTGCAGTGGGCATGGAGGCACGAGGCCACGTGGGGGCCACAAAGTTGAATGTGTGCATTTCTGGAGGCATCAGCTGGTCCTGGCTTTGCAATTTTGTACCTGTAATGATAAAGCACATCTTTGTTTCATGTTCACTTGAAACACTGGCCAGAGGGAGAGAAATGGATGTAGTAGACCTGGCTTGGAATTGCTCATCCCCTGGAAGCAAATGAAGCCCTGGTGAGCTGGGCTCGACTACTGACATTGGGTTAACCTTGCTTAGGGGTGTTGTGGTCCAGGAAACCTGGCAAAGATGCAGCAGCTGTGTAAGAAAACATTACATGGTTAACATAAGATGAAAACCGCCCTTACCTCTCCCTGCTTTGTCTTAATCACATGGTATGTATGCTGGTTTAGGGCAAGGACTGTCTATGCTCATGGGTACAGCTCCTGGTACCACCAGGGCAATAATCTTGTTTTGCAGACCTTAGGTGGGGCCTCTTTCAGTGCTTGAGCCTTTCAGATCAGAGCTGTGGAAAGGGTTTTTTATGATTGATCTATTAAAACTGTTGCTTTTCCTCTTTGCGTGGTATGTTCTGTTGTATGTGCTCTATAAATTTGCAGAGATATGGTTGTGGTCGTGGAAATCACACAATGGAATAACTAAATAGCCTAATTGTAAAGTATATTATCCTCACCGTTGCACTCATCAGCTATTCTGCCACACCTCATAGAGGAGGGCAGCAATTAGGAAAAGCTGACACAAACTTGTACTCAGCAGGTGAATCCAGGCAAATCCAAATTTGATAAACTGATCCCACAACCCATTAAGCCCTCATGGTGGTCTTTTACATAGCCAGAGACTGAAGCTGGTGAAGGGTTTAGAGGGGAAGTTATGTGAGTGGTGCTTGAAGTCACTGGGTCTGTTCAGTCTGGAGAAGAGGAGACTGAGGGGAAAACTCATTGTGGGCTACAGCTTCCTCACAAGGGGAGAAGGAGGAGGAGGAGCAGGTGCTGTTCTCTTCTCTCTGATGACCAATGATATGACCTGAGGGAATAGCCAGGGGAGGGCTAGGTTGGACATTAGGAGAAGTTTCTTTACCCAGAGGTTGGTGGAGCACTGGAACAGCTCCCCAGGGAAGCAGTCACGGTGCCAAGCCTGACAACATTCCAGAAACACTTGGGCAAGTCCCTCAGAAACACACTGAGAGTGTTGGGGTTGTCCCATGCAGGGACAGGAATTGGAGTTGATCCTTGTGAGTCCATTCCAACTGAGGACAATCAATGATTCCTAGAAATTGGAGGTGGGGGCAACAATACACAAATAAAGAGACCAGGAGGTATTACAGCATGGAGAGAGCTGGGATCGTTTTAACTTTAGTCCCACCCTGTCCCTCTAATCCTGTTCTGTGGGCCTCAACTCTGCGTCGTGTTCAAGCATTTCACCCTCTGTCCTGGCTGGTGTTCTGTCACCACAGGCCTGTGCTGGATATCCTGGGGGTTGTGTCAGCGCTGGGGGCTGGCGCTGTCTAAGAAATGAGGAAGGAATGAAGTGTCCTCTCCAATATGACACAAACCCCTCATCACCCAAGCCATTTTCCAGCATATTAATATTCATTTTGCACTAATGCAGGATGAATACATTTCAGTGTTTGGCCAGAGCACATTCCTCATTTTTATGTCATACTCAGAGAATGCATCAGTGTGATATATTGTGTATTTTACCATAATAGTAGACAATACAGCTCAGTATTTCATTTGGACAAGTAGCAAGTATGAGGCAAGGAGACAGCCACGGCTGGACAAGAGGTGAGCTCGGGAAAACAGAAATAAATTAAAACATATCCATCTGGAGTGAGAAGTAATTTCACCAGTAAATTAAAAGCAGCAGCCTTCAGCTCTGGGTGAGTTGCCCTATTAGGCTGCTGTAGAAAGGCTTGGCCAGGAGGTTCTTCTGGATGTGACTTCAAGTGTCATGAGTTTGGCCACTTCAGCCGTGCAGATGGCAACATCCTTTGGAAAAGGCAGCACCCAGGCATGACGGTGCCTGGGGGAGGTGCGGGGATGGAAGATCTGAGATAGTGCCAGGTGGGCTTGGTCCCAACTTCTAGATGTGTGATGGGAGGTAACACAGTGCCTGTTTTCAGATCAAAGCTGTGGTAGGGAAGAAGGGAGCAGCTCTTGGGAGGATCTGTTGGATGCCTACAGAAAGGAGGCTGAGAGACACAGAAGAAGGATGAAGGGGCCTCAAAAGCAGGCAATGAAGTCATGGTTACTGAGTGGACTTGTCTCTGTTGCTTTTTTTGTTCCCATGTTTTGCCTTGGGCACTGATGTTGAGTAATTTAGACCAAAGGGATCTCAAGAGTTGCTGTAAAGTGTAGTTCAAAAATCAATGGATGTTAGAAAGAGTCAAATGATGCCATAAAGAGATTAACAACAGCATGGAGAGATAATATTCCCCTGACTGCGGAGCTGGCCCTGAGAGCTTTATGACAGAGAAAGAAAAGAGCAGAGGCAGCCCAGGACCTCTTTTGCTGCTTGACTTCTCCCTTTCCTGAAAGTTCAGGGCTGTTTGGGGAGAAAGGAGGCAGGACTGGTGGGAGCAGGGAGCAGGGAATGGCTATGAAGATGGGAATGAGAGGAGACAGGCAGGTGGGCCATGCCACTGCCTGATGAATTCTTCTAATCCAGACAAACTGCAGCTCTGTCGACAGTCTTTGCTAAATCACCCACAAGGAAATGACTTACTCAGCAATTGGCCACAGGTTTATAGCACAAAAGTCAGATTTTACAAGGGTCACTTGGAAATGCACAAGGGAGGTGCAACATGGCTGTGTGTCACTCTCCTGGCGTTGGACCTAAACCAAGGGAAGGCAGTGTGCTAGGCAGGGGACAGATCCAGCCTGAGCCACCGTCCCCCCAGCTGCTTCCTCCCCAAACCATCCACTGAGATGGGGAATAAAATCAGGAGCACAGCCCAAGGGGCCTGAGAGCTGAGGAGAAGATGACATTTGGTCATCAGATCAACTGAATGTCCCTGTGAGGAGCTGCTCTCTGGAGACATGCTTTTTGCTTCTTTTTCAGTTGTTCTTTGGTTCTATGGCACATTCTCAGCACTGATCAGAGAGGCCTGGACAGGCTGGTGAAGTGGGCTGAGAACGTCATGAGGTTCAACAAGCCCAAGTGCAAAGTCCTACATCTGGGTCGGGGCAATCCCTGATTTCAGTACACAATGGGGGATGATGTGATTGAGAGCTGCCCTGCAGAGAAGGACTTGAGGGTGCTGGTGGATGAGAAGCTCAACATGAGCTGGCAATGTGCGCTTACAGCCCAGAGGGCCAACTGTGTCCTGGGCGGCATCAAAAGAAGTGTGGCTGGCAGGTCAAAGGGAGTGATTCTGCCCCTCTATTCCTCTCTTGTGAGACCTCATCTGGAGTATTGTGTCCAGTTCTGGAATCCTCAACATGGGAAGGATATGCAGCTGTTGGAACTACAGAGGAGGCTACAAAGGTGATCTGAGGGCTGGAGCACCTCCCGTACGAGGACAGGCCGAGAGAATTTGGCTTGATCAGCCTGGAGAAGAGAAGGCTCATAGGAGACCTTATAGCGACCTTCCAGTACCCGTAAAGGGCTACAAGAAAGCTGGGGAGGGACTGTACAAAAAAGGCTTGTGGTGACAGGATGAAGGGGAATGGGTATAAACTGGAGAGGGACAGATTTAGTCTAGACATTGGGAAGAATTTCTTCACCATGAGAGTGGTGCAATACTGGAACAGGTTGCCAAGGGAAGTTGTGGCTGCCCCATCCCTGGAGGTGTTCAAGGCCAGGCTGGATGGGGCTTGGGTTACCTGATCTAGTGGGATGTCCCTGCCCATGGCAGGGTGGTTGGAAGTAGATGATCTATGATAGTCCCGTGTAGAAACATCTTGAATTAATAGCTCTGTTTTCTCCTCTCTCCCAGGGCACTGCCTCCCTCTGTGGAAACAGGCAGAATGAAGCACTCCTGATGCACACAGATCTGCTCAGGATCTTTGCAGGGACCACTCCTTCAAGTCTGCAGTTGGTTGGGCTTATGGAAGGGGCCTAGAGGGAGTGAAGAGGCTAAAACCCACTGTGTTCAGCAAGGATTGCCTGGGAAATCCCAGCCTGATCCTCCCAGGAAGGTTTTCCCCTTGGAAGGAAACTAAATGCAGCTTCCCCATGGACTAGCTGATGCATGGGGACTCCAGGCTGGAGCCAGTGACCTTCAAAGCACATGCAGTCCTTATAGGCACAGCTCCCCAAGTCTTGTGGTGGTCACAGTTTATGGCAGGACAAAATCCAAGTCAAATAATAACCAAGTTGTTTCCCTAGTATCACACTGTAGATCTTAGAGTTTAGGGAAATCAAAAGTCACACCCAGAGGTGCTTGATGTCTCCTGGATGAGGGGTTCTTTCTCCTGGGTGCTGCAGGTGGCAGGCCTGGTGGGAGCCCAGAGGGATGGGGGCTATGAGGCAGGAACCTTTTAGGGGCTAAGAAGAGACTCCCCAGGGTGGGAAGAATATGGGAAAATTGGGGTAGCATTTGGTGCTGTGCTTAGTTGAGTCAACGCGTGACTAAGTGTGTCTGGAAGAGATACATTGAAGAGCTAGCAGACTGATGTACCATATTAGCAAGCCTGAAGGGAGAAGAAAGAGATGGTTTACCCTTGGGAAAAAATGACCTTGATCCGCTGCCCTTTAAAGCCACAAAGGCATCTGTCTACTGGAAGAGACAGCTGCCATTTTATGTGGGAGCATTTGAGTCAACATGTGTTAAGAGGTCTGCACATGCTGAGCTCTCTCTGCTGCTGTGTTCGGGTGGCTTTCAGCCAGCATCAGCTCAAAGTCCACTTTCCCCCAGGAGGAACCTGCTGTGATTCTTTTGCCCTTGCCCAGAGGGACATTCTGCTCTCCTGCTTCCTTGCTCAATGTAGCAGAGACCCTGGTGGCCATCAGGATGCCTGGTTCCTCCCAGGGGAGCATTGTTGCTGCTGGGAACAGAGCAGGGAATCCAAATTGTTCCATCTGTTCCTGCACCCTGGAGCGGAGCAGCTGGGAGTCAGCCCTGGGCAGGGCTTCCAGGCCCTGGTGTGGACCAGCAGTTTGACCTCTGGTCAGTCTACAAGGAAAGCAGCATTTTATTGACAGGCTTTAAACTTACCCGTGTGTTGGCTTTGCATTTGTATTGTGTCTTCCCTCTGTTGCTCTCTTTTTTTTTAACATCAGTGCCATTTTATCTTCCTCCCCCTTTGTGCATTTCCACTCTTTCTACAGCTTTGCTTCTGATTCTCTCCTCCTCCCTATTTTCCCCTCATTTTATGTTCTGCTGGCCCCACCTTGCTCACCTCGCGGCCAGCTCCCAGCCTGGCCCTCTTTCAAACTTTGTTTTCTTCCCTCCACCCTAAGTGACAGGAGGTGAGAGAGTTGGGTGCTGCCATGAAATTCCAGTGCTTGCTTCCATCAGTGCTTCCTACAGAGCTTGGGTGATTATTATCTCTGCAAACGACTGAAAGAAGTACAGTGATAAAAGGATTAAGCTAGACATATTTTATTTTATTTTATTTTATTTTATTTTATTTTATTTTATTTTATTTTATTTTATTTTATTTTATTTTATTTTATTTATTTATCTCTTGCCTCTCCTCCTCCTCATCCCCCTTACTAAGTTGTGGAGCGTATTGTGCTGCAGCTGCTCTTGCTGTTCCAGGGAGGAGTGGTGACACAGGGACCAGGGAGAAGGTGCAGAGTATTGCAGGAGGAGCGGGAGCACAGATGGGTGCTTGGGCAGCAAGGGGCTAAAGCAGGAAAGGGACAGACCCCGCTGTGAAAGGGCTGTGGACATGGCGAGGCTAGCTTGCTCTCTTTTTTTCCTTGGTCATGGTCTCCTGCAAGTCCCTCTTTTTCAAAACAGAGGTCAAGAGCCCACAGAAGTAGGGTCATGGAGCTGAACCTGGAGCAGCTCAGAGCTGGCATTTCAGTGGGTTATGTGCCAGAAAGGCAGCCAGAGGATCTCTGGACAGGCGGTGTTGCAAAGAAACTCCACAAATCGCTGCTCGCCTGGGGCTCCTGAGGGCACGCTGCAGTGGCACAGCACTGTTCCCATGAGCAGCTCTCGTCAAGATGTTCCTGCAGCTCATCCCTGCAAATGATTCTGGATGCAGCCTATTCCCAGTGGAAGTTTATTTCAGGTCTCCGTGTGTGTCTGCTAAATAGCCCGCAACCCCTAGACTCGTACAGGCTACCTCATCCTGTTTGAGAACTGACAGAGCTCTATCTCCATCTGTGACCCCCCATCATTCCCTCATAAGGATTCCCATGGTGGGGAGTCAGGGTCGCTTCCTGACCTGCTGGTGGCATTAGAGTTGGATGGGGCTTAAACCAATACAGAGACTCAGATTCACAAAATGGAAATTACCCTGAATATTCAGATTTTGATATCGCACCCTATTCCAGCTCCTTGACATGGAGGGAGCAGTATATGATTGCAAACTCTCGAAGAACAAAGCTGGAGATCATGTTCCTAGCAGGGACTCCTCTCTCAAGTTCATTTGTACCAAGGTTGTCTCTGTTCTAGTAAATATAATGAACCAGGACCCAGTCTGTGGTCTTGAGGGTGCATGATGTGTTATGGTTTGTGCTGATATAACTAAACTTTGGCCTCTTCCATGCAGTTCACTGGTGACAGCCCCTGGCTCATGCCATCCCCTGAACTGCATCCAGGATCATCTGGGAGAGTGCTGGCTAGCATGGGCTGGGCAGCGTGTGGGCATTGAAAGGGCTTGGATGACCATGGCACAGGGTTTGAAGCCTGCATCCTGGCCCTGTTTTAGTGGACAATAGAGATCTCTCCTGAGATGCCTTCGCAGAGTGGAGGGAGTTGGGTTAGAGCCAGGTAAATGGGCTTCCTCTGGAGTGCTGCTCACTAGCAGCACAGGGTCATCACTGTAGGGAGCAGGAGCAAGGGTGAGGCTAGAAGGGAGTGGGGGAATTTGGACAGAGAGGGCAAAGTGATTTCTGGCAGACTGCAAGGCCTCAGCAAGCAGGAGTGCAGGCAGAAGGACCCTCTCAGTCTTTTCCCTGCAGTCTCGGTGGTTGCACTGCCTCTGCCTGTATCAATGGGAAGAGCTTGGCACCCTCCATCTCACTGAGTGCTGTGTGGAGACAAATCAACTGCTGTATTTGTATGACTAAAGACACCCAGGAGCACAATCATCCAGGAAGTGAAACGAAACGATGGCAGCGTTTGGGCCAATACCTTCAGCAGTCCTGGGGATATCGGAGCGCTTCAGGCAGGTGAAGAAGCAGCTGAAACTGCGTAAAATGACTGCATATTCCTCCCGACCCCTGGGACCATGAACTAGCCCTAAAGCGGGCATCAGCTGTGCTGTGCTGTTCCCTTAGGAAGTCCCATCCCTGAGGTGGCATTAAAGATATTTGCCTGGTAGGCGTGTGGTGGCAGCAGCACCCCTTTATTAAATCCTGCCACTTGCTCAGCTTCATGCTGCAGCTGCAAAGCAGCTGATGTTCGCTGGGCTGTTTGTGCTGTTGGACCTCAGCCTCCATCACTAAACCTAAAAGAGGCCTCTTTGGGTTTATGGTCAGCACCTGTAGGTGTGATGCGACCCACCCCTATCGCTTCTATGAGGCAGCTCAATCAAGGCCAGTGGAAGTACCTTCACAACTTAAGGCTAGACCCATAGATCTAAGCAGAAGCAACAACTTTGTCTGTTCAAGCAAGGCATTTGGGAGATGAAGAAACATTAGAAGAGTCTCTTTCTGGACTCTGGTCCATCTCTGCAGAATATAAGCCAGGTGAGATGGCCAGTCATCCCTGGAAGGTCACCTGAGGGGTGGACATTTTCTCACAGCCTGACACAACTCCTCCTGAAGTCAGTGATTTACCTGGGCTGGCTCTTCCTTTGATGACTTCTCCCTACAATCCCCTGCTGGCATTTGCTTTTCTGTGCTCCACCATTTCTACCTTCCCTTGCATCACTGCCCGCAATGAGCAGAGTGAGCAATCCAGCATAGCCCAGTTTAATATTCCACAGATCCTCACAGGCTGATAAAAGAGAACAAGAGAGGGAAGGAGGGGGTGGGAGCCTGCGTATAGACGGGAGGGATATAAAGCCCTGAGCCTGTATTCAGAGCAGCAGAGATAACAATAAGCGAGAATAATAGTCTAACAAGTCGGAAATGTCACACACGATCTGGTGCCATTAACACAACATGGATCTGAAATATCACATAATTAGTTTTGTGCCTGTTGTTCCGATTCGGAAAGAAAAAGTCTTAAAGGGAAGAGATTTGGGGGGGCAGAGAGGGAAGTGCCAGCAAAGTGAACTCATAAAAGGGCGAAGCCTACAGCGTCTAATGTTTTTGGAATAGTATAATAAAGCTCTATCTCCTTGCCCATGTTTGAGGCAGAGATTTCTATCTGGCGGCATGGGATAAAAAGAAATGAGAACGTGAAAAGGGTAGATAAAATTGCGATTGATCTCTCTAGGATGGCCTTGCCTCCTTTCAGGGAAGCTTGTGGGCCTTGTGAATTGCTCCACCACGGAGACACATGATCCCCACCCCTTCCCATGCCACCTCACTAAAAGATGAAAAGCCTTGATGTTTTCAAGACTTCTTCCCCCATCTCTTTACAACCCAGTGCACAAACCCCATGTTTGAAGGCTGTGAAATGACTCAGAAGCCGTTTGTCCCCTGAGACTGAGCCTAATGCAGGAGTGTGTTGGGGACCCCCACTGCTGCTGAGGCATGTGAGTCCCCGTGCCTTCAACTAGGCTGCTCTGAACACTGTACTCACCACCAGTGGCTGAGTACAAAGCTCCTGCCTCTGCCCACAGGGTCCACTTCTTGCTGGTGGCATTTTGTGACTTTCTGAGGGATGCAGGCCCTACCAGGAGAGACTGAAATGCCCAGATCTCAGTGGGATGAGCACTGTTTTGGGACAGTTGTGTAACGGTTGGAACAGGACTGTTATTTTTCTCAGAGGTGTTAGGAAAAGAGAAAGTTGCAAATAGAATCATAGAATCATTAAGGTTGGAAAAGACCTTGAAGATCATGGAGCCCAACTGTCATCCCATGCCATCATGCCTACTAAACCATGGCCCAAAGTGCCACATTTACACGTGTTTTGAACCCCTCTAGGGATGGTGACTCCACCACTTCCCTGGGCAGCCTGTGCCATTGCTTTACCAGTCTTCTGAAGTAGCACATGGAACAAACACTGTCAGTCCTTTCCTACCCTGCAGCCTGTTGTGGTGTGAATAACCTGGTGTACATGACAAACCCTTGTGAGACTCTGTGGTTGTGTCAACATGGCTGGCATTAGGAGCAGCTTTAAATTGAGAGCAAATCCTTCTGGCTGGCTGGGACAGCCCCATAGCCTCACTGAGTTCCAGCACTCCACATTTTCTGCAGGACCCATGGATGCTTCTCAAACACACTCATTTGAGGCAGGATCACTTGAAATGGGGGTATTGCACACTTACCCGCCCCTCTATCCTGCAACAACTTAGCATTTTGATGGCCAGCAGGTTCATGACAGGGATGGGGAAGGATTCCTTATGCATACTTCTTTTTAAGTGTTCCCCTTTCCACATGTTTTTTTTTTTTTTTTTCCAAAAAGCCCTTTAACTCTGGTGCTCATGGGGACAGCAATCCCTTTGCCTCCTTCTCCGGTGAGAAAGCTGGAGCTGCTTATACAGAATCAAGCATGGATTTTGCTATCTCCTCTGGCAGAGAAGTCCCCTTCTCCTTCCTTTGTGTGAGGATGATGGATGCCTCAGTCCTGCTCCTGCAGACAGGCACTAATCACCCATCGGTGCTTTTCCAGGCAATGTTAGCGCAGAGACTGAAGACCACATGGTGCACAGAGACTAGAGTTGGATCTGTCAGGCTGTTCCAGGGATAGTTTTTCAAAGGGGATATGGGAAGGACATTTGCTGCTTGTTCTTGCCCCATCAGTGCAGAGCAGCTTTGTACCCATCCTGGCCTATGTTGCCCCTTTCCCTGGTCTCTCCTAGTCTGGATGCAGAGCAGAGGAGATGTTCTGACCATAGATTTGAATTTCAATGTGTACAAGAGCTTTCTGTCATTTTTTTACGTGCCAATTGCTAATCACTTTTAAACATATTCTGGGAAAGAGGTACTTTAGAACAAAAGCTGTGCTCCTGTGCCAAAGGCATGGATTGCTGTGTCCAACTCCTGTCTCTGGAGGATGCCAGTAGGATTGGGATTCAATTAATTCAGTCCCGGTGGATTCATCGCTTTGCCTGCTAACAGCCGGGTACTGACAGCGAGTGCGACAGGAACGTTGATCCATTGCTCGCTGCTCTGGCCAGTCATGACAGGAGGCTGCTGTCACCGTACGGCTGTCAGCTCCAGAGCCAAAATCCCTCGCACGTGGAACACAGGATTCACAGAGGGCTGAAATGCAGCTGCAGCAGCCATTTAACAGAAATCTGCTCCCTGTGTTTGTATGGCAAGTGAAAAGTGTTTCTGCATGTTGTTAACACCGAACAGAAGTGATAAATATTAGGACTGGGGAAGAAGTGAGTTTTCCTTTTGACAAGAAAGGCTGTGGCATCAGTTTTTCCTTTGACACCGAAATGGATGTTAAAAATTCTGAGGAAGCATACATATGTTCTTCCAAAATTAAACATTTCATTTCTATTTCAGCCTTTGCAGCTTGCCAGTATTTTTAAAATACAAAAACATTGATTTTGTTTGGAAAAATCATTTTGAGCACGGGATTTTAGACTTATCAAAGCACGTTGTTTCGCTGTTTAGAATTGAAAGACTATCAAACAGTCGATGTGACATTTGTATTTTCTGACATATGTTGATTTAGATGAAAATTGATTAATATTTTTAGTGGAAAGCAGTGCTTTGATGAAAAATTTCTGATCTGCTCTAGTAAGATAGGCAAAGTCTGTATTATATATCGGCCTCTATCCAGAGTGAGGTGGTTGCTGCTGCAAGAGGGATGGGGAAGCTCGCATGAATAACAGTATCAGAAAAACCTTGGACACATAACTCCTCTGTGTCATGTATCAATGTAAAGAATTAAATTTCTTCTAGTAATTTGCAGGGAATTTTATCAGAATGATGCAAGTCGGCTTGTTCCTAAAGCTTTCTCTTCTGTCATTATGCAACTGGTTGCAATCCTAACACCTCCAGTGGGATGTGTGTGCACACTACGTGAAGAGTGATTGAATGCATGGTCATGGGTTGCACCACATCAGATTCAACTTCTGGAGTAGTTTTCCCTTTTGGAGGTGTCTGGGTGTCCAGCCATGGAAACAGGCTGCAAGAAATAGTGCTAATTCTCCCATCCGTTGTAGCCTGCTTGAGTTCTCACCAGGTCAGCTAAGCCCTCTGTTGTGTTGAAGGTTCAGACAGACCACTAATACCACATCATAGAATCATAGAATCACAAAATGGTTTGGGTTGGAAGGGACATCAAAGATTATCCAAAGTTCCAGTCTACCTCCACTGGATCAGATTGCTCAAAACCCCATCCAACTTGGCCTTGAACACACCCAGGGACGGGGCAGCCACCACTGCTCTGGGCAACCAGGGCCAGGGCCTCCCCACCCCTCACCCCTCACCCCTCATCCTATCCCTGCACTCCCTGATCAAAAGCCCCTCTCTGGCTTTCCTGGAGCCCCTTTCAGTACTGGGAAGCTGCTCTAAGGTCTCCCCAGAGCCTTCTCTTCTCCATGCTGAACAACCCCATCTCTCTCAGCCTGTCTCTGTATGGGAGGTGCTCCAGCCCTCGGATGTGGCCTCCTCTGTACTCACTCTAACAGACTGAGTGTCTGCTGAGAGTACGGCTCACAGAAAACCGAGCAAACCCCACCAGTTCTGTGATTTGGGGTTGCATGACTGAAATCAAGCCCTGCCCAAGCCAACAGTAACAGGGGACGAAGACAAGGCTGAAGTGCTCAATGCCTACTTTGCCTCAGTCTTTAACAGTAAGGAAAATTGTTCCCTCTATGCACAACCCCAAGGGTTGGAAGAGAAGTATGAGATTCCCAAGGTCCAAGAGGAGGTGGTTAGAGACTTGCTTGCCCAGCTAGATGCCCACAAGTCTATGGGGCCAGATGGAGTCCACCCAAGAGTTTTGAGGGAACTGGCGGATGTGCTGGCCAAACCCCTTTCCATCATCTTCCAGCAGTCCTGGAAGACTGGGGAGGTTCCACTGGTCTGGAGGCTGGCTGATGTTGTGCCCATCTATAAGAAGGGGCGCAGGGAGAATCCGGGGAACTACAGGCCTGTCAGCCTGACCTCGGTACCGGGGAAAGTCATGGAGTGGGTGATCTTGAGTGCGATCATGAAGCACTTGCAAGAGAACCGGGTGATCAGGCCCAGTCAACACGGGTTCATGAAAGGCAGGTCTTGCCAGACTAATCTGATCACCTTCTATGACCAAGTGACTAAACTCTTGGACGAGGGAAAGGCTGTGGATGTGGTTTTCCTGGACTTCAGTAAAGCCTTTGATACAGTTTCTCACAGCATTCTGCTTCGGAAACTGTCGGCCTCTGGCCTGGACGGGCGCACACTCTCCTGGGTGAAAAACTGGTTGAATGACCGGGCCCAGAGGGTGGTGGGAAATGGAGTTAAATCCAGCTGGAGGCCAGTGACAAGTGGGGTTCCCCAGGGCTCAGTCCTGGGTCCAGTCCTGTTTAATGTCTTTATCAACGACCTGGATGAAGGCATCAAGTGCTCCCTTAGCAAGTTTGCAGATGACACCAAGCTGGGTGGAAGTGTCGATCTGCTGGAGGGTCGGGAGGCTCTGCAAAGGGATCTGAACAGGCTGGACTGCTGGGCAGAGACCAACGGCAGGAGGTTTAACAAGGCCAAATGCCGGGTCCTGCACTTGGGGCACAACAACCCTAAGCAGAGGTACAGACTAGGAGAAACCTGGCTGGAAAGCTGCCAGGAGGAGAAGGACCTGGGAGTGTTGGTTGACAACCGACTGAACATGAGCCAGCAGTGTGCCCAGGTGGCCAAAAAGGCCAATGGCATCCTGGCTTGTATCAGGAACGGTGTGACCAGCAGGTCCAGGGAGGTTATTCTCCCCCTGTACTCGGCACTGGTGAGACCGCACCTCGAGTACTGTGTTCAGTTCTGGGCCCCTCACCACAAGAAGGATGTTGTGGCTCTGGAGCGAGTCCAGAGAAGGGCAACAAAGCTGGTGAAGGGGCTGGAGAATAAATCTTATGCGGAGCGGCTGAGAGAGCTGGGGTTGTTCAGCCTTGAGAAGAGGAGGCTGAGGGGAGACCTTATTACTCTCTACAACTACCTGAAGGGAGGTTGTGGAGAGGAGGGAGCTGGCCTCTTCTCCCAAGTGACAGGGGACAGGACGAGAGGGAATGGCCTCAATCTCCGCCAGGGGAGATTTAGGCTTGAGATTAGGAAGAAATTCTTCACAGAGAGGGTGGTTAGGCATTGGAACAGTCTGCCCAGGGAGGTGGTTGAGTCACCGTCCCTGGAGGTGTTTAAGGTTAGGGTGGATGAGGTGCTTAGGAGCATGATTTAGGGAATGGTGGGAATGGTTGGACTCGACGATCCAGTGGGTCTCTTCCAACCTGGTCATTCTGTGATTCTGTGAAGAGTCTTGGAAATTAGGGGGCAGCTGAAATTAGAGATGTGTTAGCACTGAAGGAGGAGCCAGGACAGGGTGTAGATTGCCCACCAATAAAGTCCCTTGCTCAGCTGTGGGATAATTGCAAGCATCTGGCACCAGCAGGGAGCAACAGCAAAGAAACCTGATGCCAGGTGAGCATTGCAGCACCTGGAGCTAGTAATGAGAGGTATTAAATGTGGCTGACCAGAGGAGGGGAGGCTAGATCGCTGGGGTACTGTGTAGTGGTGTGTGAGTAGGGGGACGTCTGGGGGCAGTTGCTCCGCTCAGGGAAGAGAAGCTTCTGCAGAAGCCTGAGAAGGACCATGACTGGCACTTGATCAGTGAAGGGTGAGATATTTGAATTGGGAAAGCTCAGGAACTGAAGGTGCACTTTGCTTGGGTGTGTTTTGGTGGTGGTGGTTGTGGCTGGAGAAGAGGGTAGCTTTTCTAGCCCATATTGCTTTCCACTCACTAAAACTTGAAATTGGTTTGTGATAGTCGCCTGGGACACTCCAGCTCTGTAAGCAGGTAGGTATGAGAGAAGGAGCTGCAGGGAGCTGTGCTGGTTGATGCCTTGTGGCGCAGTTCCCTGGCCTCAGGAGGGGTCTGTATGTGCCTGGCTCCAGAGGACAAGGAAAACTGACTGTTACTGGGGAGCTGGCTGTGGGCCAGCTGCTTCTTGGGCTCAGAGGAGCAAGGCGTGCTTGGCTCTTACATGTTAGTGGAGGCTGTATTACCAAATCTTTCTTGGGAAATAACCTCTGAGGTGTGTGACTGAAAGAATAAAGAGAAAAAACAAAAAGTGTGTTCAATCTGGCTTGCAGCCCTTTGAGGATCCTGTCTTTCCCCCATAGACATGAGGGTTAGCAGCATCCTATCTTCTTCAGGTGATCCAGAAAGCAAGGTTTATACAGTGCCTAAGACTCTAGGATCTGAGGGTATGCAATTCCCTGAACTCATAAAATCATGACTTGGCAAAACCATGTTAGATGCAGAGCTTTTCATGCTCTTAACCTGTATTTCTCCTAAGCCAATTAGGCTGAGTTTCTAGTAAGGGCAATAATGGCTGGGCACACTCTTTTGAACCAATAATGGAGGTGGCTGGAGTAGACGGGCGGCCTGCTAATGAGAGACTGGCTGCCTGCTAGCCATGCATAGCTAATGATCCCTGTCTCCAGCAGCCCATGGCCAGGCGGAACAAAAAAATCTATTTCTACCAAGTATTTCATTACTATCCAGCTACACTCAAATGCACAGCTCGGTTTGGTGGAAAGAAGGGAGGGCGATGTGGCTGTCTGGGGAAGAGGTTGCCTGTTCTCCCTGTGTCACCCTGGATGAGCCTCTCTGGGCATTGCTGTTCTTTCCCCTCCCTGCCTTTGTAAAAGTGCTTCTTCAAGGGTATTGTTGGGAGTGAAATGGGTTGGGATACATGCTGCAGGTTGTGGTGGAGAGGAGGAGTGGTGCCAAAATCCAGTTTAGTGCCACATTTTGGAGATGCCTGCCTGGTTTAGTGTCTGTCACCTCCTCGGCTCCTTCTCAGGGGCTAATATCTTTCTGAGTTTGGGGAAGGAGTGCTGGGATGCAGGCAAGCTCCTAGAGGAAATGTCCATAATCCCTGTTAAACACAGAGGTGGCTTCTTGGAACTGGCCCAGATTGCCCAGAGCAGTAATGGCTGCCCCATCCCTGGAGGTGTTCAAGGCCAGGCTGGATGGGGCTTGGAGCAACCTGATGCAGTGGGAGGTGTCCATGCCCAGGGCAGGGGGTGGGACTGGATGGGTGAATTTGCTTCCAACCCATTCTGTGGTCCTCCAAGATTGGTCCTTGTCTGTTAAAACCAGCATCAAAGATGCAAACAGGCCTGAGCCTTCATGCCTGGGATTGGGCTCTGCTGCAGCTCCTCACTGGGAGGAGGAAAGCAGCCATGAGAAGTGTGCATCTCCAGAGCTGTGATGATCTGATGCAGCAGAGCGGGAGAGAATTGGTGGGACTGGTACGAGCAGCCAGGCTCTGAGTCCCTGTATGCCAGAGCTCAGGGGCGCGAGAGGCTGCAGCAGTTTCTCTGAAAGGGCTGGGCTGGCTGCCTGCCTCTCAGCCTCTCAGTTTGTGGGGAGGAGGGATAGGTGGGCAGACTAGAAAAATCTACTGCAAGAGTTCTTCCTTTCAACAGATTAAACTCTTCTTGCAGAGCTTTTGCATGTCTCCCCTCCCACTTGGAATTATAAATACATTTTTCAGTGAGTTAGTGAAAAATTCAAGCTTTCCACTGCAAAGACCCCTGTCTTCTAACCAGACCCCGTGACATCTCCATGTGTCAATTGATTCAGCCTTATTGCACTGCTCTGGCTGGTGAAATGAATTGAGGTGCCTCCGAGATGTCTAAGAAATAGAAGTTATTGTTGTTTGCCTAATTTATTACTATTTAGCAGAGAACAAATATATTTTTAAGGGATGGTAGCAAATTAAAAATCCTATTAAGCAAATTTGCTTACCTAGTACTTAGTAACAACTTGGGCTCAGGTCCCACAGTCACTTAAATGCATGTGCAGCTTTACTCAAGCGTGCAGGCCCAAAGAAATCTGAAATCGAGAATATGGATATTAAATGTGAAATAATTGAAACAGAAACCCTCCACCAAATTAGTCTTTTGCTCTTGGTATCAATAGTCTCTTCCTGATCCTCTTGCTGACTTTGCTTGGAAATGAAAATCAATGGGGTCAGTTTTACTTCTGTTTCTAGTCAGCATCAAACTAGTGGCCTCAATGCGCTGCTGGTTTGCAGGAGTGGGGTATTGAACCCCCCGAGCTGCAGGACTTGACACCAGCCAACGGAAACCTGGGCTGGCTGAAGAGGCAGTACTGGTCTGCACTGACCGGTCGGGTGGGCTCGCTTGCCTTATGGCTCTGGGGATCCACAGGGTCGATGCCGTGGCCCCAGTGACATGAGTGAATTGGCTGGCTGGACTGGGAGAGCTGGCTGCCAAGGGCTGGCATCCAGGGACAGCCCAAAGCAGGATTCTCTAAGAAAACACTACTCAGAAAGCTCATTTTCTTGGGCTGCTGGATGGATGCAATCAGCCTTCATGAACTTACTTCCTCATCTACTAGTCTTCTCTGTGCAATTCCTTTGTCCCTTTCGGAAAAACTACAAACACCCATGTAAGGCTCCAAGAATTAGTGGAAATCAGTCTTGTTTTTCTTCAAGTTCTAATTTGTATAGTAAATCGAAGCGATAATCTTTCTGTGCTCCTGTGTCAGAGATGAGCACATATTTATTTTGTTAGCTGCTGGTTTTTATGCATTCTAATGTGGGTGGTGGATTGCCCCCTTACCAGTATGGCTTGCTAATCAGTTGTGAGCAGGCTGCTTCTTGCCACAGGGTAAGCATCTTGGAGGTGGTCCTGGCTTAAAGGGCTTGGCATGGGTGAGCAGGGAGAAGCACCAGAAGTCAACCAAGGTGCCTCCACAGAAGTCTGTGCAGATGTGAGCAGTACAAATCCAGAACAAAGCCTCAGTTCATCAGCTGAAACACTGCTGGGGTCAGTAACTTTAATACAGAGAGCACGTACTGAGGTGGTTTAAGCAGGATGTTTGCCTGTGGCGTGTTTTGTTGTAAAGATGGATTGAAAGTCCTACATGGCTCCCTTGGTTACACGGGTAGAGCTGTTTACGAGGCTTCACTCTACATTTCATCACTGAAACAGTCTGGTTGTAAAACACGGCTCCTCATAGCTGTCCCAGCACAGTGGAGGTGTGCAAGCAAGTTGTGAGCTGTGGTGTGAAGACAGGAATGAGTTGCTGGAGGAGTGGGAGGAAAAATAATGGGTGTGTGTAGGAATTTTAGCAGGCTTTACATGGCCAAAAGTAGCGTTCTCTGGACCTGTGCTCTGGGATATCTGCTCCATGGCTTGCAAGAGTTGACTGCTGCTGAGATCCAGCTTTTAGGTGAGCTCTGGCCTAAAACCAGAATGTGTAGAACCATCCTTATGTCTGTTTACTGGAAAATGAAATTACGGTGTCAGTGCAAATAAAGTCACATGAACCAGCTCTTTAGTGCAGGGTTGGGTTCTCATCATGGTCACTATCACTCAGCTTTTGTCCACGTAAGCTGAAGTCTTTCTTCTCCTGGTCTGGCTGCATCTGGCAATCCAGGTGACACTTTGCAGCAAGGTCTGCCCTGCCCACACACCATGTGGGGGCTGGTCCCCTTGCACAAGTCGTTACTAGCTCTTCATTAGCAGTCAGCTTGCTGAGGAAAGCCTGTGGGGTGGCCCGAGGCAATTCTTGCTCCAGGCACCCACTGGTTTGTGCCTGCTCTGTCCACAGTTTAGATTTGAGATGTTAGTGAGTCCTGTGCTTGTTCTTGTTGGAAATGACATGTGCTATAATTCTTGTAGCAAAAAATATACTTGTGAATGTGTTCCTTGGGAAGAGCCACGAGTTCAGATGACTGCTTTCAGAAATCTGTCCTCACTATTTGTACAATGACTTCTATTTATGTGAAAGTACAGCTTCTGTGAACACCCTAAGTTTGAGCAGAGTTTGGTAAAGAGGTTTTTCAGCTGAGAGATGAAATTTCAATAGTCAAAACACTTTTGGATGTGCAAAGCAGTTCTAAATTACTTTTGTGACCACATTTCCCTTGAACTAATCCTTTCTCCTGGATATGAAATACTTTAGGCAACACTCGGATGCTTTGATACAGAAACAATGTTTTTCAGCTGGGGCCAGCCTAGTGCAGCCTTGGGAAGGGAGTTGGGTTTGTTCAGCAGTTAAGGATTCATACAGCTCTGCTTGCTTCTCTTAGGTGCCAACTTGCCACTGCCTTCCAATTTAACAGCAGTGGTCATCCAAGCAAGGAAAAGAAACCATACGAAGTGACCCGCTGCACAGCATGATTACCTACTGAAAAACAAGGGCATTGGCCCCAGCATCCCCAGTGTGATTCTTACTTAACTGCAAGGCTGCTGGGTGGCCCTTCGTGCCCATGGTGTGTCTGATGCTACCTTCAAATTACGATGCATTTGATAAAACTCAAACCAGGAGAGATTCTGATGTGGAAGTAATGTCTTCCTAGGAAAAGGGAACTCTCTTTCTATTTTTAGTCTGCAACAGTGTTATCATGAGCTTCTTTGTTGCTGGCAGTATGCTCTTGTGGTAGATTCATTGGACAAATAGTCTCCGAAACAGGCTTTTATTCTCTTCTGCCACAGACAGATGTGAGCCTCGGGTTTCAGGAGTGCCAAGAGAG
The DNA here is from genome assembly GCA_033459285.1 of Clamator glandarius. Taxonomy (NCBI): domain Eukaryota; kingdom Metazoa; phylum Chordata; class Aves; order Cuculiformes; family Cuculidae; genus Clamator; species Clamator glandarius. The sequence continues at coordinate 1,175,899 of JAUNZM010000115.1, read as the reverse complement.
CTCTTATGAGAAAGCAGGATCCTCTTGGTGTCTTCAGCAGGCTGGTGGGGTAGATTGTTTTCTGGGATGTGGGAGAAGAGTAGATGTGAATCATGCCTTGCCCTTGTCATTCCCTTGTTTTCTGAGCCATGCTCGCTCATCTTTCTGAGTGCAGGATGTGGCTGGCTTTATTTGGAATGTTACAAGCATCCCTGTCTGAGTTAATTGACCAAGACAAATTTTGTTAAAAAACCTTGACATTAATAATGAGAAATAAGAGCTGGGAGGTAAAACACATGCTCTCTAGACATGCATTAGCAGTAACCCCCACCCTTGCAGACTCCTCCTGAGGTAGTATGGCAGAGAGCTTAGGTCAGTTAGTTTTAAAATTAACTTCTAGTCCTCAAGGCAGCTTTTAAATAGAGTTTTTGAGCTGTGACTATCGCTAGTCTTTTTAGGCTGTTTAAGGGCTTGAGTCAAGGAGGAATGGAAAAACACAGACCTAGGGAAATCCATAACTGCAGGTAACTTGTCTCACAACTGATACTGGGTAGGTCCTTGATTTCAAACCCTCAGGCCCTGGTGGCTGGAATTTGCCGCACTAGTTAGCACCAGGAGTGGGAATATTCCTTTCTTCCAAGAGACAGGCACCACATGCTATTAGGCTGCCCTTTACAGCCATAATATGTGGAACTCTTGCTGTGATAATGCAATCCAAATGGCCATTGTTCCTGCTGCTGGCCTTGGGCACTGGTGTGCCTGTGTAGCTGTGCAGGAGGCTCAGCCTTGCCTGTGGGTGAAGGGACTGGTTGATGCTCTGGGCAGCAAAGGTGTGCTGAGAAGCTACATCAGTCTGTCACCAATGTCCAGAGCTATTGCCTTCTCAGAGTGGTGGGCTGAGCCCAGGAAACATCTAGGTTCCTCGCGCAAAGGCAAAAAATAAGGGAGGGGAAATTCTTCCTTAGATGAAAAAAGGAAAAAGCCCCAGACACCCTGCAAGCCTGGTATGCAAGGTGAGTCTCCTGAAAAACACCTGTGTCTTGGCTGATGTTGCAATGTGCAGTCTGAGCTGCAGTGACAGTCTTTCCCAGCATGGTTAATGTGCCTGTTCACCTTCCTTTCACTGTCAGTGAGGAGGAGTCTTCAACAGGACTACGGCTGCTGTGGTGCTATTCACTTCTTTGGAGCAATATGTTAACTCCATTCTCTCCTTCCAGAGCCAGACAGAAATCCATGATGTAAAGATGCTCCTGAGGACATCAAGACAGCAGCAACAGGAATATCTTTATTTGCTCCTGGAAGCAGGCAGGAGCTTGATGCTCAGGATGGCTCCTGTCCAAGGTCACGGCGCTGTCCTGGGCTCTCTCAGGCCATTGTGCTCCCTTGTCTTTCCTTGGTGATGTGGGCCTTGCAGGCAATCCATCAGCCCACATCTTTTCCGAAGTGGCAGGATTGCAGCCGTACATCTCTGATCGATACCGCCCAACCTTGACATGGAATCAGTCACTCGTAGCCAGCTCATTACTGCTGGCTAACCGTTTGCCTGCAGCAGCCCCTTAATAGCCTTTCCCGGCTGCTGCCGAGTCACAACAGGAGTGTTTAGCGCTCTTATTTACATGCAGCATTTCACCAGTCCCTCCTTCCCCTTGCTCACAGTTTGCCATCTGCTCTGGAGTCTCGGAGGAGGCGGAGGTTGCGAAGCAGGGACAGGAGCATCGTGCCTGTGCACTGTCTCTATGGTGACTGAGTGCCCTTCCTCGTGGTGGCTGGGGGGGGGCTGGTCCCAGTTCTGCCCATTTTAGGCCTTCTCTGCTGAAAACCTTTCCTTTTCCAGAAAATGTTGGCATTATGCTTTGCTTTTATTCTGGCTTTGAAGCTGATTTTAGTTACAGTGGTTTTTATCCACTGTATGTTTCAGTTTTGTCCTCTCTGTGCTTTACACTCTCCAAGGGATGGGGGAGGCTCAGGATGCTCTTCCTAGAAAGCTGGTTTAAAATGGCTATTTATCATTTATAAACTGGGGGATGGATGAGGTCTGGGAATGGAGTTCCTGTGAGTCTATTAGCTGGGCAGGTTGTGCCCTGTGTCACTGCAAAGCTGCTTTCCTTTATATCAGCAGGAAAGTCTTAGACTTGACTCCTGACCTTGGTCATGAGCCATTAATGATCTCTGGAGGAAGAAATACACTGACACATGCTCGTTGGGGGATATTTGGTACATCTGCTAGCATGCCATTGATTTACATGAGCAAATTCAGAGTAGAGGGTTCTTTTAAATGGCTTTTACTTAAACTGAAATCCAAGTTTCAACCTTGGCCTCTGATCTTCATAAGAAGAAACAATTTCACCCTTGGGAGCAAGGATGTGGATGACAATGAGAAATGATCTGTGTGTGCAGGCAGCAAGGCTGGAGAAGCAGATGATCTGTGTGAGGATGGCAGCTAGGGCTGGATAGTGGAGAACGGGAAAAGGCAGCGGCACTGGAAATGAGAGAAGGTGGCATTTGAAGTGAGTGCTGTTGTTTATGTGGCGCTACCTCTCCTCCTGCTGAGGTGACCCCCCTCTTCCTCTTCTTGCCATCTCTTAGAAGACTATATCCTAGGCCTGAACAGCACAGTATCATGGCAGAAAACCCAGGCAGAGTGGTATCTGTGTGTTTGCTGCTTTGATGGCTTGTGATGTTCAGTTGTGGTTCAGGAACACCATGCAGAGAACTGAGGTGCAGCCCTGCCCTCAAACTCCCAACATCAGTACTGAGGGTCAAACTGATGTACAGGCCATCCCTGCTGAATAAAAGTGGCGGCTGAACTACTTCACTAAATTGCTTCAAGTGATTATCCTGTTTATTTCCTGATTAGGAAAAATCTTATTTAAGTACATAGATGGGGAGAGTTTATTCTTAGACATTTGGAAAGGAACCGGCAGTGCTGCAGACTGAATTGTGCTAAAGGTATCTTTTACTCTGGTGTGAAAGATGGGAGAGCTTGCTCCAGGAAGTTTTTGGTCAAGGAATGTTTTTTTTCCATTCTTCTGTCTAGAATCCCTATCTTAAGGCCTCAGTTTGTTTTCAGTGCTGAGGAAGAAATGGATGCTTTCATTTCCAGTGCAAGCAGTGCTCTGAGCATTGAGGAGCCCTGTTCACAGCTTTTAATGCCAGGGAGGGAAAGGCCCTTTGCCCATAGCTTGAGCTCGGTGGAGATTTGGCACTAGAGTATGCTGGCAGCTAAATGTTTTCCTCAGTATCATGGTCTGTGGTCAAGCAGGCAGCAGTCTCTGAGAGCCTGACCCTCATAAAAGATCATGAGGTGACATCCAGAGGGTTTTTTTTTTTTGTCCTTCCAAGTGTGGGACAGCCCTTGCCATCAGCATACCCACACTGTGCTCTGCCTGCATGCTGTGGACTAGAGGTACCTGACTTAGTAAAGTGAGGGTTTTGTGCCGATGCCTTTCCAAGCAGAGGCAGATACAGTGTTCCTGGGAAAGCTGGATCTTTGGCATGTTTGACAGAATACTGCCAGCCTCTTGGGATGAGGCTGAGCTTTTCTGCTTGTCTTAGCACTGAAACCAGGCTGGCACAGGTGCTCTCCCAGCTATCTCAACAGACCCTGGGAAGGTAGTAATACTCCCATCAAGGGTGAGGCTGCAGGGTAGAGCTGCAACGTGTTAGCTTCAGGGTTACAGAGAAGAGTTATGGAGGAGCGACTCTGAATGCTAAAATCATAGGAGCCCTTCAGTCATCATCTGTGCTTTCTGCAATGGCAGTCATGGATTTATTGGCTCAGTCATAAGAGATCAGGCTCAGCACAGTACCCTGCATCTACCTTGGTCCTCTTCTGACTCTTGTCTTCCATGCCCTGAAGGGGCATTGCTCTTCTAGTTCACCTGTGACTCTGTCCTGACATCAGCAGAGGAGGAGACTTTTGTGTATCAGGTGAGATTTGTAAGCCTCTTTTTCCTTTTGTTTTTAAGAGCTGAATATATGGTTTCAACATGAGAGGGCTTTACTTTTTCTATTGTGCACAAATATAGCCCCAGAGACTTGCAGGACAAGGGCAGCATGAGATGGCTTGCAAACTAACTTCTATGCAGCAAAATCTGTCTGTAACACAACTTGCAACTCAAGTTATTTATTAAGCAGATTTCCAAAAAGTTTCCTCCCTCTCTCCTCTAAACTAGAATTGGAGAGCAGATTAGGTTTTTTTTATATGGGAAAAATTGGAGCTCCTCTGTGGGGTGAAGTAAACATAGATAATCCTGATTTGTTGCATAATTCTTTTTTTTATTTCACTTGGAAGAGTTGTTAGGAAAATAAAATGCTTCATGGCTGTCTGGATGGCATGAATATGGGAGCTGGGTGGAGAGAAAGCCAAGCTAACAGGTAGTCTTTCTTCCCAGGAGGCCAGCTGGAGGTTGGCATGTTCTGGGAATACCAAGAACCTGGTTAGTGGGCAGACAATGGATGAAGGATGTGGGCATATATGTTTTTTCATTCCAGTGTTAGAAACTGAGCAACCAAGTTGTTAGGGTTCTGATCTTTGTGGTCCCAGCAGCCGGGATGGTACATCCTACCTGCAGGCTGGGTGCTCTGCAGTGAGAAGGGCTACACCAGCACAGATAACAGCACTGGGATGTGGTGTTCATTCTCTGTCTGAGATTGGAAAGATCTGAGCAGCCCTGGTAGAGCAGGGTGATACATGACATCAGGGTCTGAGCAGCTGTCTAGTCCATCTCCTTCGCAGCCAGACCTCAGTCCCCTCTGCTGCAGTAATCCAGATGTAATCAATCTGGCACTTTCAAATATTTATGAATCATTGATGGATTTTTTTGAAGTTTGAAGTTGTAGCTTTCATGGAATTAGGTTTGATTAGCTTGAAAGTCAATATTTTCACTGTGCTGTGTCTGAGCTGCATTAATTCCAGCCCAGGCAGTAGCAATAACAGCACTGCAGTGCTAATGCCTCTCTGCCTGCAATGGCTGGTATTTAGGTAGTCTGGGATGAGCTTGAGTATGTGGAGGAGCCTTAGAGAGTCAATAATAAAGCAGTACAGCTCATGGTGAAATTTAGCAGCGGCAGGTAAAGAAAAAGCCTATGGCAATGTTTGGGAGCCTTCAAGATGAGGCATTGAGGCTGCCTTTCTTGATAAGTCATCTCTTCCAGCACATCCAAACAAGGTGAACGCTTTTTACCATAACTCCCATTAACTTGTCCTAAAAGGACAAGGCACCTTCAGCAGAGTGAATCAGAACCTCATGGGACCAGGTCTTTATTCTTTTATACTGATGCAAATAGGAAATAGATAGGTGTGCGAAGTTATCCTTGTCTTTACAGATGGGGGAACTAAGCCATAGGGGAATTGTATGAGATCAGCAGAGGCACAAACACCATCTCTTTCTTTTTCACATTGTGCAATGATAGTCGCTGCTTGCATTGAAGAGCCCACCTCTTCTTTTCATGTCTGTAATATCTGCCCTGTTCCAAATAAACTATTTCAGTCCTGTTCCAAAGGAACCAAACCACTTCCATGCTAATTTGGTAAGGCTGGACAGCCTGACTGGAAGCTTGCAAGCTCTCTGCTGTTAGAGTAGGCTGTAGAGAGAGCTTCTTGTGCTCTGAGGGTATATATCTGAGCATCTTTGAGTCATGCATTACAGTGAACGTGCCTGTGTCTGTCAGGACTGGATATTTCAGTGTCATCCCTGAGGTTAAGTGCCTGCAATGGCAAGTCATGTTCTAAGGTATTTCCTTTAAATCCACATGTCATGGTGTATTTCTGTCAGACCATGTACCCAAAGAAACGCTGTTTGCAGCAGGAAATGTTTATGACAACCTGTGCTCGCTGAGCAGAGACAGCTCAGTGGAGGCTGGGAAGGTTGTCTGCTGTGTAGGGATGAGATCAGCCATGTGAGGCACAGTGATGCTCCGTGATAATCAAATGTACCATACCTGGAATTCCATCCTAGAAGGCAGCCTTAGCTCTGCTGATGCAGCTACAGGGACATGAAGGCTGTGGTCCCGAGTTGATTTTTTCTTAGATCCTGGAAATGATTACCTGGAGGCCTGTGTTCACTTCTGGAGTCCTCAGCACAGAAGGACATGGATCTTCTAGAGTGAGTCCAAAGTAAGATTGATCTTCTAGAGTGAGTTAGCATGAGTCCAAAGGAGGCCATGAAGATGATCCGAGGGCTGGAGCACCTCCCATACAGGGACAGGCTGAGAGAGTTGGGATTGTTCAGCATGGAGAAGAGAAGGCTCTGGAGTGACCATAGAGCAGCTTCCCAGTACTGAAAGGGGCTCCAGGAAAGCTGGGGAGGGGCCCTTGATCAGGGAGTGCAGGGATAGGATGAGGGGGAGTGGTTGAAGCTGAAAGAGGGGAGATTGAGATGAGATCTTAGGAAGAATTGTTTTTCTGTGAGGGTGGGGAGGCCCTGGCTCAGGTTTCCCAGCAAAGCTGTGGCTGCCCCATCCCTGGAGGTGTTCAAGGCCAGGTTGGATGGGGCTTGGAGCAACCTGATCCAGTGGGAGGTGTCCCTGCCCATGGCAGGGGGTTGAAACTGAATGAGCTTTAAGGTCTCTTCCAACCGAAACCATTTGGGAGCTGTGAGGCAAGGACCAGCCTGTGGGATTGTGGTAACAGGATTATAGAGCACTCAGATGCAGAGTAGATTTCAGCTAGAGCTGCTTGCTTGCTGCAGGACTGTCATATTGCTGCAGTCTAGCTGAGAAGTGACAAAAGGTACGAATAGCTGTGGCAGTGTTCTTGGGCTGAAATGAAATCCTGGCATTAGGTGTGGATCACAGGTACTCTGACATGGTAGCTTAATGACAACAAGGAATGTAAGCTAAGACTGAACTGACTGCCAGTAGCCCCACTAAACCCTGGCTTCCAGTACTCAAATTGCAATTGTGGTGAATTTACGTAGCCTGTAACTTCCATTCTGTTCCCAGTGTGGTCCCTTAGCTGTGAGCTGATCTTGTTGAAATTCCAGGACACCCTCGTAGCACTGGCATTTGTGTGAATGACAGACAATGACAATCACATTTTAAACTTCGCAAGCGTTTTGGCAGCATTGAGTGTGCAGTAATGATTGTGAAGCTCCTCTGAAGGAGGAAGTGCCGAGCCTCACCTGCCTGCTCTGGGCTCATCAGATGCTGTGAGGGTCTTATTGTGGAGGAGTCTGTACAGATGTACATGCACGCCCATCCTTCAAGAGAGAAACCACAATAAGTACTGGTGAGAGAGAGTGCGCAGATCCTCATAGATTTATGCTAATCATAGAGGTGTTAATGCCTTGCTTTTATGGCCTGATCTTGCTCTTGTCTTTTGTGGGGGCTAATAAATACAAGCCAGTTCATCTTCTGCTTTGGGTCTTCCTGTGACCTTTCTTTAAATTTGGTCAAGCTCCTGATGCATAAATTCTCTTGCCCCTCACCATGAAGAGACCTGACCTGGGAGATGACCCTGAGCCTCGCTATAATTTCTGTGGCGATGCTTTATTTCAGACTTTATTCTGGAGGAGTAAGACTCCATTCAATCATGTTCCACAGGGTGTTAAAAGCCTGGGGTCTGGGTGATGCTCTGTGTAATCTGCCTTGTCAATACCCATCGCTCACATCCAGAGCAGTGAAGAGGGGGTAGCCAGCTGACTGGATGCTTCTGAACCTTAAGTGTGATGCTGATTTTCTCTAGCCTGGCTCTCCTGCTTTAATTTCAAGCATTTATTTCCCATTTTGAGTTCTTCAAACGTGGCAAAACCATAATGTAAATACCCCCAGGAGAAGTACACATGGGGAGTGTGGCACAAGGATTGCCTCATTACACACGAGGGAAGTATCTTCCTGCGAAGGCAGCTGTGGGGGGTGCTGCCATCTAGTCCCCCGCCTTTGCTGTGAGATCATGTTCCCATTAGTCACCTACACAGGAGCCAAATCAATCCATTGCTACTTCAGTCTTCCCTGCAACTGGCTGCCAAAAGGTACTTTTTTTTTTTTAAAAAAAAGAAAGGGCGATATCACTTGTGTGGGTCCTCTGCTTTCTCATTCTGGCAGTGAATGAACTTACCTGGAACATCAGAGTTCCCAGTGCTCCAAGATCCAGATCCCTACCAGCTCACACCCAGATAAATCAAATGCATGGTCAGAGCTGAAAGCCCAAATATCACCTGGAGTATGGCTGCAAGTGCCTCCTCCCTGAAGTCTAGAAATGTAGCTCCTTCCAGGGGCTTGGTCATGGCTTGCCGTGAGAAGCGCCATGTCTGGATGTGCTGGCTCATTTTTTTTTGCAGGGCGTTTGCGCTTTGTTTCCAGTGGCAACTCAATGAGAGATAGGAAGTCCTTCTCTTAGACTACAGGTTAAAATTGAGAGACAAAAAGAGGAGGATGGCTTGACAGCAGAATCAAGTGCAGCTGGTTATGGGAAGGGCTTGAGAAGGCAGTTGGGGCAACTTTACAAAGCATGTATGGCATGCACAGCAGTCAGATGTAGTATGTGTTTGGCTGTCTTCATTAGCATGATGTGCTGCTGGCACAGGAACACCTTCCCTGCTGAAAGCGGTTCTCGGAAAAGACAGGGAATGTGCCAGTTGCAACAAAATGACAGTGATGCAGCACATAAAGAGCAGCCTGTGAGAGGGAATTAATGTTTTCTGATCCTATTCAGGCCCCTTTGAGGTTGGTATCGATTCTGTTTGTGCACTGCCTGGGAAGGGCTGCCCTGGGTACAGGCCTGCCTAATGCAACATGCTGCTGGTCTGGTTTGGACCCTGTCTTAGGGTCAGGAGCAAGAGGCTCAGACCCCTTGCAGAATCAGTAGCCCTTGATATGCAAAAGTAGTGAAGCAATAGACCCTGAAAACTAGTTCTATGTATTTGGACACTTGCTTTTGGACAGCTGATTATTCCTTCTTGAGAGGAAAAACCCGGCCATTGAATCTGCCTGAAAAAAAGGATGATTTTTCAAGGTATCAAGATCTTCTAATCCTGTCTTTTATAAGTACTTGCAGTTTTTCCCACCTTCACCCTACCTGCAAATTTAATAAGCTTCCTTATTGCTCCATCATCGAGGTCAGTCATGAAAGCTCTGAAGAGAGCCTGTATGTGACAATCCTACAAAATCCTGATTGTCAACATGTTCTTCCTTTGTGGCAGAGAGCAGCACTGGTATCTGCCTTCTACATATGGCTACCTGAGCAATTTCATACCTGCCCTGTCATAATTCCTCTTAAGACTCTATTCCCCTTGCTTATGGGGATGGCAGGCAAGAAGGCGTCAAAAGCCTTCCTAAAGCTGAGGTGTTTGACAGGTAGTGCTCTCTGCCGAAAGCCTGTTATGCTGTTAGAGGAGGAAGATAGATTGGCTTGATGTGATTTGCTCTTGACAAATCTGTATTGGCTGCAACTCATCTCCTTGTTAACTCATTGATTTTTGGAAGGCTTGGAACTGGGTCCTTGGGGAAGAGGGCAGTGTGTGTGATGGTACAGGAGCTTCATATATGCAGTATGTACACTGTGGTGGCCACTGAAGTGCCTCTCCTGGTCCCCAGATTGCTAGTTGCTCCTTTGTACCCTTTGATGGGGTGGCTATCGGTGTGCCCTTGCTGGAGGCTTGTTATGCCTTTGAAAATAGATGGGCCACCCAGTGGCCATGGGCTGCTGCAGGCTTCAGGGCACTTGCTTCGAGCTTTTGTCCTGTGAAATGATGGCCTGGGGTTCAGTTCCCCTCTACTCAAAACATGCCTGGTTGTTTCTTTGCAGGCAGCATTCATCCCCAAATCTTTCCAGTAGCCCTGGGGTGTTGATCAGCTGCACTGAGTGGGGAGTGAGCTTGTTTATGCTTCTGTAGCACCAATTCTTTTCTCCTGTGGTAAAATGGATAATGTTGTGGGGTATTTTTCCCCTCTCTCTCATTAAGAGTCTTGGCTGGGGAAAGGCAGGGTAAGATGTGATTTTCTTAGTCTGTCTCCTCTGAGCTCCCATCAAAGACTTGAATCAGTTTCTGGCACTGTAATAACAATGCCAGCAAAAATGGCCTTGTGGAGTCAGCACCAGTTCCTGCCCCCTTAGAGGAAGATGTGGCCAAGATTGGTTGTTTACTTAATCTTCCATGGCTACTATGGGATCATTAGTATTCACCATCATCACTGATGGGTCTTGGGGGTCAGCACTGTGCTGGTACAACATTCCTGAAAGGAAGTTGTGGAGAGGAGGGAGCTGGGCTCTTCTCCCAAGTGACAGGGGACAGGATGAGAGGGAATGGCCTCAAGCTCCACCAGGGGAGGTTTAGGCTCAACATCAGGAAAAAATTTTTCATGGAAAGGGTCATTGGGCACTGGCAGAGGCTGCCCAGGAAGGGGGTTGAGTCACCTTCCCTGGAGGGTTTTTAGGGATGGGTGGACGAGGTGCTGAGGGGCATGGTTTAGTGTTTAATAGGAATGGTTGGACTCGATGATCTGGTGGGTCTTTTTCAACCTGGTGATTCTATGACATGCAGACCCTAAAGCTGGGCAGAAAAAGCTTGTCTGTACCTGCCTTGTGTGGTTTGTAGCTTGAGCCTCCTGCCTTAGAGGAAATGGGTGGAGGGAGGTTAGCACCATCCTGAAGAAGACATATGGTGCTGTGGGTGCAAGCTGAGCTGTTCTGACTCACCCGTAGACACAAATACTTTGTCACAAGCTCCTTGGTGGATGTTCCTCTTTTAGAGCTCCCTAAGCTATGGGGAGGGCAGGGTTGATAGAAGACTATTCTTTGTGGGTTTTGGGTATGAGTCCCTGAGGAAGCACTCGCGGCTCAGCTGTTAAACCGCTTTTGCACCCTCAGTAATCACAGAGCTGCTAATGTGCTAGTGCCAAGCTGCCCCAGTGGGAATGCTGTTCAGTTGGAAAGCTTTGTTCTTGAGAGGTGAAGCAGGGGCTCATACAGCAAACTGGGCTCAAGTCTCCTGACTGCTAGTCCCATTCCTATCCTGCTAGAAGATATCTGCTATACTGAGTCAGCTTCTCCCTAGGCAGATGTCTGGGTGCTCGTATTCAGGCCTGCAAGAAGCAGAAGCTATTCTTGGGACTCCAAAATCCAGAAATAACTGGTACTGAAAAGTCTGCTTCAAATTCCCGTCAACGTGTCAGAAGAAAAGTGCTGAGATTTGTGCCCTTCCCTGTATGGAAGCAGTGAGCTTGTTTTCTGCGTACAGATGTTCAGGAAGTCAACGCTGCTGTGATCCCATGTTGTCTCCCTTGCAGAGCTTTTATGTCACCTTTGTCTTGCATACAGATAGCTGAATTCTGATTTTCCTGCTAATGGGACTCTTGTGCCCTCACTGCCCTTCTCCTCTCGTTTTGATGAGATCTTTAAATATCTATTTCCAGAGTGTCTGAGCAGCATCTGGAATGGATGGAGGAGAATACATTGGGCTGGAAAGTTAAACACAGGTTTTCTTCAACAGTCTCTTTGCTTGCTCACAACATGACTGTCAAAATACTGATGTGATGCTGGGTGAGACTCCTATGGTTCCTATGAAGCAGATCTGCTGAAGGCTTGAGGGTCTGAGTCTGATGGCTGGTGCTGACTCAGGGCTATTGTAGGGAGAGGTTGGAGGAGATGGGGACACTTGCAGATGATGCTCCTGACAGCTGATGAGCGATACCTGGTTGTGGCTATGCCACTCATCATCTGGCTGTGCTGTACCAAGTGGGATTTCCCCAGGTCACAGAGCAGAAGAGGTGCCCAAAGGCAGCTTTTATGATAAGGGATTTGAGAGCAGAAGATGTGATGAGAGGTGGTGGGGCCCATCTCCGAGAGCTGGAAATGACTGGAGTGAGGGGCGTAGGGGCAGCAGGACAGAGATCATCATCCCCTCTTTTCGTTAGAGCCTCAGAAATGCAGCTGAAAGTGGGGCAAAACTTCTGAGCTGTCCTTGCTTTGCTCTTTCCTACCCATGTCTCTAAGTAGCAAATGATGCTTTTGGGTCAAGTGGAGACTCAAGGTACTGGCCTTCTCCATAGCCTCCATGATAGGAAACACTGGTCTTCAGGTTCCCCTAGAGATGTCCCAGAGGACTTGCTCTGCAATGATGCTCAGAAGAAATACCAGCAGCTCTAAGGTCACTGAAGCTTCCTGCTGTCCCGTGTGGGGTATATCAGGCCTTTGCAGGCAATCAGCTCCTGGGCTTGCTCTGCGGACATGGTCTCATGTTTTCTCTCCTCCTCAGCCACCGGAGGGCAGGCAGGAATCCCACAATTACCTGCCACTGGGGAAGGAAAACACTGGAATAATTAAAAAATAATTAATGTTTGCACTGCAAGATATGTGGTGGCATTGCTCTTTCCTGTAACATTCTCTGCCTCTAGCCCTATCGCCACCTGCTTCACTTTGTGGATTTTCCTTTATCAGTTGCTTTTCATCTTCACTTGAGCTGGCTGTGAGAGCTGAAGTAGGAGTTCAGATTAAGTTGCAGCTGAGATCTGCTTTGCTGGGGGATTATGGAGTTGGCTGTGATGTTTTAGCTGCCAGGTAGAGCAGGAAGAGCAAAGCCTTTTAGCAAGCTGTGATCAGATGGAAGCATCTGCTTTCCAGGGCTGAAGGGGCCAAATGCTCCTAGGCTCTGGTCTGCACTGGTTTAACTGATGCCACTCCCTTTATGGAACATGTTGATCCAACCTAAACAGGACAGCTGGGCTATATTGACCTCTGTGGTGAACTGGATCTTCTGAGCTAGCTCTGCAGAGCTGTTGGCACTGGTGGAGGTTCAGGACACAACCAGAGGAGAGCAGAGTCTGCCTCCAGTGACACATTTTATTCTGATGCAGGTCCTAGGTATAGCAGAGAGGAACTGGAGCTTTAAGATGTAGCTCAGCTTTAATTGTTTGGGTGAGCTTAATTTCTGTAATTACTTCTTCCATGAAGCTCCCCGACTGTGCCTGTTGTGCATGTCAAGGAACTGCATCACCTGAGGATTAAAATGCAGTTGCTTTGAGTTGGGGAAACAAAGGAGGCCAGCACCAGCACCTGCCAAGGAGGCAGAGGTAATGTATTAGCAAATATACATGGCCTGGTCTGAATGAAGGGACTCTGTACAGAATTAAAATAACCAATGCTGAGTGGCTGTTTCTTTCAAAATGTTAAAAATATCCCAGATTCTCCATGAATCTGAGATGTGACTGAAATTGCCTAGCATGAGCACAGATGACTGTCCTCCCTCAGAGCCCTGATGGGAGCTGTAATACTTGTACTGAGTTAATTTTTTTTAAGGGCCCTACAGAGTAAATTGCCTTAATCTTTAGTTTGGCAGATGGGCTGACCTAGCTGGAATGGAAATCAGTGGTTCAGGGTTGTGTGCTCTGTCCAGTGGCTGAGTGTTAACCGATCTCTCATTCATTGCTCTCCTGTGGGGCAGAAGGTCCCGTCCATGAAGTCCTCTGTATGAGATTGAGGCTAAATATTTTGAGCAGACTGTCATGTTTCCCCAAAAGGTGGAAGGATGCTGCTCTCAGGTTGGGAGAAGGTGGCATCCCACTTCCCCATCCCTGGAGCTTGCTGGGCAGTGATGTCTCCCTACCATCATTATGCAGTGCTGAGTTATATTGCTGCAGCTGTATAACAAAAACATGTGATAGCACAGCAGTGCTGCACCTTCACTCTGCCCTTTGTGCACATCTCTTCACTGCAGCATGTTGCCAGGTGTTACTGGAATCCGCTCCCTCTGTCCCCTGGCTGATGGAATACTGATTTCCATCCTGCCACCTCCAGGCCTTTCTTTCCCTCTGTTCTTACTTTCCTGAATTGCTTCAGGAGAAATTAATAGAATCACGGAATGGTTTGGATTGGAAGGGACCTTAAAGTCCATATAGTTCCAAGCCCCTGCCACGGGCAGGGACACCTCCCACTGGCTCAGGTTGCTCAAAGTCCCATCCAACCCAGCCTTGAACACCTCCAGGGATGGGGCAGTCATGACACTCCAAACAACCTGTGCCACTGCCTCCCCACCCTCACATGAAAGCGTGAAATTGTTTCTTCTTAAGATCTCATCTAAATCCTCCCCTCTTTTGGCTTAAACCCATTACACCTCATCCTATCCCTGTGCTCCCTGATAAAGAGCCCCTTTCCAGCTTTCCCGTAGGCAAGGAAGCCTGCAGCTGCTGGAAGGACTACTCTTTTCAGAGCTGTAATCTCCTCCTACCTATTCCAAGCTCCCAGTGTCACAGGCACAGCCTCGCTTGCTGTCCACTTCCAACTCCAGGACATACCTGGCAGGAATGCTGCACAGCTTAGCAGGGGCCAAGGTGATCTCTAAAAGCATCAGTGTGGCATTGAGATAGCACTTATCTGTTGTGCGAGAGTGAAGGAGTGAGCAGGGCTGACCTCCAGAGCACAAATGAAACTAAAACCTCATGCCTGAATCTCTCAACTAATCTATCAGATCTTCCTTCACTTGCAAAAACATGAAAAATCAGTATATATGATAGCAAGGTGCTAGAAGACACTTGGCTGAAAGGCTACCGTACTAGTGGAGAGCGGTAAGAGGGTAGTGTGGTACTTGCAGCCGTGAAGTATGCTATAAATTGGGTCCTGTGTGATGCTGAGCCACTGTCACAGCATATGGCAGCCAGTGTGGGTTGTGAAGTCTGAGCCCCTCGGTGGGTGCCTACTGCCACCTAAAATGGCTTGAAGCCATCTGCTGTGACTACCCCTCCTCCCGCCTCCTGCTGTAGTCATGGCCCAGGCATGTATTTCCTGCTCACAGCCTTCACAAAGCAGCTTCATCCTTCTCTTAGAAGAATTTGGAAAGCTGTAAATCCAAATGTTTCATGTCAACATGTGTTGGAAATGTTACAGATGCTTCCTGCCCTCCTCTACTGCTTGTTCCCTACTGAAAGGGGTTGGGGTGCTGCAAGAGCAGCAGTCAAAATAGCTCATGTCCAGGCTCAAATTCCTGAAACAGGGGATAGTGAATGTTTGTTTAAAATTCCCTTCCATCTAATCTTCACCGATGCTAGTGAGATAACAAGATTTTTTGCAAGGTTACTCAGCAACGAAAAAATATTTGGGTCAAGTTGAGCTGTTTACATTCATCTTGGTTTATCTATCTTGTAGGGAATGAAACAAGGTTCTTAAGTTTTTTCCCCTTCATTTTATTTTTATCTCAGTGCTCTGTACAAAGTTTTCCATGAGAATCATGGGTATTATGATTCCTCTCATGATGGAGGCCTTGTGACATCTCTTTGCTGTGGTGGTACCTGAGGGATGAGCAAGCTGGCTTTGGTGCAGCGTGACCCAGCCTGTTGGACTTCTGAATTTGAATGGAGTGGCCCCAGTTTGTGAACTAGTGGTGGTAATAGGAGTGAATTTAAACTCTTGCCTTCTAATGAGATGCACAGTGGCCCAGGGTTTCACACGTGATTCTCTAGTCTGTATATGAAAATGCTCTCAGGGGAAACAACCTCTTCTTTACACTCAAATTTTCATAAACTCTTTACTTTCCGATTCTAAGAGAAGGTGCAAATAATAATGTCATTCAAAAGTCTTTCTGCTGCTTTTGTGATCACAAAGTCCTGATAAAGACTTACTGAGAGATTGTTTTTGCTGGCCCTGGCCTTGTGGAAAGCTTGGTATTGACTATGGGGATTCAGCCATCCTAAAGCACCAATTGACTGAAGGTTGTCTCATAGCTTTAAGAGAACGTCCCATGCCTCTCTGATTTGCAGTCTATGTCGTGGGGCTCTGTTGGTCTTGCTGAATTAAAATGGTGGAGGCTGGAAGGCTAGAAACATTTAGCTGTTGCTAGAGGAGACCATCTTGTGTCAGCCCTCTGATCTCACCAGCCAGGGTAAGCTGGACCTCCTTGGAAGTGCTGCCATTTAAAAAGAATGGAGAAGCCCTGAAGGAACAGACTGGTGACAGATGATGCTGCACCAGCTGAATAATCCAAAAGCCCTCTCTGTCATTAAAGTCAAGGATGCTTTCCTAGTACCCCTTGCACAGAGCAGAGGTGTGGTCACAGGACTCAAGGCAGGGTGTGGATGGCTGCTTCCACTGCCATAGGAGACAAGAAGTGTCACAGACACATGAATGAGAAGTAGGTCAGCAGTAGGGAGCAGGTCTCTGTGGGCATTGACATGCTTACCTGTCTGGCAAACTTTGAGTATGAAAGAAAAGTGGGTTTTGTCCTGTCCATCCTGACATGTGCTGTGGAGGGCAAAAAGGGTGTTTGGGGACAGTAGGACAGAGCCTTCTCTGGAGCAAATCTTTGTAGCTACTCTGTTGATTTAGTTGGCGCTTCACTGATTAATACCAGTTGAGAATCCAGGCTGGAGTGTTTTGTATACTTGTAAATAATTGATGATCATGTGACTACAATGATGCAAGGGAGGATGGGAACAAAGCAGAGACTCTGAAAAATGTTGGGGATTTTGCAATGAGGCTTTTATTGCGAAACACATTGGCATCTTGGCTGCGAGGTGCTGCAGTAGAGTGTGAGGTTTTTTTCATTGTAATTATAAGGAATAGAGCTCAAGAGCTGTTGAAACCACAAAAAGTGGCAAGCACATGTGAGATGGGGAGAGAAAGCCTGGTACCAGATGTTTCCCCCTCCCTGCTGCCTGACTAGGTTTGATAAATACACATTATTTTTTAATACTAAAAATGAGTCCTTGTTCTGGCAAGGCATGAAGTTGACAAACCTGGAGATTAAGGCCCTTGTCGTGCAGGGTGAAGCAGCAACAGCACAAGCTTCCCCTGTACACAGAGGGATCCAGTTAATGCCTCATTGCTTTGGTGAAGGCCAAGAGATGCCACCTGCAGCGTTTTGTAGCGTGGACTGCAGGCTCCTTTCATGCACTGGCTGCCACATCCCTACCTGTGAAAGGTGGATTTTGGTGGCAGGGTTGCTGGGAGCTAATGTTGACCTGTTCCTTCCCCCTGGTCTGGGAGCAGATCAAGGTTTCCAAAATTCACATATCTCCTGTTTTCCCTTGCATAACGTGCTCATGGCAACTCCAGTCCCTGCTTGCAGGGGAGATGTGAGGTTAGGAAATAATTTGATGTATTTAAACCTCTCTCTGTTTGATTTAGGGACAAAAAAATGAGCCAAGCCAGTGGCCGGTGAGCTGGTGGCTGCCCTCAGCAGTAAGGCAGGTGCTCCAGGGAGCCTGGATGGAGGGCTGCTGATATGCAGATGTGAGCTTCAAAGCCTGGAGGCTTCCCAGGATCTCATATGGGAGCAGATGAAACAGGTCTGCAGATCATATGCGAGATTCCTAGAGCTCTGCTATGCATGAGCTGGTTGCCTGGTGGAGAGGGGCTGTGTCTGTGTTGTATCTTCTCACAAATCAGGAATAGTAAAATGTGACTACTTGAAAAGAGTTGTTATTCTTCCTAAATAGCCAAGATCCGTGAGGATTTGGGTTTGGTTAGTGCCTGTGGGTTGTTCTTTTTGCCATTAGAGTAGAAATTAATGTCCCCAATTTCTCATCCGCCTCCGGAGACCCTGACCCTGGGATGCAGCAGAGGCAGCTGTGCGGCAGCAGGAGCCGACGCTGCTCCTTGCTCCAAAGGCAGAGCCGGCTTTGCCTTCTGGCAGGAGCAGCTGCCATTTTGTGGCTGGTTCCAGTTAGGCTGTGCGGTGAATTGCTGAGCTCAGCCTCTCAGGGAGGCTTTATCGTCTTCTTTCTTGCTGTCTCTAACTTCAGATAAAAGCCAGGCAGAAACAAATGCCTGTGTTGTACTGAGTGTGGGGCAATGTAATAGCAGCTGCAGGTGCCCTCCGTTTCTTCCATCATGGACAAAGCCATTTTTATCCAGGGCTTGGACTTTCCTTGCTGTGGTATTTATCGGTTAGGTACTCACTACCCTGCAAATCCCTTCATGCTGCAAGGTACCTGCTCTGCCAGTGTCTGGGTCGGGGGCAGCCTGCACAGACTGGGGTTGGCCCCGCTTGCTGCCCTCGGTCCTTGCCAGGAGGGGCTTAGGTGGAAATGGAACAACAGGGAGTGTTGAAAGTCAAGATTAAGACATGTCGGGTGACAGATGCAGCCTGAAATCTCACGGATTGATGCTCTCAGGAGAGTGCTGCAGCAGGAGATGGCAGGAGCAGGAGGGATGATGCTCTGAGGGCAGACTGCAGAGCCCTCTGAGGTCCCAGGTGTGGTAGGCAGGACTGCTGGGTAAGGTGGTTTGCCTGTGGCTTGAAGTGACCTGACACTTTGCCACTGCTCGCTGTGACAGCAGAGTGGATATCAAGAATGCCATGTAAACCAGCAGTCCTGTCCCACGCAGGCAAGTGGCAGGAACGCACTGTGTAGAGGGCTGCAATCCCTCCCAGCTCTGCAGAGCTTGACCTGGAGCTTGTCTGAACACTGGCTACGGGAAGAAAACGAGAACCTGTGTGGAAATGTCAAACAGCAATTGTTAGAGAACATGATGCTGGAAAAAATTTCAGCCCTGGCCCCACACACCTGCTCCAAAACATGTATTAAAGGTTACCCAGACAACCTTAATACCTCCAGCAATATGACCTTGAGAACCACCTAGAGAGCAAGAAGTTTGCAGGCATTCTCAGCTGCTGGCCACAAATGGTGGCCACAGAGTAATGCACTTTATTCCTCCTTTGGATTTCACTCAACTGGGGTTGCTGTCATCTGAGACTCAACTGGAATCAGGTTTGGCTGTAATTAATTAATCTAAGTGTATGGAAATGACTAACTAAATCATCCCTGTGACATTCCTCAAACAAGCAAAGACCTGACTACTTTCTAGGGACTAGAGCAAAACAGTGGGACTTCTACACTTGAAATGTTAGTGTCAGGACATTGCCTTGGCAGGCAGATGAATAGCAGAAAAATGCTAAAATAGCAAGACAATCACAGCGGTAAAATTGTCCTTTGTCATTTGTTTCCTTTCCCTCAAGCTTCCTAGAGGTCGATGAACCCTCTTTGATGTGTTCATCTGGGGCACATCGGGCTCATCAGGAGACCACTGGCCAGGGCTGGGAACAGGGAGGTGGCAGTGAAATGTCTAGTGTGGGGACAAACACAATCTGCTGCTTGTGGTGAATCTTTGTGCCTTTAAGAAGGTAGGACCAACCCTGGACTGTAGTTTCCACAGGACAGGGACAATGTGGTACATCCATCTACTTTGGTCTTATGTTAAAGCAGGAGTTGGGCTGCAAGGGATGATTTGGGTTGCCTGTTGGAAAAAAAAAAAAAAGCAGTATATGACCAGGAGGGTCAGGGGTCTGTCTCCAAGGCTGCTCCATCTGTCTCCATCACCCATAGCTTGCTTACTGCTGAGAGGTGCTGGAAGGTGTTGGGAGCTGTGATAGGAAAACAAAACTGTTTCTGAAAGAGGCCCAAAATGCTCAAGTGATGACTTTTCATGCCTGCATGTTTTGGGGGCACTTGTAAGAGCACTATTTAAAAAAAAACACCCTGCAATTGAGGTTTCTAATCTATTATTCATTCAGGAAAAATCATTTTGGAGTAAAATAAAATATTTTCCTTCTCCACCTCATTCTTAATATACTCTCTTCTCTCTTTCACTCTCGCCCACCTTCCCTTCACCCTGCAGGGCTCCAGGGAACAGTACGTATGAAATGATTTTGTAAAATCCAATAAAAATTTTAATCAGGTCAACATCATTACAGGGGAGGAAAGTGATGGAGTGTTCCTGATGCATTAAAAAATGTAAAGAAAAAAATGATGTAAACTCGCAGTTGTAGAAAGAAGTAGAGTGCTGCAAGCCCAGCCACCCTGCAGAGCCTCCTCCTCATCCCTTCTCCATGGAGGTTGTCTTGCTTTCAGCCATACGTGAGCCAAAGCCAGGGCTGTTTGCTGGCACAGCCAGAAACACACATGTGCCTCAACCATTTGTGTATATACCAAGCACACTTGAAGTAGGGAGATTGAGGCAGAACTCTGGCTTAGCACCCTTGAGGAGAACACGTGCCTCTGCCTGTAGGTCTCTACAGAGCTTTAGGCCTGTACATCCAGATCCTGCCCTTAAACACTGGTTGATAAAGCAGAGGGACTAGCTAGTTATGTGGCAGCTCCCTTTTTTAATTCTTGTCTCTCCAATTACCATGGAGGGGAATAACAAGCCCTGGCAACACATGGTCATACTCTCAGGATTTGCATAGTGTATTAAGGCTTGCTAAGATCTTGTTCCTTTCCTGACATTTACAGAAACGGCAGCTGATGAGGCTCCTCTCCATCTTTTCTCTTTCAGATTAAACGTGAACTTCTAAATCTGCCAGAAGGAGCCGAGGGAGGGTTGGGGAATGTAACCATCTCACACTGACCTCTGTTCATTACTGCCACCAGGAACATGGAGCTAGGCCAAACAATAGCAGGGACGAATGTCCATGCAGGTGCAAAACCCCTGTGGGAGAGGAGCAGACATACCAAGCCCTAGATGTAATACACTGTTGAATCCAAGGGATTTGCAAAAGCCTCTAGGAATGCGGCAATCGATGCTTGGAAAAAGGTATTGTCACCATCTATTTTTTTGGGAGTGTGCAGGAGGGGCTGGTTGCCTAGTGCACCAAGGTCAAGATGGTCATTGTGGCTGATAATGCCCGCCCTGGAGATGAGCACCGTGCTCTGAGGAGCCCACCCCTGCAGAAACTCCTGAGAGTAACATAGCTGCTGGTAGAGGTGCCCATCCCTGTACTGTTAGGACTTCTGTGGAGTTTGCTGCCTCTCTTGGGGAAGCTGGAACCAATGGAACAACCGCAGGTCCTTGTGTTTCTATAACTCTAATGGGACACAGAATTGTCCTGGCAGACTTGGCATGCTTTGCAGTTCAGAGAAATGATGGTGAGGACTTTACCTCTTGGGGAATTAAAGTGCCATGTGTTCTCAAGCTGGAAACAACTGAAGTTGAGTGGTGGCTGAGCTTTCCGAGGGGGTGGCGTCAGTAGGAATAGAACAAGGATTGCTAGGGCTCAGATCAACCCCAAAAGAGGTGGCTGAATCCTCCTGTAAGCCATGAGGAGTCTGAGGGAGGCTGTATTCCAGCCGTGATCAGTCACTGAGGTTTTTTTAGTGACAGCACTGACTTATACCAGGGTCAGTGTGCTGCAATTCATCTCAATGTCCTGTCCCCTTAGTAGTGGTGACTCTCTGCATGGTGTTGTCCCACATGGCTGGTAGGAACACATGGTTGGGCCCATGAGCTGGAGCCTCTGTTCTCTGCTGGCAGATGGGCTAATATAGGAGTCGAAATATTCAATGCTTCTGGAAAGAAAAATAAACTCTCAGGCAAGTGCCAACTACAGCAACCATTTTGGCAGAGGACCATCATGTGTGGGGGTGGGGGTATCAGCCTCATGGTCAATGGGAACATCCATAAGTAGCAACAGCTCCAACCCAAGCTATTTGTATTGCAGCCCACCCAGCGGCATCGAGGCTTGTGCCTTTGCCTCCCCCAGGCGCAGGCAGGTGTGGGCTGTGCAGCCAGAGGCAGGCAGAAGGCACCCTGCCCATGCCACATGGGCTGGCACCTCTCCTCCTCCCTGTGATATTTCTTCACCGCCCTCTGAGTACACACGCACACACATCCTACAGCTCTGACGTTATTCTCCGTTGGTTGATGTGGAGGACTTAAAAATGTCCATTTTAGGTTTTTTTTATTTTGGGAGCCAGACTGAAAAATCTTTTTGTGGTCAGTGACAAGCAGCTTGTGGGAAACAGATGAACAATACTCCTAGGAATTCCTCTGATTGCTGCCTGTGTTTAAAATCCAAAGTTAGAAAGGGAAGGGGGGTGAAAAATTAAGTTTTGTAAGCTGAATTCCAGTTGAGTGCTACAAGACAGTCTGTGCAGCTCTCCCTGTATGGACATGGAGCTCAGAGGGTACAAGTGGGCATGGAAAGCTTGGCTGGGTACAGATCTTATTTGGAGTGAGGCCCTGCTGGGAAGCTGCTGGCCCTCTTGAAGGGTTTGGTCTTTCCTGGAGCTCAGAAAGAGAAGGGAAGCGCATGCGGAGGCTGACCCTCTGTGGGTGTCTGTGTGTGGTGCCCCCCAGCCAGGCCTGGTGGCTCTTTGTAGAGTACAACATATTCCTCTGGTCCCTTCCATTGCAGAGCAGTGAAGTGCTTCCAGGCAACCTGCTGGTGATGAAGGGCGTGGTGACCACCTCAGCCACCTCTGGTGTCTGCAGCAGGATCAGTCTGCATGGCTGGCATCTTTTGCAGTGTTGTAGATGTATGTAGGTCCTCCAGGCTGGCTGCCTGGTCCTGGCTGCTGGATCTCTCCTCTAAGCCTTGTGCTGCTGCCTGCCGGGCTGTACGTGTTTGTGTCTGTAGGCAGAAGCCAAGCCTGAAGCCGGGAAGGGAGACCTGCAGCTCTCTGTAATAGATGGCAAAGGGGACTGGTGGCACAAATGGTGAATAAATCTTGTGGGCTGGGTGATATAATAAAGTACTTGACCTTTGCCCCAGTGGTTTATTTTGTAATCAGTGCCAAGCCATTGATTTATGGGCTAATCAATCTCTCCCTCTCTCCATTCCTCTGGCCTTGGCGTTGCTTGCACCGTGGTCCTTGCTTCTGAGTGATGACTCCAAGTTACAAAAAGCACCCAGGGACAAGGCTGCCTACCCCTGTCCCCTTCTCTCCCGCAGCCCTGCTCAGAAGCAGGACATGCTATTTACAGCCTCATCTGCCCAATAAACGTTTGTTAGGTAGCTCTCATCTCTCTTGCAGGGGCAGCCCTCTTGGTCTTGCCAATCTGCAGTGCTCCTGGCCTGACACTTGGCTTCCCAGCAACCTTAGTCTATAACTCCTGCAACAAATTGTCCCGAATGAAAGGCTTTCATGCCTTGAGATGGATTTCCCTCGCATAAATTGAAACTCTGAGCATCCTTGCTTTTCCCAGGGATGCTCTGTACTGGGAAGATTCCACTGGGGCAGTGAAGCTTGTGCAGGGACAGAATTCGTGCCTAGGAGACATACGTCTCTGCTGTGTGTTCATAGTGTCCCCAGGGTTTCAGACAAAGAGCAAAGCAAAGGGATGCTCGGTAACATGCGAGTAACTTCTTCCCTGGCTGTAATGCACAATTTTTCATCTCTGTCTGTTATTCTCCTTTCCCTTACACTGGCTTGTGTCTTCCCTACTTAGCACTATGCTGCCTGACAGCTGGATGCAGCTGGGATGTGCCTGGAGGGCATGTAGAGGGGAAGGACCGTGATGTGCCTTGGGATGGGGATAGCGAGGATGGGAGCTGTGTTGTCTTTGCCCTTGTTCCCATTTGCTCCCTGCCTGAGAGGCTGGCAAGACCCTCACTGCTCTGATTGCTGTGTGATGAAGGCTGCCTGAACAATTGATAGAGACCTTGTAGGGATCTCATAAATGTAAAGAATAAAAAGAACAAATGAGGGAGCTCAGCGTGTAGTGGGTATCTGATGGGGAACGTGTTCACTTCATCAGAGATAGCTTAAGGAAGGCATTAATAAGTGCCATTTCAGCCTGGTGATGTTTGTAGTGAGCCAAGGGGATATGAGAAAAGAGGAAAGGTCCAAATCTCACCAGGTTTTATTGGAGGAGAGGCAGCAAAGCCAAGGCCCCAGTTCCTAAAAAAATTCTGGAAAATACTTTCTAGCTTTAATAGCATTAAATTCAGGCCCAGATTTCTATCAGAGACCCATCTGAGTAACGCAAGCTTACCAAGACATGTGTGTCTTTAACCTACCCTGAGGATATGATATCGTGTACCATGCTATGGGCAACCACAGTGAGATGGTGGTACTGGGAAAGCTGCCTGCAGGGATGGAGATCCATGGAATGAACAGAGGATATAAAGTACTCTGAGAAGAAGGCTGCTGGGAGAAGAGAGCCCCAGCCCCATGGCATGTAGGGCTCATCTCAGTGTGAAGGATGCTGCAGTCCTGAGATGTGGTTGTGTGGGATGTGGGGCTGGGCTGGCTGTCATTGTTCCTACGGATGGCACCTATTCTTGGAGGCTTTTAAAACATCTCCTCCTTCCTTATGGGGAAGTCTTTTCTTATATCTATTCCAAACTTTCGCTTCTCTTATTTAAGACCCTTCCTTCTTGTAATACATCATCCTTGGTCAGCCTTAAAGGTTGGCAAACCCTGAGGGAAGAAAAGAAAGAGTTATAACGTCTGAGGGACTAAAGGTTTGATTTGGATGCAACCACATTTATTCAGCAGCAAATTACATCTTCAATCAAACCAATGCAAATCAGGCTCCCACTTCAGTCTATTTGTTTGGACTTAGTGAGTGCAAGGGGATTCATTATTTCTTGTTCTTCCTTCGATCCCACAAAGTTCCTGTGCGCACGTACAGACTTGCACACACTCATCTGTAGAAACCCTCTTACCCCCAAGGTGTTGCGCTGTTGGGAATAGGTACACAATGATCTCTGGGAAAGCAGTAGGAAAACAGCAGTTTCTGCCCAGGATGGCACTGTGCAAAGCAAGGGAAAGGGGACCTTGGAGCTGCAATTAGGGCTCACTGAATAATTCAGTTTTTCAATGCAGTGTCTGAAGTAGAACAGTTAAAAAAAAAAATGTCTTTGGGAGACTGACAGTGATCTCTTTCCCCTCACACACACCCCGAGGAAGAAACAAACCATGAAAATCCATTTCATTTCTTTGGGGTCATTTCATTTTGCTTCTTGTTTGTGCATGCTGGCTCGCTTCCTAAGTGAAAAGTGCTCTGGTTCAGAGATGTCCAGGAGGAAATAAAATCAGGTCTGAAATGCTCATTTTCACTTCTTTTTGTGAAGTTTGTCTCTGAATTTGACCTGTGTTTCTCCAGGTCGGTATGAAACCTGCATTTTAGGGGGGTTGGGGAAAAGGGAAAGGTAAATCCATCGCTTTTATGAACAATTTCCCTTGCCTTCATCCCAGCCTGCCTTGGATGTCAGTGTCTCTGCCCCTGCCTGAGCCTCCTATAAAGCTCTTGTAAGTCCTTTTCCTGCACCTTACGGCTTATGGGAGGATCAGGGACTTGTTCAAGTCCCGAATCGTGCCATGGGCAGAGCCACCCATCCCATTCTGCAGCTACGCTGGCACCCAGTGAGTGGGTAGTGACACAGCACAAACATGAAAACAGGGATCTGATTTCCCCCAGGCAGAGGGAAGCTTCTTCCCTTGTAAATGTTCTTTGTTTCTGGAATAGCCATTGCAGTATCTGCACAGAAGAACTCACTTGTGGGGTTTTGTTTGATGTGCTCCAATGCGTTGTGGCGAGGCAAGGTGAGTGGGTGCATGCTGTGTCCTGCAGTGCTCCCGAGCTGCCTGCAGGCACATGCTCCTTGCACACCAAAGCCCTGATTTTGCACTGACTCATGTGTGGGATTATTAACTACATACCCTGCCCAGTTGAATAAAACTGGACCAGTTAAGTGCATAAGTTCGTGTAATGGTTTGGTCCCACCCGGCTTGATTGGCAACTAAACGTGCGCGGTTGTGTTCCAGTGAAATGAAGAATGAGAGAGAGAGAGACTTGTGGATCAAAAACTAAAACTAAAATAGCTTTAATAAAAGAATAAAAAGAAAAATACTATTAGTAAGAAAATAATAAAATATATAAAAATACCTGAAATCAACCTCCCCCTCAATGAGTTAGTCAGCACTGATGCTGCAGAGCAGGCATGGGGAAAAGGTCCTGGGCTGGATTCAGCAGCAGGAAGGAGCTGGACTTTGGAACTGGATTCAGGAACACACAAATCTGGTATCGGGGGCAAAGACAGACCTCTTACTGGATACTAGCCATGGAAAAAGAGAATGTGACCCTCGTGATCCCTCAGGTTTATACTGTTTAGGTCGTACATAGGATGGAGTCCTCTGTTGGTCAGTTTTGGGTCACCTGTTCTGTCTGCTCCTCCTGCAGGTGTTGACCCTTTTTTGCCCCTCTCCCTTACAGCATTCCACCAGCTCAAGGCTGACTTTCATCTTCACAGGCCTAAATGTAAGCAATAGCCTTTCTGCACACCAGTGCCTCATTTTATCACTTTGAGAGACAGACACTGTCTGAAAACATGCAGTTAGATTTCAGCAAATGAAGTTACTTAGATGAGGCTAAGCTGAAACATTAGAAAATTGATTCTGCTTTAGCTCAAACCAAAACAGTTTACAAGGTCTGGACTTATGGTGGTAAGCCCTTCAGGGCTGGAAGTGTCTTTATGTTGTATATGCGTTGCATAGGTTTTTTGCTCCTACTTAGAGCCTCCTGCCACCCCAACCTACCAAGTCAAGTCTGGATTCATTGCACAGAGTGTTTTGAGCTGAAAACAGGTCAAAGCACCTCCTGAAAATGGGAGGAAAAAAATCCATGCTGAGGATAATAAGTGATGAATGCAGAGAAGGGCGCAAATCGCACTCACCTAGAAAGTTGCTCTAAGCCTGAATTCCAGTGCCACAAAAACCTTAGAGAATTCAGTAGATGGATCTCCAAGCTCCTTGCCTCTGTCCCAAGCAGCACAGCAGCTGTTTCATTTATCATTTGTAGCTTCTCTGCCCTGTAAATATTTGCTTGTAAAGCTGAAGTTATAGACAGCATTATTGATCTGCAGGAAATAGATATTTAAAGCTGCCGTTCTTTGCTGTTGTCCACATTATTTTCTGAAAGCCAGACCCCTTTCTATAGACCCCCGCTTTTTCCAGGATTTCTGAGCTGGTGGGTTTAGGTCTTTGTCTCCTGATGCCTCTCACCATCTTGGCCTGCAGGAGGCTTGGCTGAACTTGCAGGGGGGGGCCAGCAATTTATCCCTTGCACTGACATTCCCTACCTCTTTCCCCTTTGACATTCTTTTCCCAGGTAGGTCTGCTTTTCTTTCCTTCTACTTTAGGTTCCATCAGCTCTCTCCCATTCCTCTGTTCTCTCCCCTCCAAGTCCCATAGCGTTTTGAATGTGCTCTCGATGACTACAGGCCAGCTCGGCTCCTCTGGTTCCAGCACAGGGCTGGCCCCATGCCCTGCCTTCCCTGATGCTGATAAGCTTTCCCTGGCAAGAGTGCTACACTGGCAGAATGTTTCCCTTTTCCTGATCCCTCATCCCACAAACATTTTAAAGACCTGTCCTCCCTTGGCAATGCAAATAGCCTTTCCTGGTTTTCTGTCTACCTCTTCATTTGTCTTGTCTGTCTGAAGATCTTCATCACACCAGCAGATGATCGGGTTCTGGAATGGCTCCCCAGATGCCATCCTTAGTTTCCATCACCTCCTGTGCTGCCTGGACCCAGATCTCAGCATCTGTGTGCAAGTTCCACATGGATAACTGATGGTTACCCCAATCCAGGGACCAGCTCAGCACTGCCTGCAGGTAGGATGGCTGCGCTTGCTGCATTCCCTTGCATTGGGTTGCTAAGGTACAGCTAAAACTTTCATCCAGAGTGTCATCGTCTCACGGCTCAATTCCTTCAACATCCTTTTCTCTGGCCTTGACAAAAGCAATCTTCTCCCACTTCTGCCTGTTCAGAGCTCTGCTGCAAGGATCATTTTCCTCGCCTGTCATTTTGCTCGTGTCACCCATGCTGTACTTGCTTTTGCTGGTTCCTGCTGGCAAACAGCAGTTACCTGTCTCTGCTCTCCAGGCCTTTCACAGCTTGCTTTCCTGTTAACCTCGCAATGCCTCTCCACGCGTGGTTTCTCGCTGTCAGTTAGCCCCTAGTGACAGCCTCTGCCAGCATTTGTTGTGTCTCCCAGCTCTCTGCTTTCTGTCCCAGTGCCTCTTGCTCAAAGAGGAGCTCCTGGATGCACCCTAGAAGAAATACCTCCCTGCCCTTCACCCCTCCTTTGACAACTTTTGTCCCACACTGGTGAAAATGGCTGAGGTTCAAGTCAGGCAGTGACCTTGTTTTCTCCCTGTGGTGGTTCTCACCCTCTGCTTCGGTTGAAGATCTTTAGGGCAGGGCCGTTTTTAGCAGCAGTTGCCTAAAGAAGTACAACCTTGTGAGAATTTGAGGAGGGGCCCTTTGTCAGGGAGTGCAGGGATAGGATGAGGGGGAATGGTTTCAAGCTGAAAGAGGGGAGATTGAGATGAGATCTTAGGAAGAAATGTTTTCCTGTGAGGGTGGGGAGGCCCTGGCCCAGGTTGCCCAGAGCAGTGGTGGCTGCCCCATCCCTGGAGGTGTTCAAGGCCAGGCTGGATGTGATTTTGAGCAACCTGATTGAGTGGGAGATGTCCCTACCCATGGCAGAGGGTTTGGAATTGCACGTACTTTAAGGTTCCTAGCAATCCGAATGATTGTATGATTCTATGAACCTCTGGACTCCATACACGTTTAATGCATGTCTGTCCTGCTGCTGTGCTTTAAAGAAGCAGTGGTGAAGTCAAGCTGAATTTTGCAGGCTGGGTGGGGATTTTATGTTCCTCTAGGTTTAGTGAAAAGAGGTGTCTGGATACTGGAGAGAGACCTTCCGTGGCACCCAGAGACAGAGGCTTGCTTTGCACTGGGTTTATACAGCTCAGCATTTATGGAATGACGGTTGAGTCCCTGCCCTTTCTTGCTTGATGCTTGCTACATCACACCTGGAGCGAAGGGTGCAGGCAGCCCAGGGGAGCTTCCCCTTCCCTGAACCTTGTTTGTGGCTGAGAGACACCAGGACAGCATTTGCTGTTGCAAACCAAGTGCAGCCCCAGACCTTCCCTGCCTGGGCTACTCTGGAGCATGGGCAGGGTCATGGTGATCCTGAGCAGCCCGTGGAGCCCTACTCTGCATCACAAATGCAGGAGGGAGATAAAAACACATCAATGCCTTCATATGCTTTTATGGATTTTTTTCACAATATTTTGTAAGCGTTCATTTTTATTTATGTGAGGTTAATGTCAGTCCAATTTGGAAATCAACTTGTCTAAGGAGCTCCCCTCAGGTCTTATTAGCTTCATGTAGTATTTCTATTCATTTTTGCTAATACCATTCCACCAGGCTGGCTGTAGTAGTGGCTGTGGGAGATGGTAACCCTCTCCTTGCCAAGCTGCTGAAGCTGTAAGCCTGGTGGCTGTGGGAGCAGCAGGACCTGGCCATGCAGCGAAGAGCTGGGGCTCCCAGCTTTCCAGCTTCTAAAAGTGTAGAGGGACCCTTCACCACAAGGATGTTGAGGCTCTGGAGCGAGTCCAGAGAAGAGCAACAAAGCTCGTGAAGGGGCTGGAGAACAGGCCTTATGAGGAACAGCTGAGTGAGCTGGGGGTGTTTAGCCTGGAGAAGAGGAGGCTGAGAGGAGACCTCATTGCTCTCTACAACTACCTGAGGGGAGGTTGTAGAGAGGAGGGTGCTGGCCTTTTCTCCCAAGTGACAAGGGACAGGACGAGAGGGAATGGCCACAAGCTCCTCCAGGGGAGAATTAGGCTGGACATTAGGAAATAATTTTCACAGAAAGGGTCATTGGGCACTGGCAGAGGCTGCCCAGGGAGGGGGTTGAGTCACCTTCCCTGGAGACGTTTAAGGGACGGGTGGATGAGGCGCTGAGGGGCATGGTTTAGTGTTTGATAGGAATGGTTGGACTCGATGATCCGGTAGGTCTCTTCCAGCCTGGTTATTCTGTGATTCTGTGACAGTTTCTGACGTCCACTCCCACCTAGTTCCCCACTTGCGGCAGGCAGCATCACCAGCAGCCCACCCACTGCTGCAGGCATTGAGGGCTTCCTTACCTGCTGACGGTGGAAATCAGTGGCTGATTTGGACAGAGAACAGTTAAGAAGCTCTCAGGCTATCCTTATAATTACAGAAATTCCTGGAAGGAAGAAAAAAATAAAAAGCGAAAAAAACATTGAGTGCTTTTTTAAAGGTGAAATAGGATGCCTGAGTCAGGAAGTCCTTCAGCTGCAGGTTGCCAGTGGCTGGGAGCATCCTGGGGAGGTTTCAGTGCACGCTTGGCTGGCTTTTCCACCCATCCCCTGGCATTCACTGCTGGCCCCTGCCAGAGGGGATATTGGCAGGATGGACCACTGCTCAGGAGCTGGCAAGTGCCACATCCCTTCCTCAGGTGTTAATTCAGGAACCCCAAAGGAACTGGCAGCAGCTGAGATCACAGAGTTAAGGTGGGGGTCAGTTGTCAGCCCCGAGCAGGAGCGGCAGTGGCTGCCAGCATGGGGTGTATTCCTCCTCGTGTTAGTAGCACAGCACGCGTCTCCTGAAGCATCACAGCTGCCCTGTCTCTCCCCCTGCCTTTGATTATTTATTGAAGTGGTTCGATGCTGGGTGACTGTAATTAAAAGAAGAAAAATACACACAATAAAATGATTTCTAAAATGGCAACACGCTGGATGCAGCGAAGCAAGGAATGTATTAAATATTTATTGCCACTGGTCTGCTGGGGGGGGAAATTAAAATTATTTAGCCTGAGAAAAACATTTTAATTATTTAATTTGAGGGGAAAGCTCCCCCACAGCCCTCCTTAGTACTAGGCCCCAGACAAGTGGCAGCATAATGTAAGGTTTGATTAAAATCTGACTGGTATGAAGACTGGGAGATGGGAAGATGGGATGGGGAGCCACGTCGTTGTCATCTGAGCTTGAGATTGCTCTGCTCTGCCACAGCTTGTGATCCTGCATCTCACAGGGGTTAATTCTTCCTCTTGAGGGCTGGTTTGTGCCTAGCAGCAGTCAGCCAAGGATTTGCTCTGCACATGGGAGCTGGGGCTCATGGGGGCTCAGGACAGGAGCTGCTGGGTGCATCAGTCATGGTGTAGGGAATTACAGCACGTTATCACAACCTGCCAGTGGCAGCTTCAACTCTCTGGATGCATGGGTTGTTCTGAAGAGCTTTGCTGGGATAGGAGCTTCAGTTCTGTTCTGGCAGCCCCGCTCCACCATACAGACTCAGCTGGGCTTACCAGGTAGCTGTTTTAAGCACGACACAGGGTTCGTGCTGTGTAAGCGAGCCACATAGCTATTTGAACATCAATATCTCATGGTATTTTGGTATTTGTATCCTGTGGCTGGCAGGCTTCTCCCCAGCACCTCTGTGCACTGCAGGGAAGGTGCTGGGGCCGGCACCCTGTTGTCATGTCCACTTGAGGCTGGACCTAAGGATCTTCCAGCTGCATATCAAAGACTGAGAGGTACAAAGCGTGGGGTCTGGCAGCGGCTGGCGGTTTTCTGTGAGAGGAGGGGCTGCAATTTTTCCCTTGTGTCTCCAGATTGACAGTCTCTCATTATTAGCCCCCTGGAAACAGGCACTGTGACGGAGCGCGCCATCCCAGCCTTCGCTGTAACAATCAAAGCGGCTCAAGAATAAACATGGCTTGGCAAGAATAAACACAAATTGCGATGCTTGCTGTGAACAGTGATATCCAGGGGAGCGAACATCAAATGAAGGATTATCCCTGTTTGCAAGGAAGCTCTTCTAGCAAGAGATTGAATAAGGACCATCTGCAGCCCAGAGCAAAGGGGCTACCAGAGGAACCTGCTTCTGCCATAGCAGCTCTCCCGTTTGAAGCTCAGATGGTCTCCTTTAGGCACTGTCTGGTTTTACTTTGTATGCTCTGTTGGCTTCTGAACCCCTGAGCTCTTTGTAGCCACCTCCAGCTTGCAGACACCATAGGAAAGCGTAGAAAACCCAAGGAAGGGAGTTGTGTGGGGGAAGGGTTAGAGGGGATGAGAAGAACTTCCCTGAGGTGGGCAGGTGGGGCAGGCACTGGATATGGCTTGGGCAAAAATGCAGAGCTCCTGTGGGAGCTGGAGGAGAATCACATCAACCAAATCTCTGCTCCTAATACTGCCAGTCCTAGGGCACGAGCCCTAAAGGTGACTCTTAACCAGTGGCTCTCCACCTGTGGGAAGTGAGCGTGAGCAAGCCCTCCTCCCCAAACCCTTACCAAGAAACAGCCCACATAACATAAATCAAATTTGGAGGCACAGAGGTTCTATAAACAAGCTTATTTTCTGAAGCCAGGTCCCATTATGTTATCTGTCACTTTATTGGGGTTTCTGAGCCATTTATTTTTATGTATATACATTGGAGCTGGTGAGCCTGCGTTGGCCTGAGAGTATAAAGCTGACAAGACATGGTAGCAGCGTGTGAAACCTGTCAGCAGAGCAGCCGCCTGTGAAATGAACACAAGAGCCGATGCCGATGATTTTATTTACGGGCAATCTTGAGTAGCGTGTGCCGGAGCGGTGGGTGCCACCGGGCATGCATCTGGCCCCTGGCTGTGCCACACCGATGCCAGTGGTCCTGAACATCTGAGAAGGACCAGTACCAGGCTGATCACAGGCAGGGATGAGGTCTTGAGGCAGCTGGAAATGAGGTTTTCTTCTCAAGGAGAACTTTAAGCTGCTGAAATACTTTAGTCAACCAGAATCCTTATGAAAGGGCATTTTTTCTTGAGTTGGGAGGTAATGAATACAGTTCTGTAACACTTTCTAGCTGATGATCTTGGTAGTTTTCTTCTTACTTTTGTTTCTTTGTATTTAAGATAAACTCAGTTTTAGCATAAGGATTTGTTCTGAAATGGGAAAACTGCAGTTTTCTTTGCTAAAAAAAGTTACCTTTAAATGGTTTTGAAGCTTTGTTCCAGTTATTTGACCCCTGGAGCAACATTTTGCCAAACTCAATAGTCTTTACAAGAGCCTAAGTGAATAATTGTTTCTGTCATGTTCCAGGAGAAAAGTATTTAGATCAGCAATTTTTCCTCTCAGCTGGAGCAAATATTTTGGATGTGGGATCCTTTTATGGGTCATTGAAAACCCTAAAGAATAATCTAGGTTGTTATCAGAGTGATGGTACAAAACACAGACCCTACTCTTCCCCTCTTCTGACCTTGCTGAAAGTCCTCTGGTTTAAAATCACAGAATATAGTTTGGTTGGAAAATACCTTTGAGATCATTGAGTCCAATTGTATCTGTCCACTACTGAACCATATCCCTGAACACCTTATCTGCCTGTCTTTTAAACATCTCCCTGGGCAACTGGTGCCAGTGGCTGAGAATCCTTTCCATGAAGCAATATTTCCTAATATCCAATCTAAACCTCCCGTGACGCAACCTGACTCTCATCCTATCATTTGCTACTTGGGAGAAGAGACCAGCACCCACCTCACCGCAACCTTCTCCAAGGGAGCTGTAGAGAGCGATGAGGTATCCCCTCGGCCTCACTTTCTTTAGGCTAAACAGCCCCAGGTCCCTCAGCTGCTCCTCATAAGACTTGTGCTCCAGACACTTCACCGGCTGCGAAGTACGGAGAGGATGTTGCTGTTGTGGTCTGGTCCTTCAAAAGGCAAAAAGTACTTGGTGCACCCACATTGCTTCGGAAAGGCAGAGATTGGTGCTCCCTGCTTACTCTTGTTATATCTTCAGCCTGAATACTTCGCACTTGCTGTGCCAGCTCTCTCCGTTTCAGTGGCACCCTGGCCGAAGTTGGCATGCAGTGGGTTGGTAGACAACAGCATGGCTGCGTGCCATCCCAGTGCCAACTGTCTTTCAGCATTTGGAGATGAATGTCATGACTTGGGCTTTGCAAGGTCAGCAGAAAGCAGCATGCTGTGTGCTGGGGCCATGTGGGGCCACTCCTGCGTGAGACCCTGATAAATGAGACCTGGGTAGGTTCTGTTAAAATTAAAATTTTAATCTAGGCCATCTTTTAGTGGTTCATGAGCAGTTAGGGGTGTGTTATCTTTCTAGAGCCAGGCAGGAAAATGCCTCTGGAGCAGCCACGTGTCTCCTGGCTGCCCCTTGGGAGTGCTGAAGACCTTGGCTTAGGCGGTAGCATTTTTCCTTCTTGAAGCAGCAGGGCCTGTTCATAGAATAGTAAAATGCTTTGAGTTGGAAGGGACCTTAAATCCCATCCAGTTCCAACCCCCTGCCATGGGCAGGGACAGCTCCCGCTGGATCAGGGGCTCCAAGCCCCATCCAACCTGACCTTGAGCCCCTCCAGGGATGGGGCAGCCACGACTTCTCTGGGCAACCTGTTCCTGCTCGGAGGAGGTTTCCTAAGAATGCTCTGCTGCCTGCTATAAAGCGAGTTGTATTGTTTGAATCCTCTGCTTTCTCTCTGGTTTGTATGAGGAGCACACTTCCCTCCTTGGTCTGATTGTAGCCCCTTTCCCCAGCGCATCGCGTGCCAGCTGGCTGCACCAAGGGCCTCTCCTCCCTTCTCCTCTGTGAGCGAGAGCAGGCAGCTCTGCCTGATTGATCTGCTGCCTTCCAGTCAGGATCATTCCTCTGCGGGTCTGTCTCTCACCTGCCTGGGCACTGCTAAATCTTCCCTGGAAGGAATAGCTATTTGTCAAGTGAAATAGGAAGGTCTGAGTCTCTCATTCCCCAAGGCCACTTAGCAGGGCTCTGGCTGCTCTCTGGACACTTGTTTTTCAGCATCAGAGTGGTACGAGCCAGGAAGCCTTTTGTGAACAGTGAGCTGCCTTCACCCTGCCTGATGGCAGCGACTGCAGTTTGTCCGTGTCCCTGCAGCCTGGAAAGGTGTAACCTGTCCTGCGTTTACCTTCTGTGTGGAGCAATGTCTATGGTCCTCCCGCTGCCGCCTTGTTGCTTTGTGCTTCTCTGCACCAAGTCGCTTATTAACTGGGAGCGTAATTGTGCAGCATTGTGTCTAATTGGTTTGTCTGTCGCTCTCCATTTGCTTCCTCCGTTTGCACCCTCCCTGCTTCCCTCTGTAAACGCGCCGAGCTGTGAGCCTGAGCAGGGCACGAGGCTACAGTTCTGATTGCTGGAGGAAAAAAAAGGCACCCAACTTCCTCCTTTCTTCTCCTAAATTCAAATGACATGAAACAGAGGAAAACAATTTTGCAAACCCTTGGCAGAGGGCCAGCTCTGATAAAGAGCCATAATTAATCTCCCCAGCTTTATTAGAATATCATTACAATTAACTCAGCAATCTTCTGTTGATCAAAGCCATTGTTCCCCGCAGAGTAGCGGAAGCCAGCGTGAGCCTGGATCGTGCGGTGCTTAAAAGCACCTAGAGCTGGATCATTGCTGCCAGCCCACCAGCAGCCGCTCTGTCCTCCTGCCTGGCAGCACATGGACCGCAGGGCAGCAGAGCTGCGCTGGCCCCACACCTCTGTCCTCATCCTGGCGCTCGGCCGACTTGCAGCTTTATTTTTTTTTCAGCTGCTCTTCTTTGTTGAGCTGTTATAGCTCAGATCCCTCGTGGGCACTTAGATGTCCCTCATTCCCGATTGTAGATGCTTTTGGGTCCAGCCTTTTTAGCTCTGGGTTTATTCCTTTGTGTGTGTTCATACAGCTCTTCGCGTGCCTGCTTCCCAGTCTCAGCTGGAGGTACAGGGACTGCTGCAATAATACAGCAAACAGCAGCGGAGTGGGGAAAGAAACCTGGGGAAACATTTGTGGAAGCCACGTTTGAAAGAGAGTTGTCAGAATGAAGCTTCATAAGCTCTGCAGTTAAATAGTCTAAGATGTGCGCTATAGAAAAGCAGAGAAATTGAGCACTGTTAAACTACCCCTTTCCTCCTTTTCAAACTGTTCTTTTAGTATCGGTTCTTTATCTGTAATTTAAGCATGTGATTAGTTTATCAAAAAGATAGTTCTGAGGCAGAGATCTTAAAAATTATTAGATGTGTGTTTGAAAGACAAGAACAGCTCCACTTGCACTGCAGGACAAAGATATATCTGTTTGCTGCCTTGAGCATCCATCTGTGAGGGCCTTGTGCCAGAAGAACCTCCTGGTTCCATGCAGATTCCAGCCCACCCCAGTCTGGCAGGGCACTTCTCATTCTTTGAAGGTGGGCTGGACCTTCTTGATCTTAGCAGGACCATTTGAGGTGATTTTGTCTCTCTTCCTCATCACACTGCTGCTTTTGGAAAATACTGTCAATTTTGGTGCTGTCGGTGGGTTCCTCAGCACAGGGCTTTACTGACAGTGCATGGATCTGGAGACATGTGGAACACAGAGACATTTGGCAGTTTTTCTTCAAGATAATTCCTTCACAGAGGCTCGCTGTGAAAGGAGCTGCAGAGTCTGCAGCCCACTCCCACCTACCTCTGCCTCTTTTTGCATGGTAGCCACCCTCTGCCAGGCTGGAGCACTGTGCAGGGACTCCTCTGCTCTCTGGTTCTTGGTGCGGAACCAAGAGATGTTGCTCCAGGGGCAACAGCCTGGTCCTGCCACTTTTGTCAGCCTGTTGTGAGATGGCCCAGGTGGAGGTTTTATCCCTGAAGGCTTTGGCACAAAGGATTTGTATGCTATGAGCAGACATCGTGAGGATGAAACTACGCTTTCTGGTTACACAAAGCTTTGTGTCTCTTCTCCTCTGGAGCAGGTTGCAATGGGCTGGTGAGCTATACTGGAAAAGGCAATACTAAGCTAGGAAGGGTTGTTCAATGAAAGTGTTTGAACCTCTCACCCTTGCTTTTTGTCCTGAGTTCTCATCTGTTTGAATTGTCAACACCTGTGAGCCCGGGGAGAAAGAAAGGAGAAAGAAAAGGCAGGTCCAGGGTTGGGTCTAATCGACCTTGGCGTTGTCCCTTTCAGCAGCACCCAGGAGAAGGCAGCAGCTGCTCTAGTCTATTTCTTGGTGCAGACACAGCAATAGCAGGCAGCCCTGCCTCCTCTGCCTGGCATCACTGCTTTCTGCAAATCCTAATCCTTTAGGGGTGGGAGAAACAGGGCAGGGCTGCATTTGCAGCGTAGATTTCCTGTGCACAGGGCAGGGTGTATGGAGCAAATGCACTGTGCTGGCCACACCAGCAGCATCTGGGGTGGCACCCACTGCCACAGCTACTGCTGCAGGCCAGGAGTAGAGTAGGTCAACAAATGCTATCAGACAACTTCAAGCAAGAAAGGTTTGTTAAGGACTAATAAGAAAATGGTGCAGATACTGCATGGCTCAGAGCCTCGAGCTTCCTGAGGCTGGGAGGGATTGCACAGAAGAGATATTATTAGGGTTGTTCTGAACTTTGCCTTTCCTCCGCCATGGGGACATGCCCCCGAGGGACACAGCCCTGGTGCTTACTCAGCATGACCTTTCTCAGGGTGCAGACCTTCCCTGGTCCCTGAACCCTCATATAAGGGGATGCTGGAGTTTTTCATCTTCCCCAAGATCGAGTCCTTGAGTATGGCAAAGGAACCTCCTGTGTGTGATGGATGCCTGATCCCTCACCCTTGCCTTTCTGTGACTGTAGATCTGGGCAGATGACCTGAGGCAACAGAAAACCCTTAGAAGAATAAAAAAACCCAAACCCATAAGGGCCATAAAATCTCTGATGACATGAGCTGCGGCTTCACATAAAGTGGAGATGAGGTTCTTCACTGGTTAATCACTGACATGAGAACTTGTCCTTACCCACTGCGGCCACCAGTGCTCCTCCCTGGCTGAGGACAGGAGGGAATGCTTAGCCTGGACTGGCCAGAGGGAGCTCTTCTGAAGGGCTTAAACCAAAGCTTTCTTCCCCATGTCCTATCCCACCTTCCCCGTGTGGCAGCAAGCACTGTGCCTCCCCAGATGGCTGGGGACATTAGTCAGGCTTATGGCACGGCTGCCTCAAATTTCAGCATGAGATGCAGGGGCTGAGTGTCAGGTTGTTATTAAATATCATTAGTAAGTGACAAAACTGTGTGGAGCACAGCAGGCGCAGACAATGGCTGGAGGAGGGATCATTTGCAGTGCTGGGGAGACAAGCGAGTGTTGGAGGTCAGAGATGCCTCATGCTGGGCTGGCTCCAACTCCTGCTGGGCTGGCTCCAACTCCTGCTCGTTACCTCGAAGAGCCAGGAGGGTTGGTATTTCCTCTGAGGGAGAGAGGTTCACAGAGAACCCCTGCCTGTCACCAGGGGCCTTCAACACACCCAAGCGTGGGGTCTCCAGGATGGTTTGTGCAGGAGGAATGAGGACCTGTATAGTCCCCAGTGTTCTCTACACTTGGTGCTATCTCCCCCCCAGAGAGAGCAGGAGATGATGGGCCGCTCAGAAGGCAGAGCCCCAACCAGCAGCCCCAGCATTTCTGAGCAAGCTGCCTGCTTGCTTTGGTGCCTGACTGGCTGTGGAGCTCTGGGGAGGAGCTGGCTTTAGCAACAGAGACACAAACCCAAAAGCCAGAAGGGGTGGGATGGAGGCAGAGGCACCTCTGCTGAACGTGCTTGGGGTGGGAGCCAAGGGATGGCGAGTCGTGTAATCATCTGCTTGAAGCAATTGCAGGCTGTCAGTGGAGCAGAGAGATGCTTCCTCGCATTTATTTAGGGCGAGATGCCCTAGTTTTGTGCTTGCAGTAGAGTCCCTAATTATTCCTCAGTCTTTGTAGTGAGCTAATTAGTTTTGCAGCACTCAAGGCTGGGGAACACTGATAGGCTTGGGAAGCATAAGCTGAAGGGACGAGGAGGAGGAGAGAGCTGGCTGGCAGACGGGAATGGCTGGCAGCAGGGCAGGGTTTGGAAAGCTGATGGATTATGGTCTGGGAAGGATGATGGAGGAGGGATGAGATCTCATGTTAGGTAAGGTGCTGGAATGTAACGATACGGGGAAAAGGCAATTAAGTGGCAAGCAGTAACTGAGGTGTTTGGTCCATGGGAAGGCATCCTTAGAGCCCAGTGCAGGGCTCAGGGAGTGGGATCCTGCATGGAGGGGTGCACAGCTGCACGCAGGGCAGGACAGCAACTGTCCTCTTACTTGGGCACTTCCTTGACCAGCTACCTGTCCTGGGGGTGCTGCTAACTCTTGGGATAGCAGGACCAGCAGTGTTTCCTGACTGTCCCATGTCTTTTCTAGCCTAGAGGTGACACTGAGAAGCTCTGCTGGGAGAGGCCAGCCTGGTCCTTGCCACGTGGAGCAGCTAGTCCCCAAGCTGGATGCTCACCTTCCCCACCTGATCAGAGCCGGTTGTCTTGGAGAGAGCCACCACAGATAAGGTAACTTGCAATGATCACTGGGTCCCCAACGCTGCCTTGGATGCAGTCCACTCCGGCTGAGCTGTGTCTGTGGATGCCTCCCTGCCCTGACACAGGGTTGCGCTCCAGAGCCCACACTCCCTACCTCTGCACGTGAGCTCGAGGAGTGCAAAGGTCTTATTCCTGTTCTTGCTGTCGTTGGGAAGTTCCCAATGGCCACTGAGTGCAGTGTGTGACAACTCCAAAGTGCCCAGGTGGCCATGGATTTATTAGGGTATTATCCTCCTAGTGCTGCAAATGGTGTCATCTATCTTCTAAACTTTGCACTTTATTTCAGGGAGAGAATTTAGTATATCCAGGCAATATGCTGTAGTTTTAGCATATGATAAAGCCCTGCTGGGAAGTGTAGTTTTATTGATTTTGTTATTAAAGTGCCACTGGAATAAATTTGCTCATTTGAATGAAATGTCTTATTACCTGGATCATAACAGGCACATGATGAAATCTCCGGAGGCGCTGGCGCTACCCACTGCCTGGTGATGGGGAGCTGAGACGGAGCTGCTGGCAGAGACTCACAACTGCCACCCTGCTTACCCCGAGACCCTCAGCACCCACCTGAGGCC
The DNA here is from genome assembly GCA_033459285.1 of Clamator glandarius. Classification (NCBI taxonomy): domain Eukaryota; kingdom Metazoa; phylum Chordata; class Aves; order Cuculiformes; family Cuculidae; genus Clamator; species Clamator glandarius. The sequence continues at coordinate 1,136,557 of JAUNZM010000115.1, read as the reverse complement.
ACTGGGAAACTGCTTGGAAACCTCAGGATGGGAACAAACTGCGGTGGCGGGGGGCATGGTGTTTTAGTCAAGGTTGGTACTGCTCCTCTAATCCTTTGGTCAGGCAAGTACATTGTTTTAAAGGGGATTGAGGAAAAAATTGCTTTCACAGGGCAATATTTCTTTAATACCACCGTTAATAGGGGTAGACTGGGAAATGAACCATTCCCCATTACACTGGGACCTAACTGCACAGCCCATGCTTTCCAGTTAAAATTTGATTGCCTTGAATCCCGTGGATTATGGAAAATAAGAAAAAGGCCTAGTAAAATTTATGGATTTTAATCATAAACCGATAGAATCACAGTAAATCCATCATAAGCATGCAGACACGGACCTAGAAAAAAAAAAAAAGAGGAAAGCAATAGGCCTGTTTTTTGCTGGAGGAGCTGCACGTATCCATGGCGGGGACAGGGACACGTGAAGCAGAGCCACCTCCTCCAGGGTGTTGAGCTCCTGCACCTCAAAGCCTTCCTCCTCTGCCATGTCCTGCAGAAACCTGGTAGCAGGGATGGCACTGCAAAGTCTGTGCTCTGGCTCACAGCAAACCAGCTGGACAGGGCTGGAGAGCATGTGGGGAGTGAGAAAGGGGGAGTTGGGAGGAAGAGAGGGAAGGAAAGGGAGAAAGGAGAAAAGAATATGAAGCCTGAAGGTCTTTCCCTCCTCCAATCCATGCCACTGTTCTGCTCACTGCAGAGGGAGCAGGAAGGGACGCTGCCAAGGGAGGAGGGAGGCTGAGACGCGGAGGAGAAATGTGTGTAAAGAGAGGGGACCACGGGGAGCACAGATGCGATGGGAGAGAAGAGCACCTGACAGAAAGAACTGACAGGAGAGTGAGAGATGCACAGAAAGCAGAAAGTATTTTAAAAAAATTAAAAAAAAAAAAGGAATGTGTGAGTGATAAGGAAGAAAAAAGAGAGAGAGTGAAAAATTGACTCTGAAGTGGAGATAAGAGAGGGAGGACAGTTAGTGAGAGAAGGAGTAAAATTAAGCATGATAAGGCCTGATAGAAATGGTGGAAGGCAGAGAGCCCAGGGATTGTGGGGCACAGGGCGGCCATCCCCTCTCCTCTGGGCACCCTCACCCTGCGTAGGCAAAGGGGTTGATCTCAAACCTGGCCTCTTGTGCTGCTCTCCATGCCTCTGGTGATCCAGGGAATGGAGCTGAGTGGGCCTGGGGACTGAAGAGGAGGGCTGAGGAGTCAGTGGATATAAATGTCTCTGCAGAATGTTTGTAACTCTGATCCTGCCTCAGCGGCAAGAGGGGAGAGCCAGGTGCCTGCCAGATACAGCCCATGGTAGCAGGGGGAAACGTGGAGCCTGGCGAGGTGGGAAGTGCATGGGGTGGGTGATTGGAACAGGCTGCCCAGGGAAGTGGTGGAGTCTCCATCCCTGGAGGGGTTCAAAAACCACGTAGATGGGGGTGCTTCAGGACAGGGTTTAGTAGGCACGATGGTGACATGTTGATGGTTGGACTTGATGATCTTAGAGGTCTTTTCCAAACTTAACAATTCGGTGATTCTGTGTGCCCAGGCTGGAAGTGCCGAATAACCCCCTCACCCTTCACCCTGCTGCATCCCAGCACACGATGCCTTTCAAGGAGATCCCCGTGGGGCTCCCAGTCATGGAAGCAGAGGAGATAACACATATTTGCCCTGCACGCCCTGAACAAATCTCTTCCTGGGTCTTTTTGCTGCCTTTTTAAAGTTGTTTTATAAAGTGCTTTGTATTTATCCTTATTCAAACAAAACAAGTGAAAAGTCCTCTCTGGCTCTGACATGTGTCCCATGGTTAGCTGAAGAACACCTCTGGAGCCCAGCTCTTGCTCTCTCACCCCTGATTAAACTGCAGAAAAACCACACTGAATATTTCAGCAAAGGAGAGGAATAGAGTTTATTTTTGGGGGGTTTTTTTCCCCCATCTTTACCAGCCATGAAAATTGCTAAACTGAGATGCTGGCCACTCTGTGAAGCTCTTCTGCTCCATCCATCTGCTTTAATCACATAGTGACTGCAAAAAAAAAAATTCTCCAGTCCACAAAGCATTGAAGATTAAAAATCAGGGTGGATAATAAACTCTGTGGCAGGCAGCAGTGCCACAGAGCATCAGGCAAAGTTGCTAATGAGGGACTTGGAGCTGCAGCTCAGACGCAGGGCAGGCAGCATGGCTCTGCCCCCCAGGAGGGTTTCACGTGGCAGAAGTGGTGAGGCTGGGGGCACACATGGATCTGGGTGGTGCGTGGCGGGTCGCAGGCTGGGAAAAGTCTTCTGCTAGCACAGCTCAAGCTGTTAAGCACAAAGGAAGTTATTTTCTCTCTTCTTTTCTTTTTTGAAGCTTCTTTTTTAACAGCATAATACTTGATTCCTCTCTTTGATTGCTGGGACACTGCAGCGTGCTGTAAATACCTTGTTGGACTTGATTATTGGTATGGGGTTTTTTAATCTGTGTGTGTTGAATTAGCTCTTTAATTACAGCATTAAAAAGGATAACTGGAGTCAATTATGAAGCTCCTTTGGATTGCCAGGTTAATAGCTATCCAGGAACACGGAGACCCTCCTCTACCTCTCTGCAGTCTGTTGAACCGCTGATTGAGTTATTGTCAGTCCTGGCAAAGAGACTCAAACTGACATTTCTGCATCTAACATGCCACTGTATGTGGCTTTCTTGGCTGCGCTTGGCTTGGCATCTTCCTCTGGAGGGCTGAGGCCTCGGTGCATCCCTGCCTTTCCCAGGAGAGTGCTGCTCCAAGCCAGTGCTCGCGGTCCCTGGAGCAGGATCTGTGGTGCAGGTGGAGTCAGCTCTGTGTGCTGTTTGTTATTTAGCTGACTGAGAATGTTGATTATACGCTGATGGGAGGGGAAGATCACAAAATCCAAAAATGCAAAAGTCTTTTAAAAAAAATGGTTTTGTTTCAAAGTTATAAAGGAAAGATGGGTTAGCGATAAGAAACTAACAAATCAAAGCTCCTGAAACCCACTGCAGAGAAAGAAAGACAAAATGTTTTGTGTGAAGATGAATAGAAAGCTGAAACCAGCAAAAAATCCTCCCTCCCCATGAGCACAAGTGTTTCGGGTTGGCACTTCTAGGCTGGTACATCGCTGGAAGAAAAGCAAACCTATTCTTTTCCTCGTTGGCACTCCAGGTGCCTGCCGCTTCTTTTTTATCATCTTGTAGTGACTTCGATCCCTGAAGACTCCTTTAGTGCTTTACAAATCAAGCATGCAAATCTCAGCTCATCCACCCTGGAGATGCCACTGAGGCTGGGCGGGCCAGGAAGCTGCTTGCTGGTGCAGTGTCATCAGTCCTGGTGGCAGCCGGGAAGCCACCCGCTGCTTCAAGAATGCTTATAAAAACCTTTAGTGCCATTATTACCCCTGTTTGCAGGCATGTTCTGTGCTTCAGGTGCAGCCAAAGGCCATCAGGCTGTGCTGGGGTCCCTGAGCCACTGTACCAGCCCTGTTTTTCCCACGGAAAGGAGTCTTCACCTTGCTCTGCACCTTCTGGGTGTTGGGAAGTTGGCACGAACCAGCCAGAGAAGGGCTGAGCTGCTCTGAAGATGCTTCTCTCGTTTTCAAAGCTTGACTTGAGACATCTTTTTCCCTAGCACTCTCTGCTTCTTAATTTCACTCTCTCTCTCTGTGGTTGTCCTCTATTTAATTCATTTGCCGTATGATCCTTTTACACTGCTACTTTCCGTCGCCTGTGCCGCGTCGTGCTGCTGTAGGGAGCTGCTGGCACTGTCACACCTCTCCCCTAAGGGATGCACTAGTCAGTGCAGCGCTGCCCAGGGACCAGTTTATCCCACATTCCTCCCCTTTTCCTCCTTGAGCCAGTACAAACCTCCCACACCTCCTGGAGCTGAGCAAAGGGAGGTTGCTGCCTGGTGATCAGACACTATGGTGATGAGCATGCTGGAGCTAGCACCGGGCAGCCAGCGCATTACAGCCTGCACCACCTCCCTGCTGCAGCCCTGTGCCTGTTCTCCTTTGGCTCAGGCTCTGTATGTGGGCTTAAATATGTAAGTAACTATTTTTTTTCACCTGGAAGCTGAATTCCCTTTGACATGCCTGTAGGTACTTGCGAATTGGGCTGCCAGAACTCAGGTCTGTAAACCACCAGGAGAGTCATTACAGGCACCAGAGGTGCTCCGGCTGCTCCACTCTCCGGGTGGTTTATAGACCCGAGTGCTCCTTGTGCTGCCAGAACAGGCAACTGATAGAATTAAGCATCCCTGCCTGCAGGGACAGATGTCCGTAGTTCAAGAGCCAGCTTATCCCCCGAGAGAGGAGACACTGTATTGCTGGCAACGGCAGGCAGAAAGTCCTCTCCCCAGGTAAGATGCAGTGGGATCCGAGGTAGCCCTAATCCCACTGCCAGCGTCCCTCAGGCAAAGCCTGGTCTTGCTGGCTCCCAGCCCAGTGAACTGCTGCCTGCCCTGGAGACTGCCCTGTGACAGGGCCTCGTGGCATCATAGACTCATCATGGACTTGTAGATTGATTTAGGTTGGAAGGAACTTTAAAGCCTTTGCAGTCCCAACCCCCTGTCACGGGCAGAGGCACCTCCCAGTGGATCCACTTGCTCCAAGCCCCATCCAACCTGGCCTTGAACACCTCTAGGGATGGGGCAGCCACCACTGCTCTGGGCAACCTGTGCCAGGCCTCACTGCCTTCACAGTAAAACATTTCTTCCTAAGATCTCATCTCAATCTCCCCTCTTTCAGCTTCAACCCCTGCCCTATCCCTGCACTCCCTTATCAAGAGCCCGTCCCCAGCTTTCCTGGAGCCCCTTTCAGTACTGGAAGCAGCTCCAAGGTCTCCCCAGAGCCTTCTCCAGGCTTGAACAACCCCAGCTCTCTCAGCCTGTCCTTGTAAGAGAGGTGCTCCAGCCCTTGGATCATCTTCATGGCCTCCTCTAGATTCATTCTAACAGCTCCATGTCCTTCCTGGGCTGTCCCCTTCTCACTGCGCAGACAGCAGGCCACGCATCCCTGCTCCGTACTGCCCTGTCCGCACACATCAGCGCTGTGGCCCTGCTCCCCCGGCTCCGAGGGTGGGCAGGGAAACTGGCTATAAAACACAACTGGTCCTTGGGGGGAAAAAAGAAGGTACATTCCTTTGGCGTCAGTGGGAGACTTGCTCTGGACTGTGGCTGCTCCAAGTGAGGTGGCTGGAAAATGCCTCCGAGGCAATAAAGAGAGCGCTGGCCAGAGATACAGAACTGGACAGATCAAGAAGTCAAGATTTTGCATTCCAACTATCTATAGGAAATAGGGCTTTTTTATTATTTCAAGTTTTCATAAAAATCCATAGTTATTGAAATCAAAGTTACAGAAGAAAGTTCGTAACTTTTATTGATTTTATTTCTTTTTTCTTTCTTTTTTGCCCCCCCTCCCCCGTTATTTTTCCCTTTCAGAATTATGTATCTGACACCATAGTCCATCAGACAAAGTCCTTACAAACACAGGAGTCCTGAAGACATCGGCTGAATGTTTTCCTGGTATAAAGAAGAAGAGGAGGAGAAAGAGGTGGTGATAGTGCGGGTGCAGTGGGTTTGGACAGGGGCGAAGGGCATGGTGGAAGGAGAGAGGTCAGTATGTTTGTAGCAACATTTGTTTTTTAATTATTTTTTATTTGTTCATTTGTTCTTTTTTTTTTTTAAAAAACCACCATTACTATTTGCAAACTGTTGCCTGGTTAAATCATCTTCATGTTGAACTTGCGTGGCGCGTCGGCAGAGCTGATGCCCGCATCGGACTTGCGTGGCACATACTCGATTTCAATGTTGTGCTTGGTGTTGCCTTTCCCCCGGCTCCACAGGAAGAGGAGCACCAGACAGAAAAGCACGACGCCCAGGAAAGAAATGAAGCCCATGGTGGTGGCAATGATGAGAGTCTTGATGTCAAAGGGGAAAGGCACGGTGGCGCGCGTGCTGTTGGCATCGCTCTCATTGGGCTGGTTGGAGATGAACGCGAAAGTCTTGTTGGGCTGGTGGGGCCAGTCTGGGGAGTAGCTGCGTACGTGCAGGTGGGCCAGCATGGTGTCGTTGCCACCCGCGTTGCTGGCGATGCATAGGTAGGTGCCATTGTCCTGGATCTGGGCGTAGCGCACCTCCAGCGTGCCGTCAGGGAAGACAGTGAGCCGCCCGTTGGTTTTGGTAGAGATGAGGTGCTTCCGGGGAGAGAGCCACATGATGGTGGGGGGCGGATCTCCATCTGCCCGGCAGACAAAATGGACTGTGTGGCCTTCGTCCACAAAAATCTGCTGAGGTTTGCGGTCCCGTATTCGTGCTCGACGGCAGGTGAAGTAGTTGGGTAGGAGGACATCGGGGAAATCTTTGAACTCCTTGCCCTGGACGAACTCGGGGGTGGAGCAGGTGGGCTGCTGCTTGTTGAAGTTCAACCTCCATCGCCGACGGAAAACCCAGAGCAGCCGACAGTCGCAGGCTAAAGGGTTGTTGTCAAGGATGAGTGTCTCCAGGTTGCCCACGGAATGGAAGGCCGACTCCTCCAGGGTGGTCAGCAAATTCCCTGACACATTCAGGATGCGCAGGTAATTGAGGCCACGGAAGGCAAAGGGTTCAACCGTGGTGAGCTGCCCTCCCACCAGCTGGATCTCCTGCAGCCTGAGCAGATCATGGAGCATGGAGCCCTCAATGGTGACAATGGGGTTGTAGGACAGGTTCAGGAATCGGAGGTAAACCAAGTGCCTCACTGACACGTACGGGATGGATGTCAGGTTGCAGTGCGTGATGGACAAGGAGGTCAGGTTCAACCCGTAGAGGCAGTTGGATGTCATAGTATCCAGGTAGGGCCAATGTGAGATCTCAAGGACCTTGAGCCGATACAGCCTCTTGAATGAGTAATCCCGGATGGTGTTGATGTTCAGATGGCGCAGCCGCAGCACGATCAAGCCATGAAGGTGAGACAGGGCCTCTGTGGGGATGGAGGTCAGGTTGCATTTCTCCAGGGTCAGCTGCTCCAGGCTGTTGAGCCCGCTGAAGGCCCGGTGGGAGATGTAGACAAGGTCGTTGTCCCCCACCTCCAAAGACTTCAGGTTGTACAAGTCCTGGAACATGTAGTCTAGGAGGATCACAATTTTGTTCTCACTAATGTCTAGCTTGGTAAGGTTGCTGAGTCCGGTAAACACCCCCAAGGGGATCAGCTTGAGTCTGTTACTCCTGAGCCCCAGCGTCCTGAGGTTGAAGAGGTTGTTGAAAGCCCCAGGTTCAATGGCACTGATAATGTTCTCGTTTAGCTCCAGCTCCTCCAGGTGAGGGTAGTTGGCAAATTCATCCTGGTTGAGTGTCTTGATGCGATTCTTGCCCAAGTCCAGCAGCCTGGTCTCGGTTGGGATCCCCTCCGGCACAACCATGAATCGCTTCCGGTGGCACAGGACGGCGCGCTCCTGGGCAGAGCATTCGCAGCGTGGTGGGCAGCCAGTGGCGGAGCCAGACAGGATGGAACCCAGCATCAGGAGGAGAATCGGCTGCCAGCAGGCCAGGATTGGGCTGCGCATACTCGCCTCCCCAGCTACCATCCTATCTCTCACCTGCAGGTAACATGGGCGAGAGAAAAAGCAAGGTGGATGTGAGCAAACGATGGGCACAATCACAACAAGAGTTTTGCTGGCCTGGTAGAGCTGATGTTAAGGCAAAAGGCACTACAGAGGTTCTCATTTTCCAGCTGAAACCCATCTCTTCAGCTACAAGACCATTTTTCCTCCCCACCCCCCAGCTTTCCACTTGACGACTGAACGTGCACAAACTTTGAGTGGAAAGCCTTCAGGAATCTGTGTCAGACAGACCTTGCTTCCTCGGCTTCTTAAAAAAAATTAATACTAAACACATCTATCTACATCCTATTTTAAGCTCTTGAAATTATTCAGTTCCCTGTAGATGGAGCCTGAATATAAAGGCTGCTTTGCAAATGCAGAGGAGCTGAGCACGGGACTGAGCATCTGGGGGAATCCCACTTGGGGTCAGCTAGGAGCAGGGTGTCCGAGTGGGCAGCAATGACAACAGCTTCCTGGGGACTGATGCCCTTCCTCCACATTCCTCAGGCTCCCCAGCAGCCCAGGATTGCTCTATGTCCCCCAAGAATAGGCCCTTGTCTCTTGCCTTGCCTGCCTGCAAGGTGTAAACCCCCACTGCTCCCCTCCGAGACACAGCAACCAGTCGCTGGATGCCTCCACAGAGCCAACTACAGTCTGGTGCGAGGTCCAGGGGCCGTGGGGTCTGTGGGGCAAGGGGGCCTGCCCAGACTCAGCTGGGAAAGGCCCTGCCTTCCCTCGGGAGGGCTGGGAGACCCACCTGGAGGTTATAGTCTGGCTTGTGCCCCAGCCTAGATCCACCCTGACCCACTAGCATGCAGAAGCTAATGCTCCCTGCTGTGCTGCCTGTGTTGCATCTATTTCCTTGTTGCTCAAGCTGTTATGAGGGATCAAATCATATTAATACTGCATATTAGATGTACAGCTACTCCAGACCACGTTTATATCTGTTGTTATGTGTGCACTCTGCAGTGCTCCCACTAATGCTATTTATGGCTATCGCTGAATAGACTCCATACATTACTTCCATTGGCCCTGTTTGTATCCATCATTAAATATCCTGTGCATTTACCTTCCCTGCTCCAGCACTATTTATGGGTCTGGTACACATGCTGTGCATTATTTCCGTTGCGTCTGTTTATGTTCATCATTGCATATAGATCTATGACCAAGTATAATTCTGGTTTCCAAAAAATGATTCAAAATGTCTTTGTAAGATGCAAGGATGAAGGATGATGGACTGGCCATAGAAACGCCCACCAGCACCATGCTGGAAACCTCCAGGACTCAGCACCCCAGGTGAGCTGGTTGTGAGGGCTGGAGTCCCCATAGAAATGCTCCCATGGTTTCCTCCCTGTTGCTGTCCTCCGTTCCCTTCCTCTGGTCGCTGGGGCACATCAACCCATCATTGCAGTGCAGTGTTGGGAGCTGATCCCACACAGCTCCCCTGGCAGCAGCACTGAGCTCCTTCCTGCCAGTCCCGGGCCAGCACCTCCCAGTCCGGTGCAAGCATTTCCAGTGGGTTTGCTTGGGCTTGGGCCAGGCTGCAAAGAGCCATTTGCCGAGTATTTATAATTCATCATCTCCTGTGTCATCACCTCCCTCGTACTGATGGTGCTGGGCAGCCTTACAAACACAAGCGGGGCTGCCACGGCCATTGCGATGCGGCCGGGGCCGGGACCTGCCGGAGGGATGTGCCAGCACGCTGGGATAATACCACCGCTCAGCAGCTCCCAGGCAAAGGGCTGCACATGGATTTGCTCCTCAAGCTCTTCCAGGGGTTCCCCGTGCTGCCATCGCCACCTCTCCCTGGAGCAGCAAAGGTTGACGAGTGCCCTCTCCTCGCCACGAGGCGCTGGTGGCGCTGCCGCTCCCACTGCCTGCTTGCCAACACGCGCCGGCTCGCGCGCAGCCTCCCTTGGCTGGTGGTTCTCAGAAACCAATTCCCGCTCCTCACAGCCGTGCTGAGAAAGTCATCAAAGCAAGCAAAACACTGCATGCAAAACAAAATACAGTCTGAGGGGCTTAATTATACCAGGGCTGAAAAGACTTCAGCTTATTAGAGTGCCAGGCAGCCGGCCTTATTTGGCTCTGTTCTGCACTGCAATCGCAGCTCTGCTCGTGCATGCAGCCGAGTGCCGAGCAGGGTGAGAGCCCAATCCTGCCACAGGGCCCAGGGAGCAGCTCCTGCAGCAGCCTGGACCTCTCCGAGGCATAATTCTGCCTCGCCACCAGCAGGGAGGGACCTCCAACACATTTGGTACTGTGCTGCTGGCCTTGGCGAGGGGCAGCAGCCAGGGCTGTTGGGAGCGATGCCGCGTAGATGGATAAAATAAAAGCAGAGAAATGATAGATGAATAAAGCAAAATCTGCATGGCGTTAAAGATGAGACGAACCCGCTTGCGTAGAATAAAAGTCTAGACACACCTCACATGTTATTACTTCTCAGCTAAATTTAAATCCATGATAAATACAATCTCTGACAAAAACATCCGTAATCTTAATAGCCAAAGTCACAGAAGAGCTTTGGGAGAAAGACAACGAATAAGCTGGAAAATTCTGGGCTAAGATGAGCTTTAAATCACTTCTAGTTCCCATTTACCTCTGGCTGTTTTAGAGAGGAATATTCATGCCTCAAGGTGAGACAGATATTAAGAGGTGCCCTTCTAAAAATGACTCAAATAGTGATTTCTGTGTGAGCTGAGGTCAATAACCCAAGCGTGGCTTTGCAGTGACCATCACACTTGTCCCCATAGTGGCTGAACTTGCATTGCATCAGAAAACTCAGCCAAAGCTAGGGCTGTCCCCAAACATCAGCACAAAGCTAAGGATGTCCCCAAACCTTAGCGCAAAGCTAGGGAAGTCCATCCAGGTGTCCCCAAGCCTCAGCACAAAGTTCGGGCAGACCACCCGGCTGTCCCGCGTCTGCTGCCACGCGGTGCTGGGCAGGCGAGAGGCCGCAGCCACCTCAGATGGGCTTGAGGGACTCTGGGGATGGGGTTTAGTGCCACAGAGTGGGGAGGGATGGCAGTGGCTGCTCAGCAGCTGCTGTCTTCAAGACACTGGTAAGGGCTGAGACAATGCACCACCAGTGGCTTTCCAAAAGTTGAATCCCTCCCAAGCTTATCCTGCAGAAGACCCTGAAATATGCCCGAGCATCCCTCCAGGGCACCCAGCCACGGCCCCAGCCTGAGCTGCCAGGCAGGATCAGGAGATGACACAGAGGTCAGGCCAGCCCAGGGAGAGCTGCAGCCCTCTGGCATGAAACTGGCTTTCATTTCTTCCATTTAAAAACAAAAGAATCGGTAAGAAAGGAGCAGCTGGCGGACTCGCTGCCTTTGGACACTGAGCAAACCAGTGCAACTGAAAGCAAGAATCATGCCCATAGCTATGGCATCCACTGACCCCTGTCCTCACCACCCTGGGGAGGAGGGCTCCAAAGTACAAGCCCTTCCCCTGGGGAAGCTGCCAGAGTAAGCCTGAGAGGCACAGATGCGTGCACTAGAGCCGCGCTGCCTTGCTGCTAAATGCAGCAAGACCTGCTGAGTGGCTCTGGATGGGATCTGCGCTGGGAGGAAAGATGCTATTCTGAGTCTGTGCCTGGAAATGCAGCCCAGGGCCAGGCTGGAGCACTGACGCGTGTGGGGTTTGCTTCATTGTGATGGGCACAGGCTGCCACGGCGTGGGAAGAGCCCTGGGGAAATCAAACCCAGGCAAAAATATACAGAGCCCAGGCTGTGTTTGCTCCCACTGCCTTTCTGTCCCAAGAGCAGGCAGCATGCTTGCCCGTGCCCTCCATCATCACTACTGTCCCCTGCTCACCACCCCACAGGGGTGCCCGGTGGTCAGGGACGTGCCAGGGCTCCTTGGCTCCAAGTGATCTGTCTGCCGCGCTGACAGCAAGCGAGCGGCAAAAATCCCCGAGTCAGCTATAACCCCCACCTGGCAGCCATAAATTACCATGCGGGAGACATTCACCCTTGAACCAGATGCTTTCGAGAGCATCGAACGACAACAGGCAATTTAGGACGCAGCGAGCCATATCCCCAGGGCTGGAGAAGGTTCAGTGGGCTCAGCAGGGCTGGGGGAGCGCACCCCCCCATCCATCCCTGCAGGAGCCGACCTTGATGTGATGGTGTGGGGAATGCAGAGGAGAGCCTGATCCCAGCAGCACTGGGCACCCAAGTGTGGATGCGGGAATGGATGCGCATCAGCCAGGGGCTCCCCCCTATCTTTGCATGAAGGTGCCAAGACACAGCGCTCAGAGTCGGTGCTCTCATCTCCTTTGAGGTGCTCCAGCTAAATCAAATTTTATTGAACTTGACTACATTTTAGAGCTAAAGACTCCAGGTTTACAAATAAATATTTAACAACCTTTCCTGCTGCTAAAAGAGTTGCTTATCCAGACCCCGGGCTCTGCACTAAGTGTTCCTCTAGCTATCTGCAAAGCAGCAAAAGAAAGGGAGAAGCTTCCATTTGCCTAACACATTTGTGCCCATTTCCTCCTCTCTCCATCATTCCCATTGCATCCAGCATGCATTTGTGGGCCCTTTCGCATTGTCTCTCCCTCATCCCCGCCCCACCTGCTCCCTCCTTCTCCTCTTTTCCCACCCAGTCCCAGGAGCACAGGCACCAGCAGTAGGTGCTCTCCTCTCCCCAGCCCAAAAGGAGGGTGGGTGGGAACAGGAGACAGAGCACACAGGGTGGAGGGAGCAGTTTCCCTTCAGGGAACGTGCTGCTTCACATGGGTAAAGGGAAACCAAAGAGGAGACACCTCCAGGGAAGGTGACTCAACCACCTCCCTGGGCAGCCTGTTTCAGTGCCCAATGACCCTTTCCGTGAAAATTTTTTTCCTAATGTTCAGTCTGAACATCCCCTGGCAGAGCTTGAGGCCGTTCCCTCTCGTCCTGTCCCTTGTCAGTTGGGAGAAGAGGCCAGCTCCCTCCTCTCCACAACTTCAGAGCAGTGGGGACACACAAGTAAGCAGGGAACAGCAAAGAACCCAGCCAGAGAGCAGCCCACCTCCAGCCACAAGCTGCCCCCGGTCACCGGCTCCCCTTCACCCACATCAAGGCGTGACACTCAGCTGGGAGCTTCTGCAGGGCTTTCTGAAGTATCTGCTTTCAGCTGCTCCGAGACGGGAGCCTGGAATAGGTGTGCTGCAACCCGATCTGCTCTGGCAGTTGCTCTCAGGCTGTAAAAGAGCACGAAGAAGTATTTAAGATGCAAATCCCCTTCCGCCTGCCTGGCACCAGATATCCCCACAGCCGGCCTGCACGACTGCCCTGCAAAGGCATCTCCCTGCGGCGAGGGGCTCTTCCACCCAAAGGGCTCTTCACCCCAGGCGTGGTGCCCTCAGCACCACAGGTATTAAGTCAGAGAAGCACCAAGCCAAAGGGCAAGAAAAGCAGAAGAAGAAAGTGGAGAGGGATGCACAAGAAAGTGGGCTGAGGGGCCAGGATGCTAGAAGGGGGCTTTGGCTCAGCTGTCCACTGTGGATCTGCTTGAGCCTATGCAGGGACAGTTACGCATGGCGGGGGGACAACCAGTCCAGAGCCCACCTGGAGAGTGCTGAGATCCCAGTCAGGTCTGCAGGATGCTAAATCTTGGAGCAGCTTTTGCTGAGGTTGTTTCTTGCTGTGATCACATCTGTGCAAGAGCTGCTCACCCTCCTCACATCTTTGCTCCTTTGTTTTTAACATCTTTTCTCTTTCTTTGGCTACACATGCTTCAGTGCCCCATCAGCAAAGAAAACATCCTGACAAGTGATCAATAAGTAATCGCAAAGGCAGCTGTGGATGCTGGGGGTGTAAAGCCCTGAGCTAGCAAGAGATAAATGAGGAGAATAAGGGTGCAGCACACTGTGGAGCTCAGGCTCGGAGCCAGCCCTGCTCCGCTACTCATCGACTGTGGTGGCTGGGATGCGGACTGGCCCACCACTGCCGCAGCCACTGCCGGTTGGTCATTCAACGCTTCCCATGTTAGGCAAGCCAGGAGTATGAAGGGATGGTTTTCTGCTTGTGAGACAAAGGAGAGCTGTGTTTGCTGGGGGAAGATCTCCCAAGGGTTGGTCTTGGGACTCCAGCAGCAGAGATGTTTCGGGCTGGATCAGCAGGAGGATGGTGTGGGGATGGGATGTGGGGAAGAACACGCACCAGATGTTCAACGGGGTTTCACCTTCTTCTTCCTTTTTTCTGGCAAATTTTCCTGGGATTCCTGTCTCTGAGGACATGGGCTGGGTCACCAGGATGTTTTAGATGCTCACCCAAAGGCCACCAGCTCAGCAGAGACTCCAGTGATGAGCAAGTGCTATGCAGAGGAGGCTTCAGTATTGCACGAGGGTCTCTGTAGAGGTTTTTTCTTCATTATCTGTAGCTGTGAAAAACCCCAGGCTCTTCTTATGGCTATGGAAACATTTGCACCAGAGGTATGAAAGAACAATCCAATGAGCGTCCTCTGGGAGAGCCGCCAAGGTCACGAGCCATCCCCTGTGCTCTGCCTCAATGTGCCCAAGGCACCCTGGCACAAGGCTGTTCCCAAGGCAGCACCTACAAATGCCCTTTGGGAAGAGCAGAGCATTTCCAGCTGCCAGAGCCTGGGCCACTGTCCCGTTCCTGCGCACACAGGTTAAAATCTGTCTTCTCCCAGCACAGCTCCGTCGTGGCTGGCAGTTGCCCTTTCTTGTGACACTGGAGGGAGGACTATTTTCCTGGGAACAGATTCAAGCGGTACCTGCACACCCATGTGCTCGGCCGTCCTGCAGGGCCCTGGGGCTGCTCTGTGCAGCTCAGCACACTGCCGCGGCACTGCTGAATCAGCTGGAGAGCAGCTGTACGGTGCCTGTGCAAAACCCTGCGTTTCTGCCGGGGGCAGGACTCCACCCGACGTAGCATCAAAGCGGCTGGTACAAAGTCACCCCGCTGCCAGTGCGTGTTTCCTCCAGATCAGGAGCAGATGGAAGTTCTGTACAGTTTCACCTCAATGCCAGGTGCGATGACCAGTGGCTTCTCGCGTCCCCAGACCCAGGCACCAGCCCCTAAGGATGGTCCCTGTGCCAGGGCCAGCGTCAGCATCCCCGCAGCCAGGTGGGTCAGTCAAGGTGACAGGTGATCCCAATGAACCAACCACACCTAGGGGCACCATGAAGGGCCCAGAGAGAACACCTGGCACCAAGATGAGTTGTTCCCTGCCTGGGGACATCCCATCCCCTCCAGCCATCAGCCTCTGCCCAAAGGCTCTGCAGTGCCCTGGAGCTCTGTTCGGCATCCAGCAGCAGAAAACTCGGACCACAAGCAGAGACAAGGGAGAACCCCAAGGCCTTCTGCCATCCTTTACCCATAGCTGGCTCAGCACGAAAGCAAATACCAAACCAGCCCAACACCCTGGCCCCATGAGCAACCTCACTCCATAAGCGGACACAGCTGAAGCTTTGTGATGTGACCCCCTCTAACAGCCACAGTCTAAGCTGCTGTGTCCCCATTGCCTCAAATCAAAGTCCAAAACGCTGCACAGTGACAGCAAGCGGGGAACAGCAAGCACATCCTGAGCCTGCAGTAATACAGAGCCAAGGACTGGCAATGCTCCTCACAGTTAATTTAAGCTCAGACTGTACTTACGGCACCACTTCAGTTCCCATGCCACATCCCTTAAACACCTGTACAACAGGATACCTAACACGAAAAGAGGGCTGCTCCAGAGTGCTGTGTCTTCCCTTGGAAACCTTTGGGACAATAGCAAGAGGACTTCAGAGGACACAAACTCAGCTCCTTCGCTGACTCCAGGGAAACCTGCTGATTTACCTCCCTTTAGGACCGGCCTTGTTATTTTTAAACTGCTGCCTAAAATAAGCAGCCTCAGAAGCGCTTTGGGAGAGTCCCACTGCGGCCCAGCCCAGCGAGGATGGCTCTGGGATAACACATTGGCAGCAAGGGCACACACGGGCCGTGCTGCCAGGACCAACAGCTCCACCAGCACTGGGTGGCATCAGCAGAGATGTCCCTGCCCTACCTCTCATGGGGACACAAGGGCAGAGCAGGACGGTGGGCTCAGATGTGTTTCAAGGAGCTTCAAGAGACGAAAGCTCTGATCCTCTCTACCCAACCTCCTTTCCTGACTCCTTCCTGCAAGCCAGATCTCTCTCTCCCCACCTCCCAGTTATTATTGAGTTTCGTCCACACAATAACAAACTTAGAGCCACAGGAATTTCTAGAAAGAGAGAAGTGGAGAAAAAAGTGAGTCAAAGAAAGCACGAGTGATGGCAAATGGGGAGAGAAGATTCCTTTCCCCAGTCTGGCTTCCTCTGTGCTGGTTTACATGTATAATTCTTTTTTCTTTCCCCCTTTCTCGCTTGTTTGATTTTTGCATTATTTATGGCTTGTCTTCAGGGCCTGTATTTGCTGTTATTGTTTCATTCAACAACAAAATAGATTAGATAAAAACAAACTGTGCTGAGCTGCGGCTGAGCCTGCCTGTCCCACAGCCAGCCGGACCGACGGAGCCAGGCAGAGCTGTGGGTGTGAGTGGCTGGCAATGAGAGGCCACGGCCTCACCAGTCCTTCGAGTCCAAATCCCTGTGGTGGGGAGGTGCCGTGGGACCTGACCTGGCCAGGATTTGGGCTCCGGGTGTTGTGTGTCCTCTGCAGGTATGGGGGCTGCACACAGAACTTTTGGGGTCCTGGCACAGCTCCCAAACCTCCAACATCCCACAGTGGCCCAGGTGGCCAAGAATGCCAACGGCATCCTGGCTTGGATCAGAAACAGCACGACCAGCAGGTCCAGGGAGGTTCTCCTCCCTCTGTACTCAGCACTGGTGAGGCCGCTCCTCGAATCCTGTGTTCAGTTCTGGGCCTCTCACCACAAGGAGGATGTTGAGGCTCTGGAGCGAGTCCAGAGAAAAGCGACAAAGCTGCCAAGGGGGTGGGAGAACAGGCCTTCTGAGGAACGGCTGAGAGAGCTGGGGGTGTTTAGCCTGGAGAAGAGGAGGCTGAAAGGAGACCTCATTGCTCTCTACAACTGCCTGAAAGGAGGTTATGGAGAGGCGGGAGCTGGGTTATTCTCCTAAGAGACAGGGGTCATTAAAAGGGTCATTGGGCACTGGCAGAGGCTGCCCAGGGAGAGGGTTGAGTCACCTTCCCTGGAGGTGTTTAAGGCACAGGTGGATGAGGTGCTGAGGGACATGGTTTAGTGTTTGATAGGAATGGTTGGACTCGATGCTCTGGTGGGTCTCTTCCAACCTGGATATTCTATGATTCTATGATCCCCCAGGCAAGAAGGAAAAAGCTGGTTGAGAGGAGAAGACAAAACACTGGGAACTCTAGGGTGTTTCAAAGCAATTTCATGAAATCAAATGCACTGATTTCACTGGCAGGGGCACACCCCAAGCTGAGCCGGCACTGGCTGCACGTGCTGTGCCCCAGCAGATCTTTGGGAACACACCCCAGGGGCACAGTCCCACCTCGCAGCATCATGCTGGAGAAGGGCTCGGTGCAGAGCAGGCTGTGTAGCAGCTGGAGCAGGGGAGAGGAGCACAATTGGTTTAATGCCTTGATAAGGGCTGTCAGCATGCTGGCAGCCTCAGCCATGCAGTGGGGAGCCAGGCTGTTCCACGGTCTTTTCTGTCTTCCAGCAGGTGATCGCACTGAGCCCGTGGGCACAGAGAAAAAGGAGGAACCCACCATGGGGATGGAGCGGTTACCCTGCTGCCCACAACAGAGGGCTGCTTTGGGGTGGTTTTGTTGTGTTTTGCTTGAGGTGAAAGAGATGTTTTCCGCCCCTTCCTCCTTCTCCCCAGTTATGTTGATAATAATACAGAGACTGCACTCTGGGCTGCGTATGAGAACAAAAGTAATCACAGGGAAATACAGTGCATAGAAATTAAATTGGAAATGAAAGTCCAGGGTTTCCATTTCGGTTCAGCTTCTGCACCGTTACCCATTGAAAAAGATAAACAGGCTGAACACAAATCAGTTTAATGGCAGCACCTAAATGGCAGCGCAATTCCATGTTTCCCAGAGCCAACTGTAGCTCAAGCCCAAAGCAACAGCTCCGTGGGGCGCCCACGGCACAGCACAGCCCTGGCTGACCTGGGGGACACTGGGGACCCGCAGGACCTGCTACCCTTGGCAGCTGGAACCAACTGGGCACAGAGGGGCTGGTGTCTCTCTCCAAGCTTAGGATGGCAGTGGGCCCTTGCCTGTGTGATTCCCACAGAAAAGAGGTGCCCTATTCTGCCTCTGAGCTCCTGGCAGCAAACTCGGACCCACTGGGAGCTTGCAGAGCTGTGCCAGGCTGCTCCCCCAGTAGGGGCTGGGCAAGGAGGTTTTCAAACTGCTCACTCCCATGGCCCTAATTCCTCTCCTTCCTCTGGCTCCTGCACCACGTGTTTATTTAAAGCAAGGCTACAGCTTGCCATTTATTGTTCCACCCAATCCTCCTGGCTGTGCCCTGCTCTGTGGTACAAGGCACATGCCAGCAGAGCTGGGGTAGGAGCCAGCCACTAGGCCATTGCTTGCCTATAATGCCCTCCCTGGCTCCCCAGGCTCACATCTGAGTTTAGACCACATCAGTTTGGCTGCCCTCAGTCCAAAGAGGCAGTGGGGAAAGGCTAGGTTCAGGTATGGGAGTGAGAGATTTGTCCACGTGCCTGCGCAGAGGGAAGAGCCTCCGAGAGTGCTCAGACTTCGCTCACCACCCCCAGGTTGCCTCTGAGGTCTAAATCAGTTGTTTCCTATTTCACACTCGACATCTCAAATCCAAACAAAGAGCTGAAAGAATAGATCACGTCAAAATATTTCTGCTTCTCCCTCCTACGAGAATTCCCCATCAGAGACCAATCCAATTAAGGTGCTGGTTATGAAATTAAACGTAATTACAGGAGTGGTATTTAATGATTCGCATTCTGATAAAGAAATGAAATGAAATGACAAAAAAAAAATTGTGGGTCCCACTGAGCGCTGGGGGTGGCAGAGGGAAAAGGGCTGCCAGGGGAGCGATAGCTCGGCAGGGTGGCAGGACTGGGCTGCACCTAGAGCACCAGCGGCAAGGGCAGGGTGCTCACGGGCACATCCTTCAGGGAGCAGCGGGCAATCTGGCCCCCACAGCCAGGGATCAGCCCAGCCCGGTGGCTCCTGGAGGGTAGGCTGCCATTTGAACATCGCTCGGCTGTTGCTGGGCCCCAGGAATCGCATCCCGGGAGGCTCAGCTCAGCCCTGCAGCCTGTCCCCACTCCCTGCAGGGACCCTCCAGATCACCCACAGGACTGCCACCAGCTCATGACACCGACCCCGGCCCTGAGACAAGGGAGAGGAGATCTTCAGTAGGCAAAGCCTTTGGCCTCTGGCCAGGACACCTGGGTCCTCCTCTGGAGCCCAGAGAAGTCATGTCCACGTGGGGACACATGGCCACTGCAGAATGCCCTGGGCATCGAAAGGCTGACCAGCTTGTAGAGACACAGGGGAAAAATTATGGAAGAAAACATGCAGAACTGCTAAACAGAAGCCATTTCTGTGCTTAACCAGGAGAATGAGTGAAACCAAGCCAAGCTCCCTGTGAGAGGGATCATAGAATGGTTTGGGTCAGAAGGGACCTTAAAGATTGTTGAGGCGCAACCCCCTGCCATAAGGATTTTTCAGGTTACTCCAAGCCCCATCCAACCTGGCCTTGAACACCTCCAGGGATCTCCAGCCACCACTGCTCTGGGCAACCTTGGCCAAGGCCTCCCCAGCCTTACAGGAAAACATTCCTTCCTAAGATCTCAGCTCAATTTCCTCTCTTTCAGCTGAAAACCATTCCCCCTCACCCTACCCCTGCACTCCCAAATCAAGAGCCCCTCCCCAGCTTTCCTGGAGCCCCTTTCAGTACTGGAAGCTGCTTTAAGTTCTCCCCAGAGCCTTCTCTTCTCCAGGCTGAACCCCAACTCTCTCAGCCAGTCCTCGGATGGGAGGATCATATTCGTGGTCTCCTCTAGACTCACTTTAACAGATCCAACAGTTATGACTGCTGCCTATCCCAGTTCCATGCTGTTGGGAGATGCTATTTGGATGGGGCATGTGGCTGCAGAGGGCGAGGGATGGTGAGCAAGTTGCTGTCAAGGCCAGAGCCACTCATGGGCCTCATACCAGGGCTCCCCCCAGCACGGCCGTGCATCAACACACTCTCTGCATCCTCCTGGCTGGGCAAGGTATGGTCCAGGTGGGCTCTCTGCTCCCAGAAGGTGGGAATCACCTGGGGCTCACCCCAGCACAACCACTTGCACCACCAGTGCGGCGTCTCTGCTCAAGCTGGGCTCTTCCTGAGCCAGTCGCCGTGACCTGCTGCTCTCGGGGATGAAGGCAGCCTCACATGCCCAAGCTAATAAGGAGATGAAGCGCTCTGTAGCATTTATTAGCGTTTATTCAATTGCCTGCATCAAGCTGACAATTAACACTGCCTGCTCAGACAGGGCCACCTTTCTGCGACCTGTTCTTCCCCTGGCTCACTGTGCCAAGGGGGAATAGAAGCTCTACTGCCACCACTCTTGGAGCTGAAGAAGCACTGAGAGGGCCACGGCTGCTGTTTCTCCCCTTCCTCAAGCCAGCCCCATCCTCAGACCCTCCTCCCTGCATCACACGTTCCTTGACACTGTCCCAAAGGCTGCAGATTCCAGCAGCCACCAAGACTGGCTGTTCGTGAGCCATGTCCCCAGCCAGGGTCACAGGGAGCTGGCAAAGACAAGGAGATCGCCCTTAATGCAGCCATTCCCCTCCACAAAGCTCTGATTTTTACTCCCCTGGGAGAAGTGAGAGAAGGGGCAAAAAACTGACTTGGCAGAAAATTGAGGCCGTGGCCTTCAAGTTGCTTTCTCCCTTTATTTTTCCTGGGTTGTTTGATTTGCATTAATCATTTGTAGGTCTCTTTTCTCTCCTCCCAGCCTTCCCTACTACGTGACTAGCTCTTCTAGCTCTTTCCCTACCAAAAAACATTTCTACTTGTGCTGGGATAACCCTGCTCCCTTCTCTTCCCAGGTTTTAGCAGGGAACAGAGGAGAGCTGCCGACTCAGTGCACTGGAAGTGTCTGAGAGCTGGGCAAATGCTCTCCCTCGCCATGCCATGAGTTGCAATGCCAGCTGTGCCCATGGCCAGTGCCAAGCATAAAGGTTGAGCACACCGAGCTCACGTTAGGCTGTACCATGGGAGGAGAGGCCACACAAGCCAACAGCACCACTAATGTCCACCCCAGCACTGCCCAAGCCAAGGGGGGACCCAAGGGCTGGCTGATCCTCAGCTGAGGAGACATGGAAAAGCACCTTACCAGATGTTTCCACACCTGAAGCTTTGCAAAAATGGTGTTGGAGTCACATTTTCCACCAGGACATTTATTACAGAGGCACGGCTGTTGCAAACATGGTCTCCCCTGCCTTGAGGGGATGAGGTCCAAGCTCTAGCCCTGACACAGGTGTCACCCTCAGGCTGGCACAGCACCCAAGAGCCAACCAACATACCCAGGCCCATCGCTCCCCGGTGACAACAACACACACGAAGCAGCATCTGATGGGGTGAACTAATCCTCATCGAACTACAATACCTTCAGTTGTGCTTTATAATCCAGCAACTGTAATTACACTATAATTACACCATAATTGTGGCGTTATTATAAAGTGATTTATCAGCCCCTGAAATAAAACCTCAGGTTACAGGATTTGATACTTGTTACATACAACAAGCAGTACAAGCTCCAGCATCATTACAGGGATTGCATTAAGTAGGAAACTAAAGAAAGAGTAAGTCATTCAGTTGTGCTTTTAACCTTCCAGTGATACGAAACAGTGGTAATTAGAGGTATCACAGAGCAATTACGTTATAGGTGTAGAGTAACTGCAGCATGGTACAGTATTACAGAAGTAAAATCTTTTTACTTTTAATTAAACCCTCCACAAAAAGGCCTGGAAAACCTAACTGGCCCCCATGTGCTGTAAACTCAGCTCCACTGCCTCCTCCAGCTGTTTCATGCCCATCCCTCACAAAAAGCTGGGGCTGCCTGAGAACCTGGAGCCGCTGCCTGCAGCCCTGCCAGCTCCGAGTCGCAGGTTGGGGGCTTATAGCCAAGAGACAGGGAGAAGCTCCCTTCGCTAAGTCCCTACCAGGGACAGAGCTGCCCTCAGAGAGTCTGTCCCCATCCCAAAGCAGCAAGCGAGGGAGATGAAGGCTCTGTATGTGGGGAAAACTACCCCAGCTTCTGTAGGAAGACCAGGAGGATTTAGCTTAGGGCAAAATTTCTCTCTTTACCTTGCTCATCAGCCTTGCTAGGCTAAGAGTTCAGAGATCACCTCTCCTCCATGGTATTAAGCTACCACGCCAAGGTTCTCCAGGATGGAGCCAGGAGCAGCAGGTAAGCAGACACAGCCAACCCTGACATGTGGTCCCACCAAGGCCCAGCACACGCTGCTGGGATGGGCGGAGGGCTGAGCAGGGCTTTGTGCGCCGGGAGAGTGAGGCTGCCCCCAGCTCCACGGCACTGGGGACACGCAATGGCTGTGACTGGCCATTTCTGTTTACAAGAGGTCCAGGAGAGGGACAAGATATGCACTTGAAACCGAGAGAATGGATGTGGAGGAAGGAGGTCGAATGAAGGTTTGGGCTGTGGTGCTGGTGTGGGACTGGGATGGGTTTGGGGTGGGGATGGATTGGGCAGTGCTGGCAGCCCTGGTAAGGTCAAGCAACCCCCATATCGGAGGGGTGGCTGGAGGCACAGCCAAGCCACTGCTCCATTGATGTCTCCAGCAAGCGTGAAGGTCAGGTCAGGGCTGCTGCAAGTGGCAGAGCAGCGAGGAGAGGGTTATGGCTGGCAAGAGGGCTGGGATGGGGATGCGAAAGGGATAATCATTTCAGAGCAAGAGCTCCGGTAGGTGGTGCAGAGGAAGGGGAGATGGAGGGAGAGAGGAGAGGGAGCAGATCTGTGGACTGGGGCTGCTCAGCCCCATGCTCCCCCCATGGGCTGAGACCACGGAGAACAGTGTGGGCTGGGGAGAGAGGGCTGTCACACTGGTCCTGCGCTGCAAGCCAGCAGGTAGAGTTGCTGTCTGGAAAGGGCGTTTGCGGGGGAAAGACTGTGGATGACGACTGCTCGGGCGGTAGCTGGGCTAGGGACAAGCAGAGAGAGGCAGCAGAGCCTCAGCTTTGCCCACCAGCAGGCATCCACAGCGAGACCTGATCCCATTGGTGCCCACACTCACACTGTCCCTCTCTCCTAGTGCAAATCACTTTCACACCATCAACACTCCTATTTCTTCTCAGAGGTGGCAGCTCCAGCACCTGGAACGAACCATGCCTCTAACCTTCGCTCAGGCTATTTATACATCCAAGGTGCAAGGTGAAAAATCTGATAACCTACGCATGGTATCAGAGAGCAACAAGCAACGGCACTGCCCCGGAGGGTTCCCAAAGCCCTTCTGGCTAGCAGGTTCTCCGGCAGCCTTGCAATCCTGGCTGCCCTGCAAAGCCCCTTCAACATTAACCTCCTTTTCTTCTGCCCGAGGCAATCCAAAAGCTGAACCCACACCAGCAGCCTGATCCTCCCCAGTATCTCCAGTTCTCCCAGCTCGTTCCTGTGTGGGGGGCTGAGCAGAGGCAGGGGAAACCTTCAGCATCCCCAAAGCCCCCCTGCAGGCTGAGGCATCATCCCATAGACAATACCTTCCCACGGCCCCAACTCACCTACCTCCAGGCCAGGCGGGGCTGGAAAGGCGAGCCCCCCCCGCTCTGAAAAATTACCCCCCCATGGCTCCTGCCTCCAGCCTGAATACTCAGGACTAGTGAGGTCTCCTTGCCCCTATTTAACCCTTCACACCTGTGCCGTGGGGATGGGCAGAAGGCAAATTCCTCCTCTAGAATTAACCCTTGCTGGCGGGGGAGCTGAGCGGAGCATCCTCAAGGGCTGATCCCCCTCCTCCCCAGCCAGGTAGCGCTGTCCCGGCCATACCCTACCTGAATATGTAATCTGCTCTTAGACGGCTAACTCATCTGCTTAGCTACCAGGAGGAGGAGGAGTAGGGCTCCCACACCGGGATGCAGCTCTACGCTCGCCTCAGCATCACCGGGATGGCCGGGAACCGGGGACAGGAGAGAGGATCCAGGGAGGAGACCGGCAAAGGGAAGATGCTCGGGCAGAGCGGGGCGGCAGAAGGGGCACCAGAGGGGCTGGAGGACACACGTCCCCCGATAACCTCGAGCGGGCAGCCCCCAGCCCCTCTGTCCCTCCCCGGGGCGCGGGGCAAGCCTGGCACCCGCGGGCGCACAAACACACGCACAGACACCAAAACACACACAAACACACACAAACGCACACACTTCACCACACAAACAGCTCCCTCCCCGCATCGAGCCCCCATCCCGCCGCCCCCCGGGGTCCGCAGCCCCCCAGCTCTCCTCCCACCGAGCACCCCCGCCCGCCTTACCTGCATCTCATCCTCGCCGGCGAGCTCCTTCGGTCAGAAACAGCATCTCCCCCAGCCCCCCCCACCCCTCCGCCAAGCCCTCCACCTGCAGTAACGCAGCTCCCCCTCTCCGCAGCGAGGGGCGGCGGCGCTCCCGGCTCCGAGCCGCCACCCCCGGCCCCGATCCCGATCCCGGTCCCTGTCCCGGGGCCGCCCTAGGGACGCCGGGGCAGCGGCTGCCTCCGCTCCGCGCCCGCCGGGCGGTGGCGGCTGCGGGGTGGCGGCATCGCCCCAGCGGGCAAGCGTTGCCGCTGCTCCGCTCGCCGCCGGCCCGGAGTGCGGGGCCGGGCTGCCGGGGCCCCCGCCTCTCCTCCGGGAGGAGCCCTGCGGGCCGGCCCGGCCGCCCACAGACCCCTCCCTCCTCCCGCCGCGCCCCCCGGCTCCGCCGCGGCCACGGGAGGGGAGAACCGGGCACCCGGTGCCTCCCCGGCAGCGGCGGGCGGGGCTGGGGCTCCGCAACCCCGCACCCCGGGCAGTGCTCGGCTGACTCTGCTGCGGTGCCCAGCCCTGCTCCAGCACCCAGCCCTGCTCCGGTTCCCTTCGCTGCTCCGGTTCCCTGCCCTGCTCCGGTTCCCTTCGCTGCTCCGGTTCCCTGCCCTGCATCAGTGCCCAACCTTGCTCCGGTACCCAGCCCTGCTGCAGTGCCCTTCCCTGCTTCGATACCCTGCCCTGCTTTGATACTTGACCCTGCATCAGATCCCAGCCCTGCATCAGTGTTCAGCTGTGCTTCAGTACTCAACCCTGCTTCGGTACCCAGCCCTGCATCGGTACCCAGCCCTGAATCAGTACCCGACCCTGCATCAGTCCCCAACCCTGCATCAATGCCCAGCCATGCTTCAGTCCCCAACCCTGCATCAATGCCCAGCCATGCTTCAGTCCCCAACCCTGCTTTGGTACCCAGTCCTGCATCAGTACCCGACCCTGCTTCAATATCCAGCCCTGCATCAGTACCTGACCCTACATCAATCCCCAGCCTTGCTGGAATTTGCTGAGGGAAGATGCCAGGCTACCCTGGAGATCACAGGATGGTCCATCCTACAGCAGCTCCCTCTGTAAGGAGTTTTGCTTCTCTTTTTTTTCTCTGCTGCTCCCTAAGCCCAGTACATGAGAGGAGAAGGGCTGCAAAGAGTTTGGGGGATGCCTCTGAGGACTACTATGGGATCTGGTGATCCCAAAGGCCTCCTTGGAGGCTTGGCACATGCTGAGCTGGTGGCATCTCATTCAGGGCTAAGCACAGGACATCCTGAGTGCTGCCCGCTGCTTCAGCCCCTCCGATAATGCACGCTGATTTACCGAGCAGCATTTGCAGATTTGCCCAAGCGCTGGCTTTTCCAGCGAAGGCTGATTTCTCCAGTAGTAGTGAATGCAACCCTGCTTCTAATGTGCACTTTCCCCTCCTACTTCCTCTCCTCAGGACTCTCCTGAGGTGCTTCCTGCTCTGTCCTGCTCCTACCCAGCTGTCCCTACAGCGTGGCCGGCCGCGGGCCAAAGCAGGACCAAGGCAGCGGCTCCAGGGCCCTTCATGCTGGCACAGGCTGCAGCTGGAGGCTCTGTGGAAGTCCCTTTGCTAGGTCCCACAAGCCTTCCCTTGGATGGCTCTTTCAGCCAGCAGGAGCTTTTGAGGAAGATGATGACTTAGCCTTCCTCCACCAGCTATTTAACCAAGCCCAGGGGTGGAGATTCCTATGTGGAGCATCCCTCTGGGCAAGCTTCCCTTCCTGCCTCCCGAGCCTCTCCTGTGTGACAGTGTCCCCCTAGCCTGCGGGGAGGCCGGTGGGCGACATGCTGGAGCTGAGCTGAACTCCGGTGCGTGCCCACCACGGAGCCCGGTGCCCACCCTGAGCCCACGTCCCTGCAGCAAACCCAGAGCAGCACACACCCCACTCCATGCTCAGACAGGCTGCTGCCTCCCCGCAGCGGAGCTCGTTATCCTTCTGCTTGGCACGCGCCAGCTCCTGAGCGGAGCAGGAATAAACAAAGGGTAGGCACCGTGAGCTCGCCAGCTGAGGGCTGAATCACTCCCACTCCCAGCTCCTGCTCGGCGCTCCTGCCCACTCAGAGGCTGCAGCGTCTCTTCCCGTAGGCACAGACCCCAGCTCGGCTGGCAGTGCGTGTGCCCGTGGGGCTCGTAGCCCTGCGTGGGCTTCGGCAGAGGATCCTCGTGGCAAGAGACACGGTGGGGTGAGAGCAGCTATGTGCGTGCAGACGTGCTCTGCTCCCGACATCAAGGAAATTCCACCTGGCCCCTCTCAGTGGTCCTCAGACCTTTACTCAGCGCAGATCGATGCCTCTTATTATTATGGCTATTTCAGCGATGCCATCGACGTTAATAGCACTTCACAAACACAGACAAAGCCAGCAATCTGGATGCAGCCAGAAAAAAACAGAGGACAAAAGACAGGCTAAGAGCTGTGAATACTGTTTTTAATGCCTGCCCCCATCTCCACGGTTAAAGCCCCACTAAAGTGCAGGGCACTGTGTTTTCAATAATAACACTCCAGAATAATTCCTGGCATTGTCTGGTGTGAGAAGGGGAAATTTCACCTCAGCCCTTCCACAAAGACACAGCAAACACGCCATGCAAGTGGCGCTGGTGGCTGCGTGAGAGCGATGCTATACGCTGCCTGGAAGCAGGGGGCCTTCCAAGACCATCTTTCCCTCCTCAGCTCCTCAGCTGTCTCCACCCCAGCAGCACGGGGAGAGCAGAGGACGGGGGACTCAGCATGAAGAAGCTGAGAGGAGCTTTTGGGCTAAGATGGCATCAGTGTACGCCTCTCAGTTTATAAGGAGCTGTTGTGGCTAATCTCCCCAAGATCTGTTACACCCCTCAAGGAGCAGTGCTGCTATTTGGGCTTTTCCTTTCCTCCAGAAACTCACCCCAGCTCATGGGTGATGTTTCCTTACCCCAACAGCCCCAAAGATGCCTTGGGCAAAGGCAGGTCCCAGCAGAAATAACCCCCCTTGATCTCTGCAGGAGGAACTGCACTGGCCCCTGCACAGAAGCTCCCTCATTTCTGCACTTAATCAACACTTCATTGAAAGCTCTGTGCTGGGAGACCTTCTGCGCCCTTATTGCTCCAATACGTTTCCATCACACAGCACTGGTGCAGCAGCGAGCTCCTGGGACTAGTGTGCAACTGGGACGTCTGCTCAGGAGCGACACCAAGATGCTTCCCCCAGGGACCAGTGAGCAGCACAGGTCACCCCACACAGCATCAGAATCCCAGATCTACCCAAGACTCTCAGGTTGTCCCCAGCTCTTTACCTATCGCCACTGGCCAGCATTTCACCACCACAAACAGGTACCATGAGGGATGAGACCATCCTGCAGGCAGACAGTGATGCAGCCCACCCTTAACACATGCTCAACACGAAGGGCCCGCATGAAAAAGAGCAGTAATGCAGCTCAGAGGGGGTGAGTTTGTAACATTACCTGGGAGAAGGGCAGCCATGGGACAGTAGGAAAAAGAACAGATAACTGAGTGCTGTGGCTCCTGGCAAGGGGCTGCTTTACATTGTAGAGAGACTTTCAGAGTTAAGGTAAGGGTGAGGTTATTGTCAAGACCCCCGAGGTGGCGTAGCACAGGTGACAGAGCTCTAGGAACAGCCAGAAGTATGCACCCAAACCTCAGTGGAAGCGCTGCCCTCTCCGTCCCCACTAACAGCCTGTATCTGTTTGGAGCTGCCAGGTTTGCAGCAGACGTAGGGTTATTCCCTCTCCTATCACCTCTACTGGCCTCCCACGCACCTTGGAGATCAACTCCAGCTGTTGTGGGAGACCACAAAGACCCATTCAGGTGGGTCAACTTCCTTCTTGCAGCATGAAGTGACTCAAAACGAGGGACATCCTGGCACTCCAGGTGTGACTATCTCATCCTAACCTCTGTGTAGCCCCAGGCTACAGGGGACACTGCAGAGAGCTGCTCAGTTGGCTAGCCCTCATCAAACATTTTCCTCTGTAAAACCTGCAGGGAGCAGCAAGAACATTTGGGTGTCCATCTGTGGGGGCTCATCCCTCACACAGATGCTCCAGCTTTTTGCCACTGCCATGCTCAGATGATAACAGGCTGTGGCAGATGGTTCCCTTCTGTTGGCAGGAGTTTATCCTTGCTCTGAGCTCCCTCCCTGAGACGTGGCACCTGCACACCACACGAGGGACTGAGCTTCCCGCTTGGGCAGCGGGGAGCAGACCTGCCCCTCGACAGGGCTACCTGGGACGCACTCTGTTGTTCCCCAGCAGCATCTCTCTTGAGTTTGGTACACGTGCCCAGGAATCCCACAAAAGATTGAGAAAGGGCTGAGCTCGCAGGGGAGAGATGGATTTTAATTACTCCCATTATTATTATACTTCCTTTTCTTTCAGATTTTCACACTTTTGTCGTAACAAGCTGAGCTGAGAAAATATGTGCAAATGCCAGGCTGAGATAAGATGTTCCACACCTTGAAGTACTGCCAGCAGCAGCTCTGGGAAGGCCAGATCAGCTGTCTGCCCCACCAGCCTCCTCCTTTTGTCAGCAAGGACAGAGGGAGGGTCTGCACCCGTTCTGCCCCTGCGCCCTAGGAGAGGAGAGCACCTTGCATTTCCCCAGGGCCTGGCTGGCAACTGGCTCCTCGGTCCTGCCTAGTCTTAACCAGTCCCTGAAGAAGGTGGCCATAACATCTTGGCTGCTTAGGATGAGGATGGAAAGATGTTTCATGTTTGCCTTGCACAACACACACACACACAAAGCTCCCATGCCTGTCCTGGCCGAGGCTCTGCGGGCAGCAGGTTCTGTTCCTTAGGACAGCTGAAAGCACCCCGTGGATGCTCTCAGATCGCATGTGCTTTCTTCCTCGGAGGTGGTGACATTTCAGGGTGTGTGTGGGGAGTGGTGTGAAGCAGGATATTCCCACTCCCCCATCCCCATGGCCATCTGGATGCGTACTGATGCCTCCTCACAGCAGGCTGAGTCAGTCCAGTGGCTTCTCATTATCAGCTGGAGGGAGGCCAAATTCTGCATTGTATGGCTGCTCCAGAGTGAAATTGAGGATCGTTATCAAGTATTATCATAATGGTTTCTCTCTGTACTGTTTTGTACTGCTCCTTGCCCTGGTCAGCTGATTGATTTGGAGCAGAAGGAGGCAATGTACCAAAAATCCTGCCACCACCAGCCACACACTGGGGACAGCTGTGGCAGGAGCCACACAACACCACCGCTGAAACAGTTTGGGGCTGGGCAGGCTGCTGAGGGTGATCCCACCGCTGGCCCCAGGAGAGCTGCACTTGCTGGCAGGCTGCAGCCCCTCCAGCAGCAGCCACGCAGCCAAGACCATCTCCAGCCATTTCTGCTCAGCTGAAGTGAGGGAAGAGGTAGGAGATACTGAGCTCATGCCTTCATCATCTCAAATCATGACACAACCTCTGTGATGCTCCAGAGAACAGGTAAAATGAGGTGGGAAAGCCTTCCTGTAGTCCCTTTCAAGCAGGTGCTGCTGAAGGGGAGATGAGCTACTGGAGGCAGTGCTGCTGCACAGGGGCTGCCCCAGCTCAGCTCGCCCAGGTCTCTACCAGGGCATTGCCACCACCCCATCATCTCTGAGCTCAGGGTGTGGAAATTAGGCCTTGCTATGAAATGTTCTGCTGCAGAGAGAGGCCACATGTCCTAATGTTAGCCTGACTTCAGCGCCTGATAGCTTGACTGCTCTGTCAAGCAGCCCAAACACACCATGTGAAGGGCTGCAGGAAAAGGCTCCATTAAATTCTTAAGCCCATTGACACATATACAGAAGGTATTAATAATATCAAGCATCTCAGTGTCTATTGTAGCCCACATCCAGGAGATGAAAGATAATTTCTGGGACAAGGAAGTTATGACAGTGACAGCTTTTTAACAGCTCGGTGTAAGAATAGGAGCCACACAATGGGACAAAGAGCAATGATTAAAGATCTTTTCACAAAGGACAGAAGGCCTGGAGACAGCGGTGAGTGTGGAGGACATGAGAGTCATGTTAAATGCCCACGCAGAAGAAGAAAAGGCTGTGTTGGACAAGGAGGATGGGAAGGTGGTGTGGGAGATGTCCTGCTGGGGCTGACTCACAAACGTAAAGCAGCTAACAGAAAGAGGTCAGGATGCCTAGAGGGGATGAAAGGGGCTCCTCACCTTAATGTTTGGCCCCCAGCCGGTGTGCCAGGCAGAGAGATGGGCACGCTTCAGCTGGGGCTGCAGCCAGCCTGGCAAGCAGCGCAGGGAAAAGTGATACTGGGGAGCTGGGGAGGGAGCTGAGCTGCGCTGGAGGTTGGGCAGAGATGGGAGAGCAAATCCATCGGAGTCTAGCACGGCACAGGGCAAGGAGGGAGCTCTGCTTGCTGAAGGCCAGAACTGGAGAAGTAGAGACTGCACATGCAGTGCCCGGACACCCTCAGAAGCGTAATTATTACTAATACCCTTGTTGTTCCTTTGCACACATACATGCTCCCCTAATGTGCACTGCACATGTAAACAGCCGCCTAGTGACATTTGCACGCCCAATTACACCTGCATATCATTGATTTACATGCACAGTTGGAGAGCAATTAAAACACTGGAGCCTGCTTCACACTTTCCCACGGCCACCTCCACGAACCTACGCTGAGGAGGAAGAGCACCTCGTGCTGCAGCCGAAGCCTGGCCTGATCCCCTGTGGCTCACGCCTTTCAATTTGCCTCCCCTGAGCGGTGTGCAGGGAGAACCCTCAGCTCTGGCGTGTGCCGAGAAGGGGGGGCTCCTGCTGGTGCCCCCTCCTGCAACACCTTCATCTGCAGCGACCCCAAAACCAGCTGTAATGTTTGCAGTTTGCTCAGCTCCTGTCATAAGTGACTGGCATCTTTCCAAAAAGGATTAAAAGCAGGGAGTGAGAAACATAAAAGCTCATGTAATTATGTGCAAAAAGCCCCTTAATAATTTATAGAGGGAGAGGGTAAATATCTTCGTGTGTTATTCAAGTGTAGCTCATTGTCCCGTCTGGCTAATACCCAGAGTGCACGCATCACAGGCTTTATCCGTGAGGCTGTTTTGCCTTTAATACCTTTCATAAATTATTGAATTTATAAAGAGGAAAGCAGGTGTCATATCGCTCCTATAAACAGCTTGTTAGTTAAAACTAACGAAGGTGGGGAGCAACAGTTTCCTCTTGCCTTGTATATCTCCCCTCTCACCATCTCTGTGATGCCCCTGTGGTGGGACCGAGCTGTGGCATTTACCTAAACACTGAACTCCCAGGGCAAACCAGAAGCATTGGCTGCAGAGAAATGACCTGTGGTACCCCTAACCTCTGGCTTTCTGAGACCTGCTAGTGCAGGGGAGGCTGGGGAGGGGGTGAGGATGGAGGGGTAGAGGGGATGCCTGACTCTCCTGCTGCAATGTCACCGTCTTCATGTCACCTGCAGTGCTCTGCTTGGAGCCTTAGCTCCTGCAATTACCCAAGGATGCTCTGGGTGCTCTGCTCCCAGCAGGAGTGCAAGCACTCCAAGGTGGACCCCAAGGGCAGGAGGCAGAGGTCTTGGATGCAGGAGGGGACACAGATGTGTCCCTGCCTGTGGGGGCTCTCACTGCACTAGACACATCTGTCCCTGTTTCCAGCAGACCTCGGCCAGGGCACAAAGGCTGAAGGCTGTTCCTGAGCACTAGGGATTTGGTTTCAGGCTGGCTGGGGGAAGCACAGCATCTCCCTAAGTTTCTGCTGAGTGAGGCAGGGTGTTAGAAGGCTGCCTCTAAAAACAGCAGACGTGTGACTGAGTCAGGCAGCACGTGTCTGTGCAAGGGAGGCAGCCAGAGCACCCGCGCACAGGAAAACCAGCGTGCAAACACACCCACACAGCCTCTGCTGGCCAGCCACCCCCCAGCCCATTGTGGGCTGTGTCCCCCACCTCTGCGCTGTGGGAAGGGGCGCAGCCAACGCCCACTGCCCAAGGCAGAGCAAGCCTGCACTCAGGGAGCAGCTGGTTCGGAGGCTCCGCTTTCACACCCCAGAGAGAGTCACCAAAAAGACGAACGCCCACGCGCACCTTCTCCCAATATAATACATATGCATTAAAAAAAAACAGATAAGGAAAGGGGAGCCATTGCAAGTATTTTAAACAGTTTAGAGCAGCCAAATCAGGGTGACTATACTGTAACAAAAGAAGCCACATGGAAAATACTGCTGTGGTGAAGCTGGTGGTACTGGCACAACAGCCATGGCACGGCACAGAGATGGGGACACACGGAACCACCTTGGCCACGGCTGCCTGCGAGCAGCAAGGCACTTTTGAGGCACATGATGGATGGTGGACCCTGAAGAAGACCCGGCAGGGCCTCACGGGCATGGGAAGAGGGAACTGAAACTATTGATAATCAATTAACTCTTTCAATTACAGAAGCCTAATGAGGTAGCGCAAAGTCAGCTCTAATGAACATCAGTTTAATAGAGGCGGTTCCTCAGGGTGCTGGCTTTTGACTCAATCTCTACAAGGTAGGAAACACTGTAAAAGTATCAAGCAATTAGTGTCACTTAATGAACACCCGCTCCATGCTCTCTGCAGAGCTGGCGGTTTGTGGAGAGCAGGTGGCTGTTATGGCACGGGGCCTCCCTGACCTCCAAGGAGAAGTCCTGCCCCGTATCCAGTTGGCCCTCAGCATGGTGACCCACCAGCACCAGGATGGCCCAGCAGGTACCTCTGCCACTGTTGCTTTGGTGGCAATACAGAACTTGTTCATCCCAGTGGAGTGCGCGGTTTCTGGGGATGCTGCCGGATGCATTAGTTGCTGTAAGATGAAGCGATCCTGCACTTGGGGCACAACAACCCTGAGCAGCTCCAGACTAGGAGAAGTCTGGCTGGAAAGCTGCCTGGAGGAGAAGGACCTGGGGGTGTTGGTTGACAGCAACTGAACATGAGCCAGCAGTGGCCCAGGTGGCCAAGAAGGCCAATGGCATCCTGGCTTGTATCAGAAATGGTGTGGCCAGCAGGTCCAGGGAGGTTATTCTCCCTCTGTACTCGGCACTAGTGAGACCACACCTCAAATCCTGTGTTCAGCAGAGCTGCACGGCTCCTTGAACCCCTCCACCAAAGAAGGTTCAGGCCAAACATTAGGAAAAAAATTTTCATGGAAAGGGTCATTGGGCACTGGAACAGGCTGCCCAGGGAGATGGTTGAGTCACCTTCCCTGGAGGGGTTTAAAGGACGGGTGGATGAGGTGCTGAGGGACATGGTTTAGTGTTTGATAGGAATGGTTGGACTCGATGATCCGGTGGGTCTTTTCCAACCTGGTGATTCTATGAATGTCACGAGGCCCAGCTCTCCCTTAGAGGCTGCTATCTTTTGGGTTTTTTTTGGTGATGACAACAGAAGCAACAAAACAAATGTCACTGCCCACTGGTCCCAACGCCTCCCTAGAAACCTGCAGAGCTGGAGGAGGAAGGGGGTGGTGATGGAGGAGAGGATGCCACTTCCCCCAGCAAAACACTGCTCCTAACGCCATCCTTGTGGCCACCACAACGGTGAGCAGTGGCACTGGGGAGCCGTGCCAGGAGCCATGGCTGCACACAGGGCCTGGGGAAGCAGAGCGTGACTGTCCTTGCTCAGCAGACCTGGAGCCAGGGCAGGAATCTCCTACAAAGCTGGGATCCCAGCAGTGCCATCCCCTTGGAAGGCACAGTGCTGCACCAACCGCGCTGGGGAAGGATTTACATACTAAGAAGCCTCCAGCAGAGCAAATACAACCTAACAGCTATTTCGGGTCTCAAAGCCAAGGGTTGTATTTCAAATCTGCTAATCAGGCGAGAATACGGTAAACCTGTACTGAGAGGAGCTTGGGAAGGACAGGGGGCCTCCAGCTCCTGTTGGTGCTCCCACCTCCACAGCTGTGTCCCCATGGGGGCTGGAGTGGGCTCATGGCAACAGCCCCTGGTGCCCCATCAGCACCCACTGGGGCTGGGCTTCCCAGGGAAGGGACTCCCTGCTCTTATAGAAACATAGAATCACCAAGTTGGAAAAGACCCACCAGATCATTGAGTCCAACCACTCCCATCAAACACTAAACCATGTCCCTGAGCACCTCGTCCACCTGCTCCTTAAACACCTCCACGGAAGGTGACTCAACCACCTACCCGGGGCAGCCTCTGCGACTGCCCGATGTCCCTTTCTGTGAAAAAACTTTTCCTAATGATCAGCCTAAACCTCCCCTGGTGAAGCTTGAGGCCATTCCCTCTTATCCTGTTCCCTGTCACTTGGGAGAAGAGACCAGCACCCTCCTCTCCACAACCTCCTTTCAGGTAGTTGGAGAGAGCAATGAGGTCTCCCCTCAGCCTCCTCTTCTCTAGGCTAAACACCCCCAGCTCTCTCAGCCGCTCCTCATCAGGCCTGTTCTCCAGCTCCTTCACCAGCTTTGTTGCTCTTCTCTGAGCTTCAACATCCTTCTTGTGGTGAGGGGCTCAGAACTGAACACAGGATTCGAGGTGCTGTTCCACCAGGGCCAAGTCTTGTGGGGGCTGAGGCCCAAACTCCTCATGCATGGGATCCTCCTCCATGGAAGAGCCCCTCCAGCATCCAAGCTTCCATCTGCAGGGAGGGTAGGGCTTTCCAGAGCTGAACTAGAGCACAAATGCCATGAAGCAAGCAGAGAGAGGGAGATGAGAACCTCTCCATGTCATCTGCAGGACCCAGCCCTTTTCAAAAAGCTATGTCCAAAAGAGCAGTTTAAACCCAGAGATATTTCCTACAAAAACGTGCAGCCTCACAAAGCTCTCATGCAGCTTGAGCTGCCAGAGGGTCATTGGTGCCTCAGCCCCACTCCCCACAGACAGAGCAGACGGAGGCGCACAGGATCACTCCCCGAGCCCAGCTGTGCAGTGCAAGGTTTGCCCACGCCTCCGGCTCCTGTGGCAGATGGAGGTGAATGTGTACTGCCTGTGCTGTCTGCTGGGACCACGCACTGGCTTGGACACAGCCTCCCTGCCCTGCTGCTAGGCTTGGGAGCAGGCTGGGAGCAGGGCGGATGGCTGGAAGAGCCTGAAGAAGCACAGGCCAGGTAATTCATCCACATGGATGTGTGCGTGCCTGTCAATGTTCCCGGGTCAGAGCGCTGTTCCCAGGAGTGCGGTGTGTTGGGTACCCCTTGGCCCAGCTAGAGGAGAGTGTAGGGAGGAGGTGAGGAGCCCAAAAGCCATTAGTGCCCTCTCTGACATCCCTGTGAAGAGCTGGGCCAGCTCTTGTATGAGAAGAGTGGTCCAAGTGTCTTCCAGGATCACTGGTGCTGGCCAGGATAAGCTGGAAGGGCAGTGCAAGGCAGTGGATTGGAGAAAGTAAGGTGGAACACTGGTAGACATAGTAGAAAAGATAACCCGTATGCCAGGTACTAGACCCATGCAAAACTCTAACTCTGGGAGTTTCCAGTTTCCATGAGTAACTTCTCTGAGACCAGTGCTAAGGGTAACCACTTCCAGCTATTAACAGTGTGACAGCACCAACTAGAGATGCTGACTTTGGGGAACACTGGACCTTATCCTCAAATGGATCTGTAAAGCTCTCCAGAGGATGATCCACTGGCCTGGCTGCTGGCCAGCCTCCAGGTGGGCAGCGCTGTGCTTGGCCCCTCGGACCCTCCTGTGCCCATTTTTCCTGCAGCTTAGAGGGGACACAGGGCACTGGTCCTGGCTGTCCTCCCCAAGACCATCTCATCACAGTTCACAGGGGCCAGAAAAAGTGCTGAGAGTGGGTCTCAGGAGTGTAAAACACCCGAGGTGTGTAGGGTGAAGGCTGTTGTACAGAGAATACTCAAAGAGCTGGTTTCATTAACAGCTACACAGCTCCAGGCACTGGAGATTATTCTTGTCTCTTTTCTTGTTTGGCTGACTTACCCAAAGACTATTAGTGGATTAACTAAAATTCTTATGATGCTGGAGCAGCATCTTCATAGAGGGTTAGGGAGGTGGAAGGGTAGCGCTTATGTTACCCTGGAGCGAGTCTGCAGCTGGGCAAGCTTGCCAGGGGAGCAAGAAGAGGTGCAGAACCCTGGCAAGAGCCGCTCTCTTCTCCAAAACTGGCAGTGTCATAGAGAAACAGTGCTGTCTGGAGGGCAGCAACGTCAGAGGCTGGCAAGCCATGCGGTCCCTCCTGCCTTCTTCCCTCTCACATGTTACGCTTTACAGCTTTTGGGCTACAATTCACAGAGGGCTTGGGGACACAAGGAACTGAACCCAGGGGTGTGAGAAGTCTCTTCCCACCTTCTGTCACTATGTCCTCCTACCCTCAGGGAACTCCCACTGGGGTTGTCAGTCTGATAAGTTCTGCTTCCTTGTCCCAGAAGAACCCATGGTCTCCCTGCAAACCTCACAGCATCCCTTATTTTCCTGGGCTGTGTTGGTGCTTGTCTTCCCATTCGCCGCCTTCCTCCCCACCAACTGGCAAAGCCCCAGCGGTGTCCCCCAGAGAGCGTGTGGTGAGACACAGCATGAAACAACTGCAGATAATTAAAGGATTGAATGGGGTATTGGGGAAGAGCAGGGAGCTTGCAACATCCAGAAATAGCTCGTCTTGCCGAGCTGCTTAACTCCTTGCTTGTTCTTGCCAAAGTGCAGACCCCAAAGGGATGGCGCCTGTGCATGAATAGGGTGGAAAGTTCAGGAGCATATTTTTAAACCATTCAAGCTGTACTCAGGCTGAGTGATACATTATTGTCTATGTGTGTCACTTGAAATGTCTTAAGAACACAAGAAAAAAAAAAAGCACCATTTTGCTTCTCTAAACTCCCACCTCTCTGCTCCTACCCAAATAATGTAAGGCTAGATCTGACAGCGAAAGAAAAGCACCACAAGGCAAAGCTGGTTAAAAGCAGCATGAAATGCTCTTCTCTGGAAGGAAGAGCTCCAGTTTGTGGAGCTGGAGGGCAGCAGGGCTGGCAGCAGGCGCAGGGGTGAGCAGGCACACATCTGCACAAGGGAATTGGTGTGATCAGGGAAGAGCCTGCTAGGAAAATACTGGGGTGCCCAAGGAGCCCTCAGGAAGGGCAGTACAGCTCTGTGCCTAATGGTGACAGTGTCCTTCAACTCGCATAGTTTCAGACTCCTTATCAGGGGGTGCAGGGATAGGACAAGGGGCAACAGTTTTAAGATGAAAGAGGGGAGATTGAGATGAGATCTTAGGAAGAAATGTTTTCCTGTGCAGGTGAGGAGACACTGACACAGGCTGCCCAGAGAAGTTGTGGCTGCCCCATCCCTGGAGGTGTTCAAGGTCAGGTTGGATGGGGCTTGGAGCCCCTGATGCAGTGGGAGGTGTCCCTGCCCACGGCAGGGGCTTGGAATCTTCGAGGTCCCTTCCAACCCAAACCATTCTATGATTCTCTGATTCCCCAGATCATGGCAATACTGGATATAATGTTAGTGTGCTCACTCTCATTACGTCACCTTGGGTCAGAATAGGTGGCATCACCTCTGTGTCATGTGCTGCCCACCCTGAGCCCCTGGGGCCTCTCTGCAGAGCTGGCACTTGGTGACTGTGACAGTTCACTTGTTCCCAGGGCTGGCAGCCAGCTTCGAGCTGTGGCTGGAGGCAGAGACACCAAAAAGCTTTAAAAAATGGCTGGAACCATGGTGAGATACAGCGGGACAGGGGGAAAACAAACCAGAGACTCACTGGGAAATTATTCCTCTCCTAAATGGTGCTGATATAATTAAGCAGCACAGGCTTTATGATGATACCATCTCTGCCTTGAAACACATCATTACTTCTCTCTGTTAGAGCAGTATTTTTAAATATATATTTCCTCTTTAAACGCCTGAGGAGAAGACCCTATGGTTGGGACACTGGGATACATTGCTGATCACCTCTTATTTCACCCAGGGGCAGGGAAGCATTTCCTACTGAGCTCTAGGCTCTCCTGCATGCTCACCTCTGGTCTGAGTCACTGCTTTGCACTTCTACCCTACCTTTCTGCTGTCCTCCTTAATCCCACTGACACTGGAGGGGATGACAGAGCCAAACCTGCATCCTCCAGCCCCAAAGAGTTTGAGCCTCCCTGTGTCCAACCTGCCCAGGGTCACCCCAGATCCCTGTAAGCTATGTGAGCCTCTGATCATACCATTTTCCTTATTTTACAGAACCCAGAACTTAGATGAAATATTTCATCTAATACTAAGCTGAGCTGTTTTCCTCCCTCTGACACCCTTCCCACCCCAGCGGGCTCTGGGTGATGCTCCCACTTTGGTACAATTTGGGTGTTTCTCTTCCCAGGCGACTCAC
Source organism: Clamator glandarius (assembly GCA_033459285.1). NCBI lineage: Eukaryota > Metazoa > Chordata > Aves > Cuculiformes > Cuculidae > Clamator > Clamator glandarius. The sequence continues at coordinate 1,098,269 of JAUNZM010000115.1, read as the reverse complement.
CCAGCCCATGTTAGGTCTGCCATGAGCGCTCACCGCAACGGATTAGAGAGGCCCGAGCAACAACGAAAGGCTTTTGTGCTAGAAATTGAAAGTTGATGGAGTGTGTCATAGGAAAATGACAACAACCTACTGTACCTCGAAAGACAATTATTTTTCCCTCATTGGAAGTGATTGAATTTCTCCATCAGTGATATTACTAATGTTGTCAACACCAACAGCTCTCTTAAGGAAGGGCTCTTTCTCCGCTGAGTACCTGAAATTTTCTTAGTCCTGCCCCTTCCTCCCCTCCCTGCTTTGCTTCTTGCTCTTTTGCAGGACATGCTCAGCTCACAGCCAGCTGAGAGACCGACATATCAGGTGCATGTGCTCTCCCTCCCCATCCTCACGGCTCTCACAGATGTATGCCTCCATCAGATCTGCTCCTCCAGACTATTTCTGAATATGCTGCATCTAGAAATTACAAAGTTGAATCATGTTCCTTAACTGTGGCCATGCTACTGCTACCTGTATGAGAGCAACAGGACCACACTCATCTGCCTGATGTACATACCCAGGCTGATAAAGAGAAGAAGCTAGGAGACATGATGCCCTTTCTAGAGACAGGAAAAAGGATCAGGCTACACCTCCAGATGCTACATGATTTGAGCATTGTACAGCCACTGGTACCCTGGAGCACCGATCTCGGGCAATTCCAGCCTCTCCCACTACCATCTTTGATGCTGGACACACCTGGGAAGGCCCTGCAGCCACATGGGTCTCACACTGGGGTAAAAAGACAACACTGCTACCCAAAATCCCCTTCTCTGAGTGATTCTGGCCCAGAACCTGAAGTAGCACAAGTCCCAAGGGATGTGGTCCGGGGTCTTGTACGTACCCGTGGCACGGAGATGCTTTCCAAAGGCATTGGCTCCCTCCCATTCCCAAAGTACTTCCCCCATGCTGCAAATCCAGCCTGAATTAATGCCTGCTGGCAGAAAGCCAGCCTAATTTATTAAGACATACAAACTAATGAATGAACTACTGAGAAGCGCTGGGAGCCTGCTACAGCCCATAGCACTAACCCACACTGAGCTAACTGAGCCTTGCAAGGCTCCTCCCAAGCCTCATCTTCCCCACGAAAAGCCCGAGCCCTGAGGACCCCAGTGAGCGCAGAAGGGTGCCACAACCATGCATGCTTTTGGAGGGGAAAGTGATACCGTGTTGGTGCTGTGCAGGGTAAAAATCCGGGCTGGAAGGACAGGGAAGGCGATGCCACGCAGGGGTGAGTCTGGTGCAGGCAGGCACGTCACCCTGGTTGTGTGCTGCCATGCACATTGGAGTCGAAAGATGCGCATGCTCTGGTGGCTTTCAGAGCTGCATATGTTGTGTGGGTTGGGAGCACATATGTTAGGTATACACACTTCTACGTGTGCGCACGTATATATATATATATATATACACACACAGACATATATGAAAGAGACCATTATAGACACAGACTTACATCTGTAATCAACACCAGAAACTACTGCAGGATTTATAAGATGGTAGAATCAGCCCCAGATATCAAAAAGTGTTTATCTCTACCCTCTCAGTTTGTGCTTTTAGTTAGGCTGGCAAATGCCATGAGCCAGAGCCCTGGCCGGGGAGGATGCTGAGAGGGTGCTGGGAAGGTGCAAGGGAGGCAGAACTGCCCATCTCACACACACACTCTGCACAGCACCCTTAGAAGGAGCAAAGCATCCTTCCCAGCACTTCAGGCAAGTGTCATGCACAGGGCATTCAGGTACCTAAATCCTACAGACCGAGCAGGAGCCAGAGGGAATCCATCTGCCCAAACTCGTCCACGAATGAGCCAGATGAACTGCTGTATTGCTAACAGGGAGAAAAGGCCTCTCAGGGGCAGGATTAATCTCTTTCTAAGGTGGCTGCCTGAGAAAGGTCAGATGAATTGTGCCTGGATGTGCCTTTTTTCTCCCTGCTTACTATAAATGTCATCCAGCCGGCGGGTGCAGAGGTAGGTACCTATGGAGGGGCCACGTGCAGTTAGGTGAGGCGAATCCCAGCCCACGTACATCACTACTGCTCCAGATCAACCTCGGTGCTATGCACAGCTGCAGGGAGTCAAACACATCCCCCCGGCTCTGGGTTTGAAACCCTGAGATCTGTTCCAGCCACAGGCTCAGCTGCTAAAAAGTTATGAGCGCTGCAGCTTGGTAAGTGAAACTTTCTCGTTCATTGTCTCAGCTAGCCCCAAGCAGCATCACCCAGCTGTAAAGCACTTCAGAGTTGACTCAATGTCACTTGTAAGTGCTGGATGCATCAGAACTCAGGATGCTTTCACAAAGGTTATGTAAACCATTACATCAAATCCTGAGAGAGTTATTAAGGTGAGCGGCAGAGCGTGGGAGAATGGGTGATTATCTCGCAGCAGGACTGTGGAACCGCACGAGCAATGTCCAGCTTACGGATGTAACTCATTCTCCTTACAAGCCTGATTTTGTTTCTCCCGAATGCTTCTTAGAAAGAAAAAAATTTAAAAAAATCTGTCAAAGAATACTCTATTCTGGAAAATTCATTCAAAAATTCATTCAAGAGAGTTTCTGATTAATCGGCTAAGGCATCAGGGAGATAAGAAGGTTTGAAAAAGAGAAAGTTTCTCACTATTGGAAAAGTCTTCTGCTTTCCCCACCCTTTTTTGAATGTTGTATTCTAAATTCAGAGTGGTCTATTAACTCCATATTTATTTTATTCATCTGAACTAGTGCCTTTGAGGACTTGGGGGAGGACTGCATGGTTAATTTCGGAGTTATTTGCTATGGACTCTTGAACTTCTCAAAAGTGTGTGGGCTCCTCAGAGAGTATCTCGAGCCTGCAGCACTCGCCTTCAAGGACATGAAAGCATCTGCAGGGGCCTACAATTTTGCAGAGTTTGGAACAGACCCAGCCAGGTCAAAAGATGTTAGAAAATCTTTAGGAGCAGCAAATGTATTTTGATAATTTTGCAAATCCTACAGCTGCTTTGGGGAAAAGGTGTTCAAGGCCAGGCTGGAGGAGGCTTTGAGCAACCTGATCCAGTGGAAGGATGGAACTGGATGGGCTTTAAGGCTTCCAGGGGGATGGAACTGGATGGGCTTTAAGGTCCCTTCCAACCCAAAGCGTTCAATGATTAGGTAATGGTAAAAAGCCTGCAACATGAACAATTTGGGAATCGCAGGCCTGAAGCATCAGCCAGTGGAAGAACCCCCATAAGTCAGCAGCCATCATGCTGCTGTTGTAATAAAACAGCCAAGAGGTGCTAATTCTAAGAATATCTGCAGCACCCTGTCCAGAGCATCTCCTGCATGGCCACACTGTACCCTCCCAAGAAAAGCCACAGAAACCACAGAGGGGTATCGAAAGCTTTCTAGTAAATGTTCTAATCCCACCAGATTTATGCACCCCATCTCCAATGTCAGCATCCTGCATTCACCTCCGGGTGAGCCACCGGGGTGTTGATGCTTTGTGCACCTACCCCAGGGTGCAACAATGGGTGGATCCCATTCCAGACCAACCTCTAACACAGGCTCCTGGTGCAGCAGCTCCCATACTGCAGTCCAGGAAGGCTTGGTGGGTGCACAGGGGTGCTGTGTGTGCAGGCAGTCGTGGCAGCGTCTCCTGCACAGGACACATGGGCTCTGCCTCCCCAGCCCCACGCATGCACACCCACATTTGGTGGAGAAGGAAAGCACTGCTGAGTAATTCGGTTAATTCCTGGATAAAACGGGTGGCGTGAGCAGTGCTGGATGTGTAAGAGGTTTAGACCGGTAGTTGTGCTGCTGTCACCCCCTCTGGTGGGTTATAAATGTAGTACATGCCATTGGCATTTGAACACTTATTTTTCTTTCGCTGCATATTCAGCAGTGCGTAATCATGCCAGTGTCGAACAAGGGGGCAGTGACTCACAGATGGGCTCCAGCAGCGCCTGGTCACTGTCCAGGGCAAGCTGCGTGACAGCCCTGGAGTGCTGTGTCTTTCTAATAGAATCATAGAATGGTTTGGGTTGGAAGGGACTTCAAAGATCATCCATTCCAAACCCTCCATGGGCAGGGACACCTCCCACTCAATCAGGTTGCTCCAAGCCCCATCCAACCTGGCCTTCAACACCTCCAGGGATGGGGCAGCCACCACTGCTCTGGGCAACCTGGGCCTCACCACCCTCACAGGATGACACTTCTTGCTGAGATCTCAGCTCAATCTCCCCTCTTTCAGATTAAAACTGTTCCCTTTCACCCTGTCCCTGCACTCCTAGACCAAGAGCCCCTCCCCAGCTTTCCTGGAGGCTCTTTTAAGTACTGGTAGGCTGCTATGAGGTCTCCCTGGAGCCTTCTCTTCCCCAGGCTGAACAAGCCCAACTTTCTCAGCCTATCCTTGTACAGGAGGTGCTCCAGCCCTTGGATCATCTCCATGGCCTCCTCTGGACTCGCTCCAACAGATCCATGTCCTTCCTATGCTGAGGACTCCAGAACTAACACAGTGCTCTAGGTAATAACACCACAGTACTACTCCCGAAATCCCAGTAGCACTGCTATCAAATAAAACCTGTGCAAGCCCAGGACTCTGGATGTGGCCTTGGCCTGGCTACGCCCATGGGAAGCTCTTCGAAGGGTGCCACGTGTCCCAGTCTCGGGACCAGAGCTGGCTGTTGTAGGAAACTCACCCAAAACCTGCAAAGCATCTGCATGGGGACATCTCATCCCCCAGCACGGCTCCCTGAAGGTGGCAGGGGATGTGTACCCGTGGGACGGCGTGGAGGAGCATCTGGGCTAGGGCCAATCTCAACCTGCTTTGTGCATAAAAGGAGCCCAGTCTCTTGAGCCACCCACTGGCACCTTTCACTGATGTTAACATTCATTTGAGAAAAATTACAAAAAACCCCAACATGGGCTAATTAGCTAATGACATTATTTTGGCCTGATGTGCCATATAATTAAACAACTAATAAACGGCAAGAGTCCTGTGCTGCTGAGGCTCCTGAGTCAATACCATATTATTACCACAGTGTAATTGAGTTTACAGAGAACCTCAGCACAAGCATCCCAGAGCCTGTGTGAGGAACGGTATTGAAATAGCCACCAGAGACCCACCTGCTGGATACAGGAGAAAGACAAATCTTTTAATCTACAATACAGGCTGAAGTCACACACAGAGAAGACAAGTTGGTGCTTCATGCTGCAGTAAATGCATTTGCTAGAGAGGATGGGGATGGACTACATGCGCAAGTGCTTCTCCAGGGGCAAAAGGGGCTTCCTGGGCTCCAGGGAAGGTGAGAGTGGGATGAAATGTGGCTTGCCCTCACTTCTGCAGAAACTTTCCCAAAACGTCTGTTTCTTGGTATCCAAAATGTTTACATTTCTCTGTTAAAGAGGCATTTCTGGTAGCAGATCCACAAAGCGCATCAGGGCTACTGAGAGGTCTCGGGGGTGACTCAAGCTTTCCTCCCACAGGCTTGGCTGTTGGGGACCAGGCTGAGAGTGGGCCAGGAGCTGGATCTGGGGCTGCAAAACTCCTTTCTGATTTTTTTTTTTATAGGAAAGAAGGAGATAAGAGGAGTGGGTTGGTGACCAGGCTCTGGCTTGCGTCACAAAGCTTCTGCAGATGTCTCGTTATTATCTGCTGTCCCTGGGTGAGTACCCTCAGAGGTGATTATGTCATATGGATGCACTGTAAGCCAAACGTAATGAACAGACAACCTTTGCACACCGAGTCTGTGCCTCCTCTCCTGCAGCCCTCATGCGCTCCCATGCTCTCCCCCCGCTGCAGACCTGCTCCCGAGCCCATGTCCCTGCATGCACCCATGCTCTGGCTCATTCTCTCTCTCCTCACTTCCCTTCCATGGCAATGCAAGGCAAGAGCTTCTTACGCTCCCGACCGCTCTCAGGCCTAGCCTTAGAGCTTTTCAGTGGCACAGCAGCACCTGTCATCCCAAGGCAGGGGCCCAAGCCTCTCGCACCGTGCTGCTGTCAGGTCTCTGCATGGCAGCAGCAGGCGAAGCCCAAGTCCTGCTGGCAGGCAGTGGGCTTGCTGGCCCCATGATGGGAACCTCCCGGTGACAGGACGACAGGGCACTATGAGGGATAGACACAGTGCCTGCATAGCCCTGAGCCAAGACAGGACTCTGGGACTTGCTTTCTTCACATGGAGTGGGACAGTGGCTGCAGTTTTGCAGGTCCAGCTCATATCCAGCACCTGCATTCCACACTGGAAATGGATCAAATGGACCCTAAGTAGAAATGCAATGGGAGCCTGGCCAAGAAATCCCATCCCAGGTATTGCAGCCACAGTTGGTGTGGCCCCAGAGCTCCTCGAGAGTTTCTGGAAGCTTGAGCGGGGCAGACAGAGCGCAGCTGACAGGCTGAGCAGTGTTGCTCAGAGCAGGGCTCCCCAGGCTCTAGCATGGTAACCCTGCTCCCACCCTTATCCTGCCATGGACCTGCAGTTCCCTCCTGTGGCTCATCTCCATCCGACAGAGATCCTCAGGAAAAGGAGACTCGAGACCAGGCGATGCGAGAGCCTGGAGGGACTACTCAGCCTATCCCCCCAGTTTCTGCCTAGCACAAACCACGACATCCCCCAAGAACTCCAGCATCAAACCCACAAGGGTCCCACACTTAACCTGCCATCAGTATTTGAGACAGACTCATAGCTACGACTCCAAGAGTGCAGGTTTGATGCAGATTAAGGTTTGGTGCCCCCCAGGACAGTGGGAGAGGGGTGACGGTCAGGAAATGGTGAGCGACAGCACTACATCAAAAGAGAAATCTGTGCTTGCAAGAGGGCAGAGACTGGGAACCCACCAGAGCCATGGGCTGATGTGCAAGCAGTGCCAGAGGCACAGGCTGGCAGAGCCGCCGCCGGCTCTGGGGAAGAGGGGGCGTACGAAAGCTCGGTGATGGCAGAGCTGCTGCTGACAGTGAAAGGCAGCTCCTGTCATTAGCGTGAGCCAGGCTCTGCCAACCCAAATACCGAGACTGCTGAAAACAAGATGTGCGGTCGTGCGTCTTTGCCGTCAATCAGTAGCACACAGGGAGTGTGCTGCGGCTGCTCCGTCTCTGTCAAAGGAGGGCTCATGGTGTCACTGAAATAACTCCATGGTGGTCACAGACAGCCCTACTGGGGTATGGCCAGGGGAAGAGGATGGCTGTGCATTCCATCCTCCTGGCTGGTTGGGGATATCCTCCCACTTCCCTCACCGGAGCTCACCTGCTGTCCTCCCGTGCCCAGCGCTCAGGGAGGGACTGGGGAGAAACATCTAACATCTGCTGCCGCCGTGCAAGTCTTGGAGAGGTGCTTGTCTGAAGAGTAATTCCCACACTCGAGAATTACTCATAGAGCACTCAAGAGCTCTGCTGGGAGCAGGTGGGGTGTACTAGCATGGACCTGAGCCCTTCGCCGCGGGATCATGGCCTGAGGCTTGGCCACAGCAGGCTGCATGCAGTCTGTGGGACAGTCTTGTCTCATTGCTGGCAGAGCAAAACAGCTCATGCTGTGGCCATGGATACTCCTCCTGCACATTGCAGCAACGTGGGGTGCACAGAGATCTTCCCCAGGACAGGTGAACATGTCAATGTGACCCCCAGGGACTCGCCCATGCCAAACTGGAGGCTCTCCTCACAGCAGCAGAACCCACCCAGACCCCAACCTGCCTCCTCCTGAGAAAAACAGGCTGAGAAGTGTGGGTGATTTGACACCAAACATTGGCTGGAGGCCACCAGAGGTTGCGCATCCGTCACAGGGCAGGATCCAGATGCCCCCAGGCACCACCACCCCCAAAATAAGGCTCAGCTATGGCTGAGCTCTGATTTCTTCCCTCCAAGCCAAGCTGCCCTGCTTTGTCGTGAATGCAAAGTTTAAGCGGCTCTTGTGTCTTTCCTTTTTATCTCTCATTTCTCTAGTGACATTTTGAAGGAAATTTGCTTTCCTCCTTGAAGTACAGAAATCCGTGTCCGAAGAGCACTCGGGCCCCAAAAAGCTGAGAAGATAAACATATTTGGACGTGTGATTTCACAGTCGCTACGTTGATAGCTTTCAGAGGCCGGGTCCTGTCCATCAATTACCCACAATGTGCATTCAGACGTGAGATGGGAGAACAAAAACCGACTCATTAGAGGGGAAGAGAGGTGAGTGAACACCAAGAGTAGTTAAATAGAGCAGCTCACATTTCAACAAGTAAAGGGAGATATTTTTCTCCCGCTCTCTCCTCCCACCCCAGTACAAGACTACAATGTCCTGGAGATACACCAGAACCAGCACAAGCCCACCATTTCCCCAGCCAACCAACAACCACACGAACCAGGCATGCAGACTGACAGAGCGCTCAGTGTGACCCAGGACCCATTGACAGAACCGACTTTTGGGCGAGAAACACAGAATTTAATGAATAGGCTTTGAAGTGGAGACATTTCAAATAGGGTTTTTTAAGATATTCAGGCCCCACTCTCCCCTCTGGCCGGCAGGTACTTAGGAACGCTTTGCACATAAAGAATTATTTGTCTAATATATCACATTAGAATGTGAGATGACATATCCAGGACAGACTTTTGTATAAAGCAGACTTTTAAAAGCAGAATTTTAGCAGTCCCGGGAGGGACTGGGGCATGCAAAGCATGCAGTGGAAGGAGCAGTGATTTCTATTTAGCCTAGGCAAGGATTTTTGCCTGAATTCTGTCCCTAGGAAAGGCAATTCTCATTGGCACCTCTCAGCTCAGTGCAGACATGGCTGGAGGCTGCTGAAAACCACAGTAGGCAATGGGGCAGTCCCAGGGGGTGCTGCAGCACCCTGGGGGAACAGGGAATCATTTCTAACACTGCGCAGACGGGAGCAGAAGACAGGGAGTGATGGAAGTTGGCTCTGGGCCTCCAAACCATTTGCCTCTCCTTCAGCTTCCGAAAGACTTAAGCATTAACTTGACAGTGAGATTAAACTATAACAATAATAACTTCATAACTTTTCCCTGAGGATGTGACGGGTGATGCAGGGCAGAATCTCCTGTGCAAAAGGGTCCCACGGGGTATGGAACCTCCCCAGGGCAGGCTCGACCCATGCTGGGACATCTTCCATCAAGGCTTTGGCAACCGACACCTTCAGTGCTTCCCCCTCTTCACCAGATCTCTCCTCCTGTCCTGCTGCCTCACCTCTCCCTTTTTTTTTCCTTTTTTCTTCAGGGTGTTATTTCCTTTTTAGTCTGCTATTTCCTCTCCTGAGTACAAACTGCTGCAGTTTTCAGAGGGGCAGGGAAATATTTCTGTTCTAAATACTCCACAAATCCTCCTCTGCATAGAAACGGACACTATCATTATATTGGTGTTTCTCTCCCTCTTTTTCACATCTCAGCTAAGGAAACACTCTTCTATTAACTATGAGCCTTGCTAAACAGAAGTGAGGGGGAAGAGGTGTAAAACAGCCAGACTCCTGCTGCAAATCTCTCTTTCATGCAGCCCAATTGGGAGTCTCTGTTGCTTTCATGGTGGATTTCTGTGCTGGAAGAAGGTCCGGAGGACCCATGGGAGGGCGACTGTATGGACAAAGGCAATGCATACATCCCAGATGCTACGGCAAGGATGCTCAGCTCCAGGAGCAAGCGGTGTCCGTGGCCCTGCCATGCTCCCAGCTCCTCCATGGGAGACTTGGATGCTGCAGCCTTGCTTGGAGAGCCACAGTGAAGGGGAGTCCTGGCTGAGTGGCACAAGGGTTCAGCCATCTCAATAGCTAGCTCCCCATCAGTGAGTTCTGATGGAGGTGGCACTCACTGAGGGGTCACAGCATTGCCCTTTACAGATAATCATAGAATCGTACAGGTTGGAAAAGACTTCTAAGATCATCCAGTCCAATCGTCAGCCCAACCCTTCCATGCCTAAAACATGTCCTGAAGCACCACATCTACATGGTTTTTTAACTCCTCCAGGGATGGAGACTCCCCTGGGCAGGCTCTGCCAGTGCTTCACTACTCTTTCATAAAGAAATTTTTGCTAATATCAAACCTAAACCACCCCTGGCGCAACCTGAGGCCATTACCTCTCATCCTATCACTTGTTACTTGGGATAAACAGGAAGACCATCCTTATATCATATACATATTTACCTATAGGTAGGACTGAGTCACCCCACACCAGAGCTGCAGGAGAATCCCCCTCACACCAACAGCCCCACGGAGGGGGCAAAGGCTGCTCTGTTTTAACAACCACAGCACCAACCAGACTAAAACTAATTCACGAGCAAATGGATTAATCGCTTGAGGAGAAACGTAAATGAAGCAATCACACACATCCAGGCTCAAAAGCGCCAAAGTTAGGCAGCGCTGAGTGGCTTTGCCCATTGTGAACCTGCCTGGATTACCCCAGCCAGGGAGGGGATGGATTTACTCGGCACACGGATGAACCGTTTTGCAGCCTGCAGGCAGACTTGTGTGCAGCTTCACAGGTGGCTGGTTTAAAGCATTGAGCTTCTTAGGTAGAGGATCATATTACTCTGGAAATGGAGGATCAAATAATTCCATTTTTCCCTAGGGAGGGGATTAAATTACCCTGGAAACAGAGGATTAAATTACTCACCAAGGGAGAGGATCGAATTTCTTTGTGAGTTGTGGGATTAAAACACTCTGCAGGTGGCAAACTCAAAATAGACCTTCACACAGAAGGCAGGATTAAATTATTCTATGGCTGACCAGAAAAAAAAAAAAAACAAACCACCATACTCTGGAGGACGCCATATTAAATTATTTCTGGAGATTAAATTGCTCCACAGGCTTGTTGGATCCCAGTGCTCAGGAGCAGACCATCTGCTTGGTAAGGTGCACAGATACCCAAGCATAAACAGCCATATGATGGTGTCCCACTGCTGGTACCCAAGTGCCTCTTGTCACCCGGCACCTGACAGTTCTGACTATATTTATTCGCACATCAAGGCTGTGATGCGGAGCTGAGCATCATCAGGGAAACACAGGGAGAGACAGAGGAGCCCAGGTCACCTGGGAAGCCTGAGGCAGATCTGGGGAACTGAGCCAAGTCTTAATTCAGTTTCTTTAGCAAGGTTTTATCTTATTTTCACTTTCGCATTGATGCCTACACCATAGATGAGTCTCTCTCTTGAGCAACAGCATCACTGTGTATACGGGGCAGCAGACCAAAGCCCTCCATGCTACCATCCCGGATGAGCTCTCATCCACAAATTCCTCGCTTCCTCACTATTTTACCTGGATTTCCACCCAGCCCATGCTCTCCTTCCCCTCTCTCACACAGCCCCAGCCCAATACCTCATCCCTGGGCTCAGCTTTCCCTCGTGGCAGCTCCACACTGGTCAGCCCTGACTCATGCTGCTACGTCCCTTTCCCCAGCGCTTGTCACTGCCTGTTCCCAGTGACGGTGACAAATTGGCATTTGAAACTTGTATTGGTATTTTTTATGCTGATTTGTTTCTGAGACTCCACTGCTGAGATTTCAAGAGAGAGAAAGAGAATGAGCATTTTAGGATAATCTTAAAAGCAGAAAAATTATTACATGTCAAACACCAAATGGGGAGCTTAAAAGGCTCCCAGGTGGGCTGCAGAATTAAATGTTTGGAGGCTTTTTTTTCCCCCCGGCAAGGTAAGAAATGGCAACGTCACCATAGCAACTGCAGGGCAAATTCTGGGCAGCAGCTCAGCGCCTCGGTGGGAGCTGGGGCTGTCCCAGCCCTTCTCACGTCCTGTGGGGTGCAGAGGGGCTGGGGCAGCCCTGGCTGCCACGCATCCCAGCCCTGCAGCCAAGGGACCCAGCAGGTTTGCAGGCTTGAGAAACAACACTGCCAAATGCGATGCGAGCTGTGCTCCCAGTGAAGGTCCCTCCCAACCACCTCAACCCCTCCTGCTTTCTCATTTCCACCTACTCTGGCCTCTTAAGCAGGACTGGGAGCTCTCTACATCCATCCATGCAGCTGCACTGGTGCTTCCAGGGATGAGAGCATCAAGGGTTGGTGAGACAGGCAGGACCTAACACCGCTGACTGACAATGAGGCTTGAAGGTTCCCCAAGAGTGACAAAAGAGCTCAGCACTGTGGGCTCGAGTCCCTTGTGTGGGTGGGATGAACAGTTCCTGTGCCACACAGGGAGGTTATTAAGCCCCTCCAGCTGCCCAGAGCTTTGTCTGCCTCCTGCCTGTCACTATTTATGTGTTGACTTTCTGGTGGCTACTGGGAACAGCAGAAATCAGCACAAGCAACCAGGGGTTAACTGAGTATTAGTTAATTCCTAGTGCTCTCATCTGGCCTGACAGGGTTAGTGTAATTAGCACAACCTGAGCTCCCTCATTAGCAGGCTTTGCAGTGAGAGTCACAGGTAGCAGGGGGGTTAAACTGGCTTGATCACCTCTCTTCTCCATTGGTACCAGCAACTCGGAGAAAGGATGCGTGGGAGGAAAACTGTTTTCTCTCCAGACAGAGCAGACTATGCCTTTGCTTTGTGGGAACCAGGCGGGTGGCTGGGCTGATCCCACAGGAAGGGACTGGGAGAGCAGAGCTTTGCTCACAGCATGGGTAAGGAGGGCTTCAACTTGGCTCTTGCTCTAGGGCTGAAAGCTGCCGTGATCACAAGCAGAGCTGCTGTTTAGTTGGACCTGATTATTATGAAGGGAAGCATTTTGCATTTAGGAAGGGCTGTCATTTTGCAGTTCAATTTACGAACTGTACCAAGCAAGCTCATATGCTCACAACAACAGACTCCATCGCTCTGACCACAGCAGTCGATCACGCAGAGGAATCACAGCCAGGGCTCAGCCTGGCATCCAGCTGCTCAGGCTGGGACTTGGTGGACACCAGGCTGAGGACTATGGCCCAGTGCTCCACAGCTGATGGCCACTGCCCTTCTCTCCTACAATTTATAGAATCATAGAATCACTAGGTAGGAAAGGACCCACCAGATCATCAAGTCCAACCATTCCTATCAATCACTAAACCATGTCCCTCAGCAACTCGTCCACCCATCCCTTAAACACCTCCAGGGAAGGTGACTCAACCACCTCCCTGGGCAGCCTCTGCCAGTGCCCAATGACCCTTTCCATGAAATTTTTTTTCCTAATGTTCAGCCTAAACCTCCCCTGGTGGAGCTTGAGGCCATTCCCTCTCGTCCTGTCCCCTGTCACTTGGGAGAAGAGCCCAGCTCCCTCCTCTCTACAACCTCCTTTCAGGTAGTTGTAGAGAGCAATGAGGTCTCCCCTCAGCCTCCTCTTCTCCAGGCTAAACACCTCCAGCTCTCTCAGCTGTTCCTCATAAGTCCTGTTCTCCCGCCCCTTCACCAGCTTTGTTGCTCTTCTTTGGACTCGCTCCAGAGCCTCAACATCCTTCTTGTGGTGAGGGGCCCAGAACTGAACACAGGATTCAAGGAGTGGTCTCACCAGTTCCGAGTACAGAGGGAGAAGAACCTCCCTGGACCTGCTGGTCACACCTCCCAGGAAAACCGATGCCAACTCCAACTCCTTCTCTGCCTGCCTCAAAGTCAGATTCCCTATCTCCTGGGAGATTAACCCTGAGCACTGGGTCCTTTGGGGCACCCAAGGCCATGCTGGAGGCTCCAAACCCTAGTGGGGCTCAACCATGTATCCCCAGTAGCTGCATCCCAGCCTCCACACCCGCCATCCACGCTCTCCTGCTCTGCAACTGCCAACCACAGCACAGGGTACCTGACCTCGGGAGGAACCACCTGTGAACACAGCCACAAGCAGCACAGCATGCACGGCAGGGCAAGTTGCAGACCCAAACGCTGCCTGGCAGTGAGTGATTAAAGCCCCCTTTGCTGGCAACTCAGCTGGCCAAGCCATGCAGGATGAATGCTGCTGTCGAGAGCCAGCAGGGAAGGCTCCCCTCAGCATGAGATTTATAGCGAGGCTGTAGATCAATTACCAGCAGCCTCCGACCTTGAAAGCAGTGGCGCAGAGGGTTGCATAGCATCTCGCTCGCTTTTATTCCAGCAGGAGGTGCCCACGCCAGGACTACGGTTGATAAAGAGGGGTTGGGGGGCTGTCAATAGGAGCCCCACAGTTCCCTAGAGGGAATGCACACACACACATTAAGGGCATTTGCTCACATGCACCCATTCACACACACACTTTTTCTCCCTCTGGCACCCTCTCTACCCTCAATTTTATCCCTTTCTCATGCACCCAAATCCCGGGCAGGGCAGGAATCCAGCTCTGCAGCCTGTTGCAAAGCAGCTGACTGAAGGGCATGACCCAAGGAGACGGGGCAGGCACAGAGAACCCAGCTTGTTTCTACCTCCCCTAGGTTTGCTGTAGACTCCAAGCAAACCTGATTTTCGAAAGGGAGAAGAGTTTCCTGAAGTCCAGGGCTATCCCCAGTGAAAAGGGGACAACTTGATTTTGCAAAGCCACATTCTAGGGTGTAACAGCATCATTTGCTTGAGAAAGACAGTAAGCACTAGCCCTGGTGCCTTCAATGGGCAGCTCCTCCTCCAGGAGCACGCTGGAAGCACAGGGGAAAGAGCATCTTTTTGCATGGATGGTGAGAATATCCTCCCTCCTCCCATCACACGGCCAGGGGACTCTGACACCTCCAGCTCTCTGCTTGGGCACTCCCCCTTCTCAACCACTGGGGCCTCAGCTCAGAGGGCTGCTTTTTTTTTTATCATGGGCAAACAAAGTGGAAAATGAATTCCTTTAGATAGCAAATGAGTTTAATAGAAATGGTGATGGAGTGACATTGTGCTGGGAATGTTAATCCAGTACTTGATGTGGCTGGACTCTCAAACAGGGCAGTGCGGGAGGAGGAAGGTTGCACTTAGCACAGACATCAGGTCTGTGTCCAGCTGGCGTTCCCTGGCTGCTGGGCACACCTCAGCAGACCCCAGAGGACACCAGGCAGGATGGGACACAGCTCTCCTGGTGTACAGTGACCAGGGTAAAGTGCTGGAAGACAGGGACTTGGTCAAGGGACTAACACTTCAGCATCCTGGTGATGCAAGCAGCCCTGCAGACTTCCAAGCATGCACAGCACCTCATATACACCTCTGAACCCTGCTCCGGTGTGGTGGGGGGTGAGGGGGCACAGCTTGCTATGAGAAGGGATGATCATATCACAAAAAGCGATGTAGAAAGGAGCAGGTTAGACACACAACTATGTGAGATGAGCCTCTGTTTCTCCACCAAGACCCAATATGCGATGACAGGGGATGATAGTGCAGAGTTTGTTGCTTCTTGCCTGCAATCTGTGAATGTTTGTACAGGGAAGTCCAGGAAAGAAGCAAGCCTTGATGCAGTGCCGGGGACATGGCAGGCTGGAAACTGGCCCTGGCAGAGGCTTTGCTTCCAAAGCGTAGGGCTCCGGGGTCATACGGTACAGGACTTACGTGCAAAGTGGGAAAACCCATCATGCAGAACACGGCAGCTTTGCCAGCACAGATAGCTCTGGAGACTATCCAGATCCACCCCGGGGCAGACAAGATTTCAGTGTAGGTCTTTGTAAACAAAACTACGCAAAACCAAGATGTGAATGTCCTTGCTTCTACTGCTCACTGAGGCTTGCCCTCAGCTCACCCCTCCAGGCACAGCCCCAGGGTTCTGGAGTTGGCCACTGCATTACTCTGCCCTTGGATTCCCTTCTTGGAAGAGCAGGTCTGTCCAGCCAGCAGCCCAGGGGTGGATTCAGCCCACACTATTCCTGGCCTCTCAGTGATTTTCCACCATAAGTGTTTATCTGCCAGCTCTGGCTGACCGGTTGCTGGGTGTCAGGGCTGGTAGCAGTAGAACTTGCTCTCATATGGCAGCTGCTCCCTTTGTAATGTTTATGGCCCTGAGCAGCAAATCCAGCCTTTACCCAGAGCTGCTGGCCACCTCCAGCAACCGCAGAGAGCAACTGGAGCCACAGAGCAGGGACTCGAGGTATGTGGGCAAACAGAGAATGGGGCACAAGCCACTTGCTGAACCTACAGCTGCGCTCTTCTCTTAGGCAGACGCTGCTACCATTGCAAACCTTCACCAGAGCGCAGCTTCGAGCTGGTTTCCCAATGCCTCACCTCCACCCCGAGTCTGGCACTGACAGATTACCTCCTCCTGCTGCTTCTCTGGCAACAGCCCTGCCTCAATAATTCCCGGTCCCACACCAGTACTGGGGACACAAGGGAGTGTTCTCCCTTCCCTGCAGCTTCACTGCTGCCAAGGTGACACGTGTCCAGGTTCGATAAAGGCTTTCAAAGGTGGGCTAGCATTTCTCTGCACACATTTTTTTTACTCATCCTTTTCATCTAGGTAATTTATTCTCTCTTCCCCCAACACAGCTTTAATTGAGTTCACAGCAGGAATCCAGTACCAGAGCAAAAAAACCAAACACCATCAGCATCCCCAGGCAGGAACCCCACAGGGAGTTGACAGGCAAGTGCTGCACCTGGCCAAAGCCTGGCACCTTGCACCCCATCCTGTATCTTCTGTCCACCTCAGCAGCCTCCCAGGCATGGCAGGAGCCACTCAAACAGCCCAGGCAGCGCAGTCTGGCGTGAAGGTAGGTGGCAGATAGACCCTGGTGAACCTCAATTCCCCTCCAGCTCCTGCTGCACTGCTCAGGATCAGGCTAAGTCCTATTACACTCGCATCCCACACCCCCCCCCACGGCTAACAGCCCACCCGCATCACCCAGTTCTCAAGCAGCCCTCCATATGCTGTCTAGCACTGTAGAGTCTGGGTTCACCCCACACTGCTTATCCTCTACCAGCTGCCTGCTTGGTCCCACGCTGCCGACCTTGCAAGCTCACCCTTTGCTTTGACATTGCCTTCCCTGGGGAGCAGGGGCCTAAACACTCCTAAGGACTGAGGAGGAAGAGGAGCTGCTGCTGCTCCCACCGCTGCTTTTCTCTCCACTCAGAGTCACCAGGACAAGCCCACACTTCTCCTGCCAGAGCATATTTGATTCTTCTGCTAACCTGACCTTATTTAGTTCATTATAAGCCCCCAGGACATTGCAACTGTAACTTAAAAGGAAAAAAAAAAAGTGCCTAACAAAAACACAAACCTTTTCTCTGATCAATAGGGCAAGCAACTGGAAAAGGTATAATTCAATTTGTCCACATAAAGTTATTAGTTACTGTGATAAAGCCCTTCCTCCCAGCCCCGCTTCTGATGCTACTGTGTCTGGGATGGGGGAGCAGTGATGTGACAGAGCCAGGGAAGGGCAGAGACCTGGCAGCCACACATGAGCTAATGGAGCTATTGCCTGCGAGCAGTGGCAGGGCTTCACTGCGTCTGGGGAGAGGGCAAAGGAGGGAGAGAGCAAAGGAGGGAGAGAGAGAGGTTCCAGTGTTAAAAGCAGCAGTGACATCCACCTCATCCTTCCATCAGCTTTGCAAACTCCCTCCTGGGGCACATACAGCATTCAGAGGTTGCCACACTGCATTCTCTCCTTGAAATGCCAGTACCAACCCCCTCTTCCCTAGTGTGCCAGTCCTGCCTTGCTGTGCCTGGTGCCCTCGTTGCACCCCTGGGGGAAGTTGGTAAAGCTACATCCATCCATTTTGGACTTGATGATTTCAACGGTCTTTTCTAACCTAGGGATTCTATGATCCTCAGTAAGGACCCACCAGGGGACTGTCCTTGGGCTTGTCATGTTAAAGCTCCTCTCTTCCATTCTCATAGGGAGGAATGGGGCAGGAGTACAGCTGGGACAGAGGAGAGAGATGGTGTCCCCAGAGGGTTCTGCTGCGGGCAAGCTTACAGCCAGGGAGGGAATCAAACCTGGACACGCACAGCCTGAGACAATCAATTACCATAGGACATTGGGGGCTGAGAGTCTTTGAGGAGCCTTATCGTACACCTCCTATTGCTTTCTGACAGTATCCTAACCTGAAGTTGCCTCCCGCTGCTCCCGAGGGGCAGTGAAAGCAGAGGGGGAAGATGCACAGTAATGGGCAGCCACAAATACCAAGTGGCTTATGCATGTGCCAATCCTCCTTATCCATCCCTTGGCACAGCATCTCCCAGACCACCCATTTACCCAGCTCTGAGATCCCACCAGGGAGGAAAGAGCGCCCATGGTGCCACCTGAACCCCTGAGAAAGAGGCAGTTGCAGCACGACGGCTGCTCAGCTCCCTCCCCGCTCTCCTCCCCCATCTTCTTCACTGGGGAAACCTCAAGATATGCATCCAGAGATGTCTCTTTCCATTTGTTGATGTCGACAGGCATATCACACACACATTCATTATTTAATCTACCTTTGAATTGGGCTAAATAGTTCTAGCGATAATTACAGAGCATTTGTATTTATAGAAAACCGTCATGCACAATCTGCATCCACACGAATAATGCCTCTGTGATCTATAAATACAGTAGGGGATGGTGTGGGAAGGCAGACAACGCTCCTAGTCGCCATGAAACGCAAAATGCACGGACGGCCCAACCACCCAGGGAGCTATTGCAGCTCTTCCAGTTTCGATCACGCCGCAAACGGAGAGCTGACATGCAGCTGAGCCACCACAAAACACTAGCAAGGACAAGGGGCAGGAACAGATCTGACAGCAGGGCACGGAGAGGCTGGATAAGGGAAGAGCAGCGGCAGAGCAGCTCCAGGGAAGCAAGATAGGATGGGATCAAGGGGGAAGCAGGAGCAGAAGGAAATGGGATGCTGTCTGTGCTGCCTGGCATAAAGGCTCGGAGCCCCAGAGGAGCAAAGCAAGAGCTGAGGAGCCGCAGAGATGGGGAGAAGGGAGGGAAGATTCGCTGTTCCTCTTCACGCAGCAATAAAAGTTTACAGCAATGTAGCCAGCTCTTACGATTTTATTGCCAGTATTACAGAGGTAGAGCTTCTCAAAGCCCCAACCCCTAGAGTCAAGATGAGGCAAGCCTGGCTTTCATTAGAAACGAAAGGGTGAGGAGAGGGACCAACACTCCTGTCTGTGCAGAAACATTGGAGAACATGAAAACACTAGGCTCCAATTCTAGATGGCAAATAAAAGGAAGCCAACACTTTAATATTTACTTATTTTTACAATTATCTTACACCTCTGGAGTGGAGGTGTGCAGAGAACAGGGAATTGGGCAGCCCCATGGCTTGGGAGGACTCACGGGAGGCAGCACTAACACTACCTTGGTGAGATTCTCTATGAATACCCCTGTGGTCCCCCTCCTCAGCCTTTTGTCATGTCTCATGCTTTCCTTCCCCAATTTCCATCCCAGCACGGAACCTCAGATCAAGAGGAAAGCAGAGACACTCCAAGTAAGCCATGAAGCCGTTTTGCAGGTGCTCAAGAAGGACAAAACTGTATGGGTTGCTACGCAGGGCCATGCAGCATAGGATCGTTGAGTTGCCTATCCCCACACATGCAAATTATGAGTAGTTATATTGCATTAGCGCCTGGAAATTTCATTCCAGTCATATCCCATTCAGTGAGATACTGCACAGGCACAGAACAAGCAGTATTTTTTTTTCCTAGAGAGAAAAGCAGTATTTCTCTGCATATTGGTTTAAAGCAAACACAGCCAGAGGCTGCGCACGCTTGAGTAATGGCCCATGACTGTGCCAATGAACAGGGGAGAGATGGCAGCACAGTGCCCGTGTTCATTTGCTTTGAGATCTCCTTGTGCTGCTCCCGTAATGGATCAACCCTACTCTGGCTCTGCAGAGACCATCCTTCTGCAGGAGGAAGAGTGCAATCCAGACCCTGTGTTTCTTCAGTTTAGAGCTTTACATCTCACGTTTCCCATTGCTAATTTACAAGCAAATATTTAGCCATCTGGCAGCCCTGTCCACTGGGCAGCAAAGCAAACCATTTGGCTTCACTGCTGAAAGGGTGAAGCCGACATTAAACTCTTTTCCCTGAACACTAGGCACCCCCTTCCGACACAGCATCGCATCCACCATTTGGCAAGCCGCTCCTTCACCATCTGCGTGGAGAACTCTCCAAAGGGCACAGAGGCTGCTAAATATAGCAGAAAAGCTTAGGAAACATTTGCAGCTAGGCTGCGAAGACTTCTCTCAAAGTTACATCTTCCCCGGTCTGCCTCCCTTGCCTGTGACGTCTCGGTTATCCTTAAACACCTCGGCATTTCAGTCCCATTTCCTCTTTGGAGTCCTTCCCTTCCCATCACTTCCCTCTTCCTTTCTCACTACCACTCTTCACCACTAATTTTACATTTGCTTTCTCCTAACACTTCCCTTCATGCTCAGAGGAGGTCTCTGGATGATGCCAATGCTTCTTTCCCATCCTGTAGATCATCAAAAGCAGAGAAGATTGCACAGACCATGGGCTGACTCTGCACTCTATTCTGTGCTCCAGGACCAACTTCTGCACATGACAACCCTGCTTCCACCACCTTTTGTCCTTCCAGCAGGCCCATTCCAGCTTGCACAGGGTGTGCACCATGCCTGTATGGGACTCCCCTTTCTTTGGTTACCTAGATAGCAGCCGGTGGCAACAAGAGGCTGATTTTCTCACTCCCAAGTGAAAATCCATTGTCTCAATAACCCACCTTCTATCGGACTTGGAGTACATACAGTACCACAAGCCCTGGTCTTCACATCCACCCACAGCTTAACAGTTCCTTACTCCTCCTTTTCCAGGAAGGCACAAGGCCAGTTGTCTCCTCCTGCCCCAGTTTTACTCTTTCTCACCAAGGGCAACAGGGACCAGGAGCAGTATCATTCATGGCACCACAGATTGCTTTGCCCTGCACGAAGCCAAAGCTACTATGAATAAGAAAACATCATAGAATCACCAGGTTGGAAAAGACCCACCAGATAATGATCTCATTGAGTCCAACCATTCCTACCAAACACTCAACCATGTTCCTCAGCACCTTGTCCACCCATGCCTTAAACATCTCCAGGGAAGGTAACTCGGTCCCCACCTTGGGCAGCCTCTGCCAGTGCCCAATGACCCTTTCTGTGAAAATTTCTTTCCTAACATTCAGCCTAAACCTCCCCTGGTGGAACTTGAGGCCATTCCCTCTCGTCCTGTCCCCTGTCACTTGGGAGAAGAGCCCAGCTCCCTCCTCTCCACAACCTCCTTTCAGGTAGTTAGAGAGAGCAATGAGGTCTCCCCTCAGCCTCCTCTTCTCCAGGCTAAACATCCCCAGCTGTCTCAGCCGTTCCTCATAAGTCCTGTTCTCCAGCCCCTTCACCAGCTTCGTTGCTCTTCTCTGGACTCGCTCCAGAGCCTCAACATCCTTCTTGTGGCGAGGGGCCCAGAACTGAACACAGGATTCAAGGAGCCGTGCAGCTCTGCTGAACACAGGATTCAAGGTGCGTCTCACCAGTGCCAAGTACAGAGGAAGAATAACCTCCCTGGAGCTGCTGGTCACGCCATTTCTGATCCAAGCCAGAATGCCATTGGCCTTCTTGGCCACCTGGGCCACTGCTGGCTCATGTTCAGTTGCTGTCAACCAACACCCCCAGGTCCTTCTCCTCCTGGCAGCTTTCCAGCTAGACTTCTCCTAGTCTGGAGCTGCTCAGGGTTGTTGTGCCCCAAGTGCAGGACCCAGCTTTTGGCCTTGTTAAACCTCATGCCATTGGTCTCAGCCCAGTGGTCCAGCCTGTTCAGATCCCTTTGGAGCTTCCCGACCCTTCAGCAGATCCACGCTTCCACCCAGCTTAGTATCATCTGCAAACTTGCTAAGGGAGCACTCAATGCCTGCATCCAGGCCATTGATAAAGACATATTGTAGGGTTGGGCTGAACCACGCTTGCAGAATCCTCTTCAGTTTGATCCCATCAAACCTCTACTACCCATGGAAGAAACGATATCTGGTTGTGTTTTAACATAGCTAACAAACTAAGCAACAGAGAAGAAAAACAAACACCCAGCAAACCTGGGCATAGATAAGCTTGGTGTAAAGACAGCCCTTGCTGCCAGATGGGTCCAAATTAGGAGTGCAACTCATGTAGTTTCCTCACTGGGAGACTAGAGAAAGGGGGGAAAATACAAGACAATGAACTCTCCTGTCCATTCAGATGTAAAAGACAGGAGGAGGAGAGAAATAGAGAAAGGAAAGGAAAAGAGACTAGAAAAAGGTACTATTTCATCTTCAAATATTTATTTTGAGGTCTGCTTTGGAGAACTGCTTATTCAGATAGAGCTACTTATTGAGACAGAGCCTCACTGTGCAGCAGCTAGTAAGCTCCTGTTGTATGTGTGCACAGCACTGCCTTCTCTGGATGGCAAGAGTCAACCCAGCTTCAGACAGACCTTGCACGTGACAGGTCTCCTTTGAGTCCCGTGCCTGGACCCCAGCTCCAGGCACCCCTCCATGCCTGCTCTCCATCCCAAGCCAAACAGGATCTTATCTCTTCTACACACTGTGCTGGACCCTAGCTGGGACCTCAAAGCCCACAGTTCAGCTCCAGCCCTTGGCAGCTCTCTGGCCAGGGCACAAACTAGCATTGGAGATGGGGCCCTCAACTGACACTCCTTAACCCTTTGAGCACCTTCAGTACTTGCCACAATGCCCTCAGAACAGCAGAGGTGGCCTACACAGAGATGTGAGATTCTCCATCTGGTCGAGCGGGAGAGATGAAAGTGGTGACCAAGCAAGGTGGTAGAGAGCCCCAGGCTGCTGGAAGTGACATATCTTGGAGGAGAGCCAGAGCTGACATCCGGATCACAGACAGCAATTAAGAAATTAAGCTATCAGAGAGGCTTTTTGGGAGGGGTGAGTGTCTGTGGTTTGGTTAAGTGCCAGAGCAGGTCAATAACATTTGTCCTTCCCTTCTCCGCTGCTGCTCTGCTCCCAATCCCAACACCACTGCACAGCTCCCTCCTCCCACCACCATAAACCGTGGTGGACATGCAGTGGCAGAGTGGGAGAACATCAGGGCTCTGCAAGGAGTGACAGCAGGGAGAGGGGTTGGACAGAAACCACCCAGAGAACTTGGACCTGGTAAAATCAGCTTCATCTTCCCCATAAGCTATAGCGCTAGCCTTTTTTTGCAGAGAAGGACAGGAATCTTCTGCAATGTTCCCTGAGCAGATATCATGGATGATTCCCCACCCAGCCCAGATCTTCTGGACAAGAGGTGGCCTCTTGGGTAAGGATGCTGTGCCCAGGGCACCTGGCACATGCTACACAATACAATGCGTAGTGCATCCAGCACAATCCTTGAGGTAGCGGTCCCACCACATAGAGATGTCTGTGAGTGAAATACTACATGCGTGACCAACAGCAAGAGCAGGGTGCGCCATCCACTATCTAAAATGCTGCCATCCTCCAAAGATTCAAAGGAAAATATTTTGCTTGCCTTGAAACCCTGCTTAGCCCTGATTACTTTGTCTTCTGTGCAGCTCAGCTCTCCATACCAGAAACCAGAACAGCCCATAGCACACCTGCACAAACCCAGCCCCCTAGGCTCTCACTGGTCATTAAATCACATGTAATAGTACAATCACAGAATGGTTTGGGTTGGAAGGGAGCTTAAAGCTCATCCAGTTCCAACCCCCTGCCATGGGCAGGGACACCTCCACTGGACCAGGATGCTCAATGCCCCATCCAGCCTGGCCTTGAACACTTCCAGGGATGGGGCACCCACAGCTTCCCTGGGCAATCTGTGCCAGCACATCCCTACCCTCACAGGAAAACACTTCTTCCCAAGATCTCATCTAAATCTTCCCCTCTTTCAGCTTAAATGAAAGAGAGAAAGCTCTGTTTCCTTATCTGAAAGGCTGTGCTGTGAACACGTGTCGAGAAACCTAGGTGTGTCCCCAGACACACATCCAAGTGCAATGTCCTCCTATCCCTGCTTCTCAGAGCGGTGCACGTGGGTCTCTGGCATCACAAACACCACGTCCTCATCCCTTGTCTCTCAGCTACACTCCTCCCTGTTGTGCACACTCACACGTGCCTCTCACATTCCCACTCTGGTCTCACACGCTTGTGTGTGCACATCCACACTTGCACGCCTGCAGCCACACACAGACAGCTTCCTCTCCATGCTGGGCCTGAGAAATATTGATTTCTTTCCCCCCTGCAATATTTCGCTTGGCTGAGCAGATTTAGAATTGAAGAGTCAGACTCTGCCTAGAGACCAGAACCATATTTAATTCCACGGTTTAAGAAGCCCTGGAGCAGGTTATTCTTATTTTAAACTACCAGTGCATTTAAAAGCAAGTGACATTTCAGGAGGATGGGATGGGAGATGGCTGGTGCCCTCTGCCTCAGTGCAGCTCTGCTGCACCACGTCTCCACAGCCCTATCAGCTGCTCTGCCCACGCCAATGAGGCAAGGGGTGGTGGCAAGTTCCTGATTAAAGCTCAGGAGACCCGTCTCCATGTCTTTCTAACCAAGGAAAAATGAAAGAAAGAACAGAGGAGAAAGTAAAGGTGTGAAAACCTCTGATGGAAATTGCTCAGTGCATTGAGGTTTCACGATTCATTTTGTCTGCTCCTGTACCCAAGCCCTGCTTGTCAAGCAGAGTCCTTGGTAACGAGCAATTTGCAGATATTGAACAAAGACACAGTGCCTTGTGCAGGGGACAGTCACTGATGGTGCAAGATCATGGAGCAGTGCCATCCATGTCCACCTCCACGACAAATGCACCCTCCAGCCTGCTCTTAGTCGGGGCAGCCCCTCATCTCCACAGCCACATCTCCCAACTATGTCCATATTTCCAGAAGAGACGCAACACTGACTTCAGGGAAAAGATAGAGAAAGAAGTACAATAGTAAAGGCTCAACTAAAGTATCTGTGAGCAGTTGTGCACAGACCAGGCTTGACACCAACTCCCTGCTCTGTACCATGAAAAGTACATCTGCCACCCAGTGTGGCAGACGGAGGAAAACCAAAGGTCCCCGGAACAGAAGATCCAGCTCAACTGATCAGTCCTGCCCAGGAATCATAGCATGGTTTGGGTTGGAAGGGAGCTTAAAGTTCATCCAGTTCCAACCCCTGCCCTGGGCAGGGACACCTCCCACTGGATTAGGGGCTCCAAGCCCCATCCAACCCGGCCTTGAACCCCTCCAGGGATGGGGCAGCCACCACTGCTCCCGGCAACCTGAGCCAGGGCCTCCCCATCCTCACAGGAAAACATTTCTTCCTAAAATCTCATATAATCTCCTCTCTTTCAGCTTAGAGCTGTTCCCCCTTGTCCTGTCCCTGCACCCACAGATCAAGAGCCCCTCTCCAGCTTTCCCAGAAGCCCTTTCAGTACTGGAATGCTACTACCAGGTCTCCCTGGAGCAGCTCCAGGCTTTACAAAATGCATCAGCAGCCTGTCCTCATAGGGGAAAATAATAAAGGAAACATGGGTCCTACACACATATCTTCTCACATCACATCCCTAAGGACCCACAGCACAGGCCTGGCTCAGGGGGTCTGGTCTGTGGGTTAAACCTGCAAACCTCCACTGCCTACCGTCTGTCTCTGGCACCATCCTGATGTCCCTGCTGTTTCCCCAGTGGCCCTGCGATGTGCTCACAGAGCAACAGGCAGACAGAGATGCTCTTGACAGTGTCTAAATAATGAAGATACCAACACCAGGTGCCAGACACCTCAAGGACACTCCGGTATGTGTGTCCATGCGTACACACGTGTCTACTGAACAGAAAGATGAGCAGCATGACTGAGCGCTGTCTGGGACAGGAGCTGGGGCTCAGCTGAGAAGGCAGAGCCATCCCTCCAGCTGGGAGACAAGCGTAGCAAGGCTGTGGTTTGCAACCTAGGAGGTGCAGAGCCCCCAAGGAGCTACAATTCAGTGGGAGATGTGATTCACAGCAGGGCGAGCTGCTGGCTCTGGGGGTGAAGGTAGCCCCAGGGGCTGCGGTAGGGGCTCAGGACAGCTGCGGTACAAAGAGATGGAGCACCTACCACAGCAGCCGTTGCATTAGCTCACTGTGGTCTGCTAGGACACAAAACATTGTCAGCTGTGGCATTGTATTTTGACTGAAGCAGACAAGCAGGAGAATGAAAATGGATCCTTTTATATAAGCTGTAACAGCTCTTGACATCTTCCTCCAGCTCCACACTCCTTGCTGGTGAGATGGGGAGGCAAGCCAGGATTGCACTGGGGAGGGGGAAGGGAGGCTACAAACTGCTCCTGGCCTTGAAAGGGTTGGGTTGGGCAGCCCATGGGGTGACTTCAGTAAATAATGGGACCTGCCACAAGAGTGGGCCCAGGGAGGTCAAAGCAGGGGCTGCGTAGGGACCCACCACACCTGGGGAGAGGCCTGAGCTGAGAGGCAGAGCAGGGGGAATGAAAGCACAATTAGCTGTGGTAAAAGTACATTACTGTCAGTGCAATTACTACTGCAATTATTTTCTCCATATTTTCTGACAATACACTAATAATTAGTTTAATAGAAAACACCTTCTGTTAAATGCTTGTGAATCTGAAATGTAAAGAAGCATGAGTGTTTCACTTTTCATCTGGACATTTACAAGCATTTACCAATTTCTTTCAGATAAATGTTGAGGGACTTTACAATGAAAATTTTCTTTCTAAAGAAAAATGAGGATCACTTCAGAAATATCAGAGCCATCTTTTTTACTGTTGTTTTCCTGCCCCAAACAAACAATTCAGCACAATTCAGAGGCACATCTGCAACCTCTTCCAGTGCTGCTGAAGGTGCACTTTTCTCAACAACAACCTCCAGAACAAGCAGCAGCTTCTGCAATTTCTTGTCTTGATCTGCTGAGACCAGCCGGTGTCACCAGAGCTGCCAAAAGCTTTGGCACACGGGTGCAGCTAGGGCACCCCTCCTCTTTCCCTCATCCTTCAGGAGAACCAGCACAGGCAATAACTAACCATAGGGAAATAGCTTTAATGAACAAAGAGTATATGAGGACAATGTTGGAATGAATCAAATATGTATATAAAATTAACAAAAAACCCTGTTTCAATTAGCTAAACTGTTAAATGAATAAAAATGTATTAAAGTTTCCTGAATGTCAAGTTGACACAGTTTTTTTTTTTTTTTTATGTTCAGGAAAGGAAATGAGCCCCTTGAGTAAATCTCCCTGCTTCAGGACTACGCATTAAAGGCTTTCTGGGGGATGTGGCTGGCTGAGGTCCCTTTGATCTGGGCTGCTGGATACAGCATGCTTCTCCCAGCAGACACCACCGTGCTGGCCTCCTCCTGCATCCTCATCACAGGAATGGCACAAACCAAGACACTAGCATGGGCAGGGCCATCCCAAGTAAAGCTGGTTTGGATGCATGGGGAGGGTGAGAAGGGAGAGCAGAGCAATTGCCTGGCCCCCCTCCTCCCCCAAATGCTACCAGTGGGCTGTTGTATCAGGGTGCCTGTGCATCCCGGCATGCCATCTCTCCTCCGAGTACAACAAAACAGCAGGGCTGCTATCGCCACATCTCCACTTTCACCTCTCCCACAGGCACCAGCAACAATTTTCCCTCTCTGGGGAAAGCAGCTTTGTTTAGCAGCATGTTACCTGTCAGCAAAAGCTCTTCCCTCAGTACCTCCTGAAGCGAGTGAAAACCTTTCCTTGAGGAGGAGGGGAGATGTTTCCCTCCTGCCAGCCCCATTCCCTGGAATGGGAGCAGGCACTGTGGTGGCTTCATAGCAGGACTGCCAAGAGGTGGCCTGGGCTTCCTGGCTCCTCACACCTAGAGAGCAAGCATCCAGCTCCTCAGAAGCACCAGGCAAGCTGGCAACATTATTTCATGCCTGCAAGGTCATTTATAGGAGATAACTATGGATAGAGAGGCATGCATATATGCATATATATGTGTATTTCCAGACTTCTCTCATGCTTTGTGTGCATATATATATAAACCTTAGAAACTTAACCAGTGCAATACCAACAAACCCATCAAATGAAGCAATTTGTCTCTGACAATTGCTTGAGCTGCCTTCAATGTTGCTGTCTCGCCACTGACAATAAGAGGCTCTTAAGTGTCCTGAAATTGTACTGTGAGTTCCCCAATGCTCTCACCCCCGCCTTCACTCCTCTCCCTCGAGCTCCTTCCTGTGTTTCTCCAGCAAAACTCTTTTACGCAAATAAACATGCAGGGAGGCACAAAAGGCATTTTGTCTAGGATTTCAATGCAACCACACATTTCTCATTCAAATATTCAGCTGTATCCTTCAGAGATCAAAAGCGTTGCACTGAAATGAGGCGAGGTATGAACATCCCAAGCCAATAGCTCAAACTTCCCTTTCATTCCTGTCCTGGCTGAGGGAGCAAAGGGAGGAATCTGTCACCCCCACTGCAGTGGTGCCTGGGGGTCCAAGATCTGGAGCATCTGTGCACCAAGCACTGTCACACCATCCATCTCCAAAGCCCTGCACCACCATAACTTATGATAAAGGCCATTAAAACCTTTAGGAACAATGTCACTACAAGGTTTCCAGACAGGTGCAAGCTGAGGCTGGCACATCCTGGACCAATTGGAAAAAACTCCTTGCTGCCAGAAACCTGGAGCAGGGTCTTACCCAAGGAAGGGTCTCCATCTTGCACTACCACACAGAGAGGCCGCAGCTCACCGTGTGGGGAAGAAGGTGGTACAGCAGCCAGGCTGGTGCACAGCTCCCACCAGGATGGCCAGTGCCAAAGCATCACTGGCCAGTGCCACCTTCCCTCAGCAGAGCTGGACAGTGAGGGAAGGATGCATGCTCCAAGTGCATCTTGCCCTGAAACGTGTCCACAAGCCACCCGAGCACC
This sequence comes from Clamator glandarius, assembly GCA_033459285.1. Taxonomy (NCBI): domain Eukaryota; kingdom Metazoa; phylum Chordata; class Aves; order Cuculiformes; family Cuculidae; genus Clamator; species Clamator glandarius. The sequence goes on along the minus strand of JAUNZM010000115.1, from coordinate 1,069,675 downwards.
CCTCGGGTGCTTGCAGCCAAGGACTATCTGCCAGTCTGACCTGTGCCATGGACTCAGGTTTGTTAACAGGCAACCTCTCCCCTGCCTAGCAACCTCCACAGCTGAGCTTTTTAGTTCTCCTTCCATGCCAAACAGCCTTCCCCCCACCTAGGGCCCTACCTGATGGGGCAACAGGGCTGAGCCCCAGCAGCTGCCCTGCCTTGGTGAGAAAGGTGCTCAGCAGGAGTCATGGGGTTTGGCATGTTTACTGTATAATATATGAACTCATACCAGTTTTATAAGCCCCTCCTGGCTCAAATCACATTGTAATTCTGAACAGCCTTAAACTCATTTAAATCCTAATAAAAACACCCCCCTGCATTTGCATTCGCTGCTCGCTGGTCCCTGCGGCTGCTGTGACAGCGGTTCCTGTGGAATTGATAATGCTTGGGACGCTGCATACGAGAAACCATCCCTCAGTGGCAGGGTCGAGACACGCACTTAATGGGACAATTAAAAAAATAGATGTAGGAAATGGACTTCCAGACTGATTCAGGATGATGCCCAGAGCTGTCAAGTGCCAAAGCTTTCACAGCAACAGAGGAAAGGAGCAGCAGCACTGCTGAAGTCTCAGTGTCCCACCTCCTCCAGGATCCCTGAGGATCAGGCCAGGTATGAGACTCTGACAGAACAAAGCACCTGCAGGTAGCACTGTAAGAGGGGTTTAAAAGAGGACAGGCAATGAGTAATGAAGTGCCAGCAAATAATAAGCACTGTGGATGCTGTGGGAAGTTTGTGCATGAATGGCACGGGCACCCTGAGGGCAGATGGGGACAGATGCAAGTCCTTGCCCTGGTTTCCCACAGTGCCTGGAGTGCCACCGACATGCGCCAGCTTGGGGGCACCTCACATGTGGGGAGTGCATCCTCCACCCCTAGGAAATGAGGTGGTTGAGTCACCGTCCCTGGAGGTGTTTAAGGTTAGGGTAGACGAGGTGCTTAGGAGCATGATTTAGGGACTGGTGGGAATGGTTGGACTCGATGATCCAGTGGGTCTCTTCCAACCTGGTCATTCTGTGTGTGATTCTGTGTGAAATCGTGACGAAGCACAGGTCTTGTCTTTCCCTCACAAAGGGTGGGATTTGCTCTGGCTGTACTGGAAGAGGCAGTGAGGGGCTGGGTGATCAGGACCCAGAGAGCTCCAGCTCCCATCAGCAAGCCCATATAGCTCTGCCATCTCATCCCAGCATCAGGTCAGCCCCGACCAAAGATCATGCCAAAGATCACCTCTCCTATATTCCCAGCTCTCCTGCCCTACCACACCCTACAGCATATAAACCACCTCTGCAGCCTCTTGTCTACATGTCCAGCTCTGCTCCGCTCCCAGGACAGCACCCCACTCACCCTGCACTTTGTGCCTGGCTGTTCTTGGTGATGACATTAATAAGCTCCTCTGAAACAGTGAGATTATGAGCTATACCCTTGCAGCAACAGAAATACTAATTATTACTGAGATAAATGGGAATATCAATGATGAAAGTCAATATTATGGCCTTCTTTGTTCCTGTTCGTTTTATTTGTAGATGAAAAGACCACTCAGCCAGTCTCCCCAGGATGTGGCTGGGAGGTAGAACAGCTTCTCTTGGCAGGCTTGTCCAGAACTGTGCTCTGATAAGAAATCATACTGCACACATGCTTACAAAGGGCTCTCTAAATCAGCAGCTCTCAAAAGCAGGCATTGTCTTTGATTGATTCATAAAACTGGAGCTGCCTCCATTCCCCACTCCAGTACCAAGCAAAGGAGAATTTAAGGGAGGGGGAAGGTGTAACGTGGGTGGAAATGATTAATTGTGGAACATGGCACAGTGCTGGGAACACTCCACCATTTGGCTGGGTTTGACACACACCTTCATCCTCCTCACCCAGTAGTTTTAGCTATCAGGATAAGAACCAAGAGCCCCTCCCAGGCTCTGACACCAACTCTCAGGCTGACCTTGGGCAAGTCCCCCAGCACTGCCGAGGCCAGGCAAGCACTTGCAACAGCAGCATTGCCTTATTCAGCAAGTCTGCTCCCTCCACATACTCTGAGTCAGAGCTGCTGATTTCAGTGACAAGAGACCTTTTTTTTTTTAAGCCCTATTAGCCTTGCAGAGCTAACACAGCTAAGAGCGACTGAATGGGATGCTAATTTTGGATCACGCCTAACAGCGTCAGGAGAGCGTGGTGGGATGCACAGCCCAGCACACTAAGAGCACAAGAAATTTTCCTTGTCCATAGCACACCCTCATACGTTGCTAAGTTTCCTCCATCCCCTCCTGAGTCCTCGGTCCATTACCAGCAAATATTCATCGGAACAAACCAACCCACTGCCCCCCAACTCACCCATCTATCGATATAGCCATCATCTCCCTCTAATGAATACAAACCAGCACAGCCCCTCTCCATGCAAACAAGGAGAAACTCCTGCTGCTTCTTTCCAAACACAATGAAACCAGGAGGAGTGAAAGCCTTGCAGAAGTAATTATGTCAGTTTTTAAAAAGAAACCAGCCTTTCCTGAATAAATCATGGAAGGTAATATTTTTTTAAAGCTTTAAACCCCCTGTCTCTCCCCCCTTTTTGCATGTCAGGGTGCAATTAAGCAGAAAGTATTGGTGCATAAACCCAAAGAAACAACCTGCCATGCACACCCAGCTCCTGCTCTTCCTCACTCCCACTTCTTCCCTGCGTTTAACATTAATGTGACATCCCAAGCTGTGTGTGCATGATACTATCTCCCACCCTGAGACTGAGAAGAGCTGTTTGACTGCTAGAAAACCTCAAGTACCTCCCAGTCTCCTTAACACAGCACCCAGACTCCTGCCACAAACAGTCCCCAGGGCTCGCAGACACTGCAAAGCCCTGAGCATCAGGCACATCGCCTGAAATCCCAACACCACAAAGCTCTCTGGAGCCACTGGCATCCAAGGTTTGCACCAAGGACCAGCAGCTGCATGCACGGTGCCATCCTTGGGCTGCGCAGCCTGGCTCCCTGCCTAGCTTATTAGCATTTTGCACAATTAATATTTATTTTTGCAAATGCGCTACAAAAAAGAATTCAACAACAAAAATCTTTATGTTAATGGCTTTGTCAGCCCCGGGAGCAAGATGCTTGGAGAGAAATCCGATTTAATCTAGAGAGTCAGGTGGGAATCGGGTAAGGTGTGGAAGAGACTTAGGGCTTTTTGTGGTCCTGCTGGGGTAGAGGAGCAGACCTTCCAGAACAGCACTGACCAAAACAGACCACATACACCTCTCCCTCTGTTGCCTTCTTTCCCTTCAGCCTTTTTCTTTCCTTCAGCCCTTCTCAGCCACTTTGAGCCATCTGAAGACAATGGAAAGCCCAGTGTCCCCACTGTGCTGTGCAATTTCCTTGGGGACAGCCCCCACACTAATGCTACTCCCACTTGAGACGCTCTCCCTTTCTAGGAGCACTAGCTGGATCCCTCTGGGGACAGCATGTGGCGACAGTGGGTCCTAGGCAGGCGTTCCTGCTGCACAGCCAGCCAGGTTCTGTCGCATTGATTTTCCTTGCTGCAAGCTGGAAGATGGTTCAGCAAAATGAAGTTATCAAGGTAATGTTTTCCACTTGACAACTTGTATTGCTCCTTCTCAAACAAGTGCTGACCTGCTTGGTGCAGCACACTCACAGGACTGACTCCTGGCAAACAAGACATCATCCCATCCCATCCCTCCCCTCCCTGGCTCCTGGCCCCCAGCCCCTTCCTCTCCTCTCATTCCTCCTGTACCTCCAGGCACCCACATTCTATTCCCCATAGCTAGCCACCCCCAAGAGGAGTTTCTGACCCACTGCAGCATTATATGGGAAGCCTGGGGTGCCCCGGTCCACATTAACAGGCTTTTGACATAAACCTGACTGTGGAAATTGCCTTAAAAAATGAAAACCAGAGAGACTCCTGTGACAATTCCAGAAAACCTGACCTACTGTAAGTCTGTGACTGAAGAGTTAGTAACATGGGAGAGAAGAGGGAGGAGTTTGGGGGAGCATTTATGGTGCATGCATTCAGAGAGGAAGAGAAACATCTCCCAGAAACCACATAGGTTCAAAGATTTGCCCAGCTGAAACACTAAAAATTCATGCATTAAAATCCACTCAGATTCAGTTCTGTCACAGAACTAAATAAATAAAACCCTGATCACATCATCCAGACACAAAGTTCAAAGTTTCCTTGGGGAGAGGGCTTATGCTTCTGCTCAAGGCTCAGGCTGGGATGGCTGCTCCCAGCTCCAGCTCTGCTCTGGGCTGTCAGAATCATTAAAGTTGGAAATGATCTCTAAGCTTGCCCAATCCAACCATCAGCACAACACCATCGTGTCCATTAAGCCATGTCCTGAAATGCCACACGTACAAGTTGTTTGAACACCTCCAGGGATGGAGACTCCACCACTGCCCTGGGCAGCCTCTGCCAGGGCTTCACCTCTTTCAGTGAAAGAATTTTTCCTAATATGCAATCTAAACCTCCCCTGGCACAACTTGAGGCTGCTTCCTCTCATCCTATCCCTTTTTACTTGGGAGAAAAGACCAGCACCCACCTCATTACAACCTCCTTTCCAGGAGCTGCAGAGGACAATGAGGTCTCCCATCAGCTGCTCCTAGAAGCCCCGTGCTGCAGACCCTTCCCCAGTTCCATTCCCCTTCTCTGGACACGCTCCAGTCCCTCATTTTCTTGTACTCAGGGCTCCACACTGAACCAACAATTCGAAGTGCAGCCTCACCAGTGTTGAGCACAGTGGGACGATCCCTGCCCTGCTGGCCACCCCATGGCTGATCCAAGCCAGGATGCTGTTGACCTCCTTGCCCACCTGGGCCACTGCTGGCTCATGTTCAGCTTCTGTCAACCAGCATCTCCAGGTCCTTTGCCACCAGGCAGCTTTCTGGCCACTTTTCCCCAGCCTGGAGCGCTGCACAGGGTTGTTGTGGCCCAAGTGCAGGACCCAGCACTGAGCCTTGTTGAACCTCCTCCTATTGGCCTCAGCCCAGCCTGGCCACGTCCCTCTGCAGAGCTTTCCTGACCTCCAGCAGATCAACACTCCTGTCTAACCTGGTGCCACCTGCAAACTGAGGGAGGACTCAATCCCCTCATCCAGATCATGGATAGATTAAACGGAACCAGCTCCAACACCAGATGGATTTAGGTCTGTTCACCCCAAGTCTCTGGGCTCAGCCTTCCAGCCATTTTTTACTTAGTGAAGAGCACACCCACCCAAGATGAGAGCAGGCAGTATTTCCAGGAGGATGCTGAGGGAGTTAGTGTGAAAGGGTTTAACACTTTTGGGCAGGGTGAGGGGCTGTGTGCTGACCCCAGGCTGTCCAGGGTCCCGAGATGTGGCTGCTGCCCATCTTTACACCATGTAGCACCACCTGCCCTGGTCTAGCATTAGTTAGTGGAGAGACCAGGCTGATAAATGCAGCCTACACTCCATTGTTAATCCAAATTTCCTAGAAAATAACTTTGTTTTCTCAAAGGAAAAAGCTCAAGGGAAAACAAAACCACCTTATTTTCTAGATGCTATTCCTAGGAAAAAAAAAATCTTCAACTTTTGCAAATGGCACTCTGGAAGAAAATATCCAAATCGAAATCCAAACCAGATGGCTCTACATGCTTGATTTTTTAGAGAGGACATTAACCAACACAATCATTTCCCAGCAGAATTTTGTTTTGATAGAAGATCACTAAGAATAAATCTGTTTCAGGGCTTGCTGCTGAGAAGGTGTTTTTGACAGAAAACTGCTATTGCCATGGTCCCTTTGCTTGCTCCGTCAGCCCTGACATGGTAGAAACTCCTCTGACCAAGCATCCTTCACACGCAGCTCTCCCCAGGGCCCAGTCTGCAAGGAGAGTCCATGGGAGCAGGGACAGACAGGTGCCTGGGTTCATTCCTGCTATCCATACAAAAGGCAATGACAACAAGAAGCTAGAAATACCTTTCTGCAAAGCTGGAAATACCTCTGTCAGTCCTCCACATGCAGGAATGTGAGGCAAGGTGGGGACTCAGCCCCCTTTTTTGCATGCATCAGGTTGAGCCTCTGCAGCCTGCTCTTTGTTTTGAGCAAAGAAAGCTATGTAAGGGGAAGTTATCTCTCTGGATGCATGTGTCCGAGTATGAAAGTCAGTTCTGCCTCGCTGTTTTGATTCCCTTTTCTCAGAACCCAACACAGGATGCTGTCTCCCGCTCAGTCCTATGAGAGCTCTGCCCCAAGCTACAGTCCTGGTAGCACCTGCAGCACCAAGATGACAGCAAACTCCATTTCATTCCACCTTGGGCAACATCCAGTTTGAACAAGTCCCCTCCCTGACTCTGGTATATAAAAGATGCTTGAATCATCCTATTTTTTTTTTTTTCATTAGGAAACTGAATTCTGCTCTTCTAAGAGATCCCTTTGTTCTCTCCCAAGGACTGACATCCTGGGAAATTGCCTCAGCCCAGTCAGCTCTGATGTTTGCCGGCTCACGCGTTGCCTGTATCAAACTGACAGTTCACAGATTTCAGCTGAGGATTTGTATGTACAGTACAAGCTGAAACCTGCTCCTGTCTTTTAACTGTCCCAGTGAGAGCACTGGAAGGAGGCTGAATCAGTGGAGAGTGCACGGGCGCCCTGCTATGGTAATAGAGACATCTCAGAAAACATTGCCTTTTGAGGACCCTCTCGTCTGCCCTCTCCTGGAACATGAAACTCTTTCTGCCCAGCATCCCCCAGGCTGCAGTGTTTGAATGTCCTCACTGGCTCGTGCCCTGCAAGCAGCTTTTTCCTCTCACCGATGTAACATGAGTTAAAGCAAACCTGACAGCCTAAGCAGAGCTGCACAGCTCCTTGAATCTTGTGTTCAGTTCTGGGCCCCTCACCACAAGAAGGATGTTGAGGCTCTGGAGCGAGTCCAGAGAAGAGCAACGAAGCTGGTGAGGGAGCAGGAGAACAGGCCTTATGAGGAGCGGCTGAGAGAGCTGGGGGTGTTTAGCCTGGAGAAGGGGAGGCTGAGGGGAGACCTCATTGCTCTCTCTAACTACCTGAAAGGAGGTTGTGGAGAGGAGGGAGCTGGGCTCTTCTCCCAAGTGACAGGGGACAGGACGAGAGGGAATGGCCTCAAGCTCCACCAGGGGAGGTTTAGGCTGGACATTAGGAAAAAAATTTTCACAGAAAGGGTCATTGGGCACTGGAACAGGCTGCCCAGGGAGGGGGTTGAGTCACCTTCCCTAGAGGTGTTCAAGGGACAGGTGGGCAAGGTGCTGAGGGGCATGGTTTAGTGATTGATAGGAATGGTTGGACTTGATGATCCTGTGGGTCTTTTCCAACCTGGTGATTCTATGATTATATGACAAAGCCCTCCTTTCTCAATGTCACTGTCCAAATGCTCGGTTTGGTTGCCTCCCCCATCTTCTGCAGGCATGACGGATTGAACATTTCCTACCTGCTCTAGATATGTACGCAGCACCTGCCCCAGCTCCTGGTTGAAGTCTGCATTGCCCTAAGCCCCAGCAGAGCTGAGCAGCAGCCCCAGACTACAGAGGGGAAGGCATTTCTACCACGCTTATGGCAACAGAAACCAGTGCAGTCCTGGGCTCAGCATGACCGGGGCACGTGAGTGTCATATGTCCAGCCACACAACAGCGCCCGAGCTCGTGTGCCACCTACCCAGGTCAGATGCAGGCAGGATGCTGGGGGATCGGATGCCAGGGGCACGCTGGGCTTTGGCCTCTCCACTGCTTTCCACTCATGCACTGCAGGTGAAACAATATTGCAATTAGGGCTTTAAACCTGGCATTTGAGGTGCAAGCAGGAGAGAAATTAAAAAGCTGTGAAAGCTTTTCCCTTCTCCCTTCCCAAACCAGAGCTCAGCTGAGCTTAATCTTCATCTGAGCTGATATTTAAAAGCTATAAATCAGGCTGCAACAGACAGAAAAACACAACTACCAAAATTTAGTGGAGCCACTGCTGAAAGGACCAAAATGAACTGCTTAATAGAAGTCATTTTCCCATGGAAATGGAGAAGGCCTGTACTTAGCAGAGCATTGATCTGCTGACAGCTACCGGGACAGATTTGGGCCAGAGCACTTGGGAATCATTTGCAGTGATCTCTCAAGAAACACATGCATGCAAAAGCCCTCTGAAAACTGCTGTTGTAAAACAGTGCCGTAGCTGTCTGCAAGGCTGGATAGCACTAGCTCAACCTGGGATTCCACTGCCCTCAGTAAACCTGCCGAGGCAACTTAGACCCAGGTCTTGCTCCTGGCAGCATCCTTGTACCCCAGCCTTGGTGTCTTCAGGTTGTGCAGAGCAATAAAATGCTTCAGAGAGGGCAGGAAATGCAAAATACCATTAAGCTGTAAAAGAGTCCTGCAGCAATAAGGCACAAAGCTCTGGCTGGGGGACTCCGCATCCCATGGACCTGGTGTGTTTGCAGGTCCTCCACAGATGCATGGGGAGTTGGAGATGCTGTGTTACAGCCAGGGACACCCCAAAACACTACCCAGAGCAAAGCACCACTGCACACATGGGAGGCAGCACAGCCTGCTCGGGCTGCCAGCACCACAGCACTCAAATGAGCCTCCAGCTCAACTCCCCACAGCCCAGGAGGGTTGGAAAAGCAGCAGCACAGGTGCCACGTGTTGAAAGAGAAGTGTCCCACAATCACCTCTCCTCCTGCCAGAAACCATTTTCCATCCCAATTTTTACTGTTTTGGGGGATGAAAACAAGACAAGGAGGCATTTCCCTCCTCTTACAGAATAAAAAGAATTATTATAAGTGCTGTTGGAGGGGTTCCAGCCCCACTGTGGGACCCTGCCTACCCTTCCCAGCACAGGGACATAGCACAGGGCTGGTCAGGAGTCTCTCACCTGCCTGCTAGATTTTTCAAAGCAGTTATTATGTGACATAACCCAAGGAAAGCAAAACCATCTAATTCCCAGAGGTGTTGAGTGCCCTTGGCACTTACTATCTTCAAACCCTGTACTCACTGCTCCCAGCCCTTGGCTAATTCTCACCACCACACAGTCTCCACAACAGCAGTGAAACAGATGACTTGGAAGACACATGGGGCAGGGAGGGCACAGGCAAGGAGAGATGCAGCCTTTTCTCTCCTGCTCAGCCACCTGAGCCATCCCCCTTATCCACACAGATCCTGCATGGACTGGATCTATAACACCAATTAATGGTTATTGCTGCTTGCGGTTTTTTCATTCCCATTACTGACTCCATCTCCTTATGACCTCATATTTATAGCAGATCTTACAATGACTCCAAAAGCTACCAAAATAAACCATATAATAGAATCATTAAGGTTGGAAAAGACCTCCAAGATCATCAAGTTCAACTGTCAGCCCAACCCCACCATGTCTCCCAAACCATGTCCTCAAGTGCCACATCTACAGGTTTTTTGAACACCTCCAGGAACAGAGGCTCCACCACTGACCTGGGCAGCCTCTGCCAGAGCTTCACCACCCTTTCAGTAAATAAATAAATTTTTCCCAATATCCAGTCTAAACCTCTTCTAGTGCAACTTGAGGCCATTTCCTCTCATCCTATCACTTCTTACTTGCAAGAAGTGACGAGCATTCACTTCACCACAACTTCCTTTCCAGGAGCTGCACAGAGCGATGAATTCTCCTCTCAGCCTACTCTTCTCTAGGCCAAACAGTCTCAGGTCCCTCAGCTTCCCCCAGAAGCTCTGGGCTCCAGATCCTCAATGTCTTTCTTGGAGTGAGGGACCCCAAACTGAACCCAGGATTCAAGGTGCAGCCTCACCAGTGCTGAGTACAGCAACACCACCCCTTCCCTGCTCCTGCTGGCCACACCAGGGCTGATCCAAGCCAGGATGTCTTTGGCCTTCTTGGCCATTGCTGGCTCATGTTCAATCGCTGTCATCTTTTCAGGTCCTTTTCAGCTGGGTAGCTTTCCAGCCCCCCTTCCCTAAGCCTGAACCATCCATAGGAGCAAACCAATGCCTCTGCTTTAGGGAGCACAACTTGTCGTATCAATGCTTCAGAGGACATCTGAGGTCCTAACATTGCTCAAGAGCCTGCAGAAAGCACTGAAAAATAGGAAACAACTTATTTGTTTTATTTAGTTATTTCTGCTTTCACACATCACTTCTTTTAAAAGACTAAAAACATGTTTACGAATTTAACATTTAAATGGATCAAAATCTGTTTAGCTAGGAAAGAAAACAATTCTCCCACCCCAAACTTCTGGTGGGCTGGGACCTGCTTTTCAATCTTCCACCCACAGCAAATATTTCAAATCCCTTTTTAAGCTGACAGGCTGCTTCTCGGGACAAATAGGGGAGAAAACCTTTTGAGGGGGGCTGCTCTACCACCCTCCTGTCATTGCCTCCAGCAGCCCTTACCCAGAAAGCCAGGGACACCCAGGCAGCAGGGTCAGCTGAGACGGGCCAATAAAGGCATCTATGTGTGGGGACAGCATCCAGGGAAGACAAATGAGAAGCCTTCTTTCCTTCTCCATTAGCAGCTTTCCACAAGGAGGATCAATGCAGCCCACTGTAACTGCACCGTTGTTCCATTTTTAATTAATGAAAGAAAAAACTAATCTTTGAATTAAACTTCTCATTACTCCAGCTGAATACCCACTAAGTAAATTTAATTACTGTACGAATCAGGTTTCTCCCTGCCTGTTTCATTAGCTACTGATAAAGATGAAGGTGGGGGGGAGAGAGTGAGAGATGAAAACAGAGAAAGAGAATGGAAGATGGGGAAAAATAAATGCAAAACCAAGAGGCAAATGAATCAGCAGGTTTTGGAGGCCTCGGGAGAGACCATCCTAAACAAAGCTGGAGGGATTCCCTATGGGATAAACCCCCTTCCTCCAACCCAGTCACTACCACCATCACCTTACAGACAAACATCACCTGGAGGAGCATAGAACCCCATGAGCTCTTTCACCATGCATCTACCCCATACCCTAGAGGCTGATCCCTGCCCAAGCTGTGCTACAGCATGGGCAAACTGCAAGAATCTCTTGGGCGTGGAGGCCACAAGTATGAGGTCCTACCACCATCCCCACCTTGGTTCATGATCATATGCAAAATAGCAGACAGGCTTAGGCACAACTGGCTCCCCTCCAGAGAAGGGCAGACAGCGATTTCAGATCTGCAATGACCCTTGATCCCTTCCTATCTCACATAGCTCTGAACAGCCAATTTTTGCCTCTGCAAGACAGGCAGCAGCCCTGTAACACTTCAGCAGGGAGCCAGTGCTGACAAAAGCATAGGATGCACATGAGAACAGATCTCAAACACCTGCTGTCCTACCACATACTGAGACACCTGCCTGGCACTCTTTGAATTTTAAGCTTTTCTGCTGGAATGGAAGTCCTCCATGTGCAGGCTGCTGAGAGCTGGGTAGATGCCAGCAGTATGCTCCTCCTAGGAAGTCAGTGGAGGAGGCATTCTGGCAGCCCCCACACTGCTGCACAGATTTTGTTGATGGCATGATTTGGGGGTCTCTCCTACTTTCCCACTTAAATTCATCCCACCATTCCTCCTTCCTGATGAAGGGCATGAACCAGCACAGGGCAGGCACAGCCTCACACCAGGGAGAAGTCCAGTAGCCCACACCAAGCACAGCAATCTCCCTTCTACCACATGCCTCCACATCCAGCAGTTGCGATGTGACTATTGATAAGGTCACATTGGGATAAACTGGAGTGGAGAGAGTAGTAAATGAAGAGTGCAGTCTCTTCCTCTCATTAGGGAGCTTCAGCTTTCAGCTGAGCTGAAAGCATGATGGAAGGGCTACTCAGAAAATCTCACAGCAATGGGCAAGTATGATCAGACCATCTCCTCATTGTCATTCAGGGGCCAAGAGGAACCCACGCAGGCCACATGGGTTGGGTCTTGTTCGCCACATGGCACTGTCCTTCTGCTTCACATTGGCTGCTTGTGGCCCTCAGTATCCAACTGCTGGTCTTCTGCAAGCTATGATGCTGCTAGGAGAGAGGGTTTCTCCCTCATTCCCATGACTTTGCTACATCTTCTAACCCTAAACCAAACTGACCTGTTTGAACTTGTCCCTCCAATGCTTTGGCCACAAAAAACAGCCACTCTTCTCCCTTCCCTCCCCATTGCTTCCCCCGTCTTTCCTGCTCTCTCCTCCCTTCTCAGCCTAGTAGTCTCCTTCCCAGAAGGGTTTCTCCTGTGCACGACAAACCCAGCTGCAAACACCTTTCAGGCAAAACAGGCCCCTTCAGTGTCACATGCATCCCTCCCAAAAATGGACTCTCTCAAACAGGGACAGGGAAAGCTCTGTGATAATAGGCACAGATGCTGCAGGGAGCAAAGAGGCTGAGTGAGATTTGCCCTGAATCTGCAATCCTCAGCAGCAGCCAGTACAGCTCTAGACACACATGCTAGCGGCCACCACCACAGCCTCAGGGCTCCATCCCATTCCCAGGAGGATGCCAGCTCCCAGGTGGGCTCAGCACAGCACACTCTCCTTGCAGGCACAAGCTTTCTGCTGGAGCTAAAATTAGCTCCCCACAGAGCCTCTCTTGCCATTCCCGAAGTCATTGGTACAACATGTTCTGCCACCACAGGCTCTTCCCAAGCTCTCACTCAAAAAACCCAATGATGCGTAGTACGGACTCCCTCGCACGCACAAAGCCAATAACCCTGCAGGTTTTGCATCCACCACCTCCTCGCTCCCTCTTCCTGCCTGCTGGCTCTCCCCAAACTCCCTTGCGCTGCCCACTAGCCCAGCAAAGCTAGTGTGACACCTGCTCCTCCAGCTTCTAACTCTGGCAGCAACATGCCCTGCGGATTTGGGCTGGGAAAACAGGGTGGGGGGCAAGCACTTGTTTTTTGGTTTAGTAGCCAAATTGAGAAAGAGTAATTCAGGTTGACTAAAGTATTTTTTTTTTCTTTGCCAATTTTTTAAACCCCAAGTAATGATCTGGGGTTGAATTAAACATTTTGTTTGGTCTGAAGTGAAGCTTTCGTTTTGTTTGTAGGTGGCTTCTCTCCCCCTACACTGAAAAAAAAAAAAAAATGAGAAAAAAATTCAAACTGAAATGTCATCTCGAAACAGATGGCTGAAAGGTTTCATTTTGAAAATGTCAAAATGAAACTTTTCAGTGTTTCACTTTTTTTTCCCCAGCCAAAACTACTTGCTAAATACAACCTGAAATCGTGAGCTGCTACTGTTGACTGAAACCTGAATTATTCCATGCATAAGCTGTTCACTCAAAGCCTTTTTTGCAACACATCCTGCTATAGAGGGGTGATGCACGCAGAGCAAACGGGACAGTGAAGTCTGTAGCATGTCCATCTCCTGAGAAGCAGCAGAAAAAAAGGAAAGCATCAGCCCAAGGACTTACCGTGGCAGCAGATCTCTGCAGCTTTGTTTCAGGTGCTGGAGGGGCTTCCTGTGCAGCAGAGGGAGAGGGGGGTGCTGCAGCCCCGGGTGGGAAGGACAGGGGGTTCCTGCCTGTCTCATGGGACCCAACACAGATCAGCAGGGCACCTCACTCAGCCCTGGACGCACAGCCCTGCAAGGCAGGAAAATGGGGAGAGCGTGAGAAGATGCTGAAAGGAGAAACATCCAGCTTCGTGGGTTAAGGCCAAGCACAGTCAAGGGATTAGAATCATAAAGGCTGGAAAAACCTTCTAAGATCATTAAGTCCAACCAAAGCCCAACACCACCATGTCCCAAAGTGCCACGTCTACATGGTTTTTGAACCCATGCAGGGATGGTGACTCCACCACTTCCCTGGAGAGCCTCTTGCTTCACCTATGGCGAGGTGGTGATGGCATGGAGTGCTGTGTTGGCTGGTGTCAGTTCTGTTCCCTGACTCTACTTCCCCATGCAACAGCTTTATCTTCTCTTGCCTTGCTCTCAAGGTGCACCAGCCCCTCTGCTCCCTAGCACAGGGCCTCCCATGCCAGTGGCCACACAAAAGGCAAGCAGGAGGACATCTCAAGTATCACACCAGCAGCAAACTCAGGCCAAGAGATATGTCCAACTGGAAAGCACATCTAGGAGAGGTTGCTCCTTCCCACCCATGGCCATTGATCATTGCCACCAGCCCACACCACAGCAGTTCCAGCAGACAGACATTGAGAAAGGCTTTGCCCACCTGCCTGCTCTTCCTCAAGGATGGATGATGTTCTTCCCAGACCCAGACAAAAATCTGATCCCAAGGATGTGTTCTAACCCAGCTGAGAACTAGCTCAGGGCTGAACAGCTCTTACCAATAGCAAACCCCCATGGCCCCTCTCCCGCCCCTGAAGCCATGGGTCCTGGCTGCTAGTCCCAGCCACTGCCTTGTGCCAGGACCACAACCAGGTGATTCCATTCCTACGTTCCCAAAGCATGTCTCCCAGCTGGGTATCTAGGTGTCATGGTGATGAAGAGCAACAAGCCTGGTGAACCACACATAAGGCTCCCACTTTCAGCAAGCGGGAACCCAATTTTAATTGCAAATTTCACAGTTTAAGAGTTTTCAAGTGCAAGCCCACCAGTCCTCCATTCTGCCTTGAAATCTGGGCCTCAACACACAGGAAGGAAATGGAAATATTTTTAAATTTTCCATTGCTCCACAAAGAGCTGCAGGATTCCCAGGGTGCAGCAGAAAGCAGCAAAACAGGACAGATAGGAGGGCACTCTCAGCAAAACCCCAAACTTTTAGTCCAACCCAAAGTCATGGTTATAAGAAGCCAGTTTATGTTCTACAAGAAGCCAGGTGATGAAAATATATGCTACAAAATCCTATGAAAACAAGCACTGACACCTAAACCCAAAATCCACAGGTGCAGAGTTCAGGTTAGAAACTAAAGTTCCATTTCTTTTCCCTTTTGCCTCCAGCTCAGTTCAGGGGCAATGGCATTGAGATAGTACAGGAGCATTACCCTTCTAGCACGAGCACACACCACAAAATGCCAAGGCTGGTGTCAGAAAACCTGTTTTTGCAAGATCACTGTCCCAATTGCTAGATGAAAGAGGATTAGATGGAGCTTAGACTAAGCATCTCGCCAGTGTCCAGCCATAAGATGATGCCATTGCTACTGCTAAGGTAGCGCAGAGACAGATTTATCTGCTAAGAGAGAAAAATCTTAGTTCAGAGAGCTCTCCTTGGCACAAAGGGGTGCTTGCCGGGTCCTCAGCAGGAGGCTACGTGTCTGCAGGGGCAGGACAGACCTGGCTGCCCAGATGGAGTCACATGGAATAAGAGGCAGACTCACTCCAAACTCAAACCTTCTCCAAGTTCAGGGGGCGGCAATCGGAAATTAAGCCCATCTGTTCCCAAAACATTGTGCTAGCAGAGAGGTGAGGAGGCTGAAAATCTGAGCTCTAAGGAAATCAGAAGTACTACAGAGCCAGCAAGCTGTCAGTCAGGGAAGGGATGCTACCTCAGGTTCACTACTGCAATGAGTTCAAAGATCTCAGCCCAGAATTCAAATTGCTTGAGAACAGCATATGGATCCCCCACATAAACCCACCCCAGAACAGATGAAGCTGGGACCCCAAAAACATCCTGGGTGAGCTACATTGGATGCAGATGAGGGAAGGGAAACTGAGGCAGGCAGGTGATGCGATGCCAGCTCTGGAGTCATTGCAGCCAAATCCACCTGTGAGGCAGGCAGCTGCATCCATCCCAGCCCCAGCAAA
Organism: Clamator glandarius; assembly: GCA_033459285.1. Lineage (NCBI taxonomy): Eukaryota > Metazoa > Chordata > Aves > Cuculiformes > Cuculidae > Clamator > Clamator glandarius. Next base: position 1,054,020 of record JAUNZM010000115.1, on the reverse strand, counting down.
CGTACCTTGTCATGTGGAACAGTATATCAGAAGAGAATATTAAGTGATCAATCAGCATTAAAACCAGCAAAGTTTGCTGCGTTTAAAAGAAACCGTTTCCCTTTTCTCCTCTCTCCAAGTCCACTTTTCATTTTAAGATCACCTCAATTTTTTTTTCTACCCCCAATTCAAACAAACTCTGCTGTCAAGCCCAAACACTCGCTTTGCATTTCTGCCACATTCAGTCAAATAAATCATTCAGAACCAAACTGAACCGAGACATTTCCCCCTTCTCCCTTGAAGGAATGATGCTAAACCACCCAGCTAGCCTGGAAATCCATTTTCTGCCCAGTTCCTGCTAAAAGCCAGGCCAGTGGGGTGTTGGCTGGGAGTAGAGGTGTGGGAGGTAGCAGCCAGGTGGGATTTGGAAATACTGCCTACAAAGCACCTCATGGTGCTAGGACATTCAAAAAAAAAGCAATTTTTACACGGCCTTTATCCCTGACAGACAGAAATAATGCAGGAGTAGAACAGAATCAGGTGTAGGGAGACAGAATGAGATTTAGGCGGGGGTCCTGAACACCACTTAGAGTACCTGGGGCCAGGCTAGCAAAGGAGCTGAGATGGCTACTACAAGGCAGCACATCCAGCATCAGGAACAGAGCAGAAGTACCTGGTCCCTGATGCTTGCATAAAATAGAAACTCAGATTTAGCAAAGAGTATTTATGAGTATTGAGGGGGAAAAAAAGCCATGCCACAGGGAATAATGGGGCTTTCTTGTGGCTGGCAGCTGAATGGAATAAATCTATCCACTGGGCATAAATTGTTTAAGCAAAAAGTCCCTCTCAACTTGAATATTTCACTAGAAAAATAGCAACAAAAAAAAGGAAGGAAAAACTCTGAACCCTCATCATTTCTCTCCTCAAGGTCAGAGTTGTTATTCTCTTCTGTGAAGGAGAAAAAACACCTTTCACAAGTAAGTTTTAGCTAAAAGAAATGAAACCTTTGGGAAGCTAGTGCATTACTACTTTGACTGACCTGCCTGGCTGGATTAGGCTAAATATCTCTATTTAACAGACTTTCAAAAAGAAGTCCTGGGGAGGCTCAGTGTTGGGGCAAGCTGTTGGAAGTGAGGAAGCTTTAGTGACCTGCTCCAAAGGGGAGGACCCCAGAGCCATATGCAGGTAGCCCTGCTGCATCTCCTGCCCAAGGGGCATGATCCTGCTGCCCTTACCAGTCTGCCTCTGCCCTCATCCCAAGCACAGAGGTGGCAGAGGCGCCAGCCTGATGTCACCTGCAGGAACAGGCCTAGGTGTGGTACACAGCTGGGATGAGGCAGAGGCAGCTGGGGCAAGGGAGACATCAGCCCCCGTGTTTATAGCAGCCTCATGCCACAGCACAGGATCCAGAGCCTCTTTGGTTATTATGCAGAGGCTGTGCTGAGGTTGCTGCTTTAGTGCACTGCAGGCACTAAATTAAGGGGACATTTACAACCCACAATGCAGAGAAGCAGCTGCTAAAGGTGGCCACAGTGAGTAACTTCACCTCTGGGTGAAAGGCTCCATGAAATCTCAGCCAGAAGGGAACAAGACAGGAAAACAAGTCATTCCTTTCACTTACTCTGCTGCAGGGCAATGCCAGGACATCTCTGGGCACCTGGGGCAAGTGGGGACAAGCAACAACCTGCTCTGCTTGGTGCCAGACAGCATCTCTGAGACCTGCCTGGTTTGGAGGGGATGCAAAGCCCTTAGGACACTGATGTTTGGTGCACTTAGCAGAGTCCTAGTGTGACAAACTGCACCACTACACTGCCACTTATCTGGAGCAAACCCAAGGGATCTATTCCCCAGAAACAAAGCTTCACCATGATGAGGGTAGCAAGGCACTGGCACAGGTTGCCCAGGGAAGTTATGGATGTCCCCTCCCTGGAAGTTGTTGAAGGCCACGATAACCAAGCTGGCTACAGTTGTCAAAAAGGGGAGTTGTAGAGAATTACAGCTCCCATGGCTTTTACTGGGAGCAGCCAACACTGCTCTCTTCCTCCTTCCATGCCCACATCAAACTCAACTCACCAGGGCTTTCCATCCAGCACTATTCCTTCTTCTTCCACCTTGCTGGGCAGGAATAGCCAACTTAAGCACTAGCAAAAACCAAGCATGCTTTGCACAGATGAGCCAACCATGCCCTGCGCCTCCCCTCTTCTTCAGCACCCAGCTCATTTGCTGATCAGTGGCACCAGGACCTCTTCCTTGCAGGTCCAGGGATGTACCATGCTGTGCTCAGCCGTGCAGAGAACAGGATGGCTCTTGGTGGGAGATGACATAGACTTATCCCAGCTCAAGGCACCAAGCCCAGAGGAAGTCACCTCCTAGAAGCAGCCAAGAGGAAAGGGAAGCAACAGAAGACAAGGCAAGAGCAGACATGCACACATGAGGTGAGGAGAAAGGGTTTAATGCAGCTCCAGCCAACACAAAGGCAGGAGGGTGTGCTGAGAGGGGATTCTCAAGGTCACAGCACCAACCAGCACACACACTGGCTTTTGTCAATAATTGCATGCTGGGCTGTGAGCAAAATTACAGAGGGGCTGTGAATATAGGGGGCATTTCTACCCAAGCAGAGAGAACGGCAGCACCCCTGAACAGCACCACAGCACAAGGAGACTTAACCCACTCACTGCAAAGCACAAATGGTGTCGTACTAACATCCTTGCAGCTTGGAGATCCTTTTGAGATATTTCATTAACTCAGTGAATTGACACTCAAACCCAAGGCATTTCCTGCCTGTAGGAATATGCAGCCACTATAACCTCCTCCTGCAGTGAAGCGCTTGCTTGGAGATACCACGTGTATGGGATTTGAACAGTCTGTCCCTGGGACCAGCCCAGGGCAGTGTCCATCATCCTTCCTGCAAACAGACTGCCTCACCCCAGGCAGCCCTCAACCAGAGCAGGGTGCCAGGAGCACCGGCCAGCCCAGGCACTCGGGTATGGAGTACCCTTACCTGGAGGATTGCTCCAAATGCCCCAGCTAGGAACAGATGGCTGCTCCTCCACAGCTTCAGAGGCCTCTCCTGTCTGTCAGCAGAGCCAAGACCCTGCAGCTGCCCTTGTTTTGGGAACCACGTGCTTGCGTGTGCCCAGAGTTACTGCATTTGACAAAGGTACCAGCAGGGGACAATTTCTGGCTCCTTTTGTGGAGCAGGTCAGACCAGTGGATCATGAATTGACTCCTTTGGCCTTTAAACGTGCAAGAGGTCTTGAACTTCTCTAAAAGACCAGTCCCGAGACTGGAGGGCTGCCAAGAGCAAGGGATCCTGCTGTCTCAACCCAAAGCCTGTGCAATATGCCCCCAGGTGAGCATGTCATAGGGTGAGCATCCGATGAGCCATGGGGAAGCTAAAATCACAGCCAAGGCCAGTTACAAGAATAGAATTGGCTCAGACTGAGCAAATGTAACTTTCCATCACTTTACAACCAGCCAGGCATCGTACAGGCCAGCTGGCTTCCATGTCAGTGCACCTCCCATCCATTTCAAGCGACCTGATAATACCAATGCTTCACAAGACAAGCTCAAGAAGCCTTGGGAGAGTTATTATGCAAAGCCAGGTGGCTGGACTTGACCCAAATCTTAGGCAAGTGATTAAATTGATTGGCATTTCTTTGGAAAGAAAACTGCTGTGCTGTACCTGCCATCCATCTTCAGAAAACTGTTAACTGCACAGTCACAAAACTGGGTGCACCTGTAAGATTACACAAGCACACGAGTGCTTGCAGACTGGTGAAGCTCAACCTCACCTGCAGCCCTGGGACTAGCCACCCCCTGCAGGCTCCAGAAATGGGGTTCTTTGGCCAAGATGCTCCTCTTGAGTTAACACACCTGGGAAGCTCTCACTGTAGGATCAGGGATGCGATACTCATGGGGGAGAGTGTTGAATTGCTGGTCTGTCTGTCTATGATCTGGATGAATTTCTCCCCATGGCTTACATAATGAGTCCATTCTGGCTGGGAATAGACTGTCACAAAACTGCGATTGCACAGGGTTCAGATTCACATCATACTGAGACCCCTCTGCTCCTACAGGGCATGGTAACGCTGCCAGCCAAGAACAAGGTAACATTCTACCCCTTTGACTACATAAAATAAAAATCAAGTTTCTTTTCTTTCAGAGTAAAGGAAAATAAAGGCAGCAGCATTTCCAAGCATAGCCCAAACAGCCTGCACCCACTTGCTTCAGTTTGATCACATTGCCCCAAGAACTGGCAACCAGTGATTTACACATTGAGGACATTGTGTGCTCTTGGGTTATTTTGCACATCCTTGCCCTGGAGAGCACAATATCCAGGAATCTCCAAGAAGCCAAGGGAGGTCATTAAGTTTTATGTCCTGTACATAACAAACCCACCAGCAAATGCTCAGCTGGGGCAGCAGTGTGGAAATTGCCAAAACTGCTGCACTGAGAAGTTGAACTGTGCTTAGACAGGGATCCCAAACAGGGCAAAATCTGCATTTAATACCTATTATCCTAACATCTCCCCATCTGTCCACTTCCCTCACATGCCTGGAACTGCAGTGTGCCAGGGCTGCCTGATATCAATGGAACTTTAATTTCATCATTCTCAACTTATTTAGAGCAATTAGGAGGCAATGAGCACACGCCAGGGGCCATGATGCACTTGAATAGCATCCAAGGGTTACCGCAGTATCACAGGAGACCTTCAGATGGAATTATCAGTTCACAAAAAAAACTTAAATAAAAAGGAAGGTGATCCCCAAAGGAAGGATAAGGTTCTTCTTGGTCCTATAGGTCCCTTTTTAATTTTAAATCAGCTGACAAATATAAAGAGATTCTATTCCTTATTTAATTAGTGAAGAGAGAGTGTCAGGTTGGAAGACAAAGATAGATGCTTTGCCTGAGCATCTGGCTGGAGAAATGATCAGGGGAGCAAGGCAGGGATTCCCTAGAGATTGATTATCTAATCCCACTTCAGGCAAGTTTTGCCATTGACTTTCTGGGAGCAGAGGCAGAACTGAGCCATTTTGGAAATCCTAAGCAGGAAAAGGCAAAGCAGAAAGTAAGCTACTTCTCCCTAGTGATTTCTGGTAGATGGGAGTACTGCATGAAGCCAGTACCACCAAGCAAGCTACCAGAAAAGAAGAAGCCAGCCTGCATCCTGGCTTCCCAGCATCCCCATTTCATGCAAGGCAGGTGAGGTGCCAGAGGAGGGGACAGCTCCTCATTTCTGATTTAGTCACACACCCACATTCCTCCCGCACAGGCTCTTTAAATGCCTGCCTGCGTGAGAAAAGCAATGGCCTATATTTTTTTTCTGAGCAGCTCAGTACAGCCTCCACCTCAGAGCACAGCGCACACAGGTCTTATTTAGGCTGCTTCAGAAACATCCAGAGGGACTTTGGGAACAGTCTGTGGAAAGAGAAGACTGAGTGGGCAACCTGAGTCACTTCATCGCTTACAGAAGTGTACACAAGCATCTTCTATTTGATCAAAACTCAGTACAGCTCTCATTGACTCTGGGGACCAGAGCAAAGTGCATCTTCTTTAGCATAGTCCACTGATGCAGAATAACTGCACGCCACCTTTCTCATCCAGGCTTACCGAAAGAGGGATCATCCCCTGCAGCTATGATCCAAGCCTCTGATCCTGGCAATTCCTCCACAGCACAGGAGGAGCAGAGAGCTGCTCTAATCTGCTCTGATGGGTGAGGACTGTGGAAGAGATTAGCTTCCTCCCAAGGAGAAGAAAGCAGAGCAAGACATGCGAAGGAAGACATGTGTGCGCATGCGTGTGCTTGCTCTGAAGAGACGATTACAACAGGCTGCAAAGCTCAGCTCCGAACTCATTGCCAATGAGCCTGACTCACACAGACAAATCAACCCAGCACCATCCGCCGCACATGGGAATAGGAAGCAATAAGCACAGGCATTACAGGAGACCCCGCTCCAGAGTCAAAACAGACTCAGCCTTCACCTTGAGCCCTGCCCTCAAGGAATTTACTGAGGTGTTAAACAAGGGTCTCTGTGATAGATCTCCATGTGCTGGGACTGAGAAGGGTCACTGAGACACAAGGATGGCCCCCTTGCATTACTATTCCTCATTAATAACTGTTTGTGCTCCAAAAGCAAAGCCTCTGCTCATCTACCCAACAACACAGCCCAGAACCACATCTAGGACCAAGCAGGCACCAGGGTCCGGTCCTCCTTTGCACTCCCAGGCTCACCCTTCTGTTAAAGCTGCTCACAGCAGCACCACACAATGTCAGCTGCTGAGGGTTCAGACACCCTGAGCCAGCTCAGAAAAAAAGCCCTAGTCATTACAGTCACAAGATGCTAATGGCTCCTGGTCACTGCGCCATGGTGTCCAAGAGCACTTCCACCTCTCTCCATCAGGGTACTTTATTTTCCACCAAATAAAAGCCACAAAGTGGCTTCGAGCACAGGCAATATTACTTCCCAGGACTTCTGATACCATCAGCAACTGCCTGGGACAGCAGGCTTCTTGAGAATACATGGAAAGTGCCAAAATATGAACTGCTAATAAGATGTATTTTCAAATGTCACCAAGTTATGATCTATTGATCTCACACCAGAAACTTGACTTTTTTGTGTAATATTAATCTATGCCACTTACACATTCTGGGAACCACAGACTGAGTGCCATTATAGTAAAATTAGGTATTGCAATTAACAGCCAGGGACTCAAGCTGGCAAGGTGCTGAAGAGCCAACCCAGAATAACAGTAACCTGCTGGGAGCACCCATGCTCACATAAGCACCTCAGTACAGCAGTAGGAGACCAGGGACTTGCCACAGAAAAGACTTTGCTCTCAGATTAACTTCCCCTGCCCAGGAACAGCCTGGAAGAAGCAAATTTGGATGCAGCTAGGAATTTGAGTGAAGCCCTACTCTGAATCTATGAAAATCCAGGGAGGAAATCGTTTCCAGCTTCACCCAGCACATATCTAAGGGCTGGCAGCCCCCTGTGATCTGCTGAGGGGCTGTGACATGGCCAGAGCAGTGTGCTGATGGCACCTCCTAGACTGGCTACAGCCTTTACAAGCACCTTATGGAGGTCACCCTAAACCTAAGATTCCAGCAGGAACTATAGAAACAAGCTGTCTAGCAGAAGGTTTCTGCAAAAGTTGAAAGTTCTTCAAATGGGACTTAAGCCAAATTGTTTAGATGCCTCTTAAATAGGTGGCCAATCCATAGTCACTTCTAACAATCCCACTGACTGTTTTTCACAGAGTGCTAACAGAGACAAGTTGTCTCGTTTAGACCACTATATCATGGCTGAGAGCATCAAGAGGGGAAGATGATGGGCTTGGAGAGGAAGAACATTCTTCCTTTGCTCCACTTCAGCCACTAATAGGCATGCCAGAGCTCTCTGAATAGCAAAACATTAGTGCTGCATTAAAGCCCCAAAACAGCATGTTACATTTTTACTGAGCTATGTGCCACACTAGACTTTCCCCAGGACACCACATGAAAACTTGGAATAGCAAAGCCAAGGGCTGTAAAAATCACTCAGACTGGACAGACACCCAAAACACCTACAGCCAGTGTTAGGGTGCAGGCAGGAGCATGGCTGTGGGAGCTGCTGGGGTAATCCAGCTATTGCATTTAACAAAAGGAAACCGCATAAAAAGTCTCCTCTGCCTGAAAGTTGGACAAGCCCCAACCATTGGGCATGGAGTCCACAGAGAAATTAGCATCCAGTTTGAGATATGTTGCTGTGTCTGCATTGCCCTGGCTACTGCCTGCCTGGCACTGACCCGTAATTTCCCCCTGCTCCTTTGTTTGCACTTCCAGCACTTAAAAATTTGCACTCCTCAGCTCAATGAGTTGTCAGTTCCAAATGCCTCTTTTGCCCACAGGAAAGGGAGCTGCATGAAGAGCTGTTTGATATTTTCCAGTAGCTGTCATTGTGGCACAGGGATGATATGGAGCCTTCAGCAGTGAATTGTCATGATGGTTTGGTGGGGTGAAATAAGTCAGTTTTAAAAGACCTTTTTCTCCCTCTGCTCCCAGCACCTGGCAGCCCTACATCATGTTTCCATAGCCAGCCATATGGAGAGATCACTGGGTCCTCCTCGGCCACCACAAAGGGCCATCAAATTCACCTTGGCTGGAGAGGCAAGACCCCCACCAGCCGGTGGCCCTGTGGCAGAGGATGAGTTGGCAGATGTGTGGGACAGAGGTGGAGAACTAGAAGGGATCAGAGGCAGAGAGGGAGGGCTCTCCCATATGCTAACACCAGGAAAGTGGAATCAGAACTTTTGGATGCATGCTTCCCCCCTGCCCTCAGAAAGGAGGCATTTGCCAAATCAGCAGAGCTTTGTCCTTCTCGGCAAGCAGGAGGGGCTCAGCTCCACCCTCACAGGTGAGGGGGACAGAGGGGCACAGGGAAGCCAGGTGTACACCTGACTCCAAACGCACCCTCAGCTGCCAAGAATCAGGGATGAGCTGGAGCCCCTTGTACCCAGCAGGACCAAGTACAGGAGTAAGCACTCTCCAGGTCTTTGTTCCATGCGTGCCATTGCTGTGACACCCAGGCCACAGATCCAGAGCACAATGCTAAAACAACCTCAGCCAGGTACCTATCTGTCCAGTACCCTGCTGCTGGGATCACGGCAGGGACCTGCTAGCGGAGCAGTGAACACCCCAACCACAGAGGCATCTCTCCTTCCACAAAGGAAACAAAGCTCATTTTCTGATGGCTCCTTCTGAAGGAGGATTTCTCCAACACAGCTTGCAAAGGTGCAACCAACGCGCTTGGGCTGAGAGGTACTGGCATGCTGGCATAGCTCACCAAGCAAAGAGTCCTCACCCCACGCTCTGGGAAAAGGCCACATGAGTTGGGCAGAGACGAGCTCCAAGCCCCACAGCCCCTGCACCTGGCAACACAACCAGGGGCTGGCAGCAAGGGATGCAACGCCTGAGAAGTTGTGAGTTATTGTGGCACACCAAATGGCTCTGACCTTTTCAATATTCTGTATTTTTATTGGCTGCCCATTTCCCCCCAATCCCCACAGGCTCATTAGACAGCGAGCAGAGCCGAAGGCAGCTCTGGCAGCCAATGCCGCTGCACAACACTGAAAAGGTCAGAGACATTGAGGCTGAGCAAAGCTACTCACAGGGGAGTAGTAATAGTAGGACAAGAACACTCCTCGGCCAACACAAGCTGCAGAGAAGGACCAGTTTTACAGGGACACTTCTGAAGCACAGCTCCCACTGCAGGGTCCCCTAAGGTGGCAGGGACCTGTGCCACAGGAACGCATGCTCCCAGACCTACTACTGCTGCAGGAGGACCTGCCCATGAAAGGAGCTTGGTACAGATACCTGCAATAAATATCACACAAGCCAGGGCTGTGGTCCTAACACCACAGAGCCCAGCACAGGGTGAGGAGGCTGCAGAAATGCTTACAACTGGTGTTGTCTTCCTGCACTTGGGGCACAACAAACCTATGCAGTGCTACAGACTAGGAGAAGTCTGTCTAGAAAGCTGCCTGGAGGAGAAGGACCTGGGGATGTTGGTTGACAGCCGACTGAACATGAGCCAGCAGTGGCCCACGTGGCCAAGAAGGCCAATGGCATCTTGGCTTGGATCAGAAATAGCATGACCGGCAGGTCCAGGCAGGTTATTCTCCCTCTGTACTTGGCACTGGTGAGACTGCTCCTTGAATACTGTGTTCAGTTCTGGGCCCCTCACCACAAGAAGGATGTTGAGGCTCTGGAGCGAGTCCAGAGAAGAGCAACGAAGCTGGTGAAGGGGCTGGAGAACAGGCCTTATGAAGAATGGCTGAGAGAGCTGGGGGTGTTTAGCCTGGAGAAGAGGAGGCTGAGGGGAGACCTCGTTAATCTCTCTAACTACCTGAGGGGAGGTTGTGAAGAGGAGGGAGCTGGGCTCTTCTCCCAAGTGACAGGAGACAGGACAAAAGGGAACGCCCACAAGCTCTGCCAGGGGAGATTTAGGCTGGACATTAGTAAAAAATTTTTCACAGAAAGGGTCATTGGGCACTGGCAGAGGCTGCCCAGGGAGGGGGTTGAGTCACCTTTCCTGGAGGTGTTTAAGGCACAGGTGGTTGAGGTGCTAAGGGGCATGGTTTAGTGTTTGATAGGAATGGTTGGACTTGATGATCCGGTAGGTCTCTATCCAACCTGGTTATTCTGTGATTCTGTGTGAGAGCACCCCAAGGCTCCTACTCTATTGCTGCTAGCACAGAGACGACCAAGAACATCTCCCAGGGCCTCTGGTAGAGCAGAGCAGGGAAGGCAAGTACCCAAGGGGATTATCACCCATATTTAATAGATCTAACAGGATACTGTCTGGAGTCCAAGCCTCCCCTGAGGCATTCAGAGGAGACAAAGAGAAGCTCGGCCCTGTTAGTAGGCTGCAAGGCAGGCAGGCTAGCATGGCTACAGCATGCGCAAGCATCACACCCACCACATTACAGCCTTCTGATCATCCACAGCCTTACACGAAATAGAGCATTATACCCACTCCTTAAAGACCTGCCTGCTCCAGAAGGGAGAAAGGCAAGCCCCCAAACTTATCTTTCCTCCCAGACACAAATTCTAAGCATGAGCTAGTGAGGCCAAGGATCTCAAGCAGGACTGTAGGTAGATAATGCACATAATCCCAGCCTGGCTCTCCACGCTGGTCCTCAACACATCCAGAATCACAAGCACAGCACATCAAGAAAGCCCAATTCCAAACTGGGAACCTCAGCCATGGAGCTGCTAAGAGGGAGCTGGTGCCTTTCCAGAGCTCAGCTATCAGACCTCTATTCTGGGGTCAAAACTCACCAGGTGGTTTCAGAAACACAGCCCCTGAAGCCTGAGGGTGCAGTGAGGGCTGGCTGCTCCCTCAGGTCCCCAGCACAGCATGAACCCATGACTCCAAACATCGCAGGCAGAGGTGGAGGCTGCAGCCAGGTCCATCAACAGCAAGAAACTAGGTTCAGGGGCCCTACAGGCAGCCCAGGCTGAAGACATACTTACCCACACCAAAACTCAGAAAAAAAAAAAGAGCAAAGAGGCCAGCCCTGTACTTAAATACCATTCCCAGAGCAGTGGTTGGAGAGGGCAAGGTGGGGCAGCTGAAGGCAATTAAGGCCCTTAAGCAATTAGCTTGACTCACTGCAGCTGGGCTCTCCACACCCATGCCCACCCTCTCCTCCATTCGGCAGAAGATAACCCTATAGTTGGCAGCAGCTTGCCTGGTGAGGGTCTCTGCGTGCCTCCTCAGGGGCCATTGCACGAGTTGTGCCACCTCTGGCGAGGCCTGAGGCATGGGGGTAGCTGCCCCACTCCCTGTACTGGTTTTGGCACCGTTTCCCAGTATAACCAGCAGCACAAAACCAGGGGGAAGATGTGGTAAATGCTCTTTGTCAACAGGTAATGACAATGTGAGCGTTGTCAGGGCTAGCAGAGGCAAGACACGTTGGGCATAGGTGAAGTGCACTTGAGTTTCTCCTTTGTCAACAGGAAAGCACACCCCAAAAACCTCAACCCACCAGGAGAAATAATAAAGAACAGAAATAATGAAGGACAAAAATAAAGAAGCAACAGCCAGCAACACCCCAGGAGAGAGCAAGGAGGAAGAGGCAGAGCCACCTGATGGGGGAGAGGGAGGCGAAGCCCCTCAGAATTAAAACTGCACGAGCTCCATTCTGAGAAATGGAAAATATCACAGCTCTGGCAACATGTACTTGGATTTTTCTAAAATAATGTTACAATTTTTTAGGTTTGTTTTTTTAAAGAAACACTGGATCTGGGCAAAGGAGAGCATTGACATTAGTGACAGATGGGATGGGAAAATTTTGTTTGGAAAAAAATATCTTCTTTTGAGTCACGTACATGCAGAGAGGAAGACAACTTAACCCCTCTGGTCCCCCTCCACATGCTGTCAAAGTGCCGAATCCCACCAGGCTGTAGATCCCTGCCCTTCAGGTCAACGGAGGCCAAAGCTGGAAGGTGCAGAGACAGGATTGTTGCACTACAAAAGGCATTTTTCTTCTTCCCTGGAAGGCAGTGAAGGCAAAACAGCACTTGGCCCTCTCTGTTAAATTCAGATGGTCTTGCTTGAGAAAGGTGGCAGCCCCTGCTCTGTGGGGCAAGGGCAGGGATTGCCAGGAGCCACATTGTCACCTTCTTCTTGACTCCACTTGGCCAGCCCTTAGCCCAGGGACGCCAGCAGCCCTTGGGCAACATTGACCATACGTTATCTCAGAGCAGGGATGGGGTTTGCAAGAGTTTTGCTCAGACTGCAGAGACCAGGAGCATTCAAGAGAAGAGACCTGATGAAGATGGGCTTTATCATGGAAAGCAGAGCCGAGAGAGTTGTTGCGTTTTCTTGGCAAAGACATGAAGAAGGGAGGAATGAGAGGCAGGAGGAGAGCTGGGATGAAGAGCAGCGGGGCAGGGGAGGGAATTACAAAGTGTTTGCCCTTGTGGTGAAACTGGCTGGAGATGAACTCCCACCGCTGCTGTTTTGACAGCCCAAACGCACTCGCTCGCACAATATCTCTGTCTTGTTAAAGGTAATTACAGTTCTTCCTGTGTAATGAGATGGTTTTTAAAGGCCATTCAAAAGAAATTTTCTATAATGAGGTTAAGGGTTTTATGGTGTTATACATCAAGGGAGCTGGTAATTGGTCGGATCCAGGCAGCATCCTGAAGCAGGGAGATAGGAGGTTCTGTGAATAATAGGCTAGCACAGAGTGCAGAATCTCCAAAATGTTTTGGTTCTGCAGAGGATGGAGAATAAAAGTGGAGGAAGGAGGGAAAAAAAAATAGCAAAAGGAAAAGACAGAGATTCAGATGCTGCCAGCTGCTGTAGGATGATGCTGGCTTCTTCCATGTTGCTTTGAGTAGGTTTTGAGGAGCTTCATGAGAAGGACCAGCAGGTGTGTAGTGGGTCCCATAGGACAGTGTTTTTGCACTGGGTGGGAAATGTCGCTCTGCTGGTTGGTGCAGGCGGTTAGCTGGCTGGTCCTGGGCAGGCAGGGACTGCCTGCACAGCACGGCACAGCTGTGAGGGCTAGCTGATACAGACTTGTATGTCACCTCCACCCGCTCCATCTGGAGAGAGGAAGAGCAGAAGGCCTTGCCTGTGCAGGGATCTCCCTGCTGTGCACGGATCATAGAACCATTTAGATTAGACAAGACCTTTAAGATTATCAAATCCAACACTTAACCTAACACTGCCAAGTTCACCACTAAACAATGTCCTGAAGTACCACATCCACACCTCTTTTAAATCCTTCCAGAGATGGTGACTCAATCATGTCCCTGGGCAGCCTCTGCCAGTGCTTGACAATCCTTTTGGTGAAGATATTTTTCCTAATATCAAGTCTAATACAAGGACACAGTTGCAGTAGTTTTAATGTGTGCAGGTGAAGTGTAAGCTGCTTCTGCATCTTATCCCTCCTACAAGTCCCAGATCCCGCACTCAGCCTGCACAGGAAAAGCCCTGGCAGACCTGTCACCCAGCCCTCAGATTAAGCCTTTCCCCACTAGATCACTCCTTGTTTATTATTGCTGCTGCTGCTTCTGTTCCTCCTAACATCTCTGCTCTTCTAGGCCGCCCAGCAGCAAGATTATTATTCCCGTGTGTTTAGTGGCAGCTCCCTGACGCTGCTGCCAAAGGCCAGCAGCATTTCTCCATATTTAGAAGCAGCTGATGGTGGCTCAGACACTGCTGTGGGTGAACAACAGGGAGCCGAGCTTGAAAAGTGGCTATTTTTGTGCCATCCCCAACCTGTGAGCCCCAGGCACCAGCAACTTCATAGCAAAGCTTGTTCTTTCAGGATCTCCAGCCCACTTGTTCATGCTGAAGAGGCAGGAGTGGCAGCGGAGAGACAAGTACCTGAACTCTGGGAGGCTTAAGCACTCATCTGATTGAAAAATCAACCTCTAGATGTGTGTAGGTTCGCCCACCACTTTTGCTGGCAATGCTGAAGGAGTCGGACGAGTGTGCTGGTGATGGCAGGGGAGGATGCGCTTTGCATTACTCCCTCCTCCTCTGCAAGGATTACTGGCTCTAGTGGCTGGGATGGAATGATTGAACCCCAGGCTCCCTAATAAACCTAAATTTTCCCTCAGCGCATCAGTTGAACCTCTTGTGAACTTCAAAGGACATTTGAGTAGGGGCGTTTTTGTTATTTGATTTAGCTTTTCCAATGGTTATCTGCCCATACATCTGTTTTATAGTCCACAGCTTGCTCTTAGCAACAGCCAGGCCCAGGCTATGGATCATGATCTCCTGTCTCAGTGGGGCAGTGGAACCAGCTTCCCAAGGGATGGGCTCAGGTCAGGCCATGCAGGGCTGGAGTTGGAGTCCTTTGCCCACCTAGCATAGCTGGAGGTAGAAATTTGCAGGCAAATCCTGAGACGATGTGACTTTGAACCACTGCACTGAGGCCAAAGGAACTGCTGCCACTATTACCCACAGAGGACATGGTGCAGAGACTCAGACCCCTAATTAGGCTCCGTGGCTATATTCCCATCTGAACTGGACCTAACAGCTCCCACTTGGCTGAGACAGGCTGGGCTGTGGGGCAGATTTTGGAAGGCAAGGGGCTTTCCCTGGCACCACTAGCTCCCTGCTCCTGTCAGCGTACTGAAGAAAAGGAAACACTTGCCAAGGCTTCAGTTTCAAACCACACTGAGTACATTTTAGAAGATCATAGAATCACAGAATGTTTTGAGTTGGAAGGGACCTTAAAGCCAGTTCCAACTCCCCTGCCATGGGCAGGGACACCTCCCACTGGATCAGGTTGCTTGGAGCCCCATCCAACCTGGCCTTGAACACCTCCAGGGATGGTGCAGCCACCACTGCTCTGGGAAACCTGGGCCAGGACCTCCCCATCCTCAACAGGAAAACATTTCTTCCTAAGATCTCATCTCGATCTCCTTTCTCTCAGCTTAAAACTATTCCCCCCTCGTGCTATCCCCGCACTCCCTGATAAAAGATGCCACCAGTGGATTCATAGCATACATTACTCGCCTTATTCTGCCTGAGGAGTTGCATTTTATATCCTGCCTATTTATGTTTTTTAAAGACCAATTAAATATTAAAGGCATTTATCAAGGTTTAACGCTGCAGTGAGTGTAAGAGCTCAGATGCCACTGATGCCAGTGTGTGTGGTTTCAGCGAAGAGATGCAATGGGAACAGCGGGTTTCATAGAATCATAGAATCACCAGGTTGGAAACGACCCACCGGATCATCGAGTCCATCCATTCCTATCAAACACTAAACCATGTCCCTCAGCACCTCGTCCACTCGTCCTTTAAACCCCTCCAGGGAAGGTGACTCAACCACCTCCCTGGGCAGCCTGTTCCTGTGCCCAATGACCCTTTCTGTGAAAAAATATTTCCTAATGTTCAGCCTAAACCTCCCCTGGCAGAGCTTGAGGCCATTCCCTCTCGTCCTGTCCCCTGTCACTTGGGAGAAGAGCCCAGCTCCCTCCTCTCCACAATCTCCTTTCAGGTAGCTGCAGAGAGCAATGAGGTCTCCCCTCAGCCTCCTCTTCTCCAGGCTAAACACCCCCAGCTCTCTCAGCCATTCCTCATAAGGCCTCTTCTCCAGCCCCTTCACCAGCTTCGTTGCTCTTCTCTGGACTCGCTCCAGAGCCTCAACATCCTTCTTGTGGTGAGGGGCCCAGAACTGAACACAAGATTTGAGGAGCGGTCTCACCAGTGCCGAGTACAGAGGGAGAATAACCCCCTTGGACCTGTTGGTCACACCATTTCTGATACAAGCCAGGATGCCATTTCAGAGCCGCTCTGCCCTGCACCAAGCCAACCTACGTGGTGGTGACCCAGAGGACAGAGAAGAGACATTAATGCCCTCTTCAGCTCCAGGTCTCTGCTGTGAATCTGAGCTAGGCAGGCACAGAGAGCTGTAACTGTCTGTGAAAACTCCTAATCGTGTACCAAAACCTTTCTCCACTCCACTCTGGGGAAACCTGAAATCACAGGCACGGCCTGAGTAGAGCTGGTTTGGGAATTTGTCAACTCACTGTTTTTTCATCAGTAAATACGAGTTTGTTGAGATTCAAAGCCTTCCAAAATAGGATCAATTGTGACAAATTACCCATTTCACAAAAAAATATAAGGAAAAGAGGCTTGGAAGGTCAAAATGTCCCATTTTTGACACATTCAAAATGAAAGGAAATCAATTTTTAGGTTAATAAATCTAAGGTAATTTATGGGTTTGCAAAAAGAATGAGAAATGAAAAGCAACTATCAAAATGTTTTCAAATTACTTTTTAAAAAACCCTTATACAGTAGAATCAAAAGGGTTTTTTTCAATTTTTTTTCTGCTATAGGACTTCTACATCTCTTTTCCTGTTGCTGGTGGGAACTCATTTCTTTTCGATCTCAGGAATGGCAGGGGTGGGGAGATGCTTCCGCAGACCGTTCTGGTCTCTCTAACACGACCTCAGATGGATTATCGCAATTGTTGACATCACAGCAGATGCCAGAGGCCTCCGCTAAGCTCCACTGCCCAGGAGGCTCTGGGTGAGCATGTCTGCAGGCATCCATTCGTTCTGTGATTCTGTGATCCCACCAGGACTCCACGCTGCCACCAGCGTTCCCAGCTCCTGGTACCCTGTGCTTTGGGGTGGGCTGTGCCAGGGCCACCTGGGGCTCGGTGGCCAGCGGGCACGGGCTTTGTGACAGACATCTGTGCAAAGATAAAGGTAGCAGAAAGGGGAAAATATGCTGATAGAAATAAACAAGGCTGAGATAATGAAGCAACATCCAACATTTCCAGCCATGAGTAACAGGCAGGCAGATCAAAAAGACACCCCCTTAGCAGGCAGGAGTGAGAGAGCGAGCCAGGGAGTCACCTCCCTCTCCTCTCATACTTCTTCCCCCTCTCACCCTTCCTCCCTTGCCCACCTCCCCCTGTATAAATCTTTCATCCAGGATAACATCTCTCTTCATAAGGAGAGAAAGAATTAAATATTTCACGAGACTACAGTCAATCTTGCAGGGCCCTTCTGTTGACATTTCAAACATATATTTGACATTGCTTTCTCATTCCCTCCTGGTAGAGCAGAGAGCTCTGCAGAAAGCCCATTACCCTCCACACAGAGGGGATGCCGTGGGCTGTTCAAACCACCCTAATGGGAAATGAGATGGAGAAAGCAGCCCTCTACTACCTTGTATCCCTCTCCTATTATCTCGCCTCCCTTCCCTTCTCCCTCCCTGTCTGCCTCTCCCTCCTCAGCTCCCCTGGAGCACTCCATTCTCTGTTTGTCCCTTTCTTCCAGCAAAGATTGAGTAGTGCCCTTGCTACGTCCAAGGCAGGACCTAAAAGCCACCAGCTCAGTCAGCACGGAGGGTTTGATAAAGCATCACTGAGCCACATCCTAAGGGAATCCCACCCTCTTTGCTCTGCAGCACCTGTGACAGCTGTCCCCATGTGGGAAGAGGATACATGTAGGCTGGGGTTTCATTCTGCTGCCAACCCCTCCACATCAGCTGGCCATTAAAATCTTGAAGGGGGGTGATGAAGTTCTCTCTCCCCAAATCCACATTCCTCTGCCCACAGCATTTGTTACACCTTGATGCTCCCATGCATCTCTGCCACCAGATAAAACATGGCTTGAGCAGCATAATGACAGTGTTACATAGCAGCAGAGGCTGAAGGGCTTGCTCTCTCCGTGAGAGGAACATTGCTGCTGGCTCTGTCCCCCACTACGCACCCTAAGGTCCCCACCACACAGCCGGGCAGCAGCAGCTGAGGCCACTTTGCCACACACAAGGCCAGGAGGAGAGCCCTGAGCTGTGCCAAAGGGGTGACACTCCCAAGGCTCCTTGCACAAGGAGACTCACTCGCAGCTGGAGCACCAAAAAGTGGAGAACCCTCACCCCACAGAAGAAATGTGGGAGAAGAGTGGTGGAGGGACATTATTTCCCCAGCACCAACATATCCAAATGTTTCTCAAACATGTAAGCCATCTTCAATAGCTACCCAGGCACCTGAAACCCCAGCTACTCCCTGTGCCGCAGCCAAAATCTCCAGCGTTCATCTCATATCTCATTAGGCAAAACCCAGCATCGTGCAGGGTGTGCACAGCGGGGCGGATGGGGCTGGGAAGCAGGTCCCCACGAGCCACCGGCCCTGTTTGTAGTGTGCCAAAGCAGGGCGCAAGGGTGCTGGGCCCCAGCTGTCACCCCCTGTTAGTGCTTCTCTGGCAGTTCCTTCTGATCCCTGCGGCTCTTCTGTGTCCTCTTCCAGCTTGCTCTCCAGAGGGGGGGGAAATGGCAACAGCATCACTGGTTTCTCTTCTGCGATGCCTCCAAACAAGGAGATGAGGACAATAAGACACTTTGCAGCAGAGACACGAGGTGATGTTTCCAGAGCAGAAGAAAGACCACATCTCACTCCCCGAGTCCCTCCTTCGACTCAAGGCACTCACTGCCCTTTCCACTCCTTCTACTAACATGGCAAGCCCAGTGCCTGGAGAAACTGGGAGAATCAGAAGTGATTACAAGAAGGGATTCTGACCCTGACTGCCTTTACTACCCTGCATCGCAGCTCCGGGTCCCAGGACGTGGCTTGGCAGCTTGTGGTGTCTGCAGGTGGGTTACTGCTCTGCAGCTGCAAGAGCAAAAAGCTGCAAATCGAGTGAGAAGGAACAGTCAAAATTCTTCAGGAAAGCTGGATGGATTCGCAGAGCCTTTGCCTATTTAATGAGGTTTTACAAATTGTTTCTAAGGTCCTACAATTCTTCTCGTGTGTCAGTTGAACAAATCTCTTCCTTCTTTTTAAGTTCTGTATTTAAAGATACATTTAATTCCCCTTTTAAAATATTTCCCAATTCCTAATAAAATTACAGAACTAAGGTTTTCGTCTAGTTCTGCCCCTCTGTCTCCAACACTTACTGCAACCTTTGAGCCTTCTTTAGATCAGCAGAGATTGATGTTTGTAGATCAAAAGGAAAGATTTATGTTCACCTGTATTTCCCCTAGAAACACCCACAACCCACACAAGCTCATGTAATAAGATCCAATGGCTGGAAGTTAGAGCCAGGCAATCACAAGCTGGAAAGCAGATACCACTGTTTAAGAGCAAAGGAAATGGAATAACAGGGCCGTCTAACCAGAGAGCACGTTTTTCTGTCCCACAGGACCTTTCAGCCCAAAGCTGACTTTCTAAAAGCAAAGCCATTCCCCTGGGAATGCTGTCCCCTTGGATAATCCTTCACCCATCCTTCCATCAGCCACCAGAGACCCAAGGTCCAAACCAGCCAGGGATGGAGATGCTACAACCACCCTGGGCATCCTCTGCCAGGGCTTCACCACTCTTTCAGTGAAGGAATTTCTCCTAATAGCCAATCTAAACTTCCCTTGGCACAACTTAAGGCCATTTCCTCTAGTCCTATCACTTGTTACGTGGGAGAAGATGATCACATTGATTTCTGCTGGCATTAAAACTCCAGGAAGAGAAAAATATCTGATGTTGCAAGGAAGTATTTTGCAGCAAAGCATTTATGTGCCAGTTCTCTTCCTTGCTAATTTTTGCTTTGTCAAAGCTACTGGAAAGTATTTCTTATGACTGACAAAGCACTGGAATTTATGAATAGGCAAATTAAGAATAAAGAGGGAAGAAATAAGTCTGTTGATAAAAAAGCTGAATAATTCAGTTGAGGATCAGTTCCTTGAGTCGGTACCCCCAGAATTTGCATTAAATCATTTTTACTTAAAGTAAGTTTGTCTTTTGGTTCGAAAACCTGCGAGCCGGAAAGCAACATATTTGCATTTTGCTTTCCAATACATAAACTGAGACTTCATTTTGTAGGCTTTTCTTGTTGAATAATCTGCTCTAATTTAATTGGAATTTGAATCCTATAAAAAGCATTTTCTACTTAGTTTTCTACTGATCTTGGGTATTGAGATTTTGTGATCTGAAAAAGCAATCCGTCTGTGTGTGCTTATTATCACACTCAGAGGAGCTTCATTGTTTTCATATTTTCTGCTGAATAATCTGTTGAATCTAAAATGCAGTTTTGACTTAGCTCCTCATTGATATTTTTATTTAAAAATGTTATGATACGAAGAGCGATTTGCTTATATTTTCTACTGGGAAATGTTTTCTACTGAGTAACAGGAGGGCTGGGTCTGTCAATGTTTACAGGAGCAACTAAGTCAACAGAATTACTCATACAATTAGCTTTACCTGGTCCTAATACCCAGATATTGAAAATCATTTAAAATGCAGATGGATGTTTACTGGGCAAGTGAAAGAGGGTGGAGATACCTAATCTTTCTCAGCTCCTGTCTCCATCCTCAGGTGCCTAAGTGCTTTTATATATCCAGCCTAATGTTTATGGTACCACAGAATCATAGAATGGTTTGGGTTGGAAGAGAGTTGGGGTTGTTCTGCCTAGAGAAGAGAAGGCTCTGGAAAGAACTTAGGGTCTGGGGAGACCTTAGGGCAGCTTCCAGTACTGAAAGGGGCTCCGGGAAAGCTGGGGAGAGGCTCGTGGTCAGGGAGTGCAAGGAGAGGACAAAGGGGAACAGATTTAAGCTGAAAGAGGGGAGATTTAGATTAGACCTTAGGAAGAAATGTTTTCCTGTGAGGGTGGGGAGGTCCTGGCCCAGGTTGCCCAGGGAAGTGGTGGCTGCCCCATCCCTGGAGGTGTTCAAGGCCAGGTTGGATGGGGCTCCAAGCAACCGGATCCAGTGGGAGGTGTTCCTGCCCAAGGCCAGGGGTTGGGGCTGGATGGACTTTGAGGTCCTTTCCAACCCAAACTATTATGTGATTCTACGATCTATCAGTCTTAGTAACGTAAACTCTGCCTTGGCTTGTATTGCCTAATCACTGCCAGGCTAAGTACAACCTGGCACATAATTTAATCACAGCAGCAATCATAAGAAATTAAAATAAATTCCTATATGTAATAATCACTCAGCCTTGGCTTATCAATAATACAAAAGCAGCTTGTGAGAGAGCAGAAGACTGAATGAATCTGTACCCTGCTCCTGTTCTGCAACAGCTGATCATAATTCACAGCAGCAGCCAAACACCGCTGCCTGTGAACAGTGGCAGCTCGCTGCTTGGAAACAAAATGGACAGCGGGAGTGCTAGGGGGAATAGAGCATTTTATTCGGTGCATCAACAGAAATGGATTAATATAAGACAGAGATCCTTTGAGCAATGTCTGGGTAAAATATCACTGAGAAGACAGGAAAGCTACATTGACTGTGAAATCATTCCAAAGGGCAGTATCATAATTTTGGTATCCCTTCTGTCCCATGGGTGTTATTTTGCCACTCCTGTCATCAAAACAAAGGCTTACAATGAACACTAGCAACCAAATTCACTGTGTTGAAGACTTGCAGACTGTTTTCTTTCAGCCAGGCTGTTGCACTGATGGATTATGGATACATGGAGCAGCCCAGGTCCCTGCTGTTTCCGTGGTTTAGGATGGAACACCAGCACAGGGCTTAGCATGGCCCTGGCAGGCACTGGAGACGCCTGGGTCTGTGTACAGGAGACAGGCACCAGCTGGACTAGCCAGATGCTGAGGGCACCATGGCATGACCTTCAGCAGGGGAAGAAAAGACAGATTTGGCTCTCTTACAAGCAGCCACAAATCCCCCTGACTTCAGCAGGAGCATTGCTGCCTTTCTGCAGGGCAGAATTTGATTTCGAGAGTTTACGAGTTCAATGCCAACCATTCATACATGCATAATCCCCCACTTAACTACAGGCAACCAAGTGCTGGTGTGGCTCAGAGGCTTTAGTATGAGGAGCTGGGGATACACGTGGCTCTCAGCAGATGCAAATCCATGAAAAGCTTGCACTGAGCCCACTGATGTACCCCTTGCTGGTGCTGTCCTAGTGAAACCCCCCTCTCGCCATACAGTGGTGCAAAGGAAGGACATGGATCTACTGGAGCAAGCCCAGAGGACAAAGATGATCCGAGGGCTGGAGCACCTCCCATCTGAGGACAGGCTGAGATTGTTGAGGTTGTTCAGCCTAGAGAAGAGAAAGCTCCATGGAGACCTTAGAGCAGCTTCCAGTACTGAAAGCGGCTCCAGGAATGCTGGGAAAGGGCTCTTCACCAGGGAATGCAGGGATAGGATGGGAAGGAACAGTTTTCAGCTGAAAGAGGAAAGACTAAGATGAAAGCTTAGGAAGAAATGTTTTCCTGTGAGAGTGGGGAGGCATTAGCCCAGGTTGCCCAGAGCAGTGGTGGCTGCCTCATCCCTGGAGGTGTTCAAGGCCAGGTTGGATGAGGGTTTGAGCAACCAGATCCCATGGAAGGTGTCCCTGCTCATGGCAGGGGGTTTGGAACTGGGTAGGCTTTGAGGTCCCTTCCAACCCAAATCATTCTATGATTCTGTGAAAGGCCCTATGGCTCTGGGTCTGCTTGGATGCTTCACATTTGCTTTTCTGTCATCCCGCTTTGAAAAGCAGAGCTCTGAGCTGCAGAGGGTGAGGGGAGGAGATCCTGCCACTGCATCCCCTGTACCTGCCCTTGCCAGCCCACCCTATACCCCAGCCACCACTCCACAGCCCATCACAACACAACCCAGCACCCCAAAGTTTCTCCAGCCTCAATACGAAACCCTAGTGAAGTGCAGCCCACCCGTGCAAACACCAGGGAAGGCAGCTCTCCCAGAGCTCGCAGCTCCACGCTGCTCCCAGAGCCGTACGTGGATGGGGTCCCTCGCTTACCATGAGTGACAGCGCAATTTAGGAAAACCACAGTGTTTTCATGTTAACAATCAAACTGCAGAAGGCGACAACGAACGCTGGTATGGCTCAGAGGCTTGACTGGTTGATGAATGCAGGAGGAGAAACGTGTCAGGGCGAAAAAATAGAGCCAAAGAGAGACAGGGAGCTTGGAAGTACATGTGGGACATGGACAGGCTGCTGAAGCTCACTGTTGCCTTTGCTGGTGCACAGGACAGCCCTACCTGTGAGCTCCCATGTGCACTGCAGCACACAGTCTCGTGTGTCAAGGCATGAACAAACAGCCCTGGGCATTAGGAATCATGCAGTCAGCATGTGTTCAGTACAGATCCCTCACATTTCTGCGTGCACACACATCTATGGAGGATACTGTAGCAGAAAACCCCTTCTCCAGACTTCAGTCAATAAGCAGATGGCTCCCCAGCACTATCATTTTACAATATTACAGCTTCTGCTCTGCTTATGCAGTAAACATTTTCTAGCTTATTGCATGAGAAAAGGTGGCTACCGCGGCTTTGCAAAATTATACATTTCCTATGTTATCTGTTTATTGAATACTTTTGGGGTGGAGGGAAGGAAGAGCATTTCTATTTTTGATTTACATCCTGCAGGACACAGATTTTTCCCTGTGTCCCAATGGGGTTTTACTTTTCGTTTGCCTCTTCCCAGATTGTTATAGGTCTGTCACTCTTTGTGGGGAACCGGGAGATGGAAGGCTGTTACGCAGACATCAAGGGGTTGCGATTGCATGCTGGTAAACACGAGAGCAAGAGGGATTTCTGATGGTATTAGAAACCACAAGATATCTGCAGATGTAAGTGTTCCTGGAGGCAGCGGGTCTAGATGTTAGAGCAATTAGACCTGGTATTCTTCGCTGCCCTGTGAGTCACCGTGGAGGGGCAGCTGGTCTCCATCACTGGCAGCCTCATGGCTTGCGTGGGTCTCTCTATCCCACCCTCACTTCCACCTGGGTCTTACAAGCTGGGGAAAGGGGGGAAGGAGATGATCTGGAGGATATGGCACAGTGCCTTGCTTTACATGTTCTGCAATTACTGCGCTGGCATTTTCCCTGTGTTCGGAATAAAAATGTCAATAAGGAACAAGTTATTAAACCAGCAAGAGAGTGGAAACACAAGAGCTCCTGGAGGCTCAGGGGCCCGGGCGTTACAGCAAATGCAGCCCATTCCTGCTCTCCCTGGTCTGCGGGGTGCAGGGATGGGGCTTGCTGCTCCTGCCCTCCCATCCATGGCTATGGCCGAGGCTGCCTGGTCTCTTCAATGACGTGAGATTGACCTGCTTGAGGCACCCCCAGTCCAACAAGGCACTGAAATACTGGAGTGGGTCCAGCAGGGAGCCACTGGGATGGTCAGGGGCTGGAGAACATGGTTTACGAGGAGAAGCTTGGTTTTCAGCCTCCTGACAAGACCTTACTGCCTCTTCTGTTCCCAAGGCCGCCCCAATAATTGTATTTTTCTCTTTTAATGAGACTGTTCTGTCCTTTTTACTTCCCTTTTCCTTTCCAAGCCTTTTCTCGGTGCCCTGCTGAGCTTTCTGCCTCCACCAGCACTGCTAGAGATCCCCTCAGTGAAAGGAAGGGAGGCAATTCCCCACCATCGCTCAACCTTGGGGCTCCTGCATCAAGCAAAGCTATAGGCAAAGGGCAGCCTGAGCAGCGTGGATGCTGGCGAAGACTCCACTGCGCCACAGGGCGCAGGAGGAGGGCGACCAGGCAACTCATGGTGGGTGTGTTTTCTCACACAGGGTGAAGGCAGAGGCTGAGGTCAGGGGGTTCTTGAGTGCTGACAGTGCCTGGCAGCAATTACAGACCTGCCCAAGGAGCCAGTGCAAGTGGGGAACCCACAGCAACTTCCTGACCAGGGGCAGTGAAATAGCCTGAAAGACCTCGGGGTGTGGGTTGGCAGCGACTGAACATGAACCAGCAGTGGCCCAGGTGAAGGCCAATGGCATCTTGGCTTGTATCAGAAATGGCATGGCCCGCAGGTCCACAGAGGTTATGCTCCCTCTGTACTTGGCACTGGTGAGACTGCTTCTCGAATCTCGTGTTCAGTTCTGGGCCCCTCACCACAAGAAGGATGTTGAGAGTCTGGAGTGAGTCCAGAGAAGAGCAACGAAGCTGGTGAAGGGGCTGGAGAACAAGTCTTACAAGGAGCGACTGAGAGAGCTGGGGGTGTTTAGCCTGGAGAAGAGGAGGCTGAGGGGAGACCTCATTGCTCTCTCCAGCTACCTGAAAGGAGGTTGTGAAGAGGAGGGAGCTGGGCTCTTCTCCCAAGTAACAGGGGACAGGATGAGAGGGAATGGCCTCAAGCTCTGCCAGGGGAGGTTCAGGCTGAACATTAACAAAAAAATTTTCACAGAAAGGGTCATTAGGCACTGGCAGAGGCTGCCCAGGGGGGTGGTTGAGTCACCTTCCCTGGAGGTGTTTAAGGGACGGGTGGACGAGGTGCTGAGGGACATGGTTTAGTGTTTGATAGGAACAGTTGGACTCGATGATCCAGTGGGTCTCTTCCAACCTAGTGATTCTGTGATTCCATGACACCTCTGCTCTCCTGCACCTACACTGCCTTCCTCTCCCTGTTTTCAATTATCAAAGCAAAACAACACAAAAAAAAAAAAACCCAGACCTCCAGGAATTAATTAATGATTCATGTTGAAGCCTTGGCAAATCTCTCTTTGCAGAAGTTCAAAGCAGGAACAATAAGTATTTGGCAAGGAGGAAGCAAGCAACTCGTGCTTGGCAGCGTATGGTGCAGAGAGCTGGCAGCACCGCTCACATCGCACTGCCCAGCACCGCAAGGGGCTGCAGGGAACGGCACCGCCGAGCCAGCCCAAACCCAACTGTCACATCTTGCCTGATGGATCAGCCACATACGAAGTATAACCCAACCATCAATAAACCCTTGTCTTGGGGGCAGAGGCTTGGCAGAAATATGCGACTGCTGGCAACCAGCAAGGGTTGACAGCAGTGGCCATGCATGCCCTGCCTGCCATAGACATGATGCGTTCTCCATCTCCATCCCATACTGACACACAGCCATGCCCTCCCAAAAACCTGGGCCTGAGCAACTCCAACTGTGCAGCCTGGAGATTTAGGATAATGAGAGATTTTTAATGCAATTAATAGATGTCATGGGACATGGTCTTGTGAGTCTAGAGCAAATGAGGCTTGGATAATTGGTGTTGAAACACATATATCAGTGAGATGATTTCCCTCCCGCCAGAGGTGGAGGCTGGAACATGCTGTCGACTGATATTGTACAAATGTGTTTGGCTATTTGCTGGTGGTATCTTCTGCCAGCAAAGTTGTGGTATGCAGCCTCTGCCAGGCAGCCCTGCAATCCTAGCAGCAAACAAGCTGTTGTTTGTTTTTTAAAAAAGCTGCCTGGGAAGCAGCTTTATCCCTACATGCATGCACAAACACACAGGCACACACTCACGTGTGCACACAAGCAAGCAGCCAACAGGCAAGGGCAGTGGCATTTCAGTCATAGAATTGTGGAATCATTAAGGTTGGAAAAGACTTCTAAGATCTAGCCATACTTGTTCACTACTGAACCATATCTCCGAGCACTTCATCTACTTGCCTTCTGAACACCTCCAGGGATGGAGACTCCACCTCTGCCAGTGCCCAAGAACCCTTTCAGTGAAGACATTTTTCCTGATATCCAGTCTAAACCTCTCCTGGCACAACTTGATGCCATTTCTTCTTGTCCTATCGATTGTTACTTGGGAGAATAGACCAACACCCACTTCACTACACTCTCCTTTCAGAGCGGTAAAAAGTGATGAGATCTCTCCTCAGCCTCCTTTTCTCCAAGCTAAATTTCCCCAATTCCCTCAGCTGCTCCTTGTAAGACTTGTGCTCCACACCTTTCAGCGGCTTTGTTGCCCTTCTCTGGACATGCTTCAGCCTCTTCAATGTCTTTCTTGTACTGAGAAGTTTCCCCAGCCTCAGCCTACAGCTCTGCTTTCCTTTGGCTTAAGTCAGGGCTCACTGGAGGTGCAACGGTGGCTTTGATCTGTGGCTACTTAAGACCTGTTAGGGTCGTAGTGGGAGCAGAGCACTCCAACTGCCCCAGGGCAGGGAAGAGATGTCCTGCGTGGCATCCTACCAGAGGGACATGCCACCACTCAGGCATCCTCCCCAGCAACGTACCCACATTAGCTCAGGATGAGGCTCTCCACTGGCATCTCCATCCCCAGCTGCTCGGTTCAAAGCCTTTAATCTACCTCTATGTTATCTCAGAAGCATCTCCCAACACCAAACCAGGGCGCACACCCCACTACCCCCAAAACCTGGGGCTCAGGTGCCCCTTTGCCGGGCGCGTGTAACCGAAAAGCTGTGGATTCATCAGAAACTGCAATATCTGCTCTGTGGAAAGTTCCTAAATTAAAAGTTTTGTTTTGCGCTGAGTTCAATGAATCAAAATTATCCACAGAACAGGACTCAGGAAAAACTCAAGCCCTCATATTTCACTGGGAAGCGTTCAAGCATTTTGCTGCAGTAAGGGAAAAAGTATTTCATTTCTGAAACACGAACCATAACAAAATGTTAAATATAACTTGGATATTAAATTAAAACATAAAAGTCAAAACACGTCAAATCAAAGAGATACATTTGAATTTCCTGGACACTGTCAACAGACGGAAGTCAGAATGATTTGCTTAGATACTTTCCCACCTGAACGTTTGCTTGATGGCTACATGCCAATTCTGATAATGTAGCCTGATAAAACCTCACATTTTCCAATGGAAATTTTTATCCCTGATACCCCCTGCCTCTGTTTCCAGAGCGTGGATGCCCAGACCTGCCTGCCTGAGGATGCAGAGGAAGGAGGTGGTGTCCCTCCAGCATCAGGTCCCCAGCAGCTGGAGGACCAGGCTGCAGCCTTGAGCTGCTTCCCCACGCTTGGCTTGTGTGGGACCTGAGGAAAGGGCAGAGCTGGAGCAGCTCCTGCCTGCGCCACTTAACAAGCAGGAAAGCATTCCCTTGGGTGATTAAGCATTTGTGTATGGGTTTGGAAATTGTAACTGTGTTGCCCCATTATAATTATAGATAAACACTACGTGGGCCATTGGAGCGCAAGAGAGCATGAGGCTGGAAGGAGAGGGGCCCCGTTTCCTACCCCATCCTCTCTCCAGTGCTCCCTGGGAACAATGGAGACAGCCACGGGCAGCCTGAGCTAAGCCACACATCAGAGCAGCTGTGCCAACCAGCCCTGGGCACTCCAGGGTTGCCAAAAACGAGCTGGCTGGGGACCAGGCTGCTCCGAGCCAAACACCAGGAGGGCTCCCTGGGGACAAATCACTTCTGACAGGAAAAGTGGGATTCAAACCTTGGCTGAGCCTGGGCTTCTGCTGCCACCAGGCACCTGCCGCCGAGCCCCAGCCCCTGCAGAGACCCATGCAGATGTATTGGTAGGGCTCCAGACCCTGGGAGCAAACTCACAGCATTGAAGAGAAGCCTGTTTATAAAAAATAATAATAATAATAAAAAAAAAATAGAATGGAGGGGAATAGAACAGCCATGGCCTCATGCTATTACTATGCGGCCCTGTATTTCTGCAGCAACGGAAGGGTACCAGGGGAGACTTGCCTGTCTCGGGGACCATTTAATGAAACTTCAGCACTTCATTAGGCAGCATGGAGCCTCATGAAGTCCTGCTCTCCCCTCCCAGGCAGCAGTGCCAAAGGCAGAGAGCTAGTGCTGGAGCACAGAGAGCTGGGGGATCGGAGCATGGGAGTGCTGAGCCCCCCTGCCCAGCAGGTTCACCACAGTCGTGCTCAGCCTTTGTGTTTCGCCAGCTTGGGGAGCGTGCCCGCACCTCTGCCTGCGGGGCAGACCACTTTCTGCATGGCCAGGGCTTCCCCACGGCCCCAGCCACACCACGTCAGCACAGCCCACGGACACAGCCCTGCTCCAGATGCAGAGACTCGGAGGCTAACGCATGCAGCATCTTCAAGTCAGAAGTTAAAGAGCAGCTGAGAGGCAGCTCCATGGCTGTCTGCCAGGTGATGAAAGCAGCGCTTTCATAATTCAACAGGCAATAAAGAACTACAGTAAGGTAAGCCTAGCAGCCTGGCTTGGGGAAGGTAACTGGAGAGCAGGGGTAGCACCTGCATCCTCAAGCACACCGATCTGTGTGCGCAGGTGAAGTGGAGGGGGAGTACCGATGCCCTGTGAGCAACCTGCAGAACTTGCTGCTACAGGAGGTGGTAAAAGCAGGTGCTTCTTTAAAGATTAGATGGTAATGACGATTGAGAACTGTAAATAGAGTTGGATGAATGAAAGCAGCAGTGCAGAAAGTCCTAAGCCAGTATAGGGTGAACAGCTAGAAAGAAGATTTACCTAAGATCCGCCACTTTCTCAGACTTGTAGTGCAGAGCATGTTCTCCTGCACCAGAGGTTCTTCTGCTCCAGCTGCCAGTGAAACAGAGATGGGATGCCTTCCTGAGGGATTACTCCAGCTCTGCCACAAATTGCTGGGCTCCAGAGCACCTGTGCAAGCAGCAGGGAAGAGGCTTTCTCTGGATGTCATTCCTGCAAAGCACACTTAGAGGTCCTGGATTTTGCAGCATCGCAAAGCCATGAAGTTGCTGAGGGCTTGGAAACAGCCTGGGTCTCACTAGAAGCCCCACCAGACCCATCCATAGCGTTCCTCCCTTCTCTACAGGCAGCCTTGTGACCCTTCAGCTTTGCTGATCATCCAGCGATGGGGTATAAAGTCAAGTGGTGACAAGACAAAAGAACATGGCAGCTGGAAACCATCATTTAAGATACAGCCCAACATGGGAATCCCAAAAGCCTGACACCACTCAGCCAAGGGATGTTCAGGGCCAGCATGGACAGTGTGTGAATACTTGCTGTGTTTACACCGGGACTGCACGATGCCCTCAAAGCACTGCAGACAATGCCTGCCTGGCCACCAGAGACAGTGACACAGCCCATCTCTGAGGCAGAAGCCAAGTTCTGCCCCCGGAGATGGAGAAGAACCAGCAGAGCCTGGGAGGCACGAGAAGGGTTAACTTGCATGCATGGGAGCAGAAAATGAGGTTCCAGTTATTAGTTGATTTATTGGTCTGTCCTCAATTGGCACTCAGGACTCAGAAGAAAATGTTCCACTCCAAAGCATTAAGCATCTTCAAAGAGCAGAAGCATTAAAAATTGAAATCATAAAATAGACATGTAAATATAGCAGAGGTAAACAGGGCAGTGAAGAGAGGAGCAGAGCAGAAGGGAGAAGGCTGCCCTGGGGGGCTGGAGCCACACTGGGGTGGGCTGGAGCAGCTGAGGACCCCAGGTTTGGGGGATAACTGGATGGGGGGAAGCTTCGTATGGCTTCACTGTGTGACTGACCTGCTCGCCTAGCTCTGTGGAGAGCAAAAACACATGCCTGTCTGCATGCATGTGGGTTCCTCACCACCACAGCCCCTCAGCTCCCTAGGGTGTACCCGGTACCCTAAAGCTTATAGGTGTTTATATCCAGGACTTGCCCTTGTTCTCCACCAATCTTTCCCAAAAGACTTCAAACACGGTGAAAGAAGGGAGCCAGAACTGAGAATGGCACGAGAGATGGAGGGGACAGCAGTGGTGACAACAGGAAACTAGCAGGGAATCAAAGGCCATCAGGCACAGGATGAGCAGGGGAGAGTTCTGCTAAACCTCACTGGATGAGGTTGCAAACTTGGGGTGCTCGTAGTGTGCGTGAGGTGAGGCAGTGCCAGCAGCAACTGAGTTATAGGGCATGAAAATCATATCACGAGGCTGCTTCCAAGCACGGATGTCACAGGGTGGTGACTTGGGAGCTTTTGTGCAGCCCCCAACCCCACGGCTGCCTGCAGCTCACTCTGGTTGAGCGAACTCAGTGAAGTCACCCAGCCACCCTGCTCTACATCAAGGGTCACAGCTGGATGGCAAACTCATGCCGTGATCTCTTCAGGCAAGGGTGGCTTTTCACACGTAGTTATTTTACACAACCAGAGACAAGCATTCGCTTTCCCCCTTTCCTACAAGAGGAAGGCAGAACTGGCCCAAGCTCCTCCAAGCCCCTCTGGCCATTTGCCCGTGGAACAGCAGAATGATACCAAAGCACGGGCCAAAGAAGAAGACTCAACAGCGATGCCTGAGCCTGCGTTGGGATGCTGGAGGTGCTCATGTCTTCCTGGGCATGGAGGGAAGGAAAGTATTTGATGCAAATACCTTCCTCTATTTAAAAGCCCCTGGCTAGGTCTGTGAGGTATAAGAGGGAGCCAAGAAATTCTTCACGTGTTGCTCCAGCAATAGCCCAGCAAAAGACACCATCTGCCAGGAAGGAAAGCAAGCAAGGGGGAAGATGTGGAAGAAGGAGAAGGGAGAGAGTAGGACACTAAACTCCTTGCTGCAGTGGGAACATACAGTTGGCTGGGGACTGCATGGGGAGCCAAGCGTGTGGCAATCCTATCCTCGTTATGAGCATCAAGTGATGCGCTGGGCTGCCCGTTTACAGCCTTTTCAGAGCTACTGGCAAAGATATCAAACCTTCCTGGCTTGCCACTGCTTAAAAGGAGGGCGGTAGATGCTCATCCACTCTCCAAACTCACATCAAACTATGCTTAGGGGTGGGGGGGTTAGAACCTCCACAAGCAAGAAATAAGCCTCTTCAAGAGCCAATAAGAGCCCAGAGGCAAAACATCAACCAGCCAACCAGCCGAGAGATTAAACATCAGCCAGCCCAATGCCAATGGTCACGCAAGCTCCTAAATCTCAAAATCTGTAGAGGAACAACCATTGTCTTGGTAAAAGTCTCCAGCAAGGAGCTGGGGAACTGCTGTGTCCTCTAGAGTCCTAGAGGGCCCAGAGGGTCCCATCGCATGAGTAGTCAGCAAGAGGGACCACCACCCCTGCCACAAACCCAGCTCTCTTGGCACTGTACCTGGTTTTCCCCTACACACAATTTTCTTCCTAATTGGGAGCTTGTTAATTATCCCAATACTTTGCAGAGGAAATAAACAGCAATTAGAGAAATAAGTGGTATTTTTATTCCCTGGCACTCTTGCAGAGCTCCCCGACGCCTCCCATCCACAGCTCCCACACGGGCACATGTTGCTGCCTGCTCCGGAGCTGCTGCCCAAGCGCTCTCCTCCGTCTGTTCCCTGGGAGCAGGGTGCTGCGGTGGTGGGCTGCCTTTCTCTCCCTTGGGTAGGAAGCGTTACTGCGTGAAAGCAGCAGGCTGTCCCGCTGTAATCTGTTTTAAAAGTCATAAATTGTTGAGAAAAGCCAGTTTTTCTGCACAACAGAAGGTTAGCGTATTTAAAGAGAGCACTGGAACTGTTTTTATTAATCAGAACTGCTATAAAGAAAGCATTTTAATTAACATAATCATCCTGTTTGAGAGAAGCAGCCCGTACCTCACAGATACTTTTCAAACTAAAGATGCGGGCTGTCAGAGTCAGTCATAATTAAGCAAAATGAGCTGGTTTATCTTGCTGTGACTCCCTCCTCCTACCCACACGCTTCTCTCTGCAAGGCGAACAGAGACAGCATTGTGCCATGGGGGTGGCAGGTCTCTCTGTGTCCCCATTCCTGCTCCATCCTAGCCAGCCAGTGGTGCCGAGTCTGGGCACAGACCAAGCTGCAAGAAGGCAGCCTGGAGATGGAGGTGGCTGTAAAAACCCCACACAATTTGTAAGACGTTGTTTCCAGCATGGTCTCACAGTCAACAGATAAAAGAGTTATTCTCATTGAAAAAAAAAAGACAAAAAAAAATAGCATAAAAAGCCTTGTTCTGGGCCGCTTGCCAGCAGGGAGAGAAACAAGTGAGGAAGGGGAATAAAAGCAGGTGCAGGCAGGCAGCTGTGTGGCTCTGGGTTTCTCGAGGCTCCCAGAGCCGAGCTGGAGCCCAGAGGGCAGCGTGCCGGCCCAGAGCTGCAGCTCCCATTGACAGCCCTCCTCCTCCTGCCTACAGCATGAGGCAGCACCACATGCCTTCAGCAGCATTTTTTACACCTCCTCCCAACGTCATAACAGGCTCAGTATCTCCCATGGCGCATCTCTGCCTACCCTTTGCTCCCCAGTGTTGGTGTCCCCCACACCAATGGCAAGATGGGGCACACAGGCTACACAAAGCAATCGCGCATCACCTTCAAACCCATTGGTGGCTGCCCTACCCAAGATATCTCATCACACCATCACATCCTGGAACAGGACACTGGCCTAGGGCTGAGGGTAGCACCTTCAGCAACCAAAGTCCCTTTAATAGCAGCACCATCCAATGTTTTAACAGGCATTTTAGTGGGTGTTCCACGATTTTGCTAACAACTCACCTTAATGTGCAGTATAGATGACTTCTAACAATTAGTGCTTTTCATTAATCTCCGTTATAAATAAAGGATGGCACCAAGTTGATGGGTCTGCCCTGAAATTGTACAGTGCCACTGGAGATGCTCATGCTGTGTCTTTAATGCAGACCCAGTGTCACAGCACAGGACCAAAGTCACCGTGCCAAGCCATGTCCCCATGGACTGCGGGGATAGGAGCACCCATCCTGCCCACGACAGCACCCAGTTGCTGGGCATCACCAGCCCTGGGGCCAGCCTGCATGCCCAGGTGCCACAGTCAACAGCTACTGCAGATAGAACAAGGCAAAAAAAAAAAAAAAAAAGAAAAATTCAAAAGAGAGATTTAATTTTTTTTCCTTTTTTTTTTGGCACAGTTTCCTTAAGAAAACAAGGTCTGTGCAATCATGTGCTCCACGTGTTGTCTGTCTCCCCTAATTACTCTCCGACTCAGCAGTCAAATTCAACAGTGTGTGAGTGACAGTTGGAAATCTCCAAGATATTAAATGCCTGAAGGTTTCATAAAAATAGGAAGATGGGTAGAAAGGAGAGGCCTTCCTCAGCTCAGCTGAGCCAGGCTGCAGAAGGAACCCATGTCTTGCAAGGCTCTGGAAGCTCCACATGGGAGAAAGGAACATCATAAAAGCCCTGATGATGCACAGAAAAGGCTGAATCAGAGGATCCATCTTGCTAGATACTGAAATCAGTCAATCTTCAGGTATTAGCCCCTGCAAAAACAGCTTTCTGTAGTGCTGATCAGCACATTAACAACGTGTTTCCAAATAAGAAATGCCATTTCCTTGGGAAATGCAGGTTTTCTTGGTGGAAAAACTAAAATATTCAGAAAAAACAATTGAACACGCTTTTCTACTTCAGTTCAACACAGACCAACACATTTCAGGTGTCTAAAAGGACAGCAAAGTTTGGCTCCAACTTGGCTAAACATCCCACATATCAAGTCCACATTTTCCTCACTTGTCTGAGCTGGAGCTGGAGCCCACATGTCCCATGAGCACAGGGGGGACCACAGCCGAGCAGCAGGACACAACCCAAACAACCCCTCTTGTGACAGTTGGGTGCTTCTCTTGAAATGCCGTATTGAACAAACTATTTTTACTTTTACATTCCTTGGGTTTTTTTTTTTCCCCAGAATGAAAAGGCCCCACCAGCCCTGAGAACCTGGGAGCCACCATGGAAAGTCCAGAAGCATCTTCTGCAAGTGACTTCCACTGAGCATGGGTTAGTCCCCACAGCAGCCTGCTGCAAGTGTCCCTGGGAGAGCTGGGACAGGGACACAGAGATAAGGAGAGCACAGGGCAAAGACATCGCAGCAAAGTCTTGGACTTGCTGCTGCAAAGGGTTTGTGGCACATGACAGGGTGTTCTTTGCATGCAGGCTATGAAGCACCCACTTTGAGATGTCTGGAGACCTATTTCTAAGAACAAATAAAAATACCTCTCCTGGTCCTCATTTGAGAGCTGGTAAGGAGGCTTCCAAAATTGGGTTCTCTCTCTGCCTGCACAGAGGATGGGGCTTTGACACCACAGAGAAGCTGTTTGTAGGTCTCTGTTCACAGGCTACCAGATAGGCATCCTCACCCTCCCTCACCAGGGCATCTGCCTTCCCTGAGCTCCCCATCCCTGCTATAAATAGGACTCCTTGCTGGAAGCACTGGGGTTGGCAGCACAGTGGCTCTCCCAGCTGCATCTCCTCCCTTTGCTGCCCCATCACTAGCTCAGCAGCACCCATGGCTTTGGGGAGCTTTTCTACATACAACCGGCTCGCACGCTCCTCTCATCTCAATCCAAAGCTGCAGCAAGACGAAGCGATGCTCATAAATGCCTTAGAAGGGAAATGTTAATGAGCACTGAGTGGAGGGTGAGAAAAGCCCTTAATCGCATTAGCTCTGCTGCCAGAGCAGATGAACATCCCTAGGCTGCAGAGCTCTGTCCAGCCATGGGGCACAACAGCAGCTGGGTAGAGCTGGCCTGGGAGTTTCTGCCCCAGCACGTGGTGTGGGAAGGGAAAATGTTGGTCAAAGCCATGTTGATTCCTCAAACTAAACCTTGACTCTGCTCTCATCAGACTTCACCTGGAGGCCTGCATTCAGTTTTGGAGTCCTCAGAGCAGGAAGGACATGGAGCTGTTGGAGTGAGTCCAGAGGAGACCACAAGATGATCTGAGGGCTTTGAGCAACCTGATCCAGGGGAAAGTGTCCCTGACCATGTCAGGGGCATTAGAACTGGATGAGTTTTAAGGTCCCTTCCAACCCAAACCATTCTATGATTCTACAATAAATGAAGATTTCTTTTGAGCTGATGACCTCCACATGGCTCTGAAATCATCGATCCTACTGGTATGGGACACTTTCTCGCTTTACTTGAGCAGGAGCACACACCTGCCCATGTCCCCAGTAAGTTTACGCGTTGATTGCATAAATAAGTCACACATGAGGTTTTTATACTGGGAACTCAACTCTTAGCTTGTGTAACTCTGATTACTTTTTTTAAGCAACCAGGAAATTATGATATCGAAATATATGTGTAAAATAATCATCTTCCTCAGCTAAACAGCCATATAAGCAGAGCCTTTTGTACTGCCCTGCCTTCCTATCCCCACGTACGCTGTGTGCACGCACATGTGCATTGCTCTACAACACACAGGGACATTTTTTTACAGTGACAGCCTGCTGCTCCCCCTTAGGGGGAAACGTGGTTTAATTTTTAGTATAACCTTAAAAAGGAGACTAGCAAAGCCTCGTTCCCATAAATTTTGTAAGTGACATTTACTACCCAGTACATTATTGATAGCAATGGACAAATCTCAAGTTTAGGATTTTGGTTCAGAGGAATAACCATTTTCTTCTGCCAGCTCTGCTGGGATGAGGCAGCTGTTGCTCGGGCTCAGCTCAGGCACTGCCTGGAAGATCTCCAGTGGCTGAGCCCTCTTCTCCTTCACAGAATCGTAGATTGTTTTGTATTGGAAGGGACCTTAAAGCCCATCCAGTTCCACACCCTGCCACGGGCAGGGACACCTCCCACTGCATCAGGGGCTCCAAGCCCCATCCAGCCTGGCATTGAACACCTCCAGGGATGGGGCAGCCACCCCTGCTCTGGACAACCTGGGCCAAGGCCTTCCCACCCACACAGCAAAATATTTCTTCCTAAAATCTCATTTCAATCTCCCCTCTTTCAGTTTAAACCCACTGCCCCTCATCCTATCCCTGCGCTCCCTGATCAAGGGCCCCTCCCCAGCTCTCCTGGAGCCCCTTTCAGTACTGGGAGCTGCTCTAAGGTCTCCCGAGACTCTTCTCCAGGCTGAACAACCCCAATTCTCTCAGCCTGTCCTCAGATGGTGGGTGCTCCAGCCCAGATCATCTCCATGGCCTCCTCTGGACTTGCTCAACAATCCATGTCCTTCCTGTGCTGAAGTGTGAAGCCTAATGTGTGTCCCCTACATACCTTAGGGGTCTTGGTAACTCCTTTTGGCTTTTGGAGACCCTATTTCTAAGGAAGACCCCACTCACCCTTGCCCATGGGCCAGGTATCAGCAATAACATGGCAACACTTCCCACCAAATCTCATCAGTTTGGTCCATAAAAACACCCCTGGCCGGCTCAGACCCCTGCCCATACTAGTTGGAGTGCAATGGAGTTTGCTTTAAGAGCACAATAGCTCTTCCTGGTCACTGAATCCAGCTCCCTGCTACCCATAAACCTGCCAAGTTTCCTTTTGAATACACAAAAGATCTCAACAGCTGTGTGTTTAATTACAAGGACTAGAAATCAGGCTCCACAGAGTCATATCAGGTTATTCCAGCTCCTTCAAACTGGCTTCATAATGTGCCAGGACCAGTCTGTCCCCCGCGGAGACTGGCATTTCCAGCTCTGCCTGAAAGCACGAAGGCTCAAGGAAACACAAACCTCAATGAGACCCCAAAGGCAGAGCTTAGAGGAGCCTGGGCAGGTGCTTTGCAGCACAGTCCTCTCCAAAATGTGGATGTAGGGGGTTTACATCACTGGATGGATGGAAAACATGGGTGCAAGGACAGAAAAATTGTTATCCGTGCCTGGCCAGACGAAAATATAAGGTGCTACTAAAATCTGTGGCATCCACACAGGTACTGCAAGAGACAGAGGGATAGGAGGTGCCATGAACCTGCCTTGGAGCTGTTCTGCAAATCCCCGGTGGGGAACAGCTCAGCACCATCTCCCATTGCTGACAGGGATGTGGCAGCATCCACTGCTCCTCTGAGGCACGGGGCAGGTCACAGGCGGCACCCCAAGGCTCGGCAGCATTTCCCTGGCTCTCCCTGCCCATCTGCAGCCTCCCATACCCCCTCTTTTACTACTGTGAGGCAGAACTAAACCCAAAGCAGCAGTTCCTTGGCACAGATTAAAGATTGAAGGAGCAGAAAAGAAAGGACTGTTAACAGGTAGTTAATTCTGGTAAAATTAGTGGCATTGTGATTTGCACCTAAGAAAAGCCAGACAGCAAATTTGCTGGTGTCAGTCCTGCCACAGCAAGTCCTCGATTGTTCCCCTGACTGCTGGTCCATGAGCTTCTGCACAGTTCATTTGAATTTCTAGGGTGCAGATCCTTTTGCAAACTGAACTCTAAGCCCTAAAAGGTTGAGGCACCTTCTCAGCAATTGCTGCAGTGTGGCACAGCACTTCAAAATAGCTGCAAGTTGGTTTTCCCCAAGCTTTGTTAAGGGCTGGAAACCAGAGAAACATTTTCCTTGGGCAGATGAGTGCTTCCCTCTGCTGAGGTGGGTCAGCATCCCAGATCATCCTGCATGCTCCCAGGGATGCCTCACTTTGCCATGCCCCAAGAGGCACATGGGCTCCCTCTTAGCCAAGTGCTGAGCAGAGCCACTGGCAGCTGCCCTGGCCACGCTCCAGCAGCTGGTCCTGCCCTCTCCCAGCACCAGCAGCAGCCCAGCCGCTTCAGCAAAACCTGGGACTGACCCTCACTTTTCCACCTCAAAACAAACTCAAGCCAAAGGCATCTCACAGAGTCACCCAACATGGCTGTTCTCTGCTATGAGACTCTTGGGGAG
The DNA here is from genome assembly GCA_033459285.1 of Clamator glandarius. NCBI lineage: Eukaryota > Metazoa > Chordata > Aves > Cuculiformes > Cuculidae > Clamator > Clamator glandarius. The sequence goes on along the minus strand of JAUNZM010000115.1, from coordinate 1,015,908 downwards.
CATTGCCTGCCACCCTCTCAACATGCACTTTGGCAACCTAAGCTGTTATTTTCCAGGTTGTTCAATCATTTCTATCACAGATATCACCACGCATCTCCCATTTGTAACACCTCAGCTGCTCCCCAACTCCTTCCCAGCATCTCCACTCAGCTAGGAGACACAAGCCAGTCTCTCTTGTGTTTTGGCAGAGGCTTTGGCTGCAGCCCCAAGTTTAAAAAAAAAAAAACAAATGAGACTATGAATAGAATGAGACAGCCTCGACGAGGCTGAGCAACATTGACTACCAAGATCCATCACCAATGCCACCAGGGTTAGCAGTGCTGCCCCTGGGAGCCCTTTCCCCCACAGCAGCAGCTCACTCTGAACTCACAGCTGAGCCAAGAGAGCAGTAATTCTTCCTCTCTGTTGATCAAAGGCTATATCCACACAGAGGCCCCTGGGGAGTTAAACTAAGGATCACTACCAGGTCAAGCATGTCTCCCAATCACAGCCATACACACATCTGCCTCTCCCAAGAGCTTGGAAACAGTCTCAAGCACAGTCCCCATAACCGCTCTATAACACATGGATGAGGAGGGAGGAAAACCCAGACTGGCAGTGTCTGAGAATGAGCTCAAGAGATGCTCAGACAACTTTCTGTTCCCTCTTGCTCAGCTGTCGATCCCGTGGGACCATCACAGGCACACGTTGGATGGAGGCTCCAGACATCCTTTCCCCCTACCCAAAACACTGTGTTTATCTGAAAACCAGCTTACTGCAGGTGTAAAGCAGCCCATGCCCTTATGAGTTAAATTTTAGCAAAAGCAATTCACTCTTCTGTCTGGGCACACCAGCAGCTCAATTTGTATTGATGAACGCCTCTTTTCTCTAAAAGCATGAGATCAGTTCCCCCCCAACAGAAAACATGAGCAACGCAGAGCCTCAGACCACAAAGCACAGGAGTTTCCCCACATTTCTCCCGGCCCACAAGGCAAAACCCCCACATCTGACATCATCTGCAAACAGAATCACTGTGAAACCCTCAGAGACCAGCGTACAGAGCAGGTTTCCAGCCTCTTCCACCAACTGCAAGACCATTGAAGCATGCAATAAGTCACTGTACAGGGTATCTTCATGGTGCTATGTTTGCTGCCCATTATTTTGCATCCCAAAGCAAGCACCCGTTGTGTTGCCAGCAGTCCCCTGCGAAATCCAGGAGAGCATCCCAGCCAGTCTCTTCCAAGGTGATCCCATCGACTACAGCAGGACAAAGCAATCAGGGAGCAGACAAGGAAAGTGCAACTTCCCCATCATGGAGAGCCTGCTGGGACTTGCTGGAAGCCATCCAATTAGTTAACAAGCAATCTAGAGCTGAGTCTGTCTGGAATCAGTAATTAATTTCCACAAGACAAGCAAGAGTGAATACACTGGCAGAACCCATGTCTGTCCTAGGGATGGACCCAGGAAAAGGAGGTTGGCTGAGCCAAACCCATACTGAAATGGATAGGAGCAGCTGGTAATGAGCAAGTGAAAGACATGTATCCCCTGGGCAACACCAGGAGAAAACACCACAACCAGCTCCCATCCCAAATGGATCTGCCAGGAGTTGGCACAGCCAAGCATCCCTGGCCACCCTGGAGCTAGTCCTCCACATTGATACCAGCCCATTGCAAGCTCAATGTATGCTGTGGTCATGCAGGCAGTGAAAGCTTTGCTTCTGACCAGCAGCAGTAAATTAAGCAAACAGTACACATCAGCCTGGCCAGGCACCTCCTGCTTCCACCATCCACAATCACTGAAGTTTTGAAAGTCCTGGAATAATTTATTCATGCCCATTTTCCTCATTAGTCTCCTGCTGTAGGTTCCTGAGCATCCTCCAGCACAGGACGACATCAGCTTCCAGGTCTGAGGTATCTCCAAGGAACCAGGCTGTCACAAGCAGTATCAGCCCTCCTGAATGCAAACAACCTCCTGCCAAGTTCTCGTGGTTGCAAATCAATGACTGAGCTCCAGGAAGAGAAGACCTGCTCCCAAGGCATGCGCTCCCAGCCCTTGCAGTTCCACAGCACCAGCTGCCTCTCCAGAACATGTCCCTGTGCAGCAGGGGATGCAGAGCAGCTCTGCATCCAGCCCCTGTGATAAATTAACCAGAGACTCGGGCATTTCAGCGCAGCTGCCAGCTCTGCAATGTGATTAATTTTGGGTGCAGATGAAGCTCATTTACCAGAAACACATGTTGGACAGAGAGACTACAGGGGCATGTGGGATGCCCCAGGGCACAGGGGAAAGCAGGAGTGGAGAGGCAAAAGGCAGGAGGCAGAGAGGGAAAGCAAGGAGTTGAGCCTGGGACATCTCCCAGGAAGGCTGTTTGCCATGTTGGGTGGCAATTGAGCATGTTGGGGGAGAAGAGCTCTGCAAGAGGAGAGCTATTGTCTCTGCTAACACACACGGCCACATCTGGGGAGAGATGTGCAACAGGAGGGGTATGAGGGGATCAGAAAGAAGGAGCTGTGAGGCAATTACTGTGCTTCAAGAGAGGAAATTCTACCACTGCCACCACTTCTCCCACCACTGCATCCTCCTACAGCCCATTTTCCACCTTCTCCTCTCTTTCGTGGGGACCGGCAGGTCCTGTCCTGCTTGTCCCCACTCTGCTTGCTCTTCATTGCTGACAGAATTCCTGCTCCTGCAGGAATTGCCTGAGAAGGCAGAACTGAATGTTCACTTCTTGATATAACATGGCCCCAGCATGGAAAAATCACCCACTTGGTTGTTCCATCCCTTGACTGGAGTTTCTCCATGTGCTGGAGCAGTGCCTAATGTAGTGATGCTGCTTGCATGACACAGTGAAACTCTCCCAAGGGCTGAGGCAACCTGAGTTGCCAGTGTAGAACAGCCTGAAAGCATTTCAGCAGCAGATGAGACAGCCCTACTCTTAATTTCCACCATGACATCAGATCCTGCACTGGCACATGCCCCAGGTCAGGGTCTGTCCCGCCGGCGGCATCAGTATTGCTCCTCCCCAGCTCTCTAAACTATCCCAGCTGGCAATACCTTTTGCTAGGAGAGCCTCTGCAAAGGGATCTGAACAGGCTGGACCGCTGGGCTGAGACCAATGGCAGGAGGTTTAACAAGGCCAAATGCCGGGTCCTGCACTTGGGGCACAACAACCCTAAGCAGAGGTACAGACTAGGAGAAGTCTGGCTGGAAAGCTGCCTGGAGGAGAAGGACCTGGGGATCTTGATTGACAGCGACTGAACATGAGCCAGCAGTGGCCCAGGTGGCCAAGAAGGCCAGTGGCATCTTGGCTTGGATCAGAAACAGCATGACCAGCAGGTCCAGGGAGGTTATTCTCCCTCTGTACTTGGCACTGGCGAGACCACTCCTCGAATCCTGTGTTCAGTTCTGGGCCCCTCACCACAAGAAGGATGTTGAGGCTCTGGAGCGAGTCCAGAGAAGAGCAACGAAGCTGGTGAAGGGGCTGGAGAACAAGTCTTACAAGGAGCGACTGAGAGAGTTGGGGGTGTTTAGCCTGGAGAAGAGGAGGCTGAGAGGAAACCTCATTGCTCTCTCCAACTACCTGAAAGGAGGTTGTGGAGAGGAGGGAGCTGGGCTCTTCTCCCAAGTGACAGGGGACAGGACAAGAGGGAATGGCCTCAAGCTCCGCCAGGGGTGGTTTAGGCTGAACATTAAGAAAAAAATTTTCACAGAAAGGGTCATTGGGCACTGGCAGAGGCTGCCCAGGGAGGTGGTTGAGTCACCTTCCCTGGAGGTGTTTAAGGCACGTGTGGACAAGTTGCTGAGGGACATGGTTAGGAATGGCTGGACTCGATGATCCGATGGGTCTCTTCCAACCTGGTTATTCTGTGATTCTAAGAGTGTCACCTGGTGTTAGGCACAAGCTGCCAGTGTCAGACTCCTCCACAGTTATCACTGTCTCCAAGCAATAGCATGGGCATGGCAAACACAACAGCCAAAGCAGCAGGGGTTCTCAGAGCAGATACAACCGGAGAGGATGACACATGGCAGCCCACATCTTTCACCAGCTGACCCATCCTAGCTTCACTCAGAGGGCAAGTGACACCAGGGAAGGGACCTGAACTGCTCCCAGCTGAGGCTGCCAATGTCACGAGCAATGCAGCAGTGGGTCAGCAGTCCCTGCACAGATTTGTTGTGAGGAGTAGTTTTTGGGGTGAGCCAATGCCCTCCAGATGATGCCCTCCAGCGAGATGGATGCACAGGGAGAGGGCATCAGGCCAGTCTGTCACACATCAGGATTTACCAGCGAGGGAGGGGACAAGGCAGGGAGGAACAGCAGCTTGTATCCCAATGCTCCTACATGGACAACAGCTCAGGGAGGCATCAAATGACACGGCTAGGAAACTGTGGGGATGGACTGGATGGAGGCAGAATGACCAGGGAACACTATGTGTGACTGGTGATGGAAAGAAGGAACCATCGCTGCTGGCATTTATTTGCCTTCAATTATCCATGCTGCAGTCAGACACATCTTAGGCAGTGATATCCCCATCACAGAGCAACTCTGTCCTGGAGCGAGGTCACACCAGCAGCACCTGAAACCCGAAGATCACCACAACCCCCCCTCTCTTTGACATTTTTTAGGCTCCAACTAGTGAACAATTTTCTGCTCAAGGAAAGAGAAACTGTTGAGTTCAGCAGGGCCAAGCAAGCTAGGACAACAGTAACAAATCCTTGGGCACACAGCCTGGTGTCAATGCCTTCGGTGGCACTCAATTATCAACCCAATGGGTAGCAGCAAATGGAGAAGCTGCTTTTTGGATAAACATGTCTTTTTTTAAAGAAAACACATGAAAAGAGCGAAGGCAAAGATGACGCAATGCACAGCTGCCCTGCTGCTTGCAAGACAGTCCAGCTAATTTATCCCAGCACAGAAACAGGACCCGTTCTGCTGAGTTAGCAGTATGGTAAGGAAACCCACAGGGACTTTGGAAGCGTGAAAACGTCAAACACAGAGTAGGGACTTGTGCCTGAGAAAGGGGAAATTTTATACTTCTGCCACTGGATCCCCTAAGAAAAAGCAAACAGGGTGGCTGGAGGCAGAGTGGGTAGCCCGAGAGGAGCCAGAGGACTGTAACTTCTGACTTTCGTATTTCATCCAGGTCATAAATGTTCCTTGAAACCTAGTTCCTCTGCAAGGTGCATTGAGAGATTTTTTCCACTCCACCCATTGCTTTACCTCCTCATCTTTCCAAAGGGCCCCACGCTGGAGTCCCATGGCTTGTGATGGCAGTGGCAAAGCCATCCCAGGTTTATTGCAATCATCATGGCAATTACTCAATTAAAGTGTTCAGTTCCCATGCATCAAAGTTTACCCAGGAAGGATCAAAGATGACAACACAGTTTCCCTTCACAGATTACAGAGCAGCAGCAAAAAATGTATCTCAGGTAGTTTTCACATTGTGGGGAAATAATTGTTCCAGCACATCGGTTTCTGTTCAAGGTCCAGCTCCTCAGCAAAGGCGTGTTTGGGCTCCTACACCTGCCTGAGGAGCAGCAGCAGTGCCCAACCCCACTGCTTCTCCAGCACCACACAATACTTTAGTACCAGCATGTTCTCAGCAAGGAGAAAACACCATTGCACTTACCAGAGCTGAAATCCTGCAAGGACCTGCTGGCCAGGCAAGGAACCTGAGAAGAAGGAAAGAGAGATGTGGTTCAGTGAGTTGGGCATTTTAAGAGGCTGACAGAGGAGCGTTGGCACTGCACCAGACCCACATGGGTCATGTTCCCCTGCAGCAGCACCAAGCCCAGCCCCACAGGGCACAGAAGTATTCCTTACACCCCATCTGCCCCCTCCAGCTGCAATAGAACTCAAGTCCTAGATGAGATGCCTACTTAATGAGCACATGGCCAGAACTGCTCAGATACAGACCCTCCTGGTTTCACCCTCAGTCTCGGCATCCAGGCACATACATGTGCTGCCTGGGGAGCTGGCTCAGGCACAGGGGACCCAATGGGGTCCCACAAAGCAGCCAAAGGGTGCTGAAGCCTAAAAGCAAGGAAATGAAACCTCCTTCCTTATGTTCCCTCCACCAGTACGTTCAGACAGAGCTGTCTCAGCAGAGCCTGCTGCACACCCACCCTGTTTCCTAAGCTGGCAAGAAAAAGAGATCCTTACTTCAACACAGAGGCTGGTTGGAAAGCAGGGTGTGCCAGGGCATAACTTCTGCTTGCTTTCATTTGTAAGTTCATTCTTGCACCCAGGTTTCCCCTTTGGTGAGAATCTGTTGCCCTTTCCTGAGGCAGCCTCACAGCACATCCCTGCAGCAGAGATGCCCTGTGCTCCCTGATGGACACTCCTCCTCTTGCTCCTCCTTCTCTCACTTCTCCCCCTGCCACCAGCTGTAGTAGGAGATTTGAGGGCAGCACCCACAGGCACAGCACCCTGGCTCTGGGCTGGGCAGGCTGCTCCTGTACCTCATCCCACTAAGCCTTTTGGAAACACTGCATCTCCCAAGCGTGCTCGAGAAGCAGCTGCCAGGATTGCTTTTGTTGACCAACGAGAAGCTCCACCAGCTGGGAACAAGGACCTGGTTGATGGCTGTGGCATTGTGAGTGGGAGGGAGATTACCACTCATCAAGGCCACCTAAATGCATTAGGGCCACCTAAATCTACCTGCCCCCACTCACCAGCATCTCTTGGTGCTTGGCAGGTGCCAGCAGGGCTGCAAGACACAGCACATCGTAGGAATTGACCAAGGGATTAAGGAGCGATTTGCTCCATCCCGATATGGAAATAGGACTGTCCCATCACCATTCAATCTGCCAGTGCCTCATGAGCTCCTGGAGCACGCCATGCAAATCTATGCTAAGAAGTCACAACAACACACCTGGGAAACCATAAATATCTGTGAAAAATCTCCTCATAAATCCAAGAGAAGGGGAATTTACTGCGCTTTCTTTGGAGATTTCTCCAGGTGTTCCCTATTAAGCCATTGTGCTCGTTTGCATAAGTATTCCTCAGACAATAGTCTTCTCTGCCATCAGTTATCAGCTCTGCAAACAGGAGCAGCTCTGGGTACGGTGCATGCAAACACCCAGCTGTAAAGATGAGGGACTGGTTCCTTACATCACCGGCTCCTCAGGGCAAGGGGGATGCTTTAAATCAGCTACAACCAGAAGCAGGTTGTGTTCCCTCAGAACCACAGCAGGTCCCTGGGTAGTGCTAATGTCCATGCAGAGGACTAGTGGCTTCTTAAGGACAGGCAAGACCCAGAGGTCTGTGTCCCTAAGGCTCATCCTGTAGCTCAGGGATGGGCACCCAGCATTGCCAAGCTTCTTAAGTCAAAAAAGAATAGTAAAAACTGAAACTCTGCCTCACCCATGGACCCTCATTTGGCAGATTTCGCCTCGAGCAGCACCTGCAAGGCTGCCCAGGTTAATTGCTAGGAAAGCATATTGTATTTCAGCTATAATATTTCTTTGCTTGTTTAATGTATCCTTATCATGACTTCCATGTACTTCTCTGCAGATGGGTAGGAGACAGAACAAAATTAATAGTACGCTTCCTTCCAGCCTGAAATTCTGAGCCTGTCCTCCGCTGAGTGCAATTACTGTGTATATGACTCCTTTAATCTGGCTAATACTGTAAGTATACTAGAGATTAAGGGATTTTGGGCTGCAAAGTCCATTTCATCCACCCAGGCCTCCGTGCAAGGGAACATGAGAAGGGGAAAGGTCTCACAGAAGCCCCAAGACTGAGCAGGGTCTGACCTGCAGGTGACCATCCCACCATGTCTCCTCGCTGCTGGGGACATCTCCCAGGCACCTGGCAGCTCCCAAACCCAGCGTGTGGCCACCCAGGATGCTCCCAATCTTGTGCCCAGCACCTCTGTCACATTCCTGGAGTGCCAAGCCCTCCCTAGTGTGGCATGCTGGGGACACAGTGGCATGGTAAAAGACTTAAGCGGTCACGGTGCTGCTGCTGAGAGTATTCTCCAAGCACCAGGAAAAGAGCTGTTATCTCTGAGCTGGATAGTTATTAACAGCACCAGAGAATTTATGCTTTGACCAAGGTGATGGTCTCTGTCTGCACCAAGGAGAGAAAAACTGTAATGCCAGCATGCCTGCAGGGCAGGACCACACTGCCAGCCCCTAGCCCCACACTCCAGCCCCTGTAGGGTAGCAAACCACAACTTTGTAGCCCTCAAGCTCAAGGAAGCCTCAAAAATAACTCTCCTATGGAGTCAGCATTCTTCCCTGGTTCACAGTAGGCACAGCCCAAGCCCTGCCACTGCTCCTGCACAGAGGAGAAGCCACAACAAACTCCCTCCAGCTCCTCCAAGCTGATGTAATACGATGCAGAGCAGATATAGGGTTCTTCTGTGAGTGAAGCAGAGCAAGGAGCCAGCTTTAAGTAGTAAAAGCTGCCCTTATGTTATGAGCTCAGACATGGCCTTATATATCCCCGAGCAGCAGAGGAGCCATCTCTACTTTGATCTGGGTTTGATTTAACATGGAGCATATCCCTCAGTGTTACCAGCTGGACAGTAGTGCAGTAACCTTGTTTTCCTCTGCTTTGTCCCTTTTGCCACCCACTGTGCTCCAGAGGCCCAAGGTCTACGTGCCAGAGCTGCACACTTCAGCTCCTTGCTCTCTGGGGGCTTGTGGCAGCCACAGAGCCTAGTTATGCTCCTCTCCCTGTACACCTCAGACACCTGTGGTGCCCACCTGCTTTGCCCTCCTCCGTGTGGCCCAGCTGTGGCAGGAAGGGATGCTCAAGGAGATGCTCCCTCCCAACACTGGGGTGTGGGTGAGCCAGCTCAGAGCCAGGAAAATGAGAGCCTGATGGGGTGTAATGCCAATTCACCGCCCATTAACTGCCTGCAAATCCTCCTCTCCCCAGCCTTATCTTTCCCTGCCATGTCCCCTCGCTCCCCCTCCTCCTCTTCCCAGGCTAATGGACTTTTTGGATGTGGAGACAGCTGTATAGGTACCCTTGGCTGCGCTTGGGAGTGGTGGGGCAGTGTCTCCAAGGAAGGCTGATGGGAGAGAGCCTGGTCACACCCTCCTGGTGCCTGTGAGCGGTGGGGCTGCCCCACTCAGCTGAGCTCATTGCCAAACACTCGCTTGCTCTTGCAGATTGACTATCAGGCTCCAAACGTTAACTTTTACAACACAATATATCCAGCACCAACCCACATTGTCAGGAGACACCCCAAAGCTACAACACATCTGGATGCAAATGATTGTTTAAACACCCCACACAGTCCTGTGCATATGCGATAGATTTACTGTCAGTTCTTGTAAAACCGAGAGGGATCAAATCAAACAGCAGAGCAGCAATGTCTGCTGGGCAGCAGGCGAGCAACCAGCAGTGCGATTCGAGAGCTTTGGCTAAAAAGGTAGCTCTGGAATACACAGCAGGAAAGCTCACTATGAGGCATCTTTGCTTACAGCTCCTACCTGAGTAGTGAATTTGACCTGTGAGCCCTCCTGACCCATGGCAGCCCAGCAGAGCACCGGCAGCTTTTTGAATCAGCACTTTCTGAATTCAGCCAGATTTCAGTGGTCTTTCACTGCAGTGCATGCAGAGCAGGCAGGGCAGGAGGGGGTGGCAGCTCCTATGCCCATGGGTACTGCCCAGCGTGGGCAGATGAGCTGCCTTGGGAGGATCACTGAAGTTTCTCAGGTCAACGACGGATGAAAACCACTGACAGTAGAGCAAAGGGTGAGCCAGCCACTCCCTGGGCAGGCAACGCAGGAATTCAGCAGCCAGCTGCAACACAGAGACAACAAGAGACGAAGGCCACAAAGATGATCCAAGGGTTGGAGCGTCTCCCATATAAGGACAGGCTGAGAGAGTTGCCCTCCTCCCCGCCATGGGCAGGGACACCTCCCACTGGACCACGCTGCTCAAAGCCTCATCCAACCTGACCTTGAACATCTCCAGGGATGGGGCAGTGCTGTGGTTTGAGCTAAATTAGAGTCAGTTTTCTGTCTCTAAATCAGTCACTAAGTATCTCCATTCTCTGAAAGCTAACTGCATGTTTTTCAGACAGCATTCTTCCTAGAAGTAATAACGCAGAGTATCGATGCAAAAAGGCCATTGCTTATACTTATTCCTATAGCAACCAAGGCCAATCTCAAACTGGTGGAGAAGTGCAGTACCTCTGAGGAGTGGCAAATACGGCAAGTGACCCTAAACTGACCAACAGAGTATTCTATCCCATGTACGTCATACTCGGTATGACATATAAAACTGAGAGATCATGAGGGTCTCACTCTCTCTTCTGCGACGTCCCGCATCCACTGAGGAGCTCATCTATCTGATTGCCCTGATCCCTGATCTGTACATTCCTGAATCCTGTTCCTGAGTCCAGCTGCCTCTTAGCTGAGGACCCATTCCCTTTTGTCTGCTCTGTAGGATTTGTGGTGACATTTAGTCATTGACGGGTGGGGGGACGATCTCAGATATTCTGAATATATTTTCATCATTATCATTATTATTAGTTCATTAAAGATGTAGTTTTAGTTTTCCAGCCCGCAAGTCTTTATTTTTTCCTCTCATTTCCCTCTCCCCTTTCCCTGGGGGTGGGAGGGATTTGGAAGTCTAACTGCACAGTTTTAGCTGCTGTTGGGCCGGGGCTAAACCCATGACAGGCAGCACTGACTTCTCTGGGCAACCCACGCCAGTACCTCACCACCCTTACAGGAAAACATTTCTTCCTAAGATTTCATCAAAATCTCCCCTCTTTCAGCTTAAAACCGTTCCCCTTCATCCTGTCCCTGCCCTCCCTGATCAAGAGCTCCTCCCCAGCTTTCCTGGAGCCCTTTTCAGTACTGGAAGCTGCTCTAAGGTCTCCCTGGAGCCTTCTCTTCTCTAGGCTGAAAATAAGGCACAAGTGTTGGACAGTCACTACTAGCAAATATTGCAGCCACTAAGTTAGGAGCAAGAGTAATAGTCTGTCTTGGTCCTTGGGGATGGCACGGCCACTGCAGTCTCAGCTGTGGCACTGACCTTCCCCACTAGCCTTTGCTCCAGCTCAGCAGGTCACAGCCATCTACAGGAGCAGGAACACTGAGGCTCCGAGGATGGGAGAGGAGAAACATTCCCAAACCCACCTATCCCATCTGGGAGAGCTGGTAGCATCAACACCAGCTCCCTAACCATAAACCCTGCAGCATCTCCCAACCCTCCCCAAATTCCCCTTCATTTTAGCTCCTGCATTTTATCTTTGAAAACCTCAACAGGCAGGGGTACAAAAAAAAAAAAAATGACAAACAATGCAAGAGAGAGAATACAACAGCCCTTGAAACCTCATCCTACCTTTGAAAAGGAAGGATGGAGGCAAGGCAAGAAAGCCAATATAAAGCCTCATTACCATCAGAAATCCTCTCTCCCTGCCCTTACCTCCCCACTCATTTCCATATCACAGGGGACACAATACCTTTCTTCTCTTGACAAAGTCCCATTTTTGCAGAGCCCAGCCGTCCCCACTCCCAGCACTGGGCTTACCAAGCTGCGGAACAAAAGCCAGGCTCACACCTGCCCTGGCAGGAGGTACTGGGGTGTGAGTATCCAAGCCCTTATCACTCTCTCCGGAGCAGTTTTTATCATTATTATTAGTCTGCTTCATCTTTTTTTTTTCTTAGCTTCAGGATCCTTTAGTCAGTCAAATTATACTCAGAGTAGCAGAAGTGGTGGAAAATACAGCATTATAAGGGGTTCAGGAAGTTATTTTCATTTCAAGGAGCATGTAAGAAAGGTTGACAAGTCTTTATTCTGCTCTTACGGGATAATCTGTAGGTTCCCAGCAGATATAGGGGAAAAAATTAAAAGCATCAGAAGAAATTACAGGAAGAAGTAAAACCCAAGTCTCTGCATAAATTGACGTAATGTGCAGCTTGGCTGACAGCTGAAGGCTCCAGAGGGTGAAATGTCAGCGCAGGGAGGAAAGGGGCAGCCACAGGCTCCGAGAAAGGCTGGGTAGAGGGTGTTTGGGTGCAGAGCAGTAGAATTCCTCAGCTCCCTTCAGCTGGTCTTCTCTCCTGCTAAGTGGACCTGTCACAGCTTTCCAATCCAAAGCATCGCTGACACAGCAGGCGGAGGAGGGAGAGAAAGCAAAGCAGCTCAGACATCAAGCAGCATCTCCCCTACCGCCCTGGGTCGCTGGATTCGTCCTGCTCCTGTCTGGCCACTCCGATAAAAGCTACAAGCATCAAGTCAGGCACAGCAATATTATTCTGCAAAGACTTCGGGCTCTCGCATTTACATGTGCAGTACGGGACCCTGGAAGCCCTTGGCAAGAGCCAAATGCAGGACCGGGGGCTGAGTCAGGGTGCTGAGGAGGGGGCCAGGACAGCAGGGCACTGTGCACAGGGCAGAGAAGAAGATGAACCATCAAATCCTCTCCACACCACCAGGTTGCGGAGATTAGAGATGGATGCACACAGTGTGGGACAGCGAAGGGATGCGGGGCATGGCAGGTGCAAGGCAGCAGGGTCCTGAACAGTAGAAAAAGGGGGATGAAGGCATTTGCAATGCAAGATAGCTTTCCTCCCAGCAGCATCACAGAAGAAAGGAAAGCAAGGTCCCCCTCTTCCTGGCCAGGTCACTGGGGTCCAGTGCAGCCCCCTCCAACAAGATAGAGTGGCCAACTTCGTGTCTCTTCGGCTGTTTGGCAGCTGAGCCATGCGGTGCTGAGGCGGTGCTGTCACCAGTGATTGATAGCACGGTTCAGGAGGAAATAAATTCCCAGGCTTTCGCAGGAGGTGAACTAGGGGGTGTATCCATCTTAAAGATACTTAATGAATGTGCCACAGCCCGCGGAGTGGCAGCAGATACATCTCTGCAGCCAGCACTCCCCACGCTGTTCCTTGTCAGGATCAGGCACAATTTAACAGCTTCTTATTGATTTTATTTATATTCCCCGGGCCCTGTCTATATTGTCCCAGTCCAACAAGAGCCCCAGCGTTACAGCAGGGACCCATACTTGCTTTTCCCTTCCTTCTCCTCATCCCTTATCCATCCTAGAATGCATAATCATAGAATCATTGAAAGGTGTGGGTTGGAAGGAACCTTAAAAATCACCCAGTTCCAACTCCCTGCCATGGGCAGGACAACCCTGATGCTCAAAGCCCCATCCAACCTGGCCTTGAACACCTCCAGGGATGGGGCTTCCACGACTTCTCGAGGCAACCTGGGCCAGGGCCTCATCACCTCTCAAAACCCTTCCCACTAGTACCATCCCTGCAGTCCCTGATTAAGAGCCCCTCCCCAGCTCTCCTGGAGCCCTTTTCAGTACTGGAAGCTGCTGTAAGGTCTCCCTGAAGCCTTCTCTCTTCCAGGCTGAACAATCCCAACTCTCTAAGATGATCCCCATAGGAAAGTTGGTCTAGCCCTCGAGTCTTTTTTGTGGCCTCCTCTAGACTCACTCCAACAGCTCCATGTCCTTCCCGTGCTGAGGCTCCAGAACTGAACACAGGGCTCCAGGTGGGGTCTCAGTGGAACAGAGCAGAGGGGCAGAATCCCCTCCCTCACCCTGCTGGTCCCACGGCTTTGGATGCAGGCCAGAACATTGCTGGTTTCCAGGCCAAAAGCTCAGGTTGAGCTTCTCATTCACCAGCACTCCAAGTCCTTCTCTTCAGAGCTGCTCCCAATCCATTCTCTGCCAGGCTTGTGTTTGTGCTTGAGATTGCCTTGATCCAGGAGCAGGACCTTACACTTGACTCTGTTGAACTTCATGAGGTTAATCACCTGCCTTAGGGCAACACTGGGGACAAAATCTGGTGCATGGCCAGAAAAGATACAGTTCTGGGCTCCTTGAAACAAAATAAGGTTTATGTGGGCTTCAGCTCAGCCCCTCAGGCCAAGAAAGAGGATGACACAGGAACACTAGAACAGTGGGGAGCACCAGCACAGCACTGGAGCAAACACTGGTGCCACCCATACTGCCCTGGCACCAGGCTCGGGGTTGCATCTTTGAAACTCAAGGCTAAATAAAATAAGGACCTTACAGAGGTCACCTTTGCAAAACAGACTTTGGGAAGTCTTAGCTTTTATGTAGCATAGCAGACCTTCATTTTCAAGGCGAGAAAAATGGCAATCAGCAGTTCTGGTGCGTGGCTTGGCTTTGTTTTTCCCTCTTTCCCTTAGGGGGAAAAAAAAGGAAAGGAAAGCAGCAAAGAACAGTAGAGACCCAGCTGACCTTTCTGGCTAAGAGACCTTGTCTGAATCACTGGCTGGTAACAATGAATGAAATGCCAGTGCCCTGCCTTATAAATACCAGTTTCCTCTTGGGGTGAAATGCCAGCTTTCGAACGTGGAAATGCTGCAAAGAAAATGTCACCCTCCCCAAGGTGTGAAATGCCAGCCTGCTGCAAGCGCCAGGGCTCACCCGCGGGACGACAGGCAGGGTAATGCCTGCTGCCTTCCTCAGTCTCCTCTCATCAAGGGTCTTCTCCAATAGCACAAGGGGGACAGGGCTTCAATGTGGGGCAGCTGGAGCATCAGTCCTCCAGCATCACCTTTAGCACCGCAGCAATGAGCAGCTCAGAGAAGCTTTCTTCAAGATTTGGGGGGTTTAGTTCTTTTCTTCTATTGGCTACAAGATTTGTCAGTCTGGCCAGTGAGCCAAACAAATCACATTTAAAGATTGGTTCAGATCAAGCCAAACCTGTTATTTCCAGTTTTTCCAGCTAAATGGAAAAACAATTGAGTATAAGAAGATTTTGTCATCTAAAGAGTTTATCGCACCCTGAACCCCTAGTTTGCAGTCAGCACTGCTGTTGCTGGGTTTAATCCTATTTTGTAAACACAGGGAATCATCCAACACAGAATCATAGAATTATAGAATTGTTAAGGTTGAGAAAGGCCTGAAGAACATCAAGTCCAAACATCAACACAATACTAACACGCCCACGACACCATGTCCTGAAACACCACACATACATGGTTTTTTTTAACCCCTCCAGGGGTGGAGACTCCATCACTGCCTTCGGCAGTCTCTGCCAGTGCTTCACCACTCTTTCAGTGAAGAAATATTTCCTAATAGTCAATCTAAACCTCCCTTGGCACAATTTGAGACCATTTCCTCTTGTCCCCGCTTGATACTTGGTTGAAAAGACCAGCACCAACCTCGCTACAACCTCCTTTTAGGTAATTGCAATGTACTGTCCTTGTGTGAATAAATGGTTCCCCTGAAGCTGGCAATGTTTGCAAGATCCCTCCCCTACCCTTTCCTCCCTACTCAGCATCCTCTTGTCCTGGATCCCCTGGTACCAAAGCCGGGGTACCAAAGCCCTGACACCAAGCCCACATTAGGTCAGAGCAGCAAAGCAGGAGAGACAACTCCCTCCCTTCGTGGCACCCCAAGGACTATCACTGGGAGCTGTAGGGCTGTGTAAATGGAACAAAACCTTTCTACCTTGTAAAATTACATCAGGAAATGAATGAAGTTGCTTTTTGTCATGTGGGAATTGGAGCTGTTCTCTTTCTCCACACCCACACCTTTTTTTTCTCCTCCAACCCCGTAAATGTGTGAAATAATTTTACCACCTTTTTTTTTTTTCTTTTGGTTACTCCTCCTCCCATCAGATCTCACCCTTCCTGGCATTTGAAAATAACTCATGAAAAGGAGGAGGAAGAGGGGGGGAATAAAAGGAAACGTGGGGATGCAAGATGGAAGGGGAGAAAAGGGAAAAATATAAGAGTGAAAATACATGCTTTTCTAAGCCAACCAGGAACGGTTCATTGCTTCAATTCCAGAACACGTTCTCTAAATGTCTACTAATTTGGGAAGTTTGGGAAGGTTTGCCTAGAAAGGAATTGGTATGGGCATGCTTGCCTACTCCTGCCAGCACTCTCAATGTGCAGGCTGCCATCTCTAACCAGGCACTAGGCTGCTGCAAGGCAATGCAACCCTCCGTGGTACCAGATATCATTTATGATTGGCGCTGGTCAGGAACCATCTGACTAAATGGATTTTCTCCTAGCGCAATGCTTATGGATGGAACTGAAACGATTGGAAAAAACATGTTGGGTTTGATAACCTTCCAGCTGAGCAAAGGCACGGCCCCAACCATGGTCTCTGCCCAGCAGCTCTGGGACCCACACGACATGACCACACAGCAAGGGGAAGGGTCTCAGCCACCTCCGGCATTCAGCTCTGGCTCAGAGTGGGCTGAGATTTGAAGGATTTCTTTCACAGCTGGCGCCAGCCTGGAAACCAGGCTGCTCCCGACTTGCCGGCAAATGCAAGCCATTAGCGCTGGAAGTAGCTCTGGGTGGTGGCTTCATGCCCGACCCTTCTCCCTGCCTCTTGAGCAGGAGGAGATCTCCGCAGGAAGCGGTTTTAATGCATCAGCCTCCATGTGCATCACGTTCAGGGCTTTCCCCCAAGTGCTTCTCTGTAATGGATTTAATCCTTGACCCAGAGCAATGCTGCCCTCCCAGATGTCCCTGGAGAATCAAACTCCAGGTTCCTCCCTAGCTTTCCTCTGAGGGAAACACAGCCAGGGGGGCTGGCAGCTCCTGCAGAATCACACCCCTAACGCCCCACATGCACCCCACAGCTCACCACAAACTCTCTCTCAGCCGCAGCAGTGGTGGAGCAGCTGGTGCAGGAGGAAGGATGCTCCCTGCCAGGGGAGGCAGCTGGGTCAACCTTCCCCTCCTACATCCTGAGCAATGTGGTACAGAGACAACCTCTCTCTCCAGCATTTCCTATTGCCAGCCAGATGTATGTCACGCACCCCAGCTCTTTGCCCTTTCCTGAAGTCCCTCCTGTCATTCCTGTTTGTGTTGGCAATCACCTGGGCATCCCTCATCTCCTTTCGATATCTCCTCTCTCCCTGTACAGCACTTTCCACCTCCTCCCCACACCTTTCCATTGGGCAGCAGCTCTAGGGCCAAAGGGATGTTTTCCAGCTTTAAATAAAAACCACAACTATTTAATTCATTGCAAAGCAAACATTTCATGTCCAACAAGGAAGAGACTTGGGGTTTTATGTTAGCGGCAGCACAAAGGGGAATCCATAGTCGGAGTGCCCGCAGGAGAGCTGGCAGTGGCAGAGAGCTGCTGTCAGAACCCCAGGGAGCAATCCCCAAGGATGAGGTCTCTGTGGGGATACGTGGATCCAGTGCCAAGTCCAAAGGATGCTTCCTACCCTTATCAGGAGCACAGCAAGTGCTTCTTGCCTTGAAAGCAGCAGCAGCCAAGAGGGGAACTACATCTTGTACAGTGCCACAGCAGTAGCGTGACCAGCAGGTCCAGGGAGGTTGTTCTCCCCCTGTACTCGGCACTGGTGAGACCGCACCTCGAGTACTGTGTTCAGTTCTGGGCCCCTCACCACAAGAAGGATGTTGTGGCTCTGGAGCGAGTCCAGAGAAGGGCAACAAAGCTGGTGAAGGGGCTGGAGAACAAATCTTATGAGGAGCGGATGAGAGAGCTGGGGTTGTTCAGCCTGGAGAAGAGGAGGCTGAGGGGAGACCTTATTACTCTCTACAACTACCTGAAGGGAGGTTGTGGAGAGGAGGGAGCTGGCCTCTTCTCCCAGGTGACAGGGGACAGGACGAGAGGGAATGGCCTCAAGCTCCACCAGGGGAGATTTAGGCTTGAGATTAGGAAAAAGTTCTTCACGGAGAGGGTGGTTAGGCATTGGAACAGTCTGCCAAGGGAGGTGGTTGAGTCACCGTCCCTGCAGGTGTTTAAGGTTAGGGTAGATGAGGTGCTTAGGAGCATGATTTAGGGATTGGTGGGAATGGTTGGACTCGACGATCCAGTGGGTCTCTTCCAACCTGGTCATTCTGTGATTCTGTGATTCAGTGCCTGAAAACACCAGGAAAGCTGGGCTGGGCTGAACCTCACCAAAGTGACAGCACATTGGGGAAAGCCTGGTTGCTCAGGCCCAGGTTCTGGCCAAGCAAGAGCATGCAAGACCATTCCCACACCCCAAGAGTGAAGATGAGGTGCCTGCATCACATACACTTCCCTTGGGAGCCTGAGCATGGTGAGTTGACCAAGCCCAATAGGCATAGATGCCCAGCCAACACACAGCAAAGGATGTTAGCAGGAGCTGAGTAGGACCATCTTGAGATCGCGATGGGATACTGAACATTTCTCCATCTGAATGCTTGAGCCCAGCAATCCACTTCTTTCCTTGGGAGATGCCACTCTGCAACATTCTCTCTTCCCACCCTCCCACAGAGACATTCACTTTTTCCAGCTGAGCTGAGGGAACAAACAAGTCATCACCCACTCCAAGTAGGTGGGCTGGCAACGGCCGAGGAAAAGATGCTTTATGTTTGGCGACAGTCCACAGAGCTAACTCAGCAAAGCCAGATGATAGGCAGCGAAGCCACCCTTTCCAATAATAGCACTGCACGGCATGCAGATCACTCTTGCTCAAGAGATCTCCAAGGGCTTACTGCAAACTTCATAATACCCCAGTTTCCAGCACATAGGAATGCTGCTTGCAAAGCTAATAATTTTCTAGTGTGTCTTCATTAGCCTTTAAACACTCTTTTTCTTTCCTCTTGCATCTCTGCAGCTGCTGGAGACCATAGGCCTGATGCTGCTCTTGTGTACAGTGGTATAAATGTGTTTATCCACAACTGAAAGAATATTTGCTGGATGTTACACCATTCTCTAGGGGTGCTTTTGGATGCTCATTGGCACATCATTCCCTTCACCTCCGAGGTGACAACTAGCCTGCAAGACCCCAGCCTACCAATGTAACCTGAGCCTGACACAGTTCCTCCTCCAGGACCCCACTTTTTAGCTCCAGCAACCGGCAGAGGTCTGTAGCTCTTGAGGTTCGCAGAAATCCCCTCTCTCCCAAGATCACAAAAGTGGTTTGAACTACCGAGCCTTGAAATGAGATGCAGCACCTTTCCCACATACCTGCCTGCACGCTACGGACCAAGAGGCAAATGCTCTGAAATATGCCTTAATCCTCACTTACAGAAGAGTCTCTTTCCAGAGCAGCAAAATAATTTTATTATACGGAAAACACAACCAAGGACCGTTCTGAAAGCCCTTCCCAAGCTATGTGTGAATAACCACATGTTAACAGCCAGCAAACCCCTCTCACTGGCAGGCAGCACTGCAGGGCAGAGCAACGTGGGCTTCAATTGGAAACATCAGCTCTGCCCAAGGCATGGCCAGTGCCAGGCTCTCGATGCGCCCAGAGTCCCATCCATCTCTCTGCTCCCCAGCATCCCCTCATGTTCTACTCTGCTCTTGGGACATTTGTGAGGCAGCTCTCCCAAGCCTGGAGCTGGGAACCCACACTCCTCTGCATCTCCCTAGGTTTCAACACCGAGTCCTACTTGTGGTTTAGCTTGGCTGAACCTGCTTTTTCCCAGGAAAGCAAGCTTTGATGGACATTTTTCCAGCCAGCTGAAAAGGAGCACAGTGCCTGCCAGCACTTGCACCACTCAGGTCTTCCTGGGGGTCTGGATGAGACCCAGCACAAGCATAAATATCTACCCTGGCTGGGAGATGACTGGCTGCAAAGCTGGCAGTTCAGCCTTACAAAGCCACGCTGAGGGAGACGTGGGGTTTCCATACTCTGTAGCTCCCAGCATAGGAACAGCCCCGCCACGTCTCTCATCTGGGATGTAACGTGGCAGGGAAGCACGACGGCCTTGGGCGAGCCCAGCTCTCCCACTGCAAATGGGGTTGGATGCGGGGCTGATTAGAGGGATTAAAAACCAGCTCAGCAGCTGGCGGCAGGAGGGATGTGCTGGCAGGGGCCAGACTTGCCAGCCTGCAGGATGCCACGAGAGAATCTTGAAAGGAAAGGAAGATCTGAGCCTGCACATTGCCGCCCAGCTCCCGCTCTAACGAGGGACAGGAACAAGCCGCGATTAGCAAAGAGCTCCCAGATGAAAGCAACTCCATCCCTAGGATCTTGTCATTATTTCACAGATGCTTCTCACATACCTTTTCTTTATTGTTATTTTTCTAAGGTCTCTCTTTGCTCTAGATAAATGGTGCCTCTGCAGCTGCGGGCAGCGGGTAGCGTGGAAGGTAAAGCAGCTGCCTGGACACCCGTACTCCACCTCCAGGGTTGCTCAGATGTAACAAGCAGCAGAGTCTGGCAGCAAAAACCCCACACAGGACCTCAGCCCACCTCCCCAGCCCCTTCCCCTCCTCACCAACCGGACAGGCTTTGCAATGGCTGGCTTCTCTGGGAATTGCTAAGAAATCCCAGAGTGAAAAGCACCAGTGGAGAGGGAACTGCCGTGACTCAGCCTTTACCTCTGCCTCTGGGCACGATTGCCATAAGACAATTTGAAATCCAAGCTTAGGAGATCCTGTCTAGCCTGCCCCAAATCTGGCAGGGAAAAAAAATCCTCCCTCTCCTCGAAAAGCTAAAGCCAGTAAATGGCAGGCAGCCATGCTCGCTCTTTCTTTGCACAACGGCCCTCGCTGAGACAGCTTCAGCCCGGGTTGCAGGGCACAGGGACCATAAAGGGATGGGTTGTCCTCCTACTGTGAACCAGAGCACCCAACTTGGCCCTTGGCCTCTCCCAAACCCCAACAGACCTTTTGCAGGGTTGGTACAACCACGAGGTGACAAGGGAAGGCAGCAAGAGGCAAAGGAAAAGGATTAAAAATAGATTTCCATTTTGTTTTAACTGTTGTAAAATAAAAGGTGCTGTAGCAACCATCACTGGACCAAAAATCATGTCCGTGTCTCAGGCCATGAAGCAGCTGAACAGCAGATGCATTTTTCATTAAAAGACTCGTTAATATTGCAGGTTCCTGCTGTAGACCTGCTTTCCCTGCTCTGGCTGATTGCTGGAGAGCCACTTCTCCCCCCTTCCTCACCTGGCAGAGAGAGGCTTCACTCCCCCAGCCCTGGACATCCCCTTCTGCATACCATGTCCCTGCCTTGACATCCCCAGAAGCATCTCCAGCCCCCATCAGCATCCTCATACGTGTCCTCAGCACTGCTAGTGGTGGGTAGCAATAAGCCCCAAGTCCAGCGCAGCCACTCTAGACAGGGTGAGCGGTATCGTATCATCAGCCCAGCAAGCGAAGATAAATAAGAAAGAAATTATATGGCATTTAAAAAAATAAAGGTGAGAGTGCTCCCAACTTCATAAGCCCAACGGCTGGTGGTAAAAAGAACTCATTTCCCCCTAATGAGAGATGACTACACTTCGTTAACTCAAACTTTCACATTAATCACCTTTTGCATCGCCTCTGTCTGCCTCATCAGTGTCAGGCCATGATAATACATGAAGAACATTAATTTATCCCCCAACTTCCCACTCACTAAAGATACATGGTGCTGCAGAAATGGATTTACCCCGGCATCCGACTCCCAGCACAACAGAGTTAATTTAAACATGCCACAGAGCCAAAGTCTTCTCTCTCCTATCACCTCCTTTTATTTTATTTCAAGGCCAGCAGGTAATAGGCTCGGTGATTAGAAACAACAAGCGGCTGGAGGCAGAACATCGCAGGCTGAGGTGAAGGTTTCTCCTCTTCTGCCTGCTCCCCTGCCCGCAGTGCCCAGCCAGAGCCACTCCCCTTGGGTACCTCCCTGGGCACAGGCACGCAGGGGGGCAGCACCACAGCACCCAGTCCTGCCAGCCCCTGCTCACAGCATTTGGGGGCTCTGAAAAGCAGCACAGGAGCCACCAACATAGAATAGTTTGAGTTGGAAGGGACCTTAAAGATCACCTAGTTCCAACTCCTCCCACTGGATGAGATTGCTCAAAGGTCCAACCAACCCAGCCTTGAACACCACCAGGGAGCTGGTGTTCTCTGGGCAACCCATGCCAGCACCTCACCACCCTCACAGGAAAACATTTCTTCCCAAGATCTCATCAAAATCTCCCCTCTTTCAGCTTAAAACTGTTCTTCCTTGTCTTCTCCCTGCACTCCCAAATCAAGAGCCCCTCGCCAGCTTTCCTGGAGACCCTTTCAGCACTGGAAGCTGCTCTAAGGTCTTCCCAGAGCCTTCTCTTCTCCAGGCTAAACAACCCCAACTTTCTTATACTGTTCCCACAGGCAAGGTGCTCCAGCCCTCGGATCATCTCTGGGCTCACTCCAACAGCTCCATGTCCTTCCTGTGCTGAGGACTCCAGAACTGAACACACGCCTCCAGGTGGCTCTCACCAGAGCAGAACAGAGGGGCAGAAATCCCCTCCCTCTCCTGCTGGTCCCTCTGCTTTGGATGGAGCCCAGGACACATTAGCTTTCTGGGCTGCAAGAGCACATTGCTGGCTGCAAGGGCACATTGACATGCAGGGACATCTCAGTGGCATGGGTCTTGATGCAGGCAATAATCTCTCTCCGTTCCCTCCATGTTGGCTTTACCATTCCTCATGTTTCCCAAACACGCTGTATTTTATTGAAATCATATGCAAAATGCTGCCTCTGCCTCCCACGCAGCTGTTGGTTTTGCAGCAAGGCTCTGTTAGAGATTTGCTCTCGCAAGCAGGGGAGGAGGGAGCGGCAGGAGGCTCTGTGAGGGGGCATGCGGCCGGATCCTGCCAGTTTTTAAAAATTAAAGGAACTGTAATTAATTAATTCTTCATTAATTAACAGAGACTTCAACGTCGAGAGGTGCAGAATGCAGAGGAGAAATTAAACAAAGAAAGCCAAGAATCCCCGATTGTTGGTGAGGTTTCTTCTGGTAGAAAAGCTTTTTAAGAGATTAAAAAAGATTCGTATCCAACTGAAGATGGAAGAAGACAGTGAGGAGCAGGAGGAGCTGGATGGAGCGGGCCAGTGCCACCCCCACGGGTGCTGTGGTCAGTACAGTCTCTAGCCCAGACCGTCCGGCACGGCAGGATTGCCACCTGCCATCAAATGAGCAGCAAAGGAGAAAGCCACCCACCAAAGTCCCCAGGGCTTGCCGGCTCGCTAGGAGAGGAAATATCCAACCTGTCTGGAAATCAAACAGCGGAGTCGGAACAGAGCAATGACAGGAAAATGAAACCTAACCTGACACCTTTTGTAATTGAAAACATCCAACACAGGGAATCCTCACCCCCGGTTCCGGTTGCTCAGGGGACAACACATTATCGCATCACCCCTCAAGGATGCAGCAGTGTGCGATGGAAATCCAAAGCCACTCCAACCCCGGAGCAGCTTCCTGAGCTCTGCTGGCTGTCAGAGAGGGTCCAAGAGGACGATGGCCACTGCGCCCCGGCTGCAGGTTTCTTGTGGCGAGCTCTGAGGCGTGCAGATGCAGCGCGCGTCATTAAAAAGCCTGTTTGCCAGGGATGTGAAGGACACAGAGCTCCTACCGGGAGAAGCGGTGCGGGCAGCCCCTGGGCTCTCCCACCAGCAGCAGCGAGGTGAACAGTTCCTTGGGTAAAAAGACCCCTACTGCTGGAAGAAATCTTCCCTACGGATACCAAAAAAAGCCCTGATTGAGTCTAGACCTCATGTTCAAATTTACGATGCTGTCCTCTCTACCACCCAGCTGGTGGCAATGAGCAAAGACCAAAGAACCTTCGTGGTTAGCTCAAAGTAGCCACCAGCTACGCACAGATGAAAATCAGAATAATAAAACCTGAGGATGCAGATTTCATGGCTTGCTCGTACCTCATTTGAAAGTGTTATATTATCCTGAGCATTAATGGAAGCCACATAAAATTAAAGTGTTAAAATTGGAAACAGGATGCTGTTTCGCTGCTCATCGACGCAGTGATCTCTTGTGGATCTCCAGGCTGAAGCCCTGCTTTAAAAATGCACACGTCAGGCACTGTAGAAGCAGGACCTCTGGCAATTCACACTTCCATCAATTAAAAATCCATACAGGAGTCAGGAATCATAGGCAGCAGAAAGCATTTGCAGTCTGGCTGGAAAGGCCAAGGAAGGAAGAAACAGAAAGTAAGGAAGGAGAGGACCGGGTGCAGGACGGATGCTTGCATCCCCATGGGCTCCAATGCCCCCACCCATCCCAGTATGACCAGTTTGGAGCAGAGCAACGTGACATCCCTGGAACACACAGGGCATGAACGGGGACCTCCTAAAGTCTTCCCATGCCCATAAAGGGAAAAGGTGGAAGCTTTTATGGTGGATTTTCCACTCTGACCCACCAGCAACACATACTCGGAGGGTTTGCTGCCAGGCAGGACATGAGCGTGAGGAGCTGGCTGCAAGGGAGGGGTTCACAGCATCATCCCCAAGCATCCAACACTGCAGCGTGGGCGAAGATCGAGGACACACTGCAGGCACCCACGGGAGCTGGCGCCTCGTCCTCCCTACCCAGCTCCATCCCAGGCAAGACAGTGGAATTAAGTACAAGTTATAATTAAGACTGGATGTTTGAAGAGAAACATAATCTCCATTCCATGGGATTCGCCGGCACAACAGTAATTAACGTCTCATTAACATTCGCCTAATTAAGCAGTTTATGAAAGTGGATGGATTTGCATACTGCTCCACTTCAGCTTCAGTGCATCCAGCTACACCCAAGCACCAGAATTAACCCTTCCAGGACATTCCCAATCACCCCCAACACTTCCCAGCCTCTCCCTGTGAGGCCACAAGCTGCTGCAGCTACACATCTCATAGCACCATAGAATCATTTGGTTGGAAAAGACCTTTAAGATCATTAAGTCCAATCATGCCTGTCCACTACTGAACCAGATCCCTGAGCACCTCACATGCCTGTCTTTTAAACACCAGGAATGGGGACTCAACTGCTGCCCTGGACAGCCTCTGCCTGTGCCTGAGAACCCTTTCTGTGAAGAAATTTTCTCTAATATCCAACCTAAACCTTCCCTGGCACAACTTGAGGCCATTTCCTCTCACCCTATCACTTGTTACCTGGGAGAAGAGACCAGCACCCACCTTGTTGCAACCTCCTTCCCAGGAGCTGCAGAACGTGATGAGGTCTCCTCTCAGCCTCCTCTTCTCCAGGTCAAACAGTGCCAGGTCCCTCGGTCACTCCCAGAATCCCGGGGCTCCAGACCCTTCCTCAGCACTGTTCCCCTTCTCTGGACACGCTCCAGCCCCTCAATGTCTTTCTTGTACTGAGTTGCCCAATACTGCATCCAGAATTTGGAGGTGCAGCGTCACCAGCCCCGAGTCCAGGGGTGGTCCCTTCTCTGCCTTCCTGCTGGCCATACCATGGCTAATACAAGCCAGAACACTGTTGGCCTTCTTGGCCACATGGGCCACAGTTGGCTGTTGACCAACATCTCATCGTGTGGTGCTACCCAGACCCAGGTAAAACATCTCCTCTCCATCTCCTCTTTTCCAGACGAACCCATCCGAAGCCCTTTAAACTTTCTCTGTTGGTCATCTATTTTTAAAACCCTTAGCTGCTTGCAGTGCTTTCCCCTGAATTCTCAACAGTTTCATCAGAGAAGCAAAAAAGACTTGTAAGAGGTTCTGAAGACGGTGAGAAATTTCTACCAAAATATTTCATGCTATGCTCATTTCCAAATATTCTTTAATGTTTAAAAACAATGACTTCAAGATTAAAGAGTTGCTCCAAATTCCAAACACCAGCTTAAAAGCAGAATGCAAAATGTCTCGGCGTCTTCCAAAATAGTACTGACATAAAGACTCTACCCCCTGTCTTTTAGGGTCATCAGAAGGAAAGGAAAACCAGTAAGAGAAGTGACAACCCCCACATGATGTCCTATCTCTCTCGGGGATAGCAGGGATCAGGACTACCTTTGCTGAGTGGATCTTGGAGAAGCAAGTGATGCATAACAGCCCATCACTTAAGAAGCATCCCACATGCAGCCCCTTAGTGATAAGTCACTTGAAGTGCTGGACATAATGTTTTCCACCATTAATACCAGCTTTCTTTTCTGGTATTGGATTAGTAAAGCCGCTGCGTCCATCATGTGCTTAAAAAGACTGTGTGCAAGCTTGCCTCCCCGCGATCTCCTCACGGGGCTAGGGTTGGGGGGGAACCAAGCTCTAGTTAGTGGTTAATGCTCAGAGCCAAGATACAACTTTGCAGCAAGTACAGTAGGAGAGAAAAATTCATGACACAGCCTTTCATTGAAAATCAATAAAGCCCAGACCTGCCTGTGATGTACACACTCAATTTATTCCCCTCCTGGCTTGCTTCATTTTCACCACTGGCCCTCGCAGATCAGTTCAGGTCTTTGCTGGAGGATGCAATGCCCCTACTCACCTCCCCTCTGGGTTGTAGAACCGATGCCACTAGAGACATGTTAGCATGGGATTGACACCTCCCTGCACCCAGCAGTCCCAGGCTGGTGGCCCCGTGCCCCTGGGCACAGCAAGCCCTGCTCCCATGGCTGCGATCCAGCACCCACAGCATCCAAACCCACAGTGTGGCTATGGCAAAGGCAATGTCAAAGATTTCTTCCATCTCACAACAGATTCTTACAGCTATAGCAAAGAGCCACGTGGGGAAAAACTCCTGATTTGCACTTGAAACACCTCTGTCTTGAAAACACATCTTAATTTTCCCCTCACCTTAGCAGCCATGAAATCCTCCTGGAAATGGTGCTGGACCAAGCCATCCTCCTGAGCCAAGCCAGGGCATCCTCCAGCTCCACCTGAACCAGACCCCTAACACTCCTCCCCATCCTGTCCATCCTTCCCCTCTGTGGGGAGCTTTGAGAACCCTGCAAAACAACCAAAATTGCTGCAGATTTAGACATCAAACTCCATCTTTTACCTTTTTGTTCTCCCCTCAGTCTCCCTGCCGATCCAGAAAATAATTCCAGAATGGGGGGCTGGCCCTGCACTTTGCCCATCCCCAGCTAACAGCAGACCCTAAAATGCTGGGGAGCTGGAGAACTGGCTGCTCCCTTACGATGCTGGAGTTGCATCCCTAGGGCAGGCATCCCTCTTGCAGGCAAATATGAATCCGAGCCAGGAGGGAAGCTCAGGGATGCAGGTAGCGGAGCATCCCCATATAGCTCCTGCCTACAGCCCCCACAGCCCCTCCAGCTCTCCTTCTTTTGCCACCCTCGCCCAAAGCCACCACAGTGGGACTACAGAGCAGAGGCAAATAGTCGCCCCTGTTGTCAACCCAGCCCGTCAGCAGCTGCCTTTGGTGTGCAAAGCAAAGCAGAGCAGCCCAAGTTGGGGAATTTGGGGAGAGGTGGGTGCCTGGCTGTGCTGGGGACTTTGCCTTCGCTCCGGGCTCTGCAGCACAACCTGACCTACTTTCTCCAACGGCACAGCCATACCAGCAGCAGCGGCAGCACAGGGTTTCTTCTTTCCTTTACCACTTACAGATGTCGTCTTATAAACTGGCAGCAAGATTGCAGTGGGGCTGGCCAGGACCCCCTCC
Source organism: Clamator glandarius (assembly GCA_033459285.1). Lineage (NCBI taxonomy): Eukaryota > Metazoa > Chordata > Aves > Cuculiformes > Cuculidae > Clamator > Clamator glandarius. Next base: position 988,680 of record JAUNZM010000115.1, on the reverse strand, counting down.
TCGCAACCTCGAAGCATCAGCTGTCCCCTCCATCACCTCCAGCCAGGCTCACTGCCTTTGAATGGGTGTCCTCCTCTCCCTACCCTTCCCCAAAAAATTCACGGCACATCTCAGCCAAGAGGAGCATTTATTGATCGTCTTATCTGTGTCTAATCCCAGCCAGAGCGCTGCGATAAACGAAGCCGCCTAAATAAAATGCCTTCCTGCAAGGTCTCTGTGTCCAAAGCACCGGGTTACTAGTGGCGTGTAAAGTGGGGCCTCAAACCCCCCTGTCCAAAGCCCCCAGACCCCTCTGCCCAGGGAAGAGCAGCCCATGATGGCAAAGGCATTGAAGCGAGGATTAACACATTGTGATGTGAACACCCAAAAGCTGGGGGCAGTGGTGGGGGGACAAACCAAACCCAAACCACTCCTTCTAATCAATGGTAAGCAGTTTAAACACTGCTTCTCTGCAGTTCAGGGAGCCCTAATTCCAGGCATGACCTGAATCTCTTTAAAGAGAAAAGGGGCGGGGGAGGGCAGCTCAGGAAAGGAGGGTTGGGAACCAGAAATGCTGGGGATGCTAATTTGTCCATGTTGCCTCTCTGCAGAGCAGCAACTGGGAGGAAAAGCACCTGCTAAAGAGAAGGGAATCCCACAGAGCAGAGATCGGATGGTGCATGCTTGCAGAAATCCCTGTTACCCAGCCTGGATGCAAAGGCTCGACGCAAGAGCAGGCAGAACCACGGACACTGCTGTCTTTGCACCTGACACAGCACCAGGCCACCTCCTCGGTAGTAAGAAGCCAGCAAAGCACACTCCAGCCCACCACAAAACGAGGCAGAAGGAGGGGAGATGCAAGTGAGCTCAGCCTAAATGTGGTGTGGCCGTATCCGGGTCAGCTGGTGAGCCTGCTAGGAAACATGGGTTTGGTCTATAAAAACCACAGCTGAGATGCTGGGAGCACCCTAGAGTGGCAAGGAAGAGGTTGGGGTGGCTCTGCCCTCTGAGCAAGGTGTGCCAGGGTGGCGATGGGCTGCCGAGGATGACACCAGCCATGCAGGACTGTGGCCAAGTGCCCTTCTCCCTGAGATTTCCAAAGTAATGATCCATAAGACAGCACTGACTAAGAGTTACAGCTGGTTTTCCAAAGGGAGATGGGATGTGGAGGAAGGGGGACTGAGGTTTCTGACTTGGCAGAAGGAGAGATGCAGTTTGGCGGCCACAGCCCTGCACTGAGGAGGAAGAATAATCGCCATCCCCTGCACCCCGATGGTGAGTGGCACTAAGCAGCATGCTCCTTCAGCAGGGAGGTGCCGTGCAGACCACCAGCCCAGGTCCCCACTCTGCATGGGAACAGACATTCCAGCTGCACTGGGATGGGAATGAAGCTGCTGACTGGATGAACCTGACATCCCTACGAGCCCATTCCTGGACAAGGTGCCTGCATGTGGCCAAGAGTCTTTCCTTAACTCAGCACTGCCCCAAATCCATTACAGCCAATGGAGAGACACTAGGCTACACTGGGCTTTGATCCCAAGCTGTTCCCACCCTGCTGCCCTCCTGGCACCCCATGCCATGTTGTCCCCAGGGATAATCATAAATCTGCCCCCAACCCCTCCTGGGACATCTGAGCTTTGCCAGACCCCATGCCAAGCACTGCAGAGCAAAGGGTTAATGGGTGATGGGGGGAAAAAGGCTGGGATACCCGGTCTTCCCCATGGCCCCCAGTGTGACCCACTCAGGCAACCATCGCTTCAGACCTCCTCGGCCCCAACTTTGGCCCAGCCTGGCAGGGTCCACAGGGACCTGTCAGGTCCTATCACAACTCATGCAGTCCTTTCTCCCTTCAAGACAGTAAAACAAAACAATTTTTAAAACATCAAATCAGACAAGTGTTTGAAAAACTGGATAAAAACAAAATGGAGAGGAGATGGAGTCAGCTAATCAGGTCCCCAACCCTGGAGTGAGGTGTGAGCAGAGGACAGATGGTGCCATCCCACCTGCTGGGCACAAGGAGCACACAAGGGAACACATTGCCTGGCACAGCCCCAGCAGAGCCGGCAGCGACCCCCGGGGCAGCCCCCAGGAGCCGTTCCACAGCCTTGGGGCTGGGACCCCTGGCAGCCCTTCGGCAGCATCCAAACTGTCACGTTAGCAAAGGCTGGCAGGATGCCCTGGCCCCGTGTAAATCCGACAGTGCCACAAGGGGTAAACTGGGGTCGCTCCCAGATTTATTTTTCTCCTCACTCTCTAAAACACCCACAAGCTCAGCAATGCTCACCTGGCAAGAAAGAAAGAGCCCCTAGCCCCTCACAGACCCCCAGTTCACCTCACAGCTCAGACATCTCCCACCACAAGGACTGAAAGAGGAAAAGAGCCAAAAAAACTTGATTCTTGCAGTTAAAATCAAGTGTGTCATTTCAGTAACAAATTGGCCATCCGGACTGGCAGAAATAGCTCTGTTAAAACATATATATACGTATCTTTTTTTTTTTTTGGTTACCTTCCCCAAATGAGTCCAAGAATGGGAAGCTTTTCAAGTTCCCGTGGACAGCTAATCTTCCTGCTCCCTTCCCTGCACCCAGCAAGGTAATTATCTGCCAGGAACCTGGCTGTGCGATGACTGGTTACACTGCTAATTAGCAGGAATGAGCCAGTCCCCCAGGGCACCCTCGGTCCATCCCCATCCCTCTCTGACTTGCTTCTCCCCCTCCTTCTCACCCCAGGGCACACACAAGAGCATCTTGTGTCTAGTGCTGCAGCAGGAGAGCCTTGTCCTCCTCCTCAGATGCCAGAGCTGCAAACACTCCCCTGCCCAGCCAAGAGATGAAGGACAGAGGACAGAAGAACCTCAGAAACTGCTGCTCCTTGTCATGAGGTTACCTGAGGGACCAGGACACAGTGGAGAGCACTACTTCTGCCAGTAGAAAGAAACATACAAAGTTCGTAATTTAGAGTCTACTTCAGCCTCTTCTGGGAGGGATGTTTAGGAAGCAGAGACTTCCCAAGAAGTCTTCTCCTTTCCTTTTGGGAAGAGGAAAGTTCTGAGCTTGGGGGCATTTAGCTCGCAGGAGAGGCAGGGCTGCTTTCCATGCCTGGGCTTCTCTCCTTGTTACTCCTCACAAGCTTCCCCACCTCCTCGCTGCCAGCTGCTGCCACCAGGCCAAAATAATGTTTAACTAAGCCATCCTCTTTGTTTGCAGGAGGGCACGGTGCGAGTTGCCCTGATGCTAGGGTGAGCATCTGCTGAGTGGCACAGAAAGGGGAGCGCTGGGAAGATGCCCCTCTTGCACGTGATGCGCCAGGAGGAGCATCCTCTGGTGCCTGGCCCCACAGACGCACACTGTGCAAGATAGGAGGGAGCTGCTGGAGCCAAGACACCCTTATAAGTACAGCCTAGGGCTGCCAGGACGTCATGCAATCGTCTTCCTCACCAGCAGCAGGAATAGGATCTCAATGGAGCATGCAGATGGACGCATTCTCCATCCTTGGATTTCAGAGTGCAGACCAGCTCCATAAGATGAGGAACTCAGAGGACAGCTCAGGCTCTCCAGATTTGCACCCATCCCTTCCTAATGCTTCCATGCAAGACCTCCGATGCCCCATGTCACAAGAACCAGTGACCTTGGATCTCAAAGGAGCCGCAACAGCAAGAACCGGGGTTATTCTCAGCACTTCAGGCACCCCGTTCGAGATCTTAAAGCTAGGCAATCTGCACAGAAAGACTCAGAAACTTCACAGCCTGAAGCTACTTATCCAAAGCTACACCTGGACCCAGTGAGGAAGCCCCAGATCATTACTCCAGGGGCTCCAAGACTTCACTGGAACCATACATACACACACACAGAGACCGTCCTCCATTCCCCCGAGGTTCCCACCTCTGACTGTACATCCCACCTCTCCCAGAGATCGTGGGGTAGGGCTGAAATGGCTCTCGGTCAGCCAGTGCAAGCCCAGGGCTTGTATGTTCCCAACACCAACCCCTGCACATTGCCTGCTTTGTTTAGCAGCTGCCCTCAGCCTTGCAGCCCCACAGAAAGAAGTCACTGGACAACTCCTGTTATTAACAGACAGGATCCCAGGCAGCCCCTGGAAGCCTTCAAGGTGGGACAAGCATAGGGTTCATTCCCATCTCCCATCATCATAAGGAAGACAGCTCTGCCCCCCTACTACCCCCCATTTTCCTGCAAGGCTCTGGGGCCCCCAAATGTAGGGAGATGCTCAGAGGCTAAACCGCTCCGGCTCAATGGGAAGAACAGGCACTCACCCAGACATCGTTCCTGGATACCTCAAGCTTCTCTTCCCATTCCCCCCACTCAACCAGGAGCAAGACCAGCTTGCAAGCAGCCACAAGACAAGCCGGTGACCGCTGCTCCATGCTCACCTGTGCTCTGCCCCTCCGGAGAGCGGCTTGAAGCTGCTCAGCCTTTGCAACAAACTCCCCTTCGCAGCAAGACATCAGCCTGTGGGTGCTGCTCGCCCCTTCCACACACTGGCTGCTCTGCCTTCCTTCAGGATTTTTTTCCTTCTTTCCCCCCCCCACCCCGAAGCGTTTTGAATGTGCAGATGCCCCAGCTTCTTAAAATTCAGCCCGGGGGCGTGGGAAGTGTTTTGGAACATGCCCAAGCTGTCTGCTCCGTGCATGCACGCTGCTAAAAACGATCCACCTACAGCCCCCATCTCCTGCAACGCTTGTCAGTGCCTTTCCAAAGATAAGCAAGCTTATACACGCAGCCGGGGATCAAAGTACCCGGAGCAATCCCATCAGGGCTGGGGGGTAGAAATTTGTCTGCTCAGAGTCACCAGGCAAAATTTTTATGTAGCAGCAGTGGGTGAGCATGGTGCCGAATGATGCCCTTGAGCCAGTGCTGCCTCCATTCCCTCTGCATCGCAGCAAGGAGAGAGCATCACCGCTGTACCAGTAGAAAACAGATGCAGGAAAAAAAACAATTTACTTGCTATCAAAAGATGCAGCAGCGGGACTGGGAGGGGAACACAGCCCCGCTCATTATAATGGGGGTGTCACAGCCATGGGCTGTGCAATAAATACGTGTTTAGGATACCCAGCTCAGCAGCTCTGCCCGACAGCTGAGCATCCACGTGGTAGCACAGTCCAAGGAAGCATAACGCGTCTCCTCCCAAGCAATTCTTAAGTGTTTTACCAACAACTAAACAAGCTACAGGGATTTAATGATTTAACCTGTAAAACAGGACTGGTGAAGACCAACTTGTCAAAGACACTAGCAAGCATCTGTCAATAGAGCACCCAGCCAAGGAAAAAAAACTGCACCACTTTACACCAGTTCAGAATCTGGCCCCAGCAGCCACCATGTTAAAAAAAGGAGGCGAATATAAAGCACTCAGGCTGAGATGTGGTCAGGGGAGCCAGACTGAGCCCTCCTGCCGCATGCAGGACATATGATGAAGGTCCAGGCCCCTGAGGGATGAGGATAGCAGGACCATCTCCAGCCCAATAACTCAACTCCAGGTTCACAACACAAGCTGTTCAAATCAGTGACAAGGTTGCTTTTCCCTTTGCTTTAAAATACCTCTGGCAATCTGGCCTTCAAGTGCTCATCAATCCATTCAGAGTAGTGTCATCCCCTCCGCTCCAGCACCACTTCACTACAAATTTGAGTGAAATTGATATTTTCCTATCTGAAACATGAAATTTCAAACACACAGAACATTGGATTTGAAAGCTGACTTTTGTTGGGAAGGTGCCTGTCTCTTTGTTCACAAAAGGGCTCATTTTTCCTGGAAAAAGGCCCAGATTTTGAGTGAAAGATCAATAACATGCAGAAAACAGATCCTTTTATTTAATTTTGCCACGATACCAAAAAGACTAGAAAGAATCCATTGCTGAGACTGAATGACTTCAAAATATTTTGCATTTGTTTACCCCAGTGCAATGCTGGAGCATTTATTCAAAGGAGCTCAGTGGGAAGAACACAGCCTCTGGGGCTCCCTTAGAGCATCTTCCCATCACCTGGTGGTACCTGCCCAGGGACAGCATCCCTGGCATCGCTTAAGCCCAACTCCAGCCCATTTTGTGGGGAATTATTAGACATTTGACCACTGCCTCCTCTGCCTTGCTCTGGTTGGCGGCCAAGGAGTGTCCCTCCCAACCCATTTGAGGATGACCTCTGCACATGCTAATTACAGGGAAGGGGAAATCAAACAGTTCAACATGAGCCAGCAATGTGCGCTCGCAGCCCAGACAGCCAAGGGTATCCTGGACTGCATCCAAAGCTATGGGATCAGCAGGGCAAGGGAGGGGATCCTGCCCCTTTGCTCCACTCTGGTGAGATCTCATCTGGAGCCCTGCGTTCAGTTCTGGAGTCCACAGCACAGGAAGGACATGGAGCTGTTAGAGTGAGTCCACAGGAGATCACAGAGATGATCTGAGGGCTGGAGCACCTCCTGTACAAGGACAAAGAGCTGGACTTGTTCAGCCTGGACAAGAGAAGGCTCTGGGGAGACCTTAGAGCAGCTTCCAGTACTGAAAGGGGCTCCAGGAAAGCTGGTGAGGGGCTCTTGATCAGGATGTGCAGGGATAGGATGAGGAGGAACAGTTTTCAGCTGAATGAGGGGAGATGGAGATGAGATCTTAGGAAGAAAAGTTTTCCTGCAAAGGTGATGAGTCCCTGGCCCAAGCTGCCCAGAGCAGTGGTGTCTGCCCCATTCCTGGAGGTGTTCAAGGCCAGGCTGGATGGGGCTTTGAGCAACCGGATCCCGTGGGAGGTGTCTCTGCCCATGGCAGAGGGCTGGAACTGGGTGATCTTGAAGATCTTTTCCAACCCAAGCCATTTTATGACTCTAAAGTTTTATTTCAATTACAGCCTTGGTGGGGGGAAGGAAAAAAAAAAACCTCAACCCCATGAGGATTCAGCATTCAAGATGCTGTGCAACAGTCATGACATGCTGCATCCTCCTCAATCCATATGGGGGAAAACTAACACTTTAGCAAATTTATGAAGATGTGTGAAAGTGATTATATTCCTGAAAATATCTCAAGTGGAACGGCCTACCTGGCATATTTTGTTAGTCATGAAACACGCTCCCTCCACCGACTGCAGTTTGTAGCTTTCCATCTGCTTAAATACTTTAAATACTGAAACTTTCTTATTTTTTTAAGCCAAAAGAGCATGCCGGTGGCAGCAGCATTGTGCTGACTCAGGGGCGCGGGATGGGGACATGCTCATCACCAGCAAAGACATGCAGAAGACAGCTCACCAAAAGAGCAGGAAAGCAAAGGATAAGTCCTGCCTCTGGCCAAGAAACGCAAGAGGTCAGCTTGTGTTAACTAAATTAAAAGCGTCCAGCAAGGCACCTCCAAAAGAGTATTTTCACAGAATCCTAGAATTGTTAAGGATAGAAAAGACCTCCAAGATCATCCAGTCCAATCGTCAGCTCACTACCACCATGACTCCTAAACCACGTCCCAAAGTGCCATGTCTACATGCTTTTTGAACCCCTCCAGGGACAGAGATTCCACCACTGCCCTGGGCAGCCTCTGCTGGAGCTTCACCACTCTTCCAGTGAAGAAATTTTTCCTAACATCCAATCTAAACCTCCCCCAGCACAACACGAGGTCATTTCCTCTCATTATATCACTTGTTACTGGGGAGAAGAGACCAGCTCCCACCTCACTACAACCTTCTTTTAGGTAGTTGTAGAGAACAATGAGGTCAAGTGTGACTGTGAGAGAGAAAAGGGTAAAGGAAAACATGTCTGCAGTTTGCCGTTGCCTTCACTTTGCCAGTAATAAAAAGCAACAGTTCGAAAGCTCACAAGTCCCACTGCCAAGTCCAGGTTTTGCCAAGAGGTGCACAGACTTGGTTCAAGATAGCTGCCACCCTCCCCACCTTGATTCTTGCTTTAAAGGGGAATAATGTCCCTTTCATCCCAAGGGACCTGGGCATAAGGCTTTAAGGCATCAGGCTTCCCTAAACCTAGAGACAGCTCTGGCACCCTCCCAGAGGGACCTGACTACCTCACCCCTGCTCTTTAGTTAATAGCTTCTATTTTAAACCCCTGGCTGGAGTTGCTCTGCCTGCAGTGGTGGGAGGTGGGGTGGGCATGCACAGGAGTGCACCAGAGCTCAGCACCAAAAGATTCAGCACACTGGTAGGAGTAGGGAGCTGCCTGTGAAAGCAGATGAGAAGGAAGCCCAGCCAAGGCTCCCCAGCTCAAAGGAGATGGCCAAGGGGGAGCAACAGAGAAACATCCTGACCCCACTGGAGGTGCCCTTAGATGTGTTGGAGCATCCTACTGGAAAGCTGGAGAGGGTCTCCTTATCAAGGAGTGCAGGGATAGGCTGAAGGGGAACAGTTTTAAGGTGAAAGAGGGGAGATTGAGATGAAATCTTAGGAAGAAATGTTTTCATGTGAGGGTGGTGAAACCCTCGCCCAGGTTGTGCAGAGAAGTCATGACTGCCCCATCCCTGGAGGTGTTCAAGGCCAGGTTGAGCAACCCAATTGAGTTGAAAGTGTCCCTTGCCCATGGAAGGGGGGGTTTGAAACTGGATGGGCTTTAAGTTCTCTTCCAACCAAAACCATTTTATGATTCTGTGATCCTGCACCCTGGGAAATCTCTGAGTATAAACACCAACCAAGCACTTAACCAGAAAGGGATCATTTTTAGTCATTAAAGCAGTTATCTACTGGTTGCAAAAGGCGAGGGTGGTTGCGTTCTGCAAAGGGACAGTGCAGTGTAGTCATGGTGTAACTACTGTGTAATTACTCTCAGGCTGATTACGGAGAATGATCCAGCTAGATGGAACATCTCAGATAGAACAACCTCCTCCCCAGGCGCGTGGGCTGTGCTGCAGACAACCCAGCTACAGATATGTGGAAAGTAGAGCAGAGACCAGAAGACCTCGATGAATATCTTCCCAAATGGCTGTGCAGACTTAAATATTAGGTGATTTATGGAGGATTCCCTCCAAGTGAAAACCTCTCCTACCATGGTAGTAGGGTTTTTATAGCTCATTCAGCTTTTCATTTGCTGAACAGCCTTGTGCTGTGTCCTCTTGCAGGATGGAGCCTCATCATTTGTGTTTTCTTACAGATTTTTCTTTTCCTAAGAGAAAACCATCTTTCCTCCTGTTTCCATAAGCCTAATTCTGCATCCCCAGCTGGTGTGTAAGAGTATTGGAGTTGCTCCCACTTTCCAGAGGGAAAAATCATATCAGAGACAGGGGCTTTTGTTCAAGGTCCAATACCCAGAAGAGGAGTTTCTCCTTCCAAATGGAGATAGCCCCCAGGAGAAATAATTCCACTGGAAATAATCCAGCGCAAAGAGGGTTTATTGCATCTTTTTAAGGCTCTATCCTACTGACAATTGATGAGTTCATAGCTTCCAATATCCATTAGAGGGGTTATTTTATTTCTTGTTAGCAAATAAAATAAAAAAAAGCAGAGCCTGAGAAGAGTAAAACCAGCTACAGAGACTAAAGACTGACAGTGGCTGCCTGGCAGACAGTGAGTGAAAATGCTCTGACAAGATGAAATGTTTTTTCTTTCATTGAAATCACTCCCTTTCCGAATGACTAATATGCAGCTATCGCACCATGGATATTTCCAGAGTGATGAGATGTTTTTAAAATATCTCACTGTGCCTCAAAATATCTCACTCTGGCTCAATAGATCATCCAAAACACCACCCACAGAAATCATAAATAAATAGATACTATATTGCTGTTAAAGAGCAGACTGGCCAGGGCCAGAGCAGCATTCTTCTTCAGCAAGTAAATCAGGCCACTGAACTCCTCACCTCAGTACGCCGCTCCAACATCCAGGCTTTCTAGAGATGGACACACAAACCTTGGGGAGGAGAGTTGGACACCATCTCTTCTCCCTAGCATCTTTGCAGAGCTGCACCATTACAGATTAGCTCCTCAATGTTGCAGATAACAGAATCATGGAATCATAGGATGGCTAGGATGGCTTGGGTTGGACGGGACCTTCAAGGTCCCCCCTGCCATGGGGAGGGACACCTTCCACTGATCAGGCTGCTCAAGGTCCCATCCAACCTGGCCTTGAACACCTCCAGGGATGGAGCAGCCACAGCTTCTTTAGGAAACCTGGGCCAGGGGCTCACCACCCTCACAGGAAAACATTCTTCCTAAGATCTTACTTTAATTTCCTTTCTTTCAGCCGAAAACCATTCCCCTTTGTCCAATCACCTAGTCATTCCCAGCAACCTCTGCTTCACTCTTCCCTCCCATTCCCTTTCTTACCATCATTAACAGGCATCACTGAGGGACTGGAGAGAGATGATGCCAAGGCCCCTGCAGTTCCAATGAAGATAGCTCCAACATCTGTCCTCAGCCAGAAATGTATTCACCCGCACAGACACACTCATCAGATGAGGCTCTAAAATATTTACTGCCCAAATATCAATCCTCATAAAGCGAGGCAGCCATTTGGGCTCGGGGAGGGGGAAGAGACAGGGCGGGTTGTCAATAATGTCATAACCACGGGCAATTTTATGTATCTCTGGAAATGGCCAAGGAACACGCAGTTTGACAGATGTGCAAACGGGTAATGCAGGCATCCTAGTTATGAGCATGAGGATGTCAAGAGGAATAGATGAGCAGTAATTCAAAGTATATTGGGCTTAGAGAAGTACACGGGCATCATAATGAATACGGGATGGGCACCGTGGTGGAGGGAGGGCTGCTGAAGGAGATGGAGGCATGCTGATCTGGAAACCTAGCCCCTGCCTGTGCCATGGAGCGGCTGTGGGGACAGGGGACATGGGCAGAGTCACACTGCTGTTGAGCATTAGTGCACCAACAGATGCATCAGCCTGTCTGTTGCTTTCTGGGGCTGGATCAACTTCCAGGCTGACTTCTCCTTCCAGTACTTAAAGGGGATCCCATCCAGTACTTAAAAGGGGCCTACATTGAAACACTCTTGCCCAGGGAGAGCAGAGTGATAGGACAGTTTTAAGCTGAAGATGGAGATGAGATCTTAGGAACAAATGTTTTCCTGTGAGGGTGGGGAGGCCCTGGCCCAGGTTGCCCAGAGAAGTGGTGGCTGCCCCATCCCTGGAGGTGTTCAAGGCCAGGTTGGATGGGGCTTTGAGCAACTTGATGCAGTGAGAGGTGTCCCTGCCCATGGCAGGGGGTTGGAATTGGATTATCTTGAAGGTCTCTTCCAAACCAAACCATTCTATGATTCTCCTTTCTGCTGCTCAACTGCATCTCTACACAAGCCTCTCCCACCATTGTGCCATCTTTCCTTTCTCATGATGAGAAACTCAAGGTTTTGGTCAGATACCTGCTTTTCGTCACCAAGAATTGTAAGAAAAAACCTTACCAGGAAAGAAATCAAAGTTTCAAGTTTAGGCTCAGCAGAACTACAACTTTTTTTTTTTTGGCTTCCAGCTCTAAACTAAAAAACAACACCCAACACCACAGCGAGGGCCGCCACCGCCTCCAGTGCCGCCTCCAAGGCACAGGCACTGCTCACACCTATGACTAGTGCCTTGCCCGGCATTTCCCCATCCCACCTCATCTGTTTTTATAAAGCAGCATCACCCAGACACATGCTACACCTCCAGCCGCACGCTGCCGCCTCCTGCGCACGCTCCCACCCCAGACCCACCGTTCCCAGCGGCACGGAGGACTACGGAGGCTGGCTGGCTTCCAACACAAAGCCAAGGTGCTGGGAATAATGAAAGTAAAATTAAATAGAAATGAGCACTGCTGGGACACGCTTCTCCTCAAAGTGTTGGCTTAGCCAGAGGAGTGCTACAGCACATCGCAAAGGGAAGCGTTAGCTGGTCCCAACCGACCATGCTTAGCAAAGCCCAGGACAGCACGCACAGACATCTCAGCTCTGCTCTTTTCCCCTCACATCCCCCCCAGGTTCCCCTCCTTCCACACTTCTAGCAGTGAAATTCCAACTCCCCCACCCCCTGTGATGTTCTTCAAAAGGCTACAGTCATCAGCTGTGGTGGTAGAGCCAAGCACACCCTTCCTCCCTCTCAAGTCCCCCCTGCAGTTTCCACAGAGAAGTTCATCGGTTTTCCACACCCCGGTGCTTTTAGGGAGGGGGAAATTACTCACAAAGGCAAGCAGGCAGGCTGTGCACCAACAATCTCCGCAAAACTGATTTTTCCTGTGGAAAAATCTATGAATCACTGTAAAAGTCAGTCTGGCTTGAACCAAGATACGCTGCTCACCATTGTTTACTTAAAAGAATCCATCAGCAATTGTTTCCCTGGCTGATTTTATGAACTATGACTTATCCCAACCATTCACTACTAAGTCATTGCAACATCCAGTTGCAAGCTTCCCGTGTCTGCTTTGGGAGCTTTCCCCGTGGCTCATGGGGTGCCACAGGGTTTTGTTAGGTCAAATGACCGATGACTAAATACGCTTGAATCTTAACGGAATGTTTCCTACAAGCCCTAGAACTCATATTTTCCCTTCCAGGAGACCCTTCTGGTACTATCTGTTCCTGCAGATGTGTCGCTCAGTGAATAATCCCACTAGAGCCAGGGAACCCCAGGTTGTTGCAGTCCTGGGCAGGGGGTGAAGAAGAGCCCAACACACAACACACCTCCCTCACTGCCCTTAAAACCCACACATTGCCCTAAAAACCCAGGCGCTGCCCTTAAAACCCAGCCAAGCCACAGGTGGGCAGGGGCCAGAAGTCAAGCAAGAGGGAAGGAGCAAGCAGGGACTTGCTTTTCTCTGCGTGGACCCAGCAGCTCTGACACAATGACACAACCAAGCAGGAACAAATCCATAACAAGAACTTCTTTCTAAAAAATGTCCTTGCTATGATTTAACTTTTTCTCTGGCAGCACCCTCCTGTGCACAAGAGCTCTGCCCTGACATGGTATAAGAGCAGCAATCTTCAATAGCCACAGCTGCAATAGCAGAAAAAAGAGATAATTGCATTTCTTGTAGCAGCAGTAACTTCTCTCAAGGAAACTTTTCCTGCTAATGAGGCTGTTCTGGTCTGAAATCCAGTGTGAGCTGAGAGAGCTGGTTCTGCTGCCAGCTCCTGGAGTATACAGGCAAACAACAGGCATATGTGGGAAAAGCAGCCTAAGAAACCACCACCATGATTCCAACCACATCACTTTGCAGCCTGCTGGAGTTCAGCTTTCCAATGCTAGCACCGCAGTAGTGAGTTGGTTTGTGTTTCCTTCTCCTTAATAAAAAACATATCCCACTATATGAGGCATTGTCTCCTCTGCCTCCTCTTGCCTTTGGCTATGAGTTGGTTGCAAGGTATCTCCCGGCAAAGCTGCACCTACCATCCAATCCTAGGCCTCTGCAGAGTGTTCTGCATCAGTGCCCACACACTTACAGGTCCCAGGGTGCCTGTGGCTGGCACCGCCAGGGGGGACAGAGGACAAGGCTTCTGCCGATGAGTGCCAGCTGCTAAGCGGGTCTCCTGGGCTGTAGCAGCTGGAGGCAGAAGCAGCAATTTGTGTGCTCACCTGGAAAGGCAGGCATCCTCCCATCCCTTACAAAGCTGCTGAGAAACCAGCTCCTGGCTCTTCTTCTAGAAGCTTAACAGCAGCGTACTTGAGTTGCAAGAAGATGCAAAATCCCCTCTCTCTTGGTCCAGGCACCCCTGTGGCAGAGCAAGAGGTGAGCCAGCTCTGCAGGAGAACCAGCTTTCAGGGAAGAGCTTGGGGAGTATTGGTTTGCAAACAGCTGGGACTCCATCTCCCCTTTTGCTGGGCCACACAGGACCATGTTTGCAGTGTTGCTGTGCTCTGGCACAGTTCCTCAGTGCCCAGCACAGTCCGGGGCAGAGACACTGCTCCCCTACTCCTCATCGGCATGCCAAGCACACGCATCCCAGCAGCACAGGGCTGCTCTCCCTGAATAAAATCTATCTACCCAAGTGATGGCAGCAGGAAGGTTTGGAAAAGTAGAGCAAGAAAATCAAAACAGAGGGAGGCTCAAAGCCACTGCTGAGCACAGCACGGCAGCTCTGGCTGCAAAGCCAAGGCTGGCAGCATCGCTCTGGTTACCTGCACGACCTTGAGAGCTGCAAAAGATGAGAGGGAAAGCCTCCAGTAGCAGCCAGGAATGAAAAAAGTCAGATACGGGGTGGAGGGGTGGGTGCCACACCAGAAGCGGAGCTCGATGGATGGGCCAGGCTGCTTCTAGCTCTATCCCACCCCCTTCTCCCAAAACACAGTTCACAACCCCAATACTTGTTTGCACAGCACTTCAGCAGCCCTTGGGTTTTGTTCTCACGTGAGCACATGTGGGAACAGGTGAACCGCCGCGTCCACCCTCTCAGACCCAGCTCTCACACAAGAGGAGGGGGAAGGCTCTGCCCACACTCCCTGGAGGGAAGGGCAGCCAGTCCCACCTCTGCCAGCACACAGGCAGGCTCCCCAGATCACAGCGTGCATATCTTGAGAGCTCAGAATAAATATTTAAAGGTGGAGGAAAAAAGCCTCGCTCCTCTCCACGAGCAAGTTCTCAGTCTTCGCTCTGGGATTTGAGGCAGAGACAGACAAAAATATGACAAAGGAGATGCAGGTTTCAGCAAATCATGGGCATATCAGAAGCGATAGCTTTCAGATGCCGGCTTTGCTGCAAGATAAATTCCCTCCTGGCCGTACGCCTGACAACCCCAGCAGCCCTTGGGGACTGCAGGTCTGGTTTCCCTGCAGACACGCAGGGCTGCAGCAAGCCCACATCCTCATATCCATCCACCCCAGGGAATGCCCAGCCAGTGAGGTGAACCAGAGCATTACCTAGATCCCTTTCCAAGCTAATTAAAGCTGATCCTCACCCATGGGGATGTGTGTTCCCTCCTTGCCCTGTCCTGCGAGCACGCACAAGGTGATGTGCTCTGCATCAGGGTGTTGGGCAAATGCTCCCACATTCCCATCCTGAGCTCTGCCAGTGGAACAAACCACTGCTCGGCTTTCTCAGTGCCTCACACAAGCGATGGCTGGGGGGAAGGATGGAAGGTGACAGTTCCACTCAGCTCCCAACAGCCCAGTGCTGGGCCGTCACTTGGAGGCAGTGGCCAGAGCAGCCACAGAGACCGGGCTGTTCTGTGTGGCAAGGCTGCCCTCAGGATGCTTTTATTTCCAGAGAGAGCTCATTAGTTCTGGTTGTGCAGGAGTTGTGGGTTGTTTTTTTTTTCCCCCTGTAACTAAGAGCTGGAAAACTCCACTGAATAACATCTCTGAGCACGGGTGGAACAAAGACAGGGCACAGTGGGGGAGAGCAGTAACAAAAAATGAGATAATCAAAGCTGCTGCTGCAGCCTTACATCTCGTATGATCTCTGTCTCATTTGGATTTCTCAACTGGAGCAGTCACTGCTCGCTCACACCTCTGTGGCAGCCGGCAGCCTCCAGTGTGGCCAGGGCTGTGTCCAGCCTCACTCACCCCACTGCCTGCAGGACTTGTGCAGAACTGGCTCTGCTCAAAGGGGAAAGGAGGTGCAGAGGAGGGTTTGAGGTGCGAGGAAGGCACACTAAAGGCTCCCCAGGAGCATGCCACTGGATTGGATGGGATGCTGGGTGCTAAAGGAGCTTGTGCACGCACTCACCAAGGAGGAAGTCTGTCACTGGCATTGCTACAGGAGAGGCTTAATACAGGCACATCCTACCTAGGGTGGGCACTAAGGGATGCTCCAACACCACTGCCCTGCTGGGATCCGTCTGGAGTGGCCACTTCCTTACCAAGCCCTGATGCTCTTCTCCCAACGCTGCACAGCCCAACACGTGCTCCAAGGAATGCAGCCGAGAAAACACATACTACTGGCAGGAGATAAGCCAGCTCCCCAGATACAATCACAAGCCCCATTATCTCCTTAACCCTTATATGTTTCATTTATCCATCCGAGATCTATTTCTTCTTATCTGAATCCTCCTCCTATTCTTTCTCACCTCTCACCCCATGGTCACTCTCAGAGCATTGCAGCCTCCCCAGAAGCAAAGGAGGCTGGATGAGAGCCTGATGCCCCAGGCTGCCACTCACCACAGCTAATGGGATAGACTCCAATTGACTGGCCCTAGCGATTTAAAGTTAATAAAATGTTAAAAGCAGCCCTATAAATCACCCATGCAGGAAGTGACCTGGACAGGAGGCCTAACGAGTTAGCAGAGGGTTTTATTTAAAAGCCATTTGTCTGAGAAGTGCAACACAAAGAGTCAAATAACTCTTAGGAAAAGAGCAGTGCTGGAGCTACCAGGAGGATCAGAGCAGGCTGGTTATTTATGGCCAAGGATGTCAGCCTCAACAGCGCTAACCAGCCCCAGCTTCCCTGGGCTGGAGCATCCCAGCGAATCCCAGTCCCAGAGATGAGAGCAGGGAGCTCCCAAAGAGAGTCTGGACAAGCCATATCTCAGCTGTGGCTTATGTTTCAGCTCACTGGGGCTGCTATGACTCTCTCACACACCTCTTAAAACAGGGCCTTCGTGCCCTCCCCCACCCTGCCGTATGCTGGTGACATCCACATCTTCACCCAGGTCCCAGCTCCCCTGGCAGAGGGGATTGCACACATGGAGAAGTCGTGATTCCCATACATTCCTGCACACAGCTGACACCTCTGTTTGCAAGGAGAAGCTTTAAAACAAGAGGCCAAAAAAACTCGGACCACAAAACCATTCCAGAAATCCAGTTTTTTGTTTTCTAAATCCAATTTCCTGACCTCAGCCATTAATTTTGCAGCCATCAGGAGGGCTGTTAACCCTGCATCAGCCTCAGCCCCTGCATACCAAGCTCTACTTCTTTAACCATTAAAAAAAAGCAGTCTGCAAAGTGTAAACACTGAGAAGGGTGTTTCACTGGGACTGGGGCTCAGCCCCCTCCTAAACATCCCCCTCCAGCCACCCCTTGCTCCCCCACTGCAGGAAGCCTCCAAAATACCCCCAAAGGCCTTTTACAGAGAGAGGAAAAGCAGTATATGCCTGGGAAGCCTCCAGATCATCGTTAAAGGGCAAATTACAGACAATTATCCTCAGAAGTACATTAGGAAAGCAGAGGCAGCAGCAAGGCGATGGTCCCACCCAAGCCTGGCTCCTTGCAGCAGCCCAGGCTACCTTCTAAAACCACAGTGAATTCACAGATGGGTTACGGTCTGCAAGCAACAGGTTGCACCAGGAGCTATTCCACCTTCAAAACCACCTTCTAATGGCAAGACAACAGCAGTTCTCACCCTTGATTCAGCACCTCACCCTCCCAGCTGTGCCCATGTGGGCAAGGCAGGAGATGCAACGACCAAAGAAATAACCTGACTTTCACTTGCATTTGCAAAGCCCTTGATTTTCATGGAAGGAGAGGATGGAAATCTTACCTTGTAAGAGATGTGAGAGGGAAGGTGTGGTTGGAGCCTGTTCTCCCTGCCAGCAACAGGCACCTTGCTGCGGGAGCGGTGAAGCCTTAGCAGTGCCAGGTGGCTGCGGCCAGGGCGCTGCTCCTGCGACTCTGCGGGCGCTGAGGGTGGCTCATGGCTCCTGGGCACAAGAGGCTATGAGTGAAAAAGAACAGGAGGCATCAGGCTGGGAACACATGGTCTCAGGCACCCACTGAGCAACCCACCCTACAGCAAATTTGACTTGGAAGTTAGGAAGGTGAAGAACTTTAAATATTGGCGTTTCTCTAGGTTGCTTTTACTTCCCTGCTCCCCATCATCAAGGAAACAAGAACATGCAGGTGGGAACCTTGTTGATCTCACACAGTTCTGGACACTAAATGGATACTTGAAAAGGTCACGCACCCCTTGAGAGGCTCCTGCCAGGTGGAGGGTGATACTGGAGAGCCATTATCATGAAATGGTTTGGGTGGGAAGAGAACTTAAGGATAATCCAGTTCCAACCCTCCTGACGAGGGCAGGAGCACCTCCCACTGGATCAGGTTGCTTAAAGCCCCATCCAAGCTGGCCTTGAAAACTTCCAGGGATGGGACAGACACAGTTAATCTGTGCCAGGGCCTCACCACCTTTGCAGGAAAACTTTTCTTCGTAAGATCTCATCTCAATCTCCCCTCATTCAGCTGAAAACTGTTCCTCCTCATCCTGTCCCTGCACATCCTGATCAAGAGCTCCTCATCAGCTTGCCTGGAGTCCCTTTCAGCGCTGGAGCTTTCTCTTCTCCGGGCTGAACAAGCCAAACTCCCTCAGCCTGTCCTCAGATGGCAGGTGTTCCAGCCTTCGGATCACCTGCGCGGCCTTCCCAGGACTCACTCCAACAGCTCCACATCCTTCGGGTGCTGAGGACTCCAGAACTGAATACAGGGCTCCAGGTGAGCCATTCCCAGAGGGTGTTACTGTGTTTCCAGCATCACTGGTGTGGAGAGAAAGAAAACACAAACTTGCCTTGGCAAGCAGCCCTGGTGCCTGTACTGATGCACACGCCAGAACACGCAAGGGAAGGACCCCACAGCTCAATGGATTCAGCAAGAGGTCTCATGAGGCCGGGGGGAGCCTTCCTCTCTGCTCCCAAAATGAGCGGTCCCACTGCCACCTCAGAAATACTAAGAGAAAGCATATGTCCTTGACCTGCTGATTTGCAAGTGCTCCTCCCAACTTCAATGCTGAAAGAGAAACAAGTCTCTTTCCTGATGGAAGAGGTGGCACCTTCACCCTTCCTCTACCCAGCTTCACCTTCACCTGCAGCACTATCCTCTCCCGTATGGGCTTGATTTAATACATGTACTTAGCAGTGAAGTCCCCAAGGCAGAGCTCACATCCGTTTTTGCGTCTCAAACAGTTCTGAGCAGTCAGTGTTTAACAAATTAATAATAAAGTGATGGCACCTTGAAAAATAGACTCTCCTGTCCTCAGCAAAGGGGCCACATCTCCCAATTACTCCGAAGGGCACTGGCTTTAGACCTTGCTGAGTAAATGGTATTTAGCCGCAGCCACCTTTTAATGGGAATGATGTGATTCTGCAACGGATGCAGTCAAGTGTATCACATCTTAAGATATCGCCACGCTGCACAGTGAGAGGGCAGGAGGGAGGTAGGAGGGAAGCAAGTGCTGTTAGCTTTGGCATTTTTTAGCACCATCCCCATCCCAAGGTCTGGCATCCTACCCCAAGTTGCCAATTATGCTCTGCATCTCTCGGTCATGAAAAGTATTTGCAAGGTTCGTGGCAGAGGCTGGCAAATATTTGCCAAGGATTCTTCCAAATCTCCAAGCCCGCCATGTGCTTGCAGCAAATTTATTTGCTGATCGTGGTCCTTGTGTTAATTTGCAAATGGAGAGCAAAGAAGAAGACAGCCGTACCGTGCAGGGGAAGTGAGAAAGGAAGATCCTATTCTGCAGGAAAGACAACTCCACCAACCGTAATGAGGGCTCAGTAATTAACACCCGCAGCACTGGAGCACTGGTGAGCCTAACCCTCAGCTTCTGATTCTGGTTGTGGGAGAGGAATGTGATCTTTGTGAAAGCAGCACGGGGCAAAGGAAGGATGCTGCTGGGAATGGGGACAGCTGCATGTCAGCAGCACCTCCGAGTAACATAGGTGGCAATTTCCTCATTCCCAGCCTGGGCATGTTGCAAAGGAGTGGGGGGAAAGCATCCTCTGCCCTTCCCCACTCCCCTAGCTCATTCCCCAAAGGTGTTCCAACCAGAGTCACTCCCTTGGCTTCTCCTCGGATCTTGGCACCTTACCAAGCTCCAGCCCAGGCTAAGCATGCCGCTAATTAGCTGCATTAATTAATCACAGTTTCCACTGTTTATTCTTTGATTCTCACACAAACACCCGTGCTGCCCAGCGTGGTGAACTGCCAGGGCATTCACCAAGTGCCAGCACAGTTGCAAAACAGAGCTGGTGGCAGTGGCCCTGGGGACTGGGGGAGGCAGTGATTGCCTGGGGCTGCTGCCACCACCGCAGGGCACAGCGCAGGCACATGCCTCCATCCCATGTCCCACCTGCAGCCATTGGCATCCCAGCCTGGTCTTCCTGTCCCCAGCCATCAGGATAGCTGTCTGTCTGTCTGTCCCTCCATAAGATCTTCCCCATGTTTACTCCCAGGAGTGGGCACACAAGCAGCTATCCGTCTCCCTGCGGCTAATCCCCCTGCACACCACAATCCTGCCTTTGCGCCCAACACCCCCAATCCCAAGCTAATCTCCAGAAAGCTCCCTCAGCCAGGGAGGCAGCAGAGGGGATTCCCCTCCCCCAGGGCAGCCCTGGTACCCCAAAGGTGCAGGAGGACACCCCGGCTTTGACTCCTTGCCGGTGCCAGCAGGCTGTCCTGGGATGAACTGGATAAACCATTACCTCTCTGCTTGCTCCCTTTTGTCAGGGCTGTTTTTAACCAGGTATTTTTGCAAGAGGAAAAGAAAAAGACACCAAGCAGAGAGAAAAGAACTGTTAGTCCAAGGGAGCCTGTGTTGTTAAATACAGAGAAATCCAAGTCTGGAGTCCAACAGAGGCCAAGGTTTCCGGGCTTTGACACAGCTGACAAGCTGGAGCACAATGAGAAAATATGTGCACAGAAATAGCCAGGCAGGATAAAGGATTTACTGCCTCTTTCACAGAAAAGAAAAGAATAAGCTTAAACACTCTATTTAGGAGCGGTAACAAAAAAAAATAGATCTGCAGGAAGAATATTTGAGCAGCAGGATTACCAGGAGGTGAAGGAAAACCAAATCCCGCCTGTCCTGGATGCAGAAGGGGATAGTGTGGCAGCTGGCTGCGCTGAGCAGCAACCGGGCAGCAGCATCTCCAGGGAGCATCTCGTTAGGCCACCCCTAGTCCCCAGCAGCATCCTGCAGCAAGCAGACATGCAACATGCCAGGTCTCGCCTTGGAGTCACCCTGGCTGCCCTCTCCTGGGTCACACCAGCATAAGCACAGCCCAGCTAATGAGGATGGGGCTCCCTGGCTCTCAGACAGGCTTTTCCACAATGGGAAAGCTCCAGGATCTTGGCTGCCCTCTGTTTCATGAGGAAATCATCTCAGATCACCACAGTGGGGCCAGAGCAGGGGAGGCCTGATGGAAGGAGAGCTGGGGCTGGCATGGGTTTCAGCAAACAGCTCACTATCTCTATCTCCTCAAGTTTGTTCTTGTTGAAAACAAAAGTTCTGAGTTCCCAGAAAGTTTCCTCTAACCTTTGATAAAAGAGAAACTCTCTGGAGGAGAGACAGGAACCCAGCTTCCCTGATGAAAGCATTGCAGTGGGATTTTGGGTTATTATTTTTTCTTTTGACTAGCGCCAGCCAGAACAGAGCATTGCAACCAGCCAGGCAGAAGGTCTTACCCTCTCCGTGGCAGGGGACCAAGTCTCCCAGCTGGAGACTAGGACAGAACCCACCCCTGGTCCTGCTGAGAAGCAAGTTAAAAGGCAAGCCATCATTTCTGGGCTGAAACTGTGCAAGATGCACAAATCCACTCACTCCTCAAGCCTGAAAGTGCTCATACCAGAGCAGCTCAGACTGTATTTCTGAGCAGCCTGGAACTACTGGGGGGTCATTTAGTCCATTACTGCTTGGAGAACAGGGATTCACTGCACCTAAAGTATGCCTGATGGCTATGGTCAGGCCTGGCCTTCAACATCTCCAGCAAAGCCAATCCCACAGCCTTCCTTGGCAGCTTCCTCGCTGCTTAATTGCCCTAATAGTTTTGCATTAATGTGGTTTTTTGTAAAAAGCAGCTGATTTCTCAGCAGCAACAAATACTTGGGAAAGCTTTCTCTCTGGCAAACTCTCTCTATTGTTCATCTCTTTCACAGCAAACGTTCCTAATGAAGAGGGAAAGAAGGATCTTGGCTTCTTTCAAAACAATCTGAAATATTATATTAAAAACATGCACAGAATGTTGACATATTGCTTTATACAGCAAATTGCTCAAGCTCATTCAGAGTTCGAGACTATTAAGGCAGCACATAGTTATGTGACTAGGAGGACAGAGCAGAGAGGAGTCCCTCTTTGGGGAGGTACAGGGCACCTC
Organism: Clamator glandarius; assembly: GCA_033459285.1. NCBI lineage: Eukaryota > Metazoa > Chordata > Aves > Cuculiformes > Cuculidae > Clamator > Clamator glandarius. Next base: position 966,790 of record JAUNZM010000115.1, on the reverse strand, counting down.
ACAGCAACCAGATGGCTCCAATTCCAACTCTGGCAGGAGCTGAAAGCCACCAGCATCATCCAGCCCCTGAAGGGAAGGATGTACAAGCACCACTCAATATGCTAATGGGAGGATTGCAGCAGGTTTCAGACCTGTAAATCCTCCCTGTCCAAACTTCTAGCTCCTCATCCAGACATCTCCAAAGGGTCAAGCCTACGAGGGCACAATAAGTAGTACACCAGACTCTGTCAGCAATGGGCACCCATGCTGCAGGAGCAAACCCTGTTATTCCTCTCCCCACACCAAGCTAAATCCCTTGGAAAGCAAGGAGAAAATCCCAGTTCAGTAGGTTCTGAGCTGGAGAAATCTGGGTTTATCTCTGTTAAGGAGAAAGAAGGAGACAACTCACCCTCCTTGTAAGCATACAAACATCTGAATGCTAGAGTCACCGAAACTCTACAATTTCTGTCCAATCTTCAAGTGAAATCCCATTCAGGAATACAACCTTTAGATCTCAGAGCCACCAGACCTCAGCCCTTCCCACAGCCTAACCCCAGACCTGGCAGCTATCCATCGACGCCAGTTGGGTTTCTCTCCCTGCTACTCCTGCTGGCCACACCATAGCTGATCCAAGCCAGGATGCTGTTGGCCTCCTGGGCCGCTGCTGGCTCATGTTCAGCCACTGCCAACCAGCACCCTCCAACCCTTTCCCACTGAGCAGCATTCTAGGTACTCTTCCCCAAGCCCAGAGCATTGGATGGGATTGTTGTGAGACCAAATGCAATGTTACTCCATCTGCAAGGTCTGTCCCTCACATAAGGTCCTGGCTCTCCAGAACAGGCTGGTGCAAAACCAAAGAGGTACAAACACAGCCCCATGCCAGGATGCTGCTAAAGTCCTCCAGGCAGTACACAGCCCCCCAGAAGCCTTGGCATGCTCCAAGCTCTCTGCCCTGCTTTGACTCAGGACTGCAAGCCCTCCAGGAAGGTCCAGCAATGCCTCATCACTTCCACTCTCTCCAGACTCCCATGGGTTTACCAGCACCAGCGAGCAGGCAGGCTCCCTGTAGTGAGATCCACTGAGCAAGAGGCATCAAAACTCCACAGAGGGACCCAGGGCTCCTTCTCATTTATATTCCCCTCCAGCCACAGCCTTCAACATGGTTGAGGAAGGCAAGAAAAGACAAGGCCTACAGAGAATGCCTAAAGATTATTTCTCTCAGCTTCCAATTTATTTTCCATCATTAATGCCTTTGAAAGTCCTACACATCCTGCAAACAGAAGAAGCATGTTAAACATGTGGGCAGTGGAGCTGCAAAACGAAGATGAGCCCATGCCTGGTCCAGGTGTAGAATCACAGAATCACCAGGTTGGAAAAGACCCACTGGATCATTGAGTCCAACCATTCCTATCAAACACTGAACCATGTCCCTCAGTGCCCCTTCCACCCGTCCCTTAAACCCCTCCAGGGAAGGTGACTCAATCCCCTCCCTGGGCAGCCTCTGCCAGTGCCCAATGACCCTTTCATGAAAATTTTTTTCCTAATGTCCAGCCTGAATCTCCCCTGGCGGAGCTTGAGGCCATTCCATCTCCTCCTGTCCCCTGTCACCTGGGTGAAGAGCCCAGCTCCCTCCTCTCCACAACCTCCCTTCAGGTAGTTGCAGAGAGCAATGAGGTCTCCTCTCAGCCTCCTCTTCTCCAGGCTAAACACCCTCAGCTCTCTCAGTCGCTCCTCATAAGGCCTGTTCTCCAGTCCCTTCACCAGCTTCGTTGCTCTTCTCTGGACTCACTCCAGAGCCTCAACATCCTTCTTGTGGTGAGGGCCCAGCTGCTGGGCAGATGTAGCATCAGCAGGTATCCTGCTAGCAGCACAGACAAGAGAAGGGCTGTGGTGCCAGCAAGCATCACCCTTGCTCCACAGAACCTGCAAGAGAAGCCTAGTATCACCTACAGAGAGGTCTTCCACCATGCACCCACTCCAGCCTCTTCCCACAGCCCCAGAAAAAGAAGAGCATCATCCCAATAAGCAGAGGTACCACAAGCCTAGGAGCTGAGCATGACACGGCAGCAAAGAGAGTGCAGGACTGCCAGAGACCGACTTGCATGAAGAACGAGAAGAGCTAGAGTCTTCTGTAGTGTAGAGAAAATTGCTTTTGCCAGCTATCTGCGATTCTAAAGCAATTACATTTGGGGGGAAGCCGAGAGCACGCTCAAGTGCTGCATGCATAGAGGCTACATCCTAAAACGCAAGAAAAGAGGAGGAAATAAAATAGAAAAGGAAAATGTCTTTTTAAAAAAATATTTGATTCAGTAAGTACTGAGAGGATAAAATATTTATAAATCCGGGAGGGCACAGATCTTGGAGGCAGCCAGACATCCCAGCAATGGGACAGCTGAGAACTCAGCAGAGGAGCCTGGGCAGCATGCTCCAACTGCTGGTCTCCTGGAAATCCTCCCTGGAAAGCTGTGACAAGGCAGCAGCTGAGCTCTGCTCAGCCCAGCAGAAATGGGGTTTGCCTCAGTTATGACAGCAGTCACCCTCCGCTCCAGCTGCTTGCACAGGAGGGACAGTAACACACAAGAGTCGCTGGAGTGCTAGCATCAGACTCGGGTCTTGGTGGGCTTAAACACCCTCAGAGAAATCATGGAATTGTCAAGGTTGGAAAAAAAAAACATTTAAGCAGTCCAGCTGTCAGCCCAACCCCACCATGGCTACTGAACTGCATCCCAAAGAACCACAGCTACACGATTTTTTAACCCCTGCAGGGATGGAGACTCCACTACCACCCTGAGCAGCCTCTGCCAGTGCTTCACCACTCTCTCAGCAAAGAAATTTTCCCTACTATCCAATCTACTCCTCCCTTGAATGAAATAAAGAGCTGCCTTAATACTTCTCTTTAAAGACTTGCAGGCTGACCCAAAACCCAGTAAGCATCCCAGCACCTACCAGTTAAAGCCTTTCCAGGCTCAGATTTAGACCAGAGGAGGCAACAGCTTTGTTTGGCCATAGATGTGAAGCTCCTTCAAGCTATAAGAAATACTTCTAATCTCCTTCCCTGACAAGCCAGCACCCTTCACCACCAGTTTTCTCCTATAATCTGCTGGAATTAGGAAGGATCCCAGGCTGTAAGCACATTTTCTCTAATTACCAAGGTGGCAGGGGCCAAGTTGCTTCAATCCCCAGAGCTGTTGCAGTGACTGCTGCCGGCACTGCTTAGACATCCAATTTATCAGGAGGATGCCCCTTTTGCTTTCTCACCACGTGTCTTCCCCTCATCTTTATCTGCTCTAGGGACAGGTGTGGGAAACGGAGAAGTGGCATCCACTGCTGCTGGTGACAGAGCCCCTTTTCAAGGATGCTGTTCCACTGTTATTACCAACTCTTGCCAAGTGGAATTGAGACATGAAGTAGATTTGTGCCCAAGATAATGGCGTTTATTAGAGAAGGTATTGTGGAGAAAACAAAAGCTAACAGTGGAGAGCCACTAAGAGGAACGCTTAAAGAGAATCCATCAAGAATACAAAGAGGAGCACCGTTAATAGTTGGTGCTTCCCATCAGTGACTAGAAACCTTGAGCAGTCCCTTAACAATGCCGGGAGAGGGAAGGTTATTGTCACCCAGTATGAAGTGACAAACAGCACAAAGGCATCCACACCTTCGAACAGAGCTTCATCTGACACCTTCCTTCAGGGTCAGAGGTGACTGAGCATCTCTGCCCCAGGGTGGCAGCCCCCAGCTCACCCATAAGTCTTCTCCTCACCTGTATGAGCACCATATGTTACCTATACCAAATGATATCTGTACCGTATGCTACCTACAGCAGGATGTCGCTTTCCAGCCCCTGTCACTGCATCCTGCAGCGGGATGGGGATGGAAGGAGAACCCCGGCTTATCACCACCCTGGAGCAACCAGGCACTTCTGGTAAACCCAAAGTTGCCCCTTCCATGCCTTGAAAATCAGGGATCCATCTAGATCTTCCTATTGGAGACCTATTCCTTTTCAACAAAGGAGGCCTGTTCCTGAAAAATCTTCCGATAAAAATGCAGTTTTGATGGGATAAACTTCTTCCATAAGATCTTTCACACACATATTTTATCACCCAAACCCTCCCCTTCTTCTCTGGGAGGATGCTCAAGGGCCAGGCTGGGGCATGAGCCAGCAGCGATGTGGAGGACGGCAATTCCGGACACAAGGGCATCCCCGCAGCCCAGCAGCTCCCAGGAAGTTTATTGCTTGTGACACGTTGTCAAAGCAAGACACGCCTCATTAGTCAGAGCTGAAGCAAATGAGAGGGCTCCTTAGCCAATTAAAAAATAACAACAAGGATGCTCTGTGGGGCCTGGCCCCTCCCTTTTGGCCCTGCCAGCAAGTGGGAAACCAAGGCAAGATGCAACACAGACCTGAGCTGCAGCTTCTCCCCATCACCAAGATGAATTCCCTATATCCAACAAGCAGCAGCAGCTAGGAGCAGACAGCAATCAGTACACAGTCAGGCTAGGAAAACAGAGCTCAAGGAACCACATCTGATACTTGAAGAGTTTGAAAATGAGAGGTTTTGTTTCATAGTTCCAGGAGCATTTTGTTTCTCAACTCTTGAAACAGAGCTCATTGACTCTCCTGAGTGGCATTCTCTGCTCTATTTTTAAAAGCTTTTCTTTTTTAAATGACATGGGTTTCCTTTGTGGGTTAAGCTGAGCTGGCACATGCCTTTTTTGTTGGTTTTTTTTTCTTTGTTTGTTTTTTCTTTTTCCCTCTGAGATTTATCAGCCTTTGGTGCAGAGGGCATTACAACTCTTCTCCAGCTTGCCAGCACTGCTGACCCCCTGGAGTTTTACACACCTCGCCTCCTCAGCAGCTAGAGGAGAGCCCACCCCAGGCCCCCTGATATGCAGCACATGGGGGGCTGCACCCAGGATTGAACAGCAAAACCCCCCAAAGCTCACGGAAGGGGAGAGGTTAATGCAGGCAAAATGGGCAGAGGGACCGTTTGGATGCCCATGGCATCGGTGGGCAGAACATCAGCTTCCCCGGCACCAGCTAGGGTAATATCTCACAAGAGCACAGATGTGCTCATTAGCAGAGAACACCCCAGCTCATCACTTTCCAAGTGGGCACCAGAGGAATCCAAGAGCTGAGGACAGAGCCACGGACATTGGATGGACCAGACAGCTCCGGCACCAGGAGATGGGCCTGCGGTCCCTGCAGCAGGGACTGGGATGCCAGACAACGGGTTTCACCTTACAGAGAACACTTCCAACAAGCAGTGGAGGCACCCAGGGAAGAGGCAGCTCTCTTCCTCCCACACAAGGACCCAGCAAGAGACAGGAGCCATGGTTCTTCAAGGCGTGGTTGAGTGGTGACGTGCCTGTGACTCCCAGCCTGTCCCCCAGGTGTGTGGATGCTCCCTCTGCCTTCCCCTCACTGCCTCTTGTCCAGCACCAAACAGGCTGAACCCAGCCCAGCTTTCAATAGCATTTGCCTAAATTAAACAATAAACAAGGAGTTGTTGCAGCTTTTCCCTTACACTGCAGTTCCTTATTAATCCCCACAGTAAACACAAAGGGAAAAAAAAAATAAACAACACAATTAACCTAGAGAGATACTTTCTGCTTAAAGACACAAATGGATGCTAAAAGCAGACAAAGGAGCTGGAGCAAATGCATGGAGAGGGAATGGGGAGCAGCCTAGGGGCCCTGGGAAGGCAGGGAAGAGTGGCAGGGCTTCTGCCAGCCATGCATAGGAGCCTCTGACACATGGGAGCCATCCCAGGAAAGGAACCGGCAGGGCAGCTCAGACCACACAATCCTACACAGCTTTCAGGGTCTGCCACCCCCTTCCTGAGGACAGGAGCACCCCTCATGCACCCCTTACCCACCCCATCCTGAACCAACCTCTCCTCCCAGCAGGTCCCTGAGGCCAGGTGGGCAGGTGCAGCAAGTCCTGGGGTGGAAGCTGGGTGCAGCAAGTCAAGCTCCAGGGAATGATTGGGCAGCAAAAATGCAATTACCCACTCAGAAAATGACCAGGGCACTGGCACCAGCCCCCTACACTGGGCAACTAATGCTGCACGATGCTGCTTTAATGAGAAATGGCCATTTGAAGCTTAACAGCTCTCACTAGCAGGTTCTCCCTTCTCTTCCCACTGTAGCAGCTTCCCATACAGTGCACCCAGCTAATTAATTACAGAGCACAATCCAATCAGTCAGGCCATCCTATTGCCGTTAAAGGCATTTAAGAGATAATGCCATGAAACTCCAGATGGACTGGCTTGACCCCAGCCTCCAACACCACCGGGGTATTTGGGAGCTGCCACTGGGCAGCTGACATCCCACATCCAAACAAACTGGAAAAAATCCACAGATGCTTACAATGCTCTCTGTGCGCTGGGTTTCTGAGCCTTCACTGACTTTAATCAGACCTGTGCTGTCTTCCTCCAGTCACCCCTTGCCTTGGGGCCGTGCAGAGCACACGCCAGCTTGGCTCAACACAAGCACAGGTGAAGGAGGTGCCACCTACCCCACTTTTGCCCACTCTGAGTTTGCTCTCAGCATGGCAGAGGGACAGATTTGAAGGCCAGATGCCAGTCCATCCTCTCCCCGCTGCTGCGGCACGTGCCTCACATATGGTCAGCAGCAGTGGAAGCTGCCTCAAGGTGTCATGCACCACTGATGCTGATATGCCAGGGCATCCTGATCCCTTCCCATCTCACTGTATGGCTCTGCTCCACCTCCCTGCTGCTCTTTCAGGTACTGAGAAATCACTGCGACTGCTCAGGACAGCCCAGCCTTACTTTGAAGGCAAGTGGAGGTAGGAGAGTGGTTAAAGTGGACAGCCAGCACCTTTATAGAATCACAGAATTATACAACAACTTGGGTTGGAAGGGACCTCAAAGCATATCCAGTTCCAACCCCCAGGTGTCCAGCAGGGGTATCTTCCACTTGGATCAGTTTGGTCCAAGCCCCATCCAACCTGGCCTTGAACACCTCCAGGGATGGGGCAGCCACCACTCCTCCAGGCAATCTGGGCCAGGGCCTCCCCACCCTTACACGAAAACATTTCTTCCTAAGATCTCATCTCAATCTCCCCTCTTTCAGCTTGAAACCATTCCCCCTCATTCTGTCCCTGCACCCCCTGAACAAGAGCACCTCCCCAGCTTTCCTGTAGGCCCCCAGCAACGATGGTTATGATTGTTGGTACTGATGTGCTGATCTCTATATGGGATGTTCTCAGTTTTCAGGGATGGTTTAAATCTCCTCCTCGGAGTAAAAGTGTGGGAGTTCAACTAAAAACTGAAGCACTGAGGAGGGAGGAGTTATCAGACCCCTTTGACAAAGGTGAGGGCTTGCACTGGCTCAGCTCATTTGCTCCTAAGTCAGTCACTGTCCCTGCCAGCACCACTGGCAACTGGTCCATTGAGTGGGTGCATTTGATACCTCAGGCAGCCTTTTTCTCTCAGTTACACCCATCTGAGAGCCAATCCTGACCATGTGTCCCTGGGAGCCACACTGGTTCCCAGTCCACTCCCTGCAACGGTGCCAGACCCTGAGAATCCCTGTGAAGTCTCACTGTGGTCACATAGCTTTGTGCCAGCAGAGCTCCCAGCCGCCTCATATTTGATGATAAAAGCAGCTGATTCTGTGATTTACTGATCCAATCCTTGGTTAATTTTTCCCCGCGCGGGGTGAAGATAAGCTCCTGGGATTTGCAAACATTTTGAGGATTGTGGTTTTAATTTTTTTCCCCTTATTGTGTTTGCACGCATCAAAAGCTTTTACGCCTTGATCCAAAGCCCAAAGTCAAGGCAGGGGATATACATCAAGTCTAAATATTCTCCTGTCACAGGTAGCATCAAAAGCTTGTTGCAGTTGAAATAAAGGGTGGATTTTGCTCTTGCTTGGTCCAGCCCATCTCACAGCATCCTAACATCCAAGGACAACTGTGGAAGAGTTTCTGCCCCTTGACTGCACATCCAAAATACTTTTGTCAGAGACTCCAAACACAGATAACAATAGCAAGGGACAGAAAGTCTCTTCCAAGAGTTGTCCTTGGCTGAACCAGCCCTGGCCAGGTACCCAGCTATCTTGCATGAGCACCTGACAGGCCATGGTGATCAGCAGCAGGAGCATCAATGAGGCTATTTGCAACTAAACAACAACCTACAAGTTTCACTACTGTGGATTTGCAAAGGAAAGGTGTGACTCCAGCAGGACTGGAGCACAGCTGCAAGCAAAACAGCAGCAGTGACAATGAGCACAAAAGGGGATGGTGCGGGGATGATGTGTAGTAGCTGGGTCTTCCTGAACACATCATATCTGAGCATCTACAAATCTCACTGTCTTACAAGGACACTCACTGAACGCCTCCTTACAGTGTCAGCAGCAGACAGTAGCAATAAGCAAGATGAACCAGAACTGATGGTGGTCAGTACGGATAAGGCAGAACCAACTCCAGACCTCTAACACAAGCTGCTGTTGGATGCTGGTGGGAATTGCATGAAGGCTGACTACTCCTACCCAGCCGCAAAAAGAAGTACAGCTAAATCATTACCTTGAACCTTAAAATAAAGAACATAATTACAATAACAACACGATACCACAGCTTTGTCCAGAAAAGCAGAAGCACCAGCTCCTCGTATTCACAACCATTCCAGCCAGCCAGCAGGGATGAGGGAGCACCATTTCTTTGAATCATTCATCTCATTATCCCCTGGGAAGGCTAAGGATAGAGGACCAAAAAGTGCTCAGCACGTCTGGATGAACAATAAAACAGAATATGATGTCTTTGTTCCTCCTGCTGGTGTGTCTCACACCAACAACTTACAGGGTCTGGCCATAGAGAGGATGTTGAGGCTCTGGAGCGAGTCCAGAGAAGAGCAACAAAGCTGGGGAAGGGGCTGGAGAACAGGCCTTATGAAGAATGGCTGAGAGAGTTGGGGGTGTTTAGCCTGGAGAAGAGGAGGCTGAGAGGAGAACTCATTGCTCTCTAACTACCTGAGGGGAGGTTGTAGAGAGGAGGGTAATGGCCTCTTCTCCCAAGTGACAGGACCAGAGGGAATCTGCCAGGGGAGATTTAGGCTGGACATTAGGAAAAAATTTTTTACAGAAAGGGTCATTGGGCACTGGCAGAGGCTGCCCAGGGAGGTGGTTGAATCACCTTCCCTGGAGGGGTTTAAGGGACGGGTGGACGAGGTGCTGAGGGGCATGGTTTAGCGTTTGATAGGAATGGTTGGACTCGATGATCTGGTGGGGTCTCTTCCAACCTGGTTATTCTGTGATTCTTTTCATGGTAGTGATACAACCATGGTGGGATGCCACAGCTGGAGGACTATGTGCAGGAACTTCAGCTCTCTTATCCAAAGTCAGCAGAGGACAGGAGGCAAGGAGAGAGATGCTCCATGCACCTCAGCACTTCAGCCCTGGCAGCATGGGAACATCCCTATGGACACCAAGCTCCCCTGCCACAGCCATTTGGAGAGGGAAGAGGCTTTTCCCCGTGGATTTGGAGAACCAGAATTCTTTAAACACTTATCTCAAGAGCTTCTGTAAAGCATTTCAGGGATTTTGGCAGGAGAAGGGAAGAGAACCTGTTCAATAAACCTGAGGCCACCCCTCCTTGCATGCCTACAAGATGGCTCCAGAGTGCCCTGGTTGTGGAGTTAATTCCCTTATTCTCTGCTCTTCCTCACAAAACAGTTTATGTCTCCTGATGGATTTGCAAAGACTCCCCTGGGAACCGATTAAAAAGATGAGCAGAAACAAAGTGATGCTGAAAAAGCATCAGCCCCTTGGAGGACAGCACTGACCTGAGGTTGTGCCATTAGTCCAGAGCACCCGCTCTGCACCAAGCCCCCAAAGCAAAGCACCAGAGAAAGCTCTTAGCCTTCAGCATCCATCTTCCCTTTCCCACAGCTGTAGCACCAAGATCACTGCTGGAGCCTGCACCGTCCCATTTTTTTGTACCCTGATATGAACCCTTCCTAGGAGCCGCCAATTAAACCACTGAACTGTTCTCAGCTCAGCCTCCCATGCATGAAAACGTCCTGTAATTTTGCACCTGCCAAGAGCTGAGTCCCAGCAGATTCATCTTGAACTGACACTTGAGGATAATTAAACCCCTCTCTTTTCTCTGTTATCAGCATAGCAGATAAAAGGAGAGCCCTGGGGCCCTCCAGTTGCCGTTGCAGTGAGTTGCCCCTGTACAAGGCAAGGAACATCAGATGAGACTCAGCTTCTCAACAGGGACTGGGACTGGGGGCAGGGGGACACAAGCTTTGCAATCTGCCCTAATTTGGCAGGGGAGCTGAGCAAGATGTTAAAGGCATGCAGGCAGCTTCCCTAGCAGGGAGGATCATCTGGTGAGCGGAGCGCTGGAAATCAGATGTCTGGGACCAAACCACGCACCCCACCCCACCCCCTTGATTCTAAACTTGGGGTATCATCCATGACTGAGCCATTGGACCCTACAGGTCCAGTCAAGATGGTCCAGACACCCTTCTCATCTCCTTTAGCTCCAGCTTCTGCTACCCAGGGCAGGGGCTGGCTGCCTCTGTACATCCCACTGCAGTCGGCGCTGGGTACCAGGTGCCCCGGAGAGTTAGCACCAAGTTGGGGAGCAGGTGGCAAGGTAGGCAGGCAACCAACCGGCAGCAGGCAGGTCTCTACCCATCTCCTGTGAGCGCTGCCTGAGGTTACTGTATGCATCGAACCTCAAAGCCAAGCTTCGATCGCAGCGGTTTTGAGGTTGGCGCTGAGCATCTTCCATCCCTCTGGGCTGGGCCTCCAGTAGCTCGGGCACTTCGGGGGGGGGGGCTCAGAACAGAGTGACCCCCACTTAACTGCCTCAAGAAGCCCCTCGCACCGGGATGCCCCCTTTCCTCCCAGCCCCACCGCGAGAGGACCAGCTCCCACTTGCGGAGCGATGCTCGGAGGAGCCGCAGGTCTCCCGGGAGCACGGGGCGGTGGCAGAATGGATCTCCCCCCTTCCTCCTTCAGCCCCACCGATGCCTCGCTGCCCTCCTCCTCCTCCTCCTCCCCCGTTACCTCCGAGGGCTCGGGCGGCGGCCGGGAGAGATGCTCCGCGCTGCAGCTGCGCTCGGCTCCGCGGGGCTCGGCGCATCCTCCGCCTCTCGGGGCTCAGCCGGGCTCCTGCGCCCCGCTCCCCACCGCTCTCCTCCCTTTGGCTCCGCGCTTCTCCGCTTCTCCCTCTTCCCCCAGGCGGCGGGGGCGAGCGCATACCCCGGGGTTTGCGGCTTTGCTGCCGCTCCCCGCGTTATCGCGGCTCCACCGACCTCCCGCAGCAGCAGCAGGAGAAGCAGAAGCAGCAGCAGCCGCCGTACCCAGGCGCCGCGCCCCCAACACCCCCCCCCGCCCGCCCCCGCCCCCCCCCGTTCCCCTCCGAGCCCGACAAATCGCGGTCGGGATTGCTTTAAAGAGAGAGTGGCTGCACAGCCAGCCAGGGGGAGGTGGGAAGCTGCTTGATAGCCACCCTCCTGGGGATGAGCATCACCCCCCGGGCTCCCCAGGTTGCTGGGCATGTGATGCAGCTGAGCCCCGACATGCTTGACGCACTGATGGCTGCAAAGGCAGCTTGCTGCCTTTGCAGCCATCAGTGCGTCAAGCATGTCGGGGCTCAGCCGTATCCCCACAGGCAGCCCAGGTGCTGAGTCCCAGTACTCGGGACACAAAGCAACCCACCTCCATCATTTTTGGAAGAGTGAAAGGCGCCCGGCAACCCAGCAGCGATGCCAGCCCAGCTTGGGGAAGCGTTCCTGGATCCCTGGGGAGAGAAGAGCTGGCAGCAGTTATTCGCTTCCTCGGGAACCCCGGGACATCTACACAGCTGGGGGACACCAGGACAAGCTGGCCCCAGGTGCACAGCAGGCACCATTCAAGGATGGTTTTATCCATATGATATCTCAGCAAAGCATAAGAGGAAGCTGTAGCTTTTAAATGGAGTTTACTCCAGCTGGAGGCCAGGGACAAGTGGGGTTCCCCAGGGCTCAGTGCTGGGTCCAGCCCTGTTCAATGTCTTTATCAATGACCTGGACGAAGCCATCAAGTGCTCCCTTAGCAAATTTGCAGACGACACTAAGCTGGGTGGAAATGTCGATCTGCTGGAGGGTCGGGAGGCTCCAAAGGGATCTGAACAGGCTGGACTGCTGGGCTGAGACCAACGGCATGAGGTTTAACACGGCCAAATGTCGGGTCCTGCACTTGGGGTACAACAACCCTGTGCAGTGCTACAGACTAGAAGTCTGGCTGGAAAGCTGCCTGGAGGAGAAGGACCTGGGGGTGTTGATTGACAGCGACTGAACATGAGCCAGCAGTGGCCCAGGTGGCCAAGAAGGCCAATGGCATCTTGGCTTGTATCAGAAACAGCATGACCAGCAGGTCCAGGGAGGTTATTCTCCCTCTGTATTCGGCACTGGTGAGACCGCACCTCGAATCCTGTGTTCAGTTCTGGGCCCCTCACCACAAGAAGGATGTTGAGGCTCTGGAGTGAGTCCAGAGAAGAGCAACAAAGCTGATGAAGGGGCTGGAGAACAAATCTTATGAGGAGCGACTGGGAGAGCTGGGGGTGTTTAGCCTGGAGAAGAGGAGGCTGAGGGGAGACCTCATTGCTCTCTCCAACTACCTGAAGGGAGGTTGTGGAGAGGAGGGACTGGGCTCTTCTCCCAAGTGACAGGGGACAGGACAAGAGGGAATGGCCTCAAGCTCCACCAGGGGACGTTCAGGCTCAACATAAGGAAAACATTCTTCACGGAAAGGGTCATTAGGCACTGGAACAGTCTGCCCAGGGAGGTGGTTGACTCGCCTTCCCTAAAGATGTTTAAGGTGCGGGTGGATGAGGTACTGAGGGGCATGGTTTAGAAATTGGTGAGAATGGTTGGACTCGATGATCCAGTGGGTCTCTTCCAACCTGGTGAATCTATGATTCTTTGGTGCTCAGTACATTCAGCAGTCATGCTAGAAGCTTTACCTGGTGATAATGGACCAAATCTACCAGCTCTGCAGGGCCTGGCAGCTCTGCTACCCATGAAGGAAGCCCCACTCCTTGCTCCCCACTGCACCCCATACCCAGTCTGCCCCTCCTGACCTTTCAGGAGCAAGCTCAGCCATTGCTCTGCAAGACCAATTAGCACCCTGTCCTACGTGTTTGTGACACTTGTAGTTGTACACCCAGCATGGGCTGCAGGAGACACTAATTCTTGTGGAAAGGCATACAGAGCTGCTCCCTGAGCAGCCTTCACCCTCTCCACAGGCCCTGTTTTTGTGAGCACATTCAGGCACTCATCCATAAAACCCATCACTACATAGCTCTCAGGGTGCTTTATTGCAACTTTGCAAGATGATTGAATTGTGCATTTTTCTATTTCCAGATCTCATCTCATCCCGCTGGCCCAGTTTGCCTCCTCCTTTTCCAGGACTGGGCAGGGAGGGGACACCGAGGGCCTGGCACTCTGAATCCCACCCAGGGTAAAGGCACTGGGCTCCCTTTCTAAAGCCAAACTATGAGCTTCCTCCTCAGAGCTGCCACCCTGCCATGCTCTTGCTTCAGATATCATCACCTGTTTTCGTTTTCTCCTGCCAATATCATCCTCATCCTTACTCAAGCAGGAGCCAAGGCTTGCAGGTCCATGGCTTTTAATCAAAACTGGAATTCTCTTCACACAGTTATCTCCATTTGTCTTGCCAAAATGAAACATGATGTTTGGCAAGGTTTATAGAGAATCCCAGCCCGTGCAGCCCAAGGAGGGTGTGAATGAACCCCAGGAAGGAGCGCAGGCAGCATCCCTCCGTACCTCACACTGCAGCACTGATGCTCGCTGCGTTCCCACTTGGCGTTTTTCATCAGTATATACGATCTGTACTAGAACCGGGTATTGTTACGATCTTTGAGGCTCCATCCAGTGGCCGTTTCCATCAGATGCTTTTGTGTCTTACTACTATCCGAGGCACGGTGCCAAACTCAAAATACACTGAAGGCAGGGAATGCCTTTCCTCTGGTTTCAAGAAAGAGGTGCAGGGTCAAAAAAACCAGCCCAGATGCCAGGGTTGGGTCTGGAATTATTCCTGCTCCATTAACACTAGATAGGAAAACCCACCTGGTAGGAAGATCAGGAAGTAATTAATGCTTAATATTAGTAATGATCTTATTCCAGCTCTGCTTATGATTACAACAAGCTTTGCTCTAGTCCACCGTGTTGTGCTGCATAAAGCAGCTATCTCCTGAATCTGATTTCCTGTTTGGAGATGATCTCTAGCTGAGAAATTACCTGCTCTCAAAACTGATTAGAGCCCTCATCAGATTCTTCATCCATCCTTTAGTCAGGCCTTAGAATATACAGGGAATTCAGAATAATTTAATGTTGGAGGTAAAATCTGGAGCTGATGGCCCAGCTGTGTGCTGTTTCCAGAGAAAATCTGGGAAGAGCAGTGAGAGCAGCAGGTCACCATCCCAAACCCAGGTGCCAAGAGCTGCCCCTCTCAGGTTGGTGGATACTTTAGCTCCCTTGGTACCTTCCCTGCCGGTGGCTGTTGCTGGCTGTCTCTGCCTCACTGTCCCTTCCACTCCTGAGCACTTTGGGGGCTGTCCCAAGCACCTGCCAGCCCTGGAGCAGGAGGAGGCTGGCATTAGCTGTCCCAGCCCCCAGGAATGATGCTCCCTGCCCTAGAAACTGGGGACACCAGGAGACACAGGCAGTGCACATTATGCCCAGCATATCCTGGAAGCAGCCTGGAGCAGGCAGGACCCTGCCAGCTCCCACTTCAGGCTCCTGCATTTGCAAGCAGTGGGCTTTCTGCTCCCTTCGTGTGCTGGTCCAGCTCTGTTTGGAAAACAATGAGGTATTTTCCCCCTCTGCTTCCCATGGCTAAAAGCTGTCTCTCAACTCCCATGGTTAAAAACCATCTCCTAATTTCCAGCCTACATTAGCCAGTTTAAACCTATTTGTTCTTGTGCCAGCACAGTCTTTTAGCTTAAATGGTTCCTTTCTGTACCTGGTGTTTACTTGCTTGATATATTTATGGAGAGCAATCATTTCCTTGCTTTGCCTTCCTTTTGCTGGGCTAAACAAGCCAAGTGCTTTCAGTCTCCTCTTATAATATATAGGTTCTCCATTCCCTCCCACCATGGTAATAGCCCTTCTCTGTACCATTTCCAGTATTAATTAATCTTGCTGGAATACTGGGCATCACAGTTGCGTGCAGTGCTTCAAACAACATCTCCCAGTGCCTGTTCCACCTGTGCTGATGCCACCCTAAAGCAGGCAACTGCAGCTCCAAGCACAACAGTGATAGGCACACACTGGCCTTCCCCGGGCCAGATTGTCACCAGAATGAGATGACACAGTGGGAGACCTGCCTGGTGCCTTCTGAGCACACCCACACAGCCAGTAGCCATCCCAGTCTGCTCCCTGGGTTGCCGCCTCACTCCTTCCCCTCTGGATGATGGCAGAGAGGTTGGGTGCTCTTGCATACTAAAGAGAGTTGATTTCCCTCCTCTCCACTGCACTGCAATTGTGTGTGTACAGAGCTCTCCCGTAGGGAGGGTTATAAACTCCCGTAGCCTTAAATGAAACTCACAGAGAACGCACAGACTCATCCCACTAAACACAAGAGGGAGATGGTATCACCATGCTCTGATGGTCACTAATAACTTTACCTCTCCTGTGCTATTCTCAGCAGAGATAAACCTCTAGTGTCTGATGAGCCAGAACAGAAATATCCAATGGCTCTCCATTCTTTTCTATTTTTGCTGCAAGCTGGTTAACCCTGAAATCCAATTACTGCTCATTATTCAGTGGAACTTGCCTCTTATCAAACGGACACATTGCGGGACCGCTGCGCCGAGTCCCAGTGCTAATGGAGCTGCAAATTACTCCTGCCATGCTGAAGAACCCAGAGGTACAACCCTAGGGGTACCACACCAGCACCCATCAGGGCTCTGGGATTCCTACCCCGGCATCCCTTCCCCGACTGCCCCTTGCTGCTGAACGCACTGCCCCATGCCCACTGCAGGATAACGCAACCATAAGTCTCAAGCAAGGCACGCATGCAGCAGCATTTGCTGCGAGGTCAGCTCCCAAGTTTGCTGCTGCATGTCCTTGCCCTCCAGCCCAGTGCTGTGGCCACAGCAGCCCTGCTTGGCCACCCATGGGTGCTGCATGCTGGCCCCACTCCTCAGCACACGATGAGTTCATCAGTCAGGTGCTCAGAGGAGTTGTGCACGCTGAGCAGCCTTTAAGCTCTTGGGGTTATTGTGCACCTTGTGAAGTGCAAAGGGCTGATCCAGGCGCTCCATGGATTAGCCTGGGAGGCTGGATGTGCGGGAGAGGCTGGCTCCCTGTATTAGCACGGGAAGTGGGAGCACAGCCAAACCCAAACGCCACCTAATTCACATTCAGCACTGAATTCAGCAGGTGGGGAAAGAGGAAAAAAAAAAATGCCTTGCAGTTTTCTTTGCTGATTAAAGTCATGGCACAGCAAGTTTCACCTACGTTCATTAGCAAGAGAGGAGGGAGGGGGATGTTCCCAACAGCAGCTGCTGCCGTTGCTCCCCTGGCACCAAAGAGGCAGCCGGGTGCAGATTGAACCTCTTGCCCATGACCCCATGCTGCATGGTCTGGATGCAGCTTCAGGGCACTGACCCACATGCTTTGCCCTGCAGTTTACTATCTTACTCTTCCTGGCATCAGCCCGACCCACCACAATGGCCTCAGGGACAGCTTCTCAGGTCAGCCCAGCTCAAATAAGCACCACAGCAATCTCTCTCTCTTCCAGGTCATCCATCAGCCATTCTCTCAGGCAGTCTAGGCTAATCCTCCCCAGAGACAGGAGATGGAAACAGCAGAGGATGTTCCAGGTGAAGTCTTCTGATGCTGTTAGATGTGCACCCACCACTGTATCTATCATCACCCACTTGCTGGTGAGCATCGCTAAAAGCCTTGCCTGCTGCCTCCACCCCTCCCTGCCTCCTGGGCGCTGCCTGCAATACCACATCCTCTGGTTTCTCTTCCACTGAACCAGCAGGCAACCCGGTGGGGATCCAGACCAGCCACAGGCACACAGCTCCATTGAAGCCTCATTACTAGGGAGACACAAAGCCCAGCTCATGCTGCCTGAGGTGAGATTGGGAGCGCAAAGCTGCGCCTTGCAATGGGGACCCATGTCTCACTTGTCCAATTCGCCTCATACCACCTCAGCATGAGCACATCCTCAGAACACCTAGGAGCTGCTGCTGCCATCTCTACCCTGCTTTCCCTAGCAGCACCAGCCTTTTATTCATTGCAATGGCCTCCTGTGCCCCTTCAAAGAGGTGCTCATGTGAAGTGCTATCCACTCATACCCGAGGCTTCACAGCTGCTGGCACGAAGATGGAAACTGAATCAGCATGATGGATGCTTGAGTAGGATCACCCCCAAGATCCAAATTTTGGGCCCTCCACACAGGGTCAACTACAGGCAGCTGGCAAAGCCATGGCTGGAGCTGCAGCTGGGTGGGGAGCATGGGGAGTGGTAGCTCGGGGTCCCCTGGCTCAGCACTGTATCTAGGGGAGCTCCAGAGCTGGGCAACGCCTATACCTGGGGCAGACACCAGGAGCTGAGCACAACCCAGCCCTTTGCTTCCACCCCCAGGTGCCTTGTCAGCTACCATTGTCCTGATTAGAACTCATTAAGTCAGCTGGTTAAAGTGATTAGGACCTTGGTGAACAGCACCAGGGAAACCCAGCAGCGGTCTCCCCCAACAGTCAGAGAGAAACTGCTCCCCACTTGCCTGCTAAACACTCACAAGAGCAGAAGACCAAGAGGTGCCACCTTGGGCTCCTGTAGGACACAGCAGCACCTCTTGGCTCAGGTCTGATCCCCTCCCTTTCCAGCCCTGGCTTGTCTTCCTCCAGCTCTTGCCAAAGGCAGAGCATCCCAGGAAAAGAAGAGAAGCCCATGAAACCCCAGTAAGTGAAAGATTAAACATAATACCAAGTAAATTAACATACAAGAAGAGAAGGTGGGTTTTAAATTAACTCATAGCACTGCTAGGCTTTCAAACCCACTTGTTTACCCCATAGGTCCTGCAGCTTCATATGGAAAATGGCTTCTTCTTGACTGTTATTAGAGCTCAAACGCAGAGCGATACGGTTGCGCAGCGGCCACTGAAGGCTGACAGTCAGCACCTGAGTGTGCCCACAGATATAAGCAGGGACAGGTAATTGCACATGCAAAATGTTCAGCTGTGACAGCAAACAGGATGATTGAGCAGAGAAATGTGAATCCATTTCCGTGCACAATTACCTGGGGAGGTGGAGGGGCGGCTGATTCACAGCTCTAGGAAATGATGGGACTGGGTCATCCCCCCTCCCCATTCCCTCCTGGAGCACTGGATGTGCCGTTCGACAGCCTCCTCTTTCCCATGCCTGGTTATTTCCCCAGGGAGCAGGGCATTTCACTTCCCTTCTCTCAGGAACCAAGGGATGCTTTGCTGAGCAGGATGAATCCGGTGCGTTACCACATTAGCTGTGATTATAGAGCAGATGGCTTCATGTTCTTTGGGGTGGATTTACCAGGAAAAGGGGCAGGGGAGGGAACAGATAGCCTGATCCCCTTTGTTTGGGAAGTCTCTGCGGTTAGGCAAGGCTTTTCTACAGTATCTTATACAGGAGTTGCTTTTCCCCGGTCTTACTGATGAGACAGCCAGTTCATAATAGATAATAAATGAAAGAGTGAGGCAGGGGCTAAGCCCAGATCTTACATTCATCCCACTGCTTCCCCACAAGCTGGAAAAATGAGAGCCAAGCCGCACAGCAGGACACTCAGCCCAAGCTATGGAGAAGCAGCTCCTGGCAGAGCTTTGTGCCACAGTGAGTTCTGGCACTGGATTAGTCAAGCAAAGCTACACGGGTCAGGCCAACAGTGAGCCAAGAGCCTGTCTTGGTCTCCCTTACTGACCACTGGCTTTACTGAACTACAATTCCCAGCAGCCTGCAAAGAGGGTCTTCACCTCAGAAAGCAACGTCAAGCAGGGCACAATCAATAAAGCACCTGGGGACAGAGCCACCTTGCTGGCCAGCCAATTCTGCACTGATGGCAGTGGACGTGGGCAGCGAGGCAGTGCCAGGAGATTTTAAGGCCAGGGCAAAGGGTAGAAATCCAGCTGGGGGCACAGATCCTTCCCAGCAGGAAGGTGGGCAGGATTGAGGGCAGGGTGATGGGATCACATCTTGCACACTCGTATTCTACCACCTCTTTCCAGGGCTGTCATGATGCTTTGCCCTTGAGCAAACACCATCAACTGTTCCACTGAGGAGATGGTCCTGGAGGATCCAGGGAGCATGACATGGGGGAAAGCACCTGTGCCCAAGCTGGAACAATCGCACCTCTCCAAGGGTTCTGGGGACAATGACACCACAGCCCCAGGTTCACATGGGAACCACTGGGAGGAGGAAGCCCCCAAGCCCCCTCTGCATGTGCCTCTAATTATCACACCTTCACCCTTGGGAGCACCAGCCCTGCTTTCCCCCATTCATAATTCAGCCTGACATAGCCCAGCAAAAATCAATTCACTCTTATAAGAAAGTGCCAAGTCAAATTATTTCCTAAAGCCTTCGACAGGGCTTTCTTCTCTCCTAATGACTGTATCCTCAGAGTTGAGTCCTAAATTACAGGTTAACCCTTTGAGCACTACCAGTGCGCTGGAGAGCCCAGCCTGCTGAGTGATTGATGAAGCCATCACCAAGAACACCTTGCCGCCTCATTGCCCATCTCTTAGGGGATGGGCCCATCTAGCTGCCGACACACACGAGTCCATCCATTTGTCCTTTCCTAAATCATCCCTCTAAGAACACTGCCGGCTGTACACCCCTCACTGTACAACCTTGTCAAGGGAGCAAAGATTCATAGTCAGGCGGTTCAGGAGTTTGGGGTGCCCTTCCCCAGAGAACCTGGTTGGTCTTTCTAAAGGCAGCTTATGGCTATCGGAGGACTTTCTTTTGCACAATATCCTGGTAAAGGGCATCATTCCCCAGCCAAGAAACAGCACTTGGGAAGTTAACGAAGCTCTTCTTTCCTTGCAAGGTCACTGGCTATGGTGCAGTGTGTTGGATTATTATGTGGCCTTTTAAACTCATTAACATAATCAGTTCCTAAATGCAGAAGGAAGGAAGAAAGAGAGGAAAGAAATGAAGTGTCTTAGGGCCTTTGGGGTAGGGGCACAGGGTCCCTAGGAGCACCCATCAGCTCCTGGCAGAGCATCTTGGCAGGGGCTGCCACCCCTGCTCAGACATTGCAGGAAAATACTAGAATGCCAAAAAGCTTTTAAAATCTTCTACTCAACAAAAAGGTTTTCCCCAGCCTTGGACCACAAAAGATGGAAATCAGAGGAAGCCGATGAAAGAGTAAATCTAATAAAGGGAGTTTTATTCAAAGCTAAAAAAGAAGTGGGAGGGGGAGAATGGATCAGAGTTGTAAACTGGCTGGAAATCAGTGCCTTCATTATCACAAACACATGATCAGAATTTAATAGTATTTGACATTTCGTTAATTTAAACCAGAAATCTTGGGAATAGAGAGAGAAAAAAGAAAGAATATTATTAATTTTAAAGACCTCCTCCTGGAAGGGCTCACACTGAAAAAGAGGAGAAACGTTAGAAGAAAATTGTTTCTTTATATTCTTCCCTACTTTGCTCCTCTGTCTTTTCTCCTCTAGCTATGGAAGAGCCTAAAAACTCAAGGCTAGGCTGCCCGTGCCTCTCCAGCCCCAAGCAATGAACTTCCAAAGGCCAGCCTGATCCTGGATGTACCACTGGGTGGATGCAGGTTTGTCCCTACAGGCACCTGGGTATGAACCAGCAAAAGCCACATGCTCTCTAACTCATATGCAGGATTGCACAGCCTCAGGTGGTGCCTTCAGCCAGTGCCCAAAAGCATCCATCTGTCCTGCATCTGCTGTTAGATGAGGGGCTGAGGACAGAAACAGACATCCCTAAAGCCAGCAGCATCACAGCATCATTGGCAGCTACAGAGAGCGGGATAGCATCTCCCCATGTCCTCACCATGGAGGAGCTGAATGTGATGCTGTAGAAGGGTTTTCTAGCCACTAAAAAGCAGGACTAGGACGCCCACACCTCTCTACTCCGAAGCAATGAACAGCAAAAGGCCAGCCCAATCCTGCACATACCACAGCGCGGATGCAGGGCAGGATGCGGGATTGTCCCTACAGGCACCTGGGTGTGAACTAGCAAAAGCCACATGCTGTCAGTAACTCATGCGCAGGGTTGCACAGCCTCAGGAGGTGCCTTCAGCCAGTGCCCAAAAGCATCCATCTGTCCTGCATCCACTGGTGGATGAGGGGCCAAGGACTAAAATAGCCATCCCCAAAGCCAGTGGCATCACAGCATCCCCAGCAGCCGCAGGGAGGGGGATAGCATCTCCCTGCTTCCCTGCCTCAGAGGAGCTGAAGGCAAAGCTGCCAAAAATAAACCGCTTCAGGACACCGTCTCTATTGTAAGGGCAGATGGATGTCGCTGGGGCTGTGCTTGAAAAGGCAGATCTAAAAGGATGGAATTAAAGAGACTTTGGAGGAAGAAAGGCTTTTTGCTCGAGCTGATATGCTGCTTTGCAGATAAGGCTTCTGCAGGTGGAGTGGCAGGACACCCTTCAGCTCTAATTGGGAAAGGAAGAAACCCACCCCAACCCTCCCACAGATGCCTTCAGCGGTGGGAAGGTGGTGGTCAACATCCACCACCAACTTTCTAAAAGCACTTGTGGGTCTTCCCCTGGTAGTTGAAGAGACTTACATAATCATAGGTGATTATTTCAAAGGGTTTTTGAAAATGGTATATTTTTCCCCTTTTCAGTGCAGTTGCACATCATAACACCCGAGAAGCCTCGCAGCTGCCTGCAGGGTGGCCAATTTAGCTCCATGTATTTTGACCACTTTCTCAAGTCCCACTATTGATTTTTCAGCTGGATCCAGCTGAGAATTCAGCTTATTAAAAAAATCACAGCCAGGGCAGAGCTCACTGCTGATGCCTGCCTCCAGACAGGGCTTCCACCTTCACTGAGCATTGGCCCTGCCACCCTGGGGGACCTTTGATTTTAGAGCAGACAGGGTGGTGGCACCTGTTGATAAACGGGAGAATTAACCCTGGCTTCTCCAGCAACATCCAGGGTTTGCACGGCATGAGCAATCACCTGTTTCCCCATCACACAGCCTGTTTAACAGCATTCGCTCTCACCCAGTTTCAGCAGAGATAATTTTAGCACTTTAGCCCTCACTTTGTCATTTCAAGTGAGGACTTCATTTGCTGCCAATGAAGCTGGTGGTATCAAGCACTAGGCCAGGTTACTTGCCTTCAGGCAGATGTTCAGCACTACTCAGCCTGCTGGAAATGGGGAAATAATAGGAAAACCAATGATTTCCATGCTGAGCCCTTCAGGAGCCACTTTGTGCCAGCTCCTGACCTCTCCATCTCAGTGCTGGTCTCCTGGTGCCCAGTGAACACCCTTGTGCCACCAGCTCCCCCCCCAGCTAAATGGGTTTTACTCCTCCTTGCTATTAGAAATGCCCTGGAAGGAGTAAGGAGGCAACACAGATGCTGAAGCCACCCCGTGATGATTTTGGCTTTTGTTATCTTTTATTGCTGCCTTCTGACAGAGAAGAAACACAAAGCGGATATTTATGAGCCCTACCAGCAGTGGGTTTGGCTCTGGGCTGCATTTAAAGCACCTCCGTTGTTTCCCAGCATTAACCGCCTCCCAGATATTTACAGGGTTTGACAGCTGGAGACAGAGCCAGGTTAAAGCTCCCAGCTGCTTCCGCCAGCAACCTGCACCTCGGGCGACAATTTGTTAGCGGACATGGAAGGAGAGATCCTGGACGAAAAGGCAGACGTCGCCTCTTCACCAGAGCAAGTCCCTCGCCCAAATTCCCCCCCAGAGGCACAGCCAGGAGGAGCTGGGGTGGGATGCTGAGCACTGCCCAGGTTATACCAGTGGATTGTCAGTTTGCTCCCCTCAGTCTCTCATTTTACTGGGAGGGCTGGGTTTTGGCAGGTCCCTCCTTGCCTTTACTCTGCTTCCCCATCCCAGCTATTGATGTGCCTCATTTTTCTCACTCTCCCACGCTCCCTTTATCTCATGTTTATGTTTCTTCACTGCTTTTGCATCCTATTCATCTGTCTCTCTTTCCATCTCATCTCCCCCATCCTGAAAGGCTTGTCAGGAGAAGAAAGAGCAAGCCCAGCTTCTCCCAGCTCTATTTACCAAATAAGGCCTGGAGTCAGGTTTTATTTAAGCAAAGGAAAATGAACTGGATGCAAGTAGGCCAGAAGAAGCGTCTGTGAATAAAAGGGATGACGGCAAAGAGAAGGACAAACACGGGCTAAGAGGCAGAGCATCCCCTCGGGATGCTGGGCACAAGCTCATAGCCAGAGCCCAGCTCTAGCCACAGCCTTGGCAGCTCTGCTTGTTAGCAGTGCCAAAACGGCGTGAAAAATACGGGAGGTTGGGGAGCAAGTCAGGTGGCTAATTGGATGGTTGGGGGCATCTTTTGTCTGAAACCAAAGCAGTGGTTTCCTTCCCCCCATAGGCTATAACGGAATTAGGCAGGCAGCAGCTATCGGGAGCAGCAGCATCAGACTGGGGGCAGCAAGAAGAGTGGGAAGAGGTCAAGAAAAACTGCATAAATCTCTCCCATCCCCAGTAAACCTCTCCTTCCCCTGCCACAGTGTAGGAAGTTACAGCCTGAGGGGAGAGAAAGCCTGCAAGTGGAACTGGGGGTTGCTCTGCCTTGTTGGCCCCCTCAAACATGCCCAGAGCCTCTGGCCCTAAGTGTGGGCTCTCCGGGTGCCTCCTTCCTCGGCCACCCCACCCCACCCCACATGGGTCCCTCAGTGCTGGGACCCTCCCTACCGCCCTAGTCTGTGCTGGGCAATGGGGTCTTTGCCTTGCCCAATTCCATATATCTCCCTGTGCTGTGGGAGCACACCCGCTTCCTCCAGCCAGCCAGCCCCATCACCCAAGTCTTCCTCAGCTGAGGGAGGTTACGGCTGGTGGGCCCTAAAGAGCCCCTATAGCAGGGTCTATAGGCCCTATAGAGCTCCTATAGCACAGAATCACCAGGCTGGAAAAGACCCACTGGATCATCAAGTCCAACCACTCCTATCAAACACATCAGTACCCTTGATGCTCCTCCAAAAGACCCAGAGGGAAAATAAAGTTGGCTCCTCACAGCCTGCTCCCCACTCCTGCAAACGGGGGCTTTCAGGGGCACACAGCTCACTTGGGCTTGAGGATGCTCATGGCAGCCAAATCAAAAAGCAACCAAAAATACATTTTTGCAGACAATCCGCCGCCTTTCTGGAAAATAGCCTCTAAAGAGAGCCCTGGCCCCGTGCCCGGGGAAGTTAACTTCAATTGACTCAGCTGCATTTTGCTTCAGGCCCTCTCTGATTTTTCTGGAGCGCCTTGTAATATTGAAGTGCTATTGCAAGGAAATTAAATTCACCACACTTAGCATAACCATAAACCCTTTCCCACAAGCCACGTTCTTATGCAGGCACCCGAGCATCTTCCCCATCACCTACCTCAGACGGAGTCCCAGCAAAGGCATGCGGTCCACGGTGTTTGCAGGATCAGGGTAAGCTGCTCACCTCCCTAGAGTTTGCAGGTTATTCAGGGCCGTGGTTTCTTGTCACACATCACTCACCAACCTTGGCACCGCACCCCAGGGAAGGCAAGAAAACAGATCTGCAGCAGAAACACTATTGTGTGAAGCTTGTACATTATATATTTTAGCCTCTCCCCCATGTGTACCATACATTCTCCAGCACAGCCCTGTCAATACTCTATAACAGGAGCCTTTGTACTTCCTTTAAATTAAACCCTAATTTACCCAGATAAGCAAGGCCTGGGTAGAGACACTGCTGAATCCCCACGGCTTGTTGCCCTTCTGATTCTCACTCTTATGAGCTGTTACTGGCCATCACCCGCTAATTAACTCAAGCTGATTTCATTTGCTGGAGGAAGCACAAGCCCAGACAACTCATTAGGAAGGTTGAGGTGGGATGCAGCTCTCAGCCAGCCAGAGCAGTGAGACTGGACAAATCCTCAGTGGTGGGGATCCGGAATGCTTTCAGGGGCTTGATGCTGACCCACTAGAGCTCAACCTGCTGCTGCCATAGGGAACTTGGACCTATGCTGGCAGCAAGAGGAGCATCTCTGGCAGCAAGACCGTTGTCCGATCACCTTGGTATCGCCTTTCCAGTAGCTGGGCAAGCCACCCAGCAAACCCTCTGCCCTGCTTGAAAGTTAATGTTTTTTAAAACCAAGGCATTTGGCCTTAAATTCCCTTTTTCTCCTCCACGTGAACAGATTTTGTCCGGGAGCGCTCAGCAGCAAGCCCGTGTACGAGGAAAGCACATCAGCTCCTAGCAGGAAAGTGAATTATTGAAGTCGAGGGAAGTTGTGACGAATCAGTTAGGGTGGACTGCCGTATGCTCCCGGTGAATAATTCAAAGCCTGATTTTAAGCTATTCCTGAAATAAAGATGACAGAGACAAGGGAGGGAGAAAAAAACAATGCAAAGGGCCATTGTGATGTCTCCCTGGATGCAGGGACCAGGCTGTCCCCTCCACCAGCTGCAGGCTTTGCTCAGCACATGCACATGCTAGATGTATCTTTTAATGTTGTTTTATTCGAGGCTAGACAGTGCGGTCTGGAAATGAGAGAGCTGGTTTAAGCCCACCAGCACAGCCAGGCAGGAGAGCCAGGCAAAGAGAAGTCCCTGCTCCAGAGGACGTTATGTGAATGTTATTTGATTTCAAAAGTCCAGAAAGCAGCAGAGCTAGAAGTGGTTGTGTGGTGCTGAGAGCGGGGGAAACTGGGCTGAACTGCCTTGAAGGCTCCTAAAAAAGCCAAACCACAAAGGGAAACAAGAGAGAAAGAGAAAAAAACTTCATTACATCTGTTTGAAGTGAGGGAGATACAGGAATGAGCAAACACCGAACTGTTTTGCTTCTGCTCACAAATGAACATGCTGCTGAGCCTAATGGGATTTTAGATTAAAAGATTTAATGAAAAATAACAACCACCTCCACAAATAGAGTTTTATAAGGTCAAATAACAGATGCCTGGTAGCAAAAAACACTGCCAGTGTTTTATCTCCTTCTGCAGGGCTTCTCCCAGCCCAAGCCCCAGTCTTCAGGTGCCCTCCTTTAATTCCTGCCTTTATCCTCAGTGGTCATGTTTCCTGCTGAAGACGGCTGGGAAATAACCCTGTGGGAACCTATTTCTGCTGTCTTTCCTAGGCAAGGCTTTGCAAGAAGCGTGACTCCTGCAAGCAAAGACCATCATTGAAGGGCTGCGGAACAGAGACTGGCCTGGATGAAAACAGGGGAGCCCTGCTGGGAAAATTGCTTCTCCAAGGGTTTCCCTCATCCCTCTTGGTGTTTTCCCAGTGATGCAGGGTTGCAACCTGCCTCAGCATGCAGTCAGGGCATCACTCCCTATGCCCAGAGGGTGTCTGATACCCCCTGACTCTCTCTTTTGCTTACAGGGACAAAGCTATCTCATCACACAGGCTGGATTTTTGCCCACCGATTTCTGCTGGTCATCAGACACGGGTCTCCTATAACCCATTTTTTGGAGGAATTGGGGACTTTCAGCATTTCCTGACTTCAAGGGCATCTAGGGTTTGCAGCACCCTTGAAAAATTAGGCAACTTCTGCACGCCTAAATAGATGCTTAATGACAGACACTTGTGAGTGTTGTGTTGGCAGCAGCCCAGGGCCAGGAGCAGGCGAATCGGCTGCCGCCGCAGCACAGCACTAGGCTGTGCGATGGGCATCGTGCTGTCCACCTTCCCTTTGCCCCAAAGTCACTCCTCATCCAGGGTAAAGCTCCCCATGGAGGGCTCCCCACAATCCCTGCTCCACTGGGGATGCTGTAAAGTGATAGAGGACCACCTGCACTCACATCTTGCACCCCGAAACAGGGCTAATAATTCTTCCCAGCTTCTGCAAGCCATAACCTTTGTGATGCTTGTGAAGGTGATGGGAACCCAGTGCTGGAGCTGGCCCAAAGAGGATGGTTTCAGCTGTTTAAGCCTGCAATAAGCCAGAAATTAGGAAAATCTCCTCCTGCAATGCCAGATGACAGCCCCATGTCCTCCACCTGCCCCTGTGACATCTCCAGCAGTGCCAGGGGAATGGACAGTCAAGGAATCAGCTCCATAACAGTCTGCTCAGATTAATAGTAGGATATGCTTTAGATCATGCTTATCCCTTTAAGCTGTGGTTTTCTGAGAGCCCCAGGGTGCTCTCACCCTGCTGCACCCTGGTATCAGCCTGGGACGAGGAGTCCTGGGACCCATCCCTGCCTCATCCCAGCCCCTTGAGTGAAGATGGGCTGGGATGAGGCAGGGATGAGGCAGCTGGCCTCATTCAGCTTTCTGAAGAGGGAAGGGGGAACACACTTTCCATGAAGGGATGTTCAGGGGGCTGCTGGAAAGGATCTGTTCTCCAGCACGAGTCATGAGCCACACAGGTTGGCTGCCCCACATGGCTTGTGCTGGGGAGCAGATCCTCTCCAGCAGCCACCTCGGGCCACCAGGTGATTGAGAAGCATCCTCGGCCTCTCCAGTGCTCTCAGCCCCCCTTCTCCCCTGCTGATTGCAATCAACACCTCATTCACACGCCTCTGTTTACCAGTTTTCCAGGAGGTATTACGCTAATGAAGGGAGCCAGGCAATCAAGCAACCTCCCAGAAGTGGGGAAAAGGAGGAGAAGGGAGGAAGAGAGGCTTGCTGCCAGGAGAAGGAAGGGAATGGACCAGGCAGAGTCAGCAGAACTACATGGGGAGATTCTGGGGTCCATTCTGCCCTGCTCCCAGCCCTGAATCCCGTTCTGGATTGGCCATGAGAACAAAGATGCTGTTACCTGTTACATTCACAGCATCCTTGGCTGAGGCAGTGAAGTGCCGCGCTGTGGAAGTGGAGGATGCTGACTGGGGTGCTGCTAAGAAGGCTCGCTGCTTTTGAGAAGGTTCAGGTCAGCCTCTGAAGAGCGTATCACTCATCCTGGGTTAACAGCCTCTCAAGGAAGCTGTGCTCTGCAGTAATATCTGTCTCGTGAATCATAAAGGTGCTATATGACCAAGGGCCCCATGCAGATATCTGAGCTCAAGCTCACCAGTGAATGCCCAGCCCTTGAAGCCACCATCTCAGCTATCTGCAGGTGGACATTGTTACTGCTCGTGGTGGGATTTCAAGTTCCTCTTACCTAGCACAATGGATAAATTCAATTGTTTGCTCCCTTTTTACTGGGATGTTCACAGCATTTTGTTGCAAGATCCATAATAAAGGGTATAGTCCTCTGCTTGAAATCTTGCCCTGGCAGGGACCCAAAGCCCTGCTTGGCTAAGGGGGTCCCAGGGCTGCATCGCCATCCAGTGTAGCAGCTAGAGTCCAGTGGGTCCTGGCAGGCAGAGCCAGCAGTGGAGGGGTGGTCCAGTGCTGGATGGAGAGGCCAGCAAAGTGACAGGCAGGGCTGTGTTCCCTCTGTCTTCCCATGCCTTCAGTTGGCTAATTTATGCAGACCAGGAGTGACAGCCCTGCCAGCTACTACAGCTCAAAGCTGCCAGCACCTGGGACCCCTTCCCAGATCCTAATCTCTTTGCCCATGGGGTTTGGTGGCAAGAAGAACTGGGAGGCTGGAGGACCAGGATTTTCCCCCTTGCCAGCACACCAGTCCTCTCTAAAGAGGAGGTAAAAGGTTGTTCAGCAAGATTTGCAGACACCAGGCTGCCCATAACATGTCCCTGGCAGCCTCTTGTTATCCCTTCTGCAAGGCTACACTTGGTCCCTGGGGCTACCAGCTGGTTCCTCTCAGATGGGATCCAGCCCTGGGCTCACAGCAGATGGGGTACAGGCTCTCCATCCCCTGCCTGCTGGCCCACTGCCACCAGAACTGTGGGTTTATGGATGTTCTTTGAAGTTAAGTCCTATTTTTTCAGCACAGAAATTCCCCTGGGGCAGGATTTCCAGCACCAATAGTGTGGGAGCCCACATGGGCACCAAGGGTAGCTCTGAGACCACACAGCTGAAGACATCTACACGGTGGAAAGTTAAGGAGAAAGGATGGGCTACAAGTGACAATTGGGCCACAAATAACATGGTGGAAGACAGATGTGATTCCAGCCAGATGGAGAAAGAGCAACAAACAATCAGTCTCTAGCAGAGGAAGCCCTGGCAGCCCCAGTCATCAGAGTGAGGGAAGCATCTGAGGGAGCATCCTCGAGATGAGAGGGGAACGGAGGTTTTGCCAGGCACCCAACTGGGTTTAGAGCAGCTTTGACACCTCCCCAAAGAAGCCCATGGGCATCCCACTTCCCAGCCCTGCTCTGGTCCTGGGGGACCCCCTCCTTTCCCCCAGGAGTGGCTTTTTGGGGTACTGCAAGCTGCTTGCTTCCCTCCCTGCCTGCTAAGCCCCAGCACAGCTGACTGATGAATGGGCTCTCGAAATGATTGA
Organism: Clamator glandarius; assembly: GCA_033459285.1. Lineage (NCBI taxonomy): Eukaryota > Metazoa > Chordata > Aves > Cuculiformes > Cuculidae > Clamator > Clamator glandarius. Next base: position 937,290 of record JAUNZM010000115.1, on the reverse strand, counting down.
TCTCTTTGACAGTAAGAAACACAGTGATTACTTGGTGCTAGTAGATTTTTCTAAGTGTATCTCATGCAGGCACAGGACATTTTTGACATTATCGTTATTAACTCCATTGTTAGTGGCTAATCTATGCAGAGATTTGGCCTGGTTTGTTTGAAGCATGCGAGGCAGCTGCTGTGTTCATGCTGGAGACAGACTCTGTAACGGGAAATGAGATTTTTATCATTTTAATTGTTTGCTTTATTTATTTTGCCTTTTTTTTGGAGTCTATTTACGAGCATCCTCCAGACATTCATACTTACTCCCTTGTCACAGGGCTTTGCAGGTTTTCTCTGGTGGAACCGTTGGAGCTCACAGGATAAGGTGGTGAACAGATTTGGTAGTGAGCAGGTCCCACTCCCGATGTCTCAGAAGTCCCCACCACCTTGGGCCAGGCAGGAGAGCTTGCCGTGGCCCTTCCACTGCACTCCAGCTCTGGCTGCTCAGCATTTCTGGGGGTGCTGCCCACTCCACTAAATCCACCACAGCTTTTCCTTAGAGAAAGAAGCCCAAACCTCTCCTTAAAACATTTTCTCCCCAAATAGCTGCCATTTTCCAACCTGGACCAGGGCTTCACTACCCTCATAGGAAAATATTTCTTCCTAAGATCTCATCTCAATCTCCCCTCTTTCAGCTTAAAACTATTCCCCACTTAGCTGCTCTAAGGTCTCCCTGGAGCCTTCTCTTCTTCAGGCTGGAAAAGCCCCAACTCTCTCAGCCTGTCCTCATAGCAGAGTTGCTCCAGCCTTCGGACCATCTCCTCTGGACTCACTCCAACAGCTCCATGTCCTTCTTGTGCTGAGGACTCCAGAATGGAACACAGAGCTCCAGGTGGAGTCCCACCAGAGCAGAGAAAAGGGGCAAAATCCCCTTCCTCTCCCTGCTGATCCCACTGCTTTGGATGCAGCCCAGGACATAGTTGAGCTTCTGGGATGCAAGCGCATTGCTGGCTCATGTCAAGCTTCTCGTCCACCAGACACAAACATCTTTCCAAAAAGGATGAGAACAAAACCCAAACTCTTCCACATAGGTGCTGTATCTGATGCGGAAGTCTGGGGGTCATTTAGGGGAGGATTTATTAAGTAACAGAGAGGCAAAAGGGAGAGAGGGCTGAAATGGGGAAGGAAAGCATGACAGACAGGATGGATTTAGCAACAAGGCAAAAATAGCCTAAAAATACGGCAAGTGAGAAAATAGCGACAGTTGCCATCCTCACAAGGATGAGTTAAAACCCAGGCTGGTGTAACTCAGCAGAGAGCCCAGGAAGCTGATGGAGCTGCAATAATTTACAATAACTGCTAGTTTGGCTCAATTTAAATAGCTCAGCTTTACGAATACTGGGACTGGGCATGTGTGTGTGCATGTGTGTACATGTGAGAAACAGGGAAGGCGAGTTGGGAAGGCTTTATTTACACTGCAGCTTAGAAGCTACTTAAACTGATTTGGAAGCAGGTGAATAATTAATTGCATCTTTAAGGAATCGAGCTGTTAATAATACTCCCCACAGTGGCAGTTTATAAATGTTCCTGTCAGGGTGGAACATGGAGCATCACAGAGGGAAGGTGGTGGGGGAAAAGCCTGAAGGAAAGTCTTCTCCCCTTCTCCTACCTGCAAAATGAATTAAAGTTGCTTTTTTCCCTGCCATCCAGCTGTTCCTGACACCTGGATGTCAAATCAATATTATAATGACAGCACTACGGCACAAAAAAAAAAAAAGAAAAGAAGTCCTATTACTACATGGAAAATATTTATATTACCTCCCACTCTCCAAGGTATAGCCTGTTAATTGAGCACAAAGGGTAGGATTTGCCTGGAGCCTGCAGAACCCATTAGAGAAGCAGCTGATAATGTTGTGATGAAATCAGGTAAATGGGTGCTGTGAGCTGAAGGTGATCCTGAGTAATGCGGTGTTTTGCTCCTCCTGCCCCCAGGCAGCCCAGGACCTCCTGTATCCATCCATCCCTCCCTTCCTTGGGCATCCCACAGGACCTCATCACCAGGAGTTATTTGCAGAGGTAGAGACGCAGGAGTGAACCACCGGTGTCTTCATGATGCGCTGCTCAGGGGAAGTGACTCTGCCCCTGTACTCAGCACTGGTGAGGCCACACCTCGCATATTGTGTTCAGTTTGGGGGCCCTCCCTGTAAGAAAGACATTGAGGTCCTGGAGCGTGTCCAGAGAAGAGCAACAAAGCTGGTGAAGGGGCTGGAGAACAAGTCTTTCAAGGAGCAGCTGAGGGAACAGGGGTTGTTTGGCCAGGAGAAGAGGAAGCTGTCCGGAGACCTTATTGCTCTCTACAACTACCTGAAAGGAGGTTATAGGGAGGTGGGTGTTGGTCTCTTCTCCCAATTGATAAGTGATAGGATAAGAGGGAATGGCCTCAAGCTGCATCAGAGGAAGTTTAGATTGGACATTAGGAAAAATTTCTTCACAGAAAGGGTTATCAAGCACTAGTAGAGGCTGCTCAGGGAGGAAGATGAGTCACCTTCCCTGGAGGTGTTTAGAAGCGCTTAGGGATATGATTTAGTAGTGGACAAGTACTGTTGGACTCAGTGATCTCAAAGGTCTTTTCCAACCTTCCAATTCTATGATTCAATGCCCTGGTTCATCTCCCACAGCCAGGTTAGCCCCAAGCCAGAGCAGCCAGGGCCACAGGGATTACAACAGCACAGCAAAACCTCCAGAGCCAGGAGTTTGGGAAGTGAACCTAAAACCTTACACTTCAAGACAAGAATAAGCCTCTAAAATATGTTGGAAGGGAAAATCTGGGGGAAAAGCTGCTTCCTTTAGGGAACTTGACCTTTTGCTGAGGGAGAGATTTGGCTACATGCAAACCTATATTCCTGGTTCAAGCAGCTGCAGCAGGGGGATGGTCTGGCTGGGGGTATCGTTGAGCAGCCCCTAGCCCGGAGGGTGCAGCAGCAGCCCCTCCAGTCCCAGCCCCGAGTGAGAGAATCACTCAAAGCTGCTCCAACTCTCTCTGGGTGTTTTTCTGCCTCCTTATTCCAGTAATGGTCAAAACCATAACTCCTCACCTCTTCAAGTTCTCAAGCCACACCCCAGGACCTCTATGAAGGGTAGGGGATAGCAAGGGAGCCTCATGCTATTTACTGCTCCCAACATCTCCTCCTCTCCCAACCGCACTCCTAGATGGAAAATTGGCACCTGCAGAGCCCAGCCTCATTTTCCATGATTAATCATTTTCCTTGAGAGCAGCAGGACTCCCCTCCTTGTCCACATGCCCCCATCTCAACAGCCATGTGCAAAGGCTGAAGTTAATCAGATAAATTCCTTTGCGGTAGCACCAACAATTTTTCTAAAGCACGGTCTCCCTGGAGCTACTAATAATTACTCCAGACCCAGACATTAAAGCACCACCAAAAAAAATGCTTTTAATTAAAAAATTAATTTTTCTGACAGCCCCACCAATGCTAACTTGGAGCAGCAGAGCATTCATCAGGAGGGAAAGGAGATGGATGGCAACAACCTACTCACAAACCCTTGCTGGGAAAAGGCTGAAGAGAAGCATCGCATTCTTCAGGGTTTTGGAGAAGTCACTCCTCCTCATATCTGCAAAATCCTTCTCGATCAGATAAAGCAGGAGCTGATGGGACCAGGTAAAGGCCAGGTGAAGCAGGACCAGGTCCTGTGTAGAGGCAGTACCAGTTCACCTTAGCTCTGCTCTTCGTGTCTCTCCTTGCACCAGCAGTTTAATTTTATCTTTGATCGTAAAGGCTGGATCGCTTCAATCCCAGCTCTGCCGCGGCTACGCAGCTTTATGGCTGATGTTACTGCCAGGCACTTCGAGCAAATATAGCCAGTCACTTGCCTAATTATAAGGATTAATTGTGACTGCTCCCCGGTGGGACAGGGCAGGTTGCAGACCCCAGGGGATGCTAACAACAGGCAGGTCCCCACACCAAAACCTCTCAGCCCCTGTCAACCAGAGCCCTGACAAGGGACATTGGTTTCACACTGGAAAAGCATCGGGTTTGGCCTCAACAGTACTGAGATGCAAAGACATCTCCCACAAGGCTGCCCAGAGAAGTCGTGGCCCCATCCCTGGAGGTGTTCATGGCCAGGCTGGATGGAGCTTTGAGCAACCTGATCCAGTAGGAGGCATCCCTGCCCATGACAGAGGAATTGGAACTGGATGGGCTTTAAGGTCCCTTCCAACCCAAACCATGATTCTATAATTTCTCTTAATCACACACTTCTGCCCTGTAATTTTCCTGCTCCGTGTGTGTCTCAAATGGGGTAGAGTTAAGGTGATACCTGGCTTGGCAATTGCAATCCCAATTGGACCTTTCCCAGTAAATGCTTCTGTGCTGCTGACAAGGGGGTTTGGAGCAAGGGCTACATCTCCTCAAACACCTGGGAGCGAGTCCCTGTTGGTAGAACATCCCCAACCCCAGGTCCAGCTCTGCCAGGTGCAGGATGAACCCTACAGCACAGACCACTCCCCTGAAGGCACCTGAACCAGCCAGCCAGGCTCAATTCATTATACCTGGAGGGATGAGGACAGAGGCTAGAAATAAAATGCATCACCAGTGGCAAAAAATTACCTCAGAGGGTTTGAGGTGGGAAGTGGGTGGGAGTGAGAGAGGGAAGTGCAGATTCCCTCAGCCCCAGTGTCCATGGCCGAGCTGGGAGATGTATCCCACCACGGCTCACCCAGCACCATCTCTCAGCACTATGGTAACACAGCAGCCATTGCTAAAAAAAAAACCTGCTACGATGCTCTGGTGAGCTCTGTCAGAGCTCCCAGGGTTACAGCCGCAACTTTTTCCAACTAATCATAGCATCGCTTGAGCTCTCCTTCCCTCTGGCTGCCTCTCATCCAAGGGTCTCAGGTTCAGGTACCTCCTCAGAATATAATGAATCTCTTCCCTTCCACTCACAAGCGTCAAGGTGTGCAGAAGAGGGTGTTGAACATCTCTTTCTAACGGGTTCTGGGAGTGTTTTACACAAGCCTGGCAGAGAAACACGGCCCGGTAGCGAGCCGCTAACAAAAGATGCCTTTGTCGTGGGAGGATGAAAAGCAGGATGAATCGAGGCAGCACAACGCTTCAGTGGCAGGGGCTGAATTAATTGGATATGGGAAAATACCTAAATATACATGTGGGGGGGAGAAGCAGTGATGTTCTTGTACAGGATTGTATTCAGAAAAAGCCAAACTAATGGGCTTAGATAAAGATGCTGGGTGCTGGTTTCTCAGCTGGCAGAAAGCTGTTGGAACCACTGGAAGACAGGCACAGGCAAAATAAACCTCCCTAAACTGCTGGAAACACAGAATCAAATAATAGTTTGGGCTGGGGAGGACTTTAAAGCCCATCCATTTGCACCTGCCATGGAACCTTCCACTACTTCCAGAGTGGAGACGCAGAGTCCCCTCCTTCGCCCTGCTGGTTACACTTCTGATGCAGCCCGGAATATAGTTGGCTTTCTGGGCTGCAAGCACACGTTGCTACATCAAATCAATATATAATCTATCTGTAAAAATCTCACATGTAAGGAAATGATTTCAAATCACATCTGTTTGGTGAGATAGTAATCTAGACTGTCTTTCCCCAGAGATTTCTTTTCCCACACATTTGTGGCTCAGACCCACATGCGATGGAGCACAGTAGCCTGCTTCATCCCACGAGGGGGTCACCGAATTCACTTGGGTCTCACCAGGTTCTGCCACCTCCACTTAGCATAGCTCTGGTAGCACATGGCCGGACAACCCACCCCAAGACAACTAATTTGAGTTCAAGGGTTGTTCCCTGCAGCAATGGAAGAGAAATCTCCCTGCAGCATAAATGGGGAAAAAAATGGTCCTTTCTGACAAAAATCAGAAGCCAGCTTCTGCCTGTCCGAAACATCACTGCCAGTGCCAGAAGTGGGTGTCAATTAGAAAAATAAAAGAGAGAAACCTCACTTAAGATGTCTTATAGTCATAAGGGACTGTGTACACATGTTTTTGTCCCACTTATGTACTTAAGCCCCTCTCAAGCACCTTTAAGCCAAAGGCTCATGTGAAAATAAACCCAAGCCAGACAGGATCATCCTGCATTTTCCTGCTTCCTCAGGCAGGAGGGACGGCAGGTTTTCAAGTGCATGAAGATGCACAGTAAGAGCCGGGCACTTGGTAGAATTCCAGCCTCTATTTTTAATGACTGACGGCATCACCATCGACTTCACTAGGGGAGACGAGGTTATTCCTCAGAGCAGAGGATCTTCTAGTAATGCACCGCTCTGGGCAAGGCTTTCAGAAAAGGCAACCCAGCATCATTAGCAGGTTTTTGGGGCAAGAGAGCTGCTTTGATGGTGTTGATGGCTGTGCCGGGCTCAGCCAGCATCCCTGGCTCCTCCCTGGGAGCACCCAGCAGCCATGCATTTGCTATGAATGTCTTCCAGTTAGTCATGTTTCAAAGGAGTGGAAAAGAAGTGCCAGCAACAAAAGAATGTTACTTTAATCCACTGCACTGGGTAAACTGGAACCATACTGGTAAAACTGAGATATGTGAATACCCTGGACTAAAGCTTTCTCAAAGGTGAAACTACAAGCAACATGAAAAGACTCAGCCCTGCCCTCTGCCCTTCCCTGGGGTCTCCTCTCCATGCAAAGATTTCCCCTTTGCTGCATATTTACAATTAAATTTCTTTCCCTGGAAGGCACACTCACTTTAACATGGCACAGCCACCACTAGGGAACCTTGCAGGGAAGGGATTGCTGAGCCCTCGCAGTCGGGGTGCCACCACCACCAAGGTGCACGCAGGAGACCGCGTTCAACCCTTGGTCAGCCTCAAATTCTGCTGACACTGCAGTTTCTTAGCATTCCCCCCCACTTTATTTCCCCTGGAGGAGTTCAAGGCTCAGCTGGATGGAGCTTTGAGCAATCTGATCAAGTGGGAAATGTCCCTGCCCATGGCAGGGGGTTGGAACTGGATGGACTTTGAGGTCTCTTCCAACCCAAACCATCCAGTGATTCTATGATTTGTAGTAAAATGGATGACACTAAGCTGGGTGGAAGTGTGGATCTGCTGGAGGGTCAGGAGGCTCCAAAGGGATCTGAACAGGCTGGAGCACTGGGCTGAGACCAATGGCAGGAGGTTTAACAGGATCAAATGCCGGGTCCTGCACTTGGGGCACAACAACCCTGTGCAGCTCCAGACTAGGAGAAGCCTGGCTGGAAAGCTGCCTGGAGGAGAAGGACCTGGGGTTGTTGGTTGACAGCGACTGAACATGAGCCAGCAGTGGCCCAGGTGGCCAAGAAGGCCAGTGGCATCTTGGCTTATATCAGAAATGGCATGACCAGCAGGTCCAGGGAGGTTATTCTCCCTCTGTACTTGGCACTGGTGAGACCGCACCTCGAATCCTGTGTTCAGTTCTGGGCCCCTCACCACAAGAAGGATGTTGAGGCTCTGGAGCGAGTCCAGAGAAGAGCAACGAAGCTGGTGAAGGGGCTGGAGAACAGGCCTTATGAGGAGCGGCTGAGAGAGCTGGGGGTGTTTAGCCTAGAGAAGAGGAGGCTGAGGGGAGACCTCATTGCTCTCTCCAACTACCTGAAAGGAGGTTGTGGAGAGGAGGGAGCTGGGCTCTTCTCCCAAGTGACAGGGGACAGGATGAGAGGGAATAGCCTCAAGCTCCACCAAGGGAGGTTTAGGCTGGACATTAAGAAAAAAATCTTTCACAGAAAGGGTCATTGGGCACTGTCAGAGGCTGCCCAGGGAGGGGGTTGATTCACCTTCCCTGGAGGGGTTTAAGGGACGGGTGGACGAGGCACTGAGGGACATGGTTTAGTGATTGATGGGAATGGTTGGACTCAATGATCCGGTGGGTCTTTTCCAACCTGGCAATTCTATGATTCTATGAAAACGGGATTGATGTATTCTTTGGCAGATGAGAGTTTTCAAGGGGCTTCACATACAATGCCACAGATAGAGATTTGTTCAGTCCGCCTCAGGGGAAGGTAACGAAGCCTGGGCATGGCCCCTGCTGAACCAGCCAAGGCTCCAATGCTAGCACCACCCCACCAGCTTGTACCACTCATTGTTCCACAAAGCACCAATAGAAAGGCAAAGAACCCAGATCCTCGGATTAACAGTTTGGCTCCAGCTCTCACCCACCTCACAGCTGGCCAAGCCTCTCCCAGCTCCAGCCAATTTCCAGACCTCCGTACTTCTTAACACATTTTTTTTTTTCATGGAGTCTTGAAATTAAATGCTAATTTACTTTGCAGAGATCTCTGCATCCTGCTGGTACTTCTCTGCCAGCTGTGACCTCATCCCTCAATGATTGGATTTGGGAATATATTAATAGACCTAGTCCATTAATTAATTGTGACCAAGTTGCACAATGAACTGGACCTGCCTCTCCTGTTCAGGAACTGCTCCAGATTCCTGCTCGGAGAGCACTTACTATGTTTTAATCTCAGCCGAGTGGTTTGGATGAACACTTTCCAATGCATAGGCTATTAGCAACCAGCAAATCTTTAATTATCATCCCCCTTTTGGCTCTTGTATCCAAACCCCAACATAAAGGGGGAACCTTAAAAGCAGCATCCCCAGGCACTGTAGCTTCTACAGCTGAGGATAATGCTGAGCATCACAGAGGTACGTTTGTAGATAGGAGCCGCCAGAAAGCAAACGCTCCAGCAAAATCTCTAAACACTGCACATATATTTTCGCTTTATTTGCTGGGTCTACCACTGAATCTTATTTGCTGGCATGGTTTTCTCTTTTTTTCCTCCTTCTCCCTGGGAGAACTTAATAAATCTTTGAAATCATCAAAAAGAAATGCAGCTTCAACACTTAGAGAGCACGGTTAAGTTACTTCCCGGCAATATAAACTAAGGCTGTAAAGTCAAACATTTCCATGCCATAACGCAAAATGAAAATGAGGGTTTGGGAGGAGAGGGAACAGGAATGGCCTTGCCTTGGTTCTCCCATTGCTCAGGGCTAGAAAAGCCTAGAAAGCTCATGGCTGGCTGATGGGAGGGGAAGAGGACATCACTGTCCCCTGTTGCCACTGCCCCTCTCCTACTATGTGCAGCAGTTTCAGCTCTTCTCATTATGGTGTCTGTCTCTGCATGACCCTGCTCCAAGACAGATTGAATAACCCAAAGAGTGCCTGCTCCACTCCCTCTCTTTTTCTGTCTTTTAATAATGTTTTATCCAGTATTTGGAGAGGTGGCAGCTGTGGCCCAAGCAAACCTACCAAACGCTCCCCCGAGGGAGAAGGCTGGTGGCACTCACCGGCTACAGGACCAGGGATGGAGGCAGGCAGGATTTCCATGGCAACACAGCAAAAAAGCAGCATGGCAGCAGCCCAGAAAGGTGAAGCAGGTCAGGAGAAACTTTGTCGCTGGGAAGACAGGGACAAAGGTCCCTTACAATAGGAAAGAATTTGGGCTCCCACTCCAAGGTGCAACACCCACAAAACTCTTCTTCCCTAGAAGCTCAGGGTGTGATGGGGACCCCACACCCAGGTCATCGTGGTGGGGTCCCTCATCCTTTCTCAGTGCTGGGGAGGTGCAGGTAATTGCGATGCAGATTTCCGAGGCTGTGCCATGCCCTTGATTTACTCTCTTAAGCCTCCTGCTTTCTAAATCTTGCTTTATTAGTATTACCGCACAGCAGAGCACAATTAGCAGTATATTAGCAATAAAAAGCAGCCAGAGCCAGAAGTACCGCAGGTTATTGTTTTAAATCTTGCATCTGTCGGTGTGACCATGGACATGAGCTCCTCCCATGACCTCCAGCCCAGGCTGTGATGTCCCCACAAGCAAAGGGGTCCCCCAGCACCCCACTCCCCAAAACACCCAGACAGCCGCTAATCCCCATCTCAAGAGCTTTTACCCAGTGCTGCAGCAGAGCTGACACTAATCCTGACCACATTTAACCATTTGTATTGATTACCCTGTCAGCTCATTTGAATAATTAAAAGCAGATGGAGCCCTTTTATGTGTTTAAAGGAACAGCACCAGGAGCATCCCTGGAGCTGTGTGGTTTTGGTGGAAGGGAGTGAAAGGGTGTAGGGGAAGCTCAGCAGCTTTTCCTGACGAATCTTCCTTTCAGTGACCTTTGCCACCCTGTGTAGTGCCTCGGAAGTCCCCACCACCACCTCCAGGAATGGAGTGGTGGCATCAGCTCAGTTTCTATTCCAGATCCCAGCAGCAGCAGCAGCAACGTTCTTATTTATACAGAAATAATTGCTATTGTACACTGACGCCGTTCCTTATACAAACAACTCTAAAAATGCCAGCCAGCTGCAAACCTGATAAAAAGCAGCAAATAAATTAATCCAGTTCCAACAGCCAAATATTCCAGTGCCAAGGTGTGTGTAAAGATGAGGATGGGGGATCCCAGCATCCAGCCCCACCTTGGTATCGTGACCTCTAGGTTCTCCTTCAAAGTCTCAGCCTCCTGCAAGCCAGAGCAAGGCTTTCACACCAGCATTGCCCAGCCGGTTCCTGCCAGGGACCTCTGGCTTCTTAAAATGGATGGGCGATACTAGCTCAACTCTGGTTACTTGTTATTCTATTGTCTTTTCAAAGGGAGTAAAATATTCCTGGCATGGTGCTGGTTCTGCACTCCTGCCATCACAGAGGGATGAGTTATCTTTACAGAAAGAAGCATAGATTAATATGTCAAATGAAAATGAACTATTGGCAGATTAAGATGAAAATGTGATGGCCAGCGATAGGGAGAAAAGGAGAAGAAAAAAGAAAATGAAGCTTCTCAGGAGGACAGGAACATTAAAAATTAAGTAATTGATCAGTGTTGGTGAAGTTGGATGAGTCTGAACACTCTGTGCAAGGCAAGGACCATCTTCTCCTGCCTGCTGGAGGAGGACCATGCTGAGAGCCTTCTCAATGATGGGCCAGCTGCCTGCTGTGGGGGGATATCTCCGTCAGCTCTGGACACCGCGTTGGTCCTTAACATGGTGGTTATTGTGCTGATGTCACAGCTCTGTGCCAAGCCTTGGGTGCTCAGCAAGGGGCAGGCTCATGGATACTGTCTTGCCCCAAGGAGAGGGACATTCTCACTTGGGGGACACTAAGCCATCCTCACCTGCCACATTGAAATGCCTCTCCTCTCTCCTGGTACGTGGATGCAGATCTTGTGGGAGCCACAGTTGCTCCTAACCCCATGTTCTCAGCTATCTGAGCCCATCCCCTCTCCCAGAGAGGATTGCCGTCACTCCATGCTCTGTGCTCTGCTCCATCTGAGTGGTGATGACAACAGGGCTTGGGGGGGCTCAGGCCAAGCTCAGGCTGCTGGCAAGTCCCTTAAAGGAGCCTTGGAAGCTGTGAGAGACACTGTGGCCCCTTCAGAAACAGCAGCTTGCAGAGATGCAGCTGCCCAACCAGACTCCAAGCCCAGCATAACCAGCAGCTGGTGGAAACCTTGGATGCTTGGAGCAGCTTTCCACCATTAATCTCACCCCTGACACCACCTCTGCTCAAAATAATGCTCCAGGCTGCTTTGAACCTTCTGGACGAGCTGCAGATGATGCCAGCAGCAGGACACTAGTGTATCTCCAACCCAACAGGTAGATCCATGCCCCCTTCTCCCACCTTTCTCCAGCACCTTCAGTGCTCTGCTCCATACTCTTTGTACCCAAGCCACCCCTCACTGCAGCATCCAGCCCTGCTTTTCTTTCCTGGCTACCAAGCCAAACACCGGAGATAAATACCACCAGCTGAGATCCAAAATATTTTTCCAAGAGGAAATTGGTGCGCCCTAGCAGTGCGTCATAAAAACCTCACAATTTACAGGTGTTTATTGTCCAAGATGAGCAGTTGAGCCTAGTTTGTTTTATTTAGACATACTTCTAGTACCTGAAAATAGATATTTATACAGTCCCGGTGTTTTGACGCATTTAGGTGCCAGAATTCTGATGGATCAAGCCCACAAGCAGCAGGCTGGCAGGTTTCTGTTTTGTAGAATCATGCTCAGGCACGAGTCCCAGCCCCACTCTGTATCACCAGGATACGGCCACAGAGCCCTGGTGCTGGGCAGGGGGCTGGACCCTCCCCTGCCCTCCCCTCCTGCTCCTCGGCAGGGAAAAGAGGCCAAAAAGATGGCTCTCCTTGCCAGCCGCTCACTGCCTCTGTTGGAGATGATAAGAATTAATTAAATTTGTGTGCCTTTTTAACTGCCTGGGGGATTTATCAGCTGTCTCCACCACGGGGTATATCTGATTTAAGGGGGGATACGTGTACACTCCATTACACGTGTGTTAATATCGCAGAGCACTGAGCACTGAACAAATTGCAGGGGGAGCTTATGGGAAGGGAAGAGGAAGAGCCCAGCAAATGGCACTAATAAGGGTCTCTCTACTGGAAAAGCGCGTTCAGCACCCAACCCAGCATCTCTCACCCCAACCCCACTGCAAGGGGCAATCCCACCATGGTTTGCAGTATCTGCAGACATCGGGGTGGGAGTGCCACATCCTTTGGCTCCAGCTGAGACCATTTCACAAAATCCCAGAATCTCAGACTAGTGGGGCTTGACAGGGCCCTCTGGAGCTCATCCTATCCAACTCCCACTAAAGCAGGGTCTCCTGGAGCAGGGTGCACAGGAACACGTGCAGATGGTTTTGAGTATCTCCGGAGAAGGAGATTGCACACCCTCTCCGGGGCAGCTGGTTCCAGGGTTTCAGCAACCTCGCAGGAAATAAATTTTTCCTCACATTCAAGACTGTAGTTTGTGCCCCTTGTCCTGTCTCTGGGCACCACTGAACACAGTCTGGCCCCGTCCTCCTGCCCCCCTCCCTTTAAATACTGATCTGCATTGATGGGATCTCCTCTCAGCCTTCTCTTCTCCAGAACAGACCCAGGCCTCTCAGCCTTTCCTCCTGAGAGATATGTTCCAGTTTCCTCATCATCTCCATGCCCTCTGCTGGATTGTCTCCAGTCATTCCTCCTTTTTCCTGAGCTGAATGGCCCAGAACTGGACACGGGGCTTCAGATGAGGCAGAGTAGAGGGGGAGAAGAACCTCCCTCACCCTCCTGTCCATGCTCTTCTCTGTGCACCCCAGGCAATTATTGGCTTCCGTGGCCATGAGGGCACATTGCTGTCTCATGGTTTGCTTGTTGTCCACCAGGACTCCCATGTCCTTCTCCACAGAGCTGCTTTCCAGCAGGTCAGTCCCTCACCTGTACTGGTCCACAGGGTTATTCTTCCCTAGATGCAGGGCTGTACACTTGCCTTTGTTGACCTTCATGAGGTTCCTCTCCACCCAACTCTCCACCTTGTCCAGGCTTTGTTGATTCCTGAGGTCTGGCATTCCTGATGGCTGGCCATAGAATTAAAGACTGAAACATGAAGGCATTCAATAACTTCTCTTCCTCTGTATCTTCCATTACCAGGGTACTCAACTCATTCAGCAGAGGACTTACACTTTCCCTAATCTTCCTTGCACTACTGGTGTTCTTGAAGAAGCCCTTCTTGTTGTCCTTGACAACCCTTAACTCCAAATGGGCCTTAGCCTTCCTCATTGCACCCCTGAACACCCTGACAGTGTTCTGACATTCATCCCGAGTGGCCAGAAGTTTGGAGAGTTCCTTCTTCATTCCCCATCGCCAGGGGCCAGACCGATGCCCAGCGTCTCTCCCTCAATATGAATCACCCCCCATCATCTCTCCCACATCCTCAGCCGGGTTTATGGCCAGGAAGGAGATCATGGAACAGAATAAGGGATGGCTCCCTTAAAAACCAAACCCCACTCCATTCCCACAGCCCTGCCCACCCCATAGAAGGGCTTTAGCTCTCAGGGACATCATGCAAGCAGCATCCTCCTGCTCAGCATGGGCCACCCCACGCTTCCCACCCCATCTTTGCCTGCCCAGGTGTGGCAGGGCTGTAAAAACCTTTGGTGGAGGGACCTGCCATGAATCACACTGAATTTACAGCCAAGCTGCAGGAAAGGGAATTATATAACTCTCAGGAGACAGGCTGGCGGGGAGCGAACATCCATCAAGCACAAATTCTGGATTATTTACCACAGCTGGATCTCACCAAGAGAAACACTCCCCATACCGGACAGCCTGCAAATGGATTCAGCCATGCAGACCTATTCAGCAAATGTAAAGTCTCTGCCTTGCTTGTCAGAGCAAACCCAGGGGTTTATTTCCTCCCCAGGTCCCTCTGCCCACGGTATTAGCCCAGGACCCAGCAGAGGATAAGGTCTCAGCTCTCATCCCTTCCCCCAACAGAGCAGCCCTCACCAAGTCCTGGTTCCTGGAGACAGAGGAGCTTGGCAGCAGTGCCGATTGACTCTTTTATGAGCAGCACTTAATTATTCACCCTTTTAAAACGTTTTGCATCATAAACCTGGGATGAAGTGGAGGAAGGCAATTATTCTGCCACTTGCTCTCCACTTGCTGGAGGCCAGCAGCACGTTTGCTCCTTTTGCTGGGCATAGAGATTGAGGTCGGAGCAAAACCAGGACCCAGCCTGGTTGACACTTGCAGGCTCTCATCCCCTCCACAATGCAATATTAATCAGGCAAGATCACACCCTCCTCTGCACAAATACTGGGCAAGCAGCAGCCTTCCTGAAGAAGATGAAGGGCAAAGCTATCTTAGACTCATGCAGAGTGAAACATCCCCACTGAATTAAGAACATAGCAGGAAGACTGAGAGAGGTGAAATGTGGTCCTCAGACATGCATCACCGCCATCAGGATGCATCATCAAATCATTGTGCCCTCAGCACAAACAGCCTTAAATGACAACAACCAAAGGGACAGGAGATGCTCTCAAAACTTCAGCCTGGGTTGCCACAGGGGTCCCTGTGATATACAAGAGCAATCTTTCCCAGACACAGGCTGCATTTTGCTCTTCTGAAGGTATGGCCATATCAGCCCACTGGCTCCCACCTGTCAGGGACACCGTTTGTGTGCTTAGCTCTAGCAGCTGCTTCAGGAGCAGAGCAAGATGCTCCTGGGTGATGGACCAAGAGCTAATCGCCTTATAAGGAGCGGCTGAGAAAGCTGGGGGTGTTTAGCCTGGAGAAGAGGAGGCTGAGAGGAGAACTCATTGCTCTCTATAACTACCTGAAAGGAGGTTGTGGAGAGGAGGGAGCTGGGCTCTTCTCCCAAGCACCAGGGGACGGGACAAGAGGGAATGGCCTCAAGCTCTGCCAGGGGAGGTTTAGGCTGAACATTAGGAAAAAATTTTTCACAGAAAGGGTCATTGGGCACAGGAACAGGCTGCCCAGAGAGGTGGTTGATTCACCTTCCCTGGAGGGGTTTAAGGCACGGGTGGATGAGGTGCTGAGGAACATGGTTTAGTGTTTGATAGGAATGGTTGGACTCGATGATCCGGTGTGTCTCTTCCAACTTGGTTATTCTATGACTCTAAACAAAATCTTAGTTACATAAACTCCTCATTGCATCCCATTACATTGCTTAGACCTAAGCACAGGACTTGAAAATCCTGCATATTGGGTTTTCCCAGAATTTGGCTGGTGTGATAGCCTGCAGCTTGTCCTTGAGTTTGGGAAATAGCTGGCGCTTGCAATGTGCCTCATTAGCTCACTAATTCTGATCTGTATTCAAATAGTCCCTGATCCCACTGGAAAGGGTGGAAATTCAGCCCCAAAACCCTTGAGCCTGCAGGTATTCAGCATCCAAGCCACTGGAGTGAGCTACTGCAACCCCGCTTCCCAAGCACTTTCTCAGCCCTCGCAGAGAGCAAAATGGATTTGATCTGCCCAAACACTGAGTTTTTAGGAGGCGTTTTGAATCTGCTCCCAACCTGGAGACTTTATATTGATTCTTTCTTTGCTGCTTTCCTTAAATTGGCAGTAAAAATTCAGGGAGACTAAAATCTGTGATTTGTACTTTGCACATGGGAAGCGGAACAATCTTTTGTTCATTTACTGTGACAACTGCAGTTCAGATTTAATTATTTACGATAATGTTCCAAGGCACATTAGGGAATGTTCGCTTAGTTCGTAAAAAATAATGACGCCTTAGTACTGAGTGGCATCTAGCTACAGGCTCTGCTATTGCACTGGCACAGGCACGTGCAGCTCCAGGAGCACAGCCAAGCCAACTTGTTATCCCTCCTGCATCCACGGGAAGCAGGGAAGATGAGCCCATGGTCTCCTTACAACTCCTCTTCCACCTTATTCGTTTCAAGCAGAGGGGCCAGGTGTGCTCCCAGCCCTGGTGCTGAGCCTGGCAAGCTGAGGTGGTGGACGAGCCGCTGCTGTTCTTCTGCATCTCCCACCCTAGAGCTGGCCCTGCTGCACCATGCAAAATGCCAGCAACCACCTGCCTTGAGCAAGGTCAGGATGACTGGCCCCAAAAGCCATCCCATCACCCAGGAGAACAGGGAGACCACAACTGGCGTCACTGCAGTGCTGGGAAGCACAGCCAGGGCAGAGGGATGGATGCCAACAAGAGATGGGACATCAGCAGGGTCCCTCTGTCAGTATTCTGGGCTGCTGCAGCCTCTGCACGAGCAGCTGATGCACCTGTCCAACAGCACCAACCTCAATGGCGAATCCAGACAAGCCTTGTTGCATTCCCTCTTCCTCATCACTTTATAGATTGCTTTTATCAACAGTAAAGGGGCAGAGGAGGGGTGGAATAATTTCTTAGCCTTAATTTTTTCTTGGCTCATTAAGAAGTGCCCTTGGAGCTGGAGCAGCCAGCTGTGATAGGATGGGCTGTCGGAGCAGGACATGGATGTGCTTGGGCAGCACCTAATGGAGCCATCAGTTTGGTACCTGCACATCTATAACACCCCAGCATGAATCCCTGCATCCTAGAGAGTCTTGAGAAAGCGATGTTAGCTCCATAGGTGTATTTGTATTCCTCACTAAGGCAGCTCCTCTCCTGAAATACAACCTGCAAGCCCCAGCCCTTCCCGGAGCCACTGGCAGCCTAGAGATTCATGGCTTGTTCCTTGTCCATTTACACCCATAAATACCCGCTGCCCCGTCCCAGTATTTCTTCCAGCACTTACTGTATCGGTGTACGCTGATACTTTTTACTATGTCCTTCTCCATTAGTCACGGGAATTAGGAAAGACAGTTGGTATTTCATGATTAAATGTATCGCATCCAATAAATTGATCATTATTCTCTGCTGATTAGCAGCTTGGTTTCCATCAGTTTAAAGCAGTTATGGTTTTTTCCCCATCTTCAAGGAGTAGCACAGTTTCTCTTAAGATGTTATAATCAAAGGATTAAAGCTCTGGAAATGTCCTTTGCATATGCAGGAAGGGGTTTTTACTGTTCTTGCAGAGAGAGCGTGCTTTGAAACCCTGGCTCCCAGCTCCACAACACTGCCTGTACCTGACCTGTTTTAATTTTAGTCCTGCCTGAATCTGCCACCAGCTCATTTAGCTGCAGCATTGAGAGATCTCGATAGAGCTGGCCACAGGTCAGCTCACATACTTTAGTTCCTATTGCCGAGCACACTCATGTCCTGCAGCTCTGACCTGGCTCTGGGTTGCCTGTTTGGGTCTGTAAATCCCAGATCACCCCACCCTCCCTGTTCCAGCCAGCACCTCTGCGAGGGGAGACAGGAGCTGCACCCTCTTTTCTCACAACTCCACATCATGGATGTCAGCAGCAGGATTTGCATCACATCCACAGCTTCATGGGCTGCAGAGAAAATGAGGTGGATATTTTCTTTTGGGACACTTCCAATGTTTCTGACACAGCAAGTGATGCCCCAGAAAGAGCTGACCTAGCTGCCCGGTTACAGACATGCAAGACGTAAGAGCATGAAAATTCCAATGAATATTCATTTTTAAAACGTACTCAAATATTCCCAAGGTAAACTTGACTCTGTATTAATTTCACCCTGCACACTAAGCACATTGTTATTGCAGAGATAAAGCTGCACAGCCTATAGAGATTGGTGTGGAGCCCTCTCTCACCAGAGCAGGATTTAAATACCCCAGCAGGAAGGGCTTGGAAGCAGACGCCTGCTGCCCTGCACCTCTTCCCCCATGGATGTGACCATCCATGGTGGAAGTGCCACCTTCCCCACTGGCAACACCGCAGCCAAGATGAGAACACAGGCAGTTGCCCTTTGGGTTTGCATTATTCTAGAGGTATGGAAAAAGCACACTCCGAAAATAGCCACATAAATACTCTCGCTGGAAATTCAATTCAATTAGTTTTGTTGACCTCCAAGGCAACCCTTGCCAAGGCTTTTGCTGAGTCTCACAAGTCACAAAGAACATGGCAACGTAATTAGCCAGCAGAGACCTGAACAGTGAAGTCCAGCATGAGGGAGCTCTCACCCAAATAGACCCAACCACATGAGCTCCTCCTCTGCTCCTAGCTCCTCCTTTGATCCCAGCTCCTCCTTCACTGATTCTCTGGCTCTACAGCACCAGGTCACACCTTGCAGCAGACCAGAGCTTGCCCCACTTCACTGATGCCTCTTTCATCCACTCAGAGCTAAATGCTCTGCATTTCTTCCCAGGCTGTAATAGGGGCAACGGCTGCATTTGTGGATGTTTGTCATCGAGTTAGTATTTCTGTCCACTCCATAATGCAAGACCCAGGCATATGCATGCATTCATCATTCCTATGTGCTGCTCTGGCACTAATGTCCTCATGAGCATCACTGGATTGCTAGAGAGATAATGATTTTGCATCTTTAACGGCTCCTTCAATATTTGTAACCAACTTGGTCTTTGCCAGGAGGTCTCTAATTGTGGTACGATGTGTCACTTCAGCCAGCAGATCACCAATCACTGTCAGCCAGGCCCTCAAAGCAGCACCTGGGGACCAATTCACTTTGGTGACATCTCCGGCAGTTCTGCATGGTCTCAGGAACAGGGATGTGCACAGGAGGGAGGAGAATGGCAAGGACAGGGATGCAGCCCCACAGCTGACAGGTCTCTGCAGCTATGTCCCGTCACAGGAGCTCCAGCAGCAAAAAAAAAAGAATGCAAAGAACCAGAGTAGGTTAATTTGGGCTAGTGTTGGCAATGTATCAACTGAAAATAAGCTGCTGAGCTTCTGAGAGGCATTGGCTTCTGCCTGGTATTTAGAAGCTTTGAATCTCTACCTTCCTGAATCAGCCCTGGAAATCAATCCCTTTCACACCTAGGGGTCAGCTTTTGCTTGGCTGCTTGGTCCTTCTTAATCCCCTTGAATCACATCTTGCTTTTCATCTGTGAATTGGGGAGCAACACCCTGCTCCATGGTCAAGCATTTAGGCATTCCTTTCAAGACCTCCTGTGCTATTTGGGATGGTGGTTGCGTCTTTCCACCTGGTGCCAGAGGGAAGGCGGCCACCTCAGCTCTTCCCAGTATGAGCTGGTACTGAGAAAGCAACAGCAAACCAGGGTGGGTGTGGGCAGGGGGCAAGGGCTGAGCTGCCCCCAGCCCTCCCCTCCAGCTACCTGTCCCGTCCCACACCGTTGTGTTCAGTGGTTTATTCTGCTCTGAGCTCAAAGGGTATTTCAGCCATCTCGGTGCTTCTAATCTCTTTGGGAACATTGCTGAGAAACACAATTTCAACCCTCCCAAGATGTGACATGACTTGTAATTCAAGGCAGAGGTGAGAGCCTACCACCCAAGGGAGAGAAAATAAACAGCTTCCACACGCTTCGAATCCCAGCCCTCCTCCCTGTTCTTGACTATGCTCACGTTTCCAGCCTGGACACCAAAACCTCAGGCTGGGGTCCCTGGACAGACCCCAACTTTGGCCCCACATCCTTGCATCCTGGACGCAGCAGGAGAGCAAAGCAGAGGCTGGGAAAGCACCTGGGTGAGGAGAAGAAGGAGATTTGGGGCAGAGGGTTCACAGGCAGAAGCTGCTGGCAGAAAGAAGGGCAGAGACCAGCCCGGGGAGCGTGCTGGGCCACAGCAGCCCCAGCCCAGAGCAGCTGCACGAAGAAGCCGGGGAAGCCATTTCAGAGCAGCTTCTGCAAAGCAGGAGACTGTGCAGTGTCTTCAGGAGTGCCATCTGCTGGCACCCACCCCACCAAGGTCCCCTCAAACCCAACCAGGGTGCAGATCCACCACAGCAGAAACTTTCTGAAGGGACCCAGGCAGCTTCAGGCCCCTCCATGCCCCAAAACCCAGCTGCAAGCAGGCTCCAGTCTCCCCTTGCTACTCCAGGCCCTCCCCTCGATTAATCTCTCCGCAAAAATCAGTTGCCGTTTCAGACCCACACCTGGACTCTCCAGCACTGCTCCCCTCATTAAGCTGTTTCTCCCTGCCCACCACAGACACCCCAGCTCCCAGGTCAGGAGCCACCCACACCAGCACTGAGCAACGATGCTCACACACGCTGCCTAATTTGCCATCACTCAGGTGAGCGAGGCTGCAACAAGAGGAGAAATAATGCTGGCAATCAGCCTTGACATTTTCAGGGCCAAAATGAGGGGGAGGCGGAGGAGTGGGAAACAAATCTGAATCCCAGCACCAGGCAAATCCAATTAAGCACTGTGAATTTCATTCTTAAAAAAGAATCCATCATTGATTTATACTGGAGAACTCGGTGCTTTGGCAGATCTGCAGGTGAGTGCCATCCCTCCCCACACCTGGAGATTTGCTTGGTCCCTTTGAGCCCCCCACAAGAGTCCCCTGGCTGGGAGAGGAGTGGAGGGGATATAGAGCCCATGGAGCACTGGGTGGGAAGGAGCAAGCCGTGCTGGCACACATCTTTGTGTTTTGCAAACAGAGGAGGAGATAATAGCCACACTGTGATCCTGCAAACTTTCATTACCACGGCTCAGATGTTAATTGCAAGATTCTTCCGCATTTGTTAACATAGCGGCACATGGAGCTCCTCAGCTTTTTGGCTGGGTGATGGTTTCATTACCGTTTCCTATATGTTAGCTTTAAATCCCCAATAATCCCACACGACTGGAGCCCATTCCAAGTGAACAGCAAAATCCAATTTAGGATCCTATTCTCTCTGGCTGTGTAACCAGAGCCTACTTCATGTGGGCACAAAAATCCAATTCAGCTTCTTTGCCTCTCAACAGCTGCCCCTGTGAGACTTGCCCAGCTGAAAAGAACACACAAAAACTAGATTCAGAGGTGAACTGAGCTAACTCAAGCAAGCTGGCACTCTAAGAAGCCCTGCATCTGCATCTCTGTCCTGCTCCCAGAGTTCTTGCAGGGTGTTTTCAGGAGGCAGATCCTCTCTCACACCATGACCTGGCTCCACTGTCCACGCATCCCCATGCCTGGCTCTGCATGCTGCTCCATACCCTGCTCCATCACAGCCCAGGCAAGGATGTGTCAATGTGACACATGTCAGCACTTAGGAGGTTTCTAATAGTCAGAGCTTCTAACAACGCGTAATTAGCTTGCACTGCACTCAGACCAGCGGCTGGAACATCTCCCAGAGGAGCTGCTGCCATTGGCAGCCAGGGCAGCCCTTGCTTCTGCAGCGTGGGAGACTCCTGATGCCACAAGCACCCCAGTTCTCACTGTCCTGGGTAGTATCTGCCAGGGAAGCCTTTCACCAGGGCTCTACTGTGATTTTTCAGACCTAAGTATGGCCTGACATCCACCTCTTTAGCTTTTTCCAGCTGTTACCTCCCTTTTGCTGTCACAGTGGGTAGCACAGCTGTGCCACATCATGAACAGGAGTGAGGAGGTTCAGGGAGCCCCACACACCAAAGCCCTCCAGTGAACTGGCAGGACCCAGGATGGTATGGGACTTTCAAATCATACATCACCGGCTTAAAAATTCTCTGCATGCAAGGTCTAGAAAGAAGCAGCCCTGGCTGGCACTGAGCAGACCTCTGCCATGCCCCCAAACCCTGCCCTGCATCTCAGGGTACAGCTGTAGCATCCCCTTGCCCTGAGCCTTTGGGACAACCATCTCCCCAGATACTTTCCAGGTAACGTTTCCTCCTACTTAAAGCCTATTCCCGAGGCAGTTTAGTCCTCCCAGTGCTTCTCTCCTATTATTTAATTTCCCATTAATCCCTATTAACCACACAGCACTCAGCAGTCACTCCAGCACAGACTATTTAAAGACAATTCCCCCAATTTAGCAACTTACCCAGAGTGAGTGCCAGCCCTTGTGCTAGAGGATGCTGCTGCAGGGCTCCTGCTCCCTCCACTCAGGGCTGGAAAATTAGGGGCAGGTGATTCATAACAGCACCCACAAAACCAGAGCTCACATTTGCTTTGGAAGGGATACATTGAGCTTAGACACGTTTAAATTTCCAGTATCCTGATTCCTACTCTTAGGATTCTGGAGTAACTTTTCAGCCACTTTTTTGATAGAGCTGGTAAGAAAGCGTTTTCTTAGAATCATAGAATGGGGTGGGTTGGAAGGGACATTAAAGCCAATATAGTTCCAGCCTCCCTGCTATGGGCAGGGACACCTCCCACTGGATCAGGAGGCTCAAAGCCCACGATATGGTTGGTTTTGTCCCCAGAAAGATAGTTATCCTTATGGGGCAGTGATGCAAGGACAAGATGGCCAGGAAGGGCTTCAAGGAGAGGGTGGGAGAGAAACACATCACATCAGAAAACGCTGAGTGTATTCAGTCATTGGAGCTTGCTTCATTATTTGTCTTTAGACTTTGTATTGCAAACTCACATTTCCCAGGCAAAAAGTCTTTTGAACCAACTCTTCTCCATTTTCTCTGATTACAAATCACCAAAATGGGACATCCCTGCTCATTTCTGGATGCATGCTTTCAAACTGGGGATATTTATCAAGTCTGACCTTCCCTATAAGCATTTTTGGTTTGACAAAGAAGCAGTTTCCAACAAAAAACAAACGAGCAAAAAAAAAATCCCCACAAAACCCAAAAACCATCCCCAAGACTACCCCAAAAATCCATCCTCATCCTCATGGCTGGGACCCAGCCCACACCCTCTTCCTTTCAACACCACCGCCAGACATATCTCATCCTTTCATTCTCCTGCCTTAGTCTTCCTCCTTCAATTTGTGACCTTCCTCTGTGGTTATTTTCCCTCCAGGGTTTGGGCTGGATGAGGACCATTCCCTTCCAGTAGAAGTCCTGATTTCTTGTTCCTCTCTCTGCACACTCCTGGCAGCCTTGGCTTACGCAGACAAGTCTTCTGTGGTGTTGCTGGCTCTTTGAGCAAGCTAAAAAATAAAAATAATGATTATCTGTACAAGAATTAAATTTGATGCATCTCCCTAACTGCATGTGGCATGAGAAAAATCAGTAAGAACAGGGAAATCCCATCTGTTTAAAGAAACAGTGAGGAAAAGGGGTTGGAACTGGATGGGCTTTGAAGTCCCTTCCAACCCAGACCATTCCATGATTCTATGATTGGATGGAGAAGGCTGAAGTGATGGAGAGGCTGAAGTCATCCCGTATGCCTTGAGGCTGGGTGTCTTCCTTCCTCATCAAAAAGAATTTTACAGCGTTTCCTTCTCCAACCAGTTGATCTCTTCCCTGGCTTTGCTCTTTTTTTTGTTTTGTAAATAATATTGTCCCTTTTCTATCATCTCCATTTCCCTCTCTCCATCCTGCTCTATCCCCAGTCAGACCCAAGCAGCCCAGGGGTTTCACCAAGAAACAGCAGCAGCACATCAACTCAAAACACACCACAGAGGCCGTTTCTTTCAGGGAAATGGCTCTATTTGTGCTGCCAGTGACTGTTTTCTAGGGGCTCAGCAGTGCTGTCAGAGTTGCTGGTGGGCGGCAGGGTCTCTGCAGGAGGCAAGCCTGACCCCAGGCTGCCAAGCTACCACTCTCCCTGACGTCTCTTATATTATTCTTATTATCGTCAACTCTGTAACGCACCCACCACCTGCTGAACCACTTCTCTCCAGCACAGCACATCCTTCCCATCGGGGGTCTGGCTTTATTATGGCTATATTCCTCACGGCTGTTTGTTTTTACCCTCTGCTCAGTGAGGAGCTAAGAGGGAATGGAGACACAAGAGGCACCTTCTGAAAATTGCTGCCATCACCGTTACATCTAGGCAGAGAGCAGCTCTTCTGCATCTCAGGAACATCAGCTGTGAAGCACTGGGTTTTAGCAAGGCTCCATGCACACCTCCTGGGTGCTCCAGTCCCTCCAGCATCTCCCCACTCAAAACAGATCTTTGGTTTCATCATTATTTGAAGCCTGAAGAGGTTTAGATACCTCAGGAATATTTTTCATGGGTAAATAGACCCTTTTACCTCTACATCACTGGCTCAGCTCCAGCCCTGTGGGTCAATAAAGACAGAAAGTCATTGCTGACTGATGAATGCCTGCCAGGGAATGAGGCATTGGTCTCAGTCTAGTTATGAGGAAACCGATGTCCACATTACAGCCAGTCTATTTATGAGGAGACTGATGTCCACACCACAACCATTGCTAACCAGCAGCCTCCACCAAGGGGAGAAGATTTCCTTACCATGAAGACCTGAATGTCCAGCGGTGCAAGTAGTTCTGGCAACATCTTCCTTACTGTCTCGTGGCTTCAATAGGACAAAACCAGCAGGTGGATTCCTTCAAGTTAGTGCTGGGGTTACACTAGCACAACATGACCAGGATCCTCCACGTTCATTTCTGCTGGGTGTCAGCCCTAATTGCAGCAAGGAGGGTGAAAGAAGCTCTGTCTGGTTTGAGGAGAAACCTATCTCCAGGACCTTCTCCTTGGCTCTTTCCACTGATTCTGTATTTATGGGAAAATGTCAAAACCCAGTGAAATATGGCCTCGATACAAGATCAGATATATTCAGACTTCAAGGTTTGCTGTGACATCTCCAGCTCTCACATTTAGATGTTGAGGAAAACTGATGGTGAGCATGTGCTGGGCTTCACAGTTGATAGTCATCCTTCATTTCTTCAATCTAGAAACTGGTGCTCACAGGAACTCCAACACATCACATTCCAAGAGGAAAAGACAGTGATCTGAACAGAAATCATCCTGTGATCATCTCCCTCTTGTGTTAATTGGGTGCAGATACCAAAGAGTGACCAGATGCTACTAAAGAAGCAGTTGTTGACAAAAGTCCCAAGTTTTACTGACAAAGGTAAGGGTTTTAAGCTGGAAGAGGGGTGATTTAGATGAGATCTGAGGAAGAAATGATCTTCTGTGGGCGTGGTGAGGCACTGGTACAGGTTGCCTGGAGAAGTCATAGATGTC
The DNA here is from genome assembly GCA_033459285.1 of Clamator glandarius. Classification (NCBI taxonomy): domain Eukaryota; kingdom Metazoa; phylum Chordata; class Aves; order Cuculiformes; family Cuculidae; genus Clamator; species Clamator glandarius. The sequence continues at coordinate 912,194 of JAUNZM010000115.1, read as the reverse complement.
CCATCCCTGGAGGTGTTTGAGATCAGGCTGGATGAGGCTTGGAGCAACCTGATCCAGTGGGAGGTGTCCCTGCCCCTGGCACAGGGTTGGAGCAGGATGAGCTTTAAGATTCCTTCCAACACAAACCATTCTATGATTCTAAGTCCTGGTTTTCATACTGGATGTATGGTGCCTCCTTTTTCACTTGGGTCCCCCTAGCACTAATCCATCTGCCCCACGTGTCCTCTGCGAGCACTGGAGAGAAGCCAGAGATGGAGGGAAGTCAGGAGAGAAGCCAGCAAGTGATGAGCAAGGTGGGGATGGTTACACAGAGGGAAAAGGATGGAAACAAGCACGTCTACAAGGAGCCACCACAGCCAGAGCCAGCCTTGCTCCACAGAGCCTAGGGAGGACACATCTCAGCTCTGCCATGCAGCCAGGGGGACAGATCCTGCCAGAAATAAGACCTTCGTTACTATGGTGATTAATATCGCCTTGCAAATACCATCATATGCTACAAGATGGCTGTGACAGCGGTGAGCGAGCAGATAGACAAGAGACTACACCAACAGTCCCAGCTGCCTGCCCTGATGGGGAGCAGAGACCACCTCTGGCAGCATCCCTCCTCCAACCCCCAGTGTGACACGGCTCACAGGCTCCAGCCGACAGGCAGGTTTAATTGAATGTTTCTCCCTTTACATTTCCCTTTCCAGCAAATAAAACTGGAGTAAGATAAAAATATATGATGCTTAAAGGGGACACTGCCAAGGCAGTTTTATGGGTTTTAATTTGCGTTTTACTCTTCATTTGTTTGCAACACTGTCTCGCCATGGCTGCAAAAAAAAAGCATTTTTTCTTTCCCCTTCCTGAGTTTTGTCATCTTTCCAGCTGGCAACTGGATCAGGGTTCCTTATCCCACCGCTGTCCCCTGTGCAAAGCACCGAGGCTGGCTGGGCTGCTCCCACACACACAGGGTGAGGTGCAGGTAACCCCTGCAGACAGCAGCAGGGAGATGTGGTTTGTCCCACCCTTGGGATTATTATGAAAAGCCAGAAAGCTTAATTTATACCATAGTTGCTGGAATTAACAGCTGGAAGGAGAATATCAGCTTTTGGGTAAAAGCCCCAATGCTTGAGATTTCTGCTACACTGCCCCGTAAATTCTGACAGATTTTATTACTCTTAGCTCCAATGGGACCCAAAAGTGCAAACCCCAGGCAATGGTTTGCTTCTCAGGACAAACTAATCCCAAGCTAGAAATAGTCTAGAAAGCCCCACATCCTTTACTTTTACACCACTGGGACAAGTCGCCCTTTTCCTCCTCCCTGTCCAGTCCCTTGCTAATTTCCCCAGCCACTGTAATAAATGATGCTGTCACCAGAGTGACATCTTTCTAATGTCCTCCAAGATGTATGGGTCCTGCCACAGGGAGAAAAATTCCTCAGTGAAGCCTAACCAGGAGGGAAACCACAGCACCAGGAGCTGGGGTGATGATGGTGTCACTGAATCTTCCTCTGCTTATTTATACCCACCCACCCCATTAAAGCTTCGGGGCCTTCGGGGGGTGTGTGTGAGAGAGAAGGAAAAGAAAAAGGCATGCAAAGAATCAGGTCACTGGTAAGAAGTCATCTCCACTGCAAACACCATGAGGCTGGAGACCGAGATGTCCTCATGGGACACTATCCAGCAGAAAGTTTTAGAGTGTGCACTTCTCCCATAAAGCATCCGTAAGTGTCTTACCTTGCCAGCTCAGTGCACCCAGAAAAAACACCATCTTTCCAGGTGAAGAAGCCATCTTCATCTTTCTATGAGAGGGTGGGTGGGAAAGGGCACCTCCTGGTGCCTCTCTCACCGTGAGCTAGGTGAGCACCAAGTGAAGCAGCAGCTGGGGCTTTCCAAAGCCAAGGCTTCATGCTGGTGTTTTCTCTGTGCATGCTTGGGAGGGAAGGTCACTGCAGGTGGGCACCTGCCCAGTCTGCTTTGGTGACACTACAGGCAGACAGAGCGGAGCAGCAGGAAATGCATTTGGGAACTAAAACAGCACATAATAGCAAAAAAAAAAAAAATTAAAAAACAATAGGATTTGCATGGAAACAGAATGGTCGTGTCTCTCCTTTTTAACAGGTCTCCCCTGGTAAAAGCTTTCACCGTTACCTGCAAGGTGGAGGACCCGCCAGGGCATCTGCACCCAGAGCAGAGACAGGAGGGACCCTGAGGGCTCTGCAACTGCTTGTCACCCACCGCTAGGGGTCACAGGACATCTCCGCTCCCGCCAAGATGCTGTCCCAGCCGGGAAGAGCCGCCAAGGACATGCCCTGCCATCACCAAGCCGCTTCCCCGCTTTTCCCTACGGCTCAGCAAACGTGTTCATCCCACCTTCCCCCGCCACGTGTCCCACCTCCAGCCATCATCTGTGGACAGAAATTACTGGCAGAGCAGTCCAGGCAGACCCCCCCTGGGCTGGACCCCATCACCGCCCCAGGAGCATCCCTCCTCCAGCCAGACCCCGGGAGCAGCCAGCACCTTGGCCGGGCCCACCTTGTCCCGAGAGCACCCAGACCCCCTCCAGCCGGACCCACACACACACTTTAGGAGCACCCAAGCCCTCCTTCCAGACCCAAACCGCCTCCACCCTTGGAGCTGGCAGCGCATCCCTGGCCGGGGCTGCGGAGCGCGGTGCGCTGGTGCCACCTCCTGGGCTGCCGCTGCTGCCAGAGCCTCCCCGGAGCCTACGAGAGGGACAAACGAGGACCAGGGCAGCATCGTCACTCACCCCTGATCAGCCTTCCTCCCGCGCTGCCAGAGTCTTCCTCGCTTCCTCTTCCCCTGCCACGAAGCTCAGCCTGACCCCAGCACCAGCCGCCCCAAACTACCCCAGCATCTCAGGCTTTAGCTCTAGCTGGTGCCAGGTGAGAAAGAGCATTTGTGGAATCATAGAATGCTTTGGGTTGGAAGGGACCTTAAAGCCCATCTAGTTCCAACCCCCTGCCGTGGGCAGGGACACCTCCCACTGGATCAGGTTGTTCAAAGCCCCATCCAACCTGGCCTCGAACACCTCCAGGTGGGCAGCCACCACTTCTGTGGACAATCTGGGCCAGGGCCTTCCCACCCTCATCATGAAGAATTTCTTCTACCTTCTAAATCTTCCCCTCCCAATTTAAAGCCATTCCCCCTCATCCCATCACTCCATGTCCTTGTAAAAAGTCTCTCCCCGCTTTTCCTGGAGCTCCTTTCAGGTACTGGAAGCTGCTCTAACGTCTCCCCAGAGCCTCCTCTTCTCCAGGCTGAATAACCCCAACTCTCTCAACCTGCCCTCAACAGCAGAGGTGCTCCAGCCCTTAGATCATCTTTGTGGCCTCCTCTGGACCTCTTCTAACCGTTCCACATCCTTCTCATGCTAGGGATTCCAAAATGGGACACAGTCTTCTAGTTGGGCTCTCAGAAGCTCCCCAAGACCAAGCCCAGGACCATCATAGCCCAGTTAGATCCCGAGACCATGCTGGACAGCTAAAGTCAGCCTAAGGAGCCAGCATAGCTCACCACGTTGCTCCAAGGTTGCTGAAGCCCTTCCACATCCACAGAGGGTTCCCCGCTCACAGTGGGGAACTCGTTCCTCAAGAACACATTGGTCAATATTTATCTAGTGTTAAAAGCCTGTCCTTCTGCGCAACAAGATCTGTAGAAGCCAGTGAGCCAGTTAGTTCCAAATCACAGCTCAGTTCCTCTTCCAAAACACCCTAAATCCAGGCTAAAAATAAATGGGCTTTATTGATTTCCTTTTCTAAGCTAACACTGGGGAGTGATGTGTTCAGTCCTCAAGGAAGAGCAAAGGGCGTTATTCATAAGGAAGTACAGTCCCAGCACTCTGAGCCCCCTAAGGGGGGCAAATAAAGCCCATCTCACAGCAAGCCCCTTGCCCAAGACATGGGGAAAGCAGCAGGAGAGCTGTGGGTAGGCGCAAGGCCCCAACACAAAGGCAAATTCCCCAGCAGGTGGCTTCTTAGGGACTTAAACCCCCATCCTTATGCAGAGGCTGCTTGTGATGCACCCAGGTCAGAAAACCCTGAAGTCAATAGAGCAGAGATGTTTGCTCACCGTGCTCAGGACATGGCCTCGTGCCCATGCTGGTCCTCAAGCAGCAAGTCAAGGGGAGCCCTCGCACCACGCACAAGGGGTGCAGGCAGGGCCAGCAACAGGCCAGCACCACAGCACATCCCTGGCAAAAGGAAACAAAGCCTGAAGCCACAGGAGCTTAAATGTAGCCTGAGTTGGGGGCTGGAGGGGTGTGGGTGAGAGCCCAAATGGGGCTTGTCAGGGCAATTGGCGCTCAGAGCCTGGAAACTGCAAAGAATTGTTTGTCTTCTTAAATTAGCAGCATCACAAGTCCCTGCCAGACAAAGACTGTTTTGTTAATGGTTGCAAAGAGACAAGAGCAAAGCTTGGGAGGACATAAGGCTGCATTTCTCCTCCCTAATGCAGCAGCCTGAACTCCCCACAGCATCCTCTTCCTCTTCGAGCTTTTTCCCTCACCCTGAGATAGGGCATGCCAGATACACTGAACAAACCCCATGATATCCCTCCCTACTCCCTTGAGTGAGCCTAGCTGTGGAGATATTGCACATCTGCCCAGCTGCTTCAAACCCCAGTCACAAGGATCGCATCGCTTTTTTCCTGAGTAAGTAGAAAGAAAACCTCCCACAGGTGACCGCTGTCAGCATGGCACCTACGTGTGGAAGCAGGAGAAGCTCCAGCCTGGTTGAAGCAGCACCCAGCTGATGGCCCCGCTCCTGGGGCAATGGGCGTGTGGCCAATGCTGGGGACCCACCACCCCAGGCCTGATCCACCCTGTATCTCCAGCCGGGGCATTGCTTTGGCCAGGTCTGATCCAAAAGCTTTGCTTTGTTTCTTATTAAAATCCCTCTAGCACTTGGGAAGGCAGATGCTGAGAAGATAAATCCCAGCAGTATTCATGAATGTGCTCCCTTCTGCCAGCACCGGATGGGATATTCCTTCCAGACACTTGTGGCGTGCTCCAAACACGCTCCTCTCCTCTCTCAGATGGACTCGCTTCCCCAGCTGCAGCCCCTCACAGCCATTGGGAACCCCCATCCTTGTTCCTTGGCAGCTGACCCCCTCCTCAGCCGGCCGTGGGCAGAAGTTGGGGGCTGGTGCAAAGTCCAGCCAGGGTGCAGGACATTGTTTTTGGGGGGAGAAAGCCATAAACAGTAGCTGGGCTTTGCTTATTAAAGGGTGCACTGGGTGTCTCTTCCCTGCAGGTGGATACCAGCATCCAGCTGCTCTGAAGCTCTGAGTCTGAGACAGAGCAAGCAGTGGGGTTGGAAGGCTTTTCCAGAGGTTTATCTCATCCTGGGTTATTTGAACAGAGGCTGCAGGAGACAGCAAAAAGCAGACATGAAAGAGATGACACAAACAGCTTCGCTTATGACAGATAAATAGGGTGCATCGCTACCCAGGGAAAGGGCATCCCAGCTTCACCAGCCCATGCTGGGCTCAGGGGCAGTGGATGAAGCAGGGTTCCCATGAGAGATGCAGTGACTAAGAGGTGCCTGCACGCACAGGGTGCTCTACTGGCTTTGGGTCAGTGGCTGTGGCCGTGGAGTCCCCCAGCAGCCCTCCACACCTGCCTCCACACCAGCTACCCTGGAAACACATCCTAAATAAAAGCTGGGCTTGGATAAATAAACGCATCCGGAGGCCGGCAGGCCAGCCAGCACAGAAAGGAGGCAAGGAGCCCCTGCATGGACAGAGACTGCAGCCGCTTCAAACACCTTCCCCTGGGCTGCAGGGGAAGGAAAGAGTTTAAGTTTCCTGATTTTTTCCCCCCATCCACCCCAACAGCCACGTTTCCCCACAGTGGGCACTCACCAAAGGGCAAGGGCAGCTCCCTGCTGCTTGCAAACAGAGGTGGAGGCACCCAAGCAACAGCTCTTCGTGGTAGCTGGGGTAGAACTTGCAGGTCCCTCCCCATCAGCACCAGAGCGGATTTCAGCGCAGAGCCAGCCCTGACTGAGCTCCCGGAGAGCAAAGGCGCTGCTCCACACCGGCTCTGCACTTCCACTGCTCAGCCAGATGTTGGCTCGGAAAAGGAAAACCAAAGCTCCAACTGCCGCCAAGGCCTGGCTGAGGGACAGCAAATGTGCTGGCCAGACGAAGGACGAGGTGTGCGAGGGGGCTCCAGCAAGAGGACAGGGCTCAAACAGCCTGCGGCAGGAGCACCTGGGCTGCTGCGGGGGCTTGGTGCGGATGCTTCTCTGGATGACATATAAGGTTTCCATGTGAAGTTGTGATTTCCTTATTGGAGGCTGAAATAGTAATAATGTTAAAAGCAGCGAAGGTTTTACTTTGTCCACATCATGGTCAAGTTTGCCTCTGATATTTACCCATCAGCATCCTCCGGGTCAGCGCTAGGTGACACTGAAGCCAGTGGGGCTGGAAAGTCATAGAATTATGGAATGGTTTAGGTCAGAAGTGATATTGAAGCCAGTCCAGTTCATATCCCCTGTCATGGGCAGGGACACCTCCCACTGGATCAAGGGCTACAAGCCCCATCCAACCTGGCCTTGAACACCTCCAGGGATGGGGCAGCCACCACTTCCCTGGGCCTGGGCCTCATCACCATCATAGGAAAATATTTTTTGCTAAGATCTCATCTAAACCCCTCTTCTTTCAGCTTAAACCCATTCCTCCTGGAGACAGTTGAGATCAACCATCCACCCAAACAGCCAAGCCCTGGTCACATCTCTCCCTCGACCAGTCCTTAGCAGAGCAAAGAGAGGAGAACCAGAGAGAAAGCAAAGCAATGCCGAGGTCCTCAGTAGACCTTGAGATAAAGAGCAGGAAAGGGAATATTTGGCAAAATTGAATCCGAACAAATCAGCAAGTCTGGATAATATGTAACCCCCAGACTAAATAGAATTAGCTAATGAACTTACCGAGCCCCTGACAATTGCTCATAAAAAGTTACTGAGAAAACAGCACATCCCAGGTTTATTTAATGTCTTTATTAATGATCTGAAAGCAAGAGTAAACAACAAATTAATTATGTTTGCAGATGACTGTAAGCTGGAAGGTGTTGCAAATGCTGCCAATGATGGCAAAGTCACACTAAGGGCCCTAAAGAGGTTAGAAATAAGCCAACAGGAAACAAGACGCACATAATCTATGAGTGAAACATGGCACAGGGGAAAAGGAACCTGAAATATAGACATCTAAGAGGAAGGAGATGTGCACTGTGCAAGAGCCAAGTGGGAGGCTGGGAGCAGTTTTGGAAAGGGATGGAGAGATGGGAGGCAAGCTACACTTGACCAAGGAGAACCCTAAAACCCACCAGGGAGCTGTCAGTGAGGAGTGGGGCCCCAAGCTGGGTGGGATGCTGCATCTCCAAAAGGTCCTTAACACCTGTAGCATTGGCTTGTCCCAGGGAAGAAGCTGGGAAGCCCTTTTCCCAGTGCTGGGCTAACACGGTTGGACCATCAGAAACTCCCAGGGCTGAGGATCATCTTGATTGCCTTTAGTCCTGTTGAGACAGGTGTGAGGTTTGGAAAGCCACTTTGGCAGGCAGTAGGGAAGGTGGCACAGTGGCAGGCAAGCTGACTTGCTGGGGAACACAGCCAGGGACAGGTAACACAGCTTTAGGACTGAGCCACTCACCTGGGTCTGCACAGACACCGGGAGCTGGTTTTGCTACCCCAAAAATGCCTGGTACTGGGAAAAGACATGGATACTTCGCTTCCATGGCAGTGCCTCCAGAGCCACTCATCGCACCCCTTGGCGACAGCCGCCACTCCTCTCTTGCCTCACCCCAGCGGGAACAAGGGCGCTTTGAGCGGTGGGTGGGCAGCAGGCGGGGGCCTCTAGCCCTTTAAGAGAGAAAATTGACTTTGTAATCTGAGCGAATTCCTCCTTTCTGACAGGCGGGAGAAATTACGGGTCCCTCCCTCAGTCCTCTTTATGAAATATAGTAGTAGCAGCAAGCCTCGCCTGGAAGCAGGCGCTGGCGGAGGCTGTGCCATGCCTGGAGCCCGAAACGCTGCTCCAGCCCTGGGCAACACCATGGGTGCCCAAAGTGGCATCGCCACGCTGCTGCTGCTCCTGCTGCTGGCCTGCCAGCCGCTGCCCCTCGGCGCAGGACCCCCGGCTGGAGGTAGGTCCCATCCTGCCAGCTCACCCGAGGGACGCAGTGGTGTGAAACCCAGGGAGAACCATCCAGCTTTGCGTGTGTTGGGTGGGCTGGGAGGGATGGGAAGCCAGCAGGGAGCTGTGCGGGCACCCATGGGTGCTGGCTGTCCCCTCCCTGAGGTGCGAGGACACTGTCACAGAGATGACAGGAGCAAGGAGAGGCAGCTGGGTGGTTTCAGGCAGGGTGTTTGGGCTAGGCTGCCCTGCTGGGGTAGCCAAGGGAGGGAGCAGGGCTGCTTGCCCTCTGCGGTTCTCGTGGTGCAGCATGTCCCAGCTGTGCCCAACCAATTTCTCCAGGGGCGCACACAAAAGTGGTGCTGGACGGGATGGGGCACTCTCCCTGCACACATGCAGGAGCCACAGGGCTTTGGTCTCTAACGGGAAAAAGGCACCTTCTCTGCTCTGCAGAAGCCCTGTGCCGTGGGGATGGAGCATGGGCACATCCCGCAGCTCCAGCAGGGACAGCGAGCCCTCCCTGCCCATCTTTGGCCTTGCACAGCAGCTGCTGCGAGGGCTTGGATGGTGCCAGTGGGAAGGAAGAAGCTGTATAGCATTTGCCAGGGTGTGCGTTCTCTCTGGGTCTATCCTGTCTGACCCATGCGCCCGGGGTGGCTGGCTGCATGGGGTGAAGAGCTTGCCTCTCCTGCCAGCACAGCCCCAGGGGGTGCTGGGTCAGCTCACGGGTGATGGGGCACCAGGGTCTGTCTGGGGCTGAGAGTCTCCCCCAGGAGAAGGAGCCAAGGTGCCGCAGGGGGAGCCGCCCCCAGCAGTGGGGAGGGCAGGGGACGCTGCCTGCTGCATGGGGTCCAACCCAGGCAGAACGGTTACTATCAGGCATGGGCTGGGCAGGAAGCAGAGCGGATGATTTATATCCAGTTTTACCCAAGAAGTGGCCAGGCTTAGCCACACGACTCCTGGCCCGGAGTTGTGCCCTACCTCAGCATCCCATCGGCAGTCCCGCAGCCCTGGTCCCACCCTGCGCCTCCTCCTGCTCGCTCCCCTGCTCCAGGATGATTGTACCTTCAATGGCCCAAACCTCAGCAGGCTCTGCAGGGTCAGGACGTAGGTCTCACCCTGCTTGAGACAGCTCTGTGCCTAAGCCTGCACCTCCAAGCTGCACTCAGCATCTTACTGATCATCTGCACTGGGTCAGTGGCATCCACAACTTCAGAGGTGAAGGAGATTTAAAAATCCCTTTTTATTTTTCCTAACTCATCCTGAAAATAATATAACATCTCACCAAGCACCTTCTCTTCTCCGCAGTGATGGGGTAGGAGCTTGCTTTGTCCATGCAGTTTGAGTTCCTGACCACCTCTAGCCTTTTGCTCCCTGATCATCTTCTGCATCTGAGCCTGTGTCAATGCGAAGATGACCCCAAGGGCCATGCCTGTGACACGCAGCACCTGCAAGGTCTCTTGTTGTCCCCATTGCACCCCCAGCAAGCAGGTGGCATCTGGTCCTTTCCTTCCCTCCCACCTCTTTTTTTTCCATACACCAGAATATGAGGATGCCTGGCAAGCCAAGTGGAAAAACATCCCTTTTGTTAAGGAACAAATTGGTCTTCTTCTTTCAACCCTGACGTTTCCACCCTGGCCAGGGATTTCACCAAGCAGAGACATTGGCCTCTTGCATGTCCAGGATGGCTCCTGGGGCTGCCCTGGCACTCCCAAGTTCTTTCATGGTGAATGGGCTGGAGCAACTCCAAAAAACAGCATGTGGCTTTCCCTGGCATCAGCAAAGATCCCCCCAGATTCCCCTCAGGTAACACTACCCATGGCCAGGGCACAGCCCCAGTGATTAATAGACATCTGCCTGGCACAGACTCAAGGGGATGGGAATGGAAATAAGTTTTACACCCCTCTTCTAATGCTGGGGACTGTTTCTGCACCCCATTGAAGCAGACATGCCAGCAGCAACCCCAGGTTGAGGCATCAGTCTCCCACAAGCCCCATCCCTGCTGAGACCACCAGTGCCAGGTGGCTTTTCCCACGGGTTGCCTGTCCGGGGACATCCAGGTGCTCAAGGCCGGGTTGGATGGGGCTTTGAGCAACCTGATCCAGTGGAACGTGTCCCTACTCATGGCAGGGGGATTGGAACTGGATGGGTTTTAAGGGCCCTTCCAATCCAAACCATTCCATGATTCTATGATCCCTCCATCCCCAGCAGTGTGATGGGCACGGGATTGGAGAGAGGCTCATTTTGGGAGGTGAATGTCGTGTTTTGCGTTGCCTCCAAGCACAGTTTCAGGGGCTCAGGCATTCTGCCCAGTCTAAACGGAAAGAGCCATCATGCACATCAACAAACACAACATTATATCAAAAAGAATAAACACTCATCAAAATTCTCCTCTTGACATCGGAGTGTGAAGCTTTAGTAAACCATTTTTAGACAGCCTGGCTTTCCGGTTCCCAGTGAGATCTGACACAGGCTGAGCTTCCCCTTCCCCAAAAACCTTCTCACTGGGAGATTGCAATGAAGATGGCTCAGGGGATAAGAATGAAGCTGATGTATAGGGTCCCTGTGAGCAGCATTCACCCCAAGCTTCCAGTAAGAGGGTGCCAAAACTCTGGTCCCTCAGTGGACCCCTTATAGCAGCCTTCTTGTACTGAAAGGGGCTCCAGGAAAGCTGGGGAGGGGCTTTTGATTGGGGAGTGCAGGGATAGGATGAAGTGGAACAGTTTTCAGCTGAAAGAGGGGAGATGGAGATGAGATCTTGGGAAGAAATGTCTTCCTGTCAGGGTGGGGAGGCCCTGGACTAGGTTTCCCAGGAAAGCTGTGGCTGCCTCATCCCTGGAGGTGTTCAAGGCCAGGCTGGATGGGGTTTGGAGCATCCTGATCCAGCGAGAGGTGCACCTGCCCATGGCAGGGGAATTGGAACTGGATGGGCTTGAAGGTCTCTTCCAACCCAAACCATTCCATGATTTTATGACTTCCAGCAGTAGTGATGGGGGTACTGGGGACATAAGAGCTTGTCCATAACTGCTCCATGCGGGGAACTTGCTCATGGTCAGGGAATTGTGTCTGCCCCAGAGTACCCACCTGGGACCCTTCCTGCCTTATCCAGGGTTATCAGCTTGCGAGAGATGCTTTGCATACTCCTCTTCTCCACATTTGGAAATTTAGCCATTTGATTCAATCTTTCTTTTTTGTGAATGCGCCACATGTTTTGAGGTCATAGCTCCAAGCAGCTGGAAAAGTTTCCAGCTGATGGGAAAGAACAGGAGAAAGGCTGAAAAGGGGGGAGAATGCAAACCGGTATCGTGGGAATCAGGGAGGAATATTCTCGTCTCACTCTTATATTTAGCAACAGAGGTCTCCGGGCAAATATATAATAAGCACGTTCCTCTAAGATCGCAGGACAGGGTTAAGCTCACCCAGAGGAACTCACATCAGGTTGAAGGCTGGACAGTAATAGGACTTCAGAGGCAGTCGCCTAATGCTGTCTGTGTGCCTAAATAAAGCTCAAAGCACAGACTGTTCGCAACAGGCGTTGGCTCAGCCCAGACTCGGCTCCCAAGGGCCACTCCCTTGGCCCTTTCCAGGTGCCTGGAGGAGCCGGGCTCCAACTTATCTCCTTTTTGGGAATCCAGCCTCACTGAGCGTTAGCATCACCCACAGCCTTCAGCCGGAAACACAGTCCTAGAAACTCCTTGGCTCATATTTGTACATTTTCCAGGTCTTGCCTGGGAATCCCAGGCCATTTCCATGTTCACAATTCACTCCAGCCCCTTCACACCCCACATCTCCAAACCTGGAGACACAGAACAAGAAGGGTGCCCCATTCCCACACCAAAGCAGATCCAAAGTGCCTAGTCCTTGGATGTATATAACCACACTGCACGTGGGCAGGATGCGGTGTGAAGTTCCTATGGGAAACATAACAGAAAAGCTAATGTCAGGAGGAATGTTTTCCCATCCTTCTCCATGAGCTGCTGCGGTGGGAGTAGATGTGCCTGCATGAGGCTGATTTTACTTGTGAAGTTTGCAAATGGACTCGAGGCTTTTTGTTAATGTGCCACAACTGGAGAGCCCACTTTGTCTTGTTGCAGAGCTTGAATTCTGAAAAGCTGGGTTTAAAATCAGAGGAGTGGGGCTGCTGCAGCTCTTCCCAGTCCTGGGATGGGGAGGATGAAACTTTGCCACCCACTTAGTCACTCGTTAGCTGTCACTCATCCTCAAGACAGACCAAACAGGGCCTCTGAGCATCCTCCTGCCAGCCAGCAGCCAAGGTGGGGCAAAAGATGTTTGTGTTCCATGCCCTGGATCAGTAAGGATGATAAATTCCCATTTTCCATCCTCCTCCCCGGGCGTGTCGCCTGCGCCAGTTGTGCGTCGCCCTGGGCAATACCTCTGGGAGCTGCCCTGCGCCCAACGGCTGCTCTTGGCTGCCTGACAGCCCGACAGCAGCAGACAGACAGCACCCCAGGGAGGGGAGGGTGCTGCCAAACCCTGACAGGAGCATCGTGGGGCAAACAGCATGGTTTGGAGGTGGCCGGTCCCATCACGTGCCTCCGAGTCAAGGAAGGAGAAAAGTAACGTTCATCCATCACTGTGACTCACTGGCTGTTCAAAAAGACTTCATTGGGCTGTGAGTCAGTTTGGGACAGCCCTCGAGGATCCCTGCTATGTCTTTTGCCCAAATTTTGGCTTTCTGGTGGTTGTTTTTCCATCCTGTTGCAGGGAGAGAGGAGGGAGAGGGAGGGGGTTTGAGGTCAGAGCCCCCAGCTGCTTTCACTGCCATCCCCAAGCACGTTCATGGATGCTTCCCATCTGTCATCACACCATTAGCATCCGTGGTTCTCACCAGTGCCCAGGCAGAAAGCGAGGCGGGTCAAGAGGAATTTTGTATTCCCTTTTCCATCTGGGTTGGGCTTTAGGCGGATTTCTGCATCTGATCCCACAAAAATTTCTGGGCTCACCGGGGTCATTTCCTCTGGGAGCCAGGGACAACAGAAGGAAGTTTTGGCCCGAGGTAGATGTGGCTGAGAAAAGCCTCCTGCCTGGCCACACAGCCCTGGGAGGGGATGTGAGCACCCGCTTCCACACCCCCACAGCCCCACGCGACCAGCTATATGTTCTCCCTGAGCTAGAAATAGAGCAGGCATTTATTTTCTCTATAAACATCTCCCTGCTGCTTGTCTCTCATAGATGGAAAAGCCCGGGAGGGATAACAGGGGTGAGGAGGTGGAGGCAGAATGGGGAAGGGGAACCTCCAAAAGCATGGGGGGGGAAGAGGGGGGGGAAGAGGGGGGGGGAAGGGGGGGGAAGGGGGGGGGAAGAGGGATTTTAGCTGTAGAAAAATAAAGAAAATATTCCTTTTCTTTGCAGTCAGAACTGCAAGACAGGCAATTCAGCGTGTCATCCCTAGACGAGCAAAAAGTATCCCTTCTTTCCCCTTCCACACTGCAAACACCCCCTTCTGTCCACAGAGACACTCTTCTCTGCTCCTGAAGGCACTCAGCATTGCCAAAAGCCCACACACAGGCTCCTGCGAGTGCTGTCCTTCCAGCACGAATATAGCCACATCACCCTGAGCAGTACCTTTTAAAAGCTCCTTCCCTGCCCCTCGACAGCACTGGATGCTGACATTAAAGCTGGCAGATAGCTCCTGCAGAGCTTTAGCATCTCCCTCCATGTACCAGGCAACACAATCCTCTTGTGTCCATCCTTCCCCTCCTCGCCCCAACTTTGGCCAATAACCACCCCCCCATTCTGGCCCTTCAACAGGCGTTTCATACAAGTGAGGCTGGGAATCGTCTGAGCCCAGGCAGATGGAAAAGGGCCCCTTTCCAGCGGCGGCTGTGCTGTTTGTTGACAGCAGGCAAAGATCTCTCCGGTAACGTCCAGCCGTTCCAAGGATGCCTGTGAGCATCCTCTGGCTGTGCTCTGCTGCTCTCCCCACTGTACTCGGCCCTGGTGAGACCGCTCCTCGAATCCTGTGTTCAGTTCTGGGCCCCTCACCACAAGAAGGATGTTGAGGCTCTGGAGCGAGTCCAGAGAAGAGCAACGAAGCTGGTGAAGGGGCTGGAGAACAGGCCTTATGAGGAACAGCTGAGAGAGCTGGGGGTGTTTAGCCTGGAGAAGAGGAGGCTGAGGGGAGACCTCATTGCTCTCTCCAACTACCTGAAAGGAGGTTGTGGAGAGGAGGGAGCTGGGCTCTTCTCCCAAGTGACAGGGGACAGGACGAGAGGGAATGGCCTCAAGCTCTGCCAGGGGAGGTTTAGGCTGAACATTAGGAAAAAAAATTTCACGGAAAGGATCACTGGGCACTGGAACAAGCTGCCCAGGGACATGTTTAAGGGATGGGTGGACAAGGCACTGAGGGGCATGGTTTAGTGACTGATAGGAACGGTTGGAGTCAATGATCCAGTGGGTCTCTTCCAACCTTGTGATTCTCTGATTCTACCTCTCAGGAAGGTGTCATCCCCCCACTGGGACTGAGGACCAACTTGGGAGCAGGCACAGGCTGTGCTGCATGGGACCTGGGGATCTGCAAGGCGGGATGTGCATCCTGGGTGTCCCGCTGCCCCGTAACCCGGCCTCCAGTCCAGGCTACCCTCAAGGTCTCCCTGTTCCTATGGTGCTGGGCTGGCTGGAATTGCCCCCTCATATGCCACCACGTGCCCTCCTGCAGCTCTGCAAGCCCCTCCCTCGCTGGGTATGAAGAAGCCGTCACAGAGCCGCAAAGCTGTGGGAACATGGGCCAGGATGTGCAGGGTGGAGCTGGAAAACCTGCCAGCCAGAAAGAGGGGGAGAAAGAAAGAAAGAGAAGGGGGGAAAAAAATAGAACAAAACCCGACTTGGGATGGTTTGGAAACCACGTCCTCCAAGGCTGATACAACATTTCCAGGCCAAGTTCTCCTGGCAGCAGGAGCCTGAGTGAGCCTGAGTCACGCTGCAGGGGACGGCACAAAAGCCCCATTGAGTCTCCCGCTTCCCCAAATCCTCCCACTCACTCCCCCAACTTTGCTTCCCAGGGCAAAAACTCCAACCACTGCTTCCAGCTCAAGCCCCTCTAGAGTCGTTTAGCCACGTGTAAAGACATGTGGCTCTCCATCCCTACTCCCTCTCATGCCAGGCTTTGGAGATGGCCCCCCTCAGCTCTTCCTAAGAGCACTGTGGCCTTTGTAAGGGGGATGAAGCTGACATGGGGTGCCAGGTCCTTGCCCTCCCCTTCGTGGCTCTGCATCTGGCTGAGCAGGAGAGAGCAGGAAATACCATCAGCTTTAGGGCTGCTTGAATCATCGTAAAACCATGCTGGATAAGTGAGGGCTGGAGCTCCAGAGCTCCAGCCAAGCCTCCTGGACCCCTTACGGCCTCCAGCTACAGCAACTCTTTGTAGGGATGGGGGAGGCAGGCAGGAGCAAGAACACACATTGGGGCAGGGGGTCAAAGGCTGAGAGAACATGGGATGATCGAGCAACACCCCCTCCCAACCTTCCCAGCCAGCACAGAATTAGCAGGGGCCATGTTTTCCTCTGACCCCGAAGTCCGTGGGCTGCTAAAAGGCATTTTTTTTATCCTGAAGCTGTCAGGCAGGAGCCAGGGAAGGGGAGCAGGAGAGCAGCTGGCCAGGGAATGGGGAGAGGAACTGAATTAATAAACACAGGCGGAGGTTTTCAAAGATGCGCAGTGCAGCCAGAGGAAGGGGCAGATGATGTGCTTTGGGAGGGATGGGGGCAAAGCAGAGCATCTCAGCCCAGGGGCTCCTCGCCCACACCGAAAACAAGGGTGATGGTCACTTCTGGTGAGCCCTTGGTGGTTGGCAGCCTCGAGGAGGGAGATCAGCTGCGGCTTTCCTGGCAGTTTCCTGGGTGCTGCTTTCCAGCAATCTCCACTGGCCAACACTCCTGGAAAGTGCCGGCCCTGGACTTGGGGAGCCTCTCTGCAAGGGAGGGCCAGGTGGAGGGTGGGAGGCAAGAACCAGAGTTCTCATTCCCACTGCTGGAATTTGAGAAGTACGCACAGCCCTGGGGTGTGGGAGATTCAATCGCTGGCTGGAGTCACAGAGGATAAAACCTGGAAGCAGGGATAAAGTGAAAAAGCCCTCCTCTGCACCAGGAGTTACCACAGTAGGGATGGATCCATGCCAATGTCCCCTCACCCCATAAAGCTTGAGGCTGAACCTCAGGGCCAAGAAAGCAGGGAGAGGCTGTACCCAGCATAGGTGCTGTTTGGTGGGCCAGCTGTGCCCCATCCCAAATGCCTGAGCCCAGTCTGGAGGCAGCCCTGCTGTCCATGGAGGAGGGTCTGCCAGCATGAGGGGGACCATGGGACATCCCCAAGGTCCCTGCTGGGCTTGGATGCTGTTGCTGCAGCCCAAAACTGACTTGTGACCCATCTCCATCGCACTGGGATTTCCTTGCTGTGGAGACCTGGGTGGGTGCTCAGCCCTCCTGCTGCCCCCAGGCACCCCTTGGCTCTCAGAGCATCACTGAAGGACCCCTAGACTTCCCTCAACAGGTTTTCAGGCACCTTCTCCGCCCAGCAAAGCCCCAGCCAGATCCGAGGGCCGCTCCACACCGGCTGTGTTTGCCTTAGCCTGCCTCGCAAGCTGCTCATTTCCTTCCTCGGCCATAAATAAAACCACGCTGTAAAACGAAGGGAATGTGTAACATAATGAAGGCTTTCTCCGAAAGCCCATCCAATCCCTTCCTCTCCCAGCCCCTCCACCCTACAGAGGGACGGGGGCACAGCCCAGCCCCACCACCGTCCAAGATGCATCCAGGGCGCGAGGGGATGTAGGATCCATCCGGCATCACAGAGCCAGGCTGGGGATTAGGGAGGCGAAGCCCAGGGCCACCCACAGCAGAGGCAGGAGGTAGGGTCCTGCCCACCCTGCCTGTGCTAGGAGCAAGGATGGGAGCTCAGGCGCATGTTGTGGGGGGAGCAGGATGGTTTCAAACTGCTGAGCAGCATTCTCAGGGCTGGGTGGCTGCACCCCCAAACCCTCCAGTGTCTGCATCCTCAGCCCCTCCAGCATGTGCAATGGGCAAGCTCGCTACCTTATAAAGTCAATAAAATGAAAAAAACAAACCCAAACAGTTCAGAGGGCCTCAAAATGAGCTCTTGACGCTGCAGAAGAGGAATGCCCCAGGCTGGCCGTGGGCACCTCAGCAGTACCCCATGCGATGGGGCCCCAGCAGCACTGCGGGCGGGTCACCCACAGAAAAGCCACTTGTTGGCACGGGCCAACGGGCAGGAAGGAGAGTAGCCGGTGGGCTGGGCTGCACCAGCAGCCGCACAACCCCAGGGCTGTTTGGGCAACAAGGAACCTTCACTCCCCGGCTGTTTTTCCACCGTTAGAAAACCGGTGTGGTCAGGGAGGGAAGTGGCTGCAAACACAGAGAGCTTTTCAGGGGGTGCATGTCTGTGTGTGCACGGGGCTCACCTAGCACCCGCTCCGGTAATTAAAGAGCTGCTTTAATGAATTCCAGCCCCCTCCCTGCAAACACACACAGGCCACCAGCCCTAGCCCCCACCTGCCTCTCACCACAGCTTGAATGAAGCCTTGTTGAGCAGCCAGTTCCTACCCAACACCCTGCCCCTTTTCCTAAGTTTGCTCCACTCCTTCCTCCTCAGCCTCTGCATCCTCCTCCAGGAAGGGCGACGGGGAACCCTCCTGCCCCATAAGAACTTGCTTGCACCCCCCAAACACTGATGCAGCTCCTCATGCACACCCCGAGACACATCCAGCAATCCCGTGAGCCAGCTGGGGATGCCCCAACCTGGGGTAGGAGCCTACAGATGGGGAAAGAATCCAGCCACCAGCTCCCATTTCCTTCTGCACACCCTGGAGAGATCTCCCTTCTCTGAAAAAAAAAAAAACTCACATGCAGCACCAGTTCACTCTGCAAACCCCTGTGTGAAGGCTTGTGAGCGATTTCCCTCGCCTGGGCTGGGAATTGGCTCCTCTTTCCTCCTACGTGCTGGGAAGGAGGTGGGAGAAGTTTGTGTACAGAGATGTTAAAACATGGAGAACAGCCCAAACTGGTGATGCTGAGCCCCAGAGCAGCCCCACGAGTCCCCCAGCCTGGAGCCCCCAGGGTGGACAGGGATCCCTTCCCCTCCTTAGTGCATCCCAGCACAGGGCTCTGCTGGACTTGGCTGGTTCTGGGGCTGTGGTGCCAAAAAACTCCCTGAACACCAAATAAACAGCAATTGGAGAGGCCAAATCCTCCGTGTTTTCAACTGGAGGAGCAGGGGGAGAGGGCCAAGACGTCCTGGACCCGGCGCGTGGCCGGCGGCTGGGGCTGGTGCTGATGCAGTGCTGGCTTGCACAGAGCCCTCGCTTGTTCACCAGCCCCAGGAGGAGCCGAGCACGCCTGGGACCTCGCTTCCAGCCCCTTGCTCAGAGATTTTGGCTCATCTCCTTGGTTTTTTTCAATGCAAAAAAAAAAAAAAAAAAAAAACACAAAACCAAAAACATAGAACCCAAATGACAGCGCAGCCTATAATCTGCTGGCCGGCTGCTCGGAAACTGTGACGGAGGCTCCTCTCGCCTCATCAATGCTTTTCCAGCAGCCTGGCAAGGCAAGGGCAGCAATTTCCTCTGGGACACAGTGAGTTGGGAACGTCAATTATTTTCAGTCAGGGTGAGTGAAACGGCCAGTGTGCCCACCCCAACCTATGGCCAGGATACAGAGACCTACTCCTCCCTGTGATGAAGGAGGAAGGGCCAGCTTGGGCATTCCCATGCAGGGATAAGGCTTGGCTAAAGGCACAAAGTGCCCATGGTGCGATCACAGCACCCTAAAACCACCTGGAAATGGGGCTTTTGTGTCACAGGAATGCATCCTCTTGGGATGATCCTGGGATGATCCCAGGATCTCAGTTGCAGCCAGCCAGCAGACATAGCTGGGTACCTGGGAGGTTGCCTGCCTAAATCATAGAATCACCAGGTTGGAAAAGACCCACCAGATCATCGACTCCCACCATTCACATCAATCACTAAACCATGTCCCTCAGTGCCTCATTCACCCTTCCTTTAAACACCTCCAGGGAAGGTGACTCAACCAGGGAAGGTGACTCAAAGCTACCATCAACGTGGTACACAGTGAGGATCCTCCAAGGCAAAACACATTTGAACCCCACCACAAAAAAAAAAAAATCCAGCAAACCATATTTTCTGCGTCTTTTGCAACTCAGAGGGCAAGGAAAAGGGGAGAAGGAGGTGAAAAGCTGCAAGTCTCTTGTGAAAGAGGAATGCCACAGGTCAAACAGCATTCACATCCTGGTGGGACTGCAGTGCAGAGAAGGAGGGAGGCCCTGAAAAAAGCAGGAATTTAGGAAGACAAACTGCAGTAATTTACAATGCTCTGCTGCCGGAAAAAAATCCCAGGGACTCCTGGAGCCAGGCGAGGGTCCCTCCTCCCTCCTCCAGCCAACAGCACCGCTCCCCTGGGCATCTGCGCTTTTGGTAATGTCTTATTAGTAGCGTTTTACGAGAGAAAGAGAAGAAAAGCATCTTTGGCAGCTTTAGGCGAACCAAGGCGGGACAAAATGTGCTGGCTGCAGGATCTGCTGCCCCTTACCACATGGGAAAACAAGCTGGTCATGCCTGATTGGCTCCTCTAGCTCCAAAATATGATCCCCAGCACCCGTGAAAGATGCTACCTGACTTCTGGGCTGGCAGAGGAGCTGTGGTGGGTTTGGTGCCAGCATAGGCACCGGAGAGCCCAGCTCCAGCAAAGCTTTCCTACGCTGTGAGAGCAGCCGCTCGGTGCCCATCTGAAAAGCACGTTTTTGGGATGAGGGGAAGCCACAAAACTGAAATGGAGCAAAATCCCAGTGTGGGCTGGAACACAAAACGCGCACACATGGGGTAACCCAACGGGGCCAGCACATAATGTGCATGCGATGTCTCCAGGGAGCGAAATATATTGCACGCATGTGTGCACACCCCACTGGGGCCCAAGTGCAGCTGCGTGTGTACAAGGAGGGAGAGGAAAATTTCCTTTTGCAATGTGTTGCATTGTCCCTGCTCACCAAACATCAGGACAAAGTGGTGCTGAGAGCCCCAAGCAGTGCCCGGTGCAGCACCCAGCACCCTTGGCCACCAAGCAAGGCACGCTGGGACTGGCTGCTTCTGCAAGGACCAGTGGAAGGAGGGAGAAGGTCAGGAGAGAACAGAGCCTTTGATGGCCCTGCAAAGAATAGCAAAGCTCCTGTGAGTCACTGGCTGGACTGAAGAGGACAAGGAAGCCTAAGTGCCCCACGCCAACAGCAGGCACGAGGGCCAGGAAATTAGCAGGCTTGAGTAAGGAGCACTGGCAGCCCTGCCCAGGGCTGAGAAAAGGGCTTGGTATTAAAGCAAGCTCGAGATATTTCCATGCTGCCATTTCTTCCCTGCCCAGAGCGGGTGGGGTGATGGTCCTTGCAACACCCATGCTATTCACCCAGACCCTAGGAGAAAACCAAGGCATTTTCTCTGTTGCCAGGGCAGGAAATTCATTTTCCTGAGGTGTGGGCATGGAGTTCTGTCCATCCCTGAAGGGCTCGGAAGAGCATCCGCTACAGAGGGCAGAGCCCAGCTCAAAAGAAAATGCAAAAAGCCAAAGCAGAGTGTTCCAACTCTGCCCACGTCAGGCAAACCCTCACCATCACCTCTAACCTTTAATGACGGGCTTGTTTCAAATGCTGTGTGACTGTGGCTGCTTGGTTTTGCTTTGGGCTTTCACTTGCTGCACCACCCCACGAACAAAGCTGCCTGCCAGCCCCCGATTCCTGGCCCCTCCCAGTCAGCCCAACCAGGGCTCACTTGCAATGAAAAGACAACAGGGAAAGCAGCTACAAGAGCATATCTGGGTGTTTTCATCCAGACCTCAAAAATGCAGAGGCTACTTTCACTCCAGCACCCAACATCCACCTCACCTCCTCCAAAAGAGAGCAGGTCATGGACCCTGGAAGAAGCCAAAGCTTCATCCTTGTCATTCCATTTCACCACAAACTTCATGCGGGATCCTGAACCGAGGAGTGGATTTGAAGACAAAACAATGAAATACTGAAGTACAGGAGAAAAGCTCTGCACGTATAAACTCAAGTACATCAAGCTTTATAGATTCAACGTGAGCCAGCAATGTGCACTTGTGTCCCAGAATGCCAACCACATCCTTGGCTGCATCCAAAGCAGTAGGACCAGCAGGGAGGGAATCTGCCCCTCTATTCCACTCTGGTGAGACCTCACCTGGAGCCCCGCATTCAGTTCTGGAGTCCTAGCACAGGAAGGATGTGGAGCTGTGGGAGTGAGTTCAGAGGAGGCCACAAAGATGATCTGAGGACCGAAGCAAGGACAGGCTGGGAGAGGTGGGGTTGTTCGGACTGGAGAAGAGAAGGCTTCAGGGAAACTTTACAGAAGCTTCCAGTAGTGAAAGGGGCTCCAAGAGAGCTGGGGAGGGGCTCTTGATCAGGGAGTGGAGGGATTGGAT
This sequence comes from Clamator glandarius, assembly GCA_033459285.1. Classification (NCBI taxonomy): domain Eukaryota; kingdom Metazoa; phylum Chordata; class Aves; order Cuculiformes; family Cuculidae; genus Clamator; species Clamator glandarius. Next base: position 890,590 of record JAUNZM010000115.1, on the reverse strand, counting down.
GAGGGGTAATAGTTTTCAGCTGAAAGAGGGGAGATTGAGATGAGATCTTAGGAAGAAATGTTTCCCTGTGAGGGTGGAGAGGCCCTGGCCCAGGTTGCCCAGAGCAGTGGTGGCTGCCCCATCCATGGAGGTGTTCAAGGCCAGGTTGGATGGGGCTTGGAGCAACCTGATCCAGAGGGAGGTGTTCCCGCTCATGGCAGGGGAATTGGAACTAAGTGGGCCTTGAGGTCCCATCCAACCCAAACTATTCTGTGCATCTATGATTCTGTGGCTGTGCCTACATATGGACTGAAGATGCGCATGTTTGCTCCCCTCTCTGACATTTCCTCTGTAAATATTTACAGCTTCCAGGCCTCCTAAGTGCTTATGCTTTACAGTGCAAAGGCAGAGTTACCTTGGCTGTGGGTTGCTCTCTAGCTCACCAGGCGGAGTGGCAGCACATCCCAGACACAGACATTTAATGTGTGTGCAGTGCACATGCAGGCAATGAGCCGGCAAAATATATAAAACACTCTAAAATTAAGCTTTGCCACTCCCTGTGCTTTTAATTCTGCCCTCTCCCGCCTATGCCCTGTGACACAGTCTTTCATCTCATGACCGCATGCCATTGCACTGAGTCCCTCTGAGGATGATGTATGCCCAGCATTGAATGAGTTCCAGGAGCAGCTTCATGTTCGAGCTGAGGTTTCTGCACGGTCTCACATCCACATATGGATCACAGGAACAGGCGTTTATCCCTCTGGCACTGACGAAGCAGCCCCCTTCAGGATGAACTCCCGCAATGTTTGGATGATACGGAGAGTGATGTAAAATAGGCAGAGGAGAGGAGCCTTACCCAGAGGCAACCTCAGGGTTCCCACGCAGCATGTCTCTGTTTGGCAGCAGTTGGCACTGGCCAGGGAAGTCCAGCCAAAGCACCGCACAGCCACCACTGGAAGGGTTTGTATTCCTCCAAAGGGGGACCTGACAGAAATGGCAAAGACTCATTAGGATAATGGCTCCTAAGGCTTGGGAATCTGGCCTGATGACAGGCACTACAACATCTGCCCTGGCCATGTAATGAGGGGGAAGGGTCCTCTAAATAGGATCATAAAACCGTTTGTGTTGAAAGAGATCTCAAAGCCCATTTAGTTCCAATCCCCTGCTATGGGCGGGGACACCTCCCACTGGATCAGGTTGCTCAAAGCCCCATCCAACCTGGCCTTGAACACCTCCAGGGATAGGGGAGCCACGACTTTGCTAAGCAACATGGACCAGGGCCTCCCCACCCTCATTGTGAAGAATTTCCTCTTAATGTCTAGTCTAAATCTTCCCCTCTCCCACTTAAAGCCATTCTCCCTTGTCCTATCACTACAAGCCTTTGTAAAAAGTCCCTCTCCAGCTTTCTTGTAGCCCCCTTCAGGTACTGGAACGTTGCTCTAAGGTCTCCCCAGAGCCTTCTCTTCTCCAGGCTTAACAACCCCAACTCTCTCAGCCTGTCCTCATATGGAAGGTGCTCCAGGCCTCAGATCATGTTTGTAGCCTCCTCTGGACCCATTCCAACAGTTCCACATCCTTCTTATGTTGAGGATTCCAGAACTGGACACAATATTCTAGGTGCATATATACTGCATGAGCAAAGAGAAACACAACCTCTGTCTCCACACAACCAGTGCCTAGGAAGCCCTTCACCTAGGAAAATCAGAAAACAGAATCCCCTGAGGGTCTTCGCAGGCTGCCGGCCTCCAGCACCCTGTCACAAAGCAAAGAGGGAGCCCAGGAGGGGAAAGACAGACAGGCTCAGTGGACTCCAGATTCCCAGCACTCACAAAGAGGGGAGTTGTTGGGAGTGTCCTTCCCTGCCTGACCCCTCTCCTTTTTCTCCCCAGCCTCTTTCTTCGGGGACAGCTTCGTGGAGATGCCGCTGGCGGACGCCTCGCGCACGGTGCGGCTCCACCTGCAGCTGTACAGCAGCCAGGGGAGCGGGCTGCTCTTCCTCGCCGCCGGCCAGCCCGACCACCTCCTGCTCCAGCTGCGAGCTGGTGTCCTGCAGGTCAGCACCCCAGCACCCTCACGCAGGCTGGGCTCGGAGGGTCAGGGCTTCATCCAGCGTGAGGATGAACGAGAAAGCAGCAGCCCTTGGGGCCAGACACAAGCACAACCAGCTCAGCTGCCAAGATCCCTGCGCAGGGAAGTTAAGAGCCCAAAAGGAGAGTGGACACTGTCTTGGGAGAATGAGATGATGGTATTGGGGAGCATCATTGAGACACCCAGCCACTGGCACCCCATGTCCGTCACACGGTCAGACGTGGTGCAGAGCACCTTCATGGTGTGAGGGGTTAGTGAGGGTAAGGGGTGAGCTGAGAGGGTAGAGAGAAAGGAGAGGTGTCCATCAGTGCAGTCCAGCATCCCACCACGGGCCAAGCCCAGCTAGGGCGTGGGAAGGGATGGAAGAATAAAATTGTCTCTTGTGGTTACGGCGTTGGCACCCACCATGAAGGAAAAGAGCAGGAAGTATCAGAAGCACACGTCCCGCCTCTCCTGCAGACTGGGCTGGACCACCAACCACATCTAAACCAAAGCAGGCGAGCAAGCGAGCAGCTGGCCAGAGGTCTCCCTAATGCAGACCATGTGTCTCAGGTTCCATCAGCAAATCCTCTACTTAGACAGGCTCCAGGCTGCTGCCTGTGCAACCAAACCCTGCTATTTCCCCTGCCAGTTCCCAGGCAAAGGCTGCAAAGAGCCCAGGCTGCAGGGATTGAGGGCAGTGGGCAGGATGGAGCAGAGGAAGAGGAGCCAGCAGCTAGCAGGGCTCCTCTGTGGGGGAGAGGGAAAGCCCAGCCATGGGGCAGTGGGACTGGGAGATGGAGGACCACAGGGAAGTGGTTCTGAGTCTAGGGCTTGCTGAGAAAGAGTGGAAAGGAGAGAAATTCAGAGAGCAGCATAGAGAGGGCATGTCCACAGGGGCATGAGGGAGGAGTATGCACATAGGAGGAGGAGGGCAGGATGAACAGCAGTGAACCAGGGGACCAAAACACTTGTGAGTCCCCAGGGATAGGTCCACACTTCAGCAGGTATTTCTGGCAGGTGGAGAGGTGTCTCCTGTGCTGCAGATAATACCAGGCTTGAGCTGAACACTTTCCATGTCCTTCCTTGCAGGCCAGGCTGCAGCTAGGCTCAGAGAAAGTGATGCTGCAGTCCCCAGCAGAGCTGCAGCTCAATAACCTGGCGGTACATGATGTGGAGCTGCTGGTGGAAGACGGCAGAATGACGTTGACTATCGACGGCCTCTTCAACAGCTCTGTGGATATCACAGGGCCCGTACGGGAGCTGGACATCCAGTATGGCCTTTATGCCGGTGGGACGGGAAGCCTTGACCTACCATACCTCACCGAGGCCAGCTCACCCTTTAGAGGTTGTCTCCATTTAGTGACATTCAACGGCTTAGATGTCCTTTCCCCTCAGTCCTCTGATGGCAGCTCCAAGATCTTCCACCGAGTTCAGGAAGGGTGCAGCACTCAGTTCTCTGCAGAGCCTGAGGACCCCTTTGGGTTCCTGGGGCCGCACTCCTACATAGCGTTTCCCACATGGGATGCAAGGGAGGAAGCAACCATAGAGTTTGTGATAACAACGAGCATCATCCAGGCACCCCTCATCTACCATGCGGGGCTGGAGAATGATTTCTTCTACCTGGAGATCTCCAATGGGCGCTTGAGAGGGTTTGTCGAGAAGGGGAATGGCATCATTGTCCTACACAACAATGTCTTCATCAGCGACGAGCAGCAGCACTATGTCAAAATCCACACAGACATCCACAAGTTTGAGATCCTGATTGATTACTATGCCTCATCCACATCCAACCGGGGCATCAACAACTACCTGGACCTTCAGGGAAACCTTTTCATCGGAGGCATGGATGAAAAAGCTTTGCAAAGGCTGAGGGAGCATCATCTTGCTTTCATCTCCCTGTGGACCATGACAAACAATTCATTTGTTGGTTGCTTGGAGGACCTGCGGATAAACCTACAGAGGAGGAGTCTGCAAGATGCCGTGATCACAAAGGACATCACAGCAGGCTGTGGCAAGCAGGACCACTACTGGGACTATGATGAGGCATATGAGCAGGATGAGGCACCCACCTCCCCACCTCCAGATGTCTGGTCAGGAGCACCAGGTCTGATAGCAGAACCATGCCAGCCAGACAACAGCTTCCCACCTGCCTTCGCCAACATCAGCAGGCTGCTGCACGTCAGCCCCCTCATTGTCTCTGAAGGGGGCACGGCCTATTTGGAGTGGAAACATGCCCAGCCAACAGTAGACTTGAGTCTTGCAAACATCCGGCAGTCCCAAATCCTCTTTAGCGTCACCAATGACCCTAGACATGGCCAGCTGGAGCTGGACATTCCGGGTTCCAGGAGCAGAAAGAAGTTCACCTTGCTGGACATTGTGAATCGGAAAGTCAGATATGTCCATGATGGCTCCGAGGGGCCTATGGACCAGCTGATGCTGGAAGTGACAGTAACTGCCCAGCAAGGGGTCCCTGAGTGCTTGCGGCAGGGGCAGATGTACCTGCTGCCCGTCATGATCAACCCCATCAACGATGCCCCACAGGTGATCTTTCCCCATGGGAACCACATGACAATCCTGAAGCACACACGGAAGCACCTGACCACGGACATCCTGCAGGTTCTTGATGATGACTCATCCTGTGATGACCTCGAATTCCAGCTGCATGGTGGCCAGCAGATGGATGAGGGTTATGTGGAGTATGATTTCCACCCTGGGGTGCCAATTGAAGAGTTCTCCTGCAGGGACCTGGAAGCAGGCAACATAGTTTACGTGCACCGGGGCAGTACAAACTCACAGCTCACCTTGCAGGTGAGCGACGGCACAGTCCCAAGCCCCATTGCCACTCTGAGGATCCTTGCCATTGACCCTGACATCTACCTGCGCAACAACACCGGCCTCTCCGTCTCGCAAGGAGAAGCTGCACACATCAGCACAGCCAACCTATCAGTGGAGACAAACGCAGTGAAGCAACGTGTTGCCATCCTTTATGTCCTCACAGAGCCCCTAAGGTATGGTGAGGTCCAGAGGCAAGGCAGCATGGGAGGGGAATGGAAAAAAGTTGAGTCCTTCCACCAGCAAGACCTGGAGCAAGGGCGCATCCAGTATTTCAGCACAGACCCAGAGCACCAGCTGGAAGATGTTGTGGAAAATCTGAGATTTGAAGTCCAGGTGGGGCAGAAGGTCTTGCAAAACAACACCTTTCTCATAAGGATCAGAAGAGCCACCATTAAGATGAAGACCATGGTCCCTCTCCAGATGAAGAACAAGCGGCACAGAAATATTACCAGTAAGGAGCTGGAGGCGATGGTGGAAGATCCAAACTCTACCCCAGTCCCTTTCCACTATATGATAATCCAGGCTCCCAAAAAGGGAAACCTGGAGCTGCTTGGAAACAGGTTGACCGAAGGCTTTGGATTTACCCAAGATGACCTGCAAAGAAACCACCTGAGCTACAGTGCAACCATCAGGAACTCTCAGCAAGCCGAGGACACCTTCCAGTTTCGTGTCCATGCTGGTGAGCAGTACTCTCCTGTCTACACCTACACAATCAGCATCGGTGGGGACCCTGATGCACCAGTACTGACCAATGTCCTCCTGACTGTGCTGGAGGGGGGGCAAGCTGTCATCACCAAGGACCACTTGTTTGTACAAAGCATGAACAGCATGGACTACCTCTACGAAGTGATTGAGGGACCAGCACATGGGAGGCTGGCCTGGGCCGTGTCTCATGGCTGGGACTCCAGAGAGGAGATCACAGAGTTCACCAACGATGACATCCTCCACCGCCGTCTGCTGTACCAACATGATGACTCCGAGACACTGGAGGACGACATCCCCTTTGTAGCAATTAGGCAGGGTGAGGGCAGCGCTGAGCATGATGTGGAGGAGGTGAGAGGTGTTTTCAGGGTCTCCATCCAACCCGTCAATGACCACGCCCCTGTCCAGGTAGTAAACAAGGTCTTCAGCGTGGTGCGCAATGGGCAGCACTTGCTGACAACAGATGACATCGCCTTCACTGATAAGGACTCTGGCTTCTCCGACACACAGCTAGTGCTGGCAAGGAAGGACATTTTGTTTGGCAGCATTGTGTCTGTTGATGACAGAAGCCACCAGGTCTATCGGTTCACTCAGGATGACTTGAGAAAGAAGAAGATCCTCTTTGTCCATTCAGGAGCTGACCGGGGCTGGATCCAGCTACAGATCTCAGATGGCCTCCACCAAACCACTGCCCTCCTGGAGGTACAGGCATCAGACCCTTACATCAAAATTGTCAACAACACTGGTCTAGTTATCCACCAAGGCAGCAGAGGTAGCATTGACTCCTCTGTTCTCAGCCTGGAGACCAACATGGACATCAGGTCAGATGAAGAAATACGGTTCCTCATAACAACTCCCCCAAGATGGGGAACCGTGCTGAGAGGGGAGCAGCCAGTTATGGCCTTTTCCCAGAGGGACCTATCAGGAGGAGAGATCTCCTACCGCCATAATGGGAGCAGGAATACCCGGGATGAATTCCAATTCACTGTAGAAGCAAACGAGGTGGTGGTGGAGGACACTCTGGCCATCAGTGTGTTTTTGGACACCCATCCCAGCCCCCTGCACATAGTCAACCACAAGGAGATCCATGTCTTCCAGGGGGAAGCGGCTGGGATCAAGGAGGAGTACTTACTGGTGAGTAACCCTTTCTCCAGTCATTCCTCAAGCCCACACCACTCCTTTCCACCAAACCAGGACAGACATTGCTGCAACTCCAGCTTACTCCCACTTGCCCACAGGGAAGGACTAATGTCCATGCCAGGCTTTGCCCAGGGGCAGAGGGAGGGGTTCAAGCATGGCCTTGGCCAGAAGGTGACTCTTGCAGCTCATCCCAGAGCGAAGCCTTGTGGGACAGCACAGAGTGGGCTGGGGGAAGCCTAGCCTTATAGGCACCAGACCTTCACTCATACCTTGTCTCTCCACTCAACCAGGTGACCCACGAAGAGATCCCTCCCCAAGACATAATCTACCTGGTGAGCAGCCCACCAGCCTCTGGCTTCCTGGCGATGCTTCAAGATGGCCAAGACTCAAACGAGCAGCCCAGCCTGGACCCCATCCAGTCCTTCACCCAGGAGGACATCAACAATGACAGAGTCCTCTACCTCCACTCAAGGCCTGAGGAAGAACGTGACCAGTTTGTTGTGGACATCACAGCTGGCAATGCAGACCCACTGGAGAAGGTGGTGGTGAGCCTGGCCGTGCTCCCCATCACTGTCCCCCTGGATGTCCACAACATTACAGTGATGGGAGGTGGTTCTGCTACCCTCTCTACGGGCATCCTCAACATCCCTAACACCTACTACAGGGCTCTTGACGTGGAGTTCGAGGTGCTTGACCCCCCCCGATTTGGCACCCTCCTGAACAGCGCTCGGCCTGAGGATGGCGAGCTGCACGGCTTCTCCTGGAGTGAGGTACAGAGGCCACGAATGCTCGCTTGTCCAACACTTTGCTTTATAAGGAGGTTTGGGAAGAGCCCTGGAGTGAGTTCCAGCCCCCAGTGGCACTGAGAGGCTGGGAAGGGTTGTAAGGCTCCAAGATATTTTCCCTTGGAGGCATTTGGGGTGGCGGGTTTGGCCTGCGGACAGGTCATGCATCAACCCCCACGGTGTGTTTAAATGTCAGGGTGGGGATTCAGGCAAAGCATCCACACTGGGCTGCTTCCCATGGGGATCCCACGCCCTGTCTTTGTGCTGGATCCATCCCTGGATGTCCCAGAGCAAGTGGCAAGCACCCAGTCCCTCCCTCCTCCCAGGCTGGTACACAGAAACACCCCACACCCCCCTCCCCAGGGCTGGTGGCCCATGTCCTCCCAGGAGGGTCACCCAGCTCCTGCCCTGCAGGTGGAGAACCAGCAGATCCAGTACCGGCAGGACGGTCCCCGGGCCCAGGCTGACAGCTTCACCCTCTTGGCCAACGCCTCCGAGATGGCCCGGCAGAGCCAGCCCAGGACCCTCTTCATCACCATCCTGCCCCGCAGCTCCATGGGGCCCCGGCTGCGGGTCAACGCCGGGCTGCAGGTAAGAGCAGGATGCCACGGTGATGGGCGCCCAGTGGACCATGGATGCTCGGAGCCAGGACACCCCAGGGCTGGTCAGCACAGACTGGGGACCCACTGCCAGCCTGGTCCAAGCCTCACATGGGCACAGCAGAGCCGGGGTGCAGACCAGAGGCAGGTGATGGCTTTAAATGTAAGGGGGATGATTTAGGTGAGACCTTAGGAAGAAATTCTTCACGATGAGGGTGGGGACACTGGCACTGTTTACCCAGAGAAATGGTGGCTGCCCCATCCCTGGAGGTGTTCAAGGCCAGGTTGGATGGGGCTTGGAGCAACCTGATCCCGTGGGAGGCGTAGAGAGGAGGATGCAAAGATGATCCGAGGGCTGGAGCACCTCCCATACAGGGACAAGCTGAGAGAGTTGGGGTTGTTCAGCCTGGAGAAGAGAAGGCTCGGAGGAGACGTTATAACGACCTTCCAGTACCTGAAGGGGGCTACAAGAAAGCTGGAAAGGGACTTTTTACAAAGGCTTGTGGTGATAGGACTATGGGGAATGGCTTTAAGTGGGAGAGGGGAAGATTTAGACTAGACACGAGGAAGAAATTCTTTGCAACGAGGCTGCCCAGAGCAGTGGTGGCTGCCCCATCCCTGGAGGGGTTCAAGGCCGGGTTGGATGGGGCTTGGAGCCCCTGATCCAGTGGGACGTGTCCCTGCCCATGGAAGGAGGTGGGACTGGATGGGCTGTGAGGTCCCTTCCCACCCAAACCATTCCACGATTCTCTGGGCTCCGAGCCCGGGGGGGGTGGTTTCTCGGTGGGGTGAGGCTTTGCAGGAGGTGGAGCCCGGTGTGTCCCCTCCCTCCGGTCCCGGTGCCGCTGCTGGGAGCGGCCGCGAGGTGGGAGCATCGCCCCGCACAGCAGCGCTGGGGCTGCCACGGCAGCAGCTCCCCCTCCCCGAGCAGCCCCAGCGCCCTTCCCAGCCCCAGGAATGACCCCACGGAGCATCTAGAGGTTCGTCGGCACGTCTTGGAAATACCTAATGATTCTAAGAATCACAGAGTCTTAGAATCGGAGAATCACAGAACGGTTCGGGTAGAAAGAGACCTCGAAGCCCATCCAGTCCCAGCCCCTGCCAAGGGCAGGGACACCTCCCACTGGATCAGGGGCTCCAAGCCCCATCCAACCTGGCCTTGAACCCATCCAGGGATGGGGCATCCGTGACTATCTGGGCCACACCAGAAGCCAGTGCCTCCCCACCCTGGCAGAAAAATATTTCTTCCTAAAATATTATCTCAATTGCCCTTCTCTCAGCTGAAAACTGTTCCCTCTCACCCTGTCCCTGCACTCCCTGATCAGGAGCCTCTCCCCATTCAGGCAGCCTTCACACCTCTCCTTACCTCCATCTGAATTAAGTCAGAAGCAAGTTATGCCTCCCCTTCTGCGGAAAGTCCCATCTGCTGTTTCGGACGCTTCCCTGCCCCATTCAGGATCATTAATGTGAAACTTCAGCAAAAATTCAGTAGAAAACATGTAGGATCATCAGTCCAGCAGGATCATTCTCCCCCATCCACCAGGCTATCCTCACCCATCCCAGGATTCCCCAGGTTGGCAGCATGGAAAGCAACTCCTTCTATCAGAACCAAAATGCCATGATGGCTTTGGGAAGGTGTCTGGGAGCCTGGGCTCTGGAGGAGATGCCCGAAAAGAAGAGGATGGGATGCACTGCCCAGGGCCAGGCACCTCCCGGGCATCTCCAGAGGTGGGGATAGGGGCCAGGGCCACAAAGTTTGGGGGTGCCCCCATCCACAACCAGCCCTGCCACGGGTACCCACAGCCCAGGAAGCTCAGCCCTTCTCCCAGCAAATCCCTTTGCTAGTGCAGTAAGTGGTGCCCCCACATCTGCCCCAGCTGTGCCAAAATCCTGCACTCTCCACAGAGAAAGGTTAACCCCTTTGCTGCTGGGCAGCTCCTCATTCCCACTCCAGAGGCACAGCAGGAGCCCCTCTCTGCTCGCTGTGGCTGAGCACATCCCAAAAGGGCTGCTCGGTGCAGGATGAGCCCAAGGCAGGGGACGCAGCTCTGTCCCCAGTGCCACGCATCCTGCCCAGTCACAGAGCCAGCCCTGGGCAAGGGGAGGAGGCTCCCTCCCTGCCTTATTTTTAGCCAATCCATTAGACCAATGACTGCAAAGCACTTGGAGAAGTGCATCCATCCCTCCCAGCCACCATGCTAAAAAAAGGGGGTGAAAAGAAAGAAAGAAGCTCCAAAATAAACTTCGAGGCAGAGGTCCATTCGCCTTTCCATTGGGATCCCCCGTTGGCCCTGGGAACAGCAACCCCAGCCGCCCAGCTGTCCGCAGGAGGGGCTCTGGAGCTGGGAAAGACTCCCTGCTCCCAGCAGGATCAGTGCTTTAGCAACCCAAGGCTCAGGAGTGGCCCTGCCCTGCTGTGTTTGTGCTCTGGCGAGAGAGATGACTTCAGCGTTTAAAGGTCAAGACGGGTCCAGGAGAGAGATTGCACAAATCCTTTCTCTGCTGCCTGCGCCTGCCAGCGCCGGGGTGCAAAGTCCACGAAGGGCTGAGGAGACAGCAGGCAGGGTTCTGAAGAAAAGCCCCTTGGAAAGGACCAGGCAGATCTGCCCCAAACATTTTTTTGGGTTGCCTCAGGAGAAAGGATGGCTGGATGCCACCAAGAGAGGCTCCTACTGCTGCACCAAAACACACAGCCACGCTCCAGGCGCTATTTTGCTGCCTCTCTGCACACTCTCCAGGAGAGCAGAGGCGACACAGACGCTTAGCAAACATAATAAGCCAAGTAAGTGAGAGCAGGGACCAGGCAGAAGGCTTTAATAATTCAGAGAGGACAGGGAGTGTGGCAAAACGGGTCAGCTCTGGCAGCACAGGCTCCTGGTGACAAAGCCGCTCCAGCTGCAGCGTGTGCCCATCCCCAGGGGGCAGCCACCCCCCTCCCTGCCGCCTACAAACACTTCTCCAGGCTTTGACCACAGGGAGTTTTCCTTGGCATCAAGCTCTGGGTGTGACTGCAATTCCAGCAGGTGCTGAAATGACCTGGCTGTGGGTGACCAGCCCAAACCCCTCGGTGCACACGCAGCGGCACAGCTCCCTCTGCCACAGCTTCAGCTCCCGTGTGGCTGGCAGCACTTCCTCCATCCCATCTCTCCACAGCTATGTTTTCAAGCCTACCTCCCACCATCCCACAGGGACTGCCGAAGGATTTCATTTCCCTGCTGGCACCCACACCCACTCAAGAAATGTTTTGGGTTAGGGCAGCTGAAAAGAATCACAGAATCACAAAATCACAGAATCACAGAATAACCAGGTTGGAAGAAACCCGCTGGATCGTCGAGTCCAACCATTCCCATCAATCCCTAAATCATGCTCCTAAGTACCTCATCCACCCTAACCTTAAACACCTCCAGGGACAGCAACTCAACCACCGCCCTTGGCAGACCGTTCCAATGCCTAACCACCCTCTCCATGAAGAATTTTTTCCTAATCTGAAGCCTAAATCTCCCCTGGCGGAGCTTGAGGCCATTCCCTCTCGTCCTGTCCTCTGTCACTTGGGAGAAGAGCCCAGCTCCCTCCTCTCCACAACCTCCCTTCAGGTAGTTGTAGAGAGTAATAAGGTCTCCCCTCAGCCTCCTCTTCTCCAGGTCTCCCCCAGCTCTCTCAGCCACTCCTCATAAGGCCTGTTCTCCAGCCCCTTCACCAGCTTTGTTGCTCTTCTCTGGACTCGCTCCAGAGCCACAACATCCTTCTTGTGGTGAGGGGCCCAGAACTGAACACAGTACTCGAGGTGCGGTCTCACCAGTGCCGAGTACAGGGGGAGAATAACCTCCCTGGACCTGCTGGTCACACCGTTCCTGATACAGGCCAAGATGCCATTGGCCTTCTTGGCCACCTGGGCCACTGCTGGCTCATGTTCAGTCGGTTGTCAACCAACACTCCCAGGTCCTTCTCCTCCTGGCAGCTTTCCAGCCAGGTTTCTCCTAGTCTGTACCTCTGCTTAGGGTTGTTGTGCCCCAAGTGCAGGACCCGGCATTTGGCCTTGTTAAACCTCATGCCGTTGGTCTCAGCCCAGCAGTCCAGCCTGTTCAGGTCCCTTTGCAGAGTCTCCCTACCCTCCAGCAGATCCACACTTCCTCCCAGCTTGGTGTCATCTGCAAACTTGCTAAGGGAGCACTCGATGCCTTCATCCAGGTCATTGACAAAGACATTAAACAGGACTGGACCCAGAACTGAGCCCTGGGGAACCCCACTTGTAACTGGCCTCCAGCTGGATTTAACTCCATTTCCCACCACCCTCTGGGCCCGGTCATTCAACCAGTTTTTCACCCAGGAGAGTGTGCACCTGTCCAAGCCAGAGGTGACAGTTTCCGAAGCAGAATGCTGTGAGAAACTGTGTCAAAGGCTTTACTGAAGTCCAGGAAGATACATCCACAGCCTTTCCCTCGTCCGAGAGTTTAGTTACTCGGTCATAAAAGGTGATCAGATTACTCTGGCAAGACCTGCCTTTCATGAACCCGTGTTGACTGGGCCTGATCACCCGGTTCTCTCGCAAGTGCTTCATGATCGCACTCAAGATCACCCGCTCCATGACTTTCCCCGGTACCGAGGTCAGACTGACAGGCCTGTAGTTTCCCAGATCCTAAGAGCAGTAAAGAAGCTCATTGAACCCAGCAGAGCAGCTCCTCCAGCCCCTGGGTGTTGTCTTGTGGATTTGTGGGGTGTAGGCCAGGCTTGCAATGCCATGGGATGGAGAGCATCCTCCCTCTCCACCCTGCAGGAAGGCTCAGGCCACGTGCCCCGCGATTTTGGGGCATCCTGAGGGTGAAAGGAGGTTCTGGGAAGCGTGGGCAGAACTTGCCTGGCAGCACAGGATTCATCCCCATGGTCTACCAAGGCTGAAATCTAGCGCAGGATTAGGAGCAGGGAAAATAGTAGCCTCCAGCTGGAGAGGGGAGATGCCAGGGCTTTGGGCTGGCAGCATCCCTGGGGATGGGTGGGCACTGCTGGATGGGGAAGAAGCCGCCCTGGGAAGCTGTGGGGTGGCCCTGAGCTCAGTCACATACTTGTCATTCCTGGAGGGTTTGTTGGGGCGGCTAGTGGCCTCCCTGCAGCCTTGTGAGGGGGTGGTGGGATGAGTGCTTTGTTAAGAGAAACACCCAGCGAGGAGAGACAGGGCTGCAGTCATCACGGACATGGCAGCATAGGGAGCGAGTTTGGGGCTTGAAGATCTCACAAAAAGACTTTCCTCTGCAGACCAGTGAGGAGAGATGTGTCAAAATTCCATTCCAGTCCCACAGGCTGCACCGGCACCGTGCCTTCTTCCATTTCCAGCTGGGGGAAATCGAGGCACGGAGGGGTGAGCCCTCACCTCTGCCCTCTTGCACAAGCCTTGGAGATGGACGGGCCTCGCACGTGCTGGGAAACACGGCAGCTGTGCAGGTGCAGGGTGACGCAGGGCTGGAAAGAGGCCAGAGGATGGGGCATCACCCAGCACAAGGACAAGGCACCCTTGTTGGTCTGGGATGTGCTGAGGCACCCAGCAAAGCAGTCTGGACAGGGACGGGGTGCAGAGCAGGCTGAGGAAGAAGGCAGAGGTGCTCGGGGTATACCGGGGGAGATTACAGCCTCTCCCTGTCCCCCAGCTGCGGGAAGGTGCCACAGCTGTCATCAGCCCCCACATCCTGAGCGCTGAGGACAAGGACTCCCCGGCGGAGGAGGTGACCTACACCATCCAGCCCCCGGCCAACGGGAAGGTTGTGCTGAGGTCAGCGCCCAGCGCTGAGGTCCGGCGGTTCACCCAAGCCCAGATAAACAACGGCCTCATCCTCTTCGTGCACCAAGGTAGGGCAGGGCTGAGGTGCCCCAGTCCTCTGGTGTCAACCCCAGCCTGAGGGTGGAGACACCACAGGAGGGGAACACTGTGCCACTGAGACTCACGCTAACTCCATCGCACAGCACCCTGGTCCAAACTGTGCCAGGTTAACAAGGGGCTGCAGCCCCCCTGCACTCTGTAAATGCCCAGCTCTCTGTTTTCTGTAGGACCATTGGATGGTGGCTTCGCCTTCGACCTGTGGGATGGTGAGAACCTGTCTCCTGGGCACTTCTTCCACATCAGGGCCCAGAGGGAGCCGCGCATCAGCCTGGCCAAGAAGCAGAGCCTCACAATCTGCCCAGGTGAGTATAGGTATGTTCCCCATCCTCCCAGTTGGATGGCAAGTAGGGCCCTTGGACTTTTCCACCACCCCCTGCCTGAGGCTGGGTGCTGCCAAGAGATGCAGAGGCTGCAGGTGGGTTGAAGTCCATACTGAATGTGTTCTCCAGGTGCCCTGCAACCCATCACCAGCCAGAACCTGCAGGCAGTGAGCAACAGCCCGGTCGGCTCCTCTGCCCTCTACTACAGCATCGAGCAAGCCCCGCGCCTGGGCAGACTGAGCACCTCCTGGGGGGAGGAAATCAGGAACTTCACCCAAGCTCAGGTGAGCTTCTACCTCCCCAGCACCCCAGGACCCTGGGGCACAGCCCTCCATCAGCCCAGCGGTCCCAGCCCAAGCCCATCATCACCACAAGAGGAGGAACTTCATCCTTGGCAGGAGGCAGAGCAAGGCAGAGCCACACTGTGACTTTCCCAGCCCTGCCAACAGCTGCTAAGAGGGATTACGAGCTGCCGCTCCAGCATCAGCTTTACCACAGCCACCAGCCTTGGATTTACTGCTAGGAGAGGCTCAGGGAGTCATAATCCCCTTTTCTTCGGCTACCTCCCTGCTGCAGATCCAGACACCCTGGCTGCTGCCCACGGCAAGGCCCTAGCATGATGCTTTCACCCCTGCTCTGAGCAGAGCCTTGCTACCACATTTCTCCCACAGGGACACAGTTTTGCAGAGCAAAGGACCTGTTTCGAACTATCACTCAGAAGCATTCATGTTTGCCCACCCTGGAAGCTCCCCTGGGCTGTGCTCAACCTTTGAGGACGCTGAGCAAGTTCAGCCCTTCCTTTGAGCCTCAGATTCCCCAGTTGCTGGACAAAAACATAGAAACATGGTATCATTAAGGCTGGAAAAGACCTCTAAGCTCATCCAGTCCAGCCATAAGACCAACCCCACCATGCCTATTAAACCAAGTCACAAAGTGCCATGTGTACACATTTTTTGAACCCCCCCAGGGATGGAAACTCCACCACTGCCCTGGGCAGCCTCTGCCAGGGCTTCACCACTCTTTCAATAAAGAGGTTTTCCTAATATCCAACCTAAACCTCCTATGTCCCACATGGTATCACCTACCCCCAGGTATTTGTTTTGCCATTTAGCCGATCTTATGTTTTTATTATTTTAGGTGGACAGCGGGTTGATTTTCTACCAGCACGAGATGCCAGAAAAGCCCTTCTGGCTCGCCCAAGATGCCATTCGCTTCCGTGTGGTCTCTCCCACAACCATCTCAGATTCCTTCATCCTCCTCGTGCTGATCTCCTTTGAGACCAGGTGTCCGCAGCGCTTGACTCAGCTATGGAGAAATGCAGGTAAAAGAGGAAGGGAGAAGCAAGGGACAAACAAGCCCCCCAGCCTTCTGGAGGGCTTGTTTCTCTGAAGAAGACACCACTGTGCAATTTCTCATTGCCACCCAGCATCTAAAATTGCATCCCTCCTTTTGATGGCTCTCTGTGCAGTGCCTTCCACTATCACCTTACCAAACCAAGTCCCAGTTGCCTTCTCATCCCTCTCCATCCCTTTGCAATCCCTTTTCTGTTCTCACCTGGGTCTGCTCTCATCTGCAGCAAATCCTGGCTCTTTTCAGGGATAAGAGACTTTTGGGTTTGCTCTTTTCAGGGATAAGAGACTTTTGGGTTTTTCCCTCCAGGTCTCCAGCTTGCAAGGTCTCAACCAGCTAAGATCGACACTTCAGTGCTGGATGCCTCCAACCTCCTAAGTCAAATCCCAGACCCCGAGAGGGCTGCACATGACGTTGCCTTCCTAGTGACAGAGCTGCCTGCTCACGGGCAGCTCTTGGTGGCTGGGGTGCCCCTGCAGCCGTCACGGGCATTCTTCCTGCAGTCAGACCTGGCCAGAGAACGCCTAGTTTATGCCCATGGTGGAGACAGCATCTCTGAAGACCATTTCAGGTTTAAGGCTTGGCTCCAGCCCCAGGCACAGCAGTCCGTCCATCCTCCACAGGAAGGGGTGGTCATCTCCGAAGCTTTCAATCTAACGGTGACCAGCAGCAGCAAGCCGCCACGGGTGGTGAAGCAGCAAGAAGTGCTGCAGGTCCTGCCAGGATCTATAGTGACTTTGTCCCAGGAGTACCTGGATGTGGCAGACCCATTAGGTTCCCCAGAAGAGATGGTGTACAGCATCCTCCAGAGACCCCTCACTGGTCACCTGGCCAACACACATAACCCACAGGAGCCCATCAGCCGCTTCACCCAAGCAGATGTCAATGCAGGCTACGTGGTGTTTGTTGCCACTGGGAGCCATGCTCCAGGGTCCTTAGCACTGAGCCTCTCCGATGGACACCACCCACCCACTTTGACCTCACTGGAGATCGAGGTCCTGCCTACAGCGAGCACTGCTGCCAGCCCGGTGCTGCTGGAGGTGCCTCAAGACCTGAACAGGGCCTCCATCTCCCACCAACATCTCATGGGAGCTTCACAGCTCAGGGCAGGTGGTGCCCTGTACAGGATCACCAAGGATCCAAGGTTTGGCCAAGTGCAGGTCAACCAAAAGCCAGTGCGGGGCTTCTCACAGAAGCAGATAGACCGCGGGGAGGTGATTTTCACCTTCACTGACCTCACCTCTCCAGAGGACAACTTCCAATTCCTTGCTATGTCACGGGCAGCCAACAGGACCGGGGTGGTGAACGTGACTGTCCGTGCCTTGGTGAAGGCTCAGCCAGGCAGCGTGTGGCCCAGGGGCACCACGGCCCTTCTGGACACCAGCATCCTTGATGCCAGCGAGCTGGCCAACCGCACCAAGAGCATTCCAGTCTTCAAGATCCACAGGGCGCCCCGTGGCAGCCATCTCGTGGGGGTCTCCAGGAACCCAGGACAACCCACCACCCCAATTGAGACCTTCAGCCAGAGCGAGTTGGAGCAAGGGCTGGTTGGGCTGCAGGTGCTGGATGCTGGGGAGACTGACCAGCCCCTGCAGAGTGACAGCTTCATCTTTGAGCTGGCAGCTGACGGTGTGCCACCAGCACTGGCATCCCTGGGGTACAGCATCGAGCCCTACAATGCCTCGAAAGCCTATGGTGTCACCCTGCTCATGCCCCCCTTGGCACCTTCACTGTCAGTGCCCCAGCCTCAGGGCACAGTGCGAAACAGCCCAAACGCCAGCGAGCTGGGGATGCCTCCCACCACCTGGCCAGGAGCCAGCGCCACCACCAGCCCCAGCCCCGTGGAGGGGGGCACCTTCCTCAGCTTCATCGAGGCCAACATGTTCAGCATCATCATCCCCATCTGCCTCATCTTCCTCCTGCTGGCCCTTATCCTGCCCTTGCTCTTCTACCTGCACAAGCGCAACAAGACAGGGAAGCACCATGTCCAGGGCGCTCCCTCCTCCAAGGCCAAGAATGGGGCTGTGCCAGACCCAGAGACCTTCCGGAGGACGGACCCCAACCAAGGCATCCCCCTAACAACTGTCAATGTCCTGGAGGGCAAGGGCACTGGTCCCCCACCCCAGGTCACGGGTCCTGGGGCACCGCCAGACCCCGAGCTTCTCCAGTACTGCCGGACTTCAAACCCTCCCTTGAAAAACAACCAGTACTGGGTGTGAAGGGCTCAGGTGGGGGACACAAGCTCACCTGGAGGTCCAGAGCCTCCTGGAGCACTGCTGGCCACCTCCTCCTGGCTCTCCTCCTCCTCCCTGGGAGCTGGCATCCCACAGATACAGGAGGGCCCTGGGGAGATGGGGGCTGCTGGTCTGGCTCACCTGGGAGCCCCAAATCTCCAGATGGCTTTGGGCAGGGAAGGGGGCACTGCATAAGCAAGTGTGGGCAGGCAAAAAAGCCTGAGCATCCCTGAGGAATGCTGACTTCAAGTGCTCATTTGGGCCACCCCACGGTGGCCACACTGCTGGAGGGGACCCGATTGCACCGGTCCTCACCAAGCCACCCAGATAGGTCTGGCATTGCTTCCGTGGACAACACCGACTGCCAAAGGGATGTTTGCCACAGCTCTTGGAGCAAGAGGGAGGATGAGGAGCTGCTTGTGCTGAGTCAGGCTGGGGATGAAGCTGCCTAAATCCCCCAAGGCCAGAAGGGCTGAGACACTGGAGCAGAGGCTTGGAAAAAACTCTCTGGCCAATGCCAGGGGAATTTAAGAGTCCCCACCCACTTGGAAAAAAAAAAAACACCCCACCTCACTCTTTCCCTGCGTGCTTGCTGTGTGTTTCATAAAGCAGGTTGCACCAAGCCCCAGGGGGGTTGCACAACAGGTAGGATGCCCTCGGTGGGGAGGGAAGGCAGGCGCTCACCTGGGCAGTGTGAAACCAGTGAGGAGAGCGGAGAACCGGAGCCAGCACGGTTTTCCACTATGTACTCCAGTATGGCAGAAGTAAACAGAATAAAGTGCCTTTTCGGAGGTGCATCATGGTTTTTGTAAGCCATCTCCCTCGGGTCACTGCTCTTTGCCAGGGCTATTCTAAGCCCAGCAAGCTGCCAAGCGACATTTGGAGGTAATGGACCAATTTTTGGGCTCTTGCTCAAATTTTCCCCAGCCTGGAGTCCTAAAAACTTAAATAGAGATGATCTGAGGAAAAGCAGAGGAAAAACTGAGCGCTGAGCTCAGGATGGGACCCAACAATAATACCCTGCATTGCTCCAGCTGGGAAGCTCATCAGAGGGCACATCACACTCTCACAACACCGATGGGAAGCTGAATTGAGCCCCTACAGGGAACGTGTCAAGCTTGCATCCCTCTCATCCAGGGTGAAATACATCCCCGGTGTCAATGGACAATCCCTCTTGGCCCAAAGAAGCCCATGCCGATGGATGCCAAGCTTGAGCATTGCAACCTCCTTCCCTGCTGCAACCACCCCGCCTCCAAAATCCTCCTTCTGCTCCATCCCAAAGAGGAGGAAATGATGTTGCCTTCTCTTCACATCCTCTCCTCTCTAAAATGGGGACAGGGCAAGCCGGCTGCCAACGCCACAGCTTAGAGCTTGCCAGGGCAGTGCTGCTCCACGAGGTCAGGACAACCTCTCCCAGAAGAGCAGAGGGAGTGCCGTCACCTCCCTCCCTCTCCAGATTAACCCCAGCTCTCTGCCTTCCCAGCCACACTCAGGCAAGCACATTTATTGTTATTGTTGCTAATTATGGAACCCCTAGCACGGGATGGAGGTTTGCAGGGAAGCTGGTGGCATCCACCAAGGGCCCCTTTGGAAGCCTCCACTGTTTTCCTTTAGAATAAGTTTTGCCTCACGCCCAGGGATTAAATAGGAGGAACGTGGCCTATTTTGTGAAGAGCATTGAAAGCGAAACAGGTTATTTTTAAGGCTTTACAGCTGTATTCCCACTGCTGGGAAACATCCACTTCCTGGGGTCAGGGGAGGACAGACCTGGAAAATGCCAGTGGAGTTTGTGGTTCTCCAGGGCCAAGCTCTCCTGGCAGGGTTTACATCCTGAACAAAGCTGCTGGCTCTGCTTGGGCTGTTGGGGGTTTGCAGCAGGATGGCTGGGGCAGGATCAGGTCCAGCCTCCATGTAGCCCTTTGCCAGCCAGAGATGAGGCTGAGGGGCTGGGGGGGTGCTCCTCTTTGGCTGTGGAGCAGACAAAATACTCAACCAAGCTCTTAAGTTTTCTGGCTTCCTTGCACAGCATCCCTGCCTTCCCTGGAGCACTGCAGTCTCCATGCCCAACCAAGCTGCCTGCTCACAGACAGGTGCCTCACTCCAGTTTAAGCCAGAACCATTCTAATCCAGGAGGATTTGGGGAGATAGGAGCTGGGTTGACCCCTTCTCTGCTGCCCCGGATATAAAGCTTGAAGAGGTTTAGGGAAGATGCTCACAGCTGCTCCGCCAGATGTGATGTTTCTTTCCCCACCCCCTGCCAAGACAGGCCAGATATGCACAGCTGGGTGACAAGAACCAGCCCTGCCCATGAACTCGCATGCCCTGTTCCCAGGGAGATGCTGCTAAGTCTTCTTTCAGCACCTCCCCACACCTCCTCCTGCTCCTACAACCAGGTGTTTCCCTGGGAATCACACCTACATCCTTTCTCTACCTTCTACCCTTGGCTTTAAAGCAAGAAAAACCACCCAGAGTTGGGGTGGAGGGGAAAAATTAGTGGGTGCATCAAGCATGGCGTGGGAGTACCAGGAGATGGGGAGCTGTTAGAAGGTGCTGAGGGCACCTGGATCAACAGGTCAAGACCCTCCATGCATCTCAGGACCATCAGGACAAGGAACAAGAGGCAGACCAAAAAGAGAGTCAGCCTACAGCCAGGCTAAAAGCCACTAAGGGAAAGCATGGGGTGGCAGAAAGCAGGGTAGGAGCCAGCAGACACCCAGATACAGAAAAAAAGGACAGCAAGCAAGTCCTGGTGTGAGAGGTGTGAGAGGATGGAGGTGACAGACCCGCCACCACCTCCGAAACAGTAGGAAGAAGCATATCAAGAGCAAGGACATCACTGAGTAAAATCACCCAGGAGGTGCAAGGATGACTCAATAGCTGAAGTCCATTGCCCTCTGTGCCACCTCCAGGCACCCCAAGGAGACCACCTGGGTAAAAAGCATCTGAGTGCCTGACCACCACAGTCCCTGGGCAGTCACACATGGCTCACAAGTGGCAAAGATGCCAATGAGTTTCACTTCATTTTTGTTCTTAATTAAGAAGCCATCCTTTCTTCCTATAAGCCCCAAACGCAGGGGGTTTCTCCTCCTCCACCAGGAAGCCCCTACAGCTGGATCAGTTGGGAAGTCCCTGCAACCCTGCTGGGATTTCAGCCTTGGTGCTGAGGTTGACGTCCTGATTTAAGCTCCAATCAGCAGATGCAGCAGCTCTGTTGTACAGCTCAGGGACAAGGCTGCTCCCCTGGTCAGACACCTCTCCTGAGTTAATGTCGACAGCAGCATCCTGGTACCATCAGGGAGGACCAGCAGTCAGGAGGAGCCAGTTTCCAGGCACCTATTCAAATGCAAACAAATAGAAGGTCAAACGGGTTTCATTCAGCACCCACCCAGGGCAGGTAGGATCGTTCGGGTTTGAAACCCTCCCTGCAAGCTTTACCCATGCAAACGCAGCCTTCAACAAAGGAGGGACTTTAATCCCAGCCAGGCTCACGCCAACATATCTGAGCCCTGCACACAAGCATGGGACCCACACAAGTATCACGTTCCCCCAAGCCTCCAAACTCCTCCGCTGCTGTGAACCACCACGGGCTTCAGGACCCTGTGATGGTGTCGTCCACATCGCTCCTGGGACAGGGCACAGCAAGCACAAGAACCTCCTGAGCTCACACAGGTGTCACCCCGCCTCAGTTTTGGTGAGGCAAAGCATGGTCCCAGGGCTCCTGCTTCCCTGTCTCCATCTGAAGACTTCCCTGGAAGCTCTTGCCAGCCCCAGGAGGTGATCTGGATTTTGCTGGGAGCCAGGAGGAGCATACTGTGGTCCCTCAGAGGCACAGGTTGCACTCCCTAATGGCAGGCGATGAGGAGAGGTTGCCAGGAGACCCTGCCTGGGAGGGCAGGAGGACACCTTTTCTTCCCAAGGCAGGTGAAGGGCCTGACCTGGGTGGTCAGGGAGACTCAGAGAAGAAGACTCGTGGGGAACTCAGCCAGACGTCAGGCTGGCTGCTGCACAGTGTGACCCAGGCTCAGGTCTCTGCTGGGCTTCACGCCAAGCCCAGCACCTCAGGATGCCAGGAGCCTTCCCTCCCTGCTACGTGCATGCCCACAGCCTGCAGAACAGGCTCAGCTGGCAGCAAGCCCAGCAGGACAGGACAGAGCCTGCAGGGAAGAGCAGGCTGCAGTCACATCACCCTTGGAGCACCTCATGGGAGGTGGGGACAATGAGTCCATGCAGGGACAGGGCCATCCCCAGGAGTCTGATATGCCCTCACCAACTTGCCCACCTGAGATAAAGCTCTCCAGGCCCTGGCAAGCAGAGGAAAGGGTGGAAACAGGAGGACATGGACATCAGAAAACAACCCCTCAGGCAGCTGCTGTCTCCATGGCTCTCCAGCCTGGCTGCCGGTTTAAATTCAAGCCAGATTGAGCCTAACTTCCATTTCCACACCCAGCAACTCCAAGGCAGACAGACAATGACGGAAGGATAACCACATCCCAGAGCCTGGGCTCTCCACCCCTCCTGCAAAAACAACACACCCAGAGACACAGCTACACAGCAGTGCAGGACCTACCTACCCAGGCTCAGCGTTTTCCCTGGGAGAGGAAATTATCCACAGAGCTGGGTCAGGGTCTGCCCTGAGCATCACCCACATTCTGACAGGAGAGGGGGACCAGCCCTTTGCAGAGCACCAGGGCTACAGCATTCAGGAGGGCTGACAAACCCCAGCTGCAATTAAAGGGGGTTCTAAGCTCATTTCCGAGACAGAGGCACTGCTGACCCCCAATAATTGCCCTGGGCTGGGAGCAGGAGGAAACATTTATAGCAGCAGCCAGGGGAACCAGCTGAGGCTTGTTTCCTCGCTTGGAGGAGCCCTGTCAGGGTCATGTTTTGGAAATATTTAAGCGGTGCAGTGATTAAAAGATTTGAGCTGGCAGTCTGAGCTCTCTCCCTTTGCCCCTGGTTCACTGCCACCCTGCACTGTTGCCCTCCCACATGCATCTGCCTTGTCTTGTTCTTCCACGCAGCCATGCTTATCCACCTCCTTGCGCAGCAAGTCTGGATGAGACCTCGCAGCTGTTTCAAGCAGTGAAATCAGCTCCATCCTTTGCACGCGCAGCCCCGGCACTGCTGCCAGCCCTGACGAGCAGGCGTGACGCCGCTGCCTGCTCCCCATTGCCAGCCGTGCCTCTCCAAACATGCTAGCTATGTGGCAGGCCTGATCCTGCCGGGAGCTGCAACCCGCGCTTGCCTTTGCCTTGGGGAGGAGCCGGCTTGGGCTGCTGGGTTGCTTTGGTGTCCGATCCCAAACTGTGGAGCACTTTGGGCTGGCAGGGTATCTGTGCAGCTGATGAGCCTCCCATCAGTGACTCTGCCTGTCCCAGCCGCTGAGGCAGAAGGCACCCACCACGTTCCCAGCTTCCAGCCACTTGGCTGGTCCCTGTGGGACCACAGCTGCTTCTGCACTCAAAAAGGGGTTTTCCCACCTCAGAGCCCAGGCAGAGCCTGGGAGAAGAGCCAGAGGCCACCATGGAGGGGGAATATCTTCATGGGGCAGTGGAGGATTGTTTGGGCTGTGGAGGTCACACATAGAATCATAGAATCACTAGGTTTCCACTAGGAAAGGACCCACGGGATCATTGAGTCCAACCATTCCCACCAAACCATGTCTTTGAGCACCTCATCCACCTGCCTTTTAAACCCCTCCAGGGAAGGTGACTCAACCACCTCCCTGGGCAGCCTCTGCCAGTGCCCAATGACCCTTTCTGTGAAAATTTTTTTTCTGATGTTTAGTCTGATCCTCCCCTGGCAGAGCTTGAGGCCATTCCCCCTCGTCCTGTCCCCTGTCACTTGAGACAAGAGCCCAGCTCTCTCCTCTCCACAACCTCTTTTCAGGTAGTTGTAGAGAGCAATGAGGACTCCCCTCAGCCTCCTCTTCTCCAGGCTAAACAGCCCCAGTTCTCTCATTGCACCGAGCTGAGCCATCCTGGTCTGGGGATGTCTAAGGATGGCTTGGATCCAGTTTTCCCTACTGTCAGCTGGCCCAGCCTGCATATAAATCCTGGTCTTCCAGAAGTCAATCCAAGGATTCTGGATTTTCTTTCCATGGTGGGGAGAAGCCTACAGACTAGGAGCAAGACAAGAGGTCCTGGAAGCAACCTGCATGAGCAGAAGCAGCAACAGGTCCTCCCGTGCTGGCTGTGGTGCTCCTGGGGGAGGATGAATCCCGCCGATGCTGCCACCTCCCCACTCAGCCGTCGTGCCGGCAGGGCGTGTGGCCGTGCCTTGGCCTTGGCTTTCCCACGTGAGAGCAGCCTTGGGAAGCGGGAGGAGGAAGCGGACCTGCCCCGTGTTCCCAGCGTTTCCTCTCGGTCCCCCACACTGTTTTTTTTTCTCCTTGCCACGACCCTGAGCAGGAGCCAGGAACAGCCTGTGTCCCAGATAACAGCAGCAACCGAAACCACTGCCTGCACTCCACCTACTGCCGCGCTGCATCCCGGGGTGCCCACCCAGCAGCTGCAGGGTGAGGGGCTCAGCGATGGGCTGGGAGCGCTGGGGCAGCCACTGGGATGCCCAGAGCCGCTTCGACCCTCTGAACCTCGGCGCTTTCGCAGGACGTCATCAGAGATGCAGGGGGGGCAGCAGGAGGATGCTCAAGCCCCCCTCACCCGACTGAGGTGGACAACAAAACCCCCAGCCCTGGGCAAGGAGGGCCCCAGTTGCCAGAGGGAAGAGAGAAGAGGCAGGAATGTTAACGGGAAGCAGGTTTCCCAGCCGATGGGTTTGGTATGCAAAGCCATCCCTGGAAGCGTGGTGCCGAAGGGCTGCAGACGGCACAGGTCCACCTGTGCTCAGAAGGGGTGCACGCAGTCCCCAGGGACACTGTCCCATCTCCATCCCGTGCCGGGATGCTGGAGCGGGAGACAAGCTCCCAGGATGTATCGGACACTGTGTGACCAGAAGGTCCAGAGAGGTTGTTCTCCCTCTGTATTCAGCACTGGTGAGACCGCATCTCAAA
Source organism: Clamator glandarius (assembly GCA_033459285.1). Classification (NCBI taxonomy): domain Eukaryota; kingdom Metazoa; phylum Chordata; class Aves; order Cuculiformes; family Cuculidae; genus Clamator; species Clamator glandarius. Next base: position 865,695 of record JAUNZM010000115.1, on the reverse strand, counting down.
TCTTGTGTTCAGTTCTGGGCCCCTCACCACAAGAAGGATGTTGAGGCTCTGGAGCGAGTCCAGAGAAGAGCAACAAAGCTGGTGAAGGGGCTGGAGAACAGGCCTTATGAGGAGTGGCTGAGAGAGCTGGAGGTGTTTAGCCTGGAGAAGAGGAGGCTGAGGGGAGACCTCATTGCTCTCTATAACTACCTGAAAGGAGGTTGTGGAGAGGAGGGAGCTGGGCTCTTCTCCCAAGTGACAGGGGACAGGATGAGAGGGAATGGCCTCAAGCTCCGCCAGGGGAGGTTTAGGCTGGACATTAGGAAAACATTTTTCACAGAAAGGGTTATTGGGCACTGTCAGAGGCTGCCCAGGGAGGGGGTTGAGTCACCTTCCCTGGAGGGGTTTAAGGGACAGGTGGACGAGGCGCTGAGGGACATGGTTTAGTGTTTGATAGGAATGGTTGGACTCGATGATCCAGTGGGTCTTCTCCAATCTGGTTTGGATTCTGATTCTACAATTCTCTGCTGGGTCTTCTCCCTGCTCCAGTCACACTCCCTGCAAGCAGAGGCAGCTCTTTGCAGCCTTCAGCCTTCGCAAGGGCGTGACCGGCCTGGCTTTGGGGCCCAAATCCACAGGCATTTATCAGGATGCCTCCAAGGAGGATTAACTCCTTCCCTCGTGCTGCATGCACCCTCCCAACACCACTATCACCTCTCCCACCACCCCATGTCCTTGTCTGCCATATCCACCCTGTCCAAAATCTGCTGATGGCCATGAGTTTCTGGGACATCCCACAAAGGGGGTCCCCAGGCAGGGCATCCTCCTACCGAGCTGGGTTTGAGGGAGCTGGGATGTCACAGCAGGGTGCCGGCACAGCTCTGGAGGCTGCTCGAGGCTGGCTGCCCGCCCGGGGACGCCGGTGGCAGGCTCACAGCCAGTGCCCATTGTGCTCCCAGGCTCAGGGGGAAGGGACACGCCATCCCACACAGCATCTGGCCTCAACATGGGGCCAAGGCAACCATGGTCAGCCAGCCCACGGCCAGCGAGGCCAAAGCCCGGCATTAACCCCTGCAGGGTTTGCACGGGGCTAGGTGCATGGTTCCCAGGGCTGCAGCTGCTGGAGGGGCTGGGGTGACATGGGGTGGGGGTAGGATGAGGATGGGATGGGACCAGGGTGGGATATGGATGGGGTAGGATGGGGATGGGATGGGACCAGGGTGGGATATGGATGGGGTAGGATGGGGATGGGATGGGACCAGGGTGGGATATGGATGGGGTAGGATGGGGCCAAGGTAGGATGGGGCCAGGGTGAAATGAGGTTAGGGATGAGGCTGGGGTGGGATGGGGTTGGGGTGAATCATAGAATCACTAGGTTGGAAAGGACCCACTGGATCATCGAGTCCAACCATTCCTATCAAAAATGGAGATGGGGCCAAGGTAGGATGCACCCAGGGTGAAATGGGGATGGGGCCAGGGTGAGATGGGGTTGAGACGAGATGGGAGCAGGGTGGGATGCTGACAGGGTGGGATGGGGCAAAGGTAGGACACAGCTGGGGTAAGATAGGGCTGGGGTGTGATGCAGTTGTGATGAAATGGGGTTGGGGTGAGAAGAGGCTGGGCTAGGAGCCAAGCTAGGACGAGGCCAGGGTAGAATGGGATTGGGTTGGGATGGGATGGGGTGGGATGGGGTCAGAGTAGAATGGGGTTGGAACAGGATGAGGCCAGGGTGGGATGGGGCTAGGTCAAAATGGGGTGAGGTCAGGGAGAGATGGGATCATGATGGATGGAGCCACCTCAGCCATGGGATGCAGAAGGATGGAGGCTGCATGATGCCTCCAGCTGTATTTCAGCATGCTTGTCCCTGCAGGCTGTGGCTGGGGAGGGCTCTGGGAGGACAGAGCACAGCCCGCCGCGTTCCCAGCGCCGCTGTTATTTTAACAATACCCCGCTGGCCCACATGCCGGGGCTAATTTTAACCCTGGAGCCAGGCCAAGCCGGCCCTAACTTTCCTTGCTGTGATTTATCCCAGCCATTTCCCTTCACAAACAAGGCCTGCGTGTCAGCCCCGCTCTCTCCCCAGGCAGCAGCACGCCGGGCACCCGGGCAAGAGGGACAGGATTTGCCCCTTAGTGGGCTGTCTGGAGAGCAGGAGGGCAAACAGGTCCCCCCAGGGCGCTCAGCCTCCTGCTGCTCGCAGCATGGGGATTTTCAGAAGCTGGCTGAGAGCCTGGGGATGCTCGGACACAGAGCTTCCCTGGGAAAGTGGCTGTTTTCCACAGACATCCCTGGAAAGGAGGTGGGTGGTCTTCTACGGATAATTTTATTGAAAAGGCTGTGGGGCTTTCTTTTCCTCCTCACTTTCCCCAGTCAACAGCCACGCTGGAGAAAGAGGATTTCCCTTTGCCTCTGTGCATCTGTTTAAAAACAAACCGGTAAAAATGCTGCAGAAACATTAGCGAAAAACGGCAAATATTGAAAATATCTCGTGACAAAGAAAAAAATAATTCCCTTCCAAATAAAGATCTTTGTCTTCTCTTTTTTTTTTTCCCCATCAGAAAAGCTTTTCATGTGCAAAATGTCGACTGCTTTTGATTTCTTCGCCCAGCGGGCTGGGATGCTCCCACCTCTCTGGATGGAGAAATCTAGAATCATTGGGAGAGAGAGCGGCATCATTCCCTCCACATCTGTCTCTCTCATGACCCTCCCTGTGCCCCTGCCAGACCCGCAGCAGGGTGGAAAGTCCCCAGGCAAAGAGGTGGCACGGCGAGCCCGCAGGGAGCTGTTCCCTGCAGGATCGCAGCCTGCCCGATGTTATTTGGTCACTAGCGTCACGAGTTCCTGTTTGTTCTCAGCCCACCCCAAACAGACGAGTTCTGCAAGGCTGTGGAAAGAGAAGTGCATGGGCAGCAAGCAGAGGTGTTAGAGGTTGTCGTACATGCGTAACGTCTTCTCCAGCTGCTGGCTGACACGCTGGTAGAAGATGATCTGCTGTTTTAAGTAAGACTGCATCATCCTCTTGAAGTCAGCCACGCGCCGCTCGTGGAAGTGGGTCATCTCGGCTTGCAGCGCGAAGCCCACCACGCGGCAACGCTTGCGGATCCCATCTGCTTCCTCCTGGTCCATCCGGCCCTCATCACTCATCCGCTGGCTTTCCTTCACCTTCGCGAAGGCGCCTGGTGAGGCAGGGGAAGGGTGAGAGGCTGATGGACCCGCGCATCCCTCCATCCCCTGGCACAGGTGCCCCTGGCTGGCACCAGAGGACCCATCGCCCTCACAGCCAGCTGAGCACTTCCAAACTGTCACTTCCCCGTGCCCATCAGTCCCCATCCCTCTTCTCCAAGCAGGGAAAGACCAGGAGCCTTTTCCCTCCGGACCCTGACGTCCCCAACTCCTTTTCTGGTCCATTCCTGGGCAGACTCATATTTAGAAAGAGCTTTTGGGGTGCTTTTGTGACTCAAGGCTTGGTGTGGGAAGCTAACATGAGGTGGTGTGTTCCATCATAGCCAAGTGCTCCAGCCGATGTCACCCCACAGATGGGGGTCAGGAGCAGCACAAAGAGACCTTAGCCTCATGTATGGGGGTCAGGAGCAGCACAAGGAGACCTCAGCCCCATGGATGGGGGTCAGGAGCAGCACAAGGAGACCTCAGCCCCATGGATGGGGGTCAGGAGCAGCACAAAGAGACCTTAGCCCCACAGATGGGGGTCAGGAGCAGCACAAAGAGACCTTAGCCTCATGTATGGGGGTCAGGAGCAGCACAAGGAGACCTCAGCCCCATGGATGGGGGTCAGGAGCAGCACAAGGAGACCTCAGCCCCATGGATGGGGGTCAGGAGCAGCACAAAGAGACCTTAGCCCCATGGATGGGGGTCAGGAGCAGCACAAGGAGACCTTAGCCTCATGGATGGGGATCAGGAGCAGCACAAGGAGACCTTAGCCTCATGGATGGGAGTCAGGAGCAGCACAAGGAGACCTCAGCCCCATGGATGGGGGTCAGGAGCAGCACAAGGAGACCTCAGCCCCATGGATGGGGGTCAGGAGCAGCACAAGGAGACCTCAGCCCCATGGATGGGGGTTAGGAGCAGCACCAGGAGACTCCAGCCTGAGAGGAAGTGAATTGGGGTGCAGGAAGGATCCAGTGCCAGCTGGAGCTTGTCTGGGAAAGCATCTCCTCCTGCCAGAGGCTCTAACACCATTTTTCTCCTCCTTCCATGTATTTTTAAAGCTCAGTTTCGAAAGAATCCTGCCTGGCTCGGGCCCTGCATTCCTCCCCCCTCATTAGCAGAGAGGCTGTTTGCCTGAAAACAGGATCTGGCCCGCAGCTCGCTGGGCTCTTTCCCTTCTCCAGAAGCTCTGAACCCGGGGTTACGGTGCTCCCACTGCGCCAGCCCCGCTCCCAGCAGAGAGGAGGAGGAGGAGGACGAGGAAGAAGCAAAGGTTGGAGGCCAAATCCTGCCTTCCGCTCTGCCCACGCGGCCTCGCTTCCGGATGGGATCCAGGCTCTCTTCACAAACAACACGGAGAGGGAAAGGCGAGGAAATGGCCAGGGCTGGATCACATCCTTCCCTTCCCTCTTCACCTTCCCAGCCTGCCCCAGGGATGCATGGACACCCCCGGGTGCTCGGACACAGACAGCCCTTGCTTCACCCTGGAGAATGCTCCCTGTCCCCCAAAATCCAGGGATGCCGGGGCATGCTGCAGGCAGAGGGATGGGAGGAGTGTGTGGACTTTGGCCTCGCTCCCTGCCTGCGTCACACCCCGCCACGCAGGTGCAGTGGGACACCAAGCCCTGGCTGCAGTCACTTCTCATCCCACCTCCTCATTCCTGACCCCTCCAAATACCCAGGGGACCCACAAGCACATCCCCACAAAGAGGATGCAGGGTGCCCCGATGTCCTGGCGGTGCTAACCCCCTCCTGGGCTCAGAGAGGCATGTGCTCCTTAAGAGTTTGACCTCCGTTGTCCCCAGAAGGTCCAGTGTGTCCCCACACGGCCAGAGGAGTGCAGTGAGACTGGTGGGAAGAAGGGACATGCCTGCATCCCACCTGCCCTGCCCCTCCAACTTACCCAAGGTCGTGTTTCAGCCCTGGGGGAGCAAGCTCCAGCATTCCAGCTGGTGACTCAACGCTGCCTTGGCCAGGGAGGGAAGACGAGGAGGGACAAGTGGTTGTGGGTGAGGATGTGATGCAGCCCCTCACTTACACAACACTGGGCAGGCCATCCTGGAGCCAACAGCAATGGTGCCGGCTCCTGCTCATTGCTTGGAGAAACTGCTGTGCCGATCCCCCCAGCAGCAGTTACGAAGTTCAGAACGTCACCTGAGGCAAAACCTGATCCTACACCCAAAGGCCTCAGCAACCTCTCTGGGGCTGGGACGACCCAGGTGCCATGCCAGCAGGGACCATGCTGACTCCATGGGAGCCACAGGCAGTGGTCTCCATCCTCATCCCCACCACTGCACAGCACAGGATTTCCTCATTAAATCCCCATCCTGCTCCCCATGCTGCTCCCACCCACATGGATCATCAGCAGGGGAGAAGAAGCCACCCTTACCTTTCTGGAGGTGGATGATGTCTGGGAAGTTGGAGAGGAGCCCTTGGTACAAAGAGAGAGTGTCCAGCATGAGGAATAAATCATTCTTGGGCTGCTCGGCAAACATCTCCCCCACAGTTTCGTACGTCTTGCCCGTGTGGGAGATAGCGTTGTTGAGGGCATCCAAGCTGTAGGGGGGATCCATCTGGAAGGAGTGGCTGATGGCTTGGAAAGCGTTGCCCAGCTTCTGGAACTCCTTCCGGAAGCCTCCCACGTGCTTGCGCACCAGCTCCGAGGCCACATTGGTCAGCTGCAGAACACTGTCATCCATCTTCTTGCTGAAGGCCTTGAAGGCATCCACACGGTCCTCCACATCCTGCAGGTCCTGGTGCTCCGTGGGGATCTGGATGGTGAGGAGGAAACTGGCACCCACCATCTCATCCTTCTCCGCTCGGCGTTTGCCCAGCTTCCACTGCTTCTCATCCCGGCAGCAGAGGAAATGCTGGAAGCCCTCGTACTGGGAGAGGACGGGGTGGCTGGTCATATGGTCCATCCAGAGGATCAGCCGCCGCTTGCGCTTCTCGATGAAGTCCTCCTCGAAGCGCCCGGTGGCCTGCTTCTCAGGCAGGTGGGGCACCGAGATGACTGTGAACTTGTGCAGGAGGCGGTTGTAGAGCCAGTCAAAGTGCTTGTACCGCCGGTAGACAGGGGAGTTGATGTTGCTTGGGGTCAGCTTGTAGGAGATGTAGCTCTTGATGCCCTTGAACTTGGTTTGCTTGGTTGGGTCCTCCACAGAGCAGATGAAGGGGTGGGGGTTTGCCCTCCACTGGGGACCCTTGGAGCCCATCTCGATGCAGTACGCCTCCGCGATCTTGGACATCAGGGGCACATCACCTAGGATGAAGGCTTCCACCCCTGAGCGGACAAAGCAGGAGAAGCGGTTGAGGTTTCTCCCGACCACGCTGCCCCTCTTGGAGGAGCTTATGCTGTCCTGCCTCTCCAACGCTGGCTTGGGCCGGTAGCCAGCGTGCTGGTGGTGGCCGAACGCCGCCGGGTACTGCAGGTTGGGCGAGGGGTGCCCGTTGGTGCCCGGCACGCTCCGCGGCTCCTCCACCACCGTGCAAGCATCATCCCAGTCATCCCAATCATCGTCATCGTCGTCCTCAAAACTGCCCTGGTAGGAGATGCTGGGGTTGGGGGGAGCCGTGTAGAAGGAGGAGTCGTGCCTGGGGGAGCCGGCCGGGCTGCTGGAATAGTCTGTGTAGCTGGAGCCTGAGCGGGAGCGGAGGATCTCGACGTAGGAAGCAGGGAAGAGGCCAGTTTCGCCGCGGCTGTTTTGGCCCTGTAACCACCCATCCAGGGAGTTCTCGCTGAAGATGACGAGCTCCTCATTCTCCTGGATGCTGATCTCCTCTTTGTTTTCGCTCTGGAAGTTATAAAGCGCTCTGGCTTTCAACGCCATGGCCGGCTTCGGCTTTGGGGGAGCTGGACCTGCCGTAACGCAATCCAAAACAAACCCTACGGCCAGACCGGGAGAAAACTGTGGGAAAAAGCTTGGCCTGGTTTCTCAGGGAAGTAAAAAACAGCAACAACAACAAAAAAAAGGTGGAGAAGACATCCCCTATGAGGGGAAGGCAAAGTCTGTGCGTCCAAGGGACCCCCGTGATCCCAGCACCCCGGATAAAAACAACATTCCCCAATCAAGGCAGCTGCGTTTCCCTCGCTCCCACGGGACACGGAGCCCAGTTGGACCCGCAGCCCGGTTCTGCCATGGCCAGGCAGGTTTGGGCTGGCCGGGACGCCGCTCCTGCCCTTTTTCCTTCCCGGGAGGATAAAATCCGGCTGCCAGCGAGGAAATAAATCCAAAGCGACTTTTCTCGGGGTTCCTGTGGATCAAACTCCCCGGGAAAGAGCCGGGCACCGACTCCCGAGGCAGCGCAGCCTCCCGGGGATCCCGGGATTTTGCAATTTCTACTCGGGCCGGCGTTCCCGGGATTCGGGGGGAGGGGGCGGTGTTGTTTTGGTTGTTTCGAAGGGGGTTTTGACCCTGAAAGCCGCAAATCTCCTGCAGGACGGAGAGAAAGGCGGCAATGGACCGGGACCGGGAAGGAGCCGCCCTCACCGCATGCCGGGGCCGGGGTCAGTCCAGTCCCGGCGCCGGTCGCGGGGCCGGTGCGGGTCCCGGTGCCAGTGCTGGGGTGAGTCCAGGGGCCGGTCCCGGTGTCAGTCGGGTCCCGGTAGTGGTGCGGGTCTCGGTCCCGCTGAGGGTCCCGGTGCCGGTGCCAGTGCCGGGGTGGGTCCCGGGGCCGGTCTCGGTATCAGTCGGGTCCCGGTCTCGATCCCGCTCCCGCTGTGGGTCCCGGTGCTGGTCCCGGTATCAGTTGGGTCCCGGTGCCGGTGCCGGTCTCGGTCCCGCTGCAGGTGCCGGTCGGTGCTGGTGCTGGTGCCGGTGCGGGGCCGGCCGCCGGCCTCCCGTGACGCAGCCCCTCTCCGAGCTCCCGGCCCGGCGGGTCTCACGCCGCCCTCTGCAGGCAGCGGCCCGGGAAGCGGATCCCGCCCAGCGGCACCGAGCGGCACCAGCTGCTCCCTCCTCCCGGCCCGGCCACGGGCTGCCAGCCCGGCCAGGTGTCCTCTCCACCCCTGCCCAGGTGTCCCCTCCACCCCTGCCCAGGTGTCCTCTCCACCCCTGCCCAGGTGTCCCTTCCATCCCTGCCCAGGTGTCCCTTCCATCCCTGCCCAGGTGTCCTCTCCATCCCTGCCCAGGTGTCCTCTCCATCCATGCCCATGTGTCCCTTCCTTCATCCCTGCCCAGGTGTCCTCTCCATCCATGCCCAGGTGTCCCCTCCATCCCTATCCAGGTGTCCCTTCCATCCCTGTCCACGTGTCCTTCATCCCTGCCCATGTGTCCCCTCCAGCCCTCTCCAGTTATCCCCTCCATCCCTGTCCAGGCGTCTTTCATCCCTGCCCATGTGTCCCCTCCACCCTAGTCCAGTTATCACCTCCATCCCTGCCCAGGTGTCCCCTCCATCCCTGCCCAGGTGTCCCTTCCTTCCCTGCCCAGGTGTCCCCTCCACCCCCGTCCAGGGCGGGGGAGACCCGCGGGTCCTCCGCGCCGGCAGAGGGCGCGGGCGGGCGCGGGCGGCACTCCCCTCCGGGCGGAAGGGGCAGTGCGGACTCTGCTCTTAGGACGGAAGTGGCTTCACCGCCGGGCGGAAGTGGCGTGGGCGGGCGGGTGCTGCCATGGAGGAGCTGAGCGCGGCGCTGGCGGCCGGCGTGGCCCTGGCAGCGCCCAACAGCCCCGCGGCCCCGCACCCCCGCCTGGCTGCATACAAGCCCCGGGGCGGCCCGGGGCAGACCGAGCGCCGGCAGCGCCTCCTCCGCCTCCAGAGAGAGTAAGCAGGAGCGCTGGGCATGGCTGGGGGTGGGGAGTGGACGGCGCTGGGCCTGGGCTGTAGGGAGAGGGGGCCGCGCTGGGCCTGGCCCGTGGGGGTCGAGGGGGCCCGTGTCCCGACACAGGCTATTTCTTTCCCTCTCAGGAGGCGGCTTGACTACGTGAACCATGCCAGGAGACTGGCGGAGGATGATTGGACAGGGATGGAGAGCGAGGGCGAGGAGAAGGAAGACGCAGAGGAAGAGGAGATGGACGTGGATGCTGGCAAGAAGCTGCCCAAGCACTATGCCAACCAGGTGGGGAGCTGCCCTCACGCCACAGGGTACAAGTGTGAAGGCAGCGCCACCAGAGGGATGTGAGGTGGTTGAGGCTGGGCATGGTGAGCAGCTGTGGTGATCACAGAATCAGAATGGTTTGTGTCGGAAGGGACCTTAAAGGCCCTCCAGTTCCAAGCCCCTGCCATAAGCAGGGACACCTCCCACTGGATCAGGTTGTTCCAAGCCCCATCCAACCTAGCCTTGAGGCCCTCCAGGGATAAGGTAGCCATAGCCTCCCTGGGCAACCTGGACCAATGCCTCACCACCCTCATTGTGAAGAACTTCTTCATAATATCTAATCTAAATCTTCCTCCTTCCAATTTAAGGCCGTTCCCCCTCGTCCTATCCCTGCACCCCTTTGTAAAAAGTCCCTCACCATCTTTCTTGTAGGCCCCCTTCAGGCACTGGAAGGCCACTATAAGGTCTCCCCGGAGCATTCTGTTCTCCAGGCTGAACAACCCCAACTCTCTCAGCCTGTTCTCATAGCTGAGGTGCTCCAGACTTCTGATCATCTCCATGGCCTGCTCTGGACCCGTTCAACACTTACATATCCTTCTTATGTTGGGGATTCCAGAACTGGACGCAGGACTCCAGGTGGGGTCTCATGGGAGCAGAGTAGAGAGTAACTTGTCTCAGTGCTCAGTTAGGAACTGTGCCGCAGTTCTGCCCCTGTTCTATTCCAGTGGATGACAGTTGGAGATAAGTCGCCTGTGTACTTTGGGAGGTTTGTATTCCATTGTGCAGCAGGCAGTTAAAGGCTTCCATCTCTCTCCGTGTCTGGGACACCAGGAAGTAAGGGAAGCCTCAGCTGATGGGTTTCGTAAGCCTTGACTGCTACATTGGTCCTAAAAGATTGATCACCGTTCAGGTGATAACAGCCAGAGAGGCTCTGAAGAGGTTGTCTTATCTGGGTTCCTTCCTGCTGGTGTTCATGAATCTTTAAGCTCTAACTTGTATTTATAAAGAATTAAATTCAAGGTGCTGGAATACAGAGGTGCCCAGGTGATGACTGTGAGCCTAGTGTTATAGTTGGAAGCTTAGCCAGCAGCTGGGAAGCAGGAAAAAGAATTGAGAGGGTTTGTTCTCCTGGCTGGATAGAGAGAGGGAGGGAGCCCCTTTGGTGCTGTAATGAAGGATCTAAAGCACCTAGTTTAGCTGTAGAAGCAGAGTCAAAACCTTCTTGCTGTGACTTTACCATAACCGCCAGAGAATTATTGCCGATTGCTCTTTTTTTTCTGGATTTCTCCCTAGCTGATGCTGTCTGAATGGCTGGTAGATGTGCCCTTGGATCTGGAGCAGGAATGGGTTGTGGTGGTGTGTCCCGTTGGGAAAAGGGCACTGATTGTGGCGTCCAGGGTAAGGGACAGCAGTGGTGACACCTCACCACTGGGTAAAAGACCCGTGCCTGTTTCCCAGCCAACATCCGACTGGTCCCCGTGTCTGACTTGGTTTTCCTTTCTCTGTGGTTTACGCAGGGCACAACGTCGGCTTATACCAAAAGTGGCTATTGCGTCAACAGGTTCCCATCCCTGCTGCCGGGAGGGAACCGGCACAATGCAGGGGGCGAGAAAGGTAATGGCAATGGGGAGGCTTTGGGGATAGAGAGAGGGGAGCTACCCACTCTTTCCTCTGCATGTGTATGCCAGCAGCTCGGTGTCGCTCCTCCAGCTCCCGGGAGATGTGCCCTTTTCTGATGCTTCAGACCTGATACTGTACTTCTGGGGATAACTAGACACAACCAACCTCAGGCACTTTAATGTTATATAAGAGCAAATTCAAATTAGCTTCCTGGTTAACTCACACTCTTAAACCTCGACATCATCTCTGTCTTCTGATAGAGCTGCCTACAGTGTTATCTTTCTTAATACCTCTTGCAGTTGCTTTGCTTGTCCTGAGGAGGGGTTACTGCTGCAGAAAGGCTGCCCTCTGAAGCATTCTTTGCTTTGACACTGGCCTCGGGGCTGAAGGCTTTCAGCGGTCACTGCTTCTGTTAGCAGAAGTGGGTCCCTCTCTACTTCTCAGCCTTGTATCAGGGCAGGGTTAATGTAGGAGAACTGTGATCTGATGTTATCCTGTTGGGTTGGACAATCTCTGCAGTATGTCCAGACCTCCCTGTGTTTGTGTGCACAGTGTACTCCATCTTGGACTGCATCTACAATGAGGTGAAGCAGACGTACTATATCCTCGATGTGATGTGCTGGAGAGGACACCCTGTGTATGACTGCCAGGTACGGAACCTCCTGCTGCTGCCCTGTGCTCCCTTTTGTTCCCCGTACTGTGAGCTGCTTTGCAGAAAGCACTGGGCAAATCCTGCTGTGCAGCAGGATGGATATTTCATCTTTGCAGCTTGTGGGCTGCTGCCAACTGGAACTATGGAATGGTTTGGGCTGGAAGGGACCTTAAGGCCCATCCAGTTCCAACCCTCTGTTATGGGCAGGGACACCTCCCACTGGATCAGGTTGCTCGGACCCCCTTCCAGCCTGGCCTTGAGGCCTTCCAGGGATGGGGCAGCCACCACTTCTCTGGGCAACCTGGGCCAGGGCCTTCCCACCCTCACAGGAAAACATTTCTTCCTAAGATCTCATCTCAGTCTCCCCTCTTTTCAGCTGAAAACCCTTCCCCCTCGTTCTGTCCCTGCACTCCCTGATCAAGAGCCCCTTCCCAGCTCTCCTGGAGCCCCTTTCACTACTGGAAGCTTCTCTGTAGACCCTTTCAGTACTGGGAGGTGCTCTAAGGTCTCCCTGGAGCCCTGTTTTATCCAGGCTGAACATGCCCACTTTTATAAGCCTCTCATCGTACGGGAGGTGCTCCAACACTTGAATCATCTCCGTGGCCTCCTCTGGACTCCCTCTAACAGATCCTTGTCCTTCCTGTGCTGGGGACCCCCAGATCTGAACACAAGGGTCCAGGCAGGATCTCACCAGAGGGGAGAGCCTCCCTTTAGGCTGCTCTTTTGAGACCTCACCTAATTGGGTGCATCTTTTGGGTGTATCTGGGGAAATAGTGGAGTTCAAGGTGCCAGCTCGTTGTACGGGTGAGGCTGGGTTTGTAAATCTCCTAGGAAGCACAGGGGAATGGAGACACTCGGCAGGTGCTGATTGGTAATGTGTGGGCAATAGTCATTAAATCTCTGGCTCCTTTCACAGACCGACTTCAGATTCTTCTGGCTTTTCTCTAAGATCCAGGAGGAGGAAGGACTGGGAGAGAAAAGCAGGATTAATCCGGTAAGTTCTTTTGTGCTGGGAGGAGGGCGGGGGGTGAACTCTCCTGTTCAACAACTTCAGCACTTTCTTTCACAAGCGGAAGCTTTTTTCTTCCCTCCCCTCACAGATCAGGCTTCAAAATGTACTTCTGATGAAATGGGATGCCGTGTTCAGGATGTAAATAGAACCTCTGAGTATTGTAAATGAGTGTGGTTTTCTTTTTCCCAGCCAAAGTGCTGAGAGAGATCAGACTGCAGGGTATCGGCTAACTTCCATGCCGTTTTTAGCTTTCCATTGAAACTGAATGGAAAACCAGTGCGGTTTCTATGGGGGCAGCGTTAATCAGCAGCCTGACTACAATGGGATTTGTTCTTGCGTACTCTTGTGGGCTTGCAAGGCAAGGGGAAAGGCTCGTAAAGCTTTAGCCTTCCCTCCTGCTTTTAAACTATTCATTGACGTGGGGATGGATGCTGGATTGCCACCCACAGTCCCTGCTGAGCACGGATAAAAAGTCTTCCTTTGAAGACTTACGCATGGAGGTCAGACCTGAGACCCACAGCAGCTTGGAAAGTGGTTTTGGGGGGACAGAAGGAAGAGATTTGGCAGCCTAGCTTATGGACCAGAGTTTGCAAAGTAGAATCTGATCACTACATGGCCCTTACTTGTGCTCAGAAACTGCTCCAGGTTGTTCGGCAGATCTGTCGTAAGTGAGGATGGCTGTTCCTGTGCCAGTAGTGAAGGTATCTGCATTTAAAGAATGTCCTGTTCTGACTCCAGCAGAATATCCAGAAAACAGCTACCAAAGGAAAGGGAGAATCGTTTCAGCTTTCATTTCCTGGGTGGAAAGATTTGCTTGGCTGAGCCAGCAGCCTGGAGCAGGCATCTGTCTGCTGTGCATCCTGCCCAGAGGCCATCATTTTCTATTTTGGTTAAAAGGACTTCTCAGGGTCAGCTCTTCTGAAAAGTCCTTCCTGCAGCCTTACATGGTTGGGGAAAAAAGGCATCAGGAGCACATGGAAGCTGTGTGCTGAGTCCACTACATCCTCATCTCTCATTAAATGCCAGAGAGGGGATCATTTGGATGATAAAATACCTGAAATAGGTCTTTCTGGGCACTCTGGATTTTATGCTGTCTGGGCATTGTGGTGGTAATCCCCTGCTCTTATAAAGGTCATTTTCTATTGTTGCAGTGAGATTTGTAAAGCCACAGCAGTGTGTATGCTTTACCAAGCACTGCTGGAGAGTTGGCAGGGATGATCTCCAAAGGGGTTTTCCCACCTGGTGGCCAGAGTGATTTCTGTAGGTTTTCCTGCAGGCTGTTCGAGTTTCTTTGGTGGGATGACCAGCTTAGTCCTGTCGTTTTGTCTCTATATAATGGAATCTTGAAAGCTTTGGGTTGGAAAGGATAGTAAAGATCATCCAATTCTAACTCACTGCCATAGGCAGGGACACGATCCGCTGTATCAGGTTGCTCAAAGTCTTGTCCAACCTGGCCTTGAATCTGGGGTTTGCTTACAAACTGCTGTTCTGAATCACATCTGTCTGTCCCAGTGGTCGTATTCACAGAGACCCATCAATATGGGAAGGGTAAGGACTTGGGGATACCTGTTGTCTTGCCACTCTCTTCATCAGCCAGGAGCTGCACCCCGACCATGGAGTTAATGGCTGTGGACACACACCTGCCTCTCAGGAGCTGGTCTAATCTGCGTTTGGGTCCCAGTTCCCTGTGGCAGGAAGGGCAGCGGTTTAATGATGTGCTCCCTGCTTGACATCTCTCTGGTCACTTCTTCGGATATCTGTCCCTCGCCCTGTCTCTCCCATGCTGGATCTTGTGCTGGGGGAAATCCTTCCTTAGTAGCTGCCTGAACACCAGTGCTCGATTCCATGAATTGTTCTGCTTTAGTCCATGCTATTATCTTTTCTAACCCTCTCTTACTCTTCCAGTTCAAGTTTGTGGGCCTGCAGAACTTCCCCTGCACCTCGGAGAGCCTCTGTAAGGTGCTGGCAATGGAATTCCCCTTTGAGGTGAGAATACACAAGTTGGGGCCTGGATCTCAGCCTTAGAGACAGCCCTGTGGTACCTCTGCCAGTGCTTGGAGAAGTGCATCCCCTTTGCTTGGGAACTGTCTCTCTCAAGGCCAGCGAGAAGCTGGCTGAGTTGCGCTGTTATTTCTTGGGGGGTGCACATCTCTCATGCTTGTGGCTGCGCTGTTATGCTGTCACCAGGTACAAGCTGTGCCCAAACAAATTAGCAAGAGTTAAACCGTGGCATTCCCTGGGCTCGGATTGCCTTTACTGCTGTTGGCTTGTCCAAAAGTGCCCTGGGGAGGAAGGGGTTGACGCGTACACCCAGACTGCCTCTGGAAGCAGCGCAGCTCCCATTCACGGGCCAGCATGATGGCCAGCTCTCTGATTTAGGGCTGAAGCTGGTGCTGCTGGCTGCCCTGTGGGTTGGCCTGAGTACATACATGAGGGTCTCTGCGTTGTGCTCCCTTATGTGTGGTTTTTCTTGAGAGGTCTGAGGGGTGGCCACAGTGGTTTCCTTAGTCCAGCTGTTTCCAGCTGCCTGTCTGTATGCAAGGCACTCAGCTGCCCTGTGTCTTGTGGGGAGGACAGAGGAGTGGGGTGGTAGCTCTTGGTGAATTCTAAGGGGTTCAGATGTTGGCGATGGGCACTTGAGACATACAGGAGCTAGGGGCAGGTGACTGCACCAGAAATGGCTGGGAGGGGTTCAGGTGAGTCTTTCCTCCTGCTGGATCTTGTGGAGGGGGTGGTGCAAGCTCTGCTCTTTGCTCCGGTACAGAACCAGCAGCCTCCTGCCTTCGGCTCGTGCTGCTCTTGGCTTGCTCTGAGGTGGACGTTCCCGTCCCCACCTCCCCAACCAAACAGCAGCTTTGACCATGCCTATGCTGTTCTCCTGGCCCTCATTAGTGATTAACATTAAGTGCAGGTTTAAATTTAATGCTCGACAACACCAGGATGGTCGTTAGAGTCGGAAAGTTCTAGCCTCTTGCTGGTCTTGGCCAGACCCTGCTCTGAACACAGGTCAGGGAATGCTGAGAAGGCATCCCAGGTTTCCTACAGCTGACTTGCTCAATTAAAAATGCTCCAAGTGCATCTGCTGAAACAATCCTTCCCGTCTTTGCTGAGGAAAGCTACGTTCCTTCCTAAGACTGCAGCTCCCAGGAGAAAAGGCCGAAGAGTATTGCCCCACTGCAGTGGAGGAGACTGTTGCGAAATGCCAGAGGAGCGAGATGAAGTTGGTCAGACTTTCCCTTGCAGTCCAGCTGTGCTTTGCCCCCCAGGATCTCTGGTTGGTACCTTGGGTTGCCAGTCCAGCAAGTGGAACGTGGTGTAATTTGACTCAAAGCAGCCAGTAACCCCATGGAAACCATGATGCTGCTTCCAGGAATGAAGGGAACACTGGGTCTCTGGGCTGTGCCACAAGGGGGAGCCCAAGAAATCCCTGTAAATAGCTTCTGCCGATGGCAGGTAAAGGAAGGAACTTTATAGAAGTCAAAACGCTGCCTTGCTATGGGAGGAGCAGCGTAACAGAGGTCTCTTTATGCCTGGGCCTTTGTCATCCTTACAAGGATCTTGTGCATGTGAAGGCAGCAGGTGGGTTCAGTGCTTTCAGACCTGGGTCTCCAGAGTTAACCTGTAACCTCAGGATGGATCAGATCCTCACTCTGTGCAGCAAAAGTTCTCCTCACTGAATTCAATGGTCTTTGGATCAGTTGACTGGCACTGAATTGGAACTGGTTTTTGAAGTGGATACTAAGAGCTACTGTCCTACTCACGGATCCGAGTAAAACAATGTTCAGGTTTCCACCGAGGCAGGAGGAGCCAAAGTCTCTGAGGAAACCCACTATGAAGGAATGGGTGGGCAAGCACTGAAAATCTGAGCTGCATGGCTGTGGAATCCTGCCAGGCCTGTTTTTCACCAGGTTCGGTCACTTGGGGACAGTGTCAGCCCTTGTTCTGGTGTCGCGTGGTGACTCAGGGTAGGGAACCAGTCAGCCAGTTAAACAAACTGGAAGGAATATGAGAGTTGGAGTAAGGGAAGTCGGGGGAAAGAAGAACATGACCTAACTCTGTACCAGGCTGAACTCACTTTGAGTTCTCCAGCTTGGGGAAGATATTTGGAGCGGTCTGAAAGGCAGAAGCCTTTCCAGGCTCTGATCTTTAGTAAAACGTTCCTGTGGGTGCTGGAGAATCCCTGTTGCTCATCAAGTGCCAGGTACCCACAGGAATGGGCTGGATATACAGGAAGGGTGCTGGGGTGCTCTCCTGACATCTTCCTGGGAGGTAGGGGGAGGGAAAAGCTTTGCGCTTTAGATATCCAGAGGGTTACACAAGCTCATTGTCCTGTTTACTGTTCTGGTTTCATGTTTTCCTAGCACAGGAATCCCCCTTTCCTGGGATTATTTTGCAAGATCTTAACAGTGACTGAAAACTGCAGACAGAGTAATGTAAGAAGCTCTACCCCCTCTGCATCCATGAAGTAGAGGCTGGATGGATGCTGCTCTTTGCTCAGCCTGGCTTGCAGTCTAGTACGGTAGCAGAAATCACCTCAATCTGCTTGGTTCACCCACACCTAAGCTCCTTGTTGATCCAGATGTCGTTGCGCCATATATATTCCAGGGTCTGTAGGCTCATGAGGGGCTTGAGAGTAATTCAGCCTGAGATGAGCTCTTCTTTATCTGGCCACTCTTACTCCTAGGCAAACAGTCTTTTAGGAGCTTGTGAGGCTGAGCTAAGAGGAGCACGAGCTCCAGCGTTAGTCAGGATGTAACCCTGCAGAGCACCCTAGGAGGTGCAGGAAGAGGAGAGTGAAAAGCCCTCAGCATGTTGGGGAAGCAGGGAAAACGTCAGCCGGCTGCAAGTATTGCAGAGTGTGGAAATAGTAGCACAAGAGTTAGGGCCTAAACCTTGAAAGTCCTGAGTGCCCTTAGCTGTCATTGATTACTGGAGAAGTTCTCCCTTGGGAAGCATTAAGAATTTATTTTGCATAAGCCAGCTGAAAGAGCGGTAGCTGTGTTATGAATCCAGGCTCCTTGGCGTCACGCGCTCTAATTACTCTCCAAATGTATTATTTAAAATAACCTTAATCCAGTAAAGTGGCTTTTCCGCATGCTGCCTTATTCAGAAACCTGATGGCTTTTCTGCACAGTGGGATCATAGCAACCAGAGGAAAAGTCCCAGTCTGTGCTGACGTTAGGCTGGAATTGTTTGCATTGGATGATGTAAAGCTATCCAGCCATCTCTGGGTTCGTGCTGCTCTTTCAGGGCAGGAGCTCTGCAGTTTTCTCCTTTCCTTTCCGCTATTTATTGCACTGCTTGAGGAAAAATGATCCAGCTGGTAGTTTGGCCACCTGCAAAAGCCGACGGTTCCGGCCTTTCATTCACTCACTCTCCCTTTTACAGGTCGATGGGCTTCTCTTCTACCACAAGCAAACCCACTACACCCCTGGCAGCACCCCGCTGGTGGGCTGGCTCCGGCCCTACATGGTACCTGAGATCCTCGGCCTCGCCGCGCCCGCTACCGCGCTCACTGCCAAACCAGACTACGCTGGGCGTCAGCTCCAGCAGATCATTGAGAGCAAGAAGAGTAAAAAGTTGGCAGCAGGAAATGATGCTCCGAGTAGCGCAGCGGCTGCAAGGAATGGGCATTATGAGCTGGAACACTTGTCTACCCCTCAGCCAGCAAATTCGCCAAAGGGCCAGGATGACGCAGTGAGCCAGATGGAGAATTAGGCTGCTGGGATGGACTAGTTGGGTATGGAGGAAGCAAAAGGTTCCCTGTCTCCCCCTGTTGCTCAAGCTCCCTAAGAGGAGGCGGTCAAAGGTAATGATAGGAAGTTTTGTTCAAAGGGCAGGAAAGTGGAATGTCTTGCTCCAAGTGCCACTGGGTTATTATTATTTTTATTTTGCTAAGGCTTCTGTGAAGCTGTAACAGGATTCTCTAGTTCTTTGCCGAGGCTGTCATGCATTGGGAAATGAAATTATCTGTCCCGTGCTGCAGGGTTCCCAGTTCAACTCCTGACCCCAGCTTCTGTTAAAGCCTCTGGCAAAGCTCCGGCATAGGAATAGTGCTCAGACCTCTGAGGTGCAGCCGTTCCTCGGAACACTGGAAATCAGGGCATTCCAGCCTTTGATCTTACTGTTTACAGAGACCTAGTCAAGGAAGGCTTTGTGGTCAGTCTGCTTCTAGTAGCACGTTTACAGCAGACTGCTGTGAATCTGAAGGCTGGGCTTTCCACACTCACATCTTATTGAGAGGAACTGAATCGCCGTGCAGCTTTGTGCAGCCCAGGCCTGCTCTTGGGCTTTTCTCAGTAGGGGGAGGAAGGCATAGTTTTGTTCAGAAAAACAGTTGCATTGATTGTGCCAAATAAAAGGTTTCTCAGAAAGGCAAATTCTTGAGTGTCTTCCTGCTACCTAAGAGTGGGTGCGTGCTGTGCCTCCCAAACAGGGACTGGAAAATTGGATACGGTGCTCACTGGAGCGAAGGAAATGCTTGTGCGGGTTTTCTTCTTTGCACACTGAGGTGCTTTGATCCCTTCCTGCCGCTGTTATCCCATCCCAGGCCTGCTTTGGGAGCCCTAGATGCTCCCTGTCTCTGGTTTTAGCAGGGATGAAACAGTTGTATGCAGCATCCCAAGGTTGTTTTCCAGAGGGAGATAAAGAGGCTAGAGCAGGACTGCTCTCGCTGTGGAGCAGGGAGATGGAATCAGTCTAACAGTGGGGAGTGTGCTCCTAGCCCTCTGTAAAAATGCCCAGGAGGAGGGCAAGAGCCCTCCCAAGAGCAGGAATGCTGCCTGCTGATACTGGAGGCACTTGGAACCTGCCCTCGTACCCCCTGTTTTTCCCAGAAAAGCACTTATTTCTGTGCCCAGCATGCAGGCTGTGTGCGTTCATCTGACCGTGCAGCCGCTATTGATTATACCAGTGGGAAGCAGGAACTGCAGCCGGAGCTGCCTGTGAGATGGGAGGAAGGAGCACCCCTGCATTCGGATGCAGCCGAGCATGCTGCAGCCTTTATCAAGTGGCTCCTTATTTTAATATATTTATCATCATTATTATTTTCATCATGTGAAGCAACTGGTCTGGAGGAGGAGGACAAACCCCTAGACTGCCTTGTTTTCCCTGTCCCTCTAAGGCTCTGGGCTGCTCCGACTGTGGGTTCCCCCCACGCTTCGGCCTCCCCAGCTGGCAGAGGAGCACAGGAAGAGCTCTGGCCAGGAGACCGCATCCAGCCTCCTGTCAGTGCAGTTTTCCTTCCGTCAGGCAATTAAACCCGGAGGTGGGCATCTGGATGAAAGATTTGTGCATCCCTTAGGGCAGAGAAAGCTGCGGCTCAGGTTACAGCCTCCTTGCTGCCCTCCAGCAACTTTCCAAGGTCCTCCAGCCACGGGAAGGGAGCAGCAGGAGGGAAGACACAGCTGAAGAGGGGCTGTGCTCGGCTTCTTGCTCTGATCCACGGAGGAGAGCAAGAGGGAAGCAACTGTCGCTTTCCGCCTGCTCCAGATGATGCCTCATAGTTTCCCTTTTAAAAGCATGAGCCCGGCTGGAGAAATAAATATTTGAGTTACAATTCCTGTTGGAAATGAAAGGCTGTGTTTGGAGAGTGGGTGTCAAACGGAAGTTGCCGGAGCCAACGCAGTTTGTTGCTGTGACTGTTTTATTTGCTGGGTGTGATCCCGCTCCCAGCTGTTCCCTGCTCCCAACAGGAACAGGCGGCAGCTTCGGCAGTGACTGAGGAGGCCTCAGCCCCTGCGGGCTTGGTTTTAGTCTGGAGCAGGAGAGCCAAGCAGGAGGCTTAACCTGTAAATGTGGCCGATGGAACCTGCCAGATGGGCAGCCAGACAGCCTGCATCCAGCATGGGGCTCAGCCGTTTCCCTCGGCCCTTCCATTTTCTCTGGGTTAGGTGCAAAGGCTCTGGCCGTGGGCGTGTTGCCAACACAAGCCTTCTCGGCTGAACAAAATGTCCCCCTGTCCCAGAGCCCAGTGGTGTTGGGAGGTTGCTGCTGTGCAGCACAGGGCCCTGCTTCCCGGGATCTCCACTCCTTTCTGGAGGAGCATCAGGGCTCTCCATCCATCTGTGCCAAGCTGGGGAATGCTGTTTAGGGATGGCAGAGGAGGGAGAGCAAAGAAACACCTGGGAATCCCAGACTCCTGTGGGGGGAAGGCTGTGGGGCAGAGGCTGAAGTACCGGGAAGGGCAAATCATAGGATCACTAGGTTGGAAAAGACCTCTTAGATCATTGAGTCCTGGAAGGGTGGTGAGAGAGAGGAGCCAACACCTGGAGCAGGCCGGCTGCTCCCATCCTGAATTGCAGTCGGCAGTTACAGCATCTGTCCTGAATAAACCAGGACTGATGTTGGAAGCTTCCCTTGGTGGTGGGCTCACACCAACACCCAGCCCTTGGGGTTCCTCCAAGGTCCCTTCCTGCCTGTGAAGGTGTTCCCAGGCTGAAATACTGCAAAGGGAGAGTCATAGAAGGGTTTGTGTTGAGGGTCCCTCAGCACTTCATCCACCCATCCCTTAAACCCCTCCAGGGATGGTGACTCAACCCCCTCCCTGGGCAGCCTCTGCCAGTGCCCAACGACCCTCTCTGTGAAAAATTTCTTCCTGATGTGCAGCCTAAACCTCCCCTGGTGGAGCTTGAGGCCATTCCCTCTCGTCCGGTCCCCTGTCATCCCTTGGGAGAAGAGCCCAGCTCCCTCCTCTCCACAACCTCCTTTCAGGTAGTTGGAGAGAGCAATGAGGTCTCCCCTCAGCCTCCTCTTCTCCAGGAACGCTGGGCCGGGGCTCTGGATCGCGGTCTGCAGGGCGATGGGGGGGGGGCGGTTTCAGAAGGGGGGACACGGACTGACTCGGCGGGGCGAGCTGTTCCCGGGGTTCCCGGTGTCACCGCCCCCGGGGGGTGTTCCCGGCCCCGCCCGCAGCTCAGGGGCTTCCGCCGCCCCCGCCGGGGCTGAGCGAGCGCAGCGGGGCCCGAGCGCCGCGGCGGCATCACTTTTAGTGGTATTTTTGTAATAGATTTCCTTTTTTTTTTTTTTTTTTAAATTTTTTTTTTTAAGGCGCGGAGCCGCGGGAGCGGCCGGTGCCCGCCGGGGCTGGGGATGGGGACGGGGGGGGCGGCCGCCGCCTGACCCCGCACGGACCAGTACGGACCAGTAGGGCCCAGTAGGGCCCGGTAGGGGCCGGGCGCCCAGCATGGCCGCGGAGCTCAGCGCCGAGGAGGAGCAGGTAGGGCCCCGACCGCCCCCGCCGCTTCGCCTCCTCCCCCCGCTGCCATCTCGGTTCCCGGCAGGGCGGCTCGCCCCGACGGCAGCCTCGGGCCCCACGGCCCCCCCATCCCCACGGCGCCCCCATCTCTACATCCCCCCATCTCCCCATCCCCACGTCTCCCCCATCCCCACATACCCCCATCCCAATATCCCCTCCATCCCCACATCCTCCCTCCACCCTCCCTGTCCCCTCCATCCTCCCTATCCCTCCATCCCTCCATCCCCACATCCCCCTTTTTCCCTGCAGCCTCCCACTAACAGAGCCCCTCATCTTCCCAGCTCTACATCCCATAGCCCCCAGCCCCCACAGCCTCCCACTCACACAGCCCCACATCCCCTCAACCCCCATAGGCCCCTTTCACTAAAAGCCCCTCATCTCCGCAGGCCCCCATCTGAGCATCCCCACAGCCCCCCCATCCCCACAGCCCCCCACCCACAGAGCCCTCCATCTCTGCAGGGCTGCCCAGCACAGCGTGCATCCCAAAAACCCTGCTAGTGTCTGTGCAGTGGGCAAGCCGGGGTGGTTGTGCTGGGGCAGGCAGAGGTGCTGCGGGGTTGGGCTGGGGTCACGCACCCCCAAACCGGCATGTCCTCCCCAGTACCATCAGCCTCTCCTTGCTGCACCCCTCTCTCCGTGGGCAGGCTGGCGTGGGGATGCCTGTGCACACGCTTCCCACGCCCCAGGCCTCCTGTGAGGTCCCAGCTTCCTCCGCCGGCCTTGCGTCACCATGGGAGGATGTTGCTCAGCTCGGGGAGAAAGGCTGATAACCCAGCCAGGGCGCATCAGATGGATGGCGAGAGCAACGTCCGAATCTCCCCTTCTTCATCCTCATCCCTGAGGATGCCCACCCAGCTCTGCATCCTCCTTCATCCTCATCCCTGAGGATGCCCACCCAGCAACATATCCTTCATCCTTATTCCCAGGAATGCCCACCCAGCTCTGCTTCGTCCTCATCCCTGAGGATGCCCACCCAGCTCTGCATCCTCCTTCATCCTCATCCCTGGGGATGCTCACTCAGTTCTGCTTCATCCTTCATCCTCATCCCTGGGGATGCCCACCCAGCTCCAAATCCCTACTGGATGGGTGCCAGAGGCTGCCTTGAAGCCGGACTCCCGCAGTGATGCTCAGGCTGGCTGAGGGCATCTCTTCCACCACCTTGTTGCCTCCCGGGGCTGCAGTGCCAAGGCCAAAGGGACTGGATGGTCAGTTTTCCATTTGTTCCATTGCTTTCCTTTTATATCTTTCATCGCAACAGGGAGTTTTGGGAGGGTTGGTACAGAGAACTTGCATTCCCAACCCCCCCATGCCGTGCAGGGAATGCTTGCT
The DNA here is from genome assembly GCA_033459285.1 of Clamator glandarius. Classification (NCBI taxonomy): domain Eukaryota; kingdom Metazoa; phylum Chordata; class Aves; order Cuculiformes; family Cuculidae; genus Clamator; species Clamator glandarius. The sequence goes on along the minus strand of JAUNZM010000115.1, from coordinate 842,648 downwards.
TAGAGCTGCAGAGGTCCATCCTGCACCTGTTCTTGGGAAGTGCAGCGCTCCTGGGCTTTCTCCTCCACTACTCCTCCCTCTTATCAGCACTGCTCCTGGGAGCGGTACTGCTATCTCCAGGGTAATAAAAGCCCTGGAGTAGGGGGGTGGCTCTTGCCCTATGTCTCCCCAGGTGCCTGTGGTTTGTACTTTGCCTGTGTCGTGGAGAGGGCAAAGCTTCCAGCAAAGGGGGTTTTAGGAGACCCTTCTCTGGTCTGTAGTGAGAGCTGCAGCTGGGCTCTTCCAGAGATGTCCCAGGAGAGGGATCTGAGATGTTTGGTTTGTGTAGGAATATTGGATGGAGAAGATGAAGGACTATTTGCAATAGCGGCTCCAGGTTTGCATTTGCAGCCTGGGGTGGGGGAAGCCTGACCTTGTGGCTGCCCTCCATGTCTTGGGAGCTGAAATAGTGGAAATTCCTCTCTTTCCGTGGCTGGTGTTGGGATGTCCCCTTCCTGCCATCCCTACAGTCTCCTCAGGACCATCAGGATTTCCTCCACTCACTCCTCTCTCCCCACTACTGACAGCCAGCCACAGGAGGATTTCACCCCTCTGCACTCCCTGCCAGCTTTAGGACATCTCATGCTCCGTTGGATTTCCACACTTCCCGCTCCATCCCATCCCAGAGGGACCAGAGGCACCAAACTGATTTTCCTTGGGGGATTTTCAGCCCAGCTGCAATTTTCACAGGACTTATTTTGGGGCTGGATTTGCTGCTTGCGCCACTGTGATCCTGCACCGATGGCTTTGTCACCACCCTGCCCTGGCGCAGCGGAGCGGGGACTTGGATGATGCCAGCGCTCCAAAGACCAGCATTGTTCTAAACGCCTGGCCACAGACTGTTTTGCTCACAGCGCTGCCATCGTTTGCAGAAATTGAGTTTCTTGCTGCAGATCTGGGTCTATGAGCTTCATTTCCAGCACATGGAGTGATCCCTGCTGCACTTGCCTCAACACCTGTATAAATCTGTTTAGGATTGGGTCCAGGAATGGCAATGAGACCCAGTGGAGAGTGCAAGGGAGGCAGAGCTACAGCTAGTATTGATGCTAAGCTCAGTAACTCCTGGCTCGCCTACTTTTGAATGTCAGCGCTGGTAAGACTGGGATTTTGTTTTGCCTCCAGAGAAAGCAGGGAATGCTGGAATTCATGGCTGAGCTGGCCAGCAAAGCCAGCACTTGCTCTCCCGAGTCTTCTCCCTTGCCAGAAAACCACAGCAAACCCTCGTGATGGGTGCTGGAAGTGGGATCGCGTGTAGTGCGATGGGTTAGATGTTGAGGAAGGAGACCTGAACCACACATTACATCCTCTCCCTGCTGTCACTGTGCCCCTTGGGGTGTCTTCCTCATCATCTCAGGGCATCCTTCCCATCATCTTAAGGCATCTTTCCCAGCTCAAGTCAGTCGTGCTGCTGGCTCTGGTTTCCACCCGAGGGCAGTGGGGGTGTGCCTGGTGCTCACCCATCCTCGTGCTGTCCTGCATGTGCTGGTGAAGGGGCGGCTCTCCTGTTTTGGGTTTGCATCTCCAGCCCAGCCCCAGTGTCTGGGTGGCCAAGAGCCCCAAGGGACTCCCTGGAAAAAAAAGGGAATGGCTGGACAGTTTCCCTATCTCAACATATGAACAGGATATATTTCTGTATGCATATGTGTGTGTGTGTGTTGTCTTAACATGAATATGGTTTCTGTACTGCCCCATTTATTTTCCTGTCCCTGTTCAATAGAGGAGAAACCGTTAGGAATTTGGGACAGGGAAGAATTGCTTTTGTTTTGGCAAAGCGGAGGCTGTTGGAGTTGAAGCCATAGGGATAAAGGTGTCCTGTAAGCACAGCTCCCAGGAAAACTTCTCACCGGATGCTTGCTGGGAGGTGGGAATAAGATGGGATGTGTAGCACCCTGTGCTCTTTGCTCCCCCTTTTGCCTGCTCCCCTTTAGTCCCTTGTTCCCAGCGACTGTCCATCCATCTGGTGAACATCGCACACTGCCGCACCAGGAGGGCTCACGATCCTTAAAGAGGATTTTTGCGGGGGCTTGTAGCTGAGATATTGAAATCTGCTTTCACATTCCTCCTGGCACTATTGGCAGCAGATCCAGACTGATTCTATGACTTCCCTGCTGGCTAGTATTTGCCTGGCAGTTCTGTGGGACTCTGATACTGAGCTAGGGAGCATCTGGCTGAGATGTGCTGGGGGTCTGGGCTTCCAACAGCCAGGTGAGCTGGTATTCCTTCCGAAACACCCACTGCAGTGCCAGGCAGGCTGTGGAGAGACCCCTCGGGTGAGCCAGGCTCCTTCGGCTCATCGTATGAGAGGGCTCAGTGCCCCCACCAAGCCTTGTGCCACTGATAAACCCCGGCCCTTCGCTTCCTCCCATCGGAAGTCATTAATGCCGATGAGCTTTTCTGGTTGAATAGCTCCTAGTAACTCCGTGCCACCGCTTGACATCCAACACCACCGCCTGCGCACAGTAAATCTGCAGCAGAAAGCAAAGCTGCTTCCATGAGTTCAGGAAGCCTAAGCCCACCTTGCAAACTCAGCTTGTCAAAATAATACTTTTGGGGGTTATTTTGCTTGTTCTCAGGGCTTGAAGCCTGACAGGAGGTTGCAGTTAGGTTTTGTGACTCTGCTCCGTTGGCACGAGGGTTGGAAAAGTTTCTTTCACAGTTTGGGGTGTGTGCGGTGCCGGTGCTTTAGGAGGGGAGTGTGATTGTGCGGGATGGCCCTGACTTGTTATGGGGAATTTGGGGAGCACTGGGAGCATCCTGGGACCCGCCTGAACCGAGCCCTTCTCGTCTGGCCTTCTGTGGCTGTGTGAAACTCACCTTACTGGGCGAGCTGGGCCATGTCCTGTGGCACAAAGAAGCGTCGGCCTGTGGTGCTGGTCGTGCTCATTACCTGTGTCCACACAGCCAGGTTTGCTGCTCCAGGGTGGAGTGGCAGCCCTGGGAGGCTGCTGCCAGGTTGTGGGTTCTTGCTGCACCCGGGCTGCTCTGAACTGGAATTTGCCACCTGTAAGTCCTCCTTTTGCTCCCTTTCTCCTTTCCCCAAGTCTCCCCAAGCCCGAAGGCTGTTTGTCCTCTGCCAGCACTGCCACCGCTGGCTCCCTTCCCCATGCAGGTGTTGCCTTCTTCTCCATCCTCACCTTTCCCAGTACCTGCTGCAGAGCTCCCCGCTTTCCTTGAGGAGCTGTTTGCCAAACCATGCTCAGCACCTGCCTGTGCACCAAGGGCCATACCCCTCCCACGGTGACCAGCGATGCTCTTCAGGTGCTCTTCCATCTCACCACATGCCCCTCATCTCTCCCACAGGCAACCAAGCAGTTCCTGGAGGAGATCAACAAGTGGACAGGCCAGTACAATGTGTCCCCGCTCTCTTGGAATGTGGCTGTCAAGTTCCTCATGGCTCGCAAGTTCGATGTCCTGCGAGCCATCGAACTCTTTCACTCCTACCGGGTAAGCACGCGAGGCTGGGTTCCCCCCACCCGAGGGCTTCTTGTTCTGCAAAAGTTCTCTAGTCCCAAAGAAGACTTTCCCATTGCTTTTCTGATTTCCCCACCCTCTCTTATGGGCTTTAACTGGCTGGAAAATCCTTTTCCAGTCCAGGCAAGTCACCATGGAGATCTCACTGACCCTGATCTCCTCCCTCCACTCAGAGCAGTGTGCATGCTTGCAGGGTGCCCTCCCGTCTGTCCCACAGGGCATCCTCCATATATAGAAGATGTATATGCATTTATAACTTCTCCGTCCCATGCTTTTCCCCATGCTGGGAGTCGCGGTTCCCAGCTGGAAAATCGGGATGTGGATCCGAAGTTTCCCTGCTGGGGCTGCCCTCAGAGAGCTGGGTGCCCTGCAAGGACATGGTGGTGGGTGGAATACCGGGGTGCCTGCGCGGGCTGTCGCAGCAGCTCCCTGACTGCAGGAGACGCGGCTGAAGGAGGGCATCGTGAAGCTGAAGCCACATGAGGAGCCTCTGCGCTCAGAGCTGCTCAGCGGGAAGTTCACCATTCTGGTAGGTGGGGTTGTTCCTCTTGGGGTGGAGGCTTATCCCGGCTCTGCTCGACGTCCTCGGGTGCTGTGGGACCCTGACCCTGTTTCCTCACCAGAGTGTGCGGGACCCCTCAGGAGCTTCCATCGCCCTCTTCACAGCGAAGCTGCATCACCCGAGCAAGAGCGTGCAGCATGTGGTGCTCCAGGCGCTCTTCTACCTGCTGGACCGGGCGGTGGAGAGGTGAGCTGGGATACAGTGTCCTCTGGCGTCACATTGCCAGGAGCCCCTTGTTCCCCCAGGGATGGGGGGAGATGCTGCTTCATGCTGAGTTTTTGACAAAATCCCTCCAAAAGGCTTTACAGGAAAAAGATGAGGTGTCTCCGCAGTGAGCGTGAAATACCGAGGGGGAAATTGTGCCTGAGTCAGTCTGCCTCCTGGTACAGTTAGGAGAGAAAAGAGGGTCACAGCTCCCTGTGGCTTGAAATCCCCTGGCTTCCTCCAGTTTGAAGTCAAGCCAGTCATCCCTACAGAGACATTCAGCAGGGGAATAAAATCCCCAGCTCTTTATAGCCTTTCCCTGCCCACGTCCAGGTTTCAGTTTAGCAAAACCTCTGATTCCTTGCAGGCTCCAGGGAGGAGGCAGCACTGCTGCCAGCGAGGCGTAACGTGAGCCCTGCCAAAAATACAAAGACAGGAGGTCCCATTCATCCTGCTGAACTCTTTCTGGTTTTGAACTTGCCCATCATAGGCTTAAGACACGAGCCAGGCTGAAACAGGGATTGTAGGAGAGGCAGTGGAGCAGCTGGGAAATGCAGGAGTGACCTCTGAATACTTCTGGAAGTACAAGAGGGGATTTTTGGGGTTGGTAAGCAGAGGATGAGGTTAATGTTGAATCATAGGAATCATTTAGTTGGAAAAGACCTTTGAGATCATCAAGTCTAACTGTACCTGTCCACTACTGAACCAGATCCCTGAGCATGTCATCTGCCCATCTTTCAAACACCTCCAGAGATGGAGCCTCCACCACTTCCCTGGCCAGATCCACTAGTCCAGGAGTCAAGCGGTTGGATGTTGCAGGATGTTGACATTGTTCTCTCCCCTCTCTCAGCTTTGAAACACAGAGGAACGGGCTGGTGTTCATCTACGACATGGCTGGCTCGCAGTACACCAACTTCGAGCTCGACCTCAGCAAGAAGATCCTCAACCTGCTGAAGGTAACAGCTGGGGATATTCAGGGATGTTATGCAGGCCACTGGCTCACTGAGTGTGGGAAATCCTGTGGGTTTGGCATAGATTTTCATGCCGGACCATGCTGACCACGTCTCAGCCAGCTCCAGCCCACAGGACCTCAGGAAGGCACTGGGAGCCTGCCAGCTTGGACCTGGCCCGGGCTGTGGTGTCCAGTGGGTGGGAGGGGAACAGCTGTCCCCATGCCGGATTCCTCACACAGCTGCTGGCGGTGCTTTTGGGAAAACAGATGCAAATTATTTTTTAATCATGCTGGCATTTCTTGCCTCCTCCCTTCTCCGGAAGAAAGAAATAACAGTAAATATTGGCTGGGATGTGTTCTCCACAAAAATCACTGCTTCCAGGCTTCACCTCTGCCAGGCAGATCCAAACTCTCTGCCTATCTAAATCCAAGGGAATGATTTGTTTATCGGAGCATGAAAATAAACCGTGGGCTGCTGGCTGTGCATAAGGCATGCTTTGAATGTGACATTGCTACCTTGGAATGCCTATGCTGGCTGTCACCTCTGCTGGGAAGCGTCCACTGCCCTGGCAGACCACAGAGAGGGAGTGGTTCCTCCCCATCAGCGTGGATCTGACCCCTTCCTGCCCGCAGGGTGCCTTCCCAGCTCGGCTCAAGAAGGTTTTCATCGTGGGAGCGCCTATGTGGTTCCGCGTGCCCTATTCCATCATCAGCTTGCTGCTGAAGGAGAAGCTGCGGGAGCGGGTGAGCGCTGGTCCCACCCCAGCACGGGACCCTTGGCAGGGAGGGCTCGGACTGTTTTCCTGTCGGGACAGGGTGGTTTAAGTGGCCTGCTCTCCTCAGCTTCATCTACTGGGAGCCGCTGAGCCCAAATCCATGGAAAACAGATCAGCCTGTTTTATAGAGGCCAACCTGTTTTGGTATTTTCAGCAATTCAGAATCATAGAATGGGTTGGAAGAGACCCTTAAAGCCCATCTAATTAATCCTCGCCCGCGCCATGGGCAAGGAGTATTATCATCTTGAACCCCTTTTGAAATCACCTATGAGGCGATTCGCCCTATCTGCTCTGCTCTCATGAGACCCCACCTGGAGTCCTGTGTCCAGTTCTGGAATACTCAACATAAGAAGGATGTAGAACTGTTGGAACAGTTCTAGAGGAGGCCACAAAGATGATCTGAGGCCTGGAGCACCTCAGCTATGAGGACAGGCTGAAAGAGTTGGGGTTGTTGAGCCTGGAGAAGAGGAAGCTTCGAGGAGACCTTAGAGCAGTACCTGAAAAGTACTCCAGGAAAAGTGGGGAGGGACTTTTTACAAGAAGATGGAGTGACAGAATAAGGGGGAATGGCTTTAAATTGCAAGGGGGAAGTTTTAAGGAAGAAATTCTTCACTATGAGGGTGGGGAGGCCCTGGCCCAGGTTGCCCAGAGAAGAGGTGGCTGCCCCATCCCTGGAGGTGTTCAAGGCCAGGTTGGATGGGGCTCTGAGCAACCTGATCCCATGGGAGATGTCCCTGCCCATGCCACAGGTGTTGGAACTGGATTGGTTTCCTTCCGACCCAAACCATTCTGATTCTTCCTCTGTGGTGAGGCTGCCAACAGGAGCAACTGGAAGCAATGGTTAATGATTAAAAGGAAAGAACACTTATGCTGAGCACATGGGAGAACAGGGGAACTTAAAAACCTGAGCCTGCCTCAAGAAATCTCCTTAGCATCAGCAGTGTTGCTGATAGAGCCTGTTTCCAGCACAAGGTCTCCATGGGCTGGACTTCCTGTTCGCTTTTGGAAAGAGCTCAGAGCCACTTGCAAATTGAGAACTGGGTGTCAGTATGGGGTCGTATGTGGAACATGGGGGGCTGGTGTTCCCCGGAGTGCCCTTCCTGGGCAGACGAGGAGTGGGAAGACCCTGATGCTGTTGGGAAAATCTCCAGACTCCAGTGGAATTGTGCCAGACCATTGGCATCCCTGTTCCCATCCCCAGTGAAACCCTCTGTATCCTTCTGGGAGTCACCCTGGCTCCTCCTCTTCCTCCCACAGGTGCAGATGGTGAAGATGTCAGAGCTGAAGGAGCACCTGCCCCGGGAGTGCCTTCCTGAGTACCTCGGGGGGTCCCTCAAGCTGGACCCTCTGAGCTGGAACTGCCGGTTTCTGCCCCAGCAGAATGGGCACCCTGACCCCCTGGATGAGCTCATCCTGGTGCCGCTGGTGGCCCCCAAAGACAACGGCTCTGTCCACGTCCCTGGGCCCAAGTCCTTCACCCTGCAGGAGCTGCTGGACCATGTCAGCCAAAAAGAGAAACGGGGCATCTATGAGGAGTATGAAGATATTCGTCGCAGGAGCCCAGCCGGTACCTTCGTCTGCTCCTTGTAAGTCAAGGGGGAAGGAGCTGGGTGCGGGTCAGCATGGGAGTCCCTCTCTTACTCCAGAAAAGTTGGGTCTTCCTTGCCCCCCTTGCTGCTGCTGCTCAGTGGGACCCCTGCCACCTCTTTGTGGTGTGGTGCTTTGGATTAGGAGTGGAGAACCCCAGACTAGTGACGCTGCAAGCCCGGTTTGGGGCTTCTTGGGGAAGGAGGGAGCTGCGGAGGGAGTAGTGAGGACCAGGACCTGGCTGGGACTCTGCTTCCCGAGGCTTTGGCCAGGTGATGGCAGCAGAGCCCAGGCTGTGGGCGCCTGGATGCTTGTGCAGAGGGATGTTCCTTGGAAATATCCCTACTTCCCTCTCCTGTGCGTCCCAGGGCACCCTACAACCAGGAGAAGAACCGGTATGGAGACGTGCCCTGCCTGGACCAAACCCGTGTCAAGCTGGCAAAGCTGTACAGCCGCCCGGAGGTGAGCCAGCCCAGGATGGGAATTTGAGGTCCCATCTGGAGCTGCTGCAGCCATTCCAGCCACGGGGCTGAGGAGGGCTCAGGCTATGCCTGCTTTTTAATCCGCAGCTGACCGACTACATCAACGCAAGCTTCATGGATGGCTACAAGCAGAGGAACGCTTACATCGGGACTCAGGGTATGGGCCCCAGGAGTCACCAAGGGGGTTCTTTTGCTCCTGTTTTATGTGGGGACTTCACCTCCCTGCCCAGCATCAGCCACCAGCTGCAGTGGGGATGGCCTGGAAGGACCACACTGCCCAGCAAGTCCCCCTTCTCTTGGGGTGTATTTACTCCTCTTGGGGTATATTTACTTGTCTCCCCGTCCTCAGTTGGGAGGGAGCAGTTTCTCCTGGGAGAGGTTGAGTGGGTACGTTCTTCAACTGCCTCCCACAAACTGGGAGAGCAGCTCCCTGCTAGCAGCAGTGGTGGCAGCCCCTCCTCCTGCCCCTAAACCCAGCCACTGCCTTTTCCCCAGGGATGAAGCAGCGCAGATGGCAGAGGAGGGATCGGTGCTGAGCCATAGGGGTTTGGTGCTGGGGAACCAAACTGGTGGCAGGCACAGGCAGGGCAGGTGGATGCACAGTGGGATCAGTCCCACCGGGAAGAGACTGCGGTGGAGGCTACAGGGCACAGAGACTTGCCCAAAACCTTTTGGGCTGAGATGTGGACTGTCCCCACAGGGCCTCTGGAAAACACCTACGGTGACTTCTGGCGCATGGTGTGGGAGCAAAATGTGCTGGTGATTGTGATGACAACCCGGTGAGTGCTCTGGGCAGGGTTCAGCCCTGGTTTTCTCTGTGAAATGTCGGATGAGCAGCGCTGTGCTCTCTGCAGTGCCCCTGCAGCCATGGGATCAGCCAGAGCCCTGCCAGGTGGGGACACCACACGAGGGATGGACTAAGCAGGATCCCCAATGGGAAGAGGCACAGGAAATGTCCCTAGCCAGGCGAGGAGGCCATCACCAGCTTGTCCTTCTTCTCACAGGCTGGAGGAGGGAGGCAGGAGAAAGTGTGGCCAGTACTGGCCCTTGGAGAAGGATTTCCAGATGTGCTTCGGGGCCCTGATCATCACCAATCTGGGCGTGGAGAACCTCAACCATTACAAGAAAACCATCCTGGAGATCCACAGCTCGGAGGTGTGTGGGTGCTGCTGCCTGGTGGGAGACACTGGGGAGGTCTTCCATGGCCAGGGGCAGAGGAGGGGATACGGTCTAAGCCCCGTGCTGTTTCCCAGACCAGGGAACGGCGGCTGGTGTCCCACTTCCAGTACCTGAGCTGGCCAGATTACGGCGTCCCCTCCTCCGCAGCCACTCTCATCGACTTCCTGGGGGCTGTGAAGCAGCAGCAGAGGGTGGCAGTCAGCGCCCTGGGACCTCGCTTCAAGGGTCACCCTGGGGGACCCCCGGTCGTGGTGCATTGCAGCGCCGGCATCGGCAGGACAGGTGATGGGGCAACCCTGTGGGTGGGTGGAGGTCTTGGAGGTGGGAAGATGAGACCAGCAAGACCAGGTTTGCAAGCTGGTTTGTGAGGGACACACTTCCCTAGGGTTTTCTGCAGCCATCAGACCTGGAGGAAGGCTCTGCGCTGCTTCTCCTAATGCCCATGGTCCATGTGGGAGGCTGGGAGAGAGGTTGAGGACTACTGCTGCCCCACTCTTGTTCTCGAAAGGGGCATCGATGGCTCTTTGGTGGCTGACACTGTTCCCATCGTTGTCCGCAGGTACCTTCTGCGCACTGGACATCTGCCTGTCCCAGCTGCAGGACGTGGGCACGCTGAACATCTACCAAACGGTGCTGCGCATGCGGACCCAGCGCGCCTTCAGTATCCAGACCCCTGAGCAGTATTACTTCTGTTACACTGCCATCCTCGAGCACGCCCAGCGCCAGGGCCTGCTGCTCACCAACCACAGCCGGGCCGGAAAGGAGAAGAGCTCGCTGGGACACTGAGACCCACCACCTCCCCGCAGAACCCCCTTTCCCATCCTCCCAGGGCTGACAGAGCTGTGCCTGCCAGGACTCGGCAGAGCTGTTAGCATGGGAGCACGGAGGCAGCTGTCCAATCTTGACTATTAGCAGTGCTATCGAACTGTGCCTTATTCAAACCAAACAGTAGCTGCCGCTCGCTGCGGTGGAGGACGGCGCAAGAAGCAGCTCGTGCTCCTCTCCGCGGTATTTCTGTTGGGAGTTTGGTTATTTGGGGAGGTGGTTTTCTTTCTCTTTGAGTTGGGTTTTTTTTTATTGTTGTTTTATGGTTTTTTTGTTGGGACCATCTAAAAAACGTGTCTAGAGAAGGGGCTTGGTAAAGCCCTAGGAAATGTATTTCCAGCCATGCCATGGCCTGGAGCTTAGGAAGAGCCGCCTACTTCAGTCTTACCTGCCACTAAGTCTGTGTGTCAGTATGTATGTGTGTATATAATATATCCTCGCTGTGCCCTGCCCTGGCTGTTACAGAGATCCATAGATACAAGCACCCATTTTAGCAGCTCCCAGGGTCCCCACCGTCCTGCCATCTCACTGCTGTGATCCCTGGAGCGGTGAGTTTGGGCCTGGCTCTGTCTTGTCTTTTTTTCCCCCTGCCTTTTTTTTCTCCCTGCTCCTTGTGGGCAGCTTTGGGAACTGGTACCCGCTCCTGTGCCCATCTTGTAGGAGGTACAGGGGTGCTCAGTGGTATCCCCTGCTTGTCTTGTCTTCCCCACCCGTATCTCCTGCTGGGAGAGGGCAGCTCTGCTCCAAGGGGGAGGATCCGGAAGATTTTGGCCAAGGGCAAGGAGCTTGCCGGCATCCTCCGCCCCTTGGGGTGCAGCCGGAGTCACTAGGTACGAGGTGATGGGGATGGGGACCAACCGGCTCTCCGAGTTGCCCAGCTTTCCCAAGCCAGCGCTGGGAACCCATGCACCCAGCTCTGCGGTGAGTCACGGGCTGGAAAAGTGCTGAGCAGAAAAGCCTGGAGCCTGAGGACGCAGCGAGTCAATCTCTGGGGCAGCAGAGGTCCTGGCCCCTCCACCCCCCCACCCCTCTGTGCTGCCTGGGGGGCTGGGACTAGCAGTGCCTGGGCCTCCATAACTTTATACTGTAATAAGCTCTTTGAATGTGTATATTCTTATTTTTTTATAATCCTGGGGAGGGTCGGTCTTGTTTTATTTTGGTGGTTTTTTTTGTATTTAACATTTAATTGATCCAAGCCAGAGCCAGAAGTATTTGTAAATGTTCCTATTTTGCTCTCGTTCAGAGAAACATTTTTGTTATTGTTATTTTTTTGGGGTTGGTTTTTTTTTATTTGTATCAACATACAAATATACTACCAGTGACCAGTCCTCTTTGCTCTCCTGGTGGGGTTGGTCAGGATGCAGTTTAAGGCCGTGCTAGGGAGCACGGGGTTGGGCTTGCGTGGAGCTGATGGCAGCAGCTGTAAGAGCCGGCCAGCCTGCCGCTGGGTGAGCCCTGTGAGAGATAACCAGGCTGCAGGCAGGATAACTGCAGGAGGGAAGGTGAGAAGATGGGCTGTGCCGTATGCAGCCCTGTTAGCTGGAGGGGTACAAGCCACCCCACTCCTGCTTTTTTTTTCCCAGGCCCTCGCTGGGCCTCAGAGCATCAATCCCTTGTCCTGCTCTGAGCAACAGAGCCTCTTCTTTGCAGAGTCCTTTTCTCCAGCTGTGCCTTCCTCCTATCAATTGTTATTCATAATTATTTAGGAAGTGCCCAGGGTACTTGGCCACCATGATGACCTGACCAGGCAACCAATCCTCTGCCTGCAAGGAACCTCCAGGGCCCAGGTTGGAGAAGCAGCACCGAGCCCTGGATGCAGGCTCAAGCAAGCAGGATCTGCCTGCTCCTGCCAGCACCTCATGTGGCACGGTGATTTCAGGGTGGCTGGGTTTGCCTCTGTCAACAGCAAAAGAATAGGTGGCTGCTTATTTGAACATGATACACTTGACCCCGTTGCTGCTACATGTAACGTTCAAGGGATGGAAGTGGAGATTAAAGGAATGGAGTTGTTGGGCACTTCTGGTGTTATTTCCCTGGCGGGTACAGCTATGGTTTGGGGAGCATCCGCTGTTTTCCCATGTTCAGGAGCTTTCTGCAAACTGCCCCTGTAAAATGATGGTGGTGTTGGGGAAAGGCATTTTGCTGCTGGATGTGGGGGTGAGGGCATTGCTTCTGTGCTGTCAGACCTGCCCTGAGAACGTTTGTAGGGCACGAAACACAGCTGGGCTGCCCATGGTCTGACAGCCCCAGCACCTTGGGTGCGAGCAGTGCCAGTCTTAGAGCAGAGAGGCGTCGGGGTAAGGGAAGACAAGAAGTGACTGGTGCAAATCAAGCCCTAGAGCCAACCCTGGTGAGGCTTCCACCCATGGGTAGAAAGAGCAGCACCTGTGTGTGCTCAGCTGGAGTCTGAAAAAGCCAAGGAGACCAGTGCCTCTCTGGGACTGGCAGAGGGGCAAGTTTTTGCTAGCACTTGAGGTATGAAAGGCTTGGCCATGCCAAACAGGGGCCAAACACATCAGCAGGATGGTTGGAAAAGAACAGGAAGCAGCTGGGCATCCTCTCTCCAAGGGAGGGTAGCCCAAGCAGCCGCTGCTCTGTGAGAGGTGGACGTTTTGGACATCTCTGGAACTGTGCATGTCCTGCCAGTGAAGCAGTTTTGGTTCAGCTGTAGTGTCCCATTCTAGGTACCATTTTCTGCCCTGCTGGGCTCCTTGGGTAGCATCAGCCCTCTCTCTGACCTGCAGAGGTGGAGATACTCTGTCTCTAGCTGGCCTCATGTTTCCTTCCCTGCACCCATCATGGGTCCCAGCATCCAAGGGAGCCCCGCATGCCTGGCTTCAGGGGCTCTCCCTACTCACTGTGAACATTCTTCACCCCAGCCAGGCTTTATTGCTGGCAAATGTGCAGAAACGGGGTGTTTGTGGTTTGTTTTCAAGCCTGCGCTGTCAGTAGCAGCTCTCCTGGGCTTATTGGGGCATTCAGCAGGGTGTTGGGTGCAGATGGAGCTGAGCATGGCCCCATGGCTGTGCCCAGCCTCTCTTCCCCTTCCACAGGCTGCAAAATCCCAACTGAGTCCTGTGCCAGGGACGTGGGGAAAGGCAGCTGCACCTTTCAGCTGAATTCCATACAGCGTGGGGCCAGAGAACCAAAATACTTGCAGGAATACTCATGTCCTGGATGTCTGTTGGTGGCACAGTGGGCAAGCAATTACAGGGCTGTTTCTATGCATCCTTGAGATGTTACCTGCTGCTCCTCAGACCAGTTGGTGCTCAGAAACACAGGCAGCCAGTGAAGGCCTTTGATGGGGCTTTGAGCAAACCGTGTCAGTGGAATGTGTCCCTGCCCATGGCAGGGGGGTTGAAACTAGAGGGGCTTTAAGTTTCCTTCCCGAAACATTCTATGATTTCTTCCAACACAATGCAAATTGCTTCTTCTGCAGCATGGAAGTGCCTCAAAAACATCCTGGGTTTCAGGGGGGGATAGAGACCACCCTGCTCTCCCAGTATGGTTTTATTGCCCTCCTACCACTTATCACCCCCACATAAACTGACACAGAGGAGGCTGGAACTGGAGGGGCTTTAAAGTCCCTTCTGACCCAAACCATTCTACGATCCTTCTCTGCCATGCATGCAGGACCTGGTAGCACATCCATGTGGCTGCCCTGGCTGGACATTGGAGCTGAGAAAGGGAAAAGCAGCTGGAAAAAGGAAAAACACAAAGAGTTTTAGAGCTTTTGGGAGTGAATGAGGGTGTTTGGGGCCATGGGGGTGAACGGGGATATGAAGTTGAGGCATGGGAGTGGTTTATTCCCTCATGAACATGCTTTGAGTGACCAGGGGACCAGCAAGGCCTGCGAGAGCTGGGCCAGGATGAATCCCAGGCAGGCAGAGGGGAATCCAAGAACTCCCGTCACAACTTTATAACCCCCGGGGATAAGAAGGAATAATTCAAACAAACGAACTCCGCGATTGCGCCCCCCTGCAGGGTAGCCACGGCGGAGAGGATGGGGCTTCTGGCCTTGGGCGTTCGAGACGTGTTAACAGCTGCTTTTCCCCCCCTCTTTGAGCCACACACGCCTCCCGCCTCCCGCCTCCTCCCTGACAGGGAACCCGCTTCCCGCCATCGCGCTCAGGGTGAGCGCGACAACGAGGCCTCGCCCCCCCCGCGCCTATTGGCTGAGGCGGGGTGGCCACGCCCCCTTCGCTCTTATTGGGTCTTAAACCGAGGCCACGCCCACCGCGCCGCGCGGGGCCCTCCCCCCCCCCCCTCAATGCGTGTGTGTGTGTGTCCCCCCCCCCACGTGTAACCGACCCGCCGCCATCCCGGAAGTGAAGGGGTTGCGGACAATAGCAGCGCCGCCCCCGGGCTCCGTAGCCGTAGCCTTCGCGCCGGGACCCGTTGCCGACCCCCCCCCCCCCGCCACCGGCGGTGGCGGGGGGGGGGTCGGCAACGGGTCGCGGCACGAAGGCGGCGGCGGCGGGCCGCGCGCGATGTAAACACGCCACAAAAGGACTCCCCAGAGAGGGGGCGTGGCCTCGGCGCTGGGGGGGCGTGGCCAATCCCCTCGCCGCGTGGGCGGGCTCCCCGCCCGTGACGACGAGCGCGTCCCGCGTCGCCATTGGCTGTTGCCTTCCCCCGCTGGCCAATGGGGAGGCGGAGTGGGCGGGGCGCTCTGCTTATACGGACATTTTTCTTCGGCGCTCGCTCCCTCCCCCCCCTCTCCCTCCGCCCCCCCTTCCCCCTCCCTTCCTCTCCGCATCCCCTTCCTGGGCGCCGCAGCCAATAGGGGCGGGCGCTGGGGGCGGGACCGCGGCACTGATTGGATGAGGCGCTGATTGGCGTGCTCCACGACCAATTGGAGCGCGGGGCTCCCCTCCCTCAGCGTGCGCGGGGAGGGGCGGGATTTCCCGGGGAACAGAGAAGCGGGCAGCGCTCCGCCGCCGCGGCCCACGGGCGGTTACTCCATCTTATACCCCCTCACCCCACTTCCCGGGCGCCCCCCCACTCTCCGACGGGGCTCCGACGCCGTCCCCGCCTTCCCTGCCTCCTTCTGCGGGAGGAGGGGCGCGGGGGACGCCCCCTCCCCGCTCCTCGCCGCTCCGCCCCCCGGCCCCGAGGGAGCCCCGGCCGTTGCCAGGCCGCGGTTTGAGGTAACGGAGGCGGCGGGCAGGCGAAGAGGGGGCGGCGGGGAGAGTGGGGCGATGGCGAGGCCGCCGATCCGTAGGGGGCGGGGCCCGGCGGCGACGGAGCGGCGGGGGCGGGCGGGGAGAGGGGGATCCGGGAGCCGCGGGTGCCCCCGGGGGAGCTACGGGGTGAGTGGTGGGGGGAGAAACGGGGTGGGTGTGAAGGGGCGAAGGAGTCCGGTTGGGGGGGCGGGGAAGGGGGGGCGGGTGTCCCGGCCCCGGCATGGCGGGAGAGGCGGGCGGAGCGTGCAGCGGCGGCGGGGAGGCGGGCGGCGCCGCCTCCTCTTCCCTGCGCCCCGCCTCCCTCCCGCCGCCCTCTGCCCGGTGCCGCTCCCCGACCGCGGCGCCGCGGAGCCCCGGCCATGGGCTGGCGAGGCCCGTAGCCGTTGTGGGCTCGCTCCTCGAACGCCCTCCCCTCCACGGAGTGTAAGGGGGGGAGCCGACTCCGGTCCATCGTTCCCCCTCACCGCCCCGAGAGGGGGTGGGGGGATCCCACCCGCGGTCTCTTGCTCCATCGTCCACCTAAGGCGATGGTGGGGAGGGCCCAGTTTCATGTTCCCTCTCCTTGACCCTCAGGGAATAGGTGGGGATCCCAGCCGCGGTCCCTCATTCCCCCTCACCACCTCTCAAAGAGGATGTGGGGGTCCCCGCTGCTATCGCTCGTTCTCCCTCACCATCCTCCAAGGGGATCCCAGCCCTAGTCCCTTGCTGCCCCCGTCTCCAAGAGGGACAGGGTGTTGTCTCAATCCCGGACCCTCGCTTCCCCTCACAGCCCCCCCAACCAAAGGGGGGGGCGTCTCAGCCGCGGTCCCTTGCTCCCCCTCACCACCCCCTCAAGGGGATGTTGGGGGCTCAGCTGCGGTCCCTCGTTCCCCTTCACCACCCCCACATGGGGATTGGGGGAGTCCCAGTCCCCTGTCCCGCTTACTCACCTCCCAGTATGCCCCTACCAAATGAGGGGATCCCTGACCCCTGCCCCCCCACTTCAAGGGGATGGGGGGATCCCTGCCCTGGTGCCCCATCCCACCTCTCTGCTTCCCCACAGGACGTGAGGGGGAGTCGTAGCCCCGGTCTCCTGTCCCCATTCCCCACCCCACACTGCCGCTGCCCCCCCCCCCCCCCCCCATGGGGATGGGGGTGTCTTGGCCGTGGTGACCTGTCCTCCTTCTCCACGGGCATGAGGCGTTATGGTCCCCTTTTCTGCCTCCCCATGGCATTGCGAGGGGTGGGGGGTCGGGGGTCCTTCCTGTCTGCAGGGATGGGGGTTCCCTGTCCCCGCTCCCTGGCCTGTGGAGATGGGGAGAATCCCGGACCCGGTCTCCACCGCTCCAAGGGGGTGGGAGGTCTCGGCCCCTGTCCTCTCTGCTTTTCTGTGTCCCCCCTCCTCACCCCTCCCTGCTGCCCCTGCCATGGCGATGGGAAGTCCCAGCCCCATACCCCTCTGCTGCCCATCCCAGCTTCCCAGAGGTGTTGCTGTTAAAAGCCTTTTCAACTGTCTGGTGAAGCTCCCTCCGTCTTTCCCAGGAGTCCCTTCTCCCAGCCCCTGCTGCAGTTTTTCACCCGCAACCCTGCATCCATCCACAACGACCTGTTGGAGTGATATATGGATCTATGGAAACCAGGGAGCTCTTCTTCCACGTGTTAATTTTTTTTTTAATAGCAAGCTACCATTCTTTTTTTGTGCCTTGAACTTCCCGGAGCCTCTCACTGGTTTTTAATTCTCCGAATCACTCCTTGTCCATCAACACAGCATTCAGTGCTTGCCTGGGATTGCGGAAGGCTGGCTGTGAGCTTCAGATGGGCTTAAAAATACAAGTGCGCTTGCTGGCTGTGTAGCTCAACCCTCCTTTTCCTGCATTTTCCCTCCAATGAGTTTTTATAGTACAAATAACGCCTATTCAGTGAGTCCATCCCAGATTAAATGCATTTATTTACTCTACTAAAATGACACAAATAACCTGTCTAAAATAGCACTGGAACAAGCGACCAAAGGCGCCATGAGGTGTGCTAGGATTTTTAATCTCTCACACTGTCCAGAGGAATAAAAACCTGGTTCATGCACTGGTTTGTGCCCTAACACCTTGGGTTTTGTTCCAAACTTGTTGCTTTTATACCCATCAGTTGTGTTAAAGGGTGTGGGGTCAGTAAACGAGCAGAAAATGCCTGAATTATTTCCATATTGCTCTGTATGCACTTAAGTCTTCTGCTCCAAACTTGGAATTTCATTTAAAAAATGCAGAACTGCAGTTTCAGAGAGGCACATGTTGTTCAAAAGCCAATACCATGTATTAAAATGGCACCTTGCCTCAATTTAGTAATTTTAAGGCACCTGTAAAATTCCTTTCTCACATTAAAGTGCCTTGGCAGCCTTGTGTCAACCTGTGCTGCAGCACCAGGAACAGAAAACCACTTTTTAGGGTCTTTTCTTCCCTGCCTGGGTGGAGTTAGTGGTTTTTCAGGCTCTTTACAAAAGGCAGCCACACTTTCTCCCCCCAAAGTCTCATCCTCATCCCTTCCCTTCTGGTTAAGGTATGTGAAGCTTTAAAAAGCTTCATCGTGGTTGTTCTCCCAATAAATGGGTAGTAATTTGGCAAAGCTGGGCCAAATCCTGGTGATTTAGACCTCTTTGGGAGGCAGAGTGGGAAGAGGGATGCTTTCATTACCCGTACGGAGCCTGGATTGCCGGGGGAGCCCTCTGCACAGGCTCCTGGCACGTGTGGGTCTTGGAACTGGGAGCATCGTGTCAGAATTGGCAGGCAGATCATTTGTGTTTCCAGGATTTATGAATTGGTTTTCTGTCCAGATTGCCGGTCTGGTCTTCTCCAGTGCTTGAAAGCTTTTATGGCCCTTGAAACTGGAGCAGAAATGCAAGTCCTGTAAGAGCTGTCACTTCAGCAGGGGGTACGCTTCGGGGGGGGGGAGATCTGCTTTTTTATCAGCTCCTGGGGGGGGCTTGTCTCTTTTATTAATAAGTAAGTAATAGTATTCTCATAAATCCCTCTGCTTGGGAAACTGGGCAGAACAGTACTGACTGCTGCATGGAGTGTAAAGCTCATGGTAGATTGTCTCTTTGAGGTAGAGTTTAATGCCCAGGTGGTTTGTAGCTTTGGCAAAGCAGGGATCGGTGCTGACTTGTTATCTGGCTTGCACTGTGTCACCTTGCTGAAAAAACTCTTAACTAAAGCTTTACCAGTTTATTTTTTATTCTGGATACTTCTCATTTCACTGTGAAATGCCTGGACCTCTCCAGTGATGAATCTGCCCATCCTGCTGCAGCAGGACCAGGGGCTTATTTCCATTTTACAAGCAACAGAGTCCGGGCTGTGTGGCACTGTGCAAAAAATATACTGGCAAGTGCTGAACAAGCTGGGTCATGTTTTGGATGTCGTGCGGCACAGACAGCAGTGCTGCCGGAACCTGAGCCGGCTGCTTTCTAGCAGGTGCCGTGATATACAGCATCAAAATCCGGCCAGGAACTTGTCCTGCAGGACATCTGCAAAGCCTCTGAAGTCGGAGCCACCCCTCCAAGGTCTGGATCTGTAGCAGAGATATACGCTTGCTGCTCCTGAGTCCCAAGCCCTTCCTCCCTGGAAAGGGAACCTTTTAAAAGCCCCTGTGTGTGTTAAAGCCATCATCTGCAGTAATGGGATTTCCCTGCACTTTGTCATCAGGGTCCCCGGGCTGCTGGGACCACAGTCCTCTCCAGTGCACTTTCACAGCCTGTAGGTGAAGATGGTGTTCAGCCGCAGGTGCCTTGTGGTTCCAACGGGTGCTGAAGGCTGCAGGCAAACCATCTTGATTTAGCTCCTGTTCTCTGTTTGCCTTTTCTTTTGATTCTGGCACCTATTTCACAGTGGATTTCAGAGGACCCTGCTTATCCCATCAGAATACCTGAAATAAAAGAGGCAGATTTTTGAGATGTTATTTGGTAAAAGCTCAGAAGTGGAGCTGCCACAGGAGAGGGAGTTTTGTGAGGTATGAGGAAGGTACCCAGGCTCTCTCACTTCTCTCACTTCCACAGAGGAGTGAGCAGGGAGAAGGGAGCTGTGCAGTGCTCCACCAGCTGAATGCAGCCTTCTGGCCTTGTCCCCACTTTGTTCCTTCTCTTTCTGTGTCGGCGCTGCTGAAGGGATGCGCTCCACTTACATTTATCGGTCCCGCTGGGTTATAGAGGCAGATGGATGGGGAAACCCTCTGAGGAGATTGGCAGGGTAGCATTCCATAATTCCAGTGTTACTGAGATGAGATGTGCCTTTTTAAAGGTTTTGGTTTTGCTTTGCCAGCCGAGGATCCCCTATGTGTTTATGGTTTGTCTGCCTGATCACTATACCTGTAGCACTAAGTAAAGCTGGAGAGCTGGGAGGTCCCACAGGTGGGAAGATCAAGGTGTGTTCCTACGTGATGTCCTTTCCCCACAAACACGAGCACTAAAAACCTCAGGAAGGTTAAAAATGTAGTGTACTCTGAAGCTAAAAGGTAATTTGTGTAGAAACATTTTTGGACGAAGGGGATGCAATTCTCTGGACTGCAGAGAGTGGGGCTTGGTCTCTTCAGGGATTGCTGAGCAATCCTGTGCGCCTTGGGTTAATGTTTTTAACAAAAGAAAGTACCTGAAGTGCATGACTTGCTTTCAGTTTTTTTCAGTCCTGGCTGTATTTTTGGGGCTGCTTTTTTTTTCCACCCCCAAATCAAGAGTATAGATGAATCGGTTCCAATTTCTAAGTCCTGGAGTCTAAGTCCATAAGAGGGTGCCACACATCTGAGGAGACAACATAAAATAAGCTGGTTTTAGGGTCACCTCTGTGCAGGGTGGCTGGCTGATAGAAGTCTTTGACACTACTGGTTGCAATTGTATGTTCAAACACCCTTTCACATTAGCTGGGCTTTGCCATCAGCAAAGATGCTGAGAGAAATCAGGGATCAGTGAGGCCTGGAGCAGGTGGAACTGCCCCTTTGAACAGCAGACTTATGTTAAATGAGTTTAAAATGGCACGTCTGGTCTTGGGTTTCACCACAGCCTTTCCTCCTTAGGCTAGGAGGGCTGGGATTTGCTGCACAACAGATCTCTTCAGCTTCTGGATGGATGAGATCCATCGGAGGTGCCAGGTTCTCAGTGAGGAAATGAATGCATCCCATTTTCTTCTGCAAGATGCAGACCAGTTTCTGCACTGGTGATGGTTTTCTTGCCCTGTGGTGCTTTCTACTCTCTGTAGAGTTTCGGTGGTGGCGGATGCACAGGCTTAACGTCACCATTCTTCACCCAGGTACAGCTGAGTGTTGAGAGCATCTCTCTGCTAGGATTAAAACATCCCCTGAATTAGTAATCTTTGCTAAGTGGTGGTCCACTGTGAACCACTCTTGCACAGAGAGTGCAGACCCTGAGGAGGAGTTTAGCAGGGTGTTATCTAGGAAGGCTTCTAATGCTATTTGCTATATATAGAGAGAATAATATGAAATTTTAAAGTTTAAGCAGGGACAGTGCTTGGATAGAAGGAGAGTCCAAGCTCTGAGGGAAATTCTGAGGTGGAAAACAAAACAATAGGAGCTTTAGTGTCAACCGTACAGCAAGCTGGATTTGTGGAAGATTACTCACTTGGCCTGTAAATATTAGGGACTTCAGAAAGTGATGTTCATGCCGCTGGTGTGTAAGTGATAATGTATCCTTGGTGCTAACGCAATTCCCACAGCCTTACAGGGCCGAGATGTTTGCTGGCTCCATGGGAAGAAGACTTCTCTGTCAGCCTAAGGTGGCATTTTAATCCTCATAAGGGCACACGAGTCTTCCAGGCATCTCCTGTCCTCAAAAAGCCTCTGCTTTAAAGGTTGATTAGTCCATCCAAAGCGACAAGCGTGGCATGTTGCTCTGGGAAGTGAGACGCAAGGCGGGGATGCTGAACAGCCGCCTCACCACCTTCAGTGGGTTTGTGGTCTATCTATCTCTGTACATACATGTATAGACACACACTCTGCATCGCAAACAGTGTGTTAAGCCTGCTAAAACCATTTCACTTGTTTATAGCGAATCATACGTGAATGTTCTTTGAGCACGTTTCTGCATTGGGGATGTTGCAGGGACGTGTCTGTAAACCTGCATCTTTGGCTTGCTTCCATGGGGAAGGAGAGCTTGAGAGGGTAAGGGGCAAAAAGGGAGGTGACAAGAAAGCGGAAGGACTGGCTGGGTTGCTAGTGTCCAGAGCAGAAGGGTATCCATAGTGGTGAGCAGGTTATAAATAGATGCCACCAAAGCTTTGCCCAGACTTTACTCGTGCAGTCAGCCATTGTCATGCAAAATCCTGGCTGGCTCTGCTCCGGGATAGTGGTGCCCAGCCAGATCTGCAGGCCTTGTTCAGTTTAGTCCCAGCTCTATTAGCATAAACCTGTAGGTTTTCACAAAGCTGAATTTGGGCTGTGCTTGAGGGGAGTAGCTCCCTGTTAACCTCTTTATTTGCCATCAGAGCTCAGCTGCATGAAGAGACAACCAACACAGGTACCCTAAGCAGAAGGAGCTCCTGGAGCATGCTTCCCTGCTTTCTGAGTGTGCGTTGGAGGTCAGACCTGCTTAGGATTTGTGCCTTGTAAATAAGATCCAGTTAGCGAGCTTTCCCCTCTAGTTGGGATGTGGAGTCCTCCTCTGCCTCTGACAGTTGCCTCCCACCTGCCAGGTGCTTTGGAGACCTGATAAGGGCCTGTTCCGAGAGGTTAAACTTGAAAAGCAACTTCAAAATGAAATGAAGTCATCTTCCTTCTTGTCCTACCCCCTCCAAGTGTAAACAGAAACTAGTGGAGAGTAGACTGTGTTGCACAGAGCCTGGATTTTGAAGCCCACCTTGATCTGTTCTGAACCTCTGTCCTGCCCATTCCTGTTTACATACTCATGCACTGAGATATCGGTGAATGGTCTTTGGGTTACTTGGTTAGCGATGGATTTAGACTGTGAAGAGCTGTCCTGACTTGGTAGATGACGACTGGCTTAGTTGGCTGTTGTACTATTGTTCTGGTGGACCTCCATTCCCTCTTGTTTATCTGTGCGTCCGTGTTGGCAATGTGTGTGTTGGAACTGTGCTGGAACTGAAAAGGAGTTGCTTTGGAGAGGTCTTGCTGAATTAGAGGCAGAAAGAGAGTGTATTTCTCTCTGTTCTCTATCCATAGAATCGTAGAAAGGTTTGGATTCAAAGGCACCTTAAAGCCCATCCAGTTCCAACCCCACCTGCCTTGGTGCTGGGACACCTCCTACTATATCAGGTTGCTCAAAGCCTCATCCAACCATCAAAGGCCTTTATCAGCTGCTTTTGAACACCGAGTGGTCTGATGAACAGCAGATAACATCTCAAGAATGCATATAAAACAACGCTAGAATTACTTGCAGAAAAGAGTTGGTGAGTAGTTCAGTCAGAGCAGAGTTCATGGCTTTTGTTGAAGCGGGACAGTGGCAAAATGATCTGTCACCTAAAGAGGAAGGAAGGTGCATAAAGGCAACTTGGAGTAGGGCAGGAACGTGCCTGCATGTTGGAGAAGAATACCAGAGAGTGAGTGTGAGAGCTGCTGCTCCATGCTGGCTGGTGTCCTTGGCAGACATGCGGAATGCCAGCCACTGTGCCTGCTGGCACTGCTCTGCTTTGTGCTCTTTGGCTGGGTGCTGGTGAGTAGGACCAGGGTGCTGGGAGGACCTCAGCTCCATGGTGTTGGGTGTGGGGGCTGTAGATTTGACTGACATTCCACAAATGATGTGTATTAAACAGTGAGCGCATTCCTTCAGGACTTTGTAAGGGGTTTCAGTATCTGACAACACATCTCACTTTTTTCCTCCTCCTTTGACCTACCACCCACATTTTTTAAAGCATATCTCACAGCTGGATGTCATCCACCTGTACTGTCCAGGAAGGCTTGTTTTTTGCTTTCAGTGTAGGCAGCTTGGTTGAATCTTTATGCAGGTAGCATGCCCACCCAGAGTTTGTTGAGTTCCAGCATTGCCTTCGTGAGTTCTGTGTGGCTTAGGGTCTGCATGTGCTTGAGATGCCCAGTGTTTTGTTCTCTAAGCTAGACTGAAGAAATTGCTAGCTCGTAAGCAGAATATTTTCTTGTCAACAAGGCTGTGTTTTTTGCAGTAGAACATGTATTTGATGCAGAAAGCTGAATCTTAATTCCCTTTTCCTATCTTGAGATATCAGGAACCCAAATGAATAGGCAGAAACTTGCCCTACCTGCTCTGGGTGATCTTAGCGTCCACAGTGCTGGCAGGGAGTGATGAATCAATTGCATTTGTTAATCAGTCTGTTTTTAACAGGTTTTGTAGTGCTTCCTGAGCATGAGTTCAGAATGAAGCGGCGATTGGATGAGCAGGAGTCACCTGTGTATGCGTCGCAGCAGAGACGTATCACCAGCAGCACGGAAGCTTTCCAGCACCAGCACCGCGTGCTTGCCCCAGCCCCACCGGTCTATGAGGCTGTTTCAGAGACCATGCAGTCTGCCACAGGCATCCAGTACTCGGTAACCCCCAGCTACCAGGTGCGTATGCTCGGCTTGCCACTGCTTCACAGGAGATCAGCTGTGGTCCTGCAGTCATAGGATAGAATCACACAATGGTTTAGGTTGAAGGGACCTCAAAACCCATCCATTTCTAAGCTCCTGCCATGGGCAGGGACACCTCCCACTGGATCAGGTTGCTCAAAGCCCCATCCAGCCTGGCCTTGAACACCTCCAGGGATGGGGCAGCCACCACTTTCCTTTGCAACCTGGGCCAGGGCCTTCCCACCCTCACAGGAAAACATTTATTTCTAAGATCTCATCTCCGTCTCCCCTCTTTTAGCTTAAAACCATTTCCCCTCATCCTATCCCTGCACTCCCTGATAAAGAGCATCTGCTCAGCTTTCCTGGAGCCCCTTTCAAGTATTGAAAGGCTGCTCTAAGGTCTTCCTGGGGCCTTCTCTTCTCCAGGCTGAACAAGCCCAACTCTCTCAGCCCATCCTCCATGCTCCAGACCTTGGATCATCTTCATGGTCCTGCTGCATCACTAGCCAGCACCAAGTTGTTTCACAGTAGAATTCTGTATTTGAGACAAAGTTTTATTTTAGCAACCAGGATTTCCTAAAGAAAAGCCAAGATTGGACAATATATTTATCATACATCTCATTTTAAGCCCTTCCTTTAAGACTATCGGCTTCATTCTTGGTCAGAGCCACCTGAACAAACACAGCGTGACTTCGCCTTTTTGAATGTGATTCTTTTATGACTCTGAGATCATGGTCTCTCAGTCCAAGAGGCAAGTGTGTGCAGGGCTTTTTCTCACCAGGAAAAGGTTTGTTCTTATGGTTGCTCCATAAGAACATGATGTCTTGGGCGACTGTAAGCTAAACAGGCTGGATCAGCATTTAGATCAGAGACTTTCAGGAAAAGTGAAATGTTACTCCAGGGTCATTATGTGGCAAGGTGCTGCCAGCTGGGGAGAGGAAAATGCACTTTAAAAAATGCACTTGAGAGACCTCCCCATGAAACACCAGGGAAAGACTGTTACTGTCTTACTGCTCTCTGCCATGTTTCTGGCATGTTGTGTCTTCCATGCTTGTGTTGCTGGGGAGCTGCCTTCCCCATCTAGTGCCTGATTTTACACACAGCTTCCTTCTGCAGAAGGATGTTCATGCTGATAGCAGCAGTTGCAGAGCTGAAGAGCCTGCCGGCACGCACTTGCAGAGACTGGAAGGAGATGTGTTTATGCTGGCAGTCCTTCCTGAAAAGAACTTGGATGGGCCAGCAAGTGATTCGCTTCTCATTCATGAGAAAGATTAAGACAAGTATATCCCGTCTAAAAGAGGCTTCACCAGAAAACAGTGTTTGTGTAAAATGAAAAGTTTTATTGTATTTTATTATATTACAGTATTTTATTTTTAAGGGATTTTTATGTCCAAATTGAAACATTTCTGATTCAGTGTATGAAAGAGGCCTGAAAAATGCATGCCTTCTCTTTCCCTAGTTTTCTAGGGGACATGCCAAGCTGAGTTTTCTCTTGTGTCATCTGGGGCCAGAGAGTAACAGTTTGACTTCCAGTACCCAAACTGAACAGCAAGAGTGTGGAAACACTTCAAAATTCATTTGCTTAAGTTATTGGTTATGACACAAAGTGTATTTTAAAGAAAAGAGCCTTGAAAGAGTAAAAATCTCCTGTGATGCCCCTTCTGCATGTCTTTGTGTGTGACCAGACAGCTGGTGAGTCTGTGGGCAGGAGAGAACCTGTGCTTGAGACCTGTTTGCAGAAACGACTTTCCTGTATTTGGAGTGTAGAGTGAGAGTTGTCTTGTTTCAGTTTTAGGTCTCTCTGGGTCCTTGTTGAGGAAAACAAGAGATACTTTTTGAGTAAGGTTGTTAGCAGCCATGATTAAAAGTCACAGTGATTGCGTTCTGCTTCCCTGAAATCTGAGTTGTCTGCGTCCAGAAGGACTCGTCTGCGAAGCTGTAGGTGACGTCCTCTTTGCCTTTCCAGGTGTCGGCGGTGCCGCAGAGCTCAGGCAGCCATGGGCCAGCCCTCGCAGCCGTCCACAGTGGCCACCACCACGGCGCGCCAGTGCAGCCCCATGGGAGCCAGGTGGTGCCAGGCCATGCGCACCCCACCCCGCCAGCTGTGCCCGTGCAGGGCCAGCAGCAGTTCCAGAGGCTCAAGGTAACATGGAGCACCGCTACATAGAGTAAACCAACCGCTCCCTAAATCCTGAGGCAGTGGGGGCCTTTATCCGTGCGGTGTGTTGGGGATGCTTTCCTGCAAAGCCAGTCAGTGACTTCCTAAAAGCTTTCCTGACAAAGCTTAGATGCTTGGAAGACTATTGAGAGGAGAAAGAGACTTTTCTTCATGCTGAAACCCTGTTGTTTCAAATACAGTCATAAAAAGTGGACTTGCTAGGAAAAGATCAGGAGCAGAAAGGAAAAGGAAGAACTACTGCTGAGAGTATTCCTGTGAATGGGTTAAATTACCAAAACATTTGTTGCTTTTCTGAACACATGGCATATGTAGGTGTTTCTGTGGGAGTAATTTGGGAGTAAGGAGGGTTATATTCTTGGATTATGTGCTGTAAAAATCATTAAATAAAGAGAACTCCACCACAAATAGCCCCTTTAAGCAGCTACACTTGGTTCAGCTCTAGTGAGAAGGCACATACATACAGATTGATCCCTGTTTCTTAGTCTCTTCCAAATACGGTGCAAATCTCTCCCATCTTTCAGGAACCCACTGCCCTGCTGGGTGAGAACCCCTTGCCTTTTGTGGAATATAGGACACTTCATTTCTAGAGAGCTCTGAAAATGGTTTCAAAATATGTGATTCGTTCTCCTAGAGAAATTGATGGCATATCTTTCACTAATGCAAGACTGAGGCTGTACACGATAGTCTTTCTTCCTTCGCTGTTGTTTAATTTCAGACTAAAGAGGGGTCCTTAACTCCTGCAGCTGATCTGCCTGTAGCCTGGCTGTTAGAGGCAGTGGGGACCCAGAGCTCTCACGTTAGGCTGTGACTGTTCTTTCAGTACCTCTGAAAACTGGATGTTGGTACATGAATGGTTCATAAACTTCTTGCTCTTTGAGGTGTTAAACAATTTACCACCCACAGCTGCCATTTCAGAATCCTTCCATGTTGAACCAAAATGTCTGGCTTGGAGAGAAAAGTGCAAGCATGTACCTGGCAGACATCTACTACGCTGAATATGTCATTTCCACTTTCTGCTTATTCTTAGACTTCCATAATAATTTCCACATATGAATGCAGGAAAAATACTCAGCCTGGTGCTGTTTATCCTAGCAGTCACTTCAGGGATGGTAAATTTGGAGTATGGTTTTATTTCTGAGTAATTCTGCTGATCTATGTTGCTTTTTTTCCTTTTTGTTTCTTTTTGGTACAGTTTTGTCTTGTGAGCCAGGAGTGGGGAGTGAGTATCTCTCTTTCAAATGGTGCTGACAGTAACTAACCAGGCTCATCATTTTTTGCTCTTTAATTCCCTGCACAGGCTCAGGGCTAACAGCTGTGTTTTGAAATAATATGTGTTTTATAGAACAATGGGAGACGAAATAAAACCTTCTCTGCTGATATAACCTGTCTGTTGTATCCCCAGGTGGAGGATGCATTGTCTTACCTTGACCAGGTGAAGCTGCAGTTCGGTAGCCAGCCCCAGGTCTACAATGACTTCTTGGATATTATGAAGGAATTTAAATCTCAAAGGTAACAAAGCTGTGTTTTGCTTCTTCCTTCCAGGTTAGAAAGAGCACAAGTGGGCATGGGAGCACAGAGCAAGACCTGAATTCTGTCTGTGTGCAGCATGCCTCTAGCAGTAGTGTAAAAGCAGTTGTGTGCTGTATTTTCTTAAAGTTAGATGCATCCTTTCATGCTAAATCTGCTTAGAGTGGGAGTTCACAAGTTCAGCCTTGACAACCAATTCACCTGACTGTCTGGTTGTCTGCCTACTGATAATGGTCAGACTCGGGACCGGATCTCAGATATTAAATGCTGTCTGGGCTAATAAAACAGTTGTAATGTTGTTCTTAAGTTCAGTAGTGGCTTTATAGGATCAGTTTTGTGTTGTTTCATAGGTTAGCGACAATAAGGTAGAAAAAATCTACTGAGAAATTCTTGTGTGGAGACCTTGGTTATCATGGAAAGGGCCCATGAGGATCCTGACAATTTTATCTCCTTCTTCAGTATTGACACTCCGGGAGTGATCAGCCGTGTATCACAGCTCTTCAAGGGCCACCCAGACTTGATCATGGGTTTCAACACCTTCCTGCCACCTGGTTACAAGATTGAGGTGCAGACGAATGACATGGTGAATGTGACAACGCCAGGGCAGGTTCACCAGATCCCCACTCACGGCTTGCAGCCCCAGCCCCAGCCCCAGCAGCAGCACCCATCGCAGCCTTCAGCTCAATCAACCCCAACGCCAGCACAGCCGGCGCCGCAGCCACCTCCTGCCAAACTCAGTAAGGTAAGGGCCTTGGGATGACCATCATGGGGATGAAGAGCTTGCTTAGTGATGTGGTAGATTCTGCATCTTCTTTCCTTATCGGACATCTGTTGTATACAGCAGTCTAGTTCAGCCACTGGATGGGCAAAGGTGTTGTTGGCACAATCTGAAGTGCAAGAGTTAAGGCAAGACAACCATGATGCTGCATTTAGGTATCAGTTTGTGTGCCTGAAACTGAGACCTTTCAATAGTAAAGGGAACTTGACTCCTTGCTTTCAATAAAATCCAGATGCTACCTTCCAACAGATGTATTTTATGTGATTGGAAACAGAGTGAGATAATATCAGAGGCATTCAGGGAGCTTACTCCACATGAAACATTATGTATTTCAGGCTCAAAATGTGGAGAGGTCCAAGAGACTTAGGGAGGGAAAGAAACCTCAAAGTTTCAGAGGTTAATCTCTAAACTGTACAATTAGCCCACAACTGGCTGGAAAAGGCTGGGGAGGGGGAAGGAATATGCAGTTAGAGAGAAGCAAGATTTAAGGTGTAGCAATAAGATGATCTCTACACAAATATTGGCAGGATTTTCAACCCCCTATTCAGAAATGGCAAAGGAAAATGTGCTGAAAGGTTTATGAGTCTGAACACTGCAGAGCTAAGGCATTGCGGAATTAACTCACCTGTGCCAGACTGCTTTTCTCCAAAGAAGCAGTATGTGCTGTTAGTGAGGAGATAGCAGTCTCTTTCTCATCCCTGTGGGCTTTCTCCCTGTGTCAGCATCCTGCAAAGCTTTGCTCTATTCTTGCTGAAACTTTAAAATGAACCTGAGGGCCATGCTACATATTGAGGAGAGATTTATGAAAGAGGTGGAGCTGTAAGTAAGCGAGGCAGAATTTTGTACTGGGATGCTTCTGGCTGTCCTGCTTCTACTCTGTCCATCCACTGGATCAGGTTGCTCAAAGCCCCATCCAATGTGGCCTCGAACACCTCCAGGGATACTTCTCTGGGCAACCTGTGCCAGTGCCTCACCACCCTCATCATAAAGAGTTTCTTCCTAACATTTAATCTAAATCTTCCTCCTTCCAATTTAAAGCCATTCCTAATCCTCCAGACCCTTTTAAAAAGTCCCTCCCCAGCTTTCCTGGAGCCCCTTTCAGTACTGGGAGGCCGCCTTCTTTTCTCAAGGCTGAACAAGCTCAACTCCCTTAGCCTGTCCTTGTACAGGAGGTGCTCCAGCCCTTGGATCATCTCCATGGCCTCCTCTGGACCTATTCCAACAGTTCCGTATACTTCTTGTGTTGGGGACTCGGAACTGGACACAGGACTCCAGGTGGGGTCTCACAAGAGAGGAGTAGAGAGGGAGAATCACTTCCCTTGTCCTACGGGCCATGCTTCTTCTGATGCAACCACTTCAAAACTGCTATTTAATTTTCCTGTAGCTGTTAGATGTTTATTTAACAGTATTTGGAATAATTACCCCGAGAATCTTATCTTTCTGCTCTTTGTCTCAATATTGAAAGAAATTCCAGTTTTACCTTAATGTTGCCTTTGTGCATCCCAGAATTCTTCACAAGGGGCAAATAAGTTGCTGTGCTGGAGCAAGCCATGCCTCTAAAATATTTGAGGAGGTATGTGCAAGGAGAAACAACTATTAACAACTTGAATGGTCTGAATGTTTTGTCTTCTGGTGAAATGTAGTCTGCTGGCCCACTAAGTGTTTACTGACTTTGGATAACAGTTTTCTTCTCCTCGGTCTAGCTGTATTTGTGCTTCTGCTAATCTTTAAAACTGAACTCTGGCAATGGAATGGTGCTTCTTAATTTGAACTCGTAACAGCAGCTTCTGCTTAGACAGAAAGATATTTTAACAATATCTTTCATAAACTGTCTTCAGTTTATGAAAGATATTGTTAAAATTCCCTAGACCTGCGAAGGGAATAGCTGTTTGGTAACAGTTTAAAAAGACATCTAAGGAAGTGCAGCAAAAGTCACCCAGGGCCAGTATGTGGGAGGAGGTTATTTGCATGTGGTAGTAAGAGATCTCATCCAGCTGCTGTGTCCTCTGCTATTCCAGCTCAGAGGTATCTCTGCGCAACCCATACTGTTCCAGTTGGCATCAGATAAAGTTATGTGCCGGGTTCTTTCCTCTGGATATTATCCATATCTGGAAAAAAATGCCTTTATTCCAAACATAAAGGAATCTGTTAATGTCTAACATGGCTGCTTTTCCTCTCAGCCATCGCAGCTGCAGGCACACAATCCTGCCAGCCAGCAAACTCCCCCAATTCCACCATATGCATCACCACGCTCACCACCAGTCCAACCTCATACGCCCGTGACAATCTCTCTGGGAACCACACCATCCCTACAGAACAATCAGCCTGTTGAGTTTAATCATGCCATCAATTATGTCAACAAGATCAAGAACCGGTTCCAGGGACAGCCAGATATCTACAAAGCCTTCCTGGAGATCCTCCACACATATCAGGTGAGTGATAACAATGAGTACGTGTATCGTTCTTTGTCCTTCTTTGCCAGGGGAAGCAAGTGCAAGACTTGCAGTTGAGTCTTCAGGATTAGCATTGGCCAGCAAGCTAAGCAGAGTTCTTGCAAAGTGGAAGATTGGCAATGTGAAATAATAGATTTCAGTCCACCATCTTTGTTTGCAAGTGTCTGAAGTGCTTTTTTAAAATCATATTTGGCAATTTTTTCAGATTGGGAATAGAAAACATGGCCATAGAACTATGTTAGAAGTAGGGAAACAACATCCTTGATCAGTGTCCTACGCTCCCAGGGCCTGTGGAACATTTAGTATATGTTTATAGTATATATAAGTATATATATTTAGTGTATGTATAATATTCATGTTATTAATATTGTATTATTCTTTGCATGTGATACTGAGACCTTTGCTGTTTTCTCTGTCACGTGAAAAGTTAGCGCATCCTTTCTTCTGACACATCTCTTTCCTACGGCAGAAGGAGCAGCGTAACGCCAAGGAGGCAGGAGGCAACTACACGCCGGCTCTGACGGAGCAGGAGGTGTACGCGCAGGT
This sequence comes from Clamator glandarius, assembly GCA_033459285.1. Classification (NCBI taxonomy): domain Eukaryota; kingdom Metazoa; phylum Chordata; class Aves; order Cuculiformes; family Cuculidae; genus Clamator; species Clamator glandarius. The sequence goes on along the minus strand of JAUNZM010000115.1, from coordinate 811,397 downwards.
GGCTCGCCTCTTCAAGAACCAGGAGGATCTGCTCTCGGAGTTTGGGCAGTTCCTGCCTGATGCCAACAGCTCAGTGGTGAGTCTTGTTGAAGACAGGCTAGAAGTGAAATACTTAGTGGGAAACCATCCCTTGTGTAGCCAGAGTTCAGAAAAACATGCTTTCGCTGTTTGTTTCTTGTGATTTTTTTTTGGAGTGGTCTTTTATGGAGTGTGGGAATGTGGCCAGGGTGATAGACTGTGTTTTCTGGCTGTAAATACAATCCCTTTGCCTAAAAGCGGTGTTCTAGGACTGCTGTAACTGCGTAAAATGCATTGGTCATTTAGGGAAGCAGACTTTTTTTTACCTGGGTGCATGGAACTCGGCTCTAATGGTCTTATGGGTTTGTCTCTACATAAGCTGTTGAGTAAGACAACTGCAGAGAAAGTGGAATCGGTAAGAAATGATCATGGTGGCACAGTGAAGAAGCCACAGCTCAACAACAAACAGCAAAGACCCAACCAGAATGGCTGTCAGATCCGACGGCACACGGGACCTGGAGCAACCCCACCAGTGAAGGTAAGAGCGTGTGCTGCTCGTTTAGTAGCCTTGTTTTTCCCAGGAGCCTGTGACAGTGGGATACGTTTTAGGAGACTCTGTAATTTTTGCAGCACAGGCTGCAGCTTGAGAACACAGAAACTTAAAGGATACTTTCTGAAATCTTTGTTCCTAAGCACAAGGCGTTGTCACTGATATTCACAAACTGGTGGGGTCATCTGTACCTGAGGGTGGTAATAGTTAACTTTACAAGCTCAGAGAAAGTGGGGCTTTTCCCACTTCATTAGGATGCTGGTGGTAGTTTTGTTGGTGAATAAAACGGTGTTTGGTGATGAGGAGGAGCTGCAGAGTGTGAACGCAAAAGTCTTAATAAGGTCGCCAAATAAATGTATCAAAAATTTGTAGCAGTGTTTCCAAGGCAGGGGGTGAGATAAGGTGAGGGAAGGAGACAGGTGTGCCCAAAAGCCTCCTTGTGGTAGAACTTGGAGCAGATGCAGTGAAATCGAGTTTGCTCATTCTTCCTATCGTAAACCTTATAATGCTACAGTGGATGGTTATTCTCTTAGCAGAGTTTGCCCTTTTCAAGTGACACATTTTGAGAGCGTGAAGCTTTGTAGTGTAACGAACATGGTCTCGTGGCCAGGTGGTTCAGCGTTGCATTGGAGACAACTTTGCCTGTTTGATTTGAAGGTGGCATCTCTTGCTCTGTGATGAAAATCGTTAGCATGTGTAACTATCCTTCAAATCCAGGGATTTAATTCCCCTTCTGCCCTTGCTCCTCCCCTTCAAATAAAGGACGGCACAATAAAACATGTCTTGGAGGCAGCTCTCAGCCTTTCTGAGGGTGTTGAGTGCAGTAATGTGGGGAAATTAGCCTCGTGCAGTGGAATGCAATTTAAATACACTAATTTTAGGGAGGTGTGAGACTTAAAGAACTGGGAGAGTGATAGGAAAAAACAGATTGGTTTTTGTAATTTTGCAGACTAGCCAGACAGGTGAGATGCCTACACCACGTATTTCAGAGAACTGAAACTCGTGATAGGTAATCAAAATATGGCAACCTGCTCCACTGAACAGTCCTTTCTTTTTTTCCTCTCCCCTTTTTTTTGTTAATAGAAGAAACCGAAGCTGCTTGGGTTAAAAGACCAGTCTTTGGCGGAAGCCAGCAAACATGGTGTGGGGACAGAATCTCTCTTCTTTGAGAAGGTGAGAAGCAAGATCCAGAGCATGCTGTCTTGTGTTGTTAGTTTATTCTTAGTGTGGATACATCTGGATTTTTATTACAGAGAAGTCTGTGATGTGTCTGCCACGCTCATAACCTTTGTGAGCCTGACCTCAGGTGTGCCCTGTGACCTCCAAGTCAGAGCCATTGAATTTTTTAAAAGCCTGATGATCTTTTTTACATGGATATTTGTGTCTTTTCCTCAAAGGTCATCCTCCAGCTTTTCACCCACTGTTGCTGCATTTTATTTGCAGGAATGGGAATTTTTTCCAGTTAACGCACGCTCCAAATCTCTTTTCACCTATCTGAAATCCCTGGACAGCCGCTGATGTGTGTGGCATGTGTCGCTGTGTTGGCACAGTCGCCAAACACATCTACAACCAGCTGTCCACAGTGTGGGAGCTCAGTTTACAGAGCAGCTGATTCACGTCAGCATTGGGGTTTTCTTTTTCCTCTGAGAGATGAATCTAATTAATTGCACCGTTGTTACCTGGTGCTGGTTTACCACACAGAACAAATGAAGGATATATGGGATGTTTCCAAGCTGGTACCTTGGTGTCTTCCCAAAGGTTGTAAAATGGTTTGGGTTGGAATGGATCTCAAAGCCCATCCAGTCCCAACCCCCTGCCATAGGCAGGGACACCTCCCACTGCATCAGGTTGCTCCAAGCCCCATCCAACCTGGCCTTGAACACCTCCAGGGATGGGGCAGCCACCACTTCCCTGGGCAACCTGGGCCAGGGCCTTCCCAACCTCACAGGAAAACATTTCTTCCTAAGATCTCATCTCAATCTTCCCCCCTTCCAGCTTCAAAACATTACCTCTTGTGGAGGAGTTTTTGGTCCGGGGAGGACGTGATTTGCTGGCTGTGGACGATCCAGGCTATGTAATGAAAGCTTTAGAATAGCTAACCTTCAACCGACCTTGTATGGGTGGTACAGGGAGAAAAAAAACAGGCACCAAGGAGGGAGCTGAGCTGGGTGTGAAGCCCCAAAGCTGAAACATTGTTAAAAACACATTGCATGATAACCAGTTAAAAGCAACCTTGAGACATGGACAACTTGCTTTAACCAATGATGTTATGTCACTGTGGCGCGTGAACGCCTTCAAGATGTATAAATAAGCGGTACTTTAACAATAAAGTTGAGAACGATTTAGCATCGCATCAGTGTACCGTTGTTACTCAGCACTCTTCTTCCTATGAGGTACCCTGCAGCAACCTCTTTTTCTATAGAGTCCCTTATGGCTCAGAGGGGAGTATATATGGAATGTAAACAAGCTTTTTAAGTGAATTCATGTGTGGATGGAAGTACTGGTTGCTCCTTGATGATGTGGTGCATTTTGCAGCACACTGTAGACCAGCTAATGGGAACCTATCTATTGCTCGGAGGATGTGTAGGTGTTAACATGAGCAAACCAAGAAATCCCTGCTGTAGAATTATAACCATAACAACAAATGTCTTAATGATGATAGAACTCTGTCTAGTGCGGAGATACTAACAGTTCTTGTGGGAAGGGTTGGGATGAAGTGTTCAGTATCCTTGTACTGTAAAGATAAGGGTTACAGAAGCTGGCTTATCTATGATAACCCAAGCTGTGATGCAGGTGGAGGCTGGAGTGGTGTTACCCAGGGCACAGATCCCTCTGCTCCGTACTTGCCATATTTTCTGGTGTTTAAAGGCAGCCTGGGTGAGTTGCGGTGCTGCAGATGCATTGACATTCTCCACTATTCCAGCATTTTGTAATCCAGCTGTTAAGGAGTTCTTTGAGGGATTTTGTTATTCACTTGGCACTCCTTTCTTCACAGTGGTGTACTGGGTGGTGGTGTTGCAGGGCTTACCCAGTGCAGAGATGGCTCACATAGGTATCTGTTCATCTGGCCCTGTGTATGCGGCAGGTTACCCACTGTCCAACTCAAAAGATTTACACTCTCATTCCATGCGTAATGTCCCTGCATCAGTGAGAAACACAGTGTTGGGTCTGGGTATCTGTGACAGCAATAGCATAAGCAGCCAGATCTCACCTGACAGTAACTGTTTCTCTTTTTCTCTCTCTTGTAAGGTCCGCAAAGCTCTGCGTAGCACAGAAGCATATGAAAACTTCCTTCGCTGTCTGGTTATTTTCAACCAAGAGGTGATCTCTCGGGCTGAGCTCGTGCAGCTCGTTTCTCCGTTTCTGGGGTAAGTGGTGCTCATGTCCTTACACAATGCGAGACGTTCAATTCACTCACTCGCATCTTGTGTGGCTGAGAGGCCAGAGCAGGAGGAACACCGCTCTAGGAGCTGGGTGGTGGTTTCTTGGGTCACAAAGTACAGCTGAGATGGAGTCCCCCTGCACTGCCCGCTTCCTCTGCTGTTGGTTGGCTTAGCTTTATCTGGGTAGCCTGCCACTGCTTAATTGTCTATCCAATAGATGGTTGCATGAGTTGCTTCTATGGTAATGCATCCTCTGACATCTCCTGTGTCTTCTAGCTCAGCCTGAGTATCAGTAACGTACATGGTTAGATGCCAGGTGCTGCTCTACAGGCAGAAAGACATCATTAGCTCTTGGAAGTCCTTCAGTGGCCAATACTGGGCAGGTGCTATGTGCTTTAGGTTTTCAGACTTAGCACAGGAGGGGCATGGATCTGTTGGAGTGAGTCCAGAGAAGGCTGTAAAGGTGGTCTGATGCCTGGAGCACCTCCCATACAAGGATAGGCTGAGAGAGTTGGGATTGTTCAACCTGGAGAAGAGAGAGCTCTGGGAAACCTTAGAGCAGCCTCCCAGTACTGAAAGGGGCTCCAGAAAAGCTGGGGAGGGACTTTTTACAAGTGCATGGTCTGACTGGATGAGAGGGATCAGCTTTAAATTGGAGGGGGGAAGATTTAGATTAGATTATATGAAGAAATTCTTCATAATGAGAATGAGAAGGCCCTGGCCTAGATGGCCTAGAGGACTCGTGGCCGCCCCATCCCTGGAGGTGTTCAAGGCCAGGCTGGATTGAGCTTTGAGCGACCTGATCCAGTGGGAGGTGTCCCTGCCTATTGCAGGGGCTTCAAAATGAATGGATTTCGAGGTCCCTTCCATCCCAAACCATTCTGTGATTATTGAACCAGGACATTAAGTCCTCTCCTTCCATTTTCCTTCCAACTGCATAGTTTCCTGCACTGCCCTTTTCCGTTCCTTGTCCGAGAGGAGGTGGGAGAGTGATTTCTGGTTATGTCTTGGCAGGCAAACAGTATTTGAGAGCAGCTGTGGTCCTGTTTGCATTGTTTCTTCCTTTTTGAGGAGAGCAAATGGAATTATGTAGCAAGTTGTTATTGCAGTCTCTTGCTGTGAAATTGTGGATTATTTCACTTGAGAAAAGATTGACTAATTATGTAGGCAATGTCCCATGAAAAAGAGTGCTGATACAAACTCACTAGAATATCAAAAGAGCAAAAAGCAGCTGTATTCTGTCCTGAAGCCAAAAATTATAAGGAATACTATAGTTTAAATAGGAATTGTACCTTCCGTAATTGCCAGTTGTGTACCAAGCAAATCTGTATCAATTGGCTCAAACCAACTTGGGGCAGGAGGATTAATGCTCCTTCTTCCTGTGAATTGAGTTCCTGCTTCCAAGGGAGAAGGCAATAGCAACAGAAATTGGTTTCAGGACACCATTACACTGGCTGTGCAAAGAAACCACCCCAAGGAGCTTACTCTCCTTCCATAGCTCTACCAGAATTAGTCAGGTGTTAGCAGGATGCTGTAGCTGGGAAAGGTGGAATATTCACCAAAAGAGTCTGGGTTGCTCCTAACTACCATCTGTGCTCCTAGCTAGTAGGGTGAATATCTGTACTGGGAAAGGTGTAACACAGTTTTCTTGTTCCGGAGTTGGACTTTATCTTCTGTCGTGTAATGAAAAAGCAATAAATGAGCAATAATTTAATTAGCCTCAGTAACAGGTTTGATTCCTCTTATTGCTGGGATTTTGCTTGAGATAAGAGGAGTGGAACAGATGCAGTATTTTAGCCTAAATAAATACTTTGGAAGACTTCTCTCTGTGAGCAGGCAGACTTGGGCCTTGCAGATAAGGGCTTCTTCACATGTGCTGAGGAGGCAGCACCACTTGAAGTGTGTAGTTACGGAGTCACTTCTCAGTTTCCTCTTGCTAGTTTGGGAAAGGAAAGTTCTGGTTTAAGGTTAAGGACACTGGCAAACAACTAGGAGTCTGGGCTGGATGTGCCGCCAGAGTGGTTTGGGAGGCCTGGATGTGACCCTGCAGTGGAAGCTGTGGCTGCTCTTCCTTGCCACTTGTCTCATGGGGACAGGACAGTACCCACAGGACACATGGAGGATGCATCCATGCTTGTCTGTGGGTCCTCAATGATATGAGGGGTCATACTAGAGCTTGTTAGTTGCTCCCAGAGAGTGATCCACCACCTGATAACACAGAGGCACTCACTTCTCATTTGATTCGGCTCTGTGGAAGCAGAGCTGAGCTGAGAGAGTCCTCTATCACCACAGAAAATTCAGGGAGCCTTCTTTGGCACAGCTTCCCTGAAGTGGGCAGCTGCAGCCTCAGCATCAGAGCTCAGTGCTGTTTGAGTTCTGCTTACCTAGTTTTCCCCTTCATTTTATTTTTAGGAAATTCCCAGAGTTGTTCACTTGGTTTAAAAACTTTCTGGGATACAAAGAATCTGTTCACATGGAGACATATCCAAAGGAACGGGCCACCGAGGGGATTGCCATGGAGATAGACTATGCCTCCTGTAAAAGACTGGGCTCCAGCTACCGAGCCTTACCCAAGAGCTACCAGCAACCCAAATGCACGGGGCGGACTCCGCTGTGTAAAGAGGTAAGATGCTCTCAAATAGGGATTGCGTGACAGGAAGGCTATTCCCAGCCTTCTTGGAGGGGTGGAGCCAAGGCCAAGCGGAACAGAACAGGATGGGGGATTTATTTGGTATCTTTGTGCTATGCTGAAAAGGTTTCCGGGGATGTCAGGACACGTTTGCTCTTGTACTGCTGAGTTGTGCTGCTGTCTGCAACCTGGAACAGGTGCTGGCCATGGAGCTGGGGCTGGGCAGCTGCCTGGTTAGCACTAACCTGTGTTGCTCCTGCATCCAGGCATGTGCAGGCATCCCATCCTGGCTCAGGATCACCATGGTACGTGTCAGAGCCCGAGGTGAGCACACCCCAAGGTGTTCCGAGTAGCAAGTGGGCACTTGGCACTCCTGCAAACATCTGGATCATGTCGGGAAGCTGTTCCACAGGGCAAGGCTGCAGTCTAGGAATGGGTTATGCTGGAAGCTGGCTATTAGATGCGATCCCCGTGTGGCTTTGGCATCAGCTCTTCTCCAGTGGTTCTGGTGAAAGGGTTGCATGAAACTTTGGAGAGCAGCTGGAATAAATTCCACTGAATAGTTGTGAAGTTTAACTATTTAAATAAAATGTAGGGGCATCAGATAACAAGTGATGTTTTACATAGCCTAAGCTGTGAAAAGATGATTACAAACTTAAAAACTCTGAGTAGAAAATGGCAGAATGAGTTTTCTGCATGATTTTAATGTGACTTTAGGGACCTTTTACAAAGCAGTATGTAATTCAAGTTTATTGCTACCTTTTTACCCAAATTCCCGCCTACTTTATCATAAGAGTCTTCTCTAAGCCAACCTTAAAAGGAAACAGTGTTTTTTGTGGACAGATTCTCCCATATATCCTTCACATGCTGCTTTCTTCGTACCTGAAATGTTAAGAAATGGTGCATTACATTTGGAAATGGGCCCTCTTGGTCAGCAGTGAAAGCTGGTCTCACAACAAAGTCCTGCAGGATTGGATGTATTCGTTGAGTCCTTTAACGTGCTGTAATGACCTTTGGATCAAAGTGGGAATGGTACTGGCCTGTCCTGTTCCTTCACTGGTGTTGTTTTGGAGGTGACTTTTGCTGAAGGAGGAGGGAAGAGCCCTAGCAATCGCTTCTCTGTGACTGCTGGCAGCAGTGGCACCCACAGTGAACAGCGAGGAGATTGCTGCTCAAGAATGTGATGGGGTTTGTGTCCCTAAGCTCTTGTGAGAGATGAAGAGGAATAATGCGGATGATCGAGTCCTGCAGTTAGCAGAGGGGATAGGTGTCAGCTGAAGTGATAGCAGGAGAGTGGAAACAGTATGGGCCAGAGACAAGTGCAGGTTTATTAGTCTGAAGTCCTGACGTGTCTCTGAAAAGTGTGTTGTGTGATCTGGTTACGGACTTTTTCTTCCTGGGAGAATCTAATGACTCAGTTGTTTGTGAAAACAAAGGCCTAACTTCCGAGACTACCCACGAGAATCCTTGTTTCTTTGCCTTTGGCCTTGCTGAGGTGTTTTTGACTGTTGTGCTCCTGGTCTGGAGGTGGTGAGAACTACAGGTGCTTGGCTGCTATGTCAGGAAGGGGATGCTGGGGTATGGATTTATCCTTCAAATCAGCTTTATTTGGAGGCAGAAGCAAAATACAGTCATGTCCGATGTGTTGACCACCCAGTGTTGCCAATGGTGAATCACACACATCATGAACACACTGGTTGCAGTTCAATCCGAAACAATGGAAAAGCTACTTGCACCTTTATTTTTCTCTTCCCTTGCAAGTTTTTTCTCACTGCTCCAGTGAATTAATTTCTGACAGCCTGGACATTTTGATTCTGCCTGTTTGGGGTTGTGTCCTGAATGCCAGGCTTTGGAAGGAGCACACACAACTGGGGAATGAGATCCTCCCGTTGGAAGACTGGGCTCTGATGCTTGTCCCTCCCTTTTCCTCTCAAAGGTTTTGAATGACACCTGGGTCTCCTTCCCATCCTGGTCTGAAGACTCCACATTTGTGAGCTCCAAGAAAACACAGTATGAAGAGCACATCTACAGGTGTGAGGATGAGCGTTTCGAGGTAAATTGCTTTCCTTGATTCATGTCTCAAAACTTTTGGGGGTCTGTGAACAGTTAATGATCTTGATGTAATTACACCTTTAATGCTGCTTCTTGGAAACTGTTTTTATTTTGTCTGTCACTTGTTCTTTTGCACAAAAGCTTGCATTCTCTTAATGCAAGAAGTAGCAGCTGCATAACCACCTCTTATTCCAAGCTGCTACCCCTTTCCCCCACCTTTTGTTGTCACCACTCCAGGTGGAATTGTTCAGTGACCAGCATATAATCTGATGCATCTTCTGTCCTTACTGCCCACCTAGCACATCAGAACATGCATAATAATCTGAAAAGTAATACATTCAGGATGTTAAACAGCTGACATCATGACTTGAAATGGGAGTTAGCTTGGCAATTACTTGCATACGCACAGATTCGGCATGTCCTTTTGTAGAGAAACTGTCAAGTGTGTTCTATTCTCAGGTGGAAAATGTAATTTCCTAACAGTATCATCCTAGTAGCCCTTAAATTCTTATGCAGTATCATCTAGGTAGCAGATAAAACATAATTGGATTACTTGAGAGCAGACGAACATGGAAACCGCTGCTGAGGAACACCTTGTTAAACATGCGCGGCTTCTTGTTTCATGTCACTTAAATGTTAGCCTCTGTGAAGTATCATGTTTTATCTATTCAATGATGGCTAATGATCCATTTGCTTCAGCTGGATGTTGTCTTGGAGACCAACCTGGCAACGATCCGCGTCCTTGAGGCAATCCAAAAGAAACTCTCGCGCTTGTCTGCCGAGGAGCAGGCCAAATTCCGGCTGGACAACACTCTGGGTGGCACTTCGGAGGTGATCCACCGCAAGGCTCTCCAGAGGATATATGCAGACAAAGCAGCCGACATCATTGATGGACTTCGGAAGAACCCATCCGTGGCTGTTCCCATTGTACTGAAAAGGTACCGACTGCTCTACCACCAGTCCCGGGGGCTCTACTGGAGGATAACGCACCATTCCTCATCCAGATTTATGTAAAAGTAACTTGTTTCTGCCCCTGGAGGGTATGACCACCACAAGGCTGTAATTCAAGAAGTGCATTTTGTGTTCTGATCAGTTGCTGTGTTTCGCAATAATCACCTAGAAAGACGGAGTTAACCCCTGAAACAAAACCTTTTACACTCAGCTGGAGCGATGTAGAGCTTTTGTTGTCTCCTCTTAAACCTTTTCTCTTCCATGGTGTCAGCGTCATGCATAAGATGAGGAAACTGTAGTGTGTGCATTGATCCGGGGCTAAATTGGATCCCTTTCCAAATCCCACAGCTCTACGTGACTGTGGGTTTGGATCGTGGTGGCTGTGCTACCCTCAGATTCCCAATCTGGTTTCTATTGTCAACCTCCCCTTCCTCGGTCAAGAAAAGGGAGCTCAAAGAGGTGCGTGAGCAGATGTTCTTCCTGAGCCCCTTACCCAGGATACCTGCGAAGTCACAGCTTCTCCACCCAGCTGCCTCTCCTTGTGAGCCAGGTCTCAAGCTGCATCGGGTACTTTGCTTAAGACACTAAGCTGATGTTCAGGAGTCTGTTCCCGGGAAGTTCAGTTTGCTGCAAGGTGATAACTTTGTTAATCATCCAGACTAAGCTACTTCCTTTTAACAGCTGGAGCTACACAAGATTCTGGGGTTTTCCGAGAGCGCTGGGCCGCCTCTTGTGGCTCTCCTGGCCCTTCAGCCCCTCTCCCTGCTGCAGACAGCGGGGCTGGAATGGTGTTAAACCCACTAGCTGTTCTGGCGCGCTGCAGTGGGAAGCACAGGCCTCCAAGCTACTCTGTTCCTGAGCCATGTAACTTAGACACGAGAAGTCTTGGGTAGGGGTTGTTATTCAGAAAGGCGTTGTGCAGGGTGCTTCTCCAGTAAAGCTTCGTTCTGTGGGACGGTGTTCATTTATACCTGTCTCATAAAGAGCTTGGCCCCTCTCAGCATCAGCTAGGAGCCACAGGCCTAGGTTTTCTGAGGGAGGGCCCTTATGTCTCTTAGCTCACCCTTGTTTTATTGATCCAAGGTTAAAGATGAAGGAAGAGGAGTGGCGAGAAGCCCAGAGAGGATTTAATAAAGTCTGGCGAGAGCAGAATGAGAAGTATTACCTGAAATCCTTGGATCACCAGGGCATCAACTTCAAACAGAATGATACCAAGGTCCTGAGGTCAAAGAGTCTCCTCAATGAGATTGAAAGCATCTATGATGAGGTAAGACTGTCACCGTTTCCTTCCCTCAAGTTTATGTACTTCAAGTGCAGTTTCAGTTCCTATTCCTCACTGCTCAATGAGAGAGGAAGTCTGCGCCACTGGCAGAGCTTTCTGAAAGCTTTCTTGCGTGGAGAGAGTTGTTCAGGACTGACTTTTGTGCTGTTTCTCATTTGTAGAGGCAAGAGCAGGCTTCAGAAGATAACGCTGGCGTCCCCACGGGCCCACACCTATCACTAGCCTACGAAGACAAGCAGATCCTGGAAGATGCTGCCTCACTCATCATCCACCATGTGAAGCGGCAGACAGGAATCCAGAAAGAGGACAAGTACAAAATCAAGCAGATCATGTATCACTTCATTCCAGACCTGCTGTTTGCTCAGCGAGGTGAACTCTCAGATGTGGAAGAGGAGGAAGAAGAGGAAATGGATGTGGATGAAGCTACTGGGGCTGCGAAAAAGCACAATGGTGTTGGGGGTAGTCCTCCAAAAACCAAGCTGATGTTCAACAACACGACGGCCCAGAAGCTGCGGGGCATGGATGAGGTCTACAATCTCTTCTATGTGAACAGCAACTGGTACATATTCATGCGGCTCCACCAGATCCTGTGCTTGCGGCTGCTGCGAATCTGCACCCAAGCTGAGCGGCAGATCGAAGAGGAGACGCGGGAAAGGGAATGGGAGAGGGAAGTGCTGGGCATAAAGCGAGACAAGAGCGACAGTCCTGCCATCCAGCTGCGGCTGAAGGAGCCTAGTGAGTGACTTTGGGTGGGAGGGCAGGGAAGAAATACGCTTCTATTTGTAGTGTGTTGGTGGGGCTTGGTTTGTGTTAGAGTGGTGACCCTTTAAAACTGGAATGTCTCTTACAGGACGAGGGGGAATGGTTTTCAGCTGAAAGAGGGGAGATTGAGATGAGATCTTGGGAAGAAATGTTTTCCTGTGAGGGCTCAGGATGCCCAGAGAAGCTGTGGCTGCCCCATCCTTGGAAGTGTTCAAGGCCAAATTGGATGAGGCTTTTGAACACCCTGATACAGTGGGAGGTGTCCCTGCTCATGGCAGGGTGTTGGAATTGAATGGGCTTTGAGGTCTCTTCCAACCCAACCCATTCCATGATGATATGATTATCACTGGGCAGCAGTGGGTTTAGAGGAAACGTGGAAAGGTGTAGGGTACATGGGCCTTGATTAGCTTGGATTATAGCAGTTATTTCATAAGAGCTTCCGTTTTATACCTGCATGTCTAAATTATCCTTGAGTTCCCTAACTAAAAGCCTTTTACTTATAGAAAGTCTTTCTGAAACAAAGGCCTCATGGAGGAGGCTCAAGCTGGAAAGCAAGACATTAGTCCTTAGAAGGACTGCTTTAAAGGTCTGAAACAGACAAATTTAAATCTGTTTCAGGAACAGATCTGAGAGCCAAACCTCAAAGCAGCCCCTCCTGAGAGTGGTGTGTTCATCTCCATTCTCTCTTGTTGCAGTGGACATCGACGTTGAGGATTATTACCCGGCCTTCCTGGACATGGTGCGCAACCTCCTGGATGGGAACATGGACTCGTCGCAGTATGAGGACTCCTTGCGTGAAATGTTCACCATTCATGCCTACATTGCCTTTACCATGGACAAGCTGATCCAGAGCATTGTTCGACAGGTGACTGCTGGTGACACTGGAGGGTGGATGCTCTGGGGCAGAGGAAGCAGCCGAGGTGTTTGTTGCAGTGAAAGCCTGGGGTGTGTTGTGTGCCTGAATGGGGAATTTCGAGGGTGAGCAGGTTGATTTTAATCCAGCTTTAAGACTTCTTCCAAGTGACAGGGGACAGGACAAGAGGAAATGGTCTCAAGCTCCGCCAGAGGAGGTTTAAGCTGAACATTAGGAAAAAATTTTTCACAGAAAGGGTCATTGGGCACTGGAACAGGCTGGGGAGGTGGTTGAGTAACGTTCCCTGAAGGAGTTTAAGGGACGGGTGGACGAGGTGCTAAGGGACATGGTTTAGTGTTTGATAGGAATAGTTGGACTCGATGATCCGGTGGGTCTCTTCCAACCTGGTGATTCTATGATTATGTAAGGACACTTGATAAAAGATGATTTCTGGTGTATTTATATTATTGGCAATATGTGCAAGCTGTCTTTGCACATAGAGTTCTCCCTTTTGTTTTCCAGAAGTTCTAGGTTATAAGTACTCAATCTCAAAACACCTTCAGAGTTAATCTTGCTTTAACTTTGTAAAACGAATTAAATATCATTTAAATAATTTCTTTCTTGCTGGTGTCACATGCCTCTTCAGAAAACTTTGCTCTTTTCTGGTTGTTGGAGCAGCTCACTTTGCCATTTAAACTCTGATCCTTTTATTGGACTGGTAGGAAGAATGTGTGAACAAGGGAAAAATTCTTTCTGTGCCTTCTTGTAGCCTAAAGAACAAAACTATACACTAGGGGCTGGAAGTGGAATGGCTTGAGGAACCTTTTCCTCCTTCAGAAGGGTAGAGCTGCCTTTCTGAAACCCTGTGCTTCAGTCCAGAGATTAACTGAATACAAAAGGCAACCGAGCGACTTTCAATGTTTAAAATTGTACAAAACAAGGATTTGATACCAACTCTCCCACCCCTCTCCTCAGATGCAGCGGCAGCCCCTTGCCATGGAGGGGATCAACTGTGCCGCAGTGCTCCAGCCTTTCCTCCCCTGCTGCTGATCAGGTTGTTCCCTAACCCTGTTTTTCTTCTGAGTAACTGTACTTTGCCACCTGTTAATTATATTAAAAATAAATAGCAGCAAATGGAAGAGGTTACTCAAAAAGATGGACTTAAACTCATGCTTTTTCAGCCTTTTTTTTTTCCCCTTGGCTTGGGCTTAAACCCATGGTCACATCTTTGTTTCTTTGCTCTGTGCTGAAGGGCCTGCAGCAGACTCCCTGACAAACACTTTCCCTGCATTCTCATTTTTGCAGCTCCAGCACATCGTAAGTGATGAGATCTGTGTGCAGGTAACAGACCTCTATTTGTCGGAGAACAACAATGGAGCAACTGGCGGGCTTCTTGCTTCCCAGTCATCTCGTGCTCTCCTGGAGGCCGCCTACCAGCGCAAAGCTGAGCAGCTCATGTCAGAAGAAAACTGTTTCAAGGTAAACTGGACTGTGAACCATGCTGGAAAAGGAGCAGGCAGCAAGGGGGCTGCCTCATAAGGAGGGAGAGATGCCAGTCGTTTAAAAAAGGAGCCTTGTTTAGGCCCCAGAGTCCTGCAGACTTTCTGGTGCTCTGAAACTTGAAAGTTTTGGTGGCAACTTTTGGCACATAGGTCAATGTAGACCCTTCTGTAAGGGCCTCTTGGAAATGAGATATGAAGGAGAAATAAGTTTCATGGCACAGCAATGATGAATATCGCTCATGCTTTACAGTGTCATTGGGTTGTATCACATTTGACTGCTGTCACCAGTTTTAATTTGTTGGCTCAAACTCCCCCATTTCTCTCATGCCTCAGCCTTTGTTGACTGTGGGGAGATCTGTTAATACTGACTGGGCATTAAATCATTGCTGACTGCATGTGTTGCTAAATAAACCTGGTGCACTGTGCTAATCAAATCCATGCTTCCTTCGTTGAAGATGCAGGAAGTGGCCAGGCCCTTTCTGAGCGAGTAAAGTGCTTTGGATAAAAGCCTGCACGTATGATCTCTCTTCCCTTGCCCTCCAACTTTCTCTGAGTGCTCAAGAAGGACCTGCATGGCTCCAAAAAAAACCAACAAAAAAGATTTTGAAAAAGCATTGCAATTTCTTAGTTCCTCAGAGTTTGTGCAGTTTGAGTAGAGTTTTCTTTCTGCTGTCAGGCGTGTGGGAAGTGGTTTTTTCCCCTTATTACTATGACAGTTTGCTTCCTTTGCCCCAGCGAGAAGTAAAGGCTGTCTTATATCTGTTTGCAAGCTCTTACTAGTCCTTTCTGCCTCTTCTTTGTAGCTGATGTTCATTCAGAGCAGAGGCCAGGTTCAGTTAACCATTGAACTGCTGGACACTGAAGAAGAGAATTCTGATGACCCTGTAGAAGCAGAGGTAAGAGCAGCTTGTCCAGAGCGCTGACTGTGATGATCAAGGGTGCACTGGACAAGGGTGTCCGGCTGACTGCTGTTATGATCTGTTAGCCCAACCTAAGAAACATTAAGGACACACTGTAAAGCTTTCAGTGCTGTGAGTAGGTAAGTCCTTCTTGGTTTGTTTTGTATTAGAAGATGCTCAAAACTATGTAGATAAATGCTGTACCTGCCTTTTTTGGGGATATGATATGTGGAGCCTTCAAAAATGACCTTGTGTTCATCCATGTAACTTTCAGCTTTGCCTCTTTAACCATCTCCTCTTGTTTGGTGGGAAAGCAGGGTCTGATCTGTACTCTGTGCTCATTTCCAGCGCTGGTCAGACTATGTGGAGCGGTACGTCAACTCCGATTCTACCTCCCCTGAGCTGCGGGAACACTTGGCCCAGAAACCAGTCTTCCTGCCCAGGTGAGTGGCCGTGCTCTGCCATGAACCATATTCAATGGCTGGATCTGCCCATAGAGAGAAGCGCTACTGCGCTCTGTGACACTCCTGGACAGTCAGTCTCATCTGTATTTTCATGCTGGTTTGTCCTTTCTTTTTTCATCCTGCCTTGTTCTGTGTTTTAAGACTGCCAGTCCCATCTTGGCTGACAGTGAAAAAACAGCGGGCACCACATTGGGGCTTTTTCTGAGTTGATTTGCACAATAGCTGTAATTTCGGATAAACCAAATGGGCTGACTTGTAGGGGTCTGAGCCTGAAAACTCTGACGGGCAGCTGAACTCCGAGGTGTTTGCCAGGGGCCAGCACAGATCCACCAGCTACATTCTGCTGAGTAGTGCCAGGGGGTAAGCACTAATTCCAAGAGGGGTTCTCTGGTTTGCAGGAATCTGAGGCGGATCCGTAAGTGTCAACGTGGTCGGGAGCAGCAGGAGAAGGAAGGGAAGGAGGGAAACAGTAAGAAGTCCATGGAGAATGTGGAGAGCTTGGACAAGCTGGAGTGTAAATTCAAACTCAACTCCTATAAGATGGTGTACGTGATCAAATCAGAGGATTACATGTACAGGAGGACCGCTCTGCTGCGGGCTCAGCAGGTAGGAGTGAGCAGAAGGACTGGGGTGGGCACCTGGTGTTTCCTGGCCCCCCTGCTCCCAAGGGTCAGAGGGGGAGAGTCAGCTGAAACAACTCTGGGGATTCTGGCGAGTAACACTTTGTGGCCGTTGTGTTGCTGAGAGGCTCTGTCAGCAGAATCCTCTTCTGCAGCTGTGGAGATTGTTTCCAGTTTATGAAATGACTTCCTTTTCTGAGGACGCTACTTACCACTGAGAAAATTCCCTGGGGGTTGATGCTGGATGGGCTTTTAAGGTCCCTTCCAACCCAAACCATTCTGTGCTTCTATGACGAGGTGGGAGAGGTGTGCACTGCTTCCTGCTTAGGACATCATTGTTACTGCTCTGTTGTGGTCATGTAGTTGGACTTCTAAACCAGCTCTTCACCATCTCTGCCTTGCTGATGAAATACAAATAATGGGTCTCCTTCATTAGCACTCAAAGTTGTTAAACTCTCATTCGCAACAGAGGAGTGGTTTACTTCAGTGGTGCCTCTGTAATAGCAGTACCAAGGATTCTGATTGAATCCCATCTATCCCATTCAGCTGGCACAACACTCAAGGAAAAGTTGTCTCAGCCATGATGTTCTGTGCCAGGGTTTATCACAGAGAACCCAAACATGAGTCAAATTCCTGAACTGTTAAGTACGTAGTGTGCAGCACGGCCCCTCAGTGACTGCAGACACCAACAGAGCTGCAGAAGCTACACTAAACGACAGATCCATTGGATTTAACAGTGAACGCTGAGCAGCAGTTGGTCTCTGGGAGAAGAACAAAACAAATAATAAAATACATAAGTTTTAATCTGGAGGATGAATTATATTTGCTGTTTTCAATTATAGCTGTGGCTTTAAACCATTTGCCCTGGATTTTACGTTCCTTAGGCAGATGCTCTCACTCAGGACATGCATGGTTTTTCCTCTCCTGGTACTTCTGTTAAGCCAGCAGTTCTCAGACCTTTTAGACCTGACCCAGTTCTTTGTTTTCCATAGCAGTTGGGTCCTATGGTATGTGTAATGAGTGTGAAGCTTGCTTTCTCCTGGGGACCATGCCCCACCGTTGTGGGCTGGAGGCAGACCCCCAACGGCTGGAGAGGGCAGGGCTTGCATGATCTGGGGGATGTCTTCACTGGAGAAGAAGCTGAGGGGAGACCTCATTGCTCTCTGCAGCTCCCTGAAAGGAGGTTGTAGTGAGGTGGGTGCTGGTCTCTTCCCCAAGGTAACAAGTGGTGGAACAAGAGAAAATGGCCTCAAGTTGCGCCAGGGAGGTTTAGATTGGATATGAGGAAAAATTTCCTCACAGAAGGGATTTTTGAGCACTGGCAGAGGCTGCTTAGTGCAGTGGTGGAGTCACCATCTCTGGAGGTGTTTAAACGACAGGCAGGTGAGGTGCTCTGGGATATGGTTCAGTGGTGGACAAGTATGGGTGGACTCCATCTCAAAGCTATTTTCCAACAAAAAGATTCCATGATTCCGTCACCTGCAGGCCCTTATCAGAGATAGTCTTCTGTTATTAGCAAGAGCTGATGTCTGCGCTCCAAATCCCCTCTGGCTGTTGACCCTTTCAGTTGTGTTGACCGGCATCTGAGCTTTGTGTAACACTGCAATCTCAGGGCCAAGCTGCCTTTTTTCTCACACCTCTTTCTTTTTCTGTAGTCCCATGAAAGAGTGAGCAAGCGGCTGCACCAGCGGTTCCAGGCCTGGGTGGACAAATGGACCAAGGAGCACGTGCCCCGCGAAATGGCAGCCGAGACAAACAAGTGGCTGATGGGCGAAGGGTTGGAGGGCTTGGTGCCCTGCACCACCACCTGCGACACAGAGACCCTGCACTTTGTCAGCATTAACAAGTACCGCGTCAAATACGGCATGATATTCAAGACGCCGTAGAACTGCCTCAGGGCGAGGGAAGAGCCTGGGCGATGTGTGTGTGTGTGCGCGCATCAAGGAGAGGAGGAGGATCCCTTCCTCCCCACTCCGTGTATCGCCGTAACATGGCCACTTGACTAGTGCGTGGCTGGTACAGCCTGTCACCAGCGGGATTCCCTGCAGCGACGCGGATCGCCGCCAGCCCTTTGACATCGGCACGCGTCCCCGGAGGGTGGGAAGGACCGTTCTCTGAACTGAGCCATCCCAGAGAAACACAACGAGCTTGTACACACCAGCAGTGTTGAGGCCCTGAGCAGCAGGGGAAGAGAACCGCAGGATCACCAGACCACTTGGATGTGTCCTGAAATCCCCAGGTGCCTGTCGCGACCAGATTCTCCTCCCTGGACGGGCTGCTGTGCAGGGCGGTGGGGCAGCCCATGGCCAGCTGACGGAGCAGACCCTTGGCTCCTCTCTCCTCCCTTCCAGGCTGGACTTGCCCCGTGCGGATCGGTCTGTCCTTTCTAGTGCCAGTGGAACTGTTGATTTCTTTTTTTTTTTTTTTGTACCTGCTTGTTTACTAGTCTCTCCTAGTGCCATGCACCAGCTCTTCACAACATGTACGTACACACACACAACAGAACAACACGATTTTAACATGTTCCCCTCCCTTTTTTTGTAAATAAATGTACAAATTGTCGATTTTTTTTTGTTTTTTTTTTCCCTCCTGTTTTGTTTGGGTTTTTTATTAAAGGAAGTATGCTTGATGTGCTAGCATAACTGTACTAGCTTCTTGTGTACCATAGTACCAGGTGGCTTGAGAATTAGTACCGACAGACAGACCGGCGGAGACATTTATTACACTTTTTACCAAAGGGAGTTATCATTGTAGTGCTTTTGTGTGGAAACTTTTTCTCCTTTTTTTGTAAATAAAAACCAATGTCTTTGTTCTTAACTGGAGGAAGACACTCGCTCACCCACAGCCTTGTTCCTGGTCTGAAGGGCACCGTGCAGCATGCAGTTTTGGGGAGGGGGCAGGGGTGTATCCGACCACTTTTAGGATTGGTTTCACAGTCTGAGAGGAAAAACTGGAAGCAGCGTGTGTGTGTTTTGTGGTTGATGACCAAGATACAAGCAGCCTGTCAAGATATATAAATATATAGTATATAATTGTTAATTTTTGTTTTTCCTGGTGGGTAATTTTTATCCACCTTGTCTTCCAGCTCCAAGGACCTTCGCTTTTGGGAAGTGTTGCTGAGCTACTTAGCTGAGGTTGATTGTGCTCATATCTTCTTTTTTTTTCCTTCTCAGTATTGGAGAAAACATCATCGGAAGTTACCAAACCAGTGTTGGACAGAGCTGCTCTGCATGTGTGTTTGTGTGGTGTGCGTGCGTGCGAGAGAAGAGGGCGACAGGCGGGGGTGGGTCTTGGCGCATTTCACTTGTGAAATCCACATATGGGATATATATTTTTTTAAGTAGAGAAGTTTAGTGCTGGCAGATATTTAAAACACGGGAAATTTCTGATTTTAACAATAAAGAAGTCGGCACAGACTTCGTAAGCCACGACAGCCACAACTGCACTGTCTCTCCTCCTCAAAGGAGGCAGCTTTCCTTGCACAAACCCATGCTGCCAGTCCTAAGCACCTGAAACAGCTTCCATCGTCCTTGGCTGAGGAGCTTTGCCGCTCCTTAAACCTTTCCCAGGGATTTAGTATTTTTCCAAGATGGCAGGTTCTCTCCTGGCACCAGAGCTCCCCTCCCTTCTGCAGGCAGGGAGCTGGGAGCAGGCTCCGAGAGGGGTATGCGCCTTGCTGGGCCTTCTGCAGCCAGGAGAGCCGGGGTGCAAGCCTGCACTCCTTGGCAGCCAGTTCTTGAACCAGAGCCTCCTGTGGAGAGAGGGAAAGGGAAGGCAGAGCCCAGTGAGGAATACTCACAGTTTGCCAGCAATAAGTCACCCGTCTCCTTTCCTCCTTTGCTTTTACCAAGCAGGACGGGACGCTGCGTGTCCTCTTTCACTTCAACGGTCTCACGTGTGCTGCCCCTCTCTCTGTTTCCCCCATTTATTTTTCCTGTTGTATTCTCAAGGTAATCTGGAAGCGAAAATCTGGGGTGATTTAGACTTTTTGATCAGCTTGAAAGTAGCTGGTGCTGCTTGGTGGGTGTCTTGTCCCAGGAGCTGTGCCTGTATGTCACTGAGTGCACGGGGGCTGGTGCCGATCCTGGGATACGCTGTGGAGACCTTAGCCTCTGCCATCCCAGCTCCACTCCCTGCCTGTACAATAGCAGAGGGTTTGGGGTTTTTTTTTCCTTTTTTTATTTGAACTCGATTTTTGTATTCTGTAATGTGATCCTGGCCCACAACCCATGTGATTTCTATCCGAATGTTGTAAACTTGACTGTAGTGCAGTATTTCCATTAAAATATCAGGGCTAATTCTTGCCTTATGCATTATTCTTCCTTCCTGACTGTACACAGTGAAAGTTTTGGGTGTTTTTGAGGGGAAAAAAAGGGGTCAAGGAGGATGAGAGGTGGGCGTGGAGTCACTTTGGCTAGAAGATTGAGATGTGAACACGAGCTACGGCTTGGGTTTTGTAGAATCAGGGAGTGATTTGGGTTGGAAGGGAC
Source organism: Clamator glandarius (assembly GCA_033459285.1). NCBI lineage: Eukaryota > Metazoa > Chordata > Aves > Cuculiformes > Cuculidae > Clamator > Clamator glandarius. The sequence continues at coordinate 790,942 of JAUNZM010000115.1, read as the reverse complement.
CTTAAAGCCCATCCAGTTCTAATCCCCATGGGCAGGGACACCTCCCACTGGATCAGGTTGCTCCAAGCCCCATCCAGCTGGGCCTTGAACCCTTCCAGGGATGGGGCAGCCTGGGCCAGGGCCTCCTCACCCTCACAGGAAAACATTTCTCCCTAAGATTTCGCCTCCATCTCCCCTCTTTCAGCTCAAAACCAAACCGTTTCTTCCTAACCGCTCACCTAAGTCTTCCTCTTCCCTGTTTAAAGCCGTTCCCCCTCCTCTCCCCGCCTTTCCCGGCCCCGCGATCCGCTCGCACCGAGGCTGCGCGGAGCCGCCCGCCTCATGGCCGCCCCCGGGCACCGGCGATCGGCGCTGGAGAGGGGGGAGAAGTTCCTCTCCGAGCTCTACTTCACCGACTGCAACCTGCGCGGCAGGTGGGGCGGCGGGAGGGGTCCCTGCCCTGGGCACTGGGAGCTCGATGTGGGGTCCCTGCTCTTGGGGCACCGGCGGCTCCATGCGGGGTCCCTCTCCTCCAACACTGAGGCCTCGGTGTGGGGTCCCTGCCCTCAACATCAGGGTCTCCATGCGGGGTCCCTCTCCTCCAACACTGAGGTCTCGGTGTGGGGTCCCTGCCCTCAACATCAGGGTCTCCATGCGGGGTCCCTCTCCTCCAACACTGAGGTCTCGGTGTGGGGTCCCTGCCCTCAACATCAGGGTCTCCATGCGGGGTCCCTCTCCTCCAACACTGAGGTCTCGGTGTGGGGTCCCTGCCCTCAACATCAGGGTCTCCATGCGGGGTCCCTCTCCTCCAACACTGAGGTCTCGGTGTGGGGTCCCTGCCCTCAACATCAGGGTCTCCATGCGGGGTCCCTCTCCTCCAGCACTGAGGCCTCGGTGTGGGGTCCCTGCCCTCAACATCAGGGTCTCCATGCGGGGTCCCTCTCCTCCAAAACTGAGGCCTCGGTGTGGGGTCCCTGCCCTCAACATCAGGGTCTCCATGCGGGGTCCCTCTCCTCCAAAACTGAGGCCTCGGTGTGGGGTCCCTGCCCTCAACATCAGGGTCTCCATGCGGGGTCCCTCTCCTCCAACACTGAGGTCTCGGTGTGGGGTCCCTGCCCTCAACATCAGGGTCTCCATGCGGGGTCCCTCTCCTCCAACACTGAGGTCTCGGTGTGGGGTCCCTGCCCTCAACATCAGGGTCTCCATGCGGGGTCCCTCTCCTCCAACACTGAGGTCTCGGTGTGGGGTCCCTGCCCTCAACATCAGGGTCTCCATGCGGGGTCCCTCTCCTCCAACACTGAGGTCTCGGTAGGGGGTCCCTGCCCTCAACACTGAGGTCTCCATGCGGGGTCCCTCTCCTCCAAAACTGAGGTCTCCTTGCGGGGTCCCTGTCTTTGGGCATGAGGGTCTCGGTGTGGGGTCCCTGGCCTTGAGACATGACGGGGGGTCGCCTTGTGGGGTCCTTGCCCTCCAGCATTGAGGTCTCCATGTGGGATCCCTGTCTTTGGGCACCAGGGTCTCTATGTGGGGTCCGTGTCCTCCAATACTGGGGTCTCCATGTGGGATCCCTGTCTTTGGGCACCAGGGTCTCTATGTGGGGTCCATGTCCTCCAATACTGGGGTCTCCTTGCGGGGTCCCTGCCCTTGACACTGGGGTCTTGGGTGTGTGGTCCCTGCCCTCGACAGTAGGGTCTCCATGCTGGGTCCCTTCCCTCCAACACTGAGGTCTCCTTGTGGGGTCTCTGCCCTCCACACTGGCATCTCCATGTGGGGTCTCTGCCCTCCAGCACCACGGTCTCCGTGTGAGATCTCTGTCCTCAACACTGGGGTCTCCATGCGAGGTCCCTGTCCTTGGGCACCAGGGTCTCCGTGCGGGGTCTCTGCCCCCCAACACCAGGGTCTTCATGGAGGGTCCCTACTCTTGGGCACCAGGATCTCCTGTGTTAGTGTCCCTGCCCTCTTGTCCCTGCTGTCTTCAGGATCTCCTGTGTGGGTGTCCCTGCCCTCGGACTCCGCTGTCCCCAGGGCTCGGTGCCCTCTGTCAGCACGCACAGCCCTGCCCCTGGGCGTCTCTGCCCCCCTGCCCTCCTCGATGGGACACGGCCGGGCCCCTCCTCCGACGGGCCCCTTCATTGTGTAGTGATAGGATGAGGGGGAATGGTTTTCAACTGGAAAGGGGGAAGATTGAGATTAGACATTAGAAAGAAATTCTTTAAGATTTGGATGGGGAGGCACAGGCCCAGGTTGCCCACAGCAGTGGTGGCTGCCCCTTCCCTGGAGGTGTTCAAGGCTGTACTGGATGGGGCTTTGAGCAACCTGATCCGGTGGAAGATGTCCCTGCTCCTGTTAGGGGTATTGGAACTGGATGGGCTTTGAAGTCTCTTCTAACTCAAACCATTCCACAATTCTGTTATGACAAATCATAGAGTGGTTTGGATCAGAAGGGACCTTAAAAGCCCCTCCAGTTCCAACCTCCTCTGTGTCAGTTGATGTGAGGGTGTTAAGTGGTAGCAGCATGATAAAACCATGTTGGGAGAGCGGGGTGGTCTCTATCCTCCTGTGCCAGGCTGGTTCCTGCTGCTTTTGCCTTGTTAATCATGTCCTGGCCATCTCTGACCACAGGCTCTTCGGAGATCACTGCCCACTGGCATCGCTTTCCTGCTTCCAGACCCCACGGCGCATTCCCTATGATGAGGCCATCAGGCAGGAGTTCAGACCGGCTAAAGTGGGAGACTCCTTCGGGCCCACGTGAGTACCAGGTTTGGTGGTGCCATGAGTGCGGTGGGTGTGGAGCTTGTGTGTCAGATTTACTCTTATGTGTGACTCCTCACAAGCTCTTGGTAGTGAAGAAACCCTCTTGTGTGCTTTAGAATCATTGAATGGTTTGGGTTGGAAGGGACCTTAAAGCCTATATAGTCCCAACTCCCTGCCACGGGCAGGGACACCTCCCACTGGATCAGGCTGATCAAAGCCCCATCCAGCCTGACCTTGAACACCTCCAGGGATGGAGCAGCCAACACTGCTCTGAGCAACCTGGGCCAGGGCCTCCCCACCATCACAGGAAAACATTTCTTCCTAGGATCTCATCTCAATCTCCCCTCTTTCAGCTGAAAACCATTTCCCTTTGTCCTATCCCTGCACTCCCTGATCAAGAGCCCCTCCCCAGCTTTCCATTACTGGAAGCTGCTCTAAGGTCTCCCCAGAGCCTTCTCTTCTCACAGAATAATAACCAGAATAACCAGGTTGGAAGAGACCCACCGGATCGTCGAGTCCAACCATTCCCACCAGTCCCTAAATCATGCCCCTAAGTACTTCATCCACCCTAACCTTAAACACCTCCAGGGACGGTGACTCAATCACCTCCCTGGGCAGACTGTTCCAATGCCTAAGCACCCTCTCTGTGAAGAATTTTTTCCTAATCTCAAGCCTAAATCTCCCCTGGCGGAGCTTGAGGCCATTCCCTCTCGTCCTGTCCCCTGTCACTTGGGAGAAGAGGCCAGCACCCTCCTCTCCACAACCTCCCTTCAGGTAGTTGTAGAGAGTAATAAGGTCTCCCCTCAGCCTCCTCTTCTCCAGGCTGAACAACCCCAGCTCTCTCAGCCGCTTCTCATAAGATTTTTTCTCCAGCCCCTTCACCAGCTTTGTTGCTCTTCTCTGGACTCGCTCCAGAGCCTCAACATCCTTCTTGTGAGGGGCCCAGAACTGAACACAGTACTCGAGGTGCGGTCTCACTAGTGCAGAGTACAGAGCGGGAATAACCTCCCTGGACCTGCTGGTCACACCGTTCCTGATACAAGCCAAGATGCCATTGGCCTTCTTGGCCACCTGGGCCACTGCTGGCTCATGTTCAGTCGGTTGTCAACCAACACCCCCAGGTCCTTCTCCTCCTGGCAGCTTTCCAGCCAGGCTTCTCCTAGTTTGTACCTCTGCTTAGGGTTGTTGTGCCCCAAGTGCAGGACCCGGCATTTGGCCTTGTTAAACCTCATGCCGTTGGTCTCAGCCCAGCAGTCCAGCCTGTTCAGATCCCTTTGCAGAGTCTCCCTACCCTCCAGCAGATCCACACTTCCACCCAGCTTGGTGTCATCTGCAAACTTGCTAAGGGAGCGCTCAATGCCAGGCTCAATGACCCCAACTCTTTCAGCCTGTCCTCAGATGGGAGGTGCTCCAGCCCTTCAATCATCTTCGTGAAAGAATGACCTTCCACCTTGAGGTGAAGGGTGTCTGCCCAGAAGCCCTCAGGAGATCTCCTGAGAAAACAGACCAAGATGTGAGAGCTCATGTTTGTAGTCATGGTTGAGACCCTGGTGCTTGCTTCTGTGTGGGATCCGTGTGCTTGTCTGGGCTGGGAGAAGACTGATGTTCTCCTGGCAGTGGTCAACTCCCCCTCTTTCTCCGGGTGGCAGCAGAGGCTGGGTTGGGGCCAGCACCACAGGGTTTGTATGCTGGTTTGTGTGCTGCCTTCTGATCTTCCTTGACCCTTGGGTCTGCTGTGCCTCCTCACAAGCTGGCCCTAGGGGTTAAGGGCCGTGAAAAGAGGGGTCACAGGTCCAAGTGTGTTGATAAACTGCCATGCCCCAGGTCCTGGTATCCCATGGTTTCCTCTGGGTTGCTGTAGGGGATGGAAGAGCAGTTTTCCAGTCCCTGTCAGCTTGAAAGAGAAGATCACCCTACTCAGCTTAGCTTTGAACTTGCTGTTGAATCTCTGACTCTCAAACGACTGACAACAGCGGTTGGGGCAAGGTAGAAGTTTCTTTTGGTGAAAGTGACCCATCAGGTCAGCAGCTGATGGGAAAGGGAATTCCTAGTGCATTTAACCAGTGCAGAACAAGGCTGGCGCAAGCAGGCACTGCACGCTGCTTAATCTGACAGTGCATCACAGCACAGGGAGCCACCTCCGGACTCTGTGGTGTTTGGAGCTTTGGTCTGTATGGACAGGTAGCATTATCACGTCTGAGCACACCGAACTTGTGCCCCTGCTTGTCTTTTCCCACAGAGGCTCCGAGGAAGCATGGTTTCTCTCACAGGGAGCTGAGGTTGCTGCCTGCTCTCTTCCAGGTGGGAGACGTGCTGGTTTAAGGTGGAGCTGAGCGTCCCCCTGGCGTGGGCAGGGCAGGAGGTGCACTTCATCTGGGAGAGCGATGGGGAGGGCATGGTGTGGCGAGACGCCCAGACTGTGCAGGTAAGGAGGTGTGGATCAGTGCTAGCCCTGCTGGGTCTCTGCTACATGCAGAGCAGTTATCGCCCTTACCCTCTGCAGCGGGACAGTAGAAGAAACCCTCCTGTTTGTTACACACTCTGCAGAGGAATGTCTACGTGTGCTGAGGGGCATAAAACAACATGGGGACCAACAGGAGAGAACCAAGAACAAGCAGAGGTCCAGACAGAGTGGTCAGGAATTAAAACAGAAGGAGATTATGCCATTGTGGAGTTGTTTAGCCTCAAGTGCTGATGTCTCAGGCACTAGGAGAGCTGTCTCTAAACAGAGGCAGGCCTGCTGTGCAGAGAGGGGTAGTGTTTGTGCAGAGTCTGGTACATGGAGTGGGACAGAGGGCTACTCTTGTGGTTTCCCTGCTGTGCTGGTGGACCACAGCAGGTCTGTGAACCCCTTCCAAAGTTTAGTCCCTGCTCCCTGGTGGGTTTGAGTCATATTTTCTAGAGGTTGCCCCCTGCTAGGAGTTAAAACTCTGGTCTGCAAACCGATAACAGCTGAAAATTCCTTGCTTAGGTGTTAGCAAATCTGCCTTGGAAGAAGGGCCTGCAAGTGCTGGGCCCTAGATGTGAGTCTCCGCTGCTCTCAAGAGCAGTGGGACAGACTCTGGTCTCACACGTCAGCTTCAGTCCTGCTTTGGGGTGGGACAGTGATTCAAGGTCATCTTTTGCAGCCCTGCCTGCTCTGTGGTGGTATTGTTAAGGTTTGTGGAGAGCATATCAGTGCCGTTTGGTTCTCCCATTGGAAAACGACTCCAAAGTCTCCTTACTCTGCTGGGTGGAAGTTTCATTTCCAACCTAAGCTTATTCCTCACCATGGACCTCTGAAAACACATGTTAATATGCCATTTCCTCTTGCAGGGTTTAACTAAGGAAGGTGAGAAGACCAGCTACATCCTCACAAGCAGCCTGAAAGAGACAGAGCCCCACAGGTGGGTGGCCAGCCCAGATAGAGCCCCGGCTGCCACGGGGAGCCAAGAGCCTGGGGTTGGGCACCCTTGTCTGCATCCAGGTGCTCTTGGAACTACCTGGCAACAAGGGGCTCTACCCATTGCTCAGGTTGGGCTGGTCCCACCACAGGGAGAGGAATGGGCTTTCCCAGCTGATGGCTCGTGATCTGCTCCCTAATGGTCTCTCTTTTGCTCTCCAGCCTCACGCTGTACGTGGAGCTGGCCTGCAACGGTCTCTTTGGGGCCGGCAAGGGCAGCTTGATCGCCCCTCCAGACCCTGACAGGAGGTTCACCCTCAGCAAGGCTGAGCTGGTCGTCTTCAACAGGGATGTTTATGAACTGCTGATGGATCTGGAAATACTGCTGGACATGGCCAAGGTCTGCAAGCTCCTCTTCCACTTAACCTTTCCACCTCCTTCCACAACTTCATTTTATCTCCTCCCAGCCTTCCATGACCTATCTCCTTCCACCAGGAGGCCCTGGAGGAGCAAATGTTTACTCCTGCTGTTTTAGCATAAATGACCTTGACTAGAGTAGGAGGGAGTAGAAGGCTCTGGGGAGGTCTTAGAGCAGCCTGTCAGTACTGAAAGGGGCTACAGGAAACCTGGGGAGGGGCTCTTGATCATGAAGTGCAGGGATAGAACAGAGGAGAAGGGTTTTAAGCTGAAAGAGGGGAGATTGAGATGAGATCTCAGAAATAAATGTTTTCCTGTGAGGATGAGGAGGCCCTGGCCCAGGCTGCCCAGAGCAGTGGTGGCTGCCCCATCCCTGAAGGGGTTCAAGGCCAGGCTGGACAGGGCTTGGAGCAACCTGAGCAACCTGATGCAGTGGGAGGTGTCCCTGCCCATGGCAGGGGGTGGGACTATATGGGCTTTAAGGTCCCTTCCAATCCAATGTTCAATGATTCTGTGAAAACTGAAAAAAGAGAAGCCACAAGTGTTTATTCATCTACTTTCTGCTCCAAGGCAGGATCTGTTAGACCAGAGCGCCCTGGGATGAGTGTGTCTGTAACCTGGCTTTAGAAGGCACGTGAGCAAAGGCATAAGGTTTTGTTTGTGAAGGAGGGACACAGTGTTTACCCCTAGTGGAGTCAGATGTTGGAAGGAAGGAGCAGGTTCTCCCTGAGGCAGGTGGCATCCCAGGTGATACAGAGAGCTGTGCTGAGCTCAGAATCTCACTCCCAACTCCAGCTCCTCGGGGAAGAAAACCAGAGGAGTTTCCAGGCCTTGTACACTGCCAACCAGATGATCAACGTGTGCGACGTTATGGACCCCTCCACCTTCCCTGCTGCTCGTGACCTGGCTGCAGCGATCTTCAACCAGAGGAACGGCGAGAGCCAGCACACCATCCATGCCGTGGGTCACTGCCACATTGATTCTGGTGAGAGCAGCACAGTGTTCCCTTTCTGCTGATGGCCAGGGTGTGCTGCCCGAGGAGAGATCTGCCTGCCCTGGGGCTCCAGGCACTGGGTAGCCCTGAGGAAAGGGAAAGGGACCTCTGCTGGTCTGGAACTGAAGCAGGGCAACTGGTGATGGGGGGTAGATTACAGACTGCTGTCTTCCACCTGTTGGACTTCACCCCTTAATTTCCAGTCCCTGGAAGGGCTTTGATCACAACAGAAAGGCAGCAGGAAATGTGGGATGAAGAGGACCCAGCATGCGTTGCTGTCAGCAACGCTGCTGTCAAAGGACAGTGTTTTGCCATTGCTTTTTCCTGGCTGATCTCTGAAAGGCAGCACAGCTCCTTTGCCAGAGGAGCTTGTGCACAAGAAGGATGTTGAGGCTCTGGAGCGAGTCCAGAGAAGAGCAACAAAGCTGGTGAAGGGGCTGGAGAACAGGCCTTATGAGGAGCGGCTGAGAGAGCTGGGGGTGTTTAGCCTGGAGAAGAGGAGGCTGAGGGGAGACCTCATTGCTCTCTCCAACTACCTGAAAGGAGGTTGTGGAGAGGAGGGAGCTGGGCTCTTCTCCCAAGTGACAGGGGACAGGACAAGAGGGAACAGCCTCAAGCTCCACCAGGGGAGGTTTAGGCTGAACATTAGGAAAAAATTTTTCACAGAAAGGGTCATTGGGCACTGGAACAGGCTGCCTGGGGAGTCAGTTGAGTCACCTTCCCTGGAGGTGTTTAAGGGACGGGTGGACGAGGCACTGAGGGACTTGGTTTAGTGATTGATAGGGATGGTTGGACCTGATGATCCAGTGGGTCTCTTCCAACCTGGTGATTCTATGATTGTACGTGGTAACCGCAGTGGGGCTGTGTCTGTCCCCACAGCCTGGCTGTGGCCGTATGAGGAGACCATCCGTAAGTGCGCTCGGAGCTGGGTCACGGTGATCCGTCTGATGGAGCGCAATCCGGAGCTCACCTTTGCCTGCTCCCAGGTGAGTGATCTCCCTCAGGAAGCTGTCCTGCTCGTTGCTAAAACATGACTCAAAATGAGATGGGGGCTGACTGGGAGAGCCCTGTGCAGCTGCAGAGAGGAGGGATGTTGATGTGGAGCGATGTGATGGGAGCTGAGGCTGATCTCTGTGCTCCGGCAGGCACAGCAGTTTGAGTGGGTGCGGAGCTGGTACCCTGGGCTTTACGTGCAGATTCAGGACTTCGTGGCAAAGGGGCAGTTCATTCCCGTTGGAGGCACCTGGGTGGAAATGGTGAGAAGCTTGGGGAGCCATCCCTCTGATACTGGATGGGGAGAGCAGAGCCTTTGCTGAGCCTGTCTGGTTGGTGATGATCTCCCGTCCCAGAAAACAGCAGGTGTGTCTGCATTGTGTAGCCTTGCAGAAATGCCATCCCTCTCCCAAATCATCCCATTCCCTGCGAAAGGAGCTTTGGTCTGAACTGGCTGAGCTCTGTTCTCACCCTCCTTGTGATCTGCTGGGTTGGGATGGTGGTGGGTGGGAATGGGGTGCTTGCAAGACCTCCCCTTCCCTGGTGCCCGACTTGCCATGGGGACTCCCTGTGCTTTCCCCCCAGGATGGGAACCTGCCCAGCGGGGAGTCCATGGTGCGACAGTTCCTGCAGGGACAGCGGTTCTTCCAGGAGCAGTTTGGCCAGATCTGTTCAGAGGTACTTACTCCTTTCCAGCTCAAATTCCTTGAGCACCATCTCCTTTCACCTCTTGCTGTGCATGAGGGTTTCTCGCTGGTTTGCCTTCCAGATATCACATTCAGGTGACTCACAGCAGCCTGTTTTCTGCAGCTAAAGCTGTGATGAGCGGAGATGTAATGCCCCAGCTATCCTGGCAGTTACCACAGCCCAGGCCTTGGTTGTATTGCCTGTAGATCCCTGGCAGGTCTCTAGAATTACTCCTTCTCCAGCACAGCTTCAGTTGTTCATGGCTTACACAGGCGTACTCTTCACTGTCTAAAAAAACTCGCTGAATGGCTAGGCCCAGAGAGTTGTGGTGAACGGAGCTAAATCCACTTGGCAGCTGGTCACAAGCAGTATCCCCAGGGCTCAATGTGAGGGTTGGTTCTGTTTAATCTATCCATGATCTGGAGGAGGAGATCAAATGCTCAGTTTGCAGATGACACCAAGCTGTGCAGAGTGTCGATCTGCTCGAGGATAGGAAGGCTCTGCAGAGAGATCTGGCCAGGCTGGATCTATTCTTCAAGGCCAGTGGGATGAAGGTCAACAAGGCCAAGTGCCAGGTCCTGCACAACAATCCCATACAACCCTCCAGGCTGGGGGAAGAGGGGCTGGAAATCTGCTTGGTAGAAAGGGACCTGGTGGGCAAGAAGGCCAACAGCATCCTGGCTTGGGTCAGCCATGGAGTGGCCAGCAGGAGCAGGGCAGGGATCAACCCCCTGGACTCAGTGCTGATAAGGCTGCACCTCGAATCCTGGGTTCAGTTTTGAGCCCCTCAGTATAAGAAAGACCTTGAGGGGCTGGAGCGCATCCAGAGAAGGGAAAGGAGCTGGGGAAGGGTCTGAAGCCCAGGGGTTCTGGGAACAGCTGTGGGACCTGGAGCTGTTTAGCCTGGAGAAGAGGAGGCTGAGGGGAGGCCCCATCGCTCTCTGCAGCTCCTGGAAAGGAGGCTGGAGCGAGGTGGTTGCTGGTTTCTTCTCCCAAATAAGAAGGGATAGGATGAGAGGGAATGGCCTCAAGTTGCACCAGAGGAGGTTTAGATTGGATATTAGGAAAAAATTCTTTACTGAAAGAATGGTGAAGCCCTGGCAGAGGCTGCTCAGGTCAGTGATGGCGTCTCCATCCCTGGAGGGGTTCAAGAAGTGTATAGACATGGCACTTGGGGACATGGTTCAGTGGGTGGTGTTGGTCTGCCAGTATGACTGGATGACCTTAGAGGTCTTTTCCAACCTTAAGGGTTCTATAATTCTGCGAGCCTCTGCAAGAAAGGCTGAGAGCCTGACTACCAAGAAACCCTCCATGAGTGCAGGCTGTGATTTGTGGCCAGTGTGACTCATGTGTGTCTCTCTCCTGCTCCTGTCACCTCTGCTCCCAGTTCTGGCTGCCGGACACATTTGGATACTCAGCCCAGCTGCCCCAGCTGATGCGTGGCTGTGGGATCAGGCGGTTCCTCACACAGAAGCTCAGCTGGAATCTGGTGAACACTTTCCCGGTGAGCTGTGCTTCCCTTCTTCCCCAGGGGATGAACTTGGGGTTGCTGATTTCTGTCAGCAGGGCTGGACTTATTTGTTCCACAGGTCAAGCCAGTCCTTTAGCTCAGCCAACACAGGCTTTTCTTGCAGAAGCCACCAGTTTGTGGCAGTAGCAATGTCCTGTTAGGCTTTAGAGGAAAGGAAAGAGGATGGTTAGAGATCCCAGCTGGTCCCTGGCCTACAGACTCCTTCTGCTTCCAGTGGGAAGCTGTGACCCGCGTGCAGGTCTAGCAGACGGCAACCCAGCTGCTCCTCTGCTGTCCCCTGTTCTCGTGGCAATCCCCATCCTCGTATAACTGTCTCCTTTCACTGATCTGTCAGGGCATCCTGCAACCCCATGAAGAGAAAGAGAAGGCATGATTTGAATCCTCAAGGGGCTCTGAAGTCCCTGTCTCCCATGCACTTCCCTGGTGACAAAGGTGGTGGGTTTTGTGTTTGACAGGGCTTGCGAGCAGCCTTGGGCTTTTAGTGCACGAGTGCTATGTTGATGTGATTGAAGTGTCCCCTCCATGGGAAGAGATAAGCTCAGGAGTCTTGAAACACTGAGCTAAGACGAATTTGTGTCTTTCTAGTAGCATGACCAGGCGTTTCCTTTTGGGAACTCCTGGGAATAGTAGGGCTGTGCTTTAGCATTTTGGCACTGAGTGGGGGCTGTATGAGACACCACGCTTTCCTTTGGCTCCCCTCCAGCATCACACCTTTTTCTGGGAAGGCATTGATGGTTCCCAAGTCCTGACCCATTTCCCCCCGGGTGACTCCTATGGGATGCACGGGCGAGTGGAGGAGGTGAGTGAACTGCAGGGCCAGCTGCTCAGGGCCAGATCTGAGGCTCCTGGGAGAGAGCAATGCCTGGGAAGGGAGCGGAATCATTGCTGGACAAAGGCTGTTTGGGTACCTGACAATCATTTGCCTGCCTCCGAGTTGTCTCTGTGCACCACTTTGGGCTGGGAAAGAGGGGCAGGACTGGGCTTTGCATTCCAAAGACTTCCTTGGCTTCCTTGTGTGGAGCTGGGGCTGGGCACCAGGGGATTGCGGCTCTCCAAAATTCCTTCTAGATGCTGAAAACGGTGAAGAACAACAAGGACAAAGGACGCGTGAACCACAGCGTTCTCCTCTTCGGCTTTGGAGATGGAGGAGGGGGTCCCACGCAGAAGATGCTGGACAGGATGAAGAGAATGAGTGACACAGATGGGCTGCCAAAGTGAGAGGAGAACTCCCTCCTTGTGGAAGTGCTTGTTTTGAGCCAGGCCTGGCCTTCAGTGGTGTCAAAGGAAAGGATGCGCAAAGGAGGACAGGGAGCTGGGAAGGATTGTCAGGGAGACAGAGCCTCTCTGTCATCAAGGGTTGTGAGAACAGCTACACGGGGTGGCCTTGGGCTGCTCACAAGCCCTCGACTGAGCTGTGGGACAAATGACCAGCATGACAGTGGTGCCTGGGGAATGTCCCTGTCCCATGGCAGGCAGCAAGAGCAGTGTGGGGCTGAAGAGGGGTAGGAGGAGGTTGGGGAGAACACTGTGCATGTGGTTGCGTTGGGGTTCTGAGGCCTCAGTTCTGGGGATGTCACCTTTCTGGTCAGAATTCCCTGTTAGCTGTGTCCCAGGCTTCTCCTCTGTCTCATCGCAGCGTGTGCTTTTGTCCTCCTGCAGGGTTCAGATCTCCACTCCCGAACAACTCTTTTCCATCCTGGAGAAGGAGTCGTCACAGCTGCACACCTGGGTGGGAGAGCTCTTCCTCGAGCTGCACAATGGCACGTACACCACCCAAGCCCAGGTGACCGCACACACAAGATGGAGACAGCCTCATTCCCAGGGAGGGGGACCAGTATCCGTTCTCATGACACCTACAAAAAACAAACTGGAGCTGGTCTTTTGCTGCTGGCGTGAGAAATCCCCTCCTAGCTGCCAGTCTCCTGAGCATCCTGAGTCCAATGGCAGGAGGTTTAACGAGGCCAAATGCCGGGTCCTGCACTTGGGGCACAACAACCCTGTGCAGCTACAGACTAGAAGTCTGTCTGGAAAGCTGCCTGGAGGAGAAGGACCTGGGGGTGTTGGTTGACAGCGACTGAACATGAGCCAGCAGTGGCCCAGGTGGCCAAGAAGGCCAATGGCATCTTGGCTTATATCAGAAACGGTGTGGCCAGAAGGTCCAGGGAGGTTCGTCTCCCTCTGTACTCGGCACTGGTGAGACAGCTCCTCGAATCCTGTGTTCAGTTCTGGGTCTCTCACCACAAGAAGGATGTTGAGGCTCTGGGGCGAGTCCAGAGAAGAGCAACGAAGCTGGTGAGGGGGCTGGAGAACAGGCCTGATGAGAAACGGCTGAGAGAACTGGTGGTGTTTAGCCTGGAGAAGAGGAGGCTGAGAGGAGACCTCATTGCTCTCTCCAACTACCTGAAAGGAGGTTGTGGAGAGGAGGGAGCAGGGCTCTTCTCCCAAGTGACAGGGGACAGGACGAGAGGGAACGGCCTCAAGCTCCACCAGGGGAGGTTTAGGCTGAACATTAGGAAAAAATTTTTCACAGAAAGGATCATTGGGCACTGGCAGAGGCTGCCCAGGGAGGGGGTTGAGTCACCTTCCCCGGAGGTGTTTAAGGGACGGGTGGATGAGGCACTGAGGGACATGGTTTAGTGTTTGATAGGGATGGTTGGATCTGATGATCCAGTGGGTCTCTTCCAACCTGGTGATTCTATGATTCATCTTGTTTCTCTCCTTGCTTTGACCTTAGATAAAGAAGGGGAATCGTGAATGCGAGCGAATACTCCATGACGTGGAAGTGCTCAGCGCCTTGGCTGTGGCGCAGAGCAGCATGTTCCAGTATCCTGCCAGCCAGCTGCAGCGGCTCTGGAGGTGAGAGTGTGTGGTAGCGCTGATGGCGGGGAGGCTGGGGACTTCAACATGAGAATTGGCTGCTCTTGGGGTGCTGCTCCCCATTCCCAACTGCTCCTTGTCCCTGCCTGAGCCTGGACAGAAATCCTTGCTATCAGTTTCCCAAAATTAGCCTGGACGCGTTGAATGACAGTGGTGCAGGCAGTTATCAAGCAACTCAGATGGCGTGAGATGGTTACTTATTTGATGATGGAAGAGAGCCTCAAAGCCTCACTACTCTGCTGGCTGGAAGCTTCATTTCTGATCTAAGCTTATTGCTTGCCAGATTTGACTTGTCTGGACTTGTGCAACAATATGTCTGATAGCCAGAGGGATAAGAAAAGTAGCTCTTCCTCTCCATGGTTGTGGTTTACCAAGATGAGGATTGACAAGTCCTGATACAAAGGAATTTAAAGGAAGCTCTGGAAAAAAATCCTTTTCTCAAGTGTTTGTTAACGGGAAGATACAAAACAGTTATGAAGTCTGTCCATCTTGTAAATAGGGCTTGCTAAGCCAGAATAAATTTGGTGGTTTCTCCTGATCTCTGCTCTCTGCTTTAGGTTATTACTGCTCAACCAGTTCCATGACGTTTTGCCAGGCAGCTGCATCCAGCTCGTGGTTGAGGATGCCCTGCAGTACTACACAGGTGAGCAAGGAGTTTGGCTAGGAGGGCTCTTATCCATTGGAGCACACTGGGTCCTGCCTGGTTGGGCTGCCAAGTTTTGAATCTTGGACTTCATCTTTATCCTCATCCTTAGTTATTTGACTTCTTGGCTTGCTGCTGGCATGCCAAGAGACTCAGCAGAAGTTTCCTCCTGCCTGCTCACAGGCATTTGCAATAGCTTTGCTTTATTATAGCACCACAATTTTCCAGTTGAGCTGGCAAAGCTCATTGTAATCTTGCAATAACAAAGTTAAGAATCATTACAAACTTTAATTACTTACTAATAGATAATAATAATTAATGATAATTAGTATTTGAAGCTTGGAAGCAGCTAAAGTGTGTGTGTACACTGCACGGCAGTGACAGGAGTGCTCTGAGATGTGAGAAAAACCCTGCATGGATCCAACTCGGCCCTTTTTCTTGCTCAGAGATCCGCAGGGCTGGCGCTCAGCTGTGGGAGGATGCTGTGCAGTCCTTATGCAGGGAACTGCTGCAGCCCAAGGCTGAGAGTGCCGAGAGCACCCTCGTGTTGAACACTTTGCCCTGGGAACGGACCGAGGTGATCTCCAGGGCTGGGACAGACAGCTTGGGTATGTGTGGCTCGGGGGTTACTCCTGCATCAGAATTTCTTATGAGGCAGAGACAGCTAACAAAGAAATACTCTGCCTCTCCCTGCCCTGAGGAGGGTTTGGTGTCTTGTCATATCGCTACTTGGGACTTTATCCCATTTCAAGTTCATGGAATGGTTTGGGTTGGAAGGGATCTCAAAGCCCATCTAATTCTACCCACCCTGCCATGGGCAGGGACACCTCCCACTGCATCAGGTTGCTCCAAGCCCCATCCAGTCTGACCTTGAACACCTCCAGGGAGGGGGCAGCCACCGCTTCTCTGGGCAACCTTGACCAGGGCCTCCCCACCCTCACAGGAAAGCATTTCTTCCTCAGATCTCATCTCAATCTCCCCTCTTTCAGCTGAAAACCATCCCCTTCATGCTATCCCTGCACTCCCTGATCCAGAGCCCCTCCCCAGTCCGCAGCTTTCCTGGCCCCCCTTTCATTACTAGAAGCTGCTCTCAGGTCTCCCCGGAGCCTTCTCTTCTCCAGGCTGAGCAAGCCCAACTCTCAGCCTAGCCTCATATGGAAGGTGCTCCACCACTCAGTTGTCCCTAAACAGTGGATGAAGAAGAGAAGGGTGTGAAAGGAGGTGGTAGATCTGACATGAGAGCAGCAGGGCAGCACAGTGACTTCGGGTTAGGTCTGGGGCAGATGGAACAGAACCTCTTTGCTTTCCAGCACTAGTGACAGTCCCCAGCATGGGCTATGCTCTGTTGAGGGAGCCGCTGCTGCCCACTCAGCCTGTGGCAGTGAGGAAACAGGTAAGCCAACAGCAGTTGTCCTCAGAGATCTGCATCAGGGGCTGGGTGGGGAGATGTCCAGGGAATGCAGGGGCTGTGAGCACTGGACACAGCAAGTCCGCACACCACATTTGCACCTGGGGCACTGGGCTCCCACAGATGTGAGTCTGTGAAATCTGTTTCTGTCCTTTCCCTGAAGGAGGATGGCTCTATTGCCATGGAGAATGGGGTGATTGCAGTCTGCCTGGACACGATGGGACGCCTGACCTCGCTCCAGCTGGTGGGCTCTGAGAGGTAAGTCTGTCTCTTAGGTACTGGCGCCAGGCTCCTTAAACCGTTCTTGGGTCTTCGTCCCACTGTATGCCCTTCTCCACTGCCAGGTCTTCTTCTGCTCCTGTTTCTCTGTTCTACTTTGTTACAGAGAGTCAGTCCCTGATGGCTGCTATGCCAACCAATTTGCCCTCTTTGATGATATTCCCCTGTACTGGGATGCCTGGGACGTGATGGATTATCACTTGGAAACCAGGTAAAGGAGCAGAGCATGCAGTGCTCAGCTTTATCTTTACTCCGAGGTTCTTGTCTCCCCGTCAGTCCTAGCTGTATTGATAGCTCCACTGGAGCGTTCACTCTGGAGAAGGGAGTCCCTGCTCTGTGGGAGGCTGGAATGGGACTTGGGAACCTGGATCTTCCAGGGTGAGTCCAGGTCTGCCTTCGTCCTTTTTTCTAGGAAGCCAGTGACAACACTGCTGAAGCCTCTGGAAATCACCCTGGCTGGGGGCCTGCGGGGAAGTGCAAGCTTCTCTCTGCAAATCGGGAAAAGCAGCACTTTAAGGCAGGAGATCATCCTGGATGCTGCGTGCCCGTACCTCCGCTTCCTGACCCAGGTTTGGCCAGCGGCTGCGGCAAAGTGCAGACAGCTGAGGAGCTGAACCTCGCATCTGAATTGTGTTTCCCCTCCCGTTTCCATCCCTGGAGCCCCCTGCTCCCTGTCCCCATCTGCCTTAGGGGAAATCAGGCCAAGAGTGGGGATCCTGAGGGACGGGGGTGGAAGAGAAACATTTCAGTTCTTCTGTGTTCAGATTGTACTGCAGTTTTATTTCCCGTGGTCTGCAAGCTTGCTGCTGTGCACTGGGGAAGGATGAGTGCAGCCTCTGCGTGTCAGCTCCTTGTGGTAGTGCCTTTCTGTTACCACATCTAGGTTGAATGGAAAGAGGCTCACAAATTCCTGAAGGTAGAGTTCCCTGTGAAGGTCCGGAGCACAAATGCCACCTACGAGATCCAGTTTGGGCACCTGCAGCGGCCAACACACTGGAACACGTCCTGGGACTGGGCACGATTTGAGGTGAGAGGAAAGGAGGTCCCCTCCTCCCATGGTGGGGCCACATTAGCTCCCAGGCAGGAGCTCTGGGTGGTCAACGTGTCCTTCGATGCTGCCTGCAGGTGTGGACTCACAAGTGGCTGGATCTCTCCGAGCACGGCTTTGGGGTGGCGCTGCTGAATGACTGCAAATATGGGGCATCGGCCCACAGGAACGTCCTCAGCCTCTCGCTGTGAGTTAGGGCTGGCATGAGGGTTGGGGCACAGTGCTCACTTTGCCTCCTGAGTGTCTCTTGGAAGTCAAGGCAATGCCTGGTCCTAAATGATCTGCGTTAGTAAGGAAATAGTCTGGTATTAGTCTGAAAACTTTTGGCTGGCTTAATTACAATTGACTAAGATAATGTAATTGCTATGAATTATGCTCACAAATAGTGCAGGAGAGATCAGATCCACATTTACGCCAAGTAATTTGTGTGTAAAACAGCCCTCAGCCTAGAAGACTGAAGGACAGGTAAGGAACAGCTATGCTATGCTAAAAGAAATGGCATCATGAAGTTTTGCTCTATCAGCCACAAATTCACAGGAAAATACTCTTCAAAGGTCGATATAATTTCTGGGACACCTCGTCTAGGGTGTGTTTGCTGTTGCAAGAAACCAGCAGCATGTTGGCTTCCACCTCAGGAGCCATCCCCGAGGAAGCAGGAGATGGCAGATGTCCTGGCACAGCGCTCCTTGGGCTCGGCACTGGATGACTGAGCACGCTGCCAAGACACCATTCTCACCTACCTCTTGTTGCCTTAGGCTGAGAGCACCGAAGTCCCCAGATGCTACAGCAGACATTGGGCACCACCAGTTCACCTACGCTGTGATGCCTCACCAGGGTGAGTGAGGGGCAGAGCCCTGGGGGGACACGCAGGGAGGAGGATGCTCCAGTGAGCCTCGGGGTGGCACACCTGGCTGTGCCTGGCAGGCTAGCCAGACCTTTTTGCATTGCAGGTTCCTTCCAGGATGCTGGTGTGATCCAATGTGCCTACAACTTGAATTTCCCACTCCACGCGGTCCCAGCCAGCTCTGCTCAGTGCCCAGCCTGGAGCGCCTTTTCTCTCAGCTCACCTGCAGTCGTGCTAGAGGCCATCAAGCAAGTGAGTCCACAGGTGGAAGCGGTGAGGGAAGACAGGCTGCACTGTTGTTAATAATTCCTCATGTGGTTAACGATTCCTAATGTTTTTATGATTCTATAAGCCTGACACTGTTCTAGAAGCGTTTGGTCAATGCCCTCAGACACACGTTGTGAATGTTGGGTTTGTCCTGTGCAGGAACAGGAGCTGGACTTGATCCTTGGGGGGCCCTTCCAACTCAGGACATTCTGTGATTCTGTGTTAAGCACAGCTTGCTCTTTGCCCCACAATGGGTCAGGGGGAGGTTCAGCTGAGCAGAAACAAGGATCCCTTGGGCTTGCATGTCCTGCTAGCTGGGGACAAGGCGGGTTAGCAGCCCTCTGTGCCAGCCCCAGCAGGCACTCGCCCCAGGGATCGCAGCAGCAGCCACATGCCTGTGTGGGTAACTGCAGCCTCAGTTGTTAGCGCAGCACCACGGCAGGTCAGGAATGTGCATGCACCCCCAGCTGCAGTCGCGTGGGTCGGGCTGTACCCCAGGTGAAGGAGGGGATGTGCAGGTCTCACTCTGCTAAACTCCCTCCTGCGTTGTCCCCCGCCAAGGCCGAGGACAGACCTGATGCCCTGGTGGTTCGGCTGTACGAGGCGCACGGCAGCACAGTTGTCGCCTGGCTCCAGACCTCTCTCCCCATTAAGGAGGCCACGCTGTAAGTCCAAGCTGGAGGGCTGGGTGGCTGTGGGGATGGAGATTGGTTGCTGCAGCCTCACTCCTTGCTTTCTTCTTCAGCTGTGACCTCCTGGAACGGCCAGCTGCACAGGGCCACCTGCCGCTGGAGCAGCAGGGCCTGCGGCTTTCCTTGACACCCTTCCGTGTGATCTCCGTCCTCTTGGTCTTGAGGCAGTGACACCCTCTGTCACTCCTGCTGCTGCCACAACAACCTCGACCAACACTGTGAGCTCAAATCGCAGCCCGAGGCTTCTCCCATCCCAAGGTTGTGGTCCCAGGGAAGGGCAGAGCTTCCCCCTCGCCCCCCACCCAGCCAGTGGAGAGCAGCACTTGAGAACAACCATGTTCTTCGGGAAAGGAGGACGGTTACCCCTGCCCAACCAGGGCCCAAGGGAGGTCCCAACTAGCATGAATTAGGGTTGTCTGGCTCCACCTGGGCTCAGCTCCAGTTCCAGGGGCGGTTGGGGAGGAGCAGCTTTCCCCTATCTCAGCCTCGTGTCCAGACCCAAACAGCAACAAGCTGCAACAGGGCAGTGAATTTAAAGACATTCCCCTCTCCTATTGCCTCCCTCCTGCAGTGCCCTGGGGGAAGGGGAACACAAGTAAACAAGAACATTACAGAAGAACAAGCTCCAGCCTGGTTTCTTAGCTTATTTCCCTGTAACAGCACTGATCTGCCTCCTCCCAGGGGAGCTGCTGCTCTCTTGGTGTCCCCCTCACCAGGATTTTGCTCCTGGGACGAGTGAGGCAGAGCTTACCTTTATTGTGGGGGACAAGGTGGAGGGGAAGCCTGCTCTAGCCCATCTAGGGGAGAGGAGGGGGTGCAGGGGCATTATCCTTAGCGCAGAAAAGGTGTGCACAGCAATTTCTACACAAAATACTTTATTAGTCGGCTAAAAAGAGCAATCCAGGCAATAGGCAGAAAGGGGAGAGGGGAAGGAAGAGGGAATGCAGTTTTAGGTGGAGGGAGAGGTCAGAGGCCAGCAGAGTGTGTGGTCTGTGTCCCCTATTCCCCTCAGCTGCCTGGGGACAGCAGAGGGATGCTGGATAAACCAGCCCTATCACCTGGTCCAGCTTTTCCTTCCCAGAACATGGAAGCAGCAAGCAGGCATGAGTGCAGAGACTGAGCAACCTTGTTTCTCCTAGTGCTAACCCAGGCAGCCTCCCTGAGATGTTAGTGGCCCCCAGGCGGAGGGCAGCTCATGGCACTCACACAGCAAGGGCTGCTCCTGGAAGATGAAGAGAGAAACGAGAAGTCAAAGAGGGTGAGGGGGTGGCTGATTCCACCCTGTGAATCCCTACTGGCTTTTCTCCTGCCCTTTAGCATTCCCCTGGCAGGAAGGAACGCTCCCACAGCCCTAGCATTGTATTTGAAAGCCAGAGGGACTGCCAGCCTCACCTCGGCCCCTGCGGGCAGTTGTCCGGCAGCTTCTTTTGGCATTGACTGGCACCTCCGGCTGAGATGAGGCTGGAGCAGCAGTCGCTTTCCGCCTTCCACGAGCACGTCCCTTCCTCGGCCCTTCAGCCTCCTCCTCTGCGGCTGGCTTTGGAGGTTTTGCTGCAGCTCTGGAGCGCCGTTTCGAGGCACGCGTGGTGACCTGGGTGGACATCAGAGCCAGAGCTCAGCAGCAGAAGAGTGCTTGGACCACCAGCTGATAAGAACCTCAAGAGTTCCACTGTGAACCCAGGAGGAGCCTGAGGAGGGCAAGGGGAAAAGGAGAACGTCTAGACCCAGCAGGAGCTGCATCAATGACAACACTTCTTACCTTGGGGGTCAGTGCCTCGGGATCTGCCTTCAGCCGAGTGCGCTTCTTGCATGTCTGCCCTGTGTGAGAAGACGTGGCCAGGTCAGGTGGAGCAAGAAGGGCAGAGCACCTGCACCTCAGGACAGGCTGTGGCATAGCAGCCTCTTAGGGACGTGGTCCTGGATAATGTGTGAGCTGAGCACTGAGGAACTGGCACTAGGGTGGAGGAATGACTCAAGAGGACTCCTCCCTCCCAGCCCCAGGGAGAGCACAGCAGCAGCCCTTCCCGCTCCCAGCCTGGCAGGTGAGGAAGGGGACCCTGGAAAAGCCCCCTGTGGATACAAGAGCAGTGCCCCGTGCGCTGGTGGGAAGCCTTGGGGCTAGTGGGCTCTGTCCTCCAGTGCCACCGCGCTGTCACAGGCCGCTGGGTGCCCCAGCTAGAGGGGTTTGCTCCTGCCTTTGCTCAGGTATTGGCTTCCCAGGCTCCAGCCCACCCAGGGCAAGAGCAGACACTCACCTTTGGGAGCCATAGGACCAGGCTCTCCCTGCAAGGAAGGTGACAGAGGGTTGGCTGGAGCAGTCATTCTGCTGGCAGCAGAGTCCATGCCCTTTCTCCACCCTGCAGACAGGGCAATGATAGGGAAAAGACCACATTTCCCAGGGAAGCTGGGCTTGCTCTGCCTGCCCAGTGCCTCGAGTCCTGTCCTGTCAGCCCCTGCTCCTTCTGCAAAGCCCCACCGCAGCACCTCACTTGAGTATGGGGCACAGGAGATGGGAACCGGGCTGACGGCCCACCCAAGCCCCCATTCCCACCATCAACCCCTCTGCTCCAGGCTGCCTGCCATCCAATGGCCACCAGATGGAGGGTTCTTGTCACCCTCACATCCAAGCATCACAGCAGTCTGTTGGAGAGGGGTGCCCCCAGTGACACAGTGTAATGCTGGGAGGTCTTGAAAAGCAGAAAAGGAGCTGGTGTCTCCTGGGAGGAGCATTCACGGGGCACCCAGCCCCAGGCAGCGACCCCAGACTCCTACCTGGAACCATATGGTCCTGCCATTGCGGTCACGCAGGGAGTTCATGCCAGGTACCATGTAACACTGCAGCCAATTCTTGAAAGCAGCATAGTTATCCAAGTGATCCGGCTCAAGGAAGTTTTTCTCTGCAAAGGGAAGGACAGAAGTAGAGCGGAAGCAGTGACCATGGTGTTGGGGTGCCCTCCCAAGCCTTCTGCTTGCTGGGAATGCGAAGCCGAGGCCTCCTTACCAGCCCCAGCCATCCCTATTCTCCAGCTCCCTGTCCTATCACCTCACCCATTGCAATGACCTCCATGGGTACGGTGTGGCACAGCTCCAGGAGATCCGGGTTGTCCCGCTTCAGCTTCTTGCTCAGTGTCAGGGAGGCATTCTGCAAGGGTGGAGAAGAGCAGGGAGGTCACGAGCAGCCACTCTGCCCTCATTGGGGTATCTCCTCCCTAACAGCAGCCAAATTCCACATCTCTTGCCTTCTGGAGGATGAGCTGCCACATTCCCCACCAGCTGCTAGCCCATTGTAAGCTTTGAACGGCACATTAGCACCCAAGAACACAAGCACTTTGTAAAAATGGCTCTCAAGTCATACTGTTTTCATCCTCCTTTAAAACAGCCACCTTCTCTCCCCCAGGGGATCAAGATCAGCCTGCAGCCTTCCCCGGAAATTTGACACGTGCAAAGTGTTTCCCTCAGAGACTTCTTGGAGGCAGCAGTGTGGCATGTAGACACGTGCCAAGGGAGCTGTCACAGCTCGCCAGCCCAGCCACGCATGAACATGAGCAAGAGGCATGAGGTTACAGAATTGCTTTGCCCCATTTCCCACTCCATTGGAGGGGCAGATGTGCTCAGACATGGGTGTTTACAGCGAAGGATGGTAACATGCTCGAGGAGAATGATTCCATGCAGCAAGCAGTATAGTTGTGAAGGGAAAATGCCTGCTGTTGGGTTGGGAAGCACTTGGAGCAGCAAATACTCCCAACAGCCGAGTGGGCAGAGGCTGCGCAAGCTCTGCAAGGGCCTTGTGACAATGTTCCACCCCATCAGAGCGAGGAGACAAGCAGGACCTGAAACCGGCCCCAAACAAGTCCAGAACAGCAGCCCTGAACCAGAGCTTCGTGCCCAGCTAAACCCAAAGCAAAGCCAGAGCTGGCTGAGCCCAGGCTGGGGGCTGGAAGCAAACTGAACTACCTCCACCACTGCTGAACCCAAACCCAAATTGGGAACGCTTCTCAGCTCAGCCCGACTTCCTACACAGAAGGCACGAGGCTCCCAGGAGCTGCCAAGACATCCCTGCGGGGACATAGGATGATAAAATCCCTGGGATGGTCTCTGTCTGGAAAACTGCCCCTTCCTGAGCCTACGCCACCAGGCATTCCCCACCTTCTTTCTCTGCGCCTGCTCCTGATCCTTCAGGGCCTCCAGCACGGTCCGAGCTTTTTCAAAGGGAGGGATCTTCAACCTGAGAGAGTCCATCTGTGACACAGCAGCATGAACTTTTGCTTCCATCACTTGCCCATGTCTATGGGGCAGGAGGCCCAGCCAGCTTAGCCGAGGAGCCGTCAAGCTCCAGCAGACTCTTGGTGATCACACCTCCACAGCAGAGCAGTGGTGGCTCAGCCCACCTTACCTGTACAGGATCTCAGCGCGGAGATAATTCCCAATTCCATTGAAAAACTTTTGGTTCAAGAGGGCCTCACAGATAGGCTTGTCAAAAGCCTTGTCGTCTAGGTTCTTCAGCACATTCTCCCTATGAGAAAGCACGGAACGTTAGGAAGGTTCATGGGAAAAACACTCAGAATCCTGGAACGGTTTGGGTTAGAAGGGACCTCAAAGCCCATTCAGTTTCACCCCTTGCCATGGGCAGGGACACCTCCCACCGCATCAGGCTGCTCAAAGCCCCATCCAACCTGGCCTTGAACGCTCTTGGGGGGGCGACTTTCTCAACCGCCAGCACCCCAAGCCCTTCTCCTCAAGGCTGCTCCATTTTCTGTGCAGGAGCGGAGCGGGAAGGGCTCACCTGAAGTCCCGGTACTCGGTGATGACACAGGGCCCGCGGCCTGGCTGCCAGTGCGGGCCGAGCCGCCACGACCCGAAGCGGCGGGGATCGACGAAGCAGAGAGCGCGGGGCGGGAGCTCGCGGGTGCGCAGGACGAGGTGGGCATGGCGGGGGGGGCTGGCGGCGGGGCACAGCCGGAACGAGCCCGTCATGCCGAAACGGAACACGAGGTGCAGGGCGTCGGCGGCGTCGGGCCCGCTCGGGGCCAGCGTGAGCCGCAGCTCCTTGCCCCGCGCCGCCGCGCGCACGGCGAACGCCTCGTTGTTTAAGGGCACGGCGGGGCCGCGGGCCACGGCCGAGAGCGACACGGGGCCCGAGAACAGCAGCCCGGCGCACCGCGCGTTGATGTAGCGGCCGGCGAGGTGCAGCTCGGGGCACTCGGGCATCGCGGCGGCTCCGCGCGGCGCGGAAGCCGCTCCCTGGCCGCCCGCCGCAACAGCCGCGGGGGCGCGGAGCACGCCGCAGCCGACGTCAAGCCACGCCCCTGACGCTACGCCAGCCACAGTGCATGCAGGGAGCTGTAGTCCCGCTACGCCCTCGCCCCACTTCGCCACCGCCCGGCCGCAAAGCTTGTTGGGAACTGTAGTCTCGCCGCGGGCACCGCAGTGCACGGCGGGACGCCTCCGCCCGCTTCCCATGAGCCAGCAGTGGCCCAGGTGGCCAAGAAGGCCAAGGACATCTTGGCTTGGATCAGAAACGGTGTAACAAGCAGGTTCAGGGAGGTTGTTCTCTGTGATAGACAGGACCCTTTGTTCATCAAGTAGAAAGTTAAATAAGGAGGAAAGCTTGTGTACTGTGATAGATACGACCCTTTATCCATCAAGTAGTAAATCAAATGGGGAGGGGAGCTTGTGTAGATAACAAGAAACCACAAGACAGAAAACAGAGACAGTTTTGTGTTTGCCTAGGCGCAAATTGGGTTGTATAACCATATATGGATAAAGATTAAAGGACAGAATATATTTGTAGATAAGGGTAGTTGTGTCAAAATTGCCTTTTGCTAAAACTAATTGAACTACAGGAAACCAGGGAGTCGGGTATATGGAGGAATTCAGAGGGAGCTGCCGAAGTGTTGCAGCGAGCCTGGACACACAGATAAGAAGAACTGTCTAACTGGCGACACAGACGCAGAGAACCCCACGAACACGGAGATGGAAACATATAAAAGACTGAAGGGGGGGGGAAGTCGGTGTGAGCCGTTGGTGGAGCGTGGGCTCCCCGGCTGCACCCAGCGCTGTTTGCTTGTCATTGCTTGCTGTAATCAATAAACAATTAATTGATCCATAAAGGTCGAATCAAATTATTCACCTCAATTTATAACAATCTGGTGCCGTGACTCGGATCAGTGCAATCTGGTGGAAAGGCCTTTTCGGGGAGGCGCCCCACTGTTTAGACAGTGGCCCTGTTCAGGTGCTATTCCTCCGGAGCCCTGACCGACGAACCCAAAATTCAGTGGCAAGCAAAGAATAGCCGGCAACCCCTTAATCTTTGTGCACGAAGTCCCGGGCGAAGACACAGGGCTGTGTAAGTATATCTCGATAGTCCTCTGGGACCATTGAGGTGGCCCCGTCCAGGGAAGGACTGGGGACCGTCCGGTTGGGGTTGGGATCCCGGAGTGTGACAAGTGAGACGTCTCATTGCGAGACGAAGCGAGTGCAGACCCCTTAGTCGTGCGGTTCCCATACCCGGCGATGGGCTGGGCCACGAATTGGGGGAAGCGTTGCTGAGTGTGTGTGAAGGCATTCCGGAAGATGGGACAGGGGAAAAGCAAGCCCGCTGGTCCCATGGGTGGGGGAACCCGTGTAAAACTTCCCCAGGTACCTCCAGACAGTCCATTAGGATTAATGATTAAGTATTGGGATGATTTCCCCTCAAGGAAGGGAAAGGACAAGGTAAAAAAAAATTGTACATTATTGTATGGAAGAATGGGAGAGGAAGCAGATTAGAGGAGACCATCTGTATTGGCCAGTGTTTGGATCGTTTGAGGATTGGATATGCCAGGCCTTAAACATATATGTTAATTCTAAAGAGCCCTCCAAGTTAGAGGAGAGTGAATATGCCTCCCTCTGGATAACGGGAGAGACGAGGGTGAAACTTTTTTTCCTTAATACCAGAGGAAGAAAAAAAAAAAAAAAAATCAAAGGGGGGGGCCGAATTGTCCGACCTTTCCCCTCCACCGTATATACCCCCTCCCCCTCCACCACCCCTTCTCCCCCTCCTTCTCCCCCTCGCAACCTCTACCCCCCCCAATTCCGTTACCACCACCTCCTCCCCATAACCCCAACCCTTCTGCCCCTGTGCAGGACGTCCTAGGGGGAGATGAGTCAGATTCAGACTTCTCAGAAACCACCCGACGTGTTACTAGGAGTCAGTCTAGGAAAAGGCGAGAAGAATTGGGAATGTTTCCCCTCAGGGAGGCAGGGATGGGTATGGTTCCATACCCAAACGCAGGACAACAGGGACAACCGGCTTACATTTTAGGGATAGGGTATGTGGCTGTACCCTTGAATTTGGGGGACGTAAGAGAGTTCAAAAAGGAAATGGGAAACCTCTTGGAGGACCCCCTTGGGGTTGCAGAAAGAGTAGATCAGTTCCTGGGCCCAAATATCTATACCTGGGATGAGATGCAGTCTATTTTGAGTATATTGTTTACCTCGGAAGAGAGGAGGATGATTAGGACTGCAGGAATAAAGATATGGGTGGATATTCGAAAGAAGCTAAAAAAAAAACCAAAAAAACCCCAAAAAAATCAAAAAAAACCAAACTGAAAGACTGGCAAGGTAGAGGGTTGGATGAGTTATTACGAGAAGCACAAAAGGTATATGTTCGAAGGGAAGAGGAGAGCCATAAGAAACAAGTAAGAATGATGGTAGCAGCAGTCCGGGAAGGACAGATCGCTGCCCCTCCACTAAGGGGAACAGCTCCGAGTAAAAAGATGGATTCTGCAAAGCAAATGAACAGGAGAACAGAAGGGGATCGTATGTAGTAAAAAAGGGGAGTGCTGGCAAAAGATAGTGGATGAAAAGCAGTTTCATGAAGATTAGGAGGGGTCAGGGGCTCTACCTGCTGGGGACACAAGAGCGAACGGAGCCCTTGGTAAAGCTGAAAATAGGTCCCCAGCAACAAGAATATGAGTTCCTTGTGGACTCAGGGGCGGAAAGATCTACCGTGCAAACCCTTCCCCAAGGGTGCAGAATATCATCTGAAATGGTGCAGGTAGTCGGGGCAAAAGGGGAACCTTTTGGAGTACCTGTGATAAAAGATGTTTTTCTAGAAACTCACTCCAAAGTCGGAGTGGGATCATTGCTGCTGGTCCCAGAGGCAGATTATAACCTCCTCGGACGAGATTTGATGGTAGAATTGGGAATCGGGGTAGAAATAATTGAAAATAAACTGAGTGTTAAATTATGTCCCTTACGTGCCGTGGATGAAGCAAAAATAAATCCTGAAGTTTGGTACACCCCCACTACGGTGGGATGATTGGAAATTAAACCCTTTGAGGTGACTATTAGGAACCCTGAAATTCCTGTAAGAGTCAAGCAGTACCCCCTGTCCAATGAAAGAAGACAAGGATTAAAGCCCGAGATTGACAGGCTTTTAAAACAGGGATTGCTTTAACCATGCATGTCCCCTTTTAATACTCCCATTCTACCCATAAAAAAAAACAAACCAAAAAAAACCCAAAAAAAACCCCCAGATGGTAGTTATAGACTGGTACATGACTTAAGAGAAATCAACAAAAGGACTATTGAGAGATTTCCCGTGGTTGCCAACCCCTACACCCTCTTGAGTCAACTGGGACCTGAAAATCAGTGGTGTAGTGTAAAAAATTTTAAAAAATGCTTTTGGGGCTTGTCCCCTTAAAGAAATTTGCAGAGACTATTTTGCCTTTGAATGGGAGGATCCAGACACCCACAGGAAACAGCAGCTGAGGTGGACTGTGCTTCCTCAAGGGTTTACAGAATCCCCTAATTTATTTGGACAGGCTTTAAACCAAATTTTAGAGGGTTATACACTGGGTGAAGGAGCGGTTTTAGTTCAATATGTGGATGACTTGCTGGTCGCAGGGAAAGAGGAAGAAGTGGTGAGACAGGAAAGTATAAAACTGCTGAATTTCCTCAGCCTGAAAGGGCTGAAGGTGTCTAAATCTAAGCTGCAGTTTGTAGAAGAGGAAGTAAAGTATCTGGGGCACAGACTGACCAAGGGTACCAAGAAACTAGACCCCGAGAGGGTCCAAGGCATACTTTCACTTCAGGCTCCCCGGACCAAACGGCAGGTGAGGCAATTATTGGGCCTTTTCGGGTATTGTAGGCAGTGGATCGAAAATTGCAGTGGAAAAGTCAAATTTCTATATGACAAGTTGACCAAAAAAGGACTAATTAAATAGTCTCAGGAAGATGAAAAACAGCTAGAAGTCCTTAAAACCGAACTTGTCAATGCATCTGTCCTCAGTTTCCCAGACTTGAAAAGACCATTCTACCTATTTGCTAATGTAGATGAAGGGACTGCATATGGGGTTTTAGCCCAGGATTGGGCTGGAAGTAAAAAACCCATGGCTTATTTATCAAAGCTGTTGGACCCCGTTAGCCGGGGTTGGCCCACCTGCCTACAAGTAATAGTGGCAGCAGCCCTTCTGGTGGAAGAGGTGGGTAAAATCACATTCGGGAGTGACCTACGAGTCCTGTCCCCACACAATATAAGGGGAGTGTTACAGCAAAAGGCAGAGAAGTGGATCACAGACGCCAGACTTTTAAAGTATGAGGGCATTTTAATATCATCTCCTAAGTTAACAATAGAAACCACAGGTCTGCAAAATCCTGCTCAGTTTCTGTATGGGGAACCGATCACTGATTTAACCCATGATTGCCTCCAACAAAAAGAGGAACAAGCAAAGGTCCGACTGGATCTAGAAGAAGAGGAGCTGGAATTGGGAGACCGACTATTTGTAGATGGGTCCTCCCGAGTTGTAGAGGGTAGACGGAAATCTGGATATGCTGTAATAAATGGGAAAACCTTAGAGGTAATCGAGTTTGGTCCCCTGAGCCCCAGCTGGTCAGCCCAGGCATGTGAATTATATGCTGTACTTAGAGCCCTGGAGTTATTAAAAGGAAAGATGGGGACAGTTTATACAGATTCAAAGTATGCTTATGGCATAGTACACACCTTTGGCAAAATTTGGGAAGAGAGGAGGCTGATAAATTCCCAGGGAAAAGGGTTAATTCATGAGGAACTAATAAGAAAAATTTTACAGGCTCTTGGATACCCCAAAAGAATAGCAGTAGTACGCGTACGGGGACACCAATCAGGAATGGGGACCACTGTACGGGGAAATAACTTAGCTGATCACGAGGCCAAAAGAGCGGCATTACTGACCCTAAGGCATAGAGCTGTGGTTACAAGGAGGGAAGAATGCACCATCTGTGGAGCAGGTTTAGAAAAAGAACTGTGCCACTGGTGTTGGATAGCATTCGGGATAGACTCTGTAAGGTGTGCCTGTAAGAATCCCAAAGTAACCAAGTTGATGCTGGAAACCAAAATGTCTTGGGTAAAATGCTTACCACTGGCTTTATTAAACATCCGTACGCAGTCCCGGACAGATGTGGGAATTTCCCCCTTTGAAATGTTGTTTGGAACGCCTTATGATATTGAAGCCCCTGCTGATCATCCCTGTCTAGATAACTCTCAAATTAATACTTATATTATACAAATCATGAACAGGAGAAAAGAATTAAGAGAAAAGAGACTTTTGACACAAAGACCACCTCTGGACTTCGCAATACATAGGATTAAACCTGAGGACAAAGTGCTCATTAAATCATGGAAGGAAACCTCCCTAACACCTTGTCGGGAAGGCCCGTATGTTGTTTTGCTTACTACAGAAACTGCAATACGAACCGCTGAGAAGGAGTAGACCCACGCGAGCCGAGTCAAGGGACCAGTCACTGCAGATGACCACTGGAAAGTAACAAGTCATCCTGGGGACTCGAGGGTCATACTGAAGAAGAACTGATGAACTTAGTATTGGTAACACAAACAAATGAGAAGGGAGAGCAGGAAGAATACACGTATTCCCTTGTCAGCGACTACACAGTTGTTTGTGGGAAGTAGGGCTGGGGGTGTTACCCCTTTGTGTGTTTTGTCTGTAAAATTTGCCAAGAATGGTGGTGAGTCCATTGCTATTGGGGGAGGCCACCCACTGGGATTTGTAAGGGATGTTATAAGATTGAAAGGGACCTAACAGAGATTGCGTTAAGGCTAGGGGAATTGGCAGGAGAGTGGGCACGATTTGAGACTGGGGAGTGGTGGAAAACCTATACCAAAGGAATACACCCGGAGAATTTTTATTTCTACCCCAACGAACCCACTCCCTTTGTTGCCCAAATTATAAAAGAGTGCTGCCGGAGGATAGTAAGGGGAGTTTCGTGCGACTCACCCTTAGTAAAAAAAAAAAAAATAAGAATTGGGAGCAGTACAAGAAGAGGCAGGAGCAGAGAAATGCGCTTCCAGGCAAATACCACTGCTGCCGAGAAGATGGTGCACCCCGCAGCTCGAAGCACCCGAGTCGGCGGGCGAGGCAGAGGGGTAAGAACCATGAAAAGGAAGCCTCCCAGGACTGGGATACTGCTGAAACGCTCTGGCAACTGCCAACTGAGTACTAAACCCCTTAAAGAAATTAGTGTAACTACCTCTGGAGCACTGGGAGGGCAACGAAATCAGAAAAGGAAAAGAAAATCTCATTTATTTAACACAACAAGGCTAGGACTTCACCCTTTTTGGCAAATTAAAAGCCTTATGATATGTTATATTTTAAATGTGGGGCGGGCCTCTCAAACCTCACATCAGCCTTTTAAGTGGTCACTGACTCGAGTAGATGGCGTGGAAGTTCAGACCCAGATAACACCTGGACCTCCAAGCTTTAACCTGCAGTTATGTGCCTTGGCCCCTGTAAAACCTTGTTTGAATCTAAAGGGTTTTTGTGTGTGTCTGGCATCAAACCCTAGAGAAGGGTGTTGCAATTATCCTGGGAAATGTTTCTGTGGATGCTGGGGCTGCGAAGTTGTAGCTTTGGATTGGACACCGGCAAAAGATAAATTCCTTAGAGTATCCTGGGGACCTTATGGGTGTAGGCCCCCAAAGCGAGATACAAGTGGGGAATCATCGATTCGGGAAACTGCAACTTCATATACCTAAATATAACAAACCCGGCAGACCAGGGTTGGGTTGTAGGAAAAACTTGGGAGTTTCGGGTGTTAAGAGCCT
Source organism: Clamator glandarius (assembly GCA_033459285.1). Lineage (NCBI taxonomy): Eukaryota > Metazoa > Chordata > Aves > Cuculiformes > Cuculidae > Clamator > Clamator glandarius. The sequence goes on along the minus strand of JAUNZM010000115.1, from coordinate 760,065 downwards.
GGTAAGGATAGAAGAAACATGTTTACCATAGGGAGGGAACCTGTTCCTTGTGATGTACAGGCTCTGAGCCCGAGTCCTGTGGTAGCTGAGGAGGGGTGGTTCTACTCGGAGACAGTTGCGGGTCTAACTGGTCCAGGAATTGAGGGTGATAGTCAGACCATAGCACCCCCACCTCATAACCTTCGGCTTAACACTCTTTGGAAATTAATAGAGGGGGCATATTGGGTTCTTAATGTGGCCATCCCCTTGTTTACAGAGCATTGTTAGCTCTGCTTTGACATCAGGCCTCCATTCTGTGAAGCCGTCGAGATGTCGGAAAGGGCTGGGGGACTTAATGGCAGCAATCCTAGGCAGTGCAATTAAAAAGATACACAGGCCCAGGGGATAACGTTAGCGTCGGTAACTGGGAAAGGGCGATGCATTAGAAATATCCCAAAGCATAAGGAGCACTTGTGTGAAACTATTACCAAAGCCAGACGAAAAGATACCCAGGCTAACTGGCTAATCCCTGCTAAAAATACTAAATAGATATGTTCTAAAACAGGGCTCACACCATGCATTTCATTAGAGATATTCAACGAGACCTCTGACTATTGTGTACAAGTAGCCGTGATCCCCAAAATTATGTACCATCCCAACGAGTATGTATATGAGGTCCAAACTACTCCTGTTCATCGTTTGCAAAAGCGAAAACCCTTTACAGCCCTTACCGTGGCCGTCTTAATAACCATGGGAGGGGCAGGTATCGGAACGGGGGTGGCCTCACTAGTGAAGCAAACTAAAGAGTTCAATTCTTTAAAAATAGCAGTAGATGAGGATTTAGCACAAATAGAGCAGTCCATATCAGCACTAGTAAAATCAGTACAGTCACTGTCAGAGGTAGTCCTGCAGAACAGGAGGGGACTGGACTTACTGTTTTTACAACAAGGGGGGGTAACCTGGTTCAACAGCTCCCCGTGGCTAACTACCCTGTTATCAACAATTGCGAGGCCTGTAATTTTACTAATTTTAGGGCTGACCTTTGGTCCCTGCATTTTTAACAAAGTCCTAGAAATAGTCAAAGGGAGATTGGAAGCAGCTCACCTTATGTTAATAAGGGCCAAGTATGAACCAATATCAGAAGACCCTGAAATTGGAGAAAGCCTCGCTCTAAGCTACCAAGAATTAAAAAGATTTGATGAACAAAATAAAGAAAAAGAAAAGGGGGAACTGTGATAGACAGGACCCTTTGTTCATCAAGTAGAAAGTTAAATAAGGAGGAAAGCTTGTGTACTGTGATAGATACGACCCTTTATCCATCAAGTAGTAAATCAAATGGGGAGGGGAGCTTGTGTAGATAACAAGAAACCACAAGACAGAAAACAGAGAAAGTTTTGTGTTTGCCTAGGCACAAATTGGGTTGTATAACCATATATGGATAAAGATTAAAGGACAGAATATATTTGTAGATAAGGGTAGTTGTGTCAAAATTGCCTTTTGCTAAAACTAATTGAACTACAGGAAACCAGGGAGTCGGGTATATGGAGGAATTCAGAGGGAGCTGCCGAAGTGTTGCAGCGAGCCTGGACACACAGATAAGAAGAACTGTCTAACTGGCGACACAGACGCAGAGAACCCCACGAACACGGAGGTGGAAACATATAAAAGACTGAAGGGGGGGGGAAGTCGGTGTGAGCCGTTGGTGGAGCGCGGGCTCCCCGGCTGCACCCAGCGCTGTTTGCTTGTCATTGCTTGCTGTAATTAATAAACAATTAATTGATCCGTAAAGGTCGAATCAAATTATTCGCCTCAATTTATAACATTCTCCCTCTGTACTCGGGACTGGTGACACCGCACCTCGAATCCCGTGTTCAGTTCTGGGCCCCTCACCACAAGGAGGATGTTGAGGCTCTGGAGCGAGTCCAGAGAAGAGCAACAAAGCTGGTGAAGGGGCTGGAGAACAGGCCTGATGAGGAGTGGCTGAGAGAGCTGGGGGTGTTTAGCCTGGAGAAGAGGAGGCTGAGGGGAGAGCTCATTGCTCTCTATAACTACCTGAAAGGAGGTTGTGGAGAGGAGGGAGCAGGGCTCTTCTCCCAGGTGACAGGACAAGAGGGAATGGCCTCAAGCTCCACCAGGGGAGGTTTAGGCTGGACATTAGGAAAAAATTTTCACAGAAAGGGTTATTAGGCACTGGCAGAGGCTTCTGAGGGAGAAGGGACGGGTGGACGAGGCGCTGAGGGACATGGTTTAGTGATTGATAGGAATGGTGGGACTCGATGATCCGGTGGGGCTTCTCCAACCGGGTGATTCTACGATTAATTAGCCCGGGGCGAGGGAGGGGGCGCAATGCATGTCGGGAGCTTGCTGTGCCGTAGACCCTTAGCCGTGCGGCCGCAGTGCATGCCGGGAGCTGTAGTCCTGCCGCGCCCCAACCCACCTCCCCCTGGCTGTGCGTGTCGCAACGCACGCTGGGAACTGTAGTCCTGCCTCTTCCCTCGGCCGCCCGTGCCGCGGTGCACGTAGGGAGTTGTAGTCCGTCCTGCAGGCATGGACACACACGCACTGCTCGGTGTGGCCACCGCTGCCTTTATTGGCGCTTTCCCCGGCCAACCCCGGCGCCCCGGCAGCCTCACCTGCTGCCACGGGAGGCAGGGCAGGGGGAGCTGCCCCCGGCTGTCCTGTCCCCAGGGCCAGGGTCCTGCCCCACGGTCCGTTGCCTGCGGCCACGAGCCCTTCTCGCGGCCCCTCAGAGGAGGGTGTTCATCAGGGCCTGGGCCTGCTTCAGCTCTGAGGAGGGAGGGACGCGCGGCGGGGGAGCTATTGCTGCTGCAGCATCTCCCCGGCACGTCCCAGCCAGCACTCCCACCACCACTCCCAGCATCCATCCCAGCAGCCTCCCCTGCACCCTAAGCACACTCAACCCCCGGCATCTCCCACAGCGTCCACTTAGCACCCCCGCAATATCCCACCCCACATCCCCTCCTCCATCCCTCAGCTTCCCCCTCCAAAATTTCCTCTCTAGCATCCATCCCAGCACTACCCCCAGAATTCCCCCAGCACCGTCGCTCCCTCCAGCCTCCCCCACCGACTCCCCCTGCATTCTGTCCCACATCCCTCCCCCTTTCACTCTCCCAACAACCCCAATCTACCCCAGCATTCCCTCCTTGCATCCTGCCCTGTATCCCTCGTCTTCTCCACAGCATTCCCTATCCCCCCCAGCATCCATCCCAGCATCTCCCACCTTTCCCCCACAGCATCCCCATCACAACCCCATCAGCACCTCCTAACGTCCCCCCCAGTACTCCTCAGGCCGGGGATCCCCACTGACATCCCTCCTTGTCCTCACCTGCCAGCAGCACCCTGAACTTCTCAGCCGAGAGGACCATGGGCACGGCCGCTGTCTCTCCACGCTCTCCATCCCGCAGGTTAAAGGTCAGGTGGACGAGGGGCTCGTTGACCTCCTGCAGCTCACTGGAGCTGAGGGTGAAGTCCACACGCCAGCACACCGAGCCCAGCCGGCTCACTGGAGTGGGTGAGCAGTGTCAGCACCCCAGGGTGCTCAGCCAGGGCACCCAACCCCCGGCACCACCAAAACCGCACTCACATCTCAGGCTACAGGCTCTCAGCCTGTCCTGGAGGGAGCTCTGCTTCTCCTCGTAGGATCGGCACAGCCCGCTGGCGTGCTCTGCCCAGGGCAAGACACAAGATAAGACAAGACAACCACCCCCTCACACCGGCTCTGCTACCACCAGACCCTGGCAAAGCACCCGGAGGAGCCCGCGGGGATGGATGGTGCAGAAGGGATAGGATGGAGCACATGAAAAAGGCAGTGCCAGCATCTGGCCCATGCTGGCACCCCGAGGGTTGTCCCCACACCTTTGGGCAGCCCCAGCTGCTGCAGCTCGCTTGACAAGGACTCACTATCCACGTTGTGCTTGGCGGCACTGGAGAGGATGAAGCTGAGGACGGCGATGGTCGCTTTCACGTCCCCCGACTCTGTGGGCAGGATGGTGGGTGAGCTCTGCTATGCGGGAAGTCACCTCCTGCCAGGTAACCGCCTGTCCCCGGAGCTCACCTAACTTGGCATCTGAAGTCAGCTTCAGGATCTTCTCATACTGTGGGAGAGGAACACGGGGCCATCAAGGCAAACACCAGGTACCACCAACCACCACATCAACACCAACAACTCCCACCTTAGCATCAACACCTAACCCTTAGCGTCCACGTCAGCTGGGAGCGATCTCAACCCCGTGGCTCCCATGAAGAACCTGGCTGTCAGCAGGATTGTTAATTATGTCATTAAATAACATGCAGGGACACTTCCCAGTGGATCGGCTTGCTCCAAGCCCCATCCAACCTGGCCTTGAACACCTCCAGGGATGGGGCAGCCACCACTGCTCTGGACAACCTGGGCCAGCGCCTCCCCACAGGAAAATATTTCCTCCTAAGACTTGATCTGCTCTGCTGTGGGCTATGGGATGGCAGCTGCGTCTGTGCCGCCCTGCGTGGCATGAGGTCCCCGCTCACCTCCATGGGGTCCCCCAGCAGGTCCCGCAGCACCTGGGCGCAGATCAGCTTCAGCTTCACCGAGGACTGCGGGGGCACAGGGGGCGTCAGCACCGCTCCCGGGGCTCCCGGGGCATGGAAAAAGGGGTTTTCCCGGGGGAATGCGCGCACTTAACGATTTTAGCCAGGGTGCTGATCTCGGCCAGGACCCAGTCGGGGCAGTCCAGGTCCCCGCAGAAGCGGAACCGCTGCGGGACAAGGGGGGGTCAGAGCCCGCACCGGCCCCGCCGCGCCCCCCGCCCCGCTCGCCGCATCCCGCCCCCCGTCCCCACCATCTCGCCGCCGCTCCCGGGGCCGCCGCCGCCTCCACGACCCGGAACAGATCGGGAGGGGCGGGCAGAGCTCCGCTCCGCCCCGACACGGGACGGATCCCTCCTCCCGTGCTCCCCGCGACCCCTGGATCCCGCTCCGCCACCCCCTCGGCTCCCGGTGTCCCCTCTCCACCCGGGGACGCTCCAGCCCTGCGGCTCCCGGTGTCCCCCCTCCGCCCGGGGACGCTCCAGCCCTGCGGCTCCCGGTGTCCCCTCTCCGCCCGGGGACGCTCCAGCCCTGCGGCTCCCGGTGTCCCCCCTCCGCCCGGGGATGCTCCAGCCCTGCGGCTCCCGGTGTCCCCCCTCCGCCCGGGGATGCTCCAGCCCTGCGGCTCCCGGTGTCCCCCCTCCGCCCGGGGATGCTCCAGCCCTGCGGCTCCCGGTGTCCCCCCTCCGCCCGGGGACGCTCCAGCCCGGTAGCTCCCGGTGTCCCCTCTCCACCCGGGGACGCTCCAGCCCTGCGGCTCCCGGTGTCCCCTCTCCGCCCGGGGACGCTCCAGCCCTGCAGCTCCCGGTGTCCCCTCTCCGCCCGGGGACGCTCCAGCCCGGTAGCTCCCGGTGTCCCCTCTCCGCCCGGGGACGCTCCAGCCCTGCGGCTCCCGGTGTTCCCCCTCCGCCCGGGGACGCTCCAGCCCTGCGGCTCCCGGTGTCCCCCCTCCGCCCGGGGACGCTCCAGCCCTGCGGCTCCCGGTGTCCCCTCTCCGCCCGGGGACGCTCCAGCCCTGCGGCTCCCGGTGTCCTCTCTCCGCCCGGGGACGCTCCAGCCCTGCAGCTCCTGGTGTTCCCCCTCCGCCCGGGGACGCTCCAGCCCTGCGGCTCCCGGTGTCCCCCCTCCACCCGGGGACGCTCCAGCCCTGCGGCTCCCGGTGTCCCCTCTCCGCCCGGGGACGCTCCAGCCCTGCGGCTCCCGGTGTCCCCCCTCCGCCCGGGGACGCTCCAGCCCTGCGGCTCCCGGTGTCCCCTCTCCGCCCGGGGATGCTCCAGCCCTGCGGCTCCCGGTGTCCCCTCTCCGCCCGGGGACGCTCCAGCCCTGCAGCTCCCCAGCCCCTGCAGTGGGCACAGGGTGAGAGATGCTCTTGGCTGTGCAGCTCCTGCTGATTCATAGAATCCCTAGGCTGGAAAAGACCTTTGAGTTCAGTGAGTCCAACCGTACCTGTCCACTACTAAATCATATCCCTAAGCACTTGATCCACCCATCTTTTAAACACCTCCAGGGATGGTGATTCTACCACCTCCCTAGGCAGCCTCTGCCAGCGTCCGAGAGCCCTTTCAGTGAAGAAATTTTTCCTAATGTCTAATCTGAACTTCCCCCGGTGCAGCTTGAGGCCATTCCCTCTTGTCCTAAATTGCAATATTTAGGGTTTTTTTCAGCCTATCACTGGCCCTGCTCTGCCCAAGGACGCTCCAGCCCATCAGCATTTGGGCTCCAGGCCTGCATCATCTCAGCTCCAGATGCTGCATGCTCTAGGAGGAGATTCTTCAGCTGAAGGAACCTCATGGATGCTCCTCACTCACACTAATTGTCCCCAGGGCTTGTGGCAACTCCAGCCCTGACCAACAGATGCTCCAGCCCAGCCTCATCTTGGTTCCTGATGCTGTACTCCCCTTGTAGGAAACACTCCTGCTTCTCCCAGCTCCAACTGATAGCTGCTCCAGCTCATTTCAGCAATTTGGGCTTTTCTCCAGCTCCCAGCACAGGGCTGTGGCAGGGACCAGGCAAAGGGGTCACTGCTGATGGGACTTCAGGGACATTATGGGGTCCAAAGCCATTGGGCAGGAACTCAGGAGCTGCTACAGAGCCCACTGTCCAGCAGCCTCACCGTGTCATTTCTAGATGGAGCAGGGAATTTTATTTTCTCTCTGTCTTGTTTTCCATCTTTGTGATGGTTTGTTTTGTCCAGGCTGGCTCTCACGCTCACTCAGCCTAGTTGTTGGGATTACCCCTGTTGCAGCTTTCATGCCGCAGGTTGGCAGGTTCCTGCCTGTGTCTCTAGGTAAGCGTCACTTCTAGAAACCCAGCATTTAGAGAGAATTCTAAGGAATCACTTGTTTTTCTTCTCCTAATTACATCAGAAGCGGTCTGGTTGGGCTTTGGGTTACACTTATGACTCTTCACACACGTGCTAAGGTTAGGGGTGACATCTAGGAGAGGCAGTGAGTCAGTTCTGGGGAAGCTCTTGATTTGCAAAGGCAGCCCTACAGATCTGAGTTGACAAGCAGCAGCGGCTGCTTTCAGTCACCCCAGCTCTGATTTTCTAGAGCTCTGAGGATGTAAATAAGTTCCCCCTCCCAAGGAACTGGCTGCTTGTGGGTCATTTCCAGGCAGGAGCTGACAGGGGAGGGGGGAACTTGAGGGGCACGAAGCTGGTTCCTTGTCTAGCTGAGTTTAGTCCCTTCCACCCTTAAAAGGGAGCAGGCGAACCCAGCACACCCCTGCCAGCAGCATCCAGGGAGACCTTAGAGAAGCCTCCAGTAGTGAAAGGGGCTCCAGGAAAGCTAGGGAGCGAGTCTTGCTCAGGGAGTGCAGGGATAGGATAAGGGGGAACAGTTTTGAGCTGAAAGAGGGGAGATGGAGATGAGATCGTGGGAAGAAATGTCACTGCCCCCTCCCTGGAAGGGTTCAAGGCCAGGCTGGATGGGGCTTTGAGCACCCTTATTCCGTGGGAGGTGTCCCTGTCCCTGCCCTGGAGAGTGGAACTGGGTGGGCTTTAAGGTCCCTTCCAAACCAAGCCCTTGTAGGAGTTTAAGATTCACCTTTTGAAGTGAGGGTCTTTATGGAGAACCAGCTTTCTGCCTCCATGCAAAGCCAAGGCCCCCCTCACCAGGGACAAGCACGCAGCAAGAAGGAAAAAAAGCACAAGTTCTTAGTACAAAACCTTTGTCAGGGAGTTAAGTAGGTAGCAATAACAGCCCCATCTTAGAGTTCTTTGCCTGCTGGGGTTAGGGGAAGCACCCACATCAAGGACACGAAGGGCTCCTCACCCAGAGAGCTCGATTCCCCCAGCCCAAAGAGGGATTAATTTCCTTGGCCTCTTATCCCTCTAGCACCAGCAAGTAGTTAGTCAAAAGCTAGAGAATTTCAAGCTTAGCTTAATGCCAGGTGCAGCAGTCACCCACAGCTTGGGCTGCTCAAAGCCAGGCCTGCAGAGGAAGAGCGTGTAGCTCTCACCAAGCCTGGGGGTAAAGCATAAACCTGCACTGGCACCTGCCCAGGGCAGCTCCTACCACCAGGACCTTAACCTGGGTGGATGGGAGCCCGGGGCAGAACTCACCACCACCCAGACAGCAGAAGCAGAGCCTGGGCACAACTAGGTTTGACATTCTAGAAATGGTTTATTCAAGTTCAAAATACAAAGTTATTCCTTTATCTACCTGCATCCTTCTCAGGGAGCATTTGGCAGCTGCAGCCAGATGAGCAGCTTCTCAGCATCTCTCCCCCCACAGCCCCTCTTCGGACTACCTCCCTCCATCAGCTGCATCTTCTTTCAAGGTGTAGAGGCATCTTCCTGCTGTCTACAATCATCCTCAGTGCCCTGAAGGTGAGAGGGTGAGAAGTTGCTGTGCCCACCCTCCAGTAAGAGGTGAGGTCTCCTTCCCTCCAGGGTGTCTCCAACTCCTGACATTGCCCAGAACCATCACCAGGTACAACAGGGACCTGTGACCATCAGAAACACCAGCTATGCTTGAAGGGTCCAGCTTTGAGGCATGGAAAGCCAGTTTAAGGGGCTGGAGAGGCCACTTGCCTGTTCACACGATGCCCAGAACCCTCGATTAGTCATTTCCAGGGTCTGAGTCCCCACTTCAGGGTCTCTTCTGTCCCAGAGGACTGTCATGTCCTGCCAGCCAAGCCTCTTGGTCCTCATATACTAGAGAGGAGAGCATGCAAGCTGCAGCAATGACTAGCCCCATGCTATTCCCCTCACGCAGGGACCAGGGCTTCTTTGCCCCAGCTTGTTTCTGTCCACCCCAGCAGACAGACAGACATCTCCCTTACCATCAGCAAAATGATGGGAACAGTGATGATGCAGAGACCACATGCAACCACAATGGCCACACCATATTCTGGAAAGCCTGGTTCAGGCAGGGGTGGCTCCAAGGTGTCCTCTGGAGGGAAGAACCATGGTTAGCAAAGCCTCCAGGATACAGTGGCAGCCACCCACCCTCCTTTGGGACACAGCAAGCAGCACGAAGGATGCCACTGCCATCTATTTGACACCCTTCCATGCCCTTTCCAGACAATATGGCAAAGCATCCCTCCTGTCCTCTGCCACCCTGCAGCAGATGGGTCTCTCCAGCTCCACACCCCAAAGGCTGTGCAGAGGAACAAGGGATGTTTGTTACTAGAGGCAAGCGTTCAGATCAGCCATTGCAAGCTGGTCACCCCACCAACCACGACACTTCACCTCCCTTTGCACAAGAGATCTGGATAGAGCTGGTTATGGATCACACCGCAAGCATGGAGCCACATGCTGGTGAAGCTCATGTTCCCACAGCCCAAAGGGAAGCTTACCTCCCACAGCGAGAGAGTAGGGGTCCACCTGGAAGCCTGAGCCAGCCAAAGCCTTGTTTGGCCCAACTGAGAGCACGAGTGCCTCCAAAACTTCCAGGCTGGTTGGAGCAGGGTGCTGGAAGACCACATCCCCATGGCAGATCAAGGAGCCAGGCCTGTGGACACAGCTGGGATGAGCTCCAGCAGCTGCAAATACCACTGCGATCCCACAGCCGCATGCTAGGAAGTCGTCTCTGCGCTCAGGGAGGCACTGGTTTTACATCTGCTCTTTGGGATGGGAGGGAAGGGACATCCCTGGGGGCCTGGCAGGTCACTTCTGAGACAGTGGGTAGGTGCTCAGCCTCAGCTGCCTTCTGCAAACCCTTCTGTGGTTGAGAAGATACACCAAACAACCACAATCTGTTGGCTGATTGACCTCCCTGGATCCACGCACACTTGGCTCCACCCTCCTGCCCAGGCAAACCCTCTGCCTCTACTCACAAGAATCCTCTTATCACCACTTGCAGGAAGCTCCTGTGGTCCCTCAGGGCTCTCACCACCTGGAAAAGATGTTTTGCTCAGCTTCCCACAAGCCTGTAGGGCGTTTCACCCATCAGACCACCACTTCCACAGCCATGATAGAGCTGGGACAGCCACTACAGCAAGCACACAGAGCAGCTGTGGTCCTGAAGCATCTCCACATGCTTAGGACAACCCCAAAACAGTCTCTCTTCCTTCAGTGTTCCTCAGCACCCTTGGAGGGCCCTGTCCCCCTCCCACCAGCCATGCCTACCACATGACCAAGTTCTCTGGTGAGCTCCTGGTGCTCTATGGCGAATGGATCCAGGAGGTCCTCACTGAAGTGTCTGTTGGTGATGAGGAAGGAGAGTGGGTAAACCTGCAGGTGAAGCCTGGCTCCTGAAGAGGCAAGACATGAGCGTTAGGTGAGCAGACCAGGCAGCAAGCCCCACCACACACAGGGAGCGTCCTTACCCTCCACCGAGAGGGAGGTCAGGTCCACAGAGAAATTTGCAAGAGCTGTCAAGGCTTGCAGAACCTCTTCTACATCAGCATGGAAAATTGAGTCAAGGTAGACATCTCCAGTGATCTCCAGGTCCCCACTGATGTTTCTAAAGAGAGAGGAGAGCTCTAACCAAAGGCAGGAGAACTGGGAGCAGACTGACCAGTCACACCCTTCTGCAGCTCATGACGGATCAGACCAGGGAAGGTGCTCAGTTACTGTATGTCTCTACCACCAGCTGCCCATCACCCTCCCAGGTGCAGCACAACTCATCCTCCCCACGTCTGCAGGGTGGCTACTTCACTGCCAAGTGTGCAAAAGGCAGCAAAGGTCATTTAACGAAGAGCCTTGGAGAAAAGCAGTCGTGTTCCATACCTGAGCCGGGCAATAGTGAAGTTCCTTACATGGTAGAGGGCACTGAGAAGCTGAACCACCTGGAGGAAGAGGAGAAAACAGCTCACTCTGCTCCTGCTTTTAGCAAGCAGGACCCCACCATGCAGGCAGGGCAGCAGGCAGCCTGTGCCCTTATTCCTGATGGGTCAAGTTCCCAGCACTATCATCCTTTGGAAGAGCCATCAAAGGCTTGGCATACCTCACTGATCAGCCTCTGCAGAGAATCTGTCCTGCTTCTCCCTAGCTGGAAGGCAGTGAGAGAGATTGACAACTTCTCTGGGTCCAAGTTCTCCAGACTGAAACCTAAAAGAGTTCAGAGGGCAGTTACACCCATACCTGCTCCCCATCCTCCCTTAGCAGATACCAGTCAGCTTGGGCTCATCCTCTGCTGTACGCTGGAAGCAGAAGCCAGTGTGGCAACTGAGGAGACCTGTCCATTCTGTGCTGGGAAAGGGCTCAGTCTACACCACCTCCTGGGAGAGGCCAAGCAGGTCAAGGAGGGGAAGGCAGATGGTTTAGCAGAAGCCCTGGGCCACACAGGTTCCACTGCTGCAGATGTAGCCTCCAGCATCTTGATAAGTGGCACATTTCAAGTTAGTATGTCTCAGTGATATGTGTCTTGAAAAATGTTTTCTTTCCTAAAGGGAGACCGATGAATGGCAAATGTTTGAATTTGTGCCTTGATCTATAAGAATTGTCTAGTTTAAGCTTGTATATCCCATAGTGATATGTGTCTGGAAATATGTTTATCTAAAGGTGGGCCAGCTGTGAAAGGAGGAGGCATCCTGCAAGATAAGATAACGAAGCCTGAAATCCACACCACCACACACAGCAGAATTTTCCCAAAATTTGGGCTGCATCCCCCCTTACTTCTGGTCCTCATCTTTGGGCCTCAAGAGAGGGTCCTCAGACCACCCAATGGATTGTCTGCACATATAAACATGTTAATGACTCTGTACATATAAACATGGTGTGGAGAGATGTTAATGACTCTTCAGAATATCTTTTTTGGAGGTGGGGGTGATGAAAAATGCAGAGATCTGCACTATAAATGACACAGTTTCTTGCTTGGTATGCATGTTTTTGGAGGATTGATTCCCCCACGCATCCAGCACTGCTAATAAAGAATCCCTGCTATAATATATAATATTAATAATGGCTACCTAGTTGTTGTTGAGTTAGTATATTGGAATCCTTGCCCAGCTGTACCTCACCTCCAACTTCGGTGAGGATTGCTAGAAAGCAAGGGGGTTTGGAAACTCCGTCCTTTGAATCAATCTTCAGCTCTAGAGGGGTTTGAGTGGGTCAGGAGAGGAGATGGCAAGTGAAGGTGAAGCCCTAGTTCCAAACTGGGCAGGTTTTGGCTTTGATGGATGTATAAGGAGCACACTGACAGCAGCCACTCTGCTGCGGGAAGTCTCCATGACTTACCACTGGACTGGACAGATTGTGGCTCCAGTTGCCAGCTGAAGGTGCTGTTTCCCCTACTCGCCTCTGTGATGATTGTCCGGATGAGGTGGGAGTTGGTGGGAGCAGGAACGTCTCCTCGGAAAAGAACCTCCCCTCGCACGACCACAGAGCCATTCCTGGGAGGGAAATGAGATGATGGGCAGCCCACCTTCTCTTTGGAAGAAGCTTTGGAGCCCCACCATCCCCACATTAATGCCCCATCCACAGAGACATCTCAGGAGGCTTTGTCTGGATCCTCAAACACTTTCAACAAAGACCCTGGGGTGGGACCTTAGCTCATCCCAAAACCATTTTTCTGAGCAAACCCTTCCCTCCAAGCCAAACCCACTCTCCTCTGCCTGTTGCTCCAGGGCAGGGCTGTGTACTCACATGAACTCGAGGATGTTTGCCTGCAGGAAGGTCTCATAGGTGGAGGACAGCATTCGGTTTAGCTGGAAGAAAGATGCACCTGTTAATAGAGAAGCTTTTGCAAATAGCCCTGCATGAAGATGATGTACCTGGAGGTGTGAGATGGCTCTACCAGCTGCCAGAGTTAAGGGGAATGCTTCTCAGCTCCTCCCCACCCCACCTAGAACCTCCAGTATCTCCACCGACAAGCTCCTGCACTCACCATCATCATCACTTCTTCCTCCAGTTCCCTGAAGCTCCCTGAAGACTTGCAGCTCAGGGCCTTGGTGTAAGTGATGCCCAAGAGCCGGAACTGCAAGGGCAGCACCGACATGGGGAGAGGATGCGAGAGAGTGGGAAGCGCAGTGGGCTTCACTCCTGGGGAGCCAGCATCCCCCATTGTCATCATCTCTCCTGGGGTGAAGGTCTCTGCTGTAGCTGTGAGGAAATGCTTTCCAGCTGTGGAGGGATGCTGGGAGGTGACAGAGTGACCTGATGTGGGCTGAGCATCAGGCATCGCCTCTGCCGGTGCAGACAGGGTCTGAGAGCCAAGGGGGGAGCTGGTTGTGGGCACAGCTCCAGTGGAAGTCAGCAGGGAGGATGGAGATGGCAAGTTCATGTGGTGTACAGGCTCAGAGCAAAGCTCTGGAGCATAGTTATTGGAGCTGGGAGGAGACACAGAGGCTGGGCTAGTGTTGGTGGGCCCTGGAGGTCCTGCTGGACCAGCAGTGGATCCTGCTGATGCTGTCCTTGGCTCGCTGTTCCCAGATGCTTCTTCCATTGACACCTGTCCAGGCTGCACACTTATCACTGCCACCATCGCAGGCTGGTGTTGCCCTGCAGTGGGTCCATCCTTAGATTCTGTTTCGAGGAATGGATCTGGATGCCGAGAAGGCCCTTGGGTTGATAACCCCAGGAGAAAGGCACGCGTCACACCTGCAGCTCTTGGAGAGGGGGAAGCCACTGTAGCAGCTCCATCCTTGCAGGGAGCTTGGATCGCACCAGGCTCTGGGGAGCTCACCTTTGTCACAGCAGGACTTGCATCACTGGGAGCCCTGGTCAGAGCAGGAGAAGGGTGAGCTTTGGTGGGTGTCAGAGTCTGCTCTGTGTGAGAGAAGAGGTCACTTAGCTTCTGTGAAGTGACAGCAGGCCCCCCAGATTCTGCTACAGGAAGGAAGGGAGGCAACTCTTGTGGAAAGTCGACACCACGGGTAGATGCAGCAGCAGGAGGGGATGCCAAGACAGCAGCCAGGAGTCCAGACCCGTTTCCTGAGACCTTGGCCAAGACTGTGCCCACCAACAGAGCATCTTTGCTGTACAGGAAGGTGTCAGCAGGTCGTGTGTCCCAAAGCATCTCAGGCGTTACAGCAGAGGGTGCCCACACAGCACTAGGATGTATTTGGGTCAGGCTGGATGTTTGTTCTGATGGCAGAGATGAGGGCACCCCTCTAAGAAGCACCGAGTGAGGAGAAGGAGTGTGGTCCTCATCTCCAGATGGCACAGGGCTTGGTCTCACCTCTTCCTGCTGCCCATTGTAGATCCTTGTTGTGGCTCCAGCAACTGAAGCTCCACGCTGGACATCAGAGAAGCCATTGGCTGTAGATGGATCAGATGCAGATGTGCTGCCAGGAGCCTGAAGGTTACTGGCTGGGACCAGAGCAGGAGGCTTAGAACTTGCAGCTGGGCTGAGAGCTGCTCTGCAGCCCATGATCTGATGGCCAGGGGATGCCTTAATGGCCAGCATCTGGTCACCTCCAGGTTGGTCCGTGGTGCTGTGGCTCTGAGAGGGAGCACCCCTTGGTGTCCACACTGCCCCTGTGGGTGATGGAGCAGGAGGTGGGACACGAGTGCCCCCAGCAACCACTTCAAGTGAGACTTGGGTGGCCACAGCCTCAAGCAAGGAGCCAGAGGCAGCTGTGGGTAGGGAGGGAAGCTGCCACCATGCTGGGGAGGTGGCAGGGCCCCAGGCATCTGTCTCACCCTGGGTCCCCTCAGAACCCCACCCTGAGCTCCTGGACTTCACAGTGTCCGCTGGCTGCCCAAGGCTACGGGCCAAGGCCACCGCAGGCACCCACGTTGCTTCATGTGAGCCTGGTCTTGTACCAGGGAGACTTCCCAGAGCAAGGTGATGCTGGGAGGATCTGGGGTCACCCATGATCTGGAGAAGCTGAGCTGAGGTAGCAGGCACCCCTGTGCCAAGCCACGGCCCTGGCGAAAGCATCACAGCCACTCCTGTGCCCAACCCATCTTCAGATCCAGGCGGACCCTGTTGTGAGGTCTGAGCTGTCGAGGGAGAGGCAGTAGTTGGTATCCCTGAACTCCATCCTTTGGCATCATTACTAGGGATCACATCTCCTTCATCCTCCGAGAAGGAGCCTGTGGTGTGTGTAGATCCCATCATCGCTTCCCCACACTGACGCATCGCTGGGTACACAAGCGGATTCCCATGTGTTGCCATCAAACCCTCACTTGTCCCTCGCTGGGAGGACTGCAAGCCCAGCCAAGCGTGGGAAGTAGGCAGGGAAGCTGGAGGAGCTTGGGACGGAGCAGCCAGAGAGCCCAGGCTGTAGAGGAGGGCAGCGGCAGAGATGCAGATGGCCAATACCAAGAAGGTTTTGCACCACAGCCTGCTGGCGGCAGCAGCCACCTGGGCAGCAGGACCTAGGGCCACAGCCACAGCCCCTTCCCTCTCACCATGGAGCACTGATTGTGGCTGTGAGGCAGCAATATCCATGGGGTCTGGTGGTCCTACCCCCTGGCTCTGTTTGGGAGAGGCCATGGGGAGAGCCCAGCTGTGGAGAGACACAGCACAGATTCAGACTGGGTCCCCTCCAAACTCTCCTCCCACCCCAGTGACCGGCCCATCCTCAGAGCATCCCACACACCAGGGACAGTCTCCAGCAGCACCAAGCACCTTCTCTAGCTCAGCAATGCTCATGGCAAGGCTCAGCATCCCCCAGGAGGAGCCAGGAAGAGTCCTGGTGTAGAGCAGAGCTGCAACCAGCCTCAGGCTCAGACATTATGTTATTCCCAACCAAAACCTCCCCCTTCTCTCAGACAGCCTCACCAGGGACAGCAAGACTTAAACCCTCAGCAGCCCTTACCCAGCAGCACCAAAACAGAAGAGAGCACAAAACCCTTTGCCCCCAGCCCTGTGCTTTTATCTCACCTCCCAAAGGGGAGGGGTGTGGTTCCAATCCAGCTGCTCCCAATTAACACTCCAGCTAATTCACAACCCCCAGGTGGAGATCTCTCAGAGCTAGAGCAGTCCCAGCTTCCCTCTGCTCCTCATTAAGTATAGGGAATGGTTTGCACTCCTGTTGCTCCCGGTAGGTTGGTCCCCAAGCACCAGGATGCTTCTGAAAATGCCTCATTTGCGGGGAGGGGTTCATGGCAGTGCTGCTCCCCTGCTGGGCTTGAGTAACTTGGGCTGGAAAACATGGCTAGGGGTGTTTAGCTGAGGACCAGGCAGATTTCACGCTTCTGATGGGGGCTCCCAAGGCACAGGGTGTTTTGGGAGTCCCTGTTGAATCAGCCTTGGGTGCACCTCACAGCTCTCCTGCCCGGTGTCTGATGTCCAGAAACCTCTGCTAGCACTCTCCTCCTGGGCTGCCACCCAGGGAGCTCAGGACATACCCCTGAAAGGTGCTGGATGTGCTCCCTTACTGAACAGCGGACCCAGGGGTGCCGATTTGGGACCCCTCCATCCCCAGAAAGGTCCCATCGTGCCCACACTGGCAAGAAGAGACTGAAGCACAGCATGTTTGAAAACAAGCCAGAGCCTTTAATCAGGCGAGGCACCACTTAAAGTCCATATTCTTACAAAATATTAAATAAAGCAAAGGAACTTTCTTCCCTGCAACCTTATATATATAAAAAATTACAGTATTATTAACAAACACTGTTTTCCAAATTGCTTTATAATGCCAGGCACAGACCTTGTGCGTCCATCCCAGTGGAAAACCAGAAAGGCACCTGCAAAAAACATGGCAGCAGCCACCTGCCAGGCTGACAAATACACCTTTTGGCTAAGAAAAAAAAGTCTATGGTATGGTTTAGGTAGGTATTTTTTTCCATTTTCTCCATTTTCTTAGTTTAAAATAAATATCTCCTGTAGTGAAATAAAAAAAAAGTAATAACAATCCTCATTTTGTTCCTCCAGCTGGAAAAACACCTGAGTGTTGGGTTTGTAAGGCCTCTGCTGTGTCCCACCACCACAGACCAGGCACGGACAAGTCCGTCTGTCCTTGGCTGCTGGGATCCCTCCTGGGATGCTCACCCTTGTGGTGCTTGTGGGATGGGAACGATTCTCCTTCCCCTCTCCTGTCCTTCTGCTTGTGCCAGCGTCACCGTGTCTCCATCATGGTCATCCCCAAACGTGCAACTCCCACGTTCTCCTTTGGGAAAGCTGGGATCTGGGTTGTGAAGTGGTTTGGTTTCCTTTAATGGTCTTTACATCTCTTTTTCAGCCTTCTTCAGCTACAATCAGGACTGGAACTCTCACCCTGAACAGCATCGCTCCTGCCGCCTTGGTTTGGCAGAGTAAACAGGGAAGCCGTAAGTTTAAATAAAAAGACAGATATAAATTATTCTAGGTTTTCTTTAAAAAGACAACCTTAACCTGAAGGCAGCAGCTCCTTATAAAGTCATAAAACCTTAAAAATCAGTCCTGTAATGACAGAAGTTGCAATTCCCTTGATGGTTAATGTTGTGTTAAGTCTCTGTAGCACTTTAAGAACCACGAGGAAGGAACATTTATTGGGAACAGTGTGTACCAAGCAGGAGAAGCAAGAGAGAAGAGGGGATGTGGTAAATCATCCTCGCAGCAGCCAGCCTTTCTCCAAGGCTGGGAACAGCGGCATGGCCATGGCCCATGCCAGCCATCCCTGTTCCTGGCCCTGGAGCATCTCTGGGTCATGCATCCCTGCCACTGTTTTCCACCCCAAGCACCATCCTCGATGGGTCCCTGTGTTGCCAGTGGCAGAATCCCAGGAGGACCTGTCCCCATCCTCCAGTGCATCTGTGTCACTGCCAGGCAGGCGGCTTGGCTGTTGCCCTCGGCGTGTTCCTCAGCACGGTGCTACCCATGGCTGTCACTCGGCCATCAGCTCTCAGTGCCTCCACGCCAAGGCTACCTGGAAGTAGAAAGAGTGGTTAGGAGGGATGGAAGGGAAGAGGAGGCTGAAGGGAGGAGGCTGCCCAGGGCAGTGGTGAAGTCTCCTTCCCTGGAGGGACTCAAAAAACATGTAGATGTGGCACTTCAGGACATGGCTCAATGGGCACAGTGGGGTTGGCCTGACAGTTGGACTGGATGAGCTTAGAGGTTGTTTCCAACCTTAATGATTCTATGATTCTAGGGTTTTCCCACCCTGAATAATCCCACCCAGCCACAAATCCCCACCTCCAGCACTCACATACTCCTCCCTGGGCAACCCAAGCTCCCCATCATCACAGTATATGCACACAAACACACAGAGACCTTCCCAGAACAACATATATATTCTATAAATACAAATAAACACACACACAAGAAACGTTACCTACTTGGAGAGGTGCTGGCCAGCCTGTGAGCTGGACCCTGTAAGAAATAAAAGAATGTTGGCAATGGCCTTGAGCAGCAGCAAAAGGGCTTCTGGACAGGGATGGTGGGATAAGTCACCATGGGTGGCAGGTCCAGCATGCAACGTGCGCATTGACCCACTCCCAGTGTGCCCCAGAGCCTCTGGTCTCACTGCCTTTGGTGAGGGGCATGGCCTAGAGGTGACCAACACCTCGGCGATGACCTTGCTTGCTCAGTTAGGAATAACCCCTGGCTCCACCACCAGCCTCCCAGCTCAAGCTTTCTTCCCCCACAGCCCATGGAGAAAAGCTCCACAAAACCCTTTATAGGGCAAAGATGCTGAGGGACCATGCAAGCAACGGGTGCTCCCACCAAACAGCAACATCTGGAAAGCAGATGGGGCTGGAGCTTTCCTGGAAGAGACCCAAGGACCCACAGGTGCCACCAGCCCTCCATGGGAAATGCCTGTAAAGAAAACCAAACCACTCTACAATACAGATCCCAGCTGTCCCAAAGGAAAACAGGGGAGATGTGCATTTGGGGATGACCTTGTTTTGTCAAGCACTGGAAAAAGCTGCCCAGGAAAGTGGTGGAGTCTCCATCCCTGGAGGAGTTTAAAACACATGTAGATGTGGCACTTTGGGACATGGTTTAGTAGGCACATGGGGTTGAGCTGATGGTTGGACTGGATGATCTCAGAGGCCTTTTCCAATTTCAGTGATTCTATATCAGGCTACCTACCAAGCTGCTGCCGGATGGAGTCATGCCAGTGGAGGTTCAGCAGGTCTGGGTAGATGTCAGGGAGCTGCTTGAGTGCCAGAAGCTTCAGCATGCGTGAGGTACAGCTTTTCAGCTCCAGGTCCCTCAAATGCCTCTCCTCGGAGAGTGTGGTGGGACGTAGTTCCACCTTGTGCTCCTGCAGCACTTGGTCAACAAAGACCCCAGGGAGCTTAGGGAAGAGCTTCTCCTTCACCACATGGATGGGGATGAAGACGGCCCCTGCCCGGACTACGTGGGGGAAAGGACACTTGCGAGCGAACATGAAAGTCTCCATCTGAGACAGGAGATTGGTGAGAAGAGCAGCCACATTTTGGAAAGCCAACCAGATCTCCCTGCCTTTGGTGGGCTTCTGAGGTTCGGGGATCCTGGAGCCATTCTTGGGTTTGGGGGGGGATTTGGCCCTCTCTCCGAGCTCCTCCACCACCTCTGCCTTCTTCAGCCACTCCTGCAGGAGCTCCGGGGACGACCTGGACACCGAGCAGGAAATAATATTGCAGAGCGAGGTGTGCAGGGTGGTGAAATAGTGGCCAGAGGAGATCTGAGCTGCAGAAACCTCGCACTGCCCGGGCAGCAAGATGCTCTCCTCTGCCGGTGCACAGCGGGCCGGAGGCAGTGGGGGCTGCTGTGGGGCAGGGTGAGCTGCTGGAGGAGCCGAGGAGCCAGGCTGGGGGCCAGGCTGTGGGGCTGGGGGGCTGCTGGCCGGCGGGGAGACAGGTGGAGTCCGTGGTGGCGGAGTTGGGGTGCTGCTTGAGGGGGCCACTGGCAGTGAGCTGGGCTGGAGGGCTGGGGGGCTGCTGGCCTGTGAAGGGGGCACGGTGCTGGGCGGGCAGGAGCGCAGGATCTTGTATTTTTTGAACATGAAGGTGGCCGAGCTCTGGAAGTTGCTCTTGTCCGCAGAGTGCACCTCAAGCAGCAAGGGCAGCACCTGGGGCTTGGCTCTCTCTGCCTCCTCCATCTTCTGCCCTGGGCTCTCTTTCTCCTCCTCCGCATCCTCCCCATCTGGTGTCCCCTCTGTTCTGCCAATGGGTCCCTGGGGCTCGCTGGCTTTCACCAGTCTCTTCTTCAAGCTGAGGTCCAGCACAACATCCTTGGGGGCTGGCTCACCGCTCACCACCCCACCAGGGCTGCCCTCCTGAGACACCAGGTCTTGAGGCACAAGCTTTGGCTTTTCGGGGACCCTCCTGGAGCCGTTTTCCCCTTGGCTCTGGACTGCACTGCTGCCTGTCTTCAGTGCCTGGCTGCCTGCTGTCCCTGAGGGGAGCAGGCTGGACACCACCGAGACGTCTCTGAGGGCAGCGGGTTCTTGGCTGCCCCCCATGTTTGGGGGTGGGGTGTCCTTCTGTAGGTGCTCCCTGCACAAGGGCACCTGGGCTGAGCTGTCAGTTCCCTCCAGGTAGTCTCGGTAAGGTGCCAGGCTGAAGACGTTGTTGATCACTGGCATGGGTGGGGAGGAAGGAGAAACCTTGCCGTCCCTCGGGTCTTCCAGCCTCTGCTGGGGGGTGGTAGATGGAGAAGGGCTGATGAGCTCCTTGACCTTGCAGGCATCTCCCTTCCCTACGATGATGGGAGACGGTGGTCCCCCACCAGGGCTCTTCCGAGGAGCTGGGCTGGCCCCCTTCCTCCTCTCCGGGTAGGGAAGCTCCTGCTCCCCCTGGCTGGGTTTCACCCAGCTCCCTTCTCCTTTGGGAAACGTCTCTGTGACCCCACAGGGGCCCCTGGGCACGTTCTCCGGAGTGCAGGTGGGTTGGAAAGCACTGTTGGGCTTTGCTACCACTCGCTGCCACAGACTTTCTGCCCTGTGCTGCTCACAGCTCGGCTCTGTGCCGGTGAAGGAAGTGCCGAATATGGCCACATCCCTGGGGCTGAAGGCAAAGCTGGGGCTCATCGAGTAGCCGGCTTGCTGCAATGGCTCGTTATCCCTTGGCGATGCCACCGACTTGGTGGGCGGTGATGCCACCATGCTGGCACCAGCTGCCCTAGGCACGTAGGTGTCCAAAGGGGCGGAAAAGTAGCTCCCTGGGGCTTGGGGCTTAAAGTAAGAGCCAGGAAAGGGCTCCCCACTTCCAACAAAGCCAAAGCCTTTGTAGGCGCTGGTCTGCGCCTCCACGGTGGGAGTCGGTGGGTGGTAAAGGAGGGCAGCCTTATGGAGGGGCAGCGGGTAGGATGCCGGTGGCCTCTCCTGGTACCCGGGACTGGAGGCGGGTGGCTGGAGCTTGGGCCAGGGGTCCGGGCTGAGGCTGGGGACCTCGGGCACCTTCCTCTGGCTGTGAGCAGTGGGGCAGCCAGCTTCCAGGAAGGGGGTGGCAGGGGGAGCCCTGAATTTGTCAAAGGCAGCGTAATAGGAGGGGAAGGTGACAGGGGAGCCTGGTTTCTCCTTGGTGGGCAATGCCAAGCTGGGATGCAGCGGTGGGAGGCTAGGGTTGGAGTGGGGACCCTTCTTGTGCAGCCCAGTGCTGCTGCGGTGTTCACCAGGGTGGAGAGTGTGGTTGGCAGGGGTGGTGGTGGCCAGAGCCCAGTCTTCATTACCTGGTCTCTGCTGCAGGCTCTCTGCCCGGTGTCCCAGCGGCAGGGCCATCCTGGGGTCTAAAAAGCATGCCGGGGCTCCGTACACCGGTTTGGGGACAGCTACGGGAGCCGCCTTGTTCACCGCCACCGGCTTCTTCACCGGGAAGGGGTGTCCCAGAGCTGGTGGCAGGCTGGTCCATTTCTCTCTTGCCATCAGCACCTCCCTCATCATGCTCTCCTTGCCCTTTTCGGCACCTGGGGGCTGCAGCCCAGTCCCCAGGCTCTCGGATCGGTACAGCAGGCAGCTCATCAGCGGCCCCTCCGCTGGCACAGGGTGGCTGCTGGCACTGGGACTATAGTGCAGATAGGGAGGTGCTGGGCTCCAGCGTGCCAGGGGCTGCTCAGGACCATCGGGGCTTTGCAGCGGGCAGGCGAAGTAGGAACCCTTGTAGTTGAAATGGTTCTTGGATCCAGGGTCAGGCACGGGGCTGGATTTGCAGAGGCTGGTGGGGAAGCTGGTGGTGGGCTCTCTCTCCAGCCGAGGTAGCTTGTTGAAAATCACGGGGTCCAGAAACTCCAAGTGCCGTTTTGAAGCCATTTATATGGTGCTGCCAGTGTCCTGACCAGGGTGTGCGATGGGAAAGGTGAGCTAGCCTTCCTGAACAGGAGAGAGAGAGAACATCATGAGCAAAGTAAGTCCCCATGGTAAGCACTCAGCCCATGATGGGATGGCATGGCTTCATTGGGAGCCCCTCAGAAATCTCCTTGCTGGCTGGAGAGAGCACGGTGGTTTTCATCTGCGGCTCTCCAGTGCTCAGCATTGCACTGGAAGGGTAAAGAAAAGGAGGGGAGCTGTGGAAAGCCCTGCTCTCGCCTCACAGTCAGCCTCTGCCAAGGGCAACAAGGACTTGCTTCCCTTCTCCCATCCTCCCAGCATCTGGCAGAGATCCTAAAAAACAGAACCCACTCCAATTGACAGGCAATATTTGATCCTCAGTGTGGAAGCTGGGGATCCGGTCAGCCGCTCCTTTCCTTCAGTGCTGGCCAGGGCAGCAGAGTGGGAGCCCAGTGCTGGCGGGGGAGGGATTCCTGGCAGGCTGGCTGAGCATTTCTAAATTATCTCCTTGGAGAAGTGCTGGAAAAGCTCTCGCCGCTTGGTTTCAAAGCCTCAATAAGTGTCTGTTGCAGGAAGCAAGGAGCAAAGCCAGGTCAGCTCAGGTGAAGAGCCAGCAGACTGTGGCGCAGCACAAACACAGGCTGCCCCAAATCCCCGCAGTTACCCCATTCAAACTAATTCGAGGCTTTTTTTATCAACACAGCAGCCTGCAGCTCGGGAGGACCCTCTCTTTTAGGGTCTTTTCAGATTTTGGGCTGCTGCTGTGGAGTGGCCTGGGTGCTGCCAGCAGTGCCAGGTGGTGCATGCCAGCAGGTGGAGCTGGCAGACCAGTGGCACCCAGCCTTCCAGGGCATCTCCTGAGCATTGCAAGTATCCCCTCAGTACCTCCTGGCATCACCCAGCATCCCCCTAGTACTGCCCAACATCTCCTGAGCATCCCACTGAGACACCTGAGCATCACCTGAGCCCCAAAAGCATCACCTGACATCACCCAGTACCCCCTACATCACCAGAGCATTGTGCACATCACCTAAGCAAGCCCCAAGACCTGCTTGTGCATTGCTGGATTGCAGTTCAGCATCCTCCAAGCACAGCCAAACATCACCGAGCATCTCCCACGTATGGCCAAATGTCACCTAGCATCCCCCAAGCACAGCCAGATGTCACCTAGCATCCTCTTGGCATGGCCAAAGATCACCCAGCATCCTCTCGGCATGGCCAAACATCACCCAGCATCCTCTCGGCATGGCCAAACATCACCCACCATCCTCTCGGCATGGCCAAACATTCCCCAGCATCCTCTTGGCATGGCCAAACATCACCCAGCATCCTCTCGGCATGGCCAAACATTCCCCAGCATCCTCTCGGCATGGCCAAACATCACCCAGCATCCTCTCGGCACGGCCAAACATCACCCAGCATCCTCTCGGCATGGCCAAACATCACCCAGCATCCTCTCGGCACGGCCAAACATCACCCAGCATCCTCTCGGCATGGCCAAACATCACCCAGCATCCTCTCCGCATGGCCAAACATCACCAAGCATCCACCTGGCATGCCCAAACATCAACCAGCATCTTCCAGACATGGCCCAGCATCCCCCAAGCCCACGGATGGACTTACTGTGGTGGGATCTCGCGTCTGGCCTTCACTCCCTCGTATTTTTTTTTTATTATTTCTTTTTGTGGCAAGACTTAGCAGAGAAGCACAGAAGGAAACGGCGGAAGTGAGCATGGAGATAAGATAAAAGTCTCGTCCACAGAAGGGGAAACAGAGCAGATAACTGAGGAGACTTGGGAGGGTAGATAAGGGACTTGAGCGCGGTGGCTCTGCTCGGCAGCGTGGCCGGAGTCCAGAGCTCTGGCAAACCACACGCTCCACCCTGCCAGCCCTCACTGCGTGCAGGCAAAGCCCTGCCAGATCCCACCATCAGGGGGCCCAGCTCCCCTGGCTGCCCAGCCCCCAGCATGGGTCTGCAGCTCTGTTCCCCACATTTGAGTTGGGTTGCTTTTCCAAACTTCAACAGTTCCAGGCAGGATGCCGCTTCCCTGGACTCCTCTGCACATTGGAGGTTCTGGATGAAAATCTTTTCCCTGTAGTTGAGAAGGACGCTCTTCTCCCTCAGAAGCTTCTCCCCAAAGAATGGGGTTGTGCACCATTTACAACAGCTTTATCCCCAGGAGCCTCGGGGTCATTTCCAAGACATCCAGTACCAATTAAACCTGCCATCACTCCTATCTGGGGAAAATGCCTCCTTCAAATTAAAAAGATGGGAGAAAGCCCTCCAAGACTCCCAAATCCTGCTTTCCACGAGACCCACGTAGCAGTGTACAGCCGACTTCTTCTCCTGGGATAAGCCCCCAAAATATCTCAGTCAGCATGTGGTGATGGAGGAGTCTCCCAGGAGAAGCCAGCTGCACGCTGCCACGTGCCCCTCCAAAAATGAGCCACAGGCTTTCCTTACACCCCAGATGGGAGGATGGGAGGCAGGAGGGGGCTCAGCTGGGAGGGCAGGGGGTTCCAAACCAGGTTATTTTCCATTCCAGATGAAAGTTCTCCCAACCAACAGCAACCCGAGAGGGATCTCTTGGGAGGGTGGTGTTTAAATCCGTCTCCCTGGGAGATGCTGCGTGGGAGGGAGATGCAGGCCCTTCCCTTCCACACAGTGACAATGTTTGGGGTGGACAAGCTGGGACAGAAAGCTGGGAACTTGTGACCTCTGACATTTCCTTGCTGCTTTTTCCTCCCCCCCCCGCTTTCCCTGAAACGCACTGATACACAAACCCCACAGTGCCAGGAACGTTGTGCAAGTGTCCCTGCTGTCACTGCAGGAGTGGGTTACACTGCCAGGCACATCAGCCCATTTCCAAACCGCCTGCGACCGCAACAGCAGAGACCCCTCCTGGGGAGGGGAAAGGAGGGAAAAGACCCCACGCCAAAGAGATCTTTTCCCTTGGGAATACCCCAACCCATTCAGTGGGAAAGCAGGCAGGCAGCTCCAACTTCTAGCCTCGCTGGAGGGATGCAGGATAGAGCAAGTCATCCCACAGCGGCAGCCAGAGCCAGCCACGTGGATTCTCTGATGTCTGATAGGAGTTGAGCTCATTAACCTCATTAGGGTGAGGGCACTAATGGGTTCTCTCTTTCCATGCAATACACTGGGGCTTCGACCCAGTGCCTTCCCTACACCTGCGTCATCTGAGACTCAAGAAAACAGCTCTGCGTTTGCTCTCACCATCAGCTCTTTCCCCTCTGGGACTACTGCCTTGCAGGCGGCACAGTGATGCCGATGATGCCTCCTTCCTTCCCCCCCCGGTGGTTCTCCCACAGCCGGAGCGGGGATCCGTGGGGAAGAGAGGGGCACGGGGGATCTAGGGGCACGCCTGGGTGAACACTAACACGTGCAGCCATCGCTTGCGATACCGAAACCCCATGGCTGGGGTAAGCAGTGGGCGGGTGAAACACAACCGATCTATTCCTCATTTTCTACTTTTGTTGATTTTTTTTTCCCCCTCCCTCCTCTTCACATGGGGTTTTCCCAGAAGGGGCTGTTTGGTGGGGAAGGAGAAAAGTAAAACCAAATGCAACGGAGCACGTGCCGTCCCGCAGGCAGAACCTCCCTGATAAGCACTCGTGGGCCACAGTCGGCTTTATCTCTCATGTTTTGGATGTTGAAAGAGCACAGGAGAGTTCCCTTGCTCCCTCCAGTAGGGCTTCTTGGCTGCTAAGGCTGCTGGGGATGGCTCCCATGTCTCTTTTTTGCTCTGACAACTCCGACCAAGCGTGTCCATGTGTCTCATCACCAGCATTTCCTCCGCGGGATGCGATGCCCTAACGCGGCGATCATAAGCGGGAGCCTCTCATCCCAGCCTCCCGCCTCCTCCTCCATCGCCACGTGATGCGAAGAAACAGCCGCCAGCTCCCAGGAATCAAGAAATCAAGCCCCAGATCTCCTAAGCCCACCAAGCACTGGCCATCGCTGGCTGGCCCCAGGGTCCAGGTCTGGAGGGCTGCAAGCAGAGGGGGCTTTCCCCGTGCCACCCTGAACCAAATGGACTTCTCCCCCAGTGGCGTGGTGGTTTCCCGTCCAGCTGCGATACCAGTTTCACAACCACAGGGACCTTGGCTCACTGTGGAGGAGGTCACCTTTCTCATCTCTCCAACAGGCTCGGATGGGATCACCTACAAGGCTCCCTGCCACACACCCCATTTAGCTCGTTTAGGGGAGCAAACAAGAGGTCTAGCAGTTCCAGCTCTCTCATTTCATACCTTAACCCTCTTTAATAAAGTTTGAGCTGTTTCCCAGGTAGGCAAAAGCCCAGCTGAAGCCTTCACTGCTTTATATGACACTATCCGAACGCATGCAGTGAGCTTATATTGCAAATTAGCTTGTTATCCCTGACAGAAAAAATCCCCGGCAATATTAATTTTTAAAATAAAGCACGCAGCAGCCACCACAAGGGCACAGCGATTGCCTCCAAGATGGTTTTAGGGGATCCAAACCTCTTGGACGGGCACGGAGGGCTCGGTCCCACCGCGAACCCATCGGTGCCAGGTTGGCTGTGGCCAGGTGGGACACCCCTGTCCTCACGAGCATCCCAGGGTCACCTGCCTGACCAGGGGGCACAGACCCAGCGTCCGTCTGTCCTGTCCACGCCTCTGCAGCCCCGGCTGATGCTAAAGGGATGGTTGGACTCAATGATCCAGTGGGTCTAAAGGGATGGTTGGACTCGATGATCCAGTGGGTCTTTTCCAACCTGGTGATTCTGTGATTCTAAAGAGAAACCGCACCCCACCCCCCCCCCCCCCAGTCACCCTCGCGGGTTGCTGCTCTCGCACAAGGCGCGTTGCGCATCACTCCCAGAAATAAAAGTGTCCAGAAATAAAAGTGTCCATAAATGGGTAAAAAAACCAAAGCAAACCTGCAGCTGAAAGCTGGAGCCCACGGTGCCCCCGCAGCGCCCAACGAGAACCAGACGATCCGGAGGGAAAGTGTGTGGGGGGGAAAGCGTGGGGATACACCCCCCCCCCCCCCCCCCCCGCCCCCCTTGGCATCTCCTACTCCTGGGGGAGGGACGAAGAAAAAGGGGTACGGGGCAAGGCAGGGGTCCCCCCGCACTCACCTGCGCGGAGCCTCCCCCGCAGCATCGCTCACGGGGCCGGGCGGGGGGCTCGGCGGCGGGGGGGGCGCTGCCCCACTCGGCCCGCAGCCCGCATTGTGCCGAGGAAGTGGGAGGAGGAGGAGGAGGAGGAGGAGGAGGAGGAGGAGGAGGAGGAGGAGGGAGGGCCGGGTGTGCTCGGGGGCCGGCCGGAGGAGGGGAAGGGACGGCGTGGGACAGCCCAGTCCAACCGCCACTGGTGCCGCGAGCCGCTCAGGGCTCGGCCCGGGCCGCTGGCGCAGGGCCTTGTGCCCCCCCCAGCCCCACCCCGTGACGGGGACACCCCTTAGTTTTGGGGGGAGGGGTGTGGGGGTGTGTGTCCCGGACAGAGATTGCCTGCGGTGTGGGCTCCCCGCTACGGGGGAGACCTCCCTGAGAGGGAGAGCCTGCAATGGCGGCTCCCCACAGTGAGGCGGGGGGCTCCCACGATGAGGGGGGGCGCCTCCCTAATGGGGGCTCCCCATGATGAGAGGAAGGCTCTCCCCCTAATGGGGGCTTCCCATGATGAGAGGAGGGGGCTCCTCCCTAACAGGGGCTCCCCACGATGAAGGGGAGGCTTCTTACTAATGGGGGCTCCCCACGATAAGGGGGGGGCTCTCCACGAAGAGGGGAGGGGGCTCCTCCCTAACAGGGGCTCCCCACAATGAGGGGGGGGCTCCTCCCTAATAGGGGCTCCCCATGATGAGGTGGGCAGCTCCTCCATAATGAAGGCTCCCCACAATGAGAGGGGGGCTCCTCCCTAATGGGGGCTCTCCACAATGAGGGAGGCAGCTCCTCCCTAGTGGAGGTCCACACGGTGAGAGGGGGGCTTCTCACTAATGGGGGCTCCCCACAATGAGAGGAAGGCTCTCCCTCTAATGGGGGCTCCCCATGATGAGGGGAGGGGGCTCCTTCCTAATGGTGGCTCCTCACAATGAGAAAGGGGGGCTCCTCCCTAACAGGGGCTCCCCACGATGAAAGGGAGGCTTCTTACTAATGGGGGCTCCCCACGAAGAGGGGAGGGGGCTCCTCCCTAACAGGGGCTCCCCACAATGAGAGGAGGGGGCTCCTCCCTAACAGGGGCTCCCCACAATGAGGGGGGGGGGGCTCCTCCCTAATGGGGGCTCCCCACAATGAGGGGGGGGCTCCTCCCTAATAGAGGCTCCCCATGATGAGGTGGGTGGCTCCTCCATAATGGGGGCTCCCCACAATGAGAGAGGGGCTCCTCCCTAATGGGGGCTCCCCACAATGAGAGGAAGGCTCTCCCCCTAATGGGGGCTCCCCATGATGAGGGGAGGGGGCTCCTCCCTAATGGTGGCTCCCCACAATGAGAAGGGGGGGCTCCTCCCTAACAGGGGCTCCCCACAATGAGGGAGAGGCTCCTTACTAATGGGGGCTCCCCATTACATGAAGACCCCCCCTTGCAGAGGACCCCTGGCCCCAGGACGCTCCCCTAGCCTGAGCCCCACAGGATCCAGGACTGGATGCAGCCACAGGGTTGGGATCTGGCCAGACATGAGTCCCTCCATCCACATCCAAGCTCTTTCCCATCCCACATGCAGGGATAGAGGGAAGCTGAGGGATCCACTGACAGTCTGTAGGGGGCTGGTTCCTCATCCCCTCTCACAGTCACACCCACCCCAAAGAGAAGCCTCTCCTCCTTCATTTACCCCCCTGCACATGGGACTCACATGCAGTGCAAAGGCCAAGCCCCAAGTCTATTTGCCAGCATGAATATTTTGTGTTTGTCCAAGGAGTTGTGGCTGAAAAGGTCCATGCAAACATTCCCCAACTAATAATTAACCCTCATCAAAGGCTGGTAAATACAATTAACCCAGTGACATAGATGCAGTGGGATTAAGGGAGCTGACCAAGGCCATGTAGTGAAGCTGTGGCAGAGGCTCAGCTACAAACAGGACTGAGAATTACAGATTTCTAAGCGAGAAATAAAGATTTCTTCTTGGAGGCCATGATGGTGATCTGAGGGCTGGAGCACATCCCAAATGAGGACAGGCTGAGAGATTTGGAGTTGTTAATCCGGAGAAGGCTCTGGGGAACCTTAGAATCATAGAATAACCAGGTTAGAAAAGACCCACCGGGTCATCGAGTCCAACCACTCCTATCAAACACTAAACCATGTCCCTTAGCACCTCGTCCACCCATGCCTTAAACATCCCCAGGGAAGGTGAATCAACCACCTCCCTGGGCAGCCTCTGCCAGTGCACAACGACCCTTTCTGTGAAAAAAAATTTTCCTAATGTCCAGCCTAAATCTCTCCTGGCGGAGCTTGAGGCCATTCCCTCTTGTCCTGTCTCCTGTCACTTGGGAGACGAGCCCTGCTCCCTCCTCTCCACAACCTCCTTCCAGGTAGTTGGAGAGAGCAATGAGGTCTCCCCTCAGCCTCCTCTTCTCCAGGCTAAACACCCCCAGCTCTCTCAGCCGCTCCTCATCAGGCCTGTTCTCCAGCCCCTTCACCAGCTTTGTTGCTCTTCTCTGGACTCGCTCCAGAGCCTCAACATCCTTCTTGTGGTGAGGGGCCCAGAACTGAACACAAGATTCGAGGTGCGGTCTCACCAGTGCCGAGTACAGGGGGAGAATAACCTCCCTGGACCTGCTGGTCACACCGTTTCTGATACAAGCCAGGATGCCATTGGCCTTCTTGGCCACCTGGGCCACTGTTGGCTCATGTTCAGTCGCTGTCAACCAACACCCCCAGGTCCTTCTCCTCCTGGTAGCTTTCTAGACAGACTTCTCCTAGTCTGTAGCTGCAAAGGGTTGTTGTGCCCCAAATGCAGGACCCGGCATTTGGCCGTGTTAAACCTCATGCCATTGGACTCTGCCCAGCGCTCCAGCCTGTTCAGATCCCTTTGGAGCCTCCCACCTCTCCAGCAGATCCACACTTCCACCCAGCTTAGTGTCGTCTGCAAACTTGCTACGAGTGCACTCGATGCCTTCATCCAGGACATTGAACAGGGCTGGACCCAGCACTAAGCCCTGGGGAGCCCTTCTTGTAACTGGCCTCCAGATGGATTTAACACCATTTTCCACCACTCTCAGGGCCCTCCAGCCAACCAGTTTTCCATCCAGGAGAGTGTGTGACTGATCAGGCCAGAGGGGACAGTTTCCGTAGCAGAATGCTGTGAGAAACTGTGTC
Source organism: Clamator glandarius (assembly GCA_033459285.1). Classification (NCBI taxonomy): domain Eukaryota; kingdom Metazoa; phylum Chordata; class Aves; order Cuculiformes; family Cuculidae; genus Clamator; species Clamator glandarius. Next base: position 729,696 of record JAUNZM010000115.1, on the reverse strand, counting down.
AAAGGCTTTACTGAGGTCCAGGAAGATACATCCACAGCCTTTCCCTTGTCCAGCAGCTGAGTCACTTTGTCATAGAAGGCGATCAGGTTAGTTTGGCAAGACCTGCCTTTTGTGAACCCATGTTGACTGGGCCCGATCACTCCATTCTCTTGCATGTGCTTCATGATAGCACTCAAGATCCCTCTTAGAATAACTCAGTCTTGCATTTCTCTAGAGCAGAGGCAGGGTTTCTACCTGTCCTCTGCACAAATACCTGCTCTGTTTTCTTTTTTGCTGCGAATTTCCTTCTCTTGACTTCCTGCATGATTCATCTCTTCATTAACAACTGAAATCAGCTGATAAACCCTGCTGAGGCATCAAACTTGCTGCCACCATGAGCACAGTAGGCACCAGCCTCAAAAGAAGCCACTTTTAAAAAAATTGTTCAGTATTTTTTTGTTGGTGGTGGTTTTTTTGGGTTTCTTACATTTTTTTTTCCAACATAAGCACTAGGGAAAATGGCTTTTGGGGAAAGATAGGGTGTGATTCCCACCTCTGATGCTCCCCCAGCCACCAGCATCGTAGCGATCACCCATGGGACTTGGGATCCTGGCAGATGGAGAGCAGCTCAGGCAGCCTCACAGGGTGATGTGAGCCCAGGGAGATGAGACTTTGTCTGAATCAGTCAAATTTTGGCTGTGTGGTTTTCAATGTTCTTTTTGAGGCTTCTCAGCCCTGGGAGCCATGGTGTCTATCTCCGGGTTCATCTCTTGGGTGATTTAATCTGTGGTTTGCCATGCTCGGGCTCCCTTTCAGCTCTCAGGAAACCTGCTGGCTTCAGATTGCCGCTGTCTCCAACGCGCTAGTTCCCAGGATGTGTTCCCAAATGCCATGCCCGAAGCAGGGCACCCACTCTCAGGGTTCCGTCCTCCTTGCAGATATGGGGAGGAAGGGGCTTAGGGGGAGAACTCGGGCATCAGGCTCCCTCCTCCAGGCAGAGTTCTGAGCAAAGTTCACGTCTCCCATACCCTAAAAGGGTGGGTTCTGCTCCCACCTTGTGTTCCCCAATTTGCTCTGGTGGGAACTAAAGCCCCTCAGGGGATGTTAACTCCCTTTAGAAGGGCAAACCCCAGAGTGAGGTGGGCCAGTGTCCAAGTGATGGGGAAGGGTGGGTGGGAGTTACCTATCTCCTGGACACAGCAATGATGCTCATCACCTCTCCCAGCAGCAGATCTAAGAGCATCTTGCCTTTATTCTTTTTCCTCTTCTTTTAGATTCATTCCCTGCTAACATTGTGCTCCACTTTCCAGAAAGCTGGTAAACTTTGGGTAATCTCTTAGGGTCAAGGAGAGGCGAGATTTAAAGCTCACCCACCCCCCACCCACACCATAGCTATCAAGCTTTCAAATATAGCATCCTTCCAAAAAGGCTTTGGGTTTTCTCCTGCTCCCTGGACAGGCTTTGGAGTGGGACCAGCTGCTTATGCAGCGATGAGAGAAATTCCCCTCTTTGAAACATCTCGCAACCCCCAGACTACCCAAACAAAGCCCAAGCAGAGAACAGGAGATGCCTGCTGGACCAATTTTCCTGCAGATGCCTTCATGGGGATTGCTTGGAGATGGCCATGGGGTCTGCAGAGGAGCTCACCGTCATTTTAGTATCACACCATCTGTCTCCCGTTTCCTGAAGAGCCTGAGGAGGTTTCCTGGAAATGATTTCTGCTCAGCATCAAGAGGAGCAAACATGGGAAGGTGGTGGGTGGTTTGGTCCCTAGCCAGGGTCTCTACCACTGCCACCTCCCTCTGGCAGCTTGGGAGGTTCCTGGTGAGGTTTGGGGCTGTGCAGCCTCCCCCACCATAGGGCCCAATGGCTTCTTCGGTGCAGGAGATATTTTGGAGGGGAGCGGGTGACAGGTGCTCTGCATCCGAAGTGTATTCTAAATGGGATGAATGCCGATCCCTTGGGTACCCCAGGAAATTTGGGACATTGGCACCCATCACTTTGTCCAAGCAGAGAAGAAGTGGCTTTAATTTCATCCCACTGCACCCCAGGCTACTGCCAGGGACTTTCCAGCCTCCTTAGCAGCTCTCACCTTGGAAACATCCTTGGAGGCAGCAGTGTGCTTGATAGGCTCTAATTATTGAGCTAATTGGAGTAAGAGAGCTGTACAGACGGCCTTAATTTCCACTTTCCACTTAATTCCCCACGCTCATCCTGGCCGGAGGAGAGGGGCTGGGTTTCACATCACACTGGCAAGCAAAGGGAAACAGGGATGAAGCGTTGGAGAGGTGGCAGGGGAGCTGAAGGGAGGGTTATAAAGGAGTGCTCCCAACAGCTTCCAGGGCTCTCAAGTTTAAAATACACTTACCAAGAAGAGAGAAAGGTTGAGGTTTCTCCTCCTGCACGTCTCCTTCAGTGCCAAGATGGGATTGAAGCCTTGAGAGCTGTTGGTTCCTCCATAGGGAGGAGACCCGAGCATCCTCTGAGGCACCTGGTCACACATATCTCTCCATTCTGTAAGTCAGATGCCAGAGATGACCTTTTAGGATAAATTAGGGAAAAATAAGGCATAGACAAGCTTGCTTGCCTGCCCAACATTGGGTCAGATTCATCTCCTTCAAAACTTTGACTTACAAGGCCTACAGCTATTTGTAACTAAAATAAAGGAGCCCGCACAACTCACTGCCCCAGGAAAGCAATAAAGATGAGACCCAGTAAACCATAAGTGCAGGTATCTCATTATCTTCAGATAATTAACCGTAGATAATGAGATATACAACCCCCAGCAACAGTGGAGTGGTTATAAATTCCAAAGGGATGTAAACCATCACCTTCCCACACAGAAGGTGGGCAAACCCCACATGAGGGAGATGGAAATGCTGCTGCTTCTCTGCTCTGGACAGGGTGGGAACAGATTAGGCCAACCAAGAGGGTTTTTCCTCTGCTAAACCTTATCCCCAGCAAACTGCTTTCAAAGGCACATTTAAAACAAACCAAATCGTGTTCTCCCAGGGGGAAGAAACCAAACAATAACCATGCAGCCAAATGAGCAGCACAAAGCAAACTGCTGAACCTTGGGTACAGTTTGGGAGTTGAAAGCTCTCCAGCTCCATGTTCCTGCTTGAATTATTGCTTCTGCATTCACACACTGCTTCTGTACTGATAAACAAAATAAAGCCCTGCCGTTCCTTTTTTATTTTGTTTCCCCAATGTGAGAGGCTTTGCTCTGTGAAACTCTTGGGGAAGACTCAGTGAAGGGAAGCTGGACAGCCTCTGGGATGCCTGCTCCTGCCAACGCTGCCTTCCCCTAGGTGATGGAGCTTATAAGGGGTTTGTTTTATAGTCCTGTAGCGCACAGCCTCCACCTTTCTTTATTCTTTTCTTTCTCAAGCGCAAAACCCAAAGCCACCGTTTGGCAGTTGGAGAGGTGATGAATTAGGGCTCCTGACAGCCCCCCACACCCTTGGAGGTGGGGAGGCTTCCTGGAGCAGGGCTGGCAGGAGCACAGCCACATCCGCAACAGGGGGAGGCTGCCAAGCGCCCTACTTCAAGCCTGTTGTCCAAATCCTTCTGCTGGGATGTTTCCAGGCTAGTCCTGGGAAGTGGCTGGAGCAGCTGAGCCACCGCATGCCCATTGGAGCAGCTCCCAGGTTGCTGAAAGCTGAGGGAAATTGCTCTTGCATCACAATGTGAGCTTGAAAGCCTCTAGCTCCAACACTGAAAGCTAGCAGCTGGATTTGGTCCACCTTGGCCTGTTTGGATGCTCTGACTGTGGGAAGTCCCAGGGCTGCTGGGACTGCATCCCAGGGATGCTCCAGACATGCTCCCTGCTCTTTCGAAGGGCAGGATGCAAGCGCTGGAGTGGCTCACCCACTCCCTGCTCACGGGAAGGAAGCAACCCCTAACCCAACGACCCATTAACCATCCACAGCAGCCCCACGGCACAGCTTCTCCCTGGCATCAGGGCACGCATAGGAGCCTCCTGGGCCCGTGAGAAAAAGGCTCTCACAGGAATCCAACGCCCAGGAGCCAAGATCTCCAGGCTGGAATTCCCCTATGAGCTTCCCCTCCTTCTACTGCCTCCTCATCCAGCCCTTCCAGCCTGGAGACACAACCCCCTGCTCGGGTTTGTTCCCAGGGCACCCAGCTCCCATCACCTTCAGGAACACTCTCAGCCTTCCCCAGAGGCTGTTTCGGAGGAAGAGGAGGGGAGCAGGCAGGGCAGAGGAATTACATTGCTCGGTGCTTTGTGGTGGAGAATAGATTTACAGTCTTGAAAATTGTTTGGATATGGCAACAAGCAAGCCCTCTGCTCTGGCTAGCAGTGGCCATGCAGCTCCCAGCCATGGGAACAGCAGGATGAGCACCCACATGTAGAAGCCAGGCCCATGCCTGAGCACCCCATACCTACATGGGCTCCAAAATCAAGCCAGGTCCCTCTACGGGACCTGCTTCCACCAATCTCCTATGCACCAGCAGGGTGTTCCTCCAAGGATGGCACCAGACCTTGTCTCACAAAGCTTCCCAAGAGAAGGAGAACCCTGCAAGTCAACAGTGTCACCTCCCCATCCTCCCGCAGTATTTTTATTTGGCTCCAATAGCTAATATCATGCAGGTGGCAGAAGGCAGAGCACCTGCCCCAAGCTGCTTGGTGAATCTCCAGCAGCTGGTGTGATGTTAGGCTGTTCCTGTGCTCAAGCCAGTCTGATTGGGGTTGCCTGGACTGGGCAGGGCAGGGATAACCTGTGCCAGGCTTTCCAGCTTTTCCCCAGCTCCGTGTCACTGGTTTGGGGTCGTGTTGATGCCTGGGAACTGCCCCAGTGCCAAGTTCTCCACCAAAGAAAGCAGTGTGGAGACCTGCTGTGCCCTCCTTCCACAGCAACACCCGACCCCAGGGATCTGCTATCCTGGGGGAAGAAGGGACTTGATGACCAGGGTGCACTAGTGGCCAGGCTGGGGGGCTATGGGGTGATATTGGGGCTGTGGGGGGCTGTGAGGGGGGCTATGGAAAGGCTGGGGAGGGCTTTGAGGTGCTGGGAGCACTTGGGGGCTCGGATGATCTCTGAGGGTGCTATGGGGTGCACTGTGGGGGTTATGGGGTCCTGTGCATGGGCTATAAGGTGCTATTGGTGGCTAAGGGGGCTGTGTGGGTGCTATGGGATGCCATAGGGGGGCAGTGGGATCTATGTGGGGGCTGCTCATGTCTCCCCCAGGCAAAGGCACCAAGGGTCTCTCCGTGTGATCTCCAAGGATGAGGACCAGAACCTATGGGGTCTCCTGAATGAGTTGGCTGTGGGTGCAGCCCCAGGCAGGTGAAGCAGCAGGGGAAGAACCCCAGGGTGTTGGAGGAGTGCCCAGGAGGGCTCAGAGCCAGCTGGGCTGGGGCTGTGGGCTCCTGCTGCCAGCGCCTAACAAGCACCATGATGTAACTCTGGGTAAGCCTTGCAGGAGAGCAGCCCAAGGAAGTCACAGAGTCACAGTTTCTTTGTCAGGTTTGTTTACCTCCTTTTTTTTTTTTTTTTTCCTTTTTTTTTTCCCCCCCCCTCCCTCCCTTTATTTTCTGCTCTGGGTGAGGTCACTCAGGTTGAACCTCAGCAACACAAGGACCTTCCTCCCCTTCCCCTCCCAGCTGTGGCTGCAGTGTGCACGCCTGGTTCGCTCTCAAAGAGAAACCCTCGACATCTCTGACGCTTTCCACACTCTCAAGGGCAAATGGGGGTTGCATTTCTTGCTAAACTTGTGGTTTGGCTGCCTCAGAAAGGCCACCTATAGCCACAAATGAACTCGATGCAATGACTAAGGAGGCATTGCATCAAGAGCTTTTTCTTTTTTGCTGTTGAAGGAGCTGGGAGAGGATGGGTGGACTGAGGGAAAGGCCTTCGTGTGGAGCTGAACAACATCCCTTTACCCAGACCAGATCCCCAAGGCAGCGGCACAAAACGTCCTCTCCAGGAATGAAGGCTCCTTTATCTCAGGAAGGACTTCCACCCAGCGCAAAGAGAAATGGGCTTGCAATGGTCTAAAGCAAGCAGTTCATTGCTTCTCCATGGGCTCTGATATTGTGGAGGATGGAGGTGGCCTCTGCCGGCTGGGCTGGAAGTTTTCCAGCTCCTCAGCTGCCCTCAGGGCACTAGAGGTGGTGATACATCCTCTGGGAAGGCAGGCAGAGAGGTACGGAGGAGATGGGAGCATCTCTGGTGCTTCCCAACCAGCAGCGGGATCACGGGTGCCTTCTGCACCCCAGCAGTCCAGCTTACGCAGCTAGGACAAACAGGGGACAGGACCTTGTGTGGAGCCACTGACTGAGAACCACAGGATATGAGGACTTAAGCAGAAGTTGATTGGGCAGAACAGAGCCCTTGGAGCTTGACCAACAGCCTGGGCATTATGCTTCCCAGCTCAGGAACTGCTCCCCCATAGTAGTTCCAGACCATCCCAGACACATCTGCCCCATTCACAGACAGCCTTTGACCATCTTCTCCTTTCCACCAGCAATAATTGGTGAAATTAGGGGATGAAGGTGCCCAGGAACAAATCTGGCTGAATGATCAGCTGGCAAGAGGGGAGAAAAAAAGGGTTGATTTCCAGTTCTCCAGAGTTTCCAACCAGCAGACCCAGCACAGCAGTTTTCAACCAGGACAGCAGACCCATGAGGTGGGACTCATTCAGCGGGTTGGGTTGGGTTTGGAAGCAGTTTCCAGCAGCAAACACCAAGGATGATGAGTTTTCTGTTCTATGGTGGTGGCACATGTGCTACTGCGTACACCTGAATCTCAGGAATGGTTAATTCATTTACTTCTAAGTGGTTCCCAAAGTGGGAACCATCCAGCCTAGCCAAGTCTGCCACAGATGCATCAAAATGTTCCCAAAGTTGTTAAACTAATTTTGGTTCCTCTTTGGCTGGATTCAGAGGTAGGTTCACCTCTCCAAGGTTTTCGCATGGCACTGCTGTGGTGTCTCCAACACTCCTTTACCTGGTGTGGGAGGAGAGGCAGCCGCACAGCTTTGTGGTGAGTTTGGGTATTTTATTCTCTCGTTATGCCTGCAGAAACCACTGTGTCAGGAGAGCTGGAAACCCTTCAAAGTCCTTTGTAAGGCTTCCCAGCTTTGGGCTGGCTCCAATCCCACTCCAGAGGCTGCTCTCTTCACTCTAGGATGTTCCAGGGTAGTTTTTCCTCTTCCATTGGGAATCCTCAGCATGTGGCACTGATGGGGAAGAGGACACCAAGAAGGATTAAGTTCTTCTGTAGAAGAAGCAAGCTTGGGTGCTGCCAGCAGCACTGAGCCACACTGGAGGTCTCCCAAGAGCTCCTGCAGGAATCCCAAGGATCAGAGTGGAAGGTATCATGCTGCAGCATCCAATGGGACTCACGGTGTCCCTGGAGCTCAGGAGCACAGGGTCCCTGTGCCTGCAAGGAGGTCCCCCTCTTGCAGAGATCATCTCTTCTTCCTCCTAGTTGGTGCTGGGTCTCTCCTCTGGGGTCTTACTATCCAATCTCCAATCTCCCTATGCCACAGAGCAAGTTGTGAGCATCGCTGCTGCAGAGCAGCCAAAACTAAGTGTGAACAGGTAAGAAAAACATAACAAATGGTGGGAAATGCCTGTGTTCCCCCTGGTGGGACATCTTCAAGGAGCTCCATGTAGGAGGGGATGTCACAGGATATTAACTGGAGCAACATGTTTTCCCTCTCCTGAATGGTTTGGCTCAAGTTCTCACCAGAGGAAAGAGCAAGACCATTCTCCCTGTCTGCCAGGGTGGATTAGGGCTCGTCTCCTCCAGCCTGCAGAAACACAGCTTAATTGCCAAGGTGGGACCAGGAAGAGGAGACTTCTTTCTCTGCTCGCATAGTTTCAAGGTGAATAACACATGCAGCCTGGCTCTGGCTCGGCTTTGGTAGGGCTGTCAAGGAGTGAGACTTTCCTCTCCCAGCTCACCCAGGAGGTGAGGATGGGCAGAAGGAGCTCTTAAGTGGAAGGACACAGGGCTTTCAACCTTTTCTGCACTGTGGCACCAGCTGGGGACTGCTGGCCACAACCCCCTCCTCACCAGGCACGGCAGCTCTTTGTCCTCTTTTCCTGTCCCTCCCCCTTCATTTTGGCATGCACACTTTGATGTCCTCACAAGACAGATTTTCCACTGATAACCAATCTTCGCGGTTGCTCCTGTGACTGGCTCCTACTGAGTCATTCCTCCCATGGAGCAACATCCTAGCAGCTCCAGCTCCGGCCACCTTGGGAACAGGGAGATTGTCTTTCCTTCATCTCCACCAGCAGCAAATAACCTTCTCCTGCTCCTGATCCCACTCAGGGCTGCAAGCTGTGACCTAAGACTCAGCCCTCCCTCGGCCAACAGGCCCCCTCGGGACAAACTTCTGCTCTCTATCTTGGACCGCAGCACCAGATGTGTGACCAAGATCACTGGTGGGTTTTCTTGCTCCCCAGCCATCAGCTGGAACAGATGACCAAGGAAAAACATAAGATCTTGGCAAAAGGCAGTTATTTCTACACCCCTTTAGCACCCAGTAGGGTGAGCTGGTAATGGTCCTGGTGTACTGCATGACTTTCTCTTCCAGGAATTACTTTTTTGAAGTCATCCGCAGCCTTCTGCATCACATGGACCTACAGCAAAGGGCTCCACAGCTTAATCATGTGGAGAAGCATCTCCTTTAGCTTGCTTTGAACCTGCAAGCTCCTGGATGCATTTGGTGGCCCTGAATCTTACACGAGAGATAGCGAGTATTCAGCCCCTGATTTGTGTTCTCTGGACTGTGTTATTACAGACCTCCGTCGTGTCTGCCCCTGGTGTCTCTTTCCCAACCTATTTCATCACCCTTTGCACAGGAGCCCAAGTTTTCACAGAGATGGGCAGGGGGCAGCAGCTCTCCAAGGGCGTTTGCCATGGGGAGCTGCCAGAGGAAGGATTCTTTAGGGATTTGGGATGTCTCCCTTGTTTGCCAGGGCTGCACAGGGTGTGGGGAGCTGTGTCTGGGAACATCTCATGCTCTCCAGCTGCTGGCAGTGGGAGGTGGGGATGGCTCCTGGTAGTTATTGCTGTACAGGTGAGGTAAACTGGATCAGCACTGGGAGGTTGGGAAATGGTCTGGACCCTCTTGCCCAGGCTGGGGCTGAATTGCAGTGGGAGCAGGAGAAGCTCCTCACAGAGCCCCAGGGCCACAGGCAGGCAATTACCACCCAGCATGCTGGAACGCCTTATTGCCCTCATAAAATCCTCCTTTCACTCATCAGGCTAACGCGGCTTTTAGCTGGGGTAATTACAGTCTCATAAAGGAACTGCTCACCATCTCCCTCCTGCTGCCCCCAAGACCTCTTCAGGTTCTGCCCTCACCATAGCCTTTGGTGGGACTTGGCTGTGAGAACCACTACTTTTATTCCACCTCCTTCCCAAGGCAGACTCCCAGCCCATTTGTGTGCATGGAGAATGAATGAAAAAAGATCCCCAAGCCCCATAAAAAGGCTTTTCCCCCCGTCCCTTTTTTGTCTTGCACCTAACCTGCGGGCACAGAAGCTGTTGGAGCAGGATCACGCAGGGTTTTGGTGCAGCAGCTGGCCCGTCCCTTATATAGCATGAGGGGTTTTGCAGGATCTGGCCCTGGGGAACCCACAGCCCACGTGGAGCCAAGGCAACCGAGCCTGCCAAGCTGCTGGAGATCAACCTGAAGCCGTTCCTTGCTTTGGGAACCAGCCAAGTTGTTTTGGCCAAGTGTCTTCTTTATTCCCTTCCAGGCTTTTTCCATGCCTGGGCACACTTCCACGGCACGAGGTCAAGTGGAAAATTACCTGTGATGCTCCAGTGCCAGGTCCCTGCCTGGGCAGAGGTGAAGTAAGGTTGCGTGTTCAGCTGGGGAACTCCTCACCACTGGATGCTGTTGGGGCTGAAACGCCTTGAAGCTGCAGCTGAATCATTTAGGAGAAGAAACAGAAAGCTCTTAAAACCAAATATATCTATTTTTTATTAGATATACTTCTCTGGAGAGATCTGGACATCACATTGAAGAGGAGTTTTCACCGCCTGGAGGTAGCACAAGAAACTACAAATCCATCGCAGATGGCACAAAGCAACAGATGAAGCAAGACAAATCGAGATAAAGTATGTACATCAACACCAAGGGTCTTGCAAACGGCAATGGTGAAGAAATGCTTTTAAGGCAAGGAGCAAACAAGCCATCAAGCTTCAACCTGCAATGTCAGGTTTTGCAAGAGGCTTTCCAAGTGAGCAGATGGCTGGTGCTGCTCTAGGGAAGGGGGCAAGAAATAAAAGCACAGACCCTGACGGCAGTGTCAGCAGAGAGCTCAGGGTTGGGGATAGCTTAGGTTTGGTGCCACCACTCAGGGTTGGAGGGATGAATGGATGGTTACAGGAGTAGGGAGCAAGCCCCGACCATCTCCTTTCTGCTAACTGGGCATGATTCATGGACAGCAAAGCCAGCCAGCCGAGACGCTGCTCCTCCAAGGACACAGAGGGGAACATTGCGATCCTCCTGTTATGGGAAACCCCCAATTTCAACATGTGAATCAAGGCGCCAAGACTCAGTTGTTGCTCTCAGCTCGGGTGCAGTCATCCTTTGACCCAGGATGATCCACCCCTGTGCAGTTCCTCGTGGGACTTGCACCCACATCCTTTGGTGCCTCCCAACGCCTCTCTGCAGGCGTTTTCCTCATCAGAAGGTGCAGCAGGGTAGGTGTGAGGCCCCCTTTGGACTCTGTAAGGGCTGAGAGGATGTCTCTGGGCTCAGAGATGCTCGCCTGACTCAGTTCCCATGCTGCAGGGCTCTGGGGCAGCTGAGCCAGGACCAGTGGGAGGGATGGTGCATGCCCTGCTTACATCCAGGTCACTGGAAAATCCCCTAGGCTGGGACAGAGCATGTATACCTTGAAGCGCTGAGCCTGGTCTCTGCCCTGGGTTCCCCTGCCACTGCACCTTCAATTTTCCCAGGTTTTTTTTCCTGCAACTACCAGTTTTTGGTGGTATTTATGCACGGGTTTTGTGGAGTTCATTCTTCCAGCCAGGAAGAGCAAGCCCAGGTGTTTAGCAACCATAAAAAGCAAACATCTGTTTGGCAAACATAGCAAAACCATTCATCACCTCCAAATCCTCTGCTTCCCACGCAGCAATTTTCAGTGCCTGAAAATGAAAAAAAAAAAAAAAAAAAGTCATAACAAATGAATGAAATTCTTGGCTGTGCCCTCCACGGCATTCCTGGACACAGGCCCGAAGTTTGAGCTGTGGGACTTTCTCCAGCCTGGCATGGGAGAGGAGGTGCCACCAGCCAACCACTTTGAAGTTCAAGCTCTCTTTCTCCATCCTTCTGTTCTGGGATGGGGACTTCAGGGCTCACCTGCTGCTCCCCAGGTTTCCTCAGCAGAGCTTTTCCCGTGCAGATCCTCAGGGAACATGGCTAGAGGTAGTGATGGGATAAGTCACGCTCCTGGTGCTAGTATGGCTTTACTACCCTGGCTAGTGGGGAAGTGCAACTGCTCAGGGCTGAAATGACCCTCTGCCCTCACCTCCATCTCCCAGCACCCACATCTTCATTTTACAGGTCGTGGAAAGCAGCTACAAGGAGGCTTAACCCCAGCTCAGCCCTCCTGCAGAGATATCTGCTGACATCTGATTTCCAGCATCTGGATCAGCCTTTCCTACCCGACGCTTTCAGGGAACCACAGCTTGGCCTTGGCTGAGCATCTCCTCCTGCCTGGGAGACTCCCTGGCCCCAGTTGGCAGCCAGCCTTGATGCCACCAAAGTCCCTGGGGACATTTCAGAGCTTGCCTGGCTGCTCCCAACCCTGTGGGGAACCGGGATGAGCAAGAGCTTTTCAGTACTTAAAGGAGGCTACAGGAAAGCTGGAGAGGGGCTCTGGATCAGGGAGAGCAGGGGTAGGACGAGGGGGAATGGTTTTAAGCTGAAAAAGGGAAGATTGAGATGAGACCTTAGGAAGAAATGTTTTCCTGTGATGATGGGGAGGCCCAGGTTGCCCAGAGCAGTGGTCGCTGCCCCATCCCTGGAGGTGTTCAAGGCCAGGTTGGATGGGGTTTTGAGCAACCTGATGCAGTGGGAGGTGTCCCTGCCCATGGCGGGGGGTTGGAACTGGATGGACTTTGAGATCCCTTCCAACCTAAACCGTTCCATGATTCTATGATTTGAAAGAGCTCATGCTGCATCAACCAGGCTTGGAGAAGCAGCCCCAAAGACACACAGGGATCTCCTTCTCTTGCTCTCTTATGAGCTTTTCCTGCTTTGCCTGTTCTCCTTTACCCTATTCAGCACCCAAATATGTAGGCACCATCCCAAACCCGTGTTCTCCAAAGTGCAGCTAAGCCAGTCAGCAAGTGATTGCACCTATTAAAGCTGAAACCTCTCTGTGATGTCCCCCCATCAAGGTGAGATCCATGGTTTATAGCAGAGGATAAATCAATAAACTGCTCTCAAACATGGTTTTAGTTGTCTTTATGAATGCACGCTTCGATAGGAGGAAGGAGAGAAGAACAGCGGGCTCACATGTGGTTGGCATGGCTGGGGGAGCAGCAACAGGTCTGATTTACCCAGTTAAGCAAGAGGCATTCATCTCTGCTTGTTTGCAGGGAGCAAAGATTGAGAAATGGATTGGTTGCGCAAAAGAGACGTTAACACATTTGTAACCCCAAAACCATGAAAACTCCCCAAACTCTGACATTCTTGTGGTGACACCCATCAGCTCCTCCCAAACACATACAGCCACTGCCAACAGGGTTCAATGAGCATGGAAGAAGCTGGCAGAGGTGCAGGCAAGCTGCCTCGCCAGGAAGATGGCCATCAGCCACAGAATCATCCAACCATTTGCTTGGAAAAGACCTTTGAGATCACCAAGTCCAAACATACCTGTCCACTACTGAACCAGATCCCTGAGCACCTTGTCTGTCCGACTTCCAAACCCCTCCAGGGATGGTGACTCAATCAAGAAGCTGGGAGCAAACCCACCCGCCTTGGAAACCCTCACCTTTGCCTTCCTAATTTCTGGGGCTCTTTGCCAATGCCAGCTCATCTTGGGTGTGATCCCCCACCTTTATCTGTGGCTTCCCCTCCACCCCTGAGGCTGCTCCTTCCAAGCTCGCCCCACTTATCCATCTGGGTGGCTGCTCCTTATCATAGAATCGTTAAGGTTGGAAAAGACCTCTATTCTCATCCAGTTCAACTGTCAGCCCAACCCCACTGTGCCACAACCACACGCTTTTTGAACCCCTCCAGGCATGGAGACTCCACCACTGCCCTGGGCAGCCTCTGCCAGGGCTTCACCATTATTTCAGTGAGGGAATTTTTCCTAACATCCACTCTAAACCCTTCTGACACAACTTGAGGCCATTTCATCTTGTCCTATCCCTTATTACTTGGGAAAAAAGCCCAGCACCCACCTTTATCAGCACGAGCCAAGGAGCATTTGCTTCCCTTCTCTGTTCCAGGGAGGCATGCTGAGCAAGATAAGGATCCAGCGCTGGGGTTGGGAGGGAAGGAGGCGCCCCAGAACCATGCCAGTATCTCCCAAGGACGAGGTGGAGGAGGCAGACACCCGCTCTGCCAGAGAGCCCAAGGGCACCTCACGCCACAGCCACCTCCTGGCTGTCAGGCACCCATCGTCTGGGCATGCCTGCAAAGTTAGTTCCATGGCTCCTGGAAAGGTGAACATTAACATAAAATGAGATAAACCCAACAGAGGAGGTGCAATAGAAGCATTGCACTTTGCCACTTGTTTCCAAAGCCCTTTTCTTTACATATCCAGTGAATGAAAACTGGTTTTTTTTAGCCCCAAGCTTTGTGCAGATTGGGACCAGCAGAGAACCAAGACCTTGCCACATGCTTAGTAAAACCCAAACCCATAACCATGGGATTTTACATCTCATTTTCTGCTGAACCTGGCAGGGTACTCAGGAGAGGGGGAGCCCCAAAGCCCAGCTAAGGGAGTGTCCATCTCCACCATCTTCGCACCCAAGCTGGACCCCGCTCCTGTTTTCATAGAATCATAGAATCATTTAGGTTGGAAAAGACCTTTGACATCATCCAGTCCAACTGTCAGCCCAACCTTACCTCCTACACCATGTCCCAAGGTGCCATGGACACACATGTTTTTGAGCCCCTCCAGGGATGGGGACTCCACCTGGGCAGCCTCTGCCAGTGCTTCACCCCTCTTTAATAAAGAAATTATTCCCAATATCCAACCTAAACCTTCCCTGGCACAACTCGAGGCCGTTCCCTCTCATCCTAACAGTTTTTCCTTGGGAGAATCATAGAATCACCAGGTTGGAAGAGACCCACCGGATCACAGAATCACAGAATCACAGAATAACCAGGTTGGAAGAGACCCACTGGATTGTTGAGTCCAACCATTCCCACCAATCCCTAAATCATGCCCCTAAGTACCTCATCCACCCTCACCTTAAACACCTCCAGGGAAGGTGACTCAACCACCTCCCTGGGCAGACTGTTCCAATGCCTAACCACCCTCTCCGTGAAGAATTTTTTCCTAATCTCAAGCCTAAATCTCCCCTGGCAGAGCTTGAGGCGATTCCCTCTCGTCCTGTCCCCTGTCACTTGGGAGAAGAGGCCTTGGGACTTGGGATCATCGAGTCCAACCATTCCTATCAAACACTAAACCATGTTCCTCACCACCTCATCCACCTGTGCCTTAAACACCTCCAGGGAAGGTGACTCTGCCACTTCTGTACCCCAACTGCAACCTGCTTACTTTGGGAAACCTTAGACCAGACTTCTTGCAATCATTAATTACAAGCACTGTGCTCCAACCTCCTTTCCAGGAACTGCAGAGAGTGGTGAATGGAACCTCCCCTCAACCTCTTGTTCTCTCACAGGCTGAAAGATGAACAACCCCAGGTCCCTCAGCTGCTCCTCCTAAGATTTGTTCACCTGCCCATCCAGGAAGGGAAGAGGTTTGGGGTGGAGAACCCTCACCTGGACCATCCCACCCACTCACCTATGAGGATGTGATAGGAGAGGTGCAGGCTCCAGGGGGATTTGGTGGTGCCTGTGGAGCAGAGCTGGGAAGGGCTCACTGGGAAGCCCTGGGGCTCACCAGGTGAAGCCAAGGACCCAGAAAGGCAACCTCCCTCAGCACACACCAGCCACGCTGGGACGCGGCTGGCCAGGATTTTCAGCAGCTGAGTGAGCCAGCAGAGCAAACATTAGCAAAGAGCTCCTGAGTCGTGTAAACAAACAACCAATTAAGAGATGAAATAAATCTCCCAGGTACATAACCTTTCTATTTAAACACCTACCAGGCCTGGAAGAGCTCCAGAGCATCTGACACAGCGACGCCTGTGATCTATCTGCTATGATCCTGTAGGATGGAAGCAGCTGAATTTATGGGAGCGGCTTTAAATTTCTACGGTTTCCTCCCTAATTATATTATTTTTTCTTTATTGTGCCAGTTAAATTCAGCCCCCAGCCCTTTTCCTTCTGCATCCCTTTCCCCATGTAGAACAGGACCTAGTAAGTCGCCTCCCTGTCTCTATTCCACCTCTGGAATAGGATTGACTGTGTTGATCTGTTAATTATGGGATTTAAGGTTGGTATATAGGAAACACAGGGGCCAAATTAACCCAGTAACATTAAAGGAGGAGTGGAGAGAGAAAAGCAAGGCTTTAAATGGAGGGCAGATGGCCCTGGGGGGAGCTCAGCTGAAGGTTTTGCAGGTATGAGGATGCTCCTTCCACGGCAGGACAGGCTCTGGGTGTTTTAATGTCAGAAATCCTTAAGGAGGCTGAAAACAATTGGTGTATGTAGGAGGGATGCTGATTTCCCACCCTCTCCAAACCCTGTGTTGGGGGAATCATAGAATACTTTGCGTTGGAAGGGACCCGAAAGCCTATCCAGTTCCAGCCCCCCTGCCATGGGCAGGGACACCCCCCACCGGATCAGGTTGCTCAGAGCCCCGTCCAGCCTGGCCTTGAACCCCTCCAGGGATGGGGCAGCCACAGCTTCCCTGGGAAACCTGTTCCAGTGTCTCACCACCCTCATAGTGAAGAAATTCTTCCTTATGTCTAGCCTAAATCTGTCCCCCGCCAGTTTATAGCCATTGCCCCTAGTCCTATTACCACAAGCCTTTGTAAATAGCCCCTCCCCAGCTTTCTTGTAGCCCCTTCAGGAACTGGAAGGTCACTACAAATTCTCCATGGAGCCTTCTCTTCTCCAGGCAGAACAACCCCAACTCTCTCAGCCTGTCCTCGTACAGGAGGTGCTCCAGCCCTCCGATCATCTTTGTAGCCTCCTCTGGACCCTTTCAATAGTTCCATCTCCTCCTTATGTTGAGGATTCCAGAACTGGACACACAACTCCAGGGTCTCACAGGAGAGGAATAGAGGGGCTGAATCCCTTCTCTCACCCTGCTGTCCACACCTCTTTTGATGCAGCCCAGGATAGGGTTGGCCTTATGGGCTACAAGAGCACATTGCCGGCTCATGTTGAGCTTCTCACGCTTATCTTTGCCTTCAAGATTGGGGATGGCTTGGCCTTCGCTGGCAGTACACAGTGAACCAGGAGCTGTTGTCTGCAACAGGAGCCAGGAAAAGAGCAAGGAGAAGGAGTATTTTGCAGAGGCAGGACAAGCTGGGAGCAGGGCTTCATGGCTGTGCAATCCCAGAGCATCCTCACCTCTCTGCTCACCCCTCACCGTGTCTCCATCTGTAACAATGAGCAGCTCCATTGCAGTGGGACCAAACAAGCACAGCTCACTTAGTTGGTAGCCAAAGGTGACGCTTGGTAGCCACAGAGGGAAGAGGTAGGATCCAGGCTCAGGTCTCCTGGGTCCCTCCGAGGTGCTTTTCCTGAGCTTTTGGGGATATTTAGTAATAAATACTTAATAATTCCCCAGCACCCAGGAAAGAAACCAAATCTCATTGTCTTAAGGGCTGCATCCGCTGTCACCGAGGGCTTGGTCTGGCCCCCATGAATTGTTACACCAGGCTAAAGGTTTACTCTAAAGATTTCTTTGTGCTTTCCGTTCCCCTTCAGTGGATGCAGGGGACCACATCCCAGCTGCTCACTGAGCCCCACAGCCAGCAACTTCCTTGCAGCATCCAAAACCACGCTCTCCGCTTTCTCTTGCTCTGCCCCTCTGGTACCCCCAACCCCCACTGTGGCAGGGATGCTTGGTGGTATGTGAAAGAAAACTTGCTTTTTGAACTAGACTTTAGCCGTAACAACTTTAATAGATGTAATATTGTATCAGAAAATAATAGAGAAAGATGTTAGAGATTAATCTTTTAATACCAACCATGGTGACGCTGTTCAGTTGTCACCTGTACAGCCCTTCCCATTGCTGGTTTGAAACCCAGTCCTGCTGAATCAACAGAAATATTAAGAAATGTCAATCACAAGTTATAGATTTAAGACACGATAAAAGAATAGTGTGTTTAGAAAAGGTTACTTAATTTTAACTATAGATGTAGATCGAGTACAGGTTAATGGAATAACCTGAGGGTTTTCTTTGAAGTGCAAATGTGGGCAGAAATGAAAAACTTTTTCTAAGAAAAGATAAGTGACTTTTATGACCAGAGTGTGAGTGCGACCAGCTGAAGCATCGCTTCCGAAGGAGACGAGATGACAAAGAACAGCTAAGACGGATGACTTTTATAGATTTTTGGCTTAATGAAGAATGAAGTACACCAAGAACTTGTAGCAGAACGTCATGAGTGCATGATTTTTGTGGATCTTTGCCACTCACTGAATTGATGGCCCACCTCTGAGTTGTGAATAAAGCAAAACTAGAGTTACCCACCGTCTGGACAAATTCTTTAACACGGTACTCGGTGCATTCTGTCCCCTACAGCTCAGCAGATGGACGTAGGGGACCAACTCTGGGCTGGTCACTGAGCCTGGGAGCCAACAACCTCCTTGCAGCACCCGAAACCGTGCTCCAATCTCAGTCTGTCCTGTGCAGCCGCTCTGCTGACTCAGGACAGCGAGGCACTCGCCCCAGCCAGCTTCAGCACGGCCTCTAATCCCAGGCTTAATTTTTAAGCCCAGATTGGGGTCCCGCAGAGGACAGCAGGCTTCTCCCCACACAGAAAGCAGCCAAACGCCTCAGTGGAGGTCACGGCCAGGTTACACTGACGCTTTCCAGGACTAAGGGTGAGGGGGAATGTACTAGTTTAATTAATTGGGCATAAATCCGTGCACCTGCAGGCTTTCACTGCCCAAAGCTAAGCATGGAGGCTGCAGCGATAAGGGCAGGTAAGGGTGAGCTTGGGAGCATCACTGCTTTTCATGGCTGCACACTTCTTTTCCACCTCAGCCCAATGCCAGAGCCTCTCCACACCACCCACGCATTTGGTCTTGGCCATCCATCACCTCTTTAATTTTTGGAGAAAGAAAACACTTGCTCAACACCCGACTGGAAGCTCTTTCAACCCTTAGTGACAGCATTTCATCTTGAAGATAAATGGCTTTTATTGAGATGTTTGAGGTACCAAAGCACTCCGCTCCCCCTGCTACGAGGCCTCTGCTCCTGCATAAAATATCTGGGGTCAAAGAACGATGAGGGACAAAGTACACTTAACAGATTAAAACATCTCCTAATTCAGAAGCACAACATATGGATATAGCTACGCATCAGGGACTGGAGGTGTGGCTGTCCCCTTTAGAGGAGGGAATGGAGGGATAATGCAGCTTGGACACATCTACATCACCAGCAGGAAGCAGGTGGCCCCCAAAGCTGACTGCAGCAGGGATGCTCAGTGGTACCCCCCAGCCCCACCGTGGCAGGGATGCGCAGTGGTACCCCCAAACCCCACTGCGGCAGGGATGCTCAGTAGTACCCTCAAACCCCACCACAGCAGGGATGCTCAGTAGAACCCCCAAACCCCACCGCAGCAGGGATGCTCAGTAGAACCCCCAAACCCCACCACAGCAGGGATGCTCAGTGGTACCCCCAAATCTGACTGCAGCAGGGATGCTCAGTGGCACCCCCAAACCCCACCACGGCAGGGATGCTCTGCAGCCCCCAGCTTTGTTCCTCTCCAAGCCCCGCCATGGATGGGGCACCAACCCCACCTGCCCCAAGAGGAATTTATAAGCAGAGAGCAGAGTAGGGGGAAAAATAAACTGAAGCCAAGAAAACCTGCCTAGACAGGGAAGTGAAAGCCCCAAAGATAGTGTTCCCACTCTTTCACATTGGGGCTTTCAGTAATCACAGCTACTTTCACTTCTCCTTCCCCACTCCACCTCTTCCTCCAATGGTGGGTTTTGGTTCCTCTCCAATCCCCTGTCACCTTCCCCCTTTCGAGGCTGAGCCTTCAAACCGCTTCAGCTTTTATTTCTAGTTTTTAAACCACAGGGGTGCCATCGATTCACATGTCCTGCGCTGGTCTCTGCCCAGCTCCTGAGACGCGGTCCCCTCCCAGGAGCTGGGGACTCGGTGGGGATGTGCGATGACACTGCAGGATATAAGGGGACGAAGAGAGGCGTGAGAAATAAGAAGCAAAGCAGAAGGCGGAGCTTTGCTTCTCCATGGCTTTTCCCACACCTTTGACTTCCAATAAAGCCCAAATAAATACAACAATTTTATTATTATTATTAATTTGAAGAATCGGTGAACAAAGCCGGCGCTGGAGGGAAGCGTGGGGCTTTGTTCTGCTTCTGGTAACTTCAGTGCCGACGTATGTGAATGCTGGCAAAGGGTCAATATTGACTTTCTGCTAAAGCAACCTGCAGGGTTCACTGACTCGAGGCGCCCGGGAGCTCCTGCCAGCCTCAGGGCCGCACCCTGCCCGCACCCTTTTGGCAAAAAATCCTTCCTGCTAAGACCAATTTCGTATTGAGGCAAAAATGCTGCCGTGAGTAACAACCACACAGGGCACCCAAGAGCCAAACCTGCCCTGGGGATGTGCAGGATGCAGGGGTTTTGCTGCTGACCACGCACCCTGGGGATCAGAAAATCATGGAATCACCTGGTTGGAATAGACCCACCGGATCATAGAGTCCAACCATTCCCATCAATCACTAAACCATGTCCCTCAGCACCTCGTCCACACATGACTTAAACCCCGCCAGGGAAGGTGACTCAACCCCCTCCCTGGGCAGCCTCTGACAGTGCCCAATGACCCTTTCTGTGAAAAATTTTTTCCTAATGTTCAGCCTAACCCTCCCCTGGTGGAGTTTGAGGCCATGAGGATGCTGCGAGGGAGCAGCTCCCTGCCCTCAGGCAGAGCCGATGGGTTATTCCTGAGTGGATCAAGGGGTAGAGGTCTGCCTGCACCTCAGCATCTCCATCCCAGAGCTGCAGGTCTCTCTGCCACACAAATCCACCCTGCAATCTGTGGCTTTAGTGGCCGTGACCTCCCCTTGCAGCGGTGAGCAGTCAAACGTCGCTGCCTTTGGAAAAGGGTGGCGTTTGTCAGGTCTCGACGTGTTTGCGCAGGGGTTGATGCTCGCCAGGGCAGCGGTAACCTGCCCGCAGGCAGCTGCCAGGTCAGGGCTTTCCCACCACCGTCATCAAAGAAAACCTTGGCACAGCATCGGCTTCCCCGTCCATGCATCCAGCAGGCTCACAGCACTGCCTGGCAGCGCGAGGGGACAAAAGGATGATGCTTTCCTCCCTTGCCACTCATGAGAGAGCTCAAAGCCACCAAAGGCTTCTTCCCCATGGGCTGGGATGCTCCTCATCTTCAGGGAAGCCGTGCAGGGGTCTGGAGTGGGGACCACTCAGCACCACGCAGACACAACACCGACTCAGACCATAAATGATTCTCTGTTAGGAAGCGCCCCTCGACACAGCTGACTTGTGCCGATGGCTTCAGAGCCGCAGCAACCCTGGAGGACAACAGCCCAGGCAAAGCCGTGGTTTCCTACAGCTGGGATGGGTGGTTTCCAGCTTTTTTTTGGCATGTGTTCCCTTTTTGTCCCGTTTTAAGCGTGTTCCCTGCTCCTGGGGGTTCTGCCAGCTGCAGCCTGGGCCCTCTACCGGGCACATTCCTTCAGGTTGACGTGGCTTTTCATTCTTCCCCCATGCCAATCAGGCTCGAGACTGTGAATCACATTTCTCCAAAGCGATAAACCACTCAAGCAACCTGTGTAAATCAAGCGGAACAGAAATCAGAGCCAGGCACAGGGGTTCAGGCTGCTCCGGGGGCAGGACTTGCCAGGAGAAAGGCTCTTCCAGCCACGCAAGGTGCCCTGCAAAAAGGAATCTGTTTTATAAAGATTTACTGCTGAACTTGGTCCTCCCAAGGCCATGAGGGGCATGGTTTAGAGATTGGTGGGAATGGTTGGACTCGATGATCTGGTGGGTCTCTTCCAACCTGGTGATTCTATGATTCTATGATTCTGTCGTCGCAGAGGTGGTGGGAAGCCAGGCAGTGTGCTGCCAGCCCCTGCACGCTCACCAGATGTGCCAGCAGTGCTGAGGGGAGAAGGAGGGGGGATTTTGGGGCTATGTCTGGTGCCAGGGGGGCTGAGCAGCTCCCTGGGCTGCTCATCCATCCACAGCCCCGTGCGGGCAGCCTGGAGCTGGCATCAACCATCGGAGACCACATACCATCATTCTGGGGACTAGAAGCAAGCCAACCTCTCCTGGCTTTCAGACTGGGATGTCTTTGGAATCGCACTTGATGGAGTCTGAAGTTCTGAGTCTTTGCAGCAGAGCTCTGTGCTGCAACCAGAGAGCCCAGGAGCCTGTGGTCAGGAGTAGACTGATCTTATCACAACTTCCATGAGTACACACCTAGCAGTTTCCCTTCGCCCTCCTCTCTCTGGCCAGCAAAAAGGCTTGCACCTGGGTCTGTCCCTTTTATCTTCTCTTTTCTCCCAGAGCATTGGGAAAGCAGGGCGCAATGCCAAAACCAGGATTCCCAGAGGAACAAATCTCCGTCTGAAGGACAATATGACATTCCACCAACAAAAAAAAAAAAACAAAACGGGTGAGACCCAGCAGAGAGTGACTGCTGCGATCATAGAATCATAGAATGGTTTGGGTTGGAAGGGATCTCAAAGCCCATCCGGTTCCAACCCTCTTCCCAAGGGCAGGGACAACTCCCTCTGATCAGGTTACTCCAAGCCCCATCCAACCTGGCCTTGAACACCTCCAGGGATGGGGCAGCCACCACTGCTCTGGACAAGCTGGGCCCTCCCAGGAAAACATTTCTTCCTAAGATCTCATCTCAATCTTCTCTTTTTCAGCTGAAAACCATTCCCCCTCGTTCTATCCCTGCACTCCCTAATGAAGAGTCCCTCCCCAGATGGGATAATTTCCTTCTGTCCACGCATCTCTGAGCACCTTCAGCCCTTGCCTGGCTCCTGACAAGTACAGAATCCCTAAGCAGCACAGCCCCAGGGAATTCAAGCTTCTAATTAAGTTCAATTACTCCTGGAAACAATTTTTAAACTATTCACTGAGGCTGCTAGCCAGGGTAAGAACACTGCACCTGCAAGTTCTAATTGCAAGGTTGTCACCGCTGAAGTCAAGCTATCAGCATAGCTGGTGCCAAGGAGTCTGTGCTGAGTGGTGCTGGGTCCTTCAGCACTGACCTTATCGCAGCCCAGGGTGGCTTGGTTGCTTTCTATTGTCTTCTGAGCTGGAGGGGCTGGAGAGGCAGAAAACCTGATGCAAATGGAAGGCAAAATCACAAAGGCAGAGGCTGGGACTGTTGTGATCCCTTTGGATCCCTTCCTCTGGTTCTGCTTGCAGCAGAAACACCTGATGCCCAAGGGGAAGCAGAGGGGGAGACGCGATGAACCAGCAGAATCATAGAATGGTTTGATTTGGAAGGGACCTGAAAGCCCATCTAGTTCCAACCCCTGCCATGGGCAGGGACATCTCCCACTGGATCAGGTTACTCCAAGTCCCATCCAACCTGGCCTTGAACACCTCCAAGGATGGGGCAGCCACCACTTCTCCTGGCACCCTGGGCCAGGGCCTCCCCACCCTCATGGGAAGGTATTTCTTCCTCATATGTCACCTCAATCTCCCCCTCTTTCAGCTGAAAACCGTTCCCCCATCCTGTTCCTGCACTCCCTGATCAAGAGCCCCTCACTATATCCATTATTTTTCAGTAGGAAGCTTTCCCCCTGCTCTGGGGAACCTATGCCAGGGCCTCACCACTCTCACAGGAAGACATTTCTTCCTCATATGTCACCTCAATTTCCCCTCTTTCAGCTTCAAACCCTTCCCCCCATCCTGTTCCTGCACTCCCTGATCAAGAGCCCCTCCCCACATCCATTATTTTTCAGAAGGAAACTTTCCTCCTGCCGGAGTAGGGCAAGCCAACCTGCAGGAGCACCCCCACCTTCTCGCTTGCCACCACCAATTCATCACTGCGCGGCAGTCATCGCCCTCTCCCAGCACCCAGCCCCGCTGCGGTCAGGGAAGAAAAAATGCTTTCTGCTGCCCTGTGCTTTCTAAGATATGAAGTAAGTGGCGTTGCCGCTCGCCAGGTGGGCAGGGCAGCCGGCAGCTTCGAGGAGATGTGAACCCCACCACACAGCTTGCTGCAGGCAGGTGTCAAATCCGGAGCCCCAGGGTGTGAAGCCGCCGCACACAGGTCTCAAAACCAGGTGGAGATGTGACTGCCTACAGTCTAAAAGGTTATGGCACTTGGGGTTTTTAAACTTGAATTTTTCTGCAGTCTGGTTCTGTGCCTTTACTCTTGCTGTTGGCTTCCAGGACGAATGTGTGGGATGGGATAGGCACATGGGATCATAGAATCATAGAATCACCAGGTTGGAAATGACCCACCGGATCATTGAGTCCAACCAATCCTATCAAACACTAAACTATGTCCCTCAGCACCTCATCCACCCGTCCCTTAAACACCTCCCTGGGCAGCCTCTGCCAGTGCCCCATGACCTTTTTCGTAAAAAATTTTTTCCTAATGTTCAGCCTGAACCTCCCCTGGTGGAGCTTGAGGCCATTCCCTCTCGTCCTGTCCCCTGTCACTTGGGAGAAGAGCCCAGCTCCCTCCTCTCCACAACCTCCTTTCAGGTACTTGTAGAGAGCAATGAGGTCTCCCCTCAGCCTCCTCTTCTCCAGGCTAAGACGATGCACCTGTCATCTCTAAGCCTCTAGGACAAGTCTCCACAGCCAGCTTTCTGTGGGTCAACTCTAAGCCCTGACCTAAGCCTAACCCTAATTCTAATGGCTCCCTTAGGAAAGTTGTCCCTGTGAAGAGTTGGCTTGGAGAGCTGTCCCATGGAGAGTAGTCCTCATGGAGAGTTGGCCACGGAGAGGTGCCCCATGGAGAACTGTCCTGCAGAGAGTCGTCACCATGGCTACGAAGTTGTTCCTTGCCACATCCCAAGTGACAGCAAAGGGACATGACATCTGAGAAGCCAACGTCCCGAGAGGGAATGGCCTCAAGCTCCACCAGGGGAGGTTTAGGCTGAACATTAGGAAAAAATTTTTCATGGAAAGGGTCATTGGGCACTGGAACAAGCTGCCCAGGGAGGTGGTTGAGTCACCTTCCCTGGAGGTGTTTGAGGGACGCGTGGATGAGGCACTGAGGGGCATGTTTAGTGTTTGATAGGGATGGTTGGACTTGATGATCCAGTAGGGTCTTTTCCAACCTGATGATTCTATGATTCCTAATCAAAGCACCGTGCTCGGACGTAGACCATGTGGATGCAGAGTAACACCATGGAATCTCCATCCTCCTCCAGGGAGCCAAGCAGCAAAGGGATCACATCAGATTTCGTATGAGGGAAAGAAGATGGATGCTCAGTGATGTCTAAGGCAAGGTGAGGCTGGGTCTGAGTGCAGGAAAG
Source organism: Clamator glandarius (assembly GCA_033459285.1). Classification (NCBI taxonomy): domain Eukaryota; kingdom Metazoa; phylum Chordata; class Aves; order Cuculiformes; family Cuculidae; genus Clamator; species Clamator glandarius. The sequence goes on along the minus strand of JAUNZM010000115.1, from coordinate 704,955 downwards.
GAGGAGGGCTGCTGCCTTAGCCGAGCTTTTGTCTCAGCTCTTTATTATCTTTATTATTTATCCCAAGCCAGTGCTGAGAGAAACAGTTTTAAGCAGCATGAATGAAACTGCAACGTGGTAGGTTTTGCAGGGATACTGCCTTGGTCATCAGTTTAGTGAGAAAGTGAAACAAAAAATCAGTGTGCAGCTTAAAAAGAAGAGCTGAAGGAAAAGAAAAAGCATGTAGACAGTGTCCCAGACCTCCTCTGCCAAACTGAAACACAGGGAACAGTGAAGGATGGAGATGTCAGCGTCAAGGAAGGTGTCGCTTGACACCTCTCTGCAACCTCAGTACCAGCCAGAGGCCAGCAGCAGCGAGGCTGGCAGCGCCTATTTACCAAGCCTGCACAAAGCCCTGGTTTTGAACACGATGAGAATTGGGTCCTTCACTCATCACCCCAAGTCCTAGAAAGGCATCGTCCCCATGTCCCCTCCTAGAGCCAAACAACTCCTCCATCATCCTTTTGTCCCCTGTGGCTGCCCCATCCCTGGAGGTGTTCGAGGCCAGGAGGGGCTTTGAGCCACTTGATCCAGTGGGAGCTGTCCCTGACTGTGACAGGGGGTTGGAATTAGATGAACTTTAAGGCCCCTTCCAACTCAAGCCATTCTTTGATTCTATGATTCTGTGGTGGCAGACAGGGCTTCCCCAGCTTCTCTTTCGCTCCTTTTCCAAAGCAAGCAGCCAGTGAAGCATTCCTGCCCGCAGGCTGCGGACACCTTCCTCACCATGGGTGGGGACACATGCCTGTGTGAGAGGTGGAAACTGCTATTTGCTTCAGCCACCTGCCTCCAAAACCAGAACTTAACTGTTTCTTCTATTTGCCCTGAAGGACAGGCAGTGTAGGCACAGGTTTATCCCCACCCATAGCACTATCACAACCTGCCTCCAATTAGAAATGACAGCAATTAAGCAGAGGATCATTCAGTGGCACAGTTAGTATCTGTTCCTGCAGCAGAGATAGGACAACCAGGAGTGGTGTCCTCTACCCAGGAGGTTTCTTTGTGGCTGTTTCAGCCACTGCAAAGCACTCTCCCCATCCCCTCAGGCTCTGCGCACCCAGACATTTCCATTGCTGCCTTATATATTTGCAAGACAAAGAATTAAAGACCTTTGTTCAGGGATCATTACGATCTACTGATCTACGCAAGACTTAGTTTCAGCCTCTTAACATCCTAGCAATCTCTTCTGCCTTTACAGGTCAGTCCACCAAGACTGGTGTTGCATCACAAACACCAGATCCATGTAGGACCAGGCAACTCAACATAAATTGTGGATCTAAAAGGGCCACGTTACCCCTTTCTGCAGAACTATCAGAGCTTGCGCTCTCCAGCGTGCACCATACACCTTCTTGTCCACTCCATGGTGCCAGGGCTAGCCAGACAATCTCTGCCAAGGCTTCTGGAGCAGCTTAAGCCAGAAAACTAGATTTGTAACAAACACTTTTATCAAGGACACAGGGTTGTAAACTGGTATGAGGAAGCTTATTGTCCAGTTTTCTGCACTGCCAAGTCACATGCTAGGAGGAAGGATAAGCAACTGCAGCCACACAAGATACCCACGGTGGAGCCAGGGGGAGAGCCCCAAGGCTGAGTTAGAGTTCTAACTGCCAGAACACTGGACAGGCTAAGAGAAATGGGCTTGTTCAGCCTGGAGAAGGCTCCAGAGAGACCTCAGAGCAGCAACCAGTACTGAAAGGGTTTCCAGGAAAGCTGTGGAGGGGCTCTTGATCAGGGAGTGCAGGGATAGGATGAGGGGGAAGGGTTTTCAGCTGAAAGAGGGGAGATAGAGATGAGACCTGAGGAAGAAATGTTTTCCTGTGAGGGTGGGGAGGCCCTAGCCCAGGTTTCCCAGGGAAGCTGTGGCTGCCCCATCCCTGGAGGTGTTCAAGGCCAGGTTGCATGGGGCTTTGAGCAACCTGATGCAGTGAGAGGTGCCCTTGCCCATGGCAGGGGTGTTACAACTGGATGAGTTTTCCAACCCAAACCATTCCATGAGTCTATGAACACTTATTTCACTGTAAGCAGGAGAAACGCCATTCACTACAAACCTCCTGGAAACCAAACAGCATCACTTCTACTGCTTTCAATCAGCTTAAACTATGATCCTCTGCTAGGTGGATAGCTTTCGCAGTGCTAAGAACATAAAGAAATGATGCAGGTCCCACCACAAAGCCTTCACTGCAAAATGCAAAGCTAATGACCAGGGTACCACTAAGGCCCTTCCTGTAAGCCACAAGCTCTGCTCATATGAGACTTCTGCTTTGATGCCCATAAGCTCTGAATCCCTGGCTCTCAGTAAGTAGAAGAGTCAAAAATGAGAAAGTTCAGAGGTTTTTACTTGTGTGGAACAGATAAGAAAGGCAAACATACCCTGATAACCTCTCCCCTTCTGCGCAGCAGGCTGAAGGTTGCCCCCATAAGCAGGATGCACATTCTGTACCGAAGGCCTCAAATTTGGCTGGGTCTAGTTAAAAATAAACTTTGTGGGTCAGCAGTGCTCTGCTACAGCAACACGCTCGACAGCCCCAGTTTGCCCCATTCCCTTTAGGAGCTGGATCACGTTTCCAAGGCAAGGCCGGACTGGGGGAGCCCGGGCTGCTCTGGCCCACAGGGTCACAAGATTTCCCAATATTTTCATGCCAGTTAGTTAATTTCCAAGACTAAAAGGGCCATCATAGGCAAAGTTTGATTTCATTCCCTTGGGAAACACCCGTCCTGGCTTTCCATAAGGGCTCAGCCTGTTCATTTCCTGCCTGGAGCACCCACATGGGCAGGCGTCATTTTGGGTCACAGTTGACACCTACATCCCTATCCAGTCCACAGAGGCAAAAGGACAAAGGCTAAGCCGATCTCTCTCAGTCAATTTTTGACCCATTCTAATACAAACAGCATGCAGATGCTAGGATTTAGTAATTATATTATGTGCAAACTTGCCCAGAGCAACTACAAGAGGCAATTCTTCAGGGGCAGGATGACAATGTCTCTTTTATTAAGTTCCTGGAGGGAAAATGCTTTTTGGACAGTGACTCCTGCTGGAAAGGCGCAGGCAGCACAGCTACAGCCCAGGCTTTGGAGAGCAGGGACATCTCCACACCGACAGGCTGGATACGGCTGGCATTATCCCCATCACCAGGACTTGCACAGCGCTCTCCTCTCTAGCAAACCTCGGGCAGCCAGCACACCTGAAGTACTTTGGCAATTCCTTCTCAGGCAGGACCACATGTGAGATATCCGGGGCTGAGTGGCATCCCCCTCTCTGCAAGATACCACAGAGTTTTCCCGCACTAAAGAAGCATATTCTTGCCTTTGGTTTGCCAACATTTGTAGTGAGGCACCATATTTCAGTCTGGCACCAGCTGGAAGACAACTGTTTCGGTCCTTCGGTTGAAAAGGACACTAGAGGGACACATGCCATCTCGACTCAGCTTCCTGTTGGTTTCAAGTCATCCAGGAGGCAAACAGACAGCGTTTACATGCCAAACCATCAGCTCTGCGTTGGCACGTCCTGCTCTTCAAGGATCCGTTTGACGCTCTCCACAATGGTCCACACTTCTGCCATGGCACCTCGACCTGCAGGGTAAGAGCAAAACCATAGAGAGAAATTCAGGCCTTGCAGAGATGGCAAAAGGCACGTGGTTCCCCTGTCCCACCTCCTTGCTCCTCCACATGCTGCACTGCTGTGGAAAATGAGATGTACAACAGTAGTAAGGTATCCCCATGTGCGTTCCTCATGACTCACCCAGCAGAAAGCAGAGGATCTGCTTGTCCACCTGGTTCTGCAGGGGTTTTGTGGCATGGCTGAATGTCATTGGGGGAGGAGAGAGAGAAGAGTATTCGTGCTAACTTTGTTTGGCTCAGAAGAGGAAGCATAGAATCATAGAATCACTAGGTTGGAAAAGACCCACTGGATCATTGAGTCCAACCATTCCTATCAAATGCTGAACCATACCCCTTAGTGCCTCGTCCACCCGTCCCTCAAACACCTCCAGGGAAGGTGAATCAACCACCTCCCTGGGCAGCCTCTGCCAGTGCCCCATGACCCTTTTTGTGAAAAATTTTTTCCTAATGTTCAGCTTAAACCTGCCCTGGTGGAGCTTGAGGCCATTCCCTCTCGTCCTGTCCCCTGTCACTTGGGAGAAGAGCCCAGCTCCCTCCTCTCCACAACCTCCTTTCAGGTAATTGGAGAGAGCAATGAGGTCTCCCCTCAGCCTCCTCTTCTCCAGGCTAAACACCCCCAGCTCTCTCAGCTGTTCCTCATCAGGCCTGTTCTCCAGCCCCCTCACCAGCTTTGTTGCTCCTCAGACAATGGAGAGAGGCAGGAAACCTTAAAAGGCAAATTATATGACCTTAATAAGCACCTCACATTCTGAATCATCTTCAGAGGTACCTGCACCTGCCCCTTGACCACACCTTAGCGCACTGGGGGCAAGGGCATCAAATTGGCCTAGAAAGTGTGTGGGGAGCAAAATGCTCTATTCCACCTCCTTTCTCCACTGTCAACACCCTGTGTGCGTTCAGTACCTTTCTGAAATGGCCTTTGCCTAGCAAAAAGATGCTGAATTTATACAAAGACTCTGCAGTTAGACCCACATTAGGGAAAGCCAATCTGGATTCACACCAGCTTGACCCTTGGGAGAAGGCGAGAAGGCTGAGTGCTGGACAGAAAGAAATGTAAAAGCTTTTCCTGCTGGACTGATTAGCTGCCACGAACATCTAATCTACACTGTGCTGTCGCTTCCCTCTGAAACACTTTCTAAACCTGGGTTCAGCATTTTCAGGCCAGAGATCATTAAATCATCCTGTCCAACCTCATGTACTGAACTCAGCACTCAATCCATTCACTCTTGTAATTTGTTTGGGGCTGAAGAAAGGAACTTCTCCCACTGGCGTTTGTCTCCATTGGAAGACTGAAAAGTTGGAGACTCTGTTGATCTTTTGTCCTGCTGGCTAACTGCTCCTCTAATTCAAAATACATGCTTTATAGTTCACCAGAAAATAGTTCTGGGAGGCTTTGTTTCCCTCCTTTTTCCTGGTCTGCTTTCACTTGGGTTAGTGAGCACATGAATGAACTGTTAAACCAGCAGGAAAAGGACAGGAACAACTAAAGGGCAGGCAAGAGGTGGGGGGAATGGGAAAAGCCATCCTGATGAGGAGGGAGAGGTGCTCTCTGGGGGCAGAACCTGCCCAAACCCTTCATTTGCTAATGCAGTTGAGCCACCCAAGCCTTGTTCAGAACAAAAGGTAGAGGTGGACATGACTGAGGATTTGTGATGAAGGTGAAACTTTTGGAAGGTGACAAAAACTGGGTTGCCTGCGAAGGAAGACTCATTCTCCACTATACCTTTTTCAGACCTGTAAATCCCCAGAGGTCTGAAGAATCCTACGAACAACCCTCAGGATGATTTGCGCCCTTCCAATCTCCTGACCTCGAGGTGAGGAGCAGCAGCTACAGGTCCTGCTGAATAAGAAATTCTCTGGATGCCTCTGCCCGGTTTGGCAGAGCTACACCCTTCATGAGCATTTCCAAGGCCTTTGTCCTCTGCCACTCGCTTCTTCAACACCTTTGCCAGTTCACAGCTGGATTTTAGGTTCAGCAGAGCAAAGCCTTGCTAAGCAGCCTGTCTTACAGCACAGCTCATGCCTACAGGTAGGAATCTTCCAGTGTGCCAAGCTCCAGGGCCAAGGATGATGACACCAGCAGTTTGGAAATGGTTTTGCAAAGGCAAATTGCTGCAGGCCCGCGCAGGGCAGAGCACCTCTCGAAGCTCTCTTTATATCATGGCACATGGATATCATCAAGGCCAGCATCCGGTAGCTTACATTTAACTGTCCAATCAAGAAAATATTTTAAGTGTCAATTTAATTTGCTATTTTAACTGTCTTCTAGCTGGAGTCTATGTCCAAAACCATCCATTTACTAAGAAAAATTAATCAGGTAAAGCCTGTAAAAGTAGGAACTCAGTGGGAGTCAGGATCTGGCCCATTTCAGGTGAGCGCAGCACAGGAGTGGAGGAAGATAAACCCCTTTTACATCAATACAAACCACAATGCCAACAGAAAAAAATGGTGCAAACTGAATCTCCTTTCTTCTGCACCAGATGTGCGAGCTTCGCTACCTGCTGGGCAAACCCCTTTGGAGATGAAACCCACAAACCCGAAATGAGCGTGGAAGAAGAAGCTGTGGGGTGAGAGGCCTGAAAAGAAAGAGGGGAAGGGAGGAAAAAGTCTGTCCTGGGTCTTCAGAGATGCAGAAGGCATTACTGCTGTGCTGGTTTGGACTGGGATACAGTTAATTTTCTTCACAGTAGCTAGCATGAGGCTACGGTTTGGGTTTGTGCTGGAAACAGCATTGATAACACATGTGTTTTCTAGTTAATGCTGAGCAGGGCTTGCACAGAGTCGAGGGATTTTCTGCTTCTCACTGCACTCACCAGTGAGGAGATTGGGGCTGCACAAGGATCTGAGAGGGGACTCAGCCAGGACAGGTGATCCCAGTGAACAAAAGGATCTCCATGGAACGGATTGGGTTGGAAAAGACCTCAAAGCCCATCCAGTTCATCCCCCTGCCATGGGCAGGGACACCTCTCACCGCATCAGATTACTCCAAGCCTCATCCAACCTGGCCTTGAACACCTCCAGGGATGGGGCAGCCACCACTGCTCTGGGCAACCTGGGCCAGGGCCTCCCCACCCTCACAGGAAAACATTTCTTCCTGAGATCTCATCTTCATCTCCCCTCTCTCAGCTGAAAACCCTTCCCCCTCATCCTGTCCCTGCACTCCCTGATCAAGCGCCCCTCCTCGGCTTTCCTTTCAGTCCTGGGAGTCTTCTCTGAGGTCTCCCTGGAACTTTCTCTTCTCCAGGCTTAACAATATCCCATATGATATGCTGTCATGCTCAGCAATAAAACTGGGAGAAGGCTGGGGGGTAAAAGCTGCCGCTCGGGGCCTGGCTGGGCATCGGCCAGTTGGTGGTGAGCAATTGCTTTAATTTTGCATCACTTGTCTTTCTATGGTTTCATTCCTCTCTCTTTGTTATTTTCCTTTTCCTTACAATTTATTATTTTATTTCCATTATCAAACTCTCTTTATCTTAACCCACGACTTTTCTCACTCTTGTCCTACCAATTCTCTTGCCCAGTCCCACCGTGGAGGAGCGAGTAAGTGGCTCTGTGGTGCTCAGTTGCCAGTTGGAGTTAAACCACAACTACTGTTTTGCCATAATTTTCCTACATTCTGCTTTGCCAGATGGAAGATCTTGCAAATTGACTCATCCACACAAGGGGAGGCAAGTTGGATATGGCTCCCACCACCCCAGCTGTCTGTACCATCCCTCTCCTAGAAGCTCCTTCAGGAGTTTGTTCTCCCAGTAGAGCAGCCGAGCTGGATATGAAGCAGCTGCCAAATGATGCTGGTGTAACAAGATAACTCCTGATCGACACTGATTTATTTTGCAGTTTTGAGCTACAAACCACAGTAACTCACATGCTGCCTCTCACATGGCTCACATATCCCTGTCACGGGGGCAGCAACCCCTGTTAAGGGCGTTTTCCCTTAACATTTTTACAAGTATGTAAGAAATTGGATGTAATCAGGTCTAAAATCCCAGTGGAAGCATAAGCGTCCGGGATATTTCAACTGATGTCTGAGTTACTTGACTACACCTACCTAACTGTAAATATTTCTTAGTCTTCAGCTCCAAAAATGCTCTCTCTAGAAGCATTGCACCTACTTAAGAACTTGGAAACTAAGCCACCCCTAGAGTTTAACCACGAAGAACATTTTGAGGTCCTGCCTTTGCCGCAGACTGTATTGAACTGAGCACTTAAAATCCAGCTAGAGTCAGGGTGGTTAAACAGAAGTATCAGCGCACTGCTCTGCAGGTGGTAACAGATCTGCTCTTACAGCTAGAACGGGGTGACAACTTACAGACAATTTGTCCAAGAAAATTTAGATTAAAAAGCAAATCCATTCACCCAAATTGCTTGTATAAAAACCTTCTGAAACTCTCCCAAAAGTCAAAATCCCTCCAGTTAAAGCAGCTCCTAAAATACAAATGAGATCGTTTTAGTAGAATTTCTTAGCATTGCAAGTTAAGTCCTCTGGAACTGAGCGTGACAACTTTCCCTACCTCCCTCCTTCACTTCCCAAACAAGTCTGATGTCAAAACCCCAAATCAAAACTCAACTGGGAAGCTGGAAAGTAACCCAGGCAACGCAGCACAACAAACGTTAACCGCGTGTCCAGCTACACCCTCAGCCACGTCTGCAATGTGCTTACGCTCACTGTCTGCTCGCGGGGATGAGATATGATCCCCCTGCTGCAGAGGGGGAACTGAGGCACGATGGAAACAGCCCACAGACACAGCAGAGGGCAAGGTCAGGACACCCAAATCCTAGGCTGATAACACTCACCGCAAAGCCTCTCTTCTCATCAATCTACTTTCTCCTTGAACAAGTATTTCCTTTAAATAGCAGCCCTATCTAACACCTCGTTTGAAAACCTGGCTTGGATGGGCTCTTAAGACTACTTAAAAAATAATGTACAAGAATAATAAACACCAACCAGCACAGAACAAAGCTTCAGTTGGTTTCTACGAACCCTGGCAATGAGCATTTGCTCCCCAAAGTCCAACAGCTGCACGTGGCAAAAAAATACCCGTCCCTTCAGGATCAGAGCAGTACCTGTGCAAGATAGAATCATAGAATGGTTTGAGCTGGATGGGACCTCAAAGCCCATCCAGTTTCACCCCTCCTGCCATGGGCAGGGACACCTCCCACTGGATCAGGTTGTTCAAAGCTCCATCCCGCATAGCCTTGAACACCTCCAGGGAGGGGGCAGCCATCATTTATCTGGGCAGCCTGGGCCAGGGCCTCTCCAGCCTCACAGGAAAGCGTTTCTTCCTAAGATCTCACCTCAGTCTCTCCTCATGCAAAAGGACTGACCTTCATCTCCGCACACAAGTTTCTTCACAATGCAGGGGATCTCTGTGTAGCCGAAGCCTTTCAGTTGCTCCACCTGCTGAGCTGTGATGGGATGTTCCCACATGGCCGTGTTCATAGCTGGGCAGAAGAGCAGAGGTTTGCTCAGATCCCAAGCGCGGATGACACAAGTCTGCAAAAGAAGCCAAGAGGTTCAGCTCGGAGAGGGGTTGTCTTTCCTCATCCCTTCTCATCGCTTTGCTGCACTGAAGGCCAGTGGCATCTTGGCTTCTATCAGAAGCGGCATGACCAGCAGGTCCAGGGAGGTTATTCTTCCTCTGGACTCAGCTCCTTGAATCCTGTGTTCAGTTCTGGGCCCCTCACCACACGAAGGATGTTGAGGCTCTGGAGCGAGTCCAGAGAAGAGCAACGAAGCTGGTGAGGGAGCTGGAGAACAGGTCTTATGAGGAACGGCTGAGAGAGCTGGGGGTGTTTAGCCTGGAGGAGGCTGAGGGGAGACCTCATTGCTCTCTCCAACTACCTGAAAGGAGGTTGTGGAGAGGAGGGAGCTGGGCTCTTCTCCCAAGTGACAGGGGACAGGACGAGAGGGAATGGCCTCAAGCTCCACCAGGGCAGGTTTAGGCTGAATATTAGGAAAAAAAAATTCACAGAAAGGGTCATGGGGCACTGGCAGAGGCTGCCCAGGGAGGGGGTTGAGTCACCTTCCCTGGAGGAGTTTAAGGGACGGGTGGACAAGGCGCTGAGGGACATGGTTGATGGGAATGGTTGGACTCGATGATCCAGTGGGTCTCGTGCAACCTGGTGATTCTATGATTCTATAAAGTGCTTTCCCTGACTGGGTGTCCCAAAAGCCTCAATCTGTCCGTGCAGCTGGGCTAACCTCCAGGCAGATCCTTGGTGCTATGGTTGATTTATAGCCCATTCTAGCAAAGCTCTTGTCTGACAGGGAACAAAGACAACAGAGGCCTCGAAGAAGATAAATCCCATCCTACCCTGGCTCGGAGCCAATCAAGCAGCCCCATTGCTGGAGCAGACCAAGCTGGAATTCAACGCGTGACAGCTGCCAGACCTTGGGAAGACCGAGGGAAACTGAGGGGGAACACGGATTTTATCGGCTGTAGAGAAATCTGCAGGCAACACTTCTGATGAGCCAGCTTTTGGGCTAAACACAAAAATTTGGCAAGTGAGTTCTCTTAAATGATATGCCAATTGGATCCATAGCTCCTCCCAAGGGAAGCATTGCTGCTTCCAGAACACAGACGATAACACAGACACATCTGAGCTGTTGCAGAAGATGCTGGCAGACGACAAACCATCCGGCGGCTCCTGTGTGTTACAGGGAATCATAGCGGACTCCTTGGGAATGCAGAGCTTCCAGATAAGCCAGTATCACCTCATCTCTTCAAAAAGATAAATGCTGGTTGCTCTTAATGCAATGTTCATCGGTTTCCCTAGGCCAAGCAGCATCCAAACCATGAAAAGGGAGCTTCTCAGGTAGCAACCGCCCAAACAGTCTTTGCTCAGATCACAGAGTACTCACAAGAACCCCGCCCATCCTTTTTTATGCCCTGTGTTTTGAACCCTGCTCAGCACAGGAGAGTCTGCTAGAATCTGTTCTAACTTGCAAGAGAGCACCTCCAGTGCTTGCTGTCCTTTGCTGGAGCCACGTCTTACCTCCACAAGGCACCCTGCAAAGGCCACGCGTTGGTGAAGCCACGCGTCTCTAACACCCTTCCTGAGCTCTTCCCTCTGCGACCACCATCGCATCGATACCACCAAGGGGACCCGGAAGGACAAGACGCCGCCTGTCCCTCCCACAGCTTCTCCTGGCTTCTCTCAGATCTCCAGCGAGCTGCTCGCACAGACGAGGGCTGTTGCTTTGGGTGTACTTTGTTCATTTATATGCACGCCCTCTTGCCTGAAAAACTGAGTTGGCCACGCAGAACTCCTTGGCCAGAGTTGATGTGCTGCCTTCCATTCCTAGTTTTAGCCTCCTTGAATTACTGACACAGCAACATTCAAAGATCTGCAGCTTCCTGGTAGGTCTTCTGTGTGGTTAACGCTTATGACTTCTCCTAATGAAGACCTAATGCCTGGACAGCAAGCATTCAGCCCTGCTGAAGGTTCCCATCACTCAACAGAGAAGCACAATCTCTTGTATCATAAAATCATGGAATAGTTTGGCTTGGAAGGGACCTCAAAGCCCATCCAGTTCCACTCTCCTGCCATGGGTAGGGACACCTCCCACTGCATCAGGTTGCTCCAAGCCCCATCTAACCTGGCCTTGAACACCTCCAGGGACCAGCCACGACTTCTCCAGGCAAATACGCTCTCCGATGAGCCTTTGAGCCAGAGCACTTTTAACACCAGACAAACAAGACTCAACAAGCAAAATCCCCTCTAGCTGAAACTGGAGGGCAACTTAAGTGTGAGCATGTTCAAATTTCTGTGCTGTTAGGTGACGGAGGAGGTGAGGAAGCAGGAAGTAAACAGTTTTATCTGATCTCACAGGTGTCTTTCCAGATTGCATCTCAAAAATGCGGCAGAGAGGAACTCAGAAGTCAGTGCAAGTGTGTATGTGCACATGCGTGTGTGTACATGCACGACAGAGAGAGGGTGGAGGTAGGTAGAAGGAGCAAGAAAGGCATAGAGCAGGGGCTGGGAAATAACAGAAAAGATTGACAGAGCCAAGGAGTGGAAAGGGATGTAGGTCACAGAAGGAAAGAACCATGGTCTGAGAAGGAACAAGGGAACCATGCTGGAGGAAGAGAGATAAGAGCATATGAAGTGGGAGCAGAACATGCAAATCTCGCTGTTCTCAGTGCTGCAGAAGCACAAGAGTTTCCATGAAAGAAAGGTCACACAGTCTGGTGCTGCAAAGCTCTGGTTACTCACCAGCAGGTTGTCACAGATGCCGCTGGCGAGCTTTGCCAGTGTGTTTGCATCAAGAGGTGCCACCAACATAAGGTCAGCCCAGCGCCTGAGCTCAATGTGCAGGACGGGGTCCGAGCGGCCCTTCCACAGCTGTGCACGAGAAAAGATGCAAAGCAGTGAACCCTTACAACGAATGCTGGGAGAAACAGCCACTTTATCAATCCCACATTAGCAACCATCACATAAACTTAAGGAAAAGGAACTGCTCTTGCATCAAGCAAGATTTTTATGACCAGTGGAGAAACATGACCTGCAGAAGCATCACTTCCGAGGGAGAACCGAAACAAGACAGCGCAGATGAATTATCGAGGTGGACTTTCAGGTTAATGAAAAAGTAAAGAACAATAAACAATAGAGAACTGTGAGCCCATGGAAAAACACCAAGAACTTTTTGAAGAAAAATACCTATTGTATATTGTATATAAATATCTGACGATTTTGTGGAGGCCACTGCCACTCATTGAGGTGATGGCTCAACTCTGAGTTGTTAATAAAACAAGCCTAGAGTTACCCGCAGTCTGGTGAAAATCCTTTAACACCTGCCCATGGCAGAGGCTGCAACTGGATGGGCTTTAAGGTCCTTTCCAACCCAAATCATTCCACAATTCTACAAAACCCTTTAAGCACAGGAGGGAACAGCCCTGTTGGCTTTCTCTAATATGGATGAGGTTTAGCCACCTGGGCGATTCCCTCCTCTCTGGGGTCTTAAGCGAATATTTCTATTTTCCCTAAAGCTCCGAGTTGCTCAGTAGAGTCCTCATCTGTTCTTAAGAGTGCAGTTAACTGGGAAAGCATCAAGAGAAGCAGCAAACAGCATCAGGCGCTTAATCCCCAGAGGACCCACACAACCACAGGCCAGCAAGAGCTGCATCAGGGCCACAAACCGCTCCTTCTCTGAGTCATTCGAAACCACAACAAAAAGACAGCATCCAGAAAGCTGGTGCTTCCTGACGCCTTTCCCAGCTCCTCCACTCACTTCTATTATTTTCTAGAATATTTCACTGAATATTGTAGTTTTATTTGCAGAGGAAGAAATCTCACAAGCAGATGCTGAGCAGGCTGATTTCTCACCCTTCCATGTGTTATAAAGGGCTCCACTCCTGCTTTCCAGTACGCTCGCAGACCTCGAAGCCTGACCTGCACCTCTTCCATCCCCATGCTGAGGATTCCCCACAAACAGCTTTGCCAGGAACTGTAGTCCCTGGGACCCAGAGACTGATCTTCCAGATGAGCCAGAAAGCTTCCTGGCCATTGCTACTAGCAAGCCTCTCTCCACGTAAAAGCAATGCTCATGTGGGAGTGCACTGGGAAGAGAACGGGTAAAGAGCAGATCACCTTGCACTCAGGTGGGTACTGCAAATTAGGGATGAAATGTATAGAAAAATAAATACTAAGGAGGTAGCGCCGTGCCCTCGTGGCCAAGAAGGCCGTCCCAGGGTGGATGATAAAGAGTGTGGCAGGCAGGGTGAGTGAGGGGGGTTCTCCTCTCCCTCTGTCTTGGAGCCTCATGTCCAATTCTGGGCTCCTCAGCTCAAGAAAGACAAGGAATGACTGGAGAGAGTCCAAAGGAGGCCAAGGAGATGATGAGGAGACCAGAGCATCTTTCTTAGGAGAGGCTGAGAGGGGTCAACCAATAGTCCAAAGCATTCCAAAGCTTATGTTAATAGAACAACAAAGTAAGTCTTGACATAGGATAAAAAATTAAACAGATGTGGTGTCTTGCAAGGAAACTTAGAGGAACACTTCTGTCTTTCTGAAGTGTGACCCACTGGATGACAAAACTACTTGAATCACAAAACACGTGGCTAGCAGGGAGAGGACAGAAGCTCCTGCTGCCTCCAAAGGAAGAACAACTCACCTGCCATTCATCTTCATCACTGTAGAGGGTGACAGGAATCTCCTGAGCATTGTAGAAATGCTTTGCTCTCTCAGTAGTGACCACCTTCACTTCAAGCTATTTGGGAAAGAAAGACAGAGCCATGGTTAGACTAGAGGTGAATCCTGTAAAGCCGAGTAGAGGAGGAGGGCTCAAGCAGCAAAGATTCCGAAAGCGATGTAGATTCTCAGAGGACCTGTCCCAACTCACAGCTGAAAGGCCACGACACCGCAGGTGCTCATGGGAGCTGAAGTCTCATTCCACACCACCCTGAAACAGGCTGGTGATCCATCACTGCCTGCTGAACATGGTCCCATCACCAGTTCATAGCAGGGAGAGCAGGGAGGAGAGCGGGTGTGCATGAGATCCTCAGAGAGATGCTGCACAGAGCTTCTGAGAGACAACAAGCAGCAAGTCAAAGCTGCCCTTTCATCTCAAACTACGCCTGCCAAAGGGAGCAGGAGGGCAGGCTGAGAGCTGGGTTTGTTCAGCTGTGAGAGGAGAAGGCTCCAAGAAGACCTTAAAGCAGCTTTCAGTACTGAAAGGGGCTCCAGGAAAGCTGGGGAGGGGCTCTTGATCGGGGAGTGCAGAGATGGGACAAGGGGGAGTGGTATTAAGCTGAAAGAGGGGAGATTGAGATGAGATCTGAGGAAGAAATGTTTTCCTGTGAGGGTGGGGAGGCCTTGGCTCCTTCCCTGGAGGGGTTCAAAAAGCATGTAGACGTGGCACTTCAGGACATGGTTTAGTGGACAGGGTGGTGTTGGACTGACAGTTGGACTGGATGATCTTAGAGAGGTCTTTTGCAACCTTAATGATTCTATGAAAATACTGTTATTGTGGAAGATGCACCTTGGGCCACCGACTACAATAAAACCCAACACTTTTTGTCATTGTTATTGGCCACTTTCAGCCCCAGTCTACTCCTTCAAGCAGTTCACATTGCAGAATTCACTCACTGCAGAGCTCTGTTAGCCCAACAGTGGGATGGAGAGAAACCAGCCTCACCAACAACTCCTTCCTTCTAGAAGACTGGCCTGAGGTACCAAACCGATGAAGCACCCGATATGCATGCTGTTGCTAAAGCTGAAAACCTCCAACCTCCACAAAGCCCAACGGCGGTGGTTGAAGTGACAAAACATGTTAACCTATCTCCCCGACACTATCTAAGTGACTAGGAATGGAGCCGTGTTAATTATCTACACCTTGCATGACCAGAACAACAGTTGAGGAGCCGTGGAAAATCCCAGCCTTGGTATATCATGGTCTTTGGCAATTCTTCCCATGTCCTGAAGAAATAATGGGAAATGCATCTGCACATAGCACCAGTACTTTTTTGTACCACATGTTTGGGTTTTTGCCTCTTCCCAGTGCCTGCTGGTTTTCAGGTGACCCCAGCTCAGAATCAAAGCTTCCAGTGCTCCCAAACGTGGAGATCATATTCACAACAATGAAATGTGTTGTTCCCACCTTAACCTCACCTCACAGGAAGCTGTTTGGAGCCAAGCAGCAACACCCACACAGGCGCTAACGCTGCTCTTAGGGGCTTGGGGAGCTCGAGAAGGTGTCGCACTCGCAGCCTGCAAGGTATTATTTACACAGTGATTTTAAAGAGCAAGACACAGCATCAATGTCTTTGCTCTGAAACACTATGAGCAGACCAGATCTGCACAAAAAGCCTTTCACAGGCATGACTGTCGAGAGTATGTCGAGAGTCCATGGTTGGACTCGACGATCCAGTGGGTCTCTTCCAACCTGGTTATTCTGTGATTCTGAGTATTTTAACCTTACAGCCATAAGCAAAAAATATTCAAGGACTCTGAGGGGTGCTGACTCCAAAAAGTTGCTCTGTTAGTTAAATATTCTCCCTAATTAAGGTTTCTTGCTGAGGTGGGCTCCCAGTTCCCTTGTTCTGAGCAAGTCCTTCGAGTCCCTCCAGCTTTGCTGGAAACGAATCAGTGTTCTCAAGACCACTTTAGGCTACCCAGTTCTTCCTCCTGTTTACCTAGCACTCCTCCTGTTTGCCCGTGGCTGTATCTCTGCTTACACAGTGCAGTCAGTCCAGCCACACTCAGGCTCCTTGCCAGCAGACAGTTCAGAATCGATAGAATTCCTTCCTTTGGAGCATTCCAGCCAATTCTCCAGAACAAACTTCAATGCAACGCTGCTCTCTGGTGTTCAGGCGATGCTGTTGGTCTCTGTCAGAGGACTCTGCCGTCACAGTCACCTCAAGATAAGGGCGAGTCTGATTTTTTTCATTATTTGCCTAGTTTTGACAGCAAAATCTCGACACGCGGCTAGTAACAACTGCTGCAGGCGAGCACAAGCTGCTCCTGTGTTAAATGGCACCTTCCCTGGCAGGGCTACCATGGAATGATTTAAACCTTGAACTCCAGACAACTTTGTCTGGAGCCCCATCGCTTTGAGAGCAACACATTTCACCTTATCGAAACATCCACTGTTTCCTTTCTTTCTTCCTAGCCAATGATGGGATTTTTTGTCACTGTATTCCTGCCAGGCCACTCCAGACCCACAAGGAATTGGCCAAGGACAACACGACAAGCAGAAGAGTTGCCCACAGCATCCTCTCTTGGACACCACGTGCTGTTTCCCCACAGCAAGGGTTGTAATAACCTGGGAGGTGTAAGCTGATGCTGCACACACCTCCTGCATCTCCAAAGAGGTTGAACAAAAGGCAGTAAGAGGTGCTCATACCCATTAGCACCCTCAAAGAGATGTGAAAGTTTAATGAGGGCAAAATCACCCTGCCAAGTTGTACACCAGGAGCATTTTAGCCAAAACATCAATTTGAACAAACCAGTTTCAAGCCTCTGGCCACATTTTCTCTGTCAAAGCCTCCCTCTGCTCCTGCTAAGCTTCCACGAGTGGCCTCTCAAAGGTCCACTCTGTCAGGACAGGAATTGTGCAGAACTGAATGGGCTTGTGCAGAACTTCACAAAGTCGATAGGAAAGTTACACTGACTCAGCAGGATTCAAATCGGACCTTGAAATCATAAAATCAATCATAGAATCATAGAACGGTTTGGGTTGGAAGGGACCTCCAGCACAGGAGAAATGAGTACATCAATAACTTTCATCAACAAAGTACCAGAAGCTCCTCCACAGGGTACTTCACTATTTAGGCAACAAAAGCTGAAAAGCAGCAGGCACAAAGCCTGCAAGAGAAACCACAGAACTGATGAGTCTTCCCAGAGGATTTACATCCAGCCTCCTGCAGTTTAATTATGAATCAAATGCTTAGAGAGAATCACAGAATCATGATATGGTTCAGGCTGGAAGGGACCTCAAAGCCCAGCCTCACAGGAAAACATTTCTTCCTAAGATCTCATCTCAATCTCCCCTCTTTCAGCTCAAAACCATTCCCCCTCATCCTATCCCTGCACTCCCTGATCAAAAGCCCCTCCCCAGCTTTCCTGGAGCCCCTTTCAGTACAGGAGGCTTTTCTAAGGTCTCCCTGGAGCCTTTTCTTCTCCAGGTTGAACAACCCCCAGAAAAATGTTTAAACTGAAGGGCTCAAAGCCAGAGGAATTTTTCATTTCAACAGAATGCATCACACCTCTCCTCAAAACAAGAAAGAGGGTAACACCAACTTTTTGAGGCTTCCACCAGCAGATTTACTCACCCCAGGGATTTTTAGCAACTCATCGATGAGGAGAGGCAGCTTCAGGGCAGCCACACTTCCCGTCACACCCAACAGGACACGGCGCTTTCTCTGCGGCACAGGTGAGCTCTCTTCTGCAAGACACCCTGGTTCTGATGGTGAGAAGGGATCCATGCTCCAATCATCTGATCAAACTCTACAATCATAGAAAAAAAAATAATCTGCTTAACTAATGATGCCTTTGAGGGAGGTTAGCACAGCAGGGTTCCAGAAGCCCTGTATTCCGACGTATCTAAGCTTGGACAGAGTCATTCAGTGCAATGAAAAGGCTTTGAGCAACCTGATCCAGTGGGAGGTGTCCCTGTCCATGGCAGGGTGGGATGGAACTGGATGGTCTTTAAGGTCTGCTGGGTGCTAAGGTCTTGTCAAACCCCATCCTGTTGTCCTCAGTCCATGAATGCAGCCTGGTCAGGTGCCTCTGCAGAGCCTTCCTGCACCTGAGCAGATCCACACTCCTGCCCAGCTTGGTGTCATCTGCACACTGTCTGAGGGAGCATTTGATCCCTTTGTCCAGGTTACGGATAAAGATGTTAAACTGAATGGACTCCAACATTGTTCCTCAGGGAATGCCCCTGTGACCGGCCCCTACACCACGGAATCACAGAATAACCTGGTTGGAAGAGACCCACCGGATTGTCAAGTCCAACCATTCCCACCAATCCCTAAATCATGCCCCTAAGTACCTCATCCACCCTCACCTTAAACACCTCCAGGGACGGTGACCCAACCACCTCCCTGGGCAGACTGTTCCAATGCCTAACCACCCTCTCCGTGAAGACTTTTTTCCTTATCTCAAGCCTAAATCTCCCCTGGTGGAGCTTGAGGCCATTCCCTCTTGTCCTGTCCCCTGTCACTTGGGAGAAGAGGCCAGCTCCCTCCTCTCCACAACCTCCTTTCAGGTAGTTGGAGAGAGCAATGAGGTCTCCCCTCAGCCTCCTCTTCTCCAGGCTGAACAACCCCAGCTCTCTCAGTCGCTCCTCATAAGATTTGTTTTCCAGCCCCTTCACCAGCTTCGTTGCTCTTCTCTGGACTCGCTCTTCTCTGGATTTAGCTCCGTTCACCATCACCCTCTGGGCCCAGCCATGCAGCCATTTTACCCAGAGAAGAGTAAGCCCATCCAAGCCATGAACCACAAAATTATTTAGATGCTGTGGGAGACAGTGTCCAAGGCTTCACTGAAGTGCAGGCAGACAACATACAAAGCCCTTCCCTCATCCACCGAGCTGGTCACCTGGTCCTAGGAGGAGATCTGGTTGGCAGCAGTAATTGGACGGCCAGGGACTGCAGCAAGCAGGTCCCATGCTGCATCGACTCATAGAATCACCAGGTTGGAAGAGACCCACCGGATCATCGAGTCCAACCATTCATGTCAATCACTAACCCATGTGCCTCAGTGCCTCGTCCACCCGTCCCTTAAGCCCCTCCAGGGAAGGGGACTCAACCCCCTCCCTCGGCAGCCTCTGACAGTGCCCAGTGACCCATTCCGTGAAAAAAATTTTCCTACTGTTCAGCTTAAACCTCCTCTGGCGAAGCTTGAGGCCATTCCCTCTCGTCCTGTCCCCTGTCACTTGGGAGAAGAGCCCAGCTCCCTCCTCTCCACAACCTCCCCTCAGGTAGTTGTAGAGAGCAATGAGGTCTCCCCTCAGCCTCCTCTTCTCCAGGCTAAACACCCTCAGCTCTCTCAGCCGCTCCTCAATTTTATCCTAAAGGAAGAAGTGGGCGCATTTCCCTCCCTGATTCCATCCAGAACTGGATGGGCTTTAAGGTCCCTTCCAGCCCAAACCATGCCATGATTCTATGACCCGCATCTAATTAAGATTAATGCAAGGAAAACACCCACTGCACTACTAATTACGAGATAACCATTAACCCAGAGGTATCCCCTGGGAGATAAGGTGGGATTTTCCAGTGGGCAGAGTTAGCAAGCGGCTGTCAGTGACAAAGACAGGGGAGACTGCGACTCCTTGCGCTTACCCCGCCCCGGCCGGGACCCGCAGGAACCGGACGGGGCAGGACTCGAACCCGCGACCCCGGCAGCGGCGCCCGGAAGGGGAAGGGAACGATGGGAACGGGAAGGTGAAGGGAGGCGGGGTAGGAAGCCTCTGCAGAGGGAGCTGGACAGGCTGGATCCATGGATGGAGGGCAGGGAAGCTCTGCAGAGGCAGCTGGACAGGCTGGATCCATGGATGGAGGGCAGGGAAGCTCTGCAGAGGCAGCTGGACAGGCTGGATCCATGGATGGAGGGCAGGGAGGCTCTGCAGAGGGAGCTGGACAGGCTGGATCCATGGATGGAGGGCAGGGAAGCTCTGCAGAGGAGCTGGACAGGCTGGATCCATGGAGGGAGAGCAGGGAGGCTCTGCAGAGGAGCTGGACAGGCTGGATCCATGGAGGGAACTGAGGGAGGCTCTGCAGAGGGAGCTGGACAGGCTGGATCCATGGATGGAGGGCAGGGAAGCTCTGCAGAGGGAGCTGGACAGGCTGGATCCATGGAGGGAGAGCAGGGAGGCTCTGCAGAGGAGCTGGACAGGCTGGATCCATGGAGGGAGAGCAGGGTGGCTCTTCAGAGGAGCTGGACAGGCTGGATCCATGGAGGGAACTGAGGGAGGCTCTGCAGAGGGAGCTGGACAGGCTGGGTCCATGAGCCAAGACCGATTGTGTGAGCTTCTGCAAGGCAAAGTGCCTGGACCTGCATTTTTGCCACTACCCCATGCAAGGCCCCAGGCTGGGGAAGAGGGGCTGGAAAGCTGCCTGGCAGAAAAGGACCTGGGGGTTGCTGGTCAACAGTGGCTGAACACAAGCCAGCACTGATCCAGGTGGGCAAGGAGGCCAACAGCATCCTGGCTTGGATCAGCCATGGGGTGGCCAGCAGGAGCAGGGCAGGGATCGTCCCCCTGTGCTCAGCACTGGTGAGGCTGCACCTCAAATCCTGGGTTCAGTTTTGGGCACCTCAGTGCAAGAAAGACATTGAGTGGCTGGTTTGTGTCAAAGGGAATGGAGCTGGGGAAGGGTCTGGAGAACAGGGGTTCTGGGGGCAGGTGAGAGACCTGGGGCTGTTTAGCCTGGAGAAGAGGAGGTTGAGAGGAAACCTCATCGCTCTCTGCAGCTTCTGGAGAGGAGATTGTAGTGAGGTGGATGCTGGTCTCTTCTCCCAAGTAGCAAGTGACAGGAGAGGAAATGGCCTCAAGTTGCACGATAGGAGGTTTGGATTGGAGATAAAGAAAAATATCTTCACTGAAGGGGTTACCAGGCACTGGCACCCCAGGGAAGATTGTCCTATGACTTCTCCTATCACACTCCAGAACTAGCCCTTGTTAAACTTAATGTGGCTGGTGATTGTCCAACTTTCCAATCTGTCCAGATCCCTCTGCAGGACCTCTCTGTCCGCAGGAGTATTAACTGCCTCCCCCCCCAGTTTTGTGTCAACCACAAACTTGGTTATTAAACCCTCACATCCTGCATCCAGGTCATTTATGAAGGCATTAAGGAGTATGGGCCCCAAGACGAGTCCCTGTGGGACAGCAGAAAGCTCACTCACAGGGGAATTAAACTGGAGGAACAGCAGCATTCGTCAGCTACTCCAGGGTCCGCACAGGACCAGGTCCCCCTGACAGGAGCACAGGGAGGTATCACAGAGCAGGAGCAAAGTCTATCCTATAGGATCTAGGGCAGCCACAGGGAGAAAGTGGGTTAGAAGGAATGTACACAGCCACAAAGGCACGAGGCAGAGGGCTCTTTCCAGAGTCTGAGACATAAAAAGCAGCAGCAGGACCTCACAGAAGCAGCGGAGGCCATCTAAAACCTCAAGCATGCTCTATGCCTGAGCTGCCTCCTCACCCAGTCCAGCGTCAGCTCTCCCGCACTGTGGCTCTGCAACCAAGGCAGCGCCCACCGATGCAAAATAACCATGGAGAGAGTCTGCGATCCCACCCAGCTCCCACAAGCAGGGTAGGAAGGCTGGACCCGAGGGGCAGGTTTCAGCGCCAGACCTCCCGCTGGCGCGTTAGGAGACACACCGAGAGGAGGGTTAGATGCTGAAGCAATGTCTGTTAGTTACAGCTTGTTACAGTTATTATTTATGCATCTTATAAACGCAAAAGGTGAAGTCGCTTAATTCATCGTTTCTTAGATGTGGATGACAGCACGCGATTTGGCATAGCACGTTTTCGGCGAGCTACAAATGACTTGCACAATATTTAAACCTGATTAAGTACATAATAGGCTCAGCAGAGGATTACTTTTCTCCTTACATTTTATACATCTATATACACACACGCACAGACAGGCGCTTTCTCTTGAGCTACATTCCAGTCCTGCCAAGACAACTGCCAACTGCAGGGACACCTTCACAAAGGAAACCGTTCCTGGTGGGCTCCGCCGGCAGAAGGAAGGATTCTGCACGGTGATTCTGGTGGGATGGACACGGGTGAGGGCTGGGGACGCAAACAGCTCCAGTGAGCTGCGGGCACGAGCGCATCGTCTGCAGGAGGTATTGAAGCCACGGGACCAGATCAGATTCTGTTTGGTCTGGGACTTGGAGAAGAATTTGGCTTATTTAAAGTGCATTTAGAGTCTGAAAAACATCTCAGAGAAGGAGCTTTCCATGCTTCTGCTCTGCAGCGTCCATCAGCTCCCATTTATGAACTGATTTTTTCCAGAATCATCTTCCCCAGCTGCCCAGCCCAAGAGGTCTCCAAGCTTCGATGCCTCCTGCTAAGGGGCAAGGTCATTATTTAAAGCCCAACCTCCCCCAGCTGGGCAGGGATTCAGGGCTGACAGGAGCCAGGAATCCTGCACCAGGAAAATTCACGGCCACAGTTTCACTGTGCTTTTAAGAAGTGCAAGTGGGCAGGAATCCCTCCCACCAGCCTGGAGGGTTTCTAAAGAGCCTTAAAGCCCCAAAAGGCAAACAGAACAAATCTTGGCCTCACCATTTATATCATCAGTGAGTCTGGTTGTACACACTAACCCGCAGGGTGGAAAGATTGGACTCGGAGCCTCGCCCAAGAACAGCTCCTCTGAGAAACACCCTGCCAATTTTATAGCTGCTTTTCAAAACAGAAGCCTTTAAAATCCCGCAGGTAAAACCTGTCCCCGCTCCCAACACACACGCACACAGGGTGCGGCAGGGCTCCTGCCCATGGCCACGCACTGACACTGCTGGGCTGCCACGGCGAAACGTGAACACCACACACCAAGAGAGATTGTAGATCCTGAGCCAGGGTGTGGATTAGGAATCTCTTGGCTTCCAGCATCTCAAAACAGCAGGATTTAGGGTTTGGTGTTTTGGTTTGTTTTTCTTTTTTTCTTTTCAATGCTAAATCAGCCAGCCTCCTGCTAGTTAAAGAGTAAAAGGAAAGGGAGAATTCCTGGGATTGCTTGCCCTTGCTGAGACAGTGGCAAGTGGCTGGACTGAGAGAGAAAACTCACACACATCAGAAACCTGTGGTTTAGGGCTTATTCCCAGAGGAGAGATGGGTGCTGGTTGCTATTTTTATCTTTCCCTTTGCAGGGGGGTCTTTTGGCTGATGTAGTTCTAATGTACACCTATCACCACAGTAATTAAAAAACCACCACCGTACACGATTTCACAGGGCAAAAGAAGACACGTGAACGTACACTTACTACCACGCACAACAAGAGCCCTGCAGGTCGACTCACGGCCTCTTCAAAATAAAAAAAAAGAAAAGAAAAAAGAAGACAATAAAAGGGGGGGAAAGGAAAAGAAAATCCAAAAGGATCCTGTTACAAAGAATAGGAAAAGAAGAACCGTTATGGTACACTCCGACTTCCTGAAAGGGCCGCAGGAACTCGGCTCAGCCTTCCTCTTCCTCCTCCTCCTCTTGTTCCACCCCAGCTCTTCTGCCTGAGGAGTGTCCTGCTGCTCACATTTCGTTGGAGTAGGTGTAGTTGGGAGTGGACGAGTACTGCGTCTCGTGCTGCATCATGGCCCCCTGCGCTGCCCCCATTGCCGCGCTCTGGGCTGCCTGCTGGACCTGTGGGTTCTTCCACGCTCCCGTGGTCCACTCCTCCTGGGCTTTGCTGAAGCTCCCACCGCTCCCCCGGTAAAACTTATGCACCTGTAGCAGGTTGGAAAGAGAAAATCCAGAGGCACTGAGCGACTGCACCCATTGCTGGACCTCACAGGTAGCAGCACGGGCTCCCCGGAGCAAGCCCCTCTCCTCTCGTACCATCGTGAGGGCGATGAAGGAGAAGACTGCCATTCCTGTGAACAGGACGGTGGGGATCAGCATCACCACAGCCGACCCCACGTTGGTCCCAAAGAAGGAAATCGCTGCAATCCAGCCACTGCAAGGAGATTACAACAAGTTCAGCAGCCTGGGGCTTTCCCAGCTGGCACTGCACACCCAAGCCTGCCAGCATCATAGAAACATGGAACAGTTTGGGTTAGAAGGGACCTCAAAGCTCACCCAGTTCCAAGCCCCTGCCATAGGCAGGGACATCTTCCACTGCATCAGGGTGCTCAAAGCCACATCCAAGCTCACTTTGAGCACCTCCAGGGATGGGGCAGCCACCACTGCTCTGGGTAACCTGGGCCAGGGCCTTCCCAAACTCATAGGAAAACATTTCTTCCCAAGATCTCAACTCAATCTCCCCTCTTTCAGTTTAAAATTGTTCCCCCTCATCCCTTCCCAACAGCCCTCCCAAGGAGGGAAGCTGCTGAAGCACCAAGGATATCAAACCACCACGAGGCCACAGTACCGGCACAATGGTGACTTTGCTCTCAACATGAGAGCAGCGTCTTCCTTACCAGACACCCCAGCCTGGGATTCCAACCGCTTGGATAATGCTGATCACCAGCTGGGCCATGAAGGTGAAGAAGAATGCCATGAAGCTGAAAGAACTGTCTGTCCTGCAAGAGATGGCTCAGTCGGTCCCTGCACTTCCATCCCCTGCTGCACTGCAAGGGAGGGGAGATGCTCCCACGTTTCAGACCCTTTCAGGGCAGAAGCAGCTGTGTTTTAGCGAGAATATGGTGAGAAGCCGAGCTGCCTGCAGAGCAGGCACTGGAGCAAAACTATAGGCAAAGGGAGAAACTGGGAGAGGCTGAAGGTGGTGAAGGGGCACCTGGGAAAGCCACGGGGCATCAGACCCTCCCCACCAAGGAGGCTCAGCCAGCTCTGCACATTAGGCAAGAGGGCATCTGTGTTCGTACACAGCTCTTGGCTCACACCAACCCACTATCAGACTCAAACTTCCCACATGGGGAGGAAATAACACCCCATTTTTCCAGATTTGGGGATGCCACACCAGGATTGACCACAGCAACACAGATAATCAATGTAAGCACCTTGAGGACTCAGGGAACAATACAGAAGCCTCAAGGATGGGTGGGAAGGGAGGGAAGTTGGCACTCCAACTGCATCCTCACCACCCCCCCAGTACCGCACAGAGCAGGGTGTCTTTATATTGCATGGCCGGGATTTTGGCCCTCGGGAAATCCCAAACACTCTGGCTTTGAAGGTTAGAAAGTAAAGCTAAAGGGCTGGACAGCAGGAGCCAAAGTTTCCCCAAGTATTCAGGCAGTGCCCCAAGCTAAGCGCTGACCATTTAGGAAGGAAAACAAAATAAAAGACCATGAGAAGCCGGACTCAGATGTGACCACTTACTTGAAAGCTTTGTAAATAGGTCTAAACCAGCAGACATAGGAGCAGGGCGTAAAGAGAATGAGCCAGAGAATTGCCAGTCCAAAATTAACAGCTCCACCACCTCCAATGAGCCATGCGAGGCAGCCAACGAGATTCACCGCCAAGGTGATGCTGTTCACTGCAAACACACACACACACACACACACAGAGGGAGCACAGTAGCGTGTACGCAAGGAACTTGGTGTGCTATGAAAGAGCCCAACCCCAGGGATGCCCACGAGGGGCTGACCTCAAGCCGATGTGGCCAGTGTGTTCTCTTAGCTGGATTTCCCTTTAATTAAGCTGGCTGAGCCCAGAGAGCATCAGCCAGAGTGGGTCTAACCTCAGCTGAGAAGCAGAAGGACAAAAAAATACAAAAACATTGCTCAGAGTTGTATGTCTGAAACGGATCCTGAGCTCCAAGCACAAGGAAGAGCCGCAATTGCCCGCTGCCAGCAAACCTGGGCTCATTTCCACCAATAGAAGGGAACTGGAGGAATCCAAGTGAAGCTTTTCTGCCTGCATCCAGCAACAGTTTTGCTGAAGGATGCTCAGGAAGAGTTCCCTGAGCATTGCTGAGAGTTGAAGTCCTGAACTTCTGGACTGGCCCTGCTAGAATAAGGGGGTGGTCTGTTGGCATCTCCCACCCTTGCTCAGGGTGAAGCCACACAAGGGCTATTACTATGAAGCCCAGCTTGGCAGACACAGGACAAAGCAGAGAAGGCTCATCTGCATTCTGACGCCTCCAAGTTTTAAGAATGATTCATTATTCCGACGTGAATTTAAACCCTCCCACTGCTGCCCGCAAGAGAGCTGCAGCTGGCAAGAACGGGAGCTGAGGAGGCTGGGCTGAACAGGCGCTCGCTGCTCCCTAAAACCCCAAGGACACCAAGAGGAGCTCTTAGCCTCTCTGCGCTTGCGTCTGGCTGGGTGTTTGCGGAGGAGTTGGGGAGAAACTGATCCAAAGAGGAGCTCCAGAGACAGAAACCAAAACACAGGCCACTGGCTTAGAGAGGTGGTGGTGTGCTGTGGGAGCGAGAACCCAGCTCTGTTAAATTAAGCAGAGCGAGAACAGCCAGACTGAGACTGGGAGGGGATTTCATAGAATGGGTTGGGTTGGAAAGGACCTCAAAGCCCATCCAGTTCCAACCCCTGCCATGGGCAGGGACACCTCCCACTGGATCAGGTTGCTTAAAGCCCCATTCAGCCTGGCCTTGAACACCTCCAGGGATGGGACAGCTTCCCCATGGATATAACTTCTTTTTTTTTTTTTTCCCCTCCTATTTCATAGAGGAGCTGCACTGACCCTCCTGAAACCAGGGAAAACGTTACCCCAGGAACATCTTCCCAATGGGATGAGGTTCCCTATAGTCAGGGTGAGGCAGTGCCTTGGTGATGCTGAAAGCAGGAACACCCAAGCTCTCCAGTGCCAGCTCAGCTCCTCATAACCCATCTCCAAAGCTCAGGGCACTCCCTGAGCATTAAGGCTTCCAAAGTTCAGGGAAAACACCTAATTATGGAACAAAGTTCTTTGAAAAAGAAACAAAAGGCTGATGCCATGTTGCCCACGATCTGTCCCTATGGCTCCTCTCCCAGCCTGGGGTTGGTACGGAAGAGAGATCCGGGCTGGTGGTAAGAGTTAGAAGAGGGTGACAGCTCTGTTAGCACAGCACGGCACACAGAGGCATGCAAGAGGAGCAGGCACTGGGGGAAGCCCTGGGCTCCCCTGTTTCAGGGAGCCCAGCATTGCAGCCTCCAGGTGCTGCCAAAGGGCTTGGAAGGAGCTCAAGGGGGCAAAGAAAGCCCTTTACCAGCCTGGCTGCCAAAGGAAGCCAGCAGAGGCTTGGCAGCTCTTCTCGAGGGCAAGGCTGGCAGCCAAACGAGATGGAGAGGGGAGTAAATCCTTCGGTGGGAGGATACGCAGGTACTGAGCCGTCTCCTCCTCATAGCGGGATGTCAAGGTCATCAATGGCCCTCGGACACTAAGCCAGCACCACAGCTTCATCCTGGAAGCTGGTACAGCTGAAGCCCCTGGGGCGGGGATCCCATTCCCAATGGGTTTTAAGAGGGGACACCAAAGCCTGGAGGGGCAGAAGGACTTCCCCCAGCCTCGCTCTGCTCCTTCAACCGGTGCCTTCCACAGGAGCAGCCTTCAGAGAGGCAAATGCAAACCCACCCAAGCCCCTGCCCACCCAGCAACTCACGCATCCAGAGGTAGTAAAGCCGCTTGGCCATGGTACGGTGCTGCGGTGGGATCTCCGCATCAAAGTCCTGGTAGAAACAGGGCTTCAAGGGGATGAACTTTGGCAGGGGAGGGAAGTTGTTCACTTTTTCTGCAATGAAAAGGTCCAGCAGTGTTGGGCACTGCACAGAGCTGAATGTAAACCAAGAGGCTTCCTCATTAGCCACATTGAGCCCTAAGAATTGATGAGTATCATGCAGGAATGAAGGATTTTGCCCCGTAACCAACCCACCCACTTCAGACCAATTCAGCCCTCGCTGGTGACATGGATCCTGCAAGTATGGACACTGCAACCCCTGGTGACGTTATGGCCAGTAAAGCCCTGAATGGGCTCCAGAGGTGAGGGGCAGCCCTGCTGGAGAACCTCCGTACCTGCCATGCTGGCACACGCTTAGCCTCTCTGTTCCACAGGAAAAGAAGGGAAAAAAACACCTGGAAGCTTTACCAAAGCTGAAGGAGAAGGAGAGAAAAGGTGATGTAGTCAGGTACCCCCCTGAAGAGCCTTTGTCTTCCCTCCCACCCCAAAACAGCTCAAGGACAGCACTGTAAGAAGGCAATTTATTTACACAGACGCTCTACACTATTCACACATCCAGGCTTCCTGTCAGCACCTGCTGCCGGAATAATAAATCCTGGCTCCTACGGCCCCAGGCTTACGCACCGATTAAGAGAAGATCCAGTGATGTGGGGCAGTGCGCAGGCTTAGCCTCCCACTCCCGACTGACCTACATCCAGCACCAGAAGAGGGGCCGGTCCGGATGGGAGGGATGCAGCCCCACCAGAGGCAGCTGAGAGCAAATTTACAGAATCATGGAATGGTTTGGGTTGGAAAGGACCTCAAAATGCATCCAGTACCAACCCCCTGCCATGGGCATGGACACTTCCCACTGGATCAGGGGCTCCAAGCCCCATCCAGCCTGGCCTTGAACACCTCCAGGGATGGAGCAGCCACTGCTTCTCTAGGCAACCTGGGCCAGGGCCTCCTCACCCTCACAGGAAAACAATTCCTCTTAATATCTCATCTCCATTTCCCCTCTTTCAGCTTAAAAATATTTCCCTCATCCTCTCCCTGCACTCCCTGATCAAAAGCCCCTCCCCAGCTCTCCTGGAGCCCCTTTCAGTACTGGAAGCTGCTCTAAGGTCTCCCTGGAGCCTTCTCCTCTCGCAGCTCAATAACCCCAATTCTCTGTCCTTGCACAGAAGGTGCTTGAGCCCTCAGGTCACCTCCGTGGCTTCCTCTGGACTCACTCCAAAAGCTCCAAGTTCTTCCTGTGCTAAGGACTCCAGAACTGGACACAGAGCGCCAGGGGAGGTCTCACCAGAGCAGAGCAGAGGGGTAGAATCCCTTCCACCTCCCTGCTGGTCCCATGGCTTTGGATGGAGCCCAGGACACAGTTGGCTTTCTGGGCTGCGAGCGCGCGTTGTCGGCTCAACCCTCAAGTTCATTACCTGGCCCAAACCCAATTGTTTTTGCTCTTAATTTTTGGGGTTTTTTTTGCAAAGATTTCCAGCCCAGGGAACATCCCAGCTGTCTCCTGACGGCATTGCAGCTCCCATCTCGGCAAGGCCAAGCCAGAAACCAGGCCAAAAGGGAGCAGGGAAATCAGCTGAAAATATCAACTGGAAAAAATAAATCAATCAGTGGTGATTGTCACTAATGAGTCACTTAAGTGATGGCTTAACGATTACTCATGGTGTTTGGCACGCAGGTGGGAGAGGGGGAAGCTCAGCATCCCAAGACCAGACCATGTCATGTCCCAGCAGTGAGAATTAGGCAAAAATAAAAGTGGAAATTAAGCTAAATTAAAGCAAAAATTAAGGGGTTTTAAATGTAAGGGTGAGGATGGTCCCTCCGCGTATCCCCAGCCAGGATATCTCAAACGGAGCAACAGTAGCGGAGTCTCAGGGGTCCAGGTTCTCTGAAGGGTCTGGGGGCTCTGTAAGGATATTCCTTCCTCCCAAAAACACCCCAGCTGGAAGGGAAGGGGGAGGGGTTGGAAAATTTTGGGGGGTGCAAATCAGGGAGGGGGGTGCAAATAGGGGAGAGGATGTTGCAGATTGGGGGGACTGCAAACTGGGGAGAGGGGGTTGCTAATTTGAGAGGAGGATTGCAAATTGGGGAGAGGGGTATGCAAATTGGAAGGGGGAGTTGCAAATTGGGGGGAGACGCAATGGCGGGGGCTGCAAATTGGGAGGGAGAGGCTGCAGATTGGAGAAGGGAGCGGCAAATTTGGGGTTGGGGGTGCAAAATGGGGTCAGGCTGGTAATTGGGGATGGGGAGCTGCAAATTGGGGAAGGGGGAGCCCCAAATTGGTGGGAGGGGGGGAGCTGCAAATTGGGGAGGGGGGGGCTGCAAATTGGGGAAGAGGGAGCCCCAAATTGGGGAGGAGGAGCTTCAAACTGGGAAAGAGGGGAGCTGCAAATGGGTGAGAGGGGGTTGCAAATTGGTGGGAGGGGGGTGCAAATTGAGAGGGGAGATTCAAATTAAGAGGAGAGGGGTGCAAATTGGTGTAAGGGGGTGCAAAGGTGATGGGGTGCCAATTGGGGGGGTAGAGGGGGCTGCAAATTAGGAAGAGATGCAAATGGGAAGGGAGGGGGCTGCAAATCAGGGAGGGGAGGGAGGTGCAATGGGGGGGGGGGGGGGGGTGCAGGTGGCCCCCGACTCACCGCGGCGCCGAGCCCGGTCCGTGCGGGAGGCGGCCCCGCCGCCCGCCCCGCTCCTGCCGCAGCCGCCGCGAGACCGCGCCCCGCGCGCCCAGATCTCGCGAGAGCGCGCCCAACGCTGTCCAGGGTCCTGCAGCCGCGGGGCGGGGCGGTGGGGGGAGACCCTCTGTGGGGCGAGAGGATGGTGAGGTCCACGTGGGTCAGAGGAGACCCTCTGTGGGGTGAGGGGATGGTGAGGTCCACGTGGATCAGAGGAGACCCTCTGTGGGGTGAGGGAGACCCTCTGTGGGACAAGGGGATGTTAAGGTCCACCTGGGTCAGAGGAGACCCTCTGTGGGGTGAGGGAGACCCTCTAGGAGCAAGGGAATGGTGAGATCCACGTGGGTCAGAGGAGACCCTCTGTGGGGCAAGCGGATCGTGAGGTCCACGTGCGTCAGAGGAGACCCTCTGTGGGGTGAGGGAGACCCTCTAGGGGCAAGGGAATGGTGAGATCCACGTGGGTCAGAGGAGACCCTCTGTGGGGCAAGAGGATCGTGAGATCCACATGGGTCAGAGGAGACCCTCTGTGGGGCAAAGGAGATCCTCTGTGTGTCAAGGGGATGGTGAGATCCACCTGGATCAAAGGAGACCCTCTGTGAGGCAGAGGAGACACTCTGTGGGGTGTGGATATTGTAAGCTCTCCATGGATTACAGGAGACCCTCTCTGGGGCAGAGGACACACTCTGTGGGGCTGGAGAAACAGTGTTAGAAATCACAGAATGGTTTGGGTTGGAAGGGATCACAGAATCACAGAAAAACCAGGTTGGAAGAGATCACAGAATCACAGAATCACAGAATCACAGAAAAACCAGGTTGGAAGAGACCCACCGGATCGTCGAGTCCAACCATTCCCACCAATTCTTAAATCATGCTCCTAAGCACCTCGTCTACTCTAACCTTAAACACCTCCAGGGACGGTGACCCAGCCACCTCCCTTGGCAGACTGTTCCAATGCCTAACCACCCTCTCCGTGAAGAACTTTTTCCTAATCTCAAGCCTAGATCTCCCCTGGCGGAGCTTAAGGCCATTCCCTCTCGTCCTGTCCCCTGTCACTAGGGAGAAGAGGCCAGCTCCCTCCTCTCCACAACCTCCTTTCAGGTAGTTGTAGAGAGTAATAAGGTCTCCCCTCAGCCTCCTCTTCTCCAGGCTAAACACCCCCAGCTCTCTCAGCCGCTCCTCATAAGATTTGTTTTCCAGCCCCTTCACCAGCTTTGTTGCTCTTCTCTGGACTCGCTCCAGAGCCTCAACATCCTTCTTGTGGTGAGGGGCCCAGAACTGAACACAGTACTCGAGGTGCAGTCTCACTAGTGCAGAGTACAGAGGGGGAATAACCTCCCTGGACCTGCTGGTCACGCCGTTCCTGATCCAAGCCAAGATGCCATTGGCCTTCTTGGCCACCTGGGCCACTGCTGGCTCATGTTCAGTCACTGTCAACCAACACCCCCAGGTCCTTCTCCTCCTGGCAGCTTTCCAGCCAGGCTTCTCCTAGTTTGTACCTCTGCTTAGGGTTGTTGTGCCCCAAGTGCAGGACCCGGCATTTGGCCTTGTTAAACCTCATGCCGTTGGTCTCTGCCCAGCAGTCCAGCCTGTTCAGGTCCCTTTGCAGAGCCTCCCGACCCTCCAGCAGATCCACACTTCCTCCCAGCTTGGTGTCATCTGCAAACTTGCTAAGGGAGGATCTCAGAGCCCATCCAGTTCCAACCTCCCAGACACTTCCAATTGGATCCAGTGGCCCAAGCCCCATCCAACCTGGCCTTGAACACCTCCAGGGATGGGGCAGCCACCACTGCTCTGGGCACCCTGGGCCTCCCCACACAGGAAAACATTTCTTCCTAAGATCTCATCTCAATCTCTCCTATTTTAGCTTAAACCCATTCCCCCTCATCCTATCCCTGCACTCCCTCTTCAAGAGCCTCTCCGCAGCTTTCCTGGATCCCCTTTCAGTACTGGAAGCTGCTCTAAGGTCTCCCAGAAGCCTTCTCTTCTCCAGACTGGACACTATGTTGATTACTTTTGCCAGCAATGCCGAGGCTGGGAGGCAAAGGGCAGGGGCAGGGTCTGGATTGACTCACAGATGGGCTAGGACAGGATTAAAAGCTCTTGAAGAGGACATAAATCTCAAATCAGTCTGGGGAAACCAAGGAAGATGAGAAGGGTTCCAGGGTCAGCAACTCTTGTCCCCTGTGTCATCAGAAGGAGCCCTGTGTGGAAGGAAATTATTCCCAATAGCTCATGCTGCTGAGGGACAGCCCCAGGGACTGGTGAAGAGCAATATTCGGGGTTGTTTTGGGAGCTCTTGCTTACAAGGAGAGGCTGAGACACCTGGATCTGTTCAGCCTGGAGAGAAGGTTGATCATCAATGCTGATCAATATCTAAAGGATGGGGGCAAGAGGATGGGGCTGGACTCTGTGTTATCAGAAGGAGCCCTGTGTGAAGCACTTGGACCTCCTGCCTTAGTCCTCCCTTCTTGGCATCCACCCTCGAGTGTCAGCTCACTGTCTTGCATTATTGCGCATGGAGGGTCAGTAAGGATGACGTCCCACCAAGGGAAGGTGGGAAGAGCAGGGTAGGGAAGCAGCAAGACTTCTCCTTACAGAGCAAGCCCTGGTGGCCAAACACCCTTGGAAGGTAAACAGCATTCCTCTTTGGGGAAGGAAACCCAGTGGAAATGGGGAAAATACCTGTTTCACAGATGGCAAAACAGAAGGAAGCAGGAAAACACGCGGGACATGGATGACCCTATATCTGAGAGCCCAGCTATCCGCTCCAAACTCCTTCTGGGCCTTGGCCCTGAGCTGCCAATTCCTGCAGAGATGCACCCCGGCACATCCAGCTCCATCTTCTGTGACAGCACTGGAGCCAGGGGCAGGAACACAGCTAGGGGAGAAGGAGAGGTGGCTGTGGATCCCTGGTCACCCACCCGTGAGACCTTCCTGAGGTGCTCTGAGACTGGAAGCGCTGCTCTGCCTGTGGGCAGCCGTGTATCCCAGGATCCAAGGCTGGCCACAAGCCCCAGCCCTGCTCCCCGGGGAGGATCTCTTGGCACACAGCCCCAGCTTCACCACAGATTGGCTACAAGATCCCTCCCTTGGGAGGGAGAGTCCAGACCAACCCACGAGTTCTCAGCAAGCAGATGGGTTCAAGTCCAAGCCAGCAAGGCAATCAGCAATTCAGGTCCACAGGACTAAGAGCCTCTGGGCTAAGTTTAAATAGAGCAGGAGATGGTTGCGGGTCCCAGGTGGGGCTGGCCGGGGCTATTAGGGTTGGTTAATGCCGTTATGATGTTTCCATGCTCCTGAGGCTCAGGCTTTGCAAAGGGACTTGTCCTACAAAAGGAGTTTTCCCTTTTCCTTTACCACCTCCCACTCAAAGCGAGGATTGTCCTGAGCGCTGGTGGTTCCTGCTTATACATGTACACAGGGTTTGCCTTGCTAGCAGGGAGCTGGTGCCACCCTGAGATGCTCCAAGGTTCCTCTGGCATCTCTGAAGCCTGGAGCTGTATCCTCTGGGGGCTGATCCTGGGAAGCAGCGTCTCTCAGACCCTGGTTAGGGGCAGGGCAGGGGATCCCTGCAGCACCCTGGGGACCATCTGCACTGCCCTGGGGCTGTATCCAGCTTGGACATCAGCCTGACGCTGAGTGCAACGCGATGAGCGCCTGAGACCTGAGCCGCCCCGATGTGACGCAGAGATGGCACCCAGACTTTCCTTGTATCGGATGCTTCGATTTTCCGACCCCCTCCTATGCAGGGCCACCTCGGATGAAAGAAAATAGAGAGAGGGCAGGCGGAGGACAGGGGCTCAGGTTACTGCTCCTCTCCAGCTGCCCTGCTCCCCGTTCGGAATATGTTTCTGGGGTTTTTCCCCCTTTCGAGGCTCGGCTGGGACTGCTATTGGCTCTGTCTCCCTGCCATTCCCTGCAGCCCAGTCCATCCCCACCACCCCTCCTCTCTCAGATCCTTTGCCAAACGGCTCTTCCAGACTCCCACCTCCTGTGGGCTTGAGGTCAGCAGGGACAGGGACCCCTCTGGGATGGGGCCCCCAGCCCTGCAGGGTGATTGCAGCCCATGGAACTGGGATATGGAATGCTTGGAGATAAACTAATGGTGTAAGGGAGGAGGAAACCAGTCCCAGCATGACCAGTGGATGCTCGGGGCAGGCAGACAGATGATATGCAGGGTTTATGGTCAGACTGGATGACCTTAGAGGTCTTTTCCAACCTTAAACATTCTATGATTTTATAATTGCTTTATTAATATTTTTTCTCCATTTCTGCCTTCGCTGTCTTCCTCTTCTCCATTGGAAATGACTCCCCACCTCCTTTCCCAGTGTTTTTTTCCCAGTCCCCCCCGGGCTGGGGCTGTCTGTGCCTTTGTGTCCCTCCATCCCAGCTCTCCTCCGTCTCCCACCCTTCTGTTCCCTGCGGCTGAGCTCGTTTCAGCTATTCCTTCACTCGGAATAACCGATCCACTCTGTTGTCCTCCAACAAATAAGCTGACGGGCTAATGAATGGCTTCAGATGGTAATTAGCAACGGAATTGCTAATAATGAATGCCATTTACATTTTAAGCACTGCAGAGGAAAAGCAGGACCCTGCCATTAGTGCCTCCCCTGCAGCCTTTGCATTGGGGGGAGCCCTGGGAGGGATGCGGGAAAGGTTCCGCTGTGATTGCACCTTTCCTGCCTCCATTTCAGAGGCTGTGAGGAGCAGAGTTTGTTAAGCAGCAACTGGGGGTGGGGGAGAAGCTCTGCCGCTTCCCACATACAAGGGGTGGGAAAGGGTTTTAGCATCCTGATGATCCGATGGGTCTCTTCCAACCTGGTGATTCTATGATTCTGTTTTCACAGAAAGGGTCATTGGGCACTGGAACAGGCTGCCCAGGGAGGGGGTTGAGTCACCTTCCCTGGAGGTGTTTAAGGGATGGGTGGATGAGACGCTGAGGGAGATGGTTTAGTGTTTGATAGGAATGGTTGGATTCAATGATGCGATGGGTCTCTTCCAACCTGGTGATTCTATGATTCTATTTTGGAGGCAGCAGCTTCCCTGAGAGGCGTAATCCATCCCCGTCTGCCCAAAGACAGAGCCAAGTGCCTTCTTCAAGGGTGTCACAAAGTGTCATTGAGCAGAAAGGGGGGAAAACAGCGTTGTTTTGTCTCACAGGAGCAAAGGATTCATAGTAGAAGCGCAGCAACCAGGCTGGCTCACTGCTGCAGAGGGTTGCTTAAAGCCTCAGTTCACCACGGGCACTGGGGGTGAGCCTGGGAGCATCACGTGCCCTGCCTCAGTTTCCCTCTGTGCCAAAGGGGCCTTGTGGGGTGTCGGCTCCATTAGGAGAAGATGCTCTCCATCCCTTTGGGTTTTCCAGTGCAGCACGGTACTGCTCACAGGCGCAGCAGCCCATCCCATATGGTGAGACACCATAATCATCGTCCCGTCACCCACTGGACCCAGGCCTGGTAGTCGGGTCAGGGGAGTCCCATCCCCGCTCCCCGTTTTTGGGGCAGCAGCACCCCCAGAGAGCTGCTTTGGGGACCACGGGGATGCAGGGATGCGCCTGGCCAGGAGGGTCCAGCTACATCCTGCCCGAACCTCTGCCAGCATCCAATCGATTCATTTATTTATGTATTTTTTCAAGCCCTGCTCCAAGTGAAAACAATCCAGGGGCCTCCAGAGGCCGATAAGATTTGACTGCAAGTCAATACTCAGCACATCTTTCCACTGTGCAATGATCCTGCCCCCAGTGGGGTGGGAGGCTGGGGCAGGCAGGGGACAGGGAGGTGACAGGGCAGGCAGAGGGCCAGCCTGAGGCAGGGACATCTCCTCTGCCCGGAGAAGATATTGGGGCAGGACCGCACAGAGATCTCCCAGGATGGGTTACGAGCCGGTGACCCCACAGCAAGCGGCTCCATCTTAGGGACAAGGAGATAAGCAAGGGAAAGGGTCTGGGAGAGGAAGGGATGGGGGAGGAGGAGGGAGAGAAATCACCCGTGAAAACCGGCTCTGCCATGACATCTGCTCCTGGGAGCTTTTGGGACAGAGAGGTTTTCCTGTGGGCAGAGCCAGGGCTGAGGCTGCGGGATATCTGGGAGACCAGAGCCCTGGCACGCTCAGCGCACATCCCAGCCCCACAGCACGACCGCGATGCCATCTGCCAGGATTTCTCCTGCCCGCGGGTCCCAGTGGCTTCTCTGATGGCTGATAAGAGT
Organism: Clamator glandarius; assembly: GCA_033459285.1. Taxonomy (NCBI): domain Eukaryota; kingdom Metazoa; phylum Chordata; class Aves; order Cuculiformes; family Cuculidae; genus Clamator; species Clamator glandarius. The sequence goes on along the minus strand of JAUNZM010000115.1, from coordinate 668,690 downwards.
TGACCTCAGACTGCTGGCTTTCCCAAAGAACCTCCTGCATCTCTCGGCACAGCGTGGCTAGGACTGCTCATCCCTTTGGAGATGCTGCTGGGAAGAGGGCACAGGCAGGGGAAAGGAGATAGGGAGGCAGGGAAGCAGGCAGGCCGGCTGCCCTCGTTAGCAGCTGCGTCCTTGAGCGGTGCAAGAAGGGGACCAGGTTCTCTTTAAGGGGGCAGGACTCTGGGAGCATCATGAAGCCAAGAGTGAGCTTCTCCCTCTGCCTTCCAGCTTCCCTTCCCAGCTGGGGACCAGGGCTCCCTGTCCTCCCCTTCGCCTTCCCTGGGTGCTGGGCAGGGATGAAGGCAGGAGCTGGGTGCTGGGATGGGAGGTTGAGCAAGGGGAGGAGGAGGAGGAGGAGGAGAGGAGGGAGAGGGGGAGGATCTGCTAATTACACAGAACAGCTCTGGGGGCTGAAGTCCAGAATGAAGCAAAGAGCAGCAGAAGCGAGTGCTGCAGTGGGAGCGGAGGAGCCCAAGCATCACCAAGAGCCGGAGCCAGCTATCCTCCCCGCTGGGAGCAACTGAGGGCACCCACGGATCCTGCAGCCCTATCCCCACCACGGGACAGCCTCCAGCACAGCCACCGAGCCCACTGCCAGCTCCTCCACAGCCAGCCCTGGGCAAGAAGAGGGGAAGGGGACGGTGGTCTTGGGGACGAAGGGTTCAACTCAGCCCTTCAGCAGAGTCAGCCCTGCCATGATCCTGGGGGGCTAGGCGCCAGAGCAGATCCATTGGGAAGGGGTGAAGGATGGCTGCCGGTGGAGGGGGAGCGAAGCCCGTTACCCAGTCCAGGATGGAGAACTTCCGAAAGGTGAGGACCTCAGAAGAGGAAATCCCTTTGCCCTTCCCTGACCTGCCCCCAGATGTGGTGGAGATGAAAGTGAAGGAGGGCAGCAAGATCAGGAACCTGATGAACTTTGCCATGGCCCAGATGGAGCTGAAGGGCAGCCGGCAGATTGTCTTCAGCGGCTGCGGCAGGGCAGTCACCAAGACCATCACCTGCGTGGAAATCATGAAGCGAAAGCTGGGAGGGCTTCACCAGGTTACCAAGGTGCGCTACAAAACCTTGGTGGAGGTCTGGGAGAACCAGGACCCACTGCCTGGCAGTCCAGTGCAGAACCTGACCGTCCACAAAAACGTCCCCTCCATCTGCATCCTCCTCTCCCGAGATCCCCTGGACCCCAACCAGGTGGGCTACCAGCCCCCAGAGCTCCAGCCTGGGCTCAGCCAGGCAGAAGGCACATCCAACTCCTCCATGAAGGGGCTGAAGCGGCCAATGCCACCTCCCCACGAGGAGCTGTTGCCCAAGAAGTTGCAGGTACAGGTGCCCAATAGCCCAAGGGGCTCAGGGATCACGGACAGCCAGCTGGGTTGCCACCACTGACCCCACCTCCCCACGCTGGGTATATAGGCAGGAATGTGCCCACTAGGTAGGCAGGGGATGCATGCTGGAGAAATTCTGGGTGTTTTAGCTGCTTTGCTGTGGATAAAGGCAGTGCTGTGCTCACCTCAGGGTCACCTGTATGCTTCAGGCTGCCCCTGACATGCTGCTGCTGCTCCAGGTGGCCTCCATGCATGAGGACTTGCTCCTCAGGGTACCACATCCATGGATTTGGGGAGAGGGGGAAAGGGTTAACCCTACCAGCCCTATGAGATGTGCAGGGGGAAGCTGCTGCAATGCCACCACCACCACGGAGCCCGAGCCCTTGCTGCCTTTCTCCTGGCCCACCATCGATTTCCAGCCACCACATCTTGGCCATCGGGAAAGACGGTTTTGCCCCAAGCCTGCTGGAGCAACACCTTCATTAACAAAACGACCACAATTATGCCTCGCGGGGAGCTGTCGGGTTTATTAATGCCAGGCTCAGCAACCCACAGTGCCGTGATTCATCCCGAATAAAACAAACAAGCAGTGGGTCAATACCTCCCTGCACTGCAGAGCCCAGCGCTACCTGCCTACCGGACAGACGAAGGAACTAAAACATCCCTCCTCCTTCTTCCCATGTCAGATATTCAGGTCTTTGCTCTCTCCTGGGGGCATTTGTAGGTTTTGGAGCGGTGGGAGCACTAGATGGGTTCTTGTTGTGGCTGAATGCAGTGTCCCGTGCAAGATGGGGAGGTTTAGGGGTTCTGGGCTGGCATCCTAGTAAAGCCCTTTGGAGTAAATCCCTGTTTCTTCCAGGGGCTAGAGGGAAATGAATGGAAAATAAAAGCTTTTTAGAAATAGTTGATGTCTATGGGAAGAGGGGTGGGGAGGATCATCTTGGCTACAGACCACAGGGCAGCAAGGGTGGGACTGTTCTGCCGCTAAGCCAGGACAAGCGGATCCCGGCCAAGCCCCATCCCAAGGGAGTGACAGGATTTGGGCCAGTTGCTCCTACGTGCCCTGACACCCGCCAGCACAGCAGAGCCTGGCAAAGCCCCCGTGCCAGCATCCCAGTCGGCACAACAGGGACGGGATGGGTTATGGGAGGCCAAGCAAACCCAGATCCACCTGGATCTCCTCAATCCAGCTGAGGTAGCGCCCAGGGCACGGCTGGATTAATTAAATCGGTATTAACGAGTGTACCCTTCCCAAAAGCCAAAAAGGGAAGGATGCTCTGGCTACAGACGCATTATCTCCCTGCCTTGGTCTCGCTCTCCAGGGACAGCGAGCAACCCCTCTTTTGTGAAGGGCTTGCTTGGTGGGGAACAGGAATGCAGGGAGATAAGGGGAGCGAGGAGGAGGAAGTGGGGGGCTGTTTTGTTTCACCGTGACCTTGTTATATCCTTAGCCAGCAGCCGCTCCTCTAGCCCAGAGGCTTGTGCTTATCTGCCCTGCTCAGATCGACTCATTCCACTTATCTCTACTTGAATATTAATTTCCAATTGTTGTATTTTTTAATCATTATTTTTGGTGGGTTTGAGGCTGGGAAAAGCTTTGGGCTCTGTACCAGCCAATGACCGCTCTTCCCAGCCTCCTCTCTCCTGTGCAGATATTGTTCAGGTTCTACCTTCACCCTGCATGCAAGGTGGGGGCACAGTGTGTGGGCTCCTACCCTAAATGTACTAAAAACCATTGTAAGGAATAAAACCCCCATAAAAGCTCCAACTGGAGCCTAAAAACTGGCATAACTGCAAACCAACAGCTCTTCACCTCCCCAGCGCTGCCCCACTGTTGCCACCTCACATTGCTCCCAGCAAGGAGAGAGAAAGAAAAAACACTCATTTCTCCTCATTATTTTGTTAATGTACAAAATGATTTTTAATTGATTTGATATGCAGGCAATCCTCAGTCTTGGAGGCAAGAGGATCCTGGGGATTTTGCACTCCACACTTTGTTGGCTGTGGACCAAGTATTTCCTGCATGAGAAAATGGTTAAAAATGATGACAGTAACCCAAAATATGAAGTATTTAAAATAGCCTGATTGTATCTGGCTCCACAGGGTCTTCAGGTTGAGCAAAATTATCCCCAGGAACTCATGCTGCTGAGGGACAGCCCCAGGGACTGGTGAAGAGCAATATTTGGGGATGTTTTGGGAGCCCAGTGGTGCCCTTGCTTACAAGGAGAGGCTGAGACACCTGGGTCTGTTCAGCCTGGAGAGAAGGTTGATCATTGATGCTGATCACTGTCTAAAGGATGGGGGCAAGAGGATGGGGCTGGACTCTGTACAGCGGTGCCCAGCAACAGGAAAAGGGCCAATGGGAATGTCACCTGAAATCGATAAAAAAGAAACTCTCCAAACGAGGTATTTTGCTTAAAGAGGAGAAATTGGTTTTATTCTGTGCGTGGTGATGGGTGGAAGATCTTAAACAAAACTAGCACACCTATAGAAGACCCAAAAAAACTACCGATACAAACCCAGTGGTCCAAATTCCACCTAGCTAATACAATCATTACACCTATCTAATACAGATATTCATTAGGTTACACTATTCTTCTTTAACAAAAAATTGCTAATTTCCTTTCCACATGGAATCACAGAATAGTTTGAGTTGGAAGGGACCTTAAAGATCATCTAATTCCAACCCCTCTTGCCATAGGCAGGGTCACGTTCCAATAGATCGGGCTGCTCAAGCACCCCCATCCTTAGTTCGGATAAGGATGTCCTTCAGGTAATCCTTAAGCTATCACAAATTCTCCCTCTCTGATATCTCTTTCCTTGCTTCATCAAACGTTTTCAACCTCAAGTCAATTAACTACTGAGTTGATCACTTTCTTAAGATCAAGTGTTTACGCCCCTGAGCAGAGGCCAGGATGTTTGTAGGAGATATGAATTGCCTGTATATCTAGAGAGATATTAGAAAGTTTGTAGGAGATACCAAGAGTCTGCATCTCTAAGATCAGGACCTTGGTAGTAAATCAACAAGGTAAATGAAGTGCAAAATACCTTCTTCTTAACCCCCTTGGTAATATGAGGATGGGGCTGGACTCAGTTCAGTGGTGCCCAGTGACAGGACAAGGGGCAATGGGCACAAACTGGAGCATGGGAAGTTCCCCCTGAACAGGAGAACCAGCAGGGTGAGGGGGCTTCTCCTTCCCCTCTGGGCCCGAGGGAGGCCCTGTCAGAAGCCCTGTGTCCAGTTTTGGGCTCCCCAGCTCGAGAAAGACAAGGAATGACTGGAGAGAGTACAGCGGAGGGCACAGAGATGATGATGAGACAAGAGCATCTTAGGCTGAGAGACCTGGAGGGACATCCCATCGATGCTCATCAGGATCTAAAGGGCCACGGCAGGAGTATGGGTCAGGTAGCCTGGGGCTGGTGCCACAGCTCCTGGTGTCCCAGAGGAGCTGGTTTGCATTCCAGGCGATGCCTGAGCCTGGAGAAAGACACCCCAGTGCTGCAGCATGGGCAGCTTGGGCATTCATGGGGCGGTGATGGTTTGGAGGACAGGCCTTATGAGGAACGGCTGAGAGAGCTGGGGGTGTTTAGCCTGGAGGAGGCTGAGGGGAGAACTCATTGCTCCCTACAACTACCTGAAAGGAGGTTGCGGAGAGGAGGGAGCTGGGCTCTTCTCCCAAGTGACAGGGGACAGGACGAGAGGGAATGGCCTCAAGTTCCACCACTGGAGGTTTAGGCTGGACATCAGGAAAATATTTTTCACAGAAAGGGTCATTTGGCACTGGAACAGGCTGCCCAGGGAGGGGGTTGAGTCACCTTCCCTGGAGGTGTTTGAGGAACAGGTGGACGAGGTGCTGAGGAGCATGGTTTAGTGTTTGATAGGAATGGTTGGACTCGATGATCCGGTGGGTCTTTTCCAACCTGGTTATTCTATGATTCTATGACTCTTCTCAATAGTGCCCAAGGACAGGACAAGGGACACTTCCCCACTGTGTCCTCTTGGAAGCTCAGGACTGTCCTTTCAATACTTGATTTTGTTCCTCGTTTCCACAAGCGCTGCGAGAGCCGCTCCTGAGGCGGCACCGCCCACTCACGCCCCGGCCCAGACACAAAATGGCGGCGAGCGGCCCGGCGGGACGGGGCGGGGCCTCGCAGCAAGCCCCGCCCACCGCACCCGTTAATCATCGATGAGCCCCGTCCCTGCACCCGCCTATCAGCGCCCCGCCCTTAACAGCCACCAATCAGGGCCCCGCCAATCGCTACGCTAAGCCACGCCCCATAAATGTCAATCAGCGCCGATCCCCGCCCCCTGCGCGTTCCCGCCACTCTAAACCACACCCCCGCAGCCACTCATGAGCGCCAAGCCACGCCCCTTCAGCCTCCATCCAGAACAAGCCACGCCCCATTCTTTATTTAGCATAAGCCACGCCCCCGCAGCTCAGCACTAAACCACAGCCACGCCCCATTCCTTATTTAGCCATAAGCCACGCCGCCCCCCACACAGCTCTAAGCCGCGGAACCGCCGTAGCCGCTCCGGAAGCGGCTCCGCCCCGTCCCGCCCCCGAAACAAAATGGCGCCGAGCGGCCCGGCGGGAGGGGGCGGAGCCTACCCGGAAGCCCCCGCCCACCGCGTCCACCAATCAGCTATAAGCCCCGTCCCTGCGCCCGCCTATCAGTGCCCCGCCCTTAACATCCACCAATCAATCAGCGATCCGCTCCGCCAATCACAATGCTAACCCACGCCCCCATGGATGTCAATCAGCGCCAACTCCCGCCCCCTGCGCATTCCCGCCACTCTAAACCACACCCCGCAGCCTTTGATGACGGCCAAGCCACGCCCCTTCAGCCTCTATCAGGACAAGCCACGCCCCATTCCTTATTTAGCATAGGCCACCCCCCCCGTACGCAGCTCAGCACTAAACCACAGCCCCGCCCCCTGTGACGCGCGGCGCCGCCCCGGCGCGGTTTGTCCCTGCGGCGCCGCCGTAGCCGCCCGCGCCCGGTGCAGCTGCCCGCCGCCATGCTGGCCGCCGCCGCTCTACTTCTCCGCCGCGCCGCCGTCCCCGGCCTCCGCGCCGCCGCCGCCCGCCGCCCCGCCGGGCCAGCAGGTGAGTGGCCGCCCTGCTGCTTCCCCGCCGGCTCCGTGCCCGGCCTGGCCCGGCTCAGCCCGCCCGGCAGCGCCGTGTCCTTGCGGTGACCCCGCGGCCTGGTGCGCCGCCCGCAGCGGGGAACGGGGCTGCGGAGGGGGCGGTGCCTCGGCACCCCGATTAACGGCTTATTAGCCGCAGCCGTCGTGATTAAACGACAGAGCCTTGTCAGTTAACACCTTAGCTCCATGTCGATTAGCCCCCTCTCCTTTCCATTAATACACCTCCCCGTCGATTAATTCCCACCCCCTGTCGATTGACCGCCCACCCCGTCGATTAACCCCTTCTCCTTTCCATTAACCCCCCAGTCGATTAACCGACCCTCTCCCATTGATTAAGCCCCCGTTCGATTAACTCCTACCCCCTCGGCTAACTCCCTCTTCTTCCCATTAACCCCCTCCCCTGTCGGTTAACCCCCCCCATCTATTAATTTCCTATTGAATATCCCTTCTGTCAATCCAAGCCCTGTCAATCAAATCCAAGTCAATCGAACTCCTGTCAACCAATCCAAGTCAATTAACCCACTGTCATAGGGAGAGCGTTGCTGCATTCCATCAAAACGCCGAGGAATAAGTGTCATTGTGTTTGCAGCCCGGGATTTCTCGGACACTTGAACCCCTTTTTTTTTTACTTTAAAATGCATCAAGATCCCTTGCTTCTAGTGCTTTGTGCTCCCTGGCATGAGCGAGCCAGCTGCCTCCATGTCCTCCGTTCCCAAGGTCTTGTCCTGCCGTGGCCCCGTTTACACTCCTGACCCCATTCTGCTTCTCTGCTGCCCTCAGGATTTGGATTTAGGGTCCAAGCCACCCGTTTGGATTTACATCACACTGCGTTGCACCTTGGTTTTATATTACCTTTGGCATACTGGGCTCTCGTTGCCAGCCTGGCCTTTTCTGATAAACCAGAGCTCGCTTTGATCCATATTTTTCTTCCATGCTCATTAATGGGCCCTCAGTGCCCATTTAACACATCTTTGGGGGATTTAAGATGGTTTTAGGTTTCTGGGGCTCTCAAAGCTCACAGATTCATGGAATGGTTTGGGTTGGAAGCGATCTCGAAGCCCATCCAGTCCCACCCCCTGTCATGGACAGGGACACCTCCCACTGGATCAGATTGCTCAAAGCCCCATCCAACCTGGCTTTGAACACCTCCAGGGATGGGGTGTCCTAGCCTTTTCTCAAGCTGAGATTTGCTGTTTCTCTGCAGGATTTGCTTTGTGCTTAGGAAAAGCAGGATTCTCCCTTGCAGGGCCAGCGGCTGAAGGCTTTCCAGGAGAAGCCTTGCTACTTGCCTGTGTGCAAGAGGGGTTGCTTTCGCTCTCTGCTTGGCTATGTGTGTGGGTTTTGGGGGAAAGCAGAGTCAAGTGTCAGGTTTGGAGCTGGAGAAGGAGTGGGCAATCTCCCTACAGAACGGCAGAAGAGTGTTAATAATTCTAGCTTGGCCTCTTCTGTGTTTTCCCTGTGCTACTTCTTTTAAATAAAGCCTTCTACCTGGCCAGCATGAGTGATTTGTGGCAGGTTAAGTGAGGGAAAAAAAAGGGTCTGGCTGCTCCTGACCGCCTCTGAAGCGAAGCAAGGTCATGTCTGGTGTGTGACCTCTGGTAACTATCAGCAAAGTGAAAGGGAGCAGCCTCTGGCTGGGGTTGCATTCTGGTGGAGAAGCAGCTCACAGGGTGCTCCAGCTTCACAGGGAGTGTTCCTCTTCAGTGGGTAACAGTATAAATGGCAGAAAGTAGGAGTTTATTTCAGGAAGGTTCGCCTCTGGAAAAATTATTCATGTTGTTGAAGTGTCTGCACAGACGAGTCCTGTGGATTTGAGGGGGGTTGAACATGGGGAACAGAGTGGTTGTGCTGTGACAGAGTGTCTGGTGAGGAAGTACATGAGTGCTCTGGTCCTCTGGCTTGCTTGGGTCTTGGAAAAATTCCTTTATTTTACAGAAGCAGGGATCCCGTAAAACTTTTCTTAAGGACTGGTTGTACGGCACTGTTTTTCTCTTGCAGTTCTCCATCTCTCTTAAATAATCCTGCTCTGACAAGGGCTCTGGGAACACTCTGGAATTCTTATGTGAAGCAGAATACATACTGTGCCACAAAACAAATGGCATTTAGTAATCTGTATTCATCCATTGCTTGTCCAGGCTGAGGATGGTCCTGCTTTGACTGTGGCAACTGAAATCCATGGTTTATGGCTCCTGGTCTATGGATCAGGGTAAAGTGTCATTATGTTCCATTTGCTTACAGCCACTTCCTTTCTGTTTACTTCCAGCCGTCCTGCACGCCCGCTGCTACTCCCACGGCTCACAAGAAACGGATGAAGAGTTTGACGCTCGCTGGGTGACGTATTTCAACAAGCCAGATATTGATGCCTGGGAACTCAGGAAAGGTATGTGGAGTGATGAGAGGAGAGTAAATATAGCTGCTCTGGTGTAGTTTTGTGACAAGAAATAACATCTTATTTTTTACTTCGCTGTTGGAGAGCAAAACCAGGGAGTTTGGTGTAGGAGAGTAACTCTGTAAATACTGAGCAGGGATGAGGTACTGTGTGAGCCTTTCCTAGTCTGTTTTGAGTCCTTCGGCACCTCACCAGCCCACCCAGTGAGTTGCAAGGATACGCAGCACACTCTGTGAGGAGTACAAGGCGGTGGAAGCCCTGGCTTGATAAATTTTAATGCCCCAGAACAGGCATTTTAGCACTTGGATAGGAGAGAAAGGCTTGGTTTGCACTGTATTTGAGCACAGCTGTTGCTCCATGAGTGACTACACTCATTTTCCTTTGGACTTTGACTCAATGGCTTGGCCAGGACTCCTAGGAACTATTTGCCTGGCTGCCTCCAGTCATTATTTGCTGTGGAGTTGCCAGCTCCTGGTAAATTGCCCCAATTAGAGCTTATAAATGTGTTTGCATAACAGCCCGAGGGATCATTCCAGCATCTCCTGAATGATGAGGTGTTGGGCTCTTCCCTTTGAAAGGAGAAACAGGTAACTGACCACAGCTTGGGTTCTCTTTTCATTATACCTGTAGGAATGGAGTAATTTGAATTTCTTTATGATTCAGTAACCCATGTGCTGCAGTACAGACAGCAGCTGCTTTGGGGAACATAAAGGGAACTGGGATTTCATGAAATCCACTTAAAATGCTAAAATCTACAGTAGGAAGCAACAGTGAGAGGGAGAAGGTGGTACAAAGAGACCCTTGGCCGTCTGTGGGGGTTCCCAAAACAGCAGTGAAAATTGCGATCAGCTTCTAACGTTGTCTGGTGGGGTGACAATACCCAATTCTTTGGTGAGGTGAAGCACAATAATGCTCAACAGGTTCCATCTGACTGTGTGGTGAGCTGATGCCGAGCTCTGCCTGGTGTTTCCTTGTGTTCACAGGCGTAAACACGCTTGTGGGTTATGACCTGGTTCCGGAACCAAAAATCATTGACGCAGCTCTGCGGGCGTGCCGACGGTTAAATGACTTTGCCAGTGCTGTCCGCATCTTAGAAGTTGTAAAGGTGAGTGGGAGGGCAGTCGGGGAGGTCACTGTTGTGTTGTCACGGGAGTTTCTCTTGGCTCACCGTTAGCATTGCAAAGGGAAACCGCTATTTCCTGCTGCCACAATCAGTGCTTTGTTGTGGAAACCCAACACAAACCAGCACCTTGAAAGCCAAGTCTGGCCTTTACTTGCCAGGGAGTTAAAGCAGGTGAGATGGACGTGGGCGTTCTTCTGTTTCAGTAGGAGCCAGCAGCTTTTCTGTCCCAACTGGTTTTGCCCCAGGCGGGGGATGCTGAGCAGGACTTTGCTGCTCGCTACCAAACCCGCTTGGTCCAAACTCTCCTCTTGGTTTGCCAGTTCTGCTTTCTGCATTCTTGGTGGAACCAAAACCTCTCTTGGTGGGTTTAGAGCCCTAAGACCAATGAAGGAATCTTCTTATGTTTCCCTTATGTCTCTTATGTCTTTTTTTACCTGTACTTTTGTCCGCACCACATAGGAGACGACTCAGTTTGTCAGAACTTTGGAACATCTGTGTGGTTTTCCTGGAGCTCCACCTAAATATTATTCAAGGGATGATATTTTCCCCTAATCCCGAGCAGTTAAATTTCCTCCCGTCTCTGCCCAAAAGCTGATTTTCCTCCTCCCATTTTACCACTGGGATTCCTGAAAGTATAAGCAGGCTTTGGGCTGGTTTGCAAAGCATCCGTTGTTGAAGGAGCTTGGCTTGGCCTTCAGCATTTTGTGGTGTGACACACGTCACTGGTCTCAGCCTGGTATGAGATGAGAGATTGGTGTTGAGCATTCGGACTGATGTGCAAATCCCCCACAGGGGAGGTCAGTGTTATTCCAGGGTGCTTTGCAGCCGTAGTTGTTGACAAGAGGGCTTTCCAGCGTAGCTGTTTACGAGCTGTAATTATTTGATGTGCAGATGAAGCTGGGCTGTGCTCTCATGTCCTGCAGGAGCTGCTCTGGGGAGCAGTGGGTGGATGCACCTTGTTGTGACCACACACCTTGGCTGGCGTATGCAGCTCGCTGTTGAAGTAACACCGTTCCTTTCCATTTAGGACAAGGCAGGACCTCACAAGGACATCTACCCTTACGTTATTCAGGAGCTTAGACCAACTTTGAGTGAACTGGGAATCTCCACTCCAGAGGAACTGGGCCTGGACAAAGCATAGATCTTACCGGTAAGAGATGCCTTTGCCTCCGAGACTCTTGGCGTGTGGTTGTGGTGCCCTAAAACTCACCTGGCAAGGACAGAGTCATCGTCCTTGCCTTTGTGGGGCTGGAGGAGAGGCTGTGTGACGATTCTCCAAGTCCCTCTATCTGTACAGGTCTCCTAGGAAAGGTAGATAACCCTTTCCAAAGGAGGCTTAACAGAACAGTGCTGTTGCGTGGGAGGGAATGGGGTGGTTGACAGCCAAACCCAGTGTCCCAGCAATTCCTAGGTGACAGTTGCTGAGACAAGGATAATTACAGCACTGGGCTGGAACCCTCTCCTCTTCTGCTCCCCACTGGATTTCCTCCCATAGGCATTTTTTAGCAAATGGCAGGGTCGTTTCCTCTGGGGATGCATGAACTTTCATTTCATTGTCAGTGTAGCCAATTCAGAAGGCTGGAACACAGTAGTTACCAGCTTAGGCTGGAAAACAGCCCTCATCACCCAACAACACTGAAGTTTCTTCATGTTTCACTTAAAATAGCATCTTTTTCTGTAATTAAAGACTCCTTTGAGGGCCCCTTGCTTACAGAGCAAACAGATTGGTTGTAGCACAGCCAGAGCTGAACCCATGGGTGTGCCGAACGCCCATTAGCCTCTGTAAGTTGTTTCAGGAGCAGCATGTGTAGTTTCCATCCCAATTACAGGGACACCTCGGACTACATCAGGGTGCTCAAAGCTTCAGGTAACCTGGACTTGACCACCAGGGATGAAGCAGCCACCCTTTCTCTGGGTACTCTGTGCCAGGGCCTCCCCCACCCTCACAGGAAAACATTTCTTCCTAAAATCTCATCTCAATCTCCTCTCTTTCAGCTTCAAACACTTCCCCATTGTCCTCTCCCTGCACTCCTTGATCAAGGGCCCATCCCCAGCTTTCCTGGAGCCCCTTTCAGTACTGGAACCTGCTCTAAGGTCTCCCTGGAGCCTTCTCCAGGCTGAACAACCCCAACTCTGTCAGCCTGTCCTCATACAGGTGGTGCTCCAGCCCTTGGATCATCTTCAAGACTGTGGGGATGCCGGGCTGATGTTCTAATGACATTCCTGCTCTGCTCTGTTCTAGGTGCGTTACTCCAGCGTTTCTCCTGCTGTTGCCTGATTGTGTGCAGTCGCTTGGAGACACAAATGTTGAAGTATTACCCTGTTTGAAATAACTTCTTGTATCGCGCCACGGAGCGTGTGATGGGAGGTCGGGCCTAATAAAGGCAAAACCGGTTTGACTCATGGGGTGACGTTTCCTCATGTCGTTATTTTCCTTTGCTTTTACCGGGAAGAGGAGGAAACAAACTAGGAACGTGCTCTTCTGAACGAGTTTGTGGGGGGCTTGTGAATCCTTATGTTCTTGGCAAAGCGCCCGGCTCTGCCTTCCGAAGGGAGAGGTAAAGAGACTGGTCAGAGGTAAAGGCTGGATGGCATGATGACCCGGTGGGAGAACAAGGGCCCGTGAGACTCCCTGCCTTTGGAAGGGTGACGAGCTCAAGGCTTAACGAAGCCGCTGAGGTGGGAGCAAAGCTCCAGTTTGTGGTTGGTGGGTGCTTGCTGCGGGGCTGGGAATCTGTGCTGTGTTAGACCTGGCTTGGGAGAGCTTTTTCCAGCTTGGGTCCTGCACAGGGAGGAAATGAAAATTCCCTGGTTTTTTGTTTTTTTTTTTCTAGAAAAAGGGAATTGTTCAGAAAAACACAAATTCGGGCGGGGAAGCGGATAGATATTAAACAAGGAGCTTGGGGCAGGGCAGCCCAGCATCCCAGAGGAGGTTTAGGCTGAACATTAGGAAAAAAAATTTAATGGAAAGGGTGATTGGGCACTGGCAGAGGCTGCCCAGGGAGGGGGTTGAGTCACCTTCCCTGGAAGTGTTTAAGGGACGAGTGGACGAGGCGGTGGTTAGCGTTTGATAGGAATGATTGGACTCGATGATCCAGTGGGTCTCCAACCTGGTGAGTCCACGATCCCCCGTCCCTGCTCCCTGCAGCCCGGGGTCGCACTGCGCATGCGCGGCCTTGGGGGGCCCGCCCCCGCCTCCCATTGGCTGCGGCCCCTGCTCCCAGGGGCGGGGCGCGGGGCGGGGCGCGCGGCCATGGCGACGGGCGGCAGCGGCGGAGTGAGGGTACGGGCCGCGCAGGGCGGGGTGTGAGGCGACGTGGGACCCCTGCGGGGGGCGATGTGGGGCTGGGGCTCGTGCTCGTGCACAGGAGCCGTGTGGGGTGTCTGTGGGGCAGGGTCGGTCCGTGTGGAGTGTCTGTGGGACTGTGGCTGATGCCCAAGGGCCGTGCGGGGTGTCTGTGGGGCTGTGGCTCATGCCCAGGGGCCGTATGAGGTGTCTGTGGGGCTGTGGCTCATGCGTAGGGGCCGTATGGGGTGTCTGTGGGGCTGGGGAGGGCCGTGTGAGGTGTCTGTGGGGCTGGGGCTCGTGCCCAGGGGTCGTATGAGGTGTCTGTGGGGCTGTGGCTCATGCCCAGGGGCCGTGCGGGGTATGTGGGGCTGTGGCTCATGCCCAGGGGCCGTATGGGGTGTCTGTGGGGCTGGAGGGGGCCGTGCGGGGTGTCTGTGGGGCTGTGGCTCATGCCCAGGGGCCGTATGGGGTGTCTGTGGGGCTGCAAGGGGCCGTGTGGGCGTCTGTGGGGCTGTGGCTCATGCCCAGGGGCCGTGTGGGGTGTCTGTGGGGCTGTGGCTCATGCCCAGGGTCATGCGGGGTGTCTGTGGGGCTGTGGCTCATGCCCAGGGTCATGCGGGGTGTCTGTGAGGCTGTGGCTCATGCCCAGGGGTCGTGCGGGGTGTCTGTGGGGCTGGGCGTGGAGGTGTGTGAGGTGTCTGTGGGGCTGGAGCTCATGCACAGGGACCATGTGAGGTGTTTGTGGGGCTGGAGCTCATGCCCAGGGGGCGTGTGGGGTGTCTGTAGGGCTGGGGCTCATGCCCAGGGGCCGTGTGGGGCAGAGCTGTGGGCTCGGCTATGCGGGGTACCTGGGGAGGCAGGGACGTGGGAAGGCAGGGTGGGGTACAGCGCACTGGGTGGGGTACGGAGGCACGGGCAGAGGTTGCATCCTGCGTGGATTATCCCACTGGTTGAGCTCCCTGTTTATCGGGCGCTTCCTACCTGCAGAGCTCTGCCCTGGCTGTGCCTCTAATCCTGATGGTGGTCCCTGTCCCAGCTCCTGTATCTTAAGTAGTGCATGGGGAGGAGCCCAAAAGGCTCAAAACCTGCGGAGAAATAATCCCTACATTTGCCAGTCAAACCTTTCCATCCCATCTTCTCCCAGGTGTTCCTTATAGTCAGGCTGGCACAGGCATTGCCGGTCACCACATGCGGTTTGAATATAGAAACACCATTCCCAAATAATTCCTTCATCTGCTTATTCCTTCTCCTCTTCCTGTTCCAGCTTGAGCTGGGGGCAGGTGCCGTTCCCTCCGGCTCTCCCCAGCAGGTTTCCTCACTCCCAAGAACACCTGGATCCTCAGAGATTACTTTACTTCATCTTCGTGGAGGGATGCTACTTGATTGATTTTTTTTTCCTCTCTTCCTCTCTTCCTCTCTTCCTCTCTTCCTCTCTTCCTCTCTTCCTCTCTTCCTCTCTTCCTCTCTTCCTCTCTTCCTCTCTTCCTCTCTTCCTCTCTTCCTCTCTTCCTCTCTTCCTCTCTTCCTCTCTTCCTCTCTTCCTCTCTTCCTCTCTTCCTCTCTCTCTTTCCCTATTTTTAGCTGACCCAGGCTGAAAGCAAGAGGCTGAGCAAGGCAGCAGACACGGTGGAGAAAAGGGGACCATACCTCATGAGCAAGCCCCCCTCCATTCACGCCAAGCTCCGTAAGTGATGCTGGGTGTCATTCGAGGGATCCAGGGCAACCTCTGTGCCTCTTGCCCAGGGTGGGACTGACTTTTTATTCCTTGGTGGGATAAAACCTTTAAGCCTCCTATAAAACTCTCTCAGTGTGGCCTATGGAAAGCACGGCAATGCCCTACGCTCTCCCTAGGACTTTGCTGCAATCCCACCCCACCCATCAAAAAAAAAAGGATCCCTTGGGCACGCTGGAGTGGTTTTAGCTCTGCCCTATGCTTGGCTTCCAGAGAGGCAGCGCCAGCTGGCGAAGGCAGCGCTCCACAGGCAGGGGCTGCTGCAGGCACCCGCACCCCAACACCTGAAGCTGCCAGCTAAAAGGTCTGATCCCACTTTCTTTTTCCAAGACGTATTTTTCACATTCCTAGGGGGAGACTGGGGAGAAGTTTGGGACTGTGGTCTCCTGGCTCTGTTGTGGCCAGCAAGCATCTGATGCTGTAAAATACAACACTTTCCCTGCAAAAGTCAGGTTTTGGGAATGATTTGGTGTTAGGGATTGAATCGGGTGGCCCAGAACTTGGATGGAGTCAATTCCGAGCTGGTGGTGGCCCTGGTGGATGCCTGAGTGGGAAGGGACATTGAGGATAGGGATTCCTGCCCAGGCTTCTCAAGGAGAAGCTGCGTTTTCACCTCAAAACTCCATATCCTGGGCTTGCTCCTTTGCTTTCCTGCAGGTCGGTGAAGTTTCACAAGGGCTACACAGCACTCAGCCAGACAGTGGATGAAAACCTGGTCTCCCTTGATTCAGACAGGTGGGATGGGGCGAATATCCCAGGATTTGAGGTGGGGGATGTTGCAGGCTGCAAGCTGGCTTTTTTCGGTGGGGGGGATTGATTCACCTTGTAGAGCATCCTTGATTGCATTGGCACCTCTCATCAGTGAAACACTCCTTTTATCCCAAATCGTTTAACATTTCCCTTGGGGTTATGCTGCTGCCTCCCTTCCCCACCCTATTCTGAGATTCCCTTGTTTGCATCCCAAGCAAAGATGCCACTTCCTGGCTGGCTCTGACCGTTTCCTTCTTCTCTTAGCGACGGGGAGCTGGGATCCCGCTGTTCCTCAGGCTACTCCTCCGCCGAGGCAAGTCCAGGGTTTGACCCTGCTGGCATGGTCCCCGTGGGTTCCCTCATCCCTGTTACACCCCGGGGTCTGTATCAGGGCTAAAAAGAAGCCTCACCCTTCAAAGTGTGTAGTTGTGCATCCATCGTGGACCTCTGCCTTCCCAGCTGCTGCCCTATCCACCTTCTCTTTCCCCAGCCCTGCTGCCGGGCAGCCGATGAGCTCTGGCATGCCAGTGGGGGGTTTTGGGGCGCAAGGGGTGTGTGTTGCTGGCTGCAGCCCTGGGAAACCTCTTTGCTTCTTTCACGTTTGTCTTCTCTGCACTGGTTGTGCTGCTTCTCCCTGTGCAGACACCGGAGGAAGGATACCTTCCCCTCCTTGCTCACAGCCCTGTCCTTTGCAAGCCCTGGCATCTACATTTTACCCTAAGTGACACTAGTTTTACTCAGCTTTGCCTCCTGTGCACCCCCCCAGCAGGTGAACCAGGACCTGAGCCGGCAGCTGCTGCAGGATGGGTATCACCTTGACGAGGTCCCCGATGATGAAGATCTGGATCTCATCCCCCCAAAACCCATTTCCTCCTCCTCTTGCCCCTGTTGTTTTGGAGACTCTCTCTCCTGCGTGATCCAGTAGATGCTGCTTGGCTGGAGCTGTGCAAGAACAGGTCAAAAGCCGGCACTGGGATGGCTGTCGGTGTCCATGTCCCACACTGGAATGGTGGTACAGGGACTGAATGATGCTGCGATGCCACTGGTGGTGAGCCAGCCCCAAAGGACTTCTCTTTACTCTCAGCAATATCAGGGAGAGGTGGCACAGTGACATTTAGGTGGCCAGGGTGGGGACAGAGGAGAGGCAGAGCCTCGTCACCTCTATGGGGCTGTAAAGGGAAGGAATCAGGATATGCAGCAGCAAATGCTCTGTTTTCCCTGCCCTCCTTTTTTCCTCCTTTCATTGGCCACATCTGGGATTAGGACCTGGCTCTGGACACAATGGTGAAGCCCCAAGACTCCTTTTCTATTTATTTCAGCTTTAGTTCCCTGACTGAGGCCAAGCTGCAGTGTTGGGCTGGGCTGCCAGAGTGTTGCTTTATTTACCTGTCTCGTGCTGCTTGCAATTAATTGCTGCCAGGTTCCCTCCTCCCAAAGCCGGAGCTGACCTGAACTAAAGATGCTGCTCTGGGAAAGCAGATAAGATGGGGAGAAACCGAACGGAGCCGCTGAGCTTTAAGCGCCTGTGTTTGTTACATCCGCCAGCAGCTGCTGCTTGTGTGAGACCTCTGCACTTTCTGCCTCTCTGGGGACTCATTAAGATCTGGCTTTGGAGCTAACAGTGCTCCCCAGACCTGCTCTGATGCAGGCGAGGGGCAGCCCAGCCTCCCTGTGCCAGTGCTGCTCAGCTCCTTAGGGTGTGAACTTGGGAGTCTGCCTGCCGTGAACCTGAAAAGCTGCCTTAAATCATGGTCTGGCTCTGCTACAGGACAATCAGCTGCTTCTGAAGAAACCTTATTTAAATATTTCACGTCCAGAGACCTGAACTAGGTTTTTTGTATTTTCCTTGTTAAAGGGAGCGCACAATAAAGTGGACCTCATTACTCGGCAGGGTGTTGGTACTGTGTCCACTGCCCCCTGCAGCCCCACTCGGGAAGGCTCCTTCCCTGACCCTGGTGCGGTTTTGCAGTGATCTGGTTTCCTTTATCACATTTTACCCCCATGTCCCGTGTCGCAATGCAGAAAAGTTCTCAGCCCGTGCTGGGGATGCTGGAGCTGCCACCAGCCTCCTTCTCCAATCCCCCAGACCCTGCAAAGCCAGCTTCTTCCTGTCCTGCTCTCACCACACTGTCCTGCACCCAGGACAAAGTCACCACTTTATTCACAGCACCAGAGGCTTCTCCAGCTCCATCACCCTGCCAAGCAGCCCCTTGTTACAGCTGGGGAGGGACCACCTGCTGTCGGCCAGGCTCAGAAAGAGCCCACCAAGCACCTACAAACAGCAGAAAAACTCAGCATCATGTTCGCAGCAGCTCCTGGAAGCCAGGCAGAGATGCTCAAGAGCTGGGGTGCAGCATCCAGGCCTCCCTGCCGCAGGAAAGCTTGGTAGGGGATAATAAAAGGAGTCACAGCATTAAGGGGGTGATGTTTTTGAGGATGTGGCTATTGAGCTGTGAGGGGAGATGCTCTTCCTCTGCCTGCTCTGTGCCACCTCCAAGGAGTCGATGCTTGGAATTGCTCTCTAAACATCAGGTACGGTCTGTTTAGGGGCTTTAATAGATGGAGAGGAGACTTTGGAGTGAGATGCCTTTGTCCAGGCCAGTTTCTATCTACTCAAAAGTGGAGTGATGGGGGAAGTGTCCCGGGTGCTGCTCAGAGGAGGCAGCAGGCTCGGAAGAGCAGCATCCCATCCGGTGAGGAGAGGTGGAGGGAGATGCTCTCGTTGGCAGAGATGAAGAGCACGGATCCGCGGCGCAAAGGCATTTCAGAGGCTGCGGCTGTGGAGGTGCCCACTGCCGTCCCTTGGATCACCAGCAGGATGCTGGCAGAGTCCACGGCAGAGACGAGGTACAGCTTGATGGAGGCGGGGATCTGCAATGGAAAGGGTCACTGTGGCGTGAGACTCGCCCAGCTTTCCTTCTCTTCGGAGCCATTCCTAGCCTGCAGCCACCCTTGCTGTGCCCAGGGCAAGCCCAGGGACCTCAGCTTAGCTGACAACACCCAGGCTGCACCCCTGAAGACCTCCTCCTGGTCCTCTCTCTGCCTGGAGCTGCTGGAGAAGGCACACGAGCCCTGAGCAGGGGGAGCAGGGTAGGGAGAGGAGCCTGCAGGGCTGCCTGAAGGTGACACCAGCATCTCTCCATCCTCCCGGGAGCAGCAGCACAAGGGTGAACAAACCCAGACCAAGAAAAGCCCAGCCAACACTGAGATGTCCCACCAAGAGCACAGCGGGGATGGGAGAAAGCTGGGGTCCCCCTACTTGTCCCCAGAGTGGACCAAATGGCAGGAAGATGTGCCAGGGGAGGGCTAAGTTGGGCATTTGGAAAAGGTTCTTCACCCAGAGGGTGGTGGAGCACTGGAACAGCTCCCCAAGGAAGCAGTCATGACACTGAGCCTGACAATATTCCAGAAGTGTTTGGACAAGGCTCTCAGCCACACGGTGTGAATGTTGGGGTTGTCCTGTGCAGGGACAGAAGCTGGACTCGATGATCCCTTTGGGTCCCTTCCACTGCAGGACATTCCATGATTCTATGATTGGCCGCTGCTCACCTCTATTTTCATGATGGCAAAGTCTGGCACAGGTGGGTCGTAGAGGTAGACGCTGGGATCGAGCTGGCTCTGCGTGGCCGGGAAGATCTTGGAGCTGCTGGGTGCTGGCGTGTAGTTGAGCATCTCACACAAAGTGAGGACGTCGATGAATTTGGGGGTGAGCCCGGCGCGGACCGTGTTATCTGAGCACGCCATGCACTCCACACAATCTGCAGGGATGGCTCGGTACTGTCAGCCCATCCCAGCCCTCCCACACATTCCAGGAGGGGTCCCACCTTGTGCAGGAGACCAGGGCCACCCTGGGGGACACCACTGCATGGTGGGGAGAGCCCACCGCAACGCTCACCTCCGTGCAGGTAGGCGTGGGGCTCATTGGCTCCCAGGAACATGGCTTCTCCTGGCTCCAGTCTCACCAGGTTGAGAAAGTAGATTGTGAAGCAGCCAATGTCCCCTGGATATTGGGAGTGCAGCCGCAGCAGAAGGTCCCCATTGCTCGCCGATGTGTCCTTCCCTTCTTCCGCTGCACAGGCAGAGAGGGAACAATGCTGGGGAGTGCCCTGACCACTCCTGTAACCACACCCCCCCACAAAAAAACACTCGGGGCGGGCAGAGGGTACCCACCTTCCTGGGAGACCCTCTTCACCAGCGTGTTCAGCTGATCGACGAAGAACTTCTTCTCGCTCTTCATCAGGCGAGTGAAGCAGACACGGAGAGCAGCCGAGACGCCACGGGGGTCATCGCTCCCACTCCGCTCCAACTGCTCCGCGGCCACCTCCCCGATCAGTGCCCGCAGCTCAGGGACAGCTGCCGGGGTGGCCAGTCCAAGTCAGGACCGGTGGCTACCACCCTGGAGGACACCAGCGGCCCATCCGAAGGTGTGTCCTCACCCCAGGGAGGGAAAGGGGCAGCAGGGTCCAACCTTGCACCCTCCCTCTCTCCTTATCCTTACCCTGGAGGAAGGAGACGATCTCCTCCACTGGCCGGAAGCCGCACAAGCCCTCGAAGGGGGTGAGAGCAATGGCCATCTCAGGCTTGTGGTTGGCGTCAGGGTAGTGCTCGGGGAACTGGGCGTGCAGCTTTGCTGCCAGCTCCTGCAAAGGGGACAGAGGAGCTGGGGACATCCCCAGGGATGTGGAGTCCATCTAGAGCTTATCCCCACCCCAGGGACTCTCCCTACCTTGTTGGGGTGTGCCTGGATGGAGAGGGCGGTGTTGACTGACAGCACCTTGAAGAGGAAGGGCAGGCGACCCTGGAAAGCATCCAGCACCTTCTCCCCGAGGCAGGCGGGGTTGGCCGCAATCCACTGGCCCAGGGTCTTTTGAGAGATACGGTTATCCAGGATGACGGAGTCACCCCGGGGGTGCGTGCCCATCCAGAGCTGTGGGAGACAGATAGATGGACCCTTGAGCTGGGCAGCCAAGGGGAGGACTTCGGCTTTTCTGGAGGCTGCTTGGCCGTGGAGGCGATTGACAATGGCCAAGGGGGCCGAGATTCTCCTCTTCACCTCCAGCCAGCAGGGTGGGATGGACACACAGATATGTGGCCAGCTGGGATGGAGACGGGGCTGGGATGGAGACAGGGATATGTGGCTGTCTGGGATGGAGACAGGGCCAGGAGAGACACATGGATGTGTGGCCAGTTGGGATGGAGACGGGGCTGGGATGGACACACAGACATGTGGCCAGCTGGGATGGAGACAGGGCCAGGATGGACATATAGAATCGTGGCTAGTCGGGATGGAGACAGGGCTAGGAGTGACACACAGATATGTAGCCAGTTGGGATGGAGATGGGGCCAGGATGAAGACACGGATGTGTGGCCAGCTAGGATGGAGAAAGGGCTGGAACGGGCACACGGACACGTGGCTAGTTGGGATGGAGATGAGGCCAGGATGAACACATGGACATGTGGCCAGTTGGGATGGAGACAGGGCTAGGATGAAGACACAGACGTGTGGCCAGCTGGGATGGAGACAGGGCTGGAATGGACACACATACATGTGGACAGCACTCACCTCCGCGTAGGGCTGCTCCGGCTGGATCTGGACCAGTGGATCGCTGCTGGCCACCAGCTTGGCCACCTCACTCTGCAGCCCCAGCTTGCCCCAGGCGTAGGTCTGCACGGCACAGGACAGCGGGAACACTGCGGGGGCAGAGGGGGCGTTATGGGGGGCAGCAACAACCCCGGCACCCCAAACCACCCGCGGCCGGGCGATACGGGGCTGGCGGAACCCCCGCCCCAAAAAAAACCCTCGGGGCACCCGGGAGGGAGGATGAGGGCAACATTGAACCGGGTTGGGGGGATGTGCGGGTGCCCAATGCTCGGTGTCCCCATTGTGGGTCTGTGCGGGTCCCTTCAGTGGCCAGAGTCCCCGTTGTCCCTGGTGCCCGGAGCAGGTCCCCCCAATGCCCGGTGTCCCCATTGTGGGTCTGTGCAGGTCTCCTCGGTGTCCCCATTGCGGGTCGGTGCCCGGTGCGGCTCCTCCCGGTGTCCCCGTTGTAAGCTGGAGCCCGGTGTGGGTCCCACCGATACCCGGTGTCCCCGTTGGGGGTCAGTGCCCGGGGCGGGTCCCCCCGATGCCCGGTGTCCCCACTGTGGGTTGGTGCGGGTCTCCCCAGTCCCCCCCGGTGACCCCGGTGCCCGGTGCGGGTCCCTCACCGCGGGTCTCCGCCATGGCTCGGCAGGGCACGCCGGGAGCCGCGCCGGTACCGCCTCCTCGGGCGGGGGCAGCGCCGCTCACCCTATAGCGGCCATAGGGGCGGGGGCTGGGCTACGGGGGAGGCCCGAGAGGGTCCGTCCTCTAGGACCGCCCCGTGGCACGGCCCCGTAGGGGCTATTCTATAGGGGATCCTGTAGGGGGGCTGCGCTATGGGGGCGCTATGGGGGGTCTGCGTGATTCAAAGGAATCACAGAATCACAGAATCACCAGGTTGGAAAAGACCCACCGGATCATCGAGTCCAACCATTCCTATCAAACACTAAACCATGTCCCTCAGCGCCTCGTCCACCTACCCCTTAAACCCCTCCAGGGAAGGTGACTCAACCCCCTCCCTGGGCAGCCTCTGCCAGTGCCCAATGACCCTTTCTGTGAAAAATTTTTTCCTAATGTCCAGCCTGAACCTCCCCTGGTGGAGCTTGAGGCCATTCCCTCTCGTCCTGTCCCCTGTCACTTGGGAGAAGAGCCCAGCTCCCTCCTCTCCACAACCTCCTTTCAGGTAGTTGTAGAGAGCAATGAGGTCTCCCCTCAGCCTCCTCTTCTCCAGGCTAAACACCCCCAGCTCTCTCAGCTGTTCCTCATAAGGCCTGTTCTCCAGCCCCTTCACCAGCTTCGTTGCTCTTCTCTGGACTCGCTCCAGAGCCTCAACATCCTTCGTGTGGTGAGGGGCCCAGAACTGAACACAGGATTCGAGAAGCGGTCTCACCAGGGCCGAGTCCAGAGGGAGACGTGCTCTGGACCTGCTTGTTTTCTAGCAATCCTCACCGAAGCGGGAGGTGAGGTACAGCTGGGCAAGGATTCCAATATACTAACTCAATAACAACTAGATAGTCATTATTATTATATATTATAGCAGGGATTCTTTATTAGCAGCACTGGATGCGTGCAGGAATCAATCCTCCAAAAACACACATCCCAAGCAAGAAACTGTGTGTCATTTATAGTACAAATCTCTGCATTTTTCATCACCTCACCTCCAAAAAAAAAAAAATTCCGAAGAGTCATTAACATCTCTCCACACCATGTTTATATGCGCGGACAATCCATTGGGTGGTCTGAGGACCCCCTCTTGAGGCCCAAAGATGAGGACTAGAAGTAAGGGGTGGTGCAGCCCAAATTTGGGGAAAACAGTCCTTGTCTGCTGTGTGTGGTGGTGTGGATTTCAGGCTTCGTTTTCTTATCTTGCAGGGTGCCTGGGATGCCTGCTCCTTTCACAGCTGGCCCACCTTTAGATAAACATCCTTCCAGATGCATATCACTATGGGATATACAAGCTTAGACAATTGTTATAGATTACAGCAGAAATTCAAACATTTGCCATTCATCGGTCTCCCTTTAGGAAAAAAAAACTTTTTTCAAGACACATCACTATGAGACATATCAGCTTGAGGGGCGGCCTATAGGGGGTTCATACAGGGTACTGCCTTTAGGGGCTGTGCTATAGAGGGGCCCTGTAGGGATTCCCTTGTAGGGGATACACTACAGGGTATCCTATACGGGATCCCCTATGAGGCCAATGCTATAGCAGCTGTCCTACGGGGGGATTCCCTATAGAAGCTGTGCTATAGGGAATGTCCTATAGTGTCCTGAGCGGGCTGGAGAACAGGCCTTATGAGGAGCGGCTGAAAGAGCTGGGGTTGTTTAGCCTGGAGAAGAGGAGGCTGAGGGGAGACCTCATTGCTCTCTGCAGCTACCTGAAAGGAGGTTGTGGAGAGGAGGGAGCTGGGCTCTTCTCCCAAGTGACAGGGGACAGGACAAGAGGGAATGGCCTCAAGCTCCACCAGGGGAAGTTTAGGCTGAACATTAGGAAAAAATTTTCACAGAAAGGGTCATTGGGCACTGGCAGAGGCTGCCCAGGGAGGTGGTTGAGTCACCTTCCCTGAAGGTGTTTAAGGGACAGGTGGATGAGGTGCTGAGGTACATGGTTTAGTGATTGATACGAATGGTTGGACTCGATGATCCGGTGGGTCTTTTCCAACCTGGTGATCCTATGATTCTATGACTGTACTACAGGCGCTGCTAGAGCGGGTACCCTATTAGAGATCCCCTAAAAGAGCCATGTTCTAGGGGCTGTGCTATAAGGGGCGCCCTATACCAGATCTCCTTTAGGGGAACCGCTCTAGGCGCCGTTACACAGGGGCCTCCTATAGGGGACGGGGCTGTGTGCCCTATGGGGCCGCCCTCTGCCCCCCCGAGGTCCCATAGGCGCCCATAGGGTTAACCCCCTCGGGGGGGAGGAGGGCGGTGAGGACGCCGCTGTGACGTCACGACAAGGCCACGCCCCCACGGGGCCCCAAAGCGGCTGCGCGGCGGCCGGAAGGTCACGTGGCTGACCCCGGAAGCGGCTGCGCGGTGGGCGGGGTCGGGTCACGTGCCTCAACACAGAGGCGGCTGAGCGGCGGGAGGCGCGGGTCACGTGCCCGGCGCGGGGGCGTCACGTGGCTGAGCCGGAAGGGGGCGGGATGTCACGTGGCTGACCCGGAAGCGGGCGGGAGGCGCGGGGGAGCGTGGGCCGCGCCCATGTCGGGCTTCGACACTAACCCGTTCGCCGACCCGGTGGACATTAATCCCTTCCAGGTGGGAGTTGGCGCCGCGTTCCCTTCCCCGCACACCACCCCCACCCCCACCGCCGCTCCCGGGGCGCCGAGACATCTGGCATGGGGCGAGGGGACCGTGGGGTTACCGCTCCCCCGCACCACGGTCGCCCAGGCGGGACCGGTCGTACCCGCAGGGACCCCTTCCAGGGACAGCGCTGTGCCACGACTCCCGGTGCCTGGGGGTCCCCGCCAAGCAGGACCCAGTCTTACCCCAGAAACCCCTTCCCGGTACTGCCCTGTGTTCTCTCTCCCCGTGCCTGGCGGTCCCGGGGCTCCTTGCTTTTCCTCCTCAACCCTAGGGTCACCCAGGCATGGGTGGAGAAGGGTCACGGTGGCCCTGGAGGTCTCTGCTCCCCTTCCCTAGGGTGACTCAGGTAGGCCCCAGCCCTGGCCACAGGGACCCCTTACAGGACTTTTCCAGCTCTTAAAACAAAGCCTCAAAGGCAAAATGTCTCCTCTGATTGGGTTTTTTAGGGGCTAAGAGCTTTGAGACTTTTGATGGCTTTGCTTTTCCTGGGTTTCTCCTCCACAGGATTAACCTTTGTAGGATCCTTGCGCAGCGAGCTGCCTGGGCAAAATAAAGTGAAACTCTCTGAAACTCTAACGGACAGAGATCTGTTGGAGCAAGTCCAGAGGAGGCCATGAAGATGATCAGGGCTGGAGCACCTCCCATTAGCGGACAGGCTGGGAGAGTTGGGCTTATTCAGCCTGCAGAGGAAAAGGCTCTAGGGAGACCTTAGAGCAGCTTCCAGTACTGAAAGGGGCTCCAGGAAAGCTGGGGAGGGGCTCTTGATCAGGGCGTGCAAGGAGAGGACAAGGGAGAAGGGTTTTAGCTGAAAGAGGGGAGATTGAGATGAGATCTTAGGTTTTGCTGTGAGGGTGGGGAGGCCCTGGCCTGGGTTACCCAGGGCAGTGGTGGCTGCCCCATCCCTGGAGGCGTTCAAGGCCAGGCTGGATGAGGCTTGGAGCAACCAAATCCAATCAGAGGTGCCCCTGCCCATGCCAGGGGTTTGGGACTATATGGGCTTCAAGGTCCCTTTCAGCCTAAACCAGTCCATGATTCTATGAACCTCTCTGTGGATGGGACACAGTAATTTGAGGAATCAAATTGAAATCAGGAGGGGAAAGAAGTCCTTTCTCTATCTCACTGTCATTTTAACGTGCTCTTGTATGTCTTGGGAAGTGTTTGGATCACCATGTCTCTACAGTATTCTTTCCATGGTGGGGAATAGAGGGTAGCTCACATGTACGGTGGCTGTTCCTGTAGGGATTTACTGCTTTGACATTGAGGAAGTAAATATCCTGCTGTTTTGTGCTAGATAGCTGCCCTGGTATCTGACCAAACAGGGCCAGGCTTGTGCTTTACTCATTGTTCAAACAGGGAGATCGGACATAGTCTACAGTGGGGAATGCTGCTGTCAGGCTGATGTCTTAGTGAACATGCCCCTGTGGTTGTCTGGTGGCTTTTTGCTGGCCCAGGTGGTCCTTCTGGTGGGTTTTGTTGATCCTTGTGGGACCATGAGGGTTTGCGTTCACCTTCATCCCTGTTTTAACAACAAATTCTCTCAGTTGTCTTCAGCTGGATGTGGGGAATCTCTGTCTGTTGCTGCCTGGAGCCTCAAAACTCCAATCTCTCTGGTTTGTAGGTGGCATTTTGCGATGCAGGACATCTATAAATCTGGTGATTCATGCTGGGTTTGGACCCAGGTGCTGTGCAGGGCTGAGGGAACAGTATTCCTTCCTGGCAGGTGCTGACATTAGGCTGTACCTTGAACCCTGATATTCGGTTTTGTGCCCCTCAGTCCAAGAAAGACATTGAGGGGCTGGAACGTGTCTGGAGAAGGGAACAGAGCTGGGGAAGGGTCTGGAGCTCAGAGGTTCTCAGAGCAGCTGAGGCTGAAGGGAGACCTCATGGCTCTCTGCAGCTCCTGGAAGGGAGGTTGGAGCAAGGTGGGTGCTGGTCTCTTCTCTCAAGGAACAAGTGACAGGACGTAAGAGAGTGGCCTTAAGTTGTGCCAGAGGTGGTTTAGATGGATATTAGGAAAAATTTCTTTACTCAAAGAATAATGAAGCCCTGGCAGTGGCTGCTCAGGGTGGTGATAGATTCTCCATCCCTGGAGAGGTTCAAAAAGTGTTTGGCAGCAGCACTTCAGGATGTGGATTAGGAGATAGTGTTGGGCTGACATTTGGACTGAATGAGCTTAGAGGTCTTTTCCAACCTTAATAATTCTATGGTTCCATCCTAATTACTGACTTGTGAGCATGAAGTTTGTGGCTAGACACATCCATTGAATGAAATGGACTAGCTGAAGAAGCAGGAGAGCTGTCAGATGCTCAGGCTCATCTTTAGCTCTGGAGCAGGAAATATGTTGAGAAGAATTGCTCGAGTGTAACTGGGGATCCTAACAACGTAATCCTCTGAAAGAAAAGGCACATGGGGCCTTTGGAACAGAGGAAGGGCACTGTTACTTCTTTGGAGGAGGTGCAGCCGGGTAACACGGCTTCAGTTGGCTCAGTTGATGAATGAAGTCCCTGTTTTGCAGCAGAGAGAGTCAGGCTTGTTCAGGCACGTCAATGCCTTTTGATCTGTGGCTGGCAGAAAATAACTGTTCCATGTGAAGTTTGTGGGCAGCTTCTCGATCTTCTTCTTATGTTTCTCCTGCTTCCTCACCCATCACGTTGTCCCCTCCAGGCCTGCGGAAGCTGGTGCTTCTGTTTTGTGGCTGCTCTTTTCCTTCCTGCCCTTTCCTGGACATAAACACATCCAAACTTCAGCTTTGTTGCCAATTCTGCTCTTTATCTATTTTTGACACCCTTGCACAAGAGCGTGTTCAGCGGAGCTACCTTCTCGGAGCTGTGCTCCTGAATTAAGTGATTTTTTAATTTTTTTTTTTAAGCAATGAAGTAAGAGGAGAGCTCATCTTCCTCTGAAACCAAGCTGTTCTGCTGCTGGAAGTGGTGAAACAGCAGTGCTGCTTGCCCTGCCCGGCTGCTGGCAGCCTGTCTTTTCCGTGGCAGGGCTGCGCTGCCAAAACTCCGCTCCATTCTTTGGAATGGAGTTGAGCAACAGGAGGAGAGGAATATGTGTTTCCCACCAGTATCCCAGTCTTTCTCCTTATTTCCAAGCCCTTTCCTCCCATGGAAGCTCTTAAAGCAGTTACACAGCCTTTGCTTTCCTTTTCCCATGCCTGTAAGGGAGTTTTCCTTCCTTGTGCTGTTGTCTTCTGCTGCATTTGGGTCGAGCTGGTGCCTCATCTGCTCTGGACGTAAGGGCACAACACTGGCACGTGTGGCTACTGTGCAGGAACAGCTACCACACACCTGCACAACTGGTTAAGCTGCAACCTCAAGAGGAGCAGGCAGTGAAATAAAACCTGCGCCCCAAGTCCCTGCAGCCCTCATTCCCAGCGTGGCAGTTCTGCTGATGCTCCCTGTATCTTTACAGCCCTGCCCTGCAGGGGAATTGTACTTCAAGCAGCGTCTAAAACCTCCCAGTCGGAGATTCCTCAGCCCACAGTGATTCATAAACTGGAGCAACCTGTTGCGTGGGGAGTGCCTGCTCTCGAGGAGCTGCAAAGTCATTCATTAACCACTCTGTACGCCTCTTGCTCGTCAGAAGGCAGCGCTAAAACCCCAAGGAATGGGCTCCAGCGAGCTGCAGCCGAGCCAAACGGCTTTTCCACAGCACACAGGCCCAGTCAGCCTCTGCATGCCTTCATTGCTCACTCTCACCTTATCGCAGCCTCAATTACTTCTCACCCCATTAACCATTTAATCAAAGGAGTGCAGGGAGAGGATTAGGGGGAACGGTTTTACACGGGAGGTGGAGATGAGATCTTAGGAGGAAATATTGTCCTGTGAGGGTGGGGAGGCACTGGCCCAGACTGCCCAGAGCAGCGGTGGCTGCCCCATCCCTGGAGGTGTTCAAGGCCAGGCTGGATGGGCTTTGTTGCACTCTAATCCAGTGTGAGGTGGGTGCTGGCCTCTTCTCCCAAGAAACAAGGAATAGGAAGAGAGGAATTGACCTCAAATTGTGCCAGGGGAGGTTTAGATTGGATATGAGCAAAAAATTCTTCACTGGAAGGGTTCTTGGGTGCTGGTAGAGGCTCTCCAGGGCAGTGGTGGAGTCCCCATCCCTGGAGATGTTTAAAAGCTGGGCAGATGAGATGTCTAGGGATGTGGTTCAGTAGCGGACAGGTATGGTTGGACTCAATGATCTCAAATATCTCTTCCGACCAAATGATTCCATGATTCTAGAAGCTTGTTGTAGTTTTTCTCTTGGCTGAAGAGGAGATGGCTTCTGCTGACAGGTCTTACCTTGCTGATAGTCATCTCCTTGGTTATTTGAATTCCCCACCAACAAGGTCATCCACCTGTGGTGGGACTGCCTTTTGCCCCATCCTCTTCCCAGTAAACAAGCAGACGGTGTATATAATGTATAAGCTAATGCTGACCTGTGTCAGATGCTGATTAGCTTTTGCTCTCTCTCCTTCCAGGATCCTTCGGTGACACAGCTCACAAATGCAAACCAAAGTGGTTTGGATGAATTCAACCCATTTTCGGAGAGCTCCCAGCTGGTACGTGCCCTCTGTCTTTGCTCTGGGTGTCCTGGTGGTGGTTTTAGCAGTGTAGAAGCTCCCTTGGTAGCTGCAGCTTAAAAGTGCGAGGCGTTTGCAGGTGATTTCCCCATGGACAGTGGTTCATTGCGTGCGTGGCAAGCTGTGAGCCACTGCTCCTGTGCTGGAGCACTAATAAACTCCCAGCCAGAGCTCTTCACTCACATGGAACAGCTCCTGGCTGCTGGCTCACAGTCAAGCTACGTGAAGTGTGAAGTGAAAGATGGTTTGTGGCAGGATACATCAATATTGATTTGGTCTCTGGGTTGAGAGCTGAGCTGCTGCAGCGATACCAGTGATGAGTTGCTGCGAGGGCTTCGTTCTTATTTCCTGGCTGCTGTCGTGGATGAGATGGATCATACTGGCATGGATAATTTGGGAATAATGTGCTTTCTTCCCTCATTTTTTATTCTGGAGTAAAAAAGGTTCATTTGGGCTTGTTCAGCCTGGAGAACCGAAGGCTTTGAGGAGACCTTAGAGCAGCTTCAAGTACTGAAAGGGGCTCCAGGAAAGCTGGGGAGGGGCTCTTGATCAGGGAGGCCAGGTATAGGATGAGGGGGAATGCTTTTCAGGTGAAAGAGGGGAGATGGAGTTGAGATCTTGGGAAGAAATGTTTTCCTGTGAGGGTGGGGAGGCATTAGCCCAGGTTGCCCAGGAAAGTGGTGGCTGTCCTATCCCTGGAGGTGTTGAAGGCTAGATTGGATGGGGCTTGTAGCAACCTGATCCAGTGGGACGTTTCCCTGCCCATGTCAGGGGCATAGAACTGGATGGGGTTTGAGGTCCCTTTCAATCCAAACTATTCCATGATTCCAAAGCAGTACTTGGAGTTCAAAATCCATTTTTGTTTCTTTCCTGTCCAATACCTGTTATCTTCAGGTGCTGCTTCCCCTCAGTTCATTAAGGAACTAACGAACTTCTGAAAACGCAGAGTTGCTTCAGTTTTAGTAGTACTGAAACTTGAACTCTTCTTGGCTAGAAGCAGCAATGTATAATGTATTTTCCTTGTTGCTTATGATTTATGCACAGACAAATGCAGCACGGACGACGCCAGCCACACAGCCCTCCGGCCACTCGCAGCCTGCTGTTCTGCAGACGTCGGTGGAGCCCACTCCCCAGGTATGGCAACCCCTCGCTGCCACTGGGCTGTAAAGCAGGACGGAGCTCCCGTGGGCCTCCAGAGGCATGTGAGAATGGCATTTTCTGGGGTTGGGAAGCTGCAGGTAGCTTCTTAAACTTCCATTTGTAGCTGCCTC
Source organism: Clamator glandarius (assembly GCA_033459285.1). NCBI lineage: Eukaryota > Metazoa > Chordata > Aves > Cuculiformes > Cuculidae > Clamator > Clamator glandarius. The sequence continues at coordinate 638,166 of JAUNZM010000115.1, read as the reverse complement.
GCAAAGTGGATTTCTATAGGGAATACACACACGCAATTCTTTTCCATGCCTTTTTCCCTGTCCCTCTGGTGACAGAGCTCACTTCACCTCATATCCTCTTTGCTCTACCCTCCCTCTGCCAGTCCTGGAATGTATCCTGCTAATGCTTTTAGCTTAGTTATGGTGTCTGATCCGTTGTGCTGGGTTCCAGGCAGATAAATGCAGTCCAGGCACACTGGAGCTGCTGTTTATACTGGCTGGCCAGTACCCTGCTGCTGGGACCGGCTCATTCACAGAGCAGAGAAGCTTCTTGAGGGCTTTTCCAGCCTATCTTCCCATGGGATAAGAAAGGAACGTCTGGGTGGAGTTCTGCTCTGATCCCGATTTCATCCTTTTCTAGGCAACGCAGAGAGCCTTGAGATGTTTCACATCAACCATTGCTATTGGATTGCTTTTGCTTCTGTTCCAGTTTGGTGTCTGGTGTGCTTACTGGTAGAATTGCCACTGCCTGGGTTAGGGAAGGACTTAACTTTCTTTCCCCCTACTTTAGGCTGTGGCTGCGGCAGCGCAGGCTGGGCTCCTTCAGCAGCAGGCAGAGTTAGAGCGGAAGGCAGCTGAGTTGGAGAAGAAGGAACGGGAACTGCAAAGTAGTGCAGCCAGCATTAATCGTGAGTAATGCTCCCTGTAGCCCTCTTGGGACGTGCCATCCCCTGGCTTACAAGGTGGGAAGCAAGCTCAGAAACGTGATGATGGAGACCAGCTCTGGCTCTCTCCCCTTGAACGTGCTCTCAGCATCTGTCTGGCTACATTAGGTGCTTCAAACACTCATTTTGTGTTCACACCTTAGCTGTTGTGCGATGCTGCCACGTTAAGGGTTTCCACTGACAGCCATCAAGCTTTTTTCCAGTCTCGAGGCTTTATTTACCACAGCAAAACAACATTTTCCCCTAATATGAGTTTTAAACGGCTGATTCTGGACTTGCAGTGTTGATGGCTGTGATGGTCCTTTGGCTGTTGCTGGGGAATTCCACTTCCCACAGTGGAAAGGCCTCAAACCAGGCTGACCTGCCCCACTGCTGCCAGCAGCTACCTCATCCCTGCTATGCTTCTTGGTTACTGTCCTACAGGGAAGCTGGGGAATGGCTCTTCATCATGGAGTGTAGGGATAGGACGAGGGAGAACAACTTTCAGCTGAAAGAGGGGAGATTGAGATGAGATCTGAGGAAGAAATGTTTTCCTGTGAGGGTGGGGAGGCCCTGGCCCAGGTTGTCCAGGGTAATAGTGGCTGCACCATCCCTGGAGGTGTTCAAGGGCAGGTTGGATGGGGCTTTGATCAACTTGATCTAGTGGGAGGTGTCCCTGCCAGGGGGTGGGACTGGATGGGCTTTGAGGTCCATTCCTACCCAGACCATTCTATGATTCCTACCCAGACCAATCCTCTCTCACCACTTTAATGTGTGTGTGTGTATATATATATTAATGACTATGTGCAAATTATGGCTTGCAAATTAGTCTTTCAGTGAGAGCAGAGGGAGTGAAGAACCTCTCCTTTCTCCTTTCCGCAGCGAGGCAGAACAACTGGCCACCTCTTCCCAAGAGATGTCCCATCAAACCCTGTTTTTACCAGGATTTTTCCGCAGACATCCCAGCCGACTACCAGCGGATATGCAAGATGCTGTATTACTTGTGGATGTGTGAGTAATAGCTTCAACTGTAATAAAAACTGTCTAAGAAGATTCTATATCAAATGCTGAGCTTTGACCTACAGTAAACCCTGCAGGTGTTGCCTGCAAGGATACAATAATTTCTCTCACCCTTTTTCATGTGAGCAGGTGTAAAGGATTCCTTTCAAGGGAGGGAAGGCAATTAGATGGCCCAAAGTCTCCTTAATTTCTGCAGAGCTCCATATGTCCAGTGAGAGATGAGGGCTGCTTGGAGAGACTCCTGGGTTTTCCAAGACCTTACTGCTGTTTCTCCTCTCTCTCCCATCTCAAACAGTGCATTCGATTACCCTACTCCTAAACCTGCTGGCTTGCCTTGCGTGGTTCACAGTTGCAATGGAAAGAGGAGTGGACTTTGGTCTCTCGATCCTGTGGTTTGTTTTATTCACCCCTTGTGCCTTTCTCTGTTGGTACCGACCAATTTACAAGGCTTTCAGGCAAGTGCTCTTTTCTTCTGTGACTATGATGTAGCTTTAATGGGAGGACCTTTGCTTTTATCCGTTCCAATCGTAGATTGCCTGCAGGATTTTTCCAGCTCTTTGCATCATTAAGCAGATCAAACCCACTTGTTCTTAAACACGTTAGAAGTATCAAATGAAACTTGATTACAGTGGAGATAGAGTTTGGATTGTTCAGCCTGGAGAAGAGTAGGCTCTGGGAAGACTTTGGAGAAGCCTCCCAGTACTGAAAGGGACTCTAGGAAAGCTGGAGAGAGGCCCTTGATCAGGGAATGCAGGGATAGGGTGAGAGGGAACACTTTTCAGCTGAAGGAGGGGAGATGGAGATGACATCTTGGGAAGAAATGTTTCCCTGTGAGAGTAGGGAGGCCCTGGCCCAGGTTGTGCAGAGAAGTGGTGGGCTTTAAAGTCCTTTCCAATCCAAACTATGTCACAATACGTTCCTCCTGAAATCATCTCTCTTTAGCAGCATTCCCTGGGAGAAGGGAATTCACTGAAATTGTTTCCCTCCTCTTAGAGAAGGGAATCTGTGCAGGCATCGTGTCCCTGGGTTTCACTCCTGCTGCTATCTTTCCTGTAGGTCTGACAGCTCCTTCAGCTTCTTCGTCTTCTTTTTCGTCTTCTTCTGCCAAATAGCAATCTACGTCATCCAGGCTGTCGGCATTCCTGGTTGGGGAGACAGGTAAGCTTGTCATCACAGGCTGCTCTGTCTCAGCCCTGGATGGATGCTTTTTCTCACCAGGGTTGTGTCTGTCAGAAGCTTTGGGTTCCATTTCTGACAGCTGCCTGTTCTTTCTCCTATGGTTTTCCTCTCTTGCCTGATAGGCAGCTTTGGCTGCTCCCAACTTGGCTGCCTCTCTTCTCTGCTCTTCCCATCTCAATCTGAGTAAAGGCTGCTGTGATTCTCTGATCCGCACCTCCCCTGCTACCTTTTCCCTCACTTAACACCTATAATTCTTATCCTTTCTTGATGCTCTTTCTTGATGCCTCCAGTGTTGACTACTTCTGTCTTACTTTTAAATGGAGCTTTCCCCAATAGAGGCTGGGGATGAGAGGTCTCTGATCTGGAGCTTGGTTATGGCTTCACTCAACACTGCTCTGAACAGCCTGATTCCGTCCCCAAACACTTCCTGAGTCTCTTGTACGCATCCATGGGCTGTGCCTCAAAGTATAAGCAGAGAGGGTTTTATCTTCACCCTTTCTTGATGGCATTTTGTAGTCTGGGCATCTGAAGCAGCTCCAGCAGCTGCCCCTGCATGAAAGCCCTGGCTTTCCTTTCGCCTTGCTGCCTTGGCTGCAGATCAGACTCCCTCCTCACTGGGAACAGTGAAAAGGTTAACAACTAGTGGTTTTTCTCCCGAGGGGGAGCCTTCAGGTGATGAGCGCAGTGAAACTGCTCTCTATTTTTGTCTGCTGCCTGCAGAAGGGCCCATGGGCAAAGCTGTCCTCGTGCTCCCTCCCCTGCTGCCTGATGCTGCCTGAGTCATGGGAGCCGGGGAGGGCTTTGGAGAACGTGTGTTGAGCTTTCTGCTGCGTTTCCTCGAGCCAGACAGCATGTTTATTTTTGGCTGTAGAGCATGGTGTGCCTTTCTGCTTCCTTGTCCTGAGGAAGGAGAAGTTGTGCAGCACATCAAATTGTGAGCACTGGTGAGGCTGCATCTCAAATCCTGGCTTCTGTTTTGGGACCCTCAGTACAAGAAAGATATTGAGGGACTGGAGTGTGTCAAGGGAATGGAGCTGGGAAGGGTTGGGGGCCCAGGGGTTCTGGGAGTGGCTGGGAGACCTAGGGCTGTAGCACAAGGGGGGTGAGCATGATTCTCCCACTTCTAAAAATGATAATGGGAATTCTGGCCCACAAGCAAGTACCCGGAGGAGCTCCGAGTCCCTGTTTCCACAGCCGTTATGTTTGGGTTTGCACTTCCCTGTAACCTTCCCCAAAGGCTCTTGTGCAACCATTGGTGCCTCTTCTCCATCTGTTCCATCACCTGCTGTGGATCGAGCGCTTGCCAGGCTCACCCTTCCCTCCTCTCTCTCGCAGCGGATGGATCGCAGCGCTGTCGGAGCTGCATGGGAACCTGGCCGTGGCTATTATCATGATGGTGGTAGCAGGATTCTTCACGCTGTGCGCAGTTCTCTCCCTCTTCCTCCTGAAGCAGGTGAGTGGCTTGGAGGCAAGGCGAGGTCTTGACTGGAAGATCCACAGGTGAGGCTGCTCCCAGGGTATCCTGGGGTTGCCACCTCTCATCCATCTGGGAATTAGCTTGCTTTTGAAGAAGTAATGGGGCACTGTCAGTGAAAAGCTTTTAAGGAAAGCAATTTTGCTTGTGCTCCCCACATCAATGCCAAGTTGGGTGAACTCTAAAGGGACTTTCAGGTGGAAAAGTGGCCTTTGGGGAGGGAATAAGAGGCAGAGAGGCTTAGTCAGGCGTACCATTAAGTGTGCCTGTTTGGATAAATCAAAGGAGGGTGTAGCATGGCTTGATGCATTGTCTTCTGTCCAGAGAAGATAGTCAACGAGGTCCCAAATGTGTCACCCTCATTGAACAAAGACATCCAATTTCTTGCATCTCCCTCTAGTGTGACTCTGCTGAGCGTGGGCTGAGTGTACTCGTTGCTTGTTTGGTTCTCCAAAGCTTTACAGTCCCTGCTGCCACAATATGGTGGGACTTTTCATAGCCTGGTGGGGCTGCAAACATGTTCCTTCCTGCTGGCTCCCAAACACATCTTCTCCTTCCTCCTGACTGACCGTGCAATGTTTGCATTGCTTAAGTTAACAACAGAAAGGCAGCTATGAGGAAGGCAAGGGCAGGCTGAACTGGTCCCATTTCTATTGCTTCCTCCTTTTTGTATCCAGAAGGAAATCCCTGAGGTCCTTCCCTGCAGGTGTCTGTAAATGCAGGGGCTGAGTGCAGCATTTTGGGCTGCATGCCTAGCATTTTGCCCTTTGGGGTGGTCAGCCCCAAGCACAAACACAGGCTGGGCAGAGAATGGATTGAGATTTGGGAAATGTTTTCCTGTGAGGGAGGTGAGGCCCTGGCCCGGGTTGCCCAGAGCAGTGATGGCTGCCCCATCCCTGGAGGTGTTCAAGGCCAGGCTGGGTGGGGCTTGGAGCAACCTGATCAAGTGGGAGTTGTCCGTGCCCATAGCAGGGGGCTGGAACTGGATGGGCTTTAAGGTCCCTTCCATGATTTTGCCAAGTGCTCTGCGTTTTACAACAAATGAGGGTTTCCTGAAGTTGGCACTGTTGCATGCTGGTTGCTCTAGCCCAGTGAGGCTGAGGAGCAGCAAGCTGGCCAGCACTATGTCTGCAGCAAGTCCATCACCACATCCTGCATCTCATGGTTTCTTCCTCTCCCAGGTGCATTCCCTGTATCGGCGCACAGGAGCCAGTTTCCAAAGGGCACAGGAAGAGTTTTCCCAAGGCATCCTCACCAACAGGAGCTTCCAGAACGCCGCGGCAGGGGCAGCCTCCTCAGCCGCACAGAGTGCTTTTCGGGGGAACTAGCACTTCCCGGGCTGCCTCCCCCTTGCTTCCTCTGCCGTCATCACCCCAACCTTCATTTTGTTTTTCCTTTAAAGATGCACTTTGTGGGGGTATTGTGTGCTCTGTGATACCGACTCCAGCTGAGAAGAGGGCTGGGTTTTTAGCTCCAACTGGGCTACGTTTCTGATCATGACAGTTACTTTTCCCTGTCTTGTTTTAGGGTGTGGGGAGATGGGGGAGCCATTCTCCAAAGCAAATCTATTTCTGTCTCCAGGTCCTAACAAGTGTTTGTCTCTCCCTCCCCTCGCCCTGCCTGTATCGGGAAGGCAAGGGGATATGGGTGTTTGATTTTAGTCTCTCTCTTATGTTGGCCTTTGCTATGAAGAATTTGATTACCTGTTGGTTTGGGGGGTGGGTTGTAATTTGCATGTTGTTTGTGTCGTTCATTTTAAGAGCGGAAACCGTACTTTTTGGTTTATTACACTTACACCATGCTGCATTTTGACCTCTTTAACTGCCTGGCTTCCCAAGAGGCAGGCTAGCGTGGCATGAAGAAAAACCTGGGAGCAGGGGGGTTGGATGGGAGGGAAACGCTATTCACCGTATTCCCCTGTGGCAGATCCCCACTCTCCTTCCATGAGGATGTTGCTAACAATGGCTCTTGGGGCACAGATAGGGGGAGAAGGGATTGGAGTCTTCACCGTGGCCTTAAACCAAGGGAGGGGATAAAGGGATTTTTGACTCCCCATCTCTGCCGAGTGGGAGCATCAGCATGGCAGACACCGGCTCAAACACCAGGTGATGCTGGCCTCGGCCTTCTCCAACTGGCCTTTAATCGTTTTTCCTCCAGGGACAGCTCCTCCCTGCCTGCCTTCACCCACATATGGTCTTTTTCTGTTGGGGAAAAAAACTGATTCACTCTATTTAGCTTGGAAAGCTGTGGCTGGAGAGGGGGTGATGTCCCTTTGGAAGTGGATGCAGTGCAGGGTGTAATGTGCTGGTGGTGGCAGGAGGCAATGGGGAGAGTTACTGTCCCCCACTCCCCAATTTTTTACAGGTGAGAGCAGGCTTTGAGTATGCACCTGGCTCCTCTGCTGCCCCTTTCTGTCCCCTCCAGCCCTGGAAGGGCTTGTGTTTGCTGTCCCCATCCCGGGCTAGGGCCCTCCTCCCTCATTACCTGGTGGCTTTGCCCCCCTCGCCTCCTGTATTATTGACCCCTGCGTCTGATATTTTCATGTAAAGGAAGAAAAAAGTTAATAATAAAATGTATATGTGCTTAAAGTTAACGCCCATGCTGTGTGGGGCCATGGCCAGTGCTGGGGTTGTGAAGGGTGCTGCATTTAATCATAGAATCACCAGGTTGGAAAAGACCCCCTAGATCATCCAGTCCAACCATTCCCATCAATCACTAAACCATGTCCCTCAGCAACTCGTCCATCCGTCCCTCAAACATCTCCAGGGAAGGTGACTCAACCCCCTCCCTGGGCAGCCTCTGCCAGTGCCCAGTGACCCTTTCTGTGAAAAATTTTTTCCTAATGTTCAGCCTAAACCTCCCCTGGTGGAGCTTGTGGCCATTCCTTCTCGTCCTGTCCCCTGTCACTTGGGAGAAGAGCCCAGCTCCCTCCTCTCCACAACCTCCTTTCAGGTAGTTGTAGAGAGCAATGAGGTCTCCCCTCAGCCTCCTCTTCTCCAGGCTAAACACCCCCAGCTCTCTCAGCCGCTCCTCATCAGGCCTGTTCTCCAGCCCCCTCAGCAGCTTTGTTGCTCTTCTCTGGACTCGCTCCAGAGCCTCAACATCCTTCGTGTGGTGAGGGGCCCAGAACTGAACACGGGATTCGACGTGCGGTCTCACCAGTGCTGAGTCCAGAGAGAGAATAACCTCCCTGGACCTGCTGGCCACACCATTTCTGATCCAAGCCAAGATGCCATTGGCCTTCTTGGCCACCTGGGCCACTGCTGGCTCATGTTCAGTCGCTGTCAACCAACACCCCCAGGTCCCTCTCCTCCAGCCAGACTTCTCCTAGTTTGTAGCTGCTCAGGGTTGTTGTGCCCCAAGTGCAGGACCCGGCATTTGGCCTTGTTAAACCTCCTGCCGTTGGACTTGCCCAGCGCTCCAGCCTGTTCAGGTCCCTTTGGAGCCTCCCTACCCTCCAGCAGATCCACGCTTCCACCCAGCTTAGTATCGTCCGCAAACTTGCTAAGGGAGCGCTCGATGCCTTCATCCAGGTCACTAATAAAGACATTGAACAGGGCTGGACCCAGCACTGAGCCCCGGGGCAATGCTGCAGGGGGCGCGGCCTGGACGGGGCCGGTGTGGAGAGGGGGCGTGGCCAGTGCCTAAGGGGCGTGGCCAGTGCCGAAGGGGCGCGTCCATCCGGCGGAAGCGCGGGGCCGGGGCCGGGATGGCGGGGGCCGGGGGGGCCGGGTCGGGCTGGGCCCCGCCGCGCCTGGACGGGTTCATCCTCACCGAGCGCCTCGGCGCCGGTACCTACGCCACCGTCTACAAGGCCTACAGGAAGGTAGGGGCGGGCCCTTCCTGCGGGACCCCCTCTTTTCACAGCCCCCCCTTCCCCATTTCGTAGCGCCTTTTTCCCCCTTTCCTCCTCTTTTCCCCTTCTTCTCCCTTTTTCACAGCCCCTTTCCCCCTCAATTCGCAGTCCCTTCCCTTCTTTTCTCAACCTCTTCCCTTCTTTTCACAGCCCCCTGCCCCTTTTTGCAATCCCCTTCCCTCGTTTCACAGCCCCCTCTTTCCACAGCCCCCTGCCCCTTTTCCCAACCCCTTTCCCTCTTTTCCTAGACCCCCCTTTTCCCAGGCCCCTCCCCCCTTTTTGCGCCCCCCATTTTTCATAGCCCCCACCTTCTCTTCACACCTCCTCATCCCCCTTTTTCACAGCCCCACCATCCCTACAGCCCCTCAGCTTGCCCCCATGCCCTCAACCTCAGGGCCTCCCTCCCCACCCAGGACCTCCTGCCAGGCTGGGGAAGACACCCCCACTCCGGGTGGCTGTTTGGGGGTGGGGACACAGGGGGGGATGCAGGCTTGGCTCCCCTCGGCAGCGGGACGCGCGGGAGGTGGTGGCCATCAAGTGTGTGAGCAAGAGTAGCCTCAACCGGGCATCGGTGGAGAACCTGCTGACCGAGATCGAGATCCTGAAGACTATCCGCCACCCTCACATCGTGGAGCTCAAGGACTTCCAGGTCAGGTTCTGGACTCTCTCCCAGCTCCCCAAGGGTGTATCCATGGGGCTTGGTGCCAGCAACCAGGCAAACCAGTCCAGGTTGACGCGTGGGTGAGATACGCGGCTGGGGTGGTGCAACGAGGTCCTCTTGCCTTGCAGTGGGACAGTGACCACATTTACCTTATCATGGAGTTCTGTGCCGGCGGAGATCTCTCCCACTTCATCCGGATGCGCAGGATGCTCCCCGAGAAGGTGGCACGCATCTTCCTGCAACAGCTCGGTAAGGTCCCTCTCCCCAGGGATTTTTGGGGGCCAGGCTGCGCTGGGCTCCCTGCTGCTACGTGTCTGCCTGCCCAGCCTGCGCCCTCAAGTTCCTCCATGACCACAACATCTCCCACCTGGACCTCAAGCCGCAAAACATCCTCCTGAGTGCCCCGGAGAACCCCCAGCTGAAGCTGGCAGGTCAGGGCAGGTCCTAACAGAGGGTTGGAAGGGGTGATTCCTTCTCCTGCTTCCTCCTTGCTATCCCTCCTTGCCCTTTTCCTGCAGATTTTGGGTTTGCACAGCACATGTCGCCATGGGACGAGAAGCACGTTCTGCGGGGCTCCCCGCTCTACATGGCCCCCGAGATGGTTTGCCGCCAGCACTATGACGCCCGGGCGGACCTGTGGTCGGTGGGCGTCATCCTTTATGGTGGGCTTCTGCTTTTACCCACCCTGGGGCTTGGCTCGGGGCTGGTTTTCCCCTTTCCATCTCCCTTTCTGCCCCCACAGAAGCACTTTTTGGGAAGCCACCCTTTGCTTCCCGCTCCTTTGCCGAGCTGGAGGAGAAGATCCGCAGCGACCGGGCTGTCGAGGTAACGCGGGATGGGATGGAGCCGGGTGGGTTCTTGCAGCCTGTTCCTGTGCAGGGGCAGCAACAGGGCCAGTGGGCTCAGCCCTGTTCCCTCCTCAGCTTCCCAGTCGGCCCCTGCTCTCCCCAGAATGCCGGGATCTCTTAGGGCAGCTCTTGGAGAGGGACCCTTTGAAACGCATCTCCTTTGAGCGTTTCTTTGCTCACCCCTTTGTGGATATGGAGCACGTCCCCGGCCCGGAGAGCCTCGCCAAGGCGGTGAGCAGGGTGCTGGAGTGCTGATCCCCGGGAAGGCAGAGGGGCTGAACCCTGAGCCCCTGCCTCATCTCCCTCAGACCGACCTGGTGGTGGAGGCGGTGAAGAAAGATAAAGAAGGGGATGCTTCCTCTGCTCTCTCTCTTTACTGCAAAGCCCTGGAGTATTTTGTGCCGGCACTGCACTGTGAGTCTGCTCTGTGGGTCATGGAAAGTGCTGGGTGCATTTTTGGGGGGCAGCACCCCCCCAGAGATCGATCTCTTCCCCCCTAGATGAAAGCGACGCTCGCCGGAAAGAAGCCATCCGGGCCAAGGTGAGCCAAGAAATCCCTCGGGAGGTGGGGGACAGCATCTTCCAGCTTATCTTGGCAAGATGCACCTCAAATCCTCTGTCCTTGGTGATGGGAGTCCCTTCATCCCCTGCAAATCTGTGTGCAGGTGGGGCAATACATCTCCCGAGCGGAGGAGCTGAAGGCATTGGTCACCTCCAGCAATAAGAACCTCCTGCAGCAAGGGAACCCAGCCAGAGAGCTGCTTAAAGGTAGCTGTTTTGGGGGATCTCTGCAGCACTGGAGCAGGAAAGGGGCATCCCAATAGGGTTTTGGGGTGGAAGGAGCCTCCCTGGGGTGCTCCCCACTGCAATGTCCTCTCGCAGAGATGGCCAAGGACAAACCTCGGCTCTGCACTGCACTGGAAATTGCCTCTGCTGCCATTGCAAAGGTGAGTCCTGGATTTGGGGTCCATTCTCCCCTCGAGTGCAGAGGGAAAGAACATGCCCAGGTGGGGAGGGAGCTGGGAATCCCCTCTGGCTGCAGCCCAGCCCTGACGTCCCTTGCAGGAGGAGGAAGGCAGAGATGACAGGGACACCCTGGAGCTCTACCAGCAGAGCCTGGGCGAGCTGCTGCTCCTCCTGGCCGGTGAGTTGGGGCTGTGGGGGCTGCTGTGGGGCAGGCACAGATCCTGCGCCCACGCCTGATTCCATATCCCTCTTCCCTCCGCAGCGGAGCCTGCAGGGAGGCGGCGGGAGCTGCTCCACGCTGAGGTGAGTGCCAGCTGTGGGTCAGCAGTGGTGTCCCTCTTGGTGTAGTTTTGCAGGGACTTCTCTCTCTCTCTTTGCTAGATCCAAACCCTGATGGCTCGAGCCGAGTACTTGAAAGATCAGATGAAGGTATGGCAGCTTGATGGGGCTTGGAGTGTGGCTGGGGAGGGCTACAGACTGGAAACCTTTCTTCTCCTCTGGCAGATGCAGCTCAGAGCGTGCTTTGGGGGTGCTCAGAGCGTGCTTTGGAGGTGCTCAGAGCATGCTTGGGAGCTCTGGAGTGTGCTTGGTGGGGCTTGGAAGTTGCTTGGGGGTTTACAAACTGGAACCACTTCCTCTCCCCTGGCAGATGCGGGAGGCACAGTCCATGGGCAAAGCAGCGTTGGCAGAGCCTGTCCGGAGCGGTGAGTCCCCATCTCCGTCCTGTCAGAGCAGGGCTTGGAGAAGCAGTGTCCCCCCTTGTGGCTGTGGTCCCATGGTGGGGATTGTCCCTACAGCTGCCACAACCATGGGGCTCTTCCAGCTGTGGGTAATCCCCACCCAGCACTCCCTCATCGTGGGATTATCTGTGCCTGGGAGCTCCCTGGGCTGGGTGACGATATGTGATCACCCTCTGTCCCCCCGCACAGTCTGTACCTTGCAGTGACACGTGCGAGCTGGCCAGTGTGACACTGCCCTGGCACCACCCTGGGAAGAGATGCTGGGGAGAGGAAGAACGAGGCTCTCATCCCAACTGCATTGGGGTCACCACCTCAAGGGCTTGCTCTGGTCCCCTAGGGATGTCCGTGGGGCCACCTGCCCCTCTTCCCGGCTACTGACATCGACTCATTTCCCACCATGCAGAGCCCGCTCCCAGCCCTGCCCACGGCTGGCGGGTTATTCCACTCTAATTCCCTCTGCTGGCTGCGACATGCTGGGTATTTTTATCCTAGCACTGGGCTCTGGCACAATATCCCCGCTGCCAGTTGCATACGGCTCCTGCCTTTTTGGCTGGTATTAATTCCCAAATCTTTCTCGGGGAGCGCTGAGCGTGTGCCCAGCCTGGATCCACCAAATCCCACCGGTCACTGCAGGCTGGCAGTGCCGGCAGCGGGCAGGGGCTCGGGAATGCTGCCTGCCCTCGGCTGTGCCTTCCTCACCCAGCAACTACCTCTCTGCACGTCTCATGGTTCGCTCCGGCAGCTGATTGCACTGCCCAAGCCCCTCTAAACCTCCTTTTCCTGCTGGAGCATCGAGATTGAGCCTGTTGCTTCCTAAATCTGCCCCCATCGGAGCCTGGCAGGTACCAGCTGCCACCGTCATCTGAGTCACGAGGTGCTCAGCGGGGGCCTAATGGGTTGTGTAGTCGTGGAGTAAAACAGGCAAGCAGGGATCAATCACCTTCAGGGACCATCGTGCCGCTGCGAACAGCGATACCTCCCCGAAGGCAGAGCCTGGCCACCCTGCCTACTCTGCTCCTCAGGGCTTGGACAACCCCAATATCCACATTTATATTCCCTGAAGCACCCGCTGTCCTGCAGAAGTCACTTATCCAGGGCAGTGAGGTCCTTCCGGTGCACAGAGCCAGGGACTTGTCCCCATATCTATTGGATTTCAAGGGAATGTAATTTATTGTCTGTAATAAACACTTATTTTGGTTTCTTGAGCTTCTCCAGTCTCAGGTTTGTGCTCAAAGACAGGGGAGGGGTTTCCAGCCAAGCCCAGTGCTGAGCCTGAAACCATCAGGGAGCTCTGGGGACTCTTCATTCCTGTCCCCCTGCCCAGCACTGGAGCCGAGGGTCCCCCCATCGTTCTCCTCCAGCCAGTGGTGCCTGAAACCCCTCATCCTTGTCCCCCTGCCCTGGACTGGACCCAGGGGTCCCCTCATCCTTCTCCTCCACCAGTGCTGGCTGGGAATGCCCTCTGTGAGCTCCCTGGGGGCACGCGGCAGCCAAAGCAAAGGTTTGACCTTGTTTTCGCTTCAGATCATTTTGTGTGTGTGTGTGTACGTGTAAAACATCGGGCAGAACAACATGAACGATTATGTAAAATCACATTTTCTCCTACAGATTTTCCTGGCAGCCGAGGAATGGCTGTGCTGGGCAAGGAGGTGTTGGGGAAAGGCTGGAGCAGACGATGAGGGGGATTTTGGGGATGCTCTGAGCCGTGACCCCGGCTGCCTTCACCCCAGATGAATGTGGTGCCTTTAGACCTTCACCGCCTGCTCCGAGCCGCTGCCGGAGAGCTTCCCAGGCAGATGTAGCAAGGCATTTTTATGTCTTTTTATTATTATTATTCCAAGCAGAGATTATATCCTGAGGCTTTAAAGAGCTTTCAAAGCCCCTGTCCTCCCCCGGCCCGTGGCTCACGCAGAGCCGCTGGGGCTGGCTGAGTCGGCTGGCTGCGGCAGCCGGCGTGGATAATCGCATCTGCCTTTACGCTCTGCCGAAGACGTGGCTGCATCCGGAGCTTTTTGAAGCTGGAAGAAGGTCCAGCCGCGTCCCTGGAGGTAACAGAGCTCTGGGCTGGATGAGAGTCTCTCCAGCATGTCAGGGCTGTGCAGCTGGAGGGAAGGAGGCACGAAGCGAGCAGTCCCAGCTTGGCAGCGCAATGCCAGCTCTAGTCATGGCCTCTGCCGCTTGGCGTGGCTCTGCCTGCCTTCTCCCAAAGCTGTCTTGCCTCTTCGAGCCATCCAGCCCTTGCAAAGGGCTATTCTGAGCTGGAGCATCCCTTGGGGCAGCTCTTAGGTTCAGATCGTCACCCCGAGAGGGACAGCAGATGGGTTTATCGCCCTCCCAGTGCCACCCCAAGGGTGACGCGGTGATCTGAGTTCAAACACTCAGCAGGCTTTAAAGAGAGGGTTGGGAAAAGCTGGGTCAGTGTGTGGAGCTAATCCCGGGCTCTCCCTGTGTGCTTTAATCTGGATTAATCCTTGTATCTGGACCAGCAGCGGTGGGATAGACGGGGCCATCCCTTCCCTACATTGTTCAACAGAGATTCCCCCATCCTTGAGGGAGGCTCATTTGTTTTGGCACTTTAATTATTGCTCATTTCATGCTTTGGCCATTGGGAAAAATGCTCCCATTGTCCTGTGGACCCATCAGGAAGGAGGCCTGATCCCATAGCTGGATCCTGAGGAGCTGCTCCTTGCCCAGTGCAGGAGGGTGGGAGCTCTGCCTGCCCACGGGACGTTTGTTTCTAATCTCAGCTGCTCACAGAGCTCCTCCAGTCCCCATGCTTGGACAAATCCACCCCCAAACCTGGCCCCACAGGTTAGGAAAAGACATTGCGGTTTATACTGTGGTAGGGAAAATATAGATTTTCTGATGTAATCCACTCTAATTCTTTATTTTAAGTCTTTTAGCCTGTGTGTTGTTGCCCAGAGCTGTTGCACTGCACAGGTAGGAGGGATGCTCAGCTTCGAGAATGCTCAGGGACCCAACAGCCAAGGATGCTGGCGTGCAGGATGAGGAGGGGACAGGCAGGATCAGGGCTGGCTGCCCTTGGTCCCCCTTCACCCCATTCCAAGCTCTCCTCCCCAGCGCAGACACCAAGCCAGCCGTGGGAGCAGGGATGCAGGCTTGGAGCATCCTCAGAGCTCACGACGCTTTGCCGGGAATGCTTTGCTGAGGCTTAACACGTTGCGGTGCCGAGTGGGGAGAGCGCGTGCTGCTTGCTTTTCACATGCCTGGGGGTCATGGTGCCTCCTAAAATAAACCCGTGGAGCTTCATGTGGCCTTTGCATGGCGGCACGTGGGCTGGGAGTGAGTGCGGAGCAAAGGGAGTGGGGAAGGGGGGCAAAAGAGAAGGTGGGGGGCAAAAGAGAAGGTGGGGAGCAAAAGAGAAGGTGGGGGACAGGTTCTAGGTGGTGCTCTGGTGGGTTGATGTTGATTACAGGTGGGGATGAACTGAAGGGCTGCATCCCCCAGCCCCATCGCCCTCCCTCTGCTCCAGTGGGGATCCCGCTTTCCCTTGGGGTGTTTTATTGATCAAGCCTCACCATCAGCTGGGGATTTAAAAGCCAAGCCAGGCTGGAGGGCTCAGCGCCTCCTCTCTGCTATCCCTTTCCTGGTGGGGGATTAGATGAGCTCGGGCTGATCCTCATCAGGTATGATCTCCTTTCAAAGCTAAAGCCGCTTCTGCCAATCTTCCCTCTCCTTTCTTGCCAGCTTCCAGCGCCACATGGGACTGAGCTGGGGCTCTGCCTGGGGCAGATGGACCCAGAGCTGTGGGGCTGGAGGACAGCCTGGTCCCTGGGGCTGGAGAACAGCTTGGTCCATGTAGCTGGAGGGCTGGGATGGTGGGAATCTCCAGGACAGCAACACACCTGAGCCACAGCCGGGAGGCTGCGCTGCCTCCGTCTGCCTGTCCTGCCAGCCAAAGCAGGGCTGATTGCCTCTGGGAGGTGAGTAAACCTCTGATTTTGGAGGCTATCTGGAGTTTCTTAGGATTCGCTGCCCCGAGCATGGTGCTTCCAGGGGCAGAAAGCAATCTCCTGGCCATACTGGGGAGCTTGTTCAGCCCCAGGGATGGCCAGATCCAGCATCCTTGCTGCCATCAAAATGATAATTAACAATAACACCAGCTTCCCAGCACCCTGCTCTGCTTTTTTTCCTGGATGACCCCCCCCCCCCCCGCAAAAGTAAATCACAGTTAATCCACTCCTTTGGGATTTGGGGCAGTAAATAGCTGGCCTGTGCCAGCACTTTCCAGGAAGCCTCATGGCAGGAGCCCAGCACCCTCTGGGATGCTGGGAGGCCAGAGCTGTTCCGAATTGAAGTCACACCTGTGCTTATAGTGCTTTCCGCCCTGCAGAGATGTGTCCTTGCTCAGAGCGGCGCCATGGACACCTCACAGTGCCGATGAGACTGAGCTGGTGAGGGATCTGAAGGCTTTTTTTTCCAAAATAGCCCAAAATCTGTGAAATCTAGGGGGTTTGTTTGTTTTATACCTGGCTGCTGACACAGAGCAGCTCATAGTGTCATCTCTTCAGCATGAAAAGTGGCAAAGCCCCCCAGCACGACTAGGCGTGATGCTTCTTTTTCAATGATGCTGCAAGAGATTTCTCCCTCGAGCTCCCATCACTGCTCTCTTCTGCCCATCAGAGGGGATGCACTTGATCTCTCTCCAGCCCTCAGACCTCGGGGCACCCCAAAATCTTTATCAAGCACTGCTCGAGGAGAGAAAGAAATGCATAGACATCTCCTGGTATTTATTCCACCGGTTATAACAGTACCATGGCATGGGGACAGCATAGAAGGAGGAGAGACACTCACCAGGGCACAGCGCACGACTACAGCACGATGGAGGAGGAAAGATTTTCCCCTTATTATAACTTTGTTCTTCTGGAAGGAACAAGGACATGAGTGGGTCCCACCCTGGGAGAGGGATGATGCACCTGGGAGTGGACTTATTCCTCTCTGGCGTTAATTGAAGCATAATGGCTTTATCCCTCTTGTCCTCAACACCCTCCTTCCTGCTGGGCTAAATGGGATCATGTAGCAGGTTCTTCCCAGCTGACTCTGTTGAGAGGGGCCCTCAAGGGCAAAGTGCTCAGTATTTCTTGCATGGACGGGATGTTATTTCTCGGTGATGGGTATGGGATGCAGCAGGGGGTGGGGTGGGATTTCTCATTGTGTCTCGTCCTTGAAGAGCAGATTGGAGGCTCCCTGTCGTTTCTAGGAGGCTCGGTGGAAATGTGGAGGCAGAGACACGGCGTATGGCCACCGCTCTGCTGGAAAGCCTTTGCCTTCCCACGCTGACGCGGTTCAATAACACTCCAAGGTCACTTAGCGCTTTCCTTCCCTGCAAACCCCCCCCAGCACTTGCTACAGAAACGGGCACAGGAGGAGGCGTTGGGGCACGGGGCGGGGGGGACATGCTGGCTCTTTGCTCTAAACCTCTGATCAGAGAAAAAAACAAAAACCACACATCAGGGACATCTGGGTCAGGGACTTGAGGCTTCACATGGCGCAGAAGGAGGACCCGACTCACAAAAGGCAAGGGTGACAACATCAGTGGGGTCCCCTCTGCTGGCAACAGCCACTGCCAGACCCTTGGCTTCATCCCCTCCCTTCTCCCCCACCGTCACGTTGACGAGGAGGGGGGTTCAGCCAGGTCACATCACGGTGCATTTCTCAGCCGATTGCTTCAGGTCCTCTAACGTGGCCGAAGCTTTGTCTTTCAAGGAATCAAGGTCCAGGTTCTGGATGTTGCTGAGCTGGCCGATAACCGAGTTCTTCTCTTCCTCCTCCTCGTTGTCCTGCTCGATCATCTTGGCCAGCTCTTTGGGCAGCTCCACGTCACCTCCCACCAGCTGGATCTGATTGTCATCCGTTTCGTTCTGAAAGGGGCCAGGAGAAAGTCAGGGTACTGCAGGTGGGAAGCGGGGGAGCTTCTGGAGGCACTGTGGGCACACACAATGTTCACGGTGCTGTCAGCATGGACTTTGGGTTGCCTCCCCATTTTAAGGTCTATGCGGATTAGTCCCTGGGGCTCAAAAATCAAAGAGTGGTTTAGGTTGGAAGGGATCTCAAAGCCCATCCAATTCCAACCCTCTGCCATAGGCAGGGACACCTCCAACTGGATCAGGGGCTCCAAGCCCCATCCAACCCAGCCTTGAACACCTCCAGGGATGGGGCAACCATAATTTTCCTGGGCAACCTGGGCCAGGGCTTCACCAACCTCACAGGAAAACGTTTCTTCCTAAGATCTCATCTAATTGATTATCCTCGTGCCATAGATAGGATGCTCCATCACCCCTGACCTGGAGGGGACACTGCTGAGCAGAGCCCAGGTTCCCACCAGGGGACACAGCAAGAGCTGAGATGAAAACCCAAGCGCGCCAGCATCAGTATAAATTGGCTTTCAGCTCGCGCTGGAGCGCTTGGGGAGGTTTAGGCACCAAATTAATCCACACATATGCTTAACGACTGCACCCACCGGAGAACGGGGTCTGCTCTGCACCGGAGAGCTACAGGAAGGCTCTGCCAGAGGCAGCCCGGCTGCCAAGCAGGATCAGTAATGAGCAGAAGAAACTTGTCAGAAGATTAGAAGGGACATCTCAAGCATGAGAAAGTAGTGAAAGGACTGGGGGGCTAGATCTGAACAAATCCCTGTTTCCCCTAGAGGAAAAAAACTCCATCTCTTCTCCTTTTTTTCTGCCTTTTCTTGCTTTTGGCAGGGGAAAAATAAATCCTCCAGCTGTTTATTTCCTGGCAATAAAAGGGGTGTGAGAAGCAGTGGGGTGTGCATCCAGGCTGCCTGAACCCATTTGAACCAACTGAACAATATCACTTGGCTTTGCTGACCTTTCTGAACTAAAATTAGCCGGTCTCCAATTTAGAGTATTCAGCCCTGAGAGATTCTCACTGAAAGGGTGGGTTTGGGGGGGAGAAGAGCTTGTGGCGATTCCAAGAACAGCTGAATTATCTCTTGATTAAATTGTTTCCAGTGAATCATTCATTGAGTGGAAGTTCCAAAATCAGAGTTTAGTGAGGAAACCTGTGCCAACTAATCCAGGAGAGGAGCTGGCTAGTCCAGCCAGGAAAGTGTAACTCGGGCTTTGCTCCCAACTACAAGGCTGGAGGTCCCTGGGTGAAGGTGATTTTTTTCCCTCACCCAGTGGGATTTAGGCAACGAAAGAGAGGAAGGAGGATCAAGACGACGTGTTTTGATGTTCCTGCTGTTTGGGACAGGGGCCACGCAGTGTTCACGGTAACAGCAAGGGACGATTTGGGTGGAAGGATGCTTTTTAGGGGAACTGATTTCCAATTAGGTTTTGTAGCTCAAATGAACTTACCCAGCCAAGGGGGATGGATGCCCCTTCCCCTCCTGTCAGAGGAGGGGGCTTGTTTGTCCCCCTCAGCCTCCTCTGCCCAGCCCACCCATGAGGGCTGTGCTGGGGTTCGGCTCCCCGTGTCCCCCACTCATGTTCCGCACATCCGTACCTTTGGGAGCCGGTACTTTTCTCGGAAGTGGGACCTGACCGTGGCTCTCTCTGCCTTGCGCTGGGCAAACTGGGCATCTCTCTCCATCCTGCAAACCACACAGGGCAGTTACTGACAGCCAGTGCCCCCAAATCTGGAGTGTGAGCATCTCCATCCCACCCCACAACCCAGGCATCCCTGTCTCCTCAGCACAGTCCTGGTTCCCCACAATTTCCACCCTCCTGGCACAACCTGGAGGGAGAAAACAATCCTGTCTCCCTGGGAAGGAAGCGGATTAAGGGATTAGGTGTTCATTAAACTCCCTCATGGCTCTGCCACCCTCTGTCTCCTCTCAGACCTCCCATGCACGGGTTGTGAGGCTGCAGAGGGAGCATCTTGCCTCTCACTGGGACCCCGCGTGTCCAGCTTGCCCCAGTGCCCGGTGCCGGTTGCACTCACTTCTCCTCCACCAGCTGCCGCTGATATTCCTCGTACTCCTCCCGGGTCATGCCTTGCGCCTCGGCTGGAGACTTCTCCCCCTCGCTCTTCTCCTCACCACCAAGGCCACCAGTCAGGTTCTTCAGCTGCCCCCCTACCATGCTCTTCACCATGAACGCCATGGTCACGATCCCGGGGAGTCGGGAAGTTCAGGTGCCGGAGGAGAATAGGTGCTGGGGAGCCGGGGTGTGGAGTTACGGCAGAGCTAGGATGTTGGGAGAACTGAGGTTAATGGTGAGATGGGGATCCTGGGGTACCGAGGAGCAGGGAAGGAGGGATGCTGAGGTGAGGAGAACCTGAGGAGCAGGGCTAAGAGTGAGCCGGGGTGCCGGGGAGCCGAGATGCTCAGGTGCTGGGGGTAGGGAGTTACTGGGAAGCCGAGGTGCTGTGGTTGTGAGCTCCCAGAGGACTGGATTATTGAGGAGCTGGAATCAGAGAAGCTGAGTTCCCGGGGGCTGGGACGCTGTGGAGGTGAGTTCCCAGGACGCCTGAATACGGAGTTCCCGGAGAGCCAGGATGCTGTGGAAGTGAGTTCCCCTAGTGCTGGAGCATTGTGTTCCCAGGGCGCTGGGATGCTGTGCAGGTGAGCTCCGGGGGTGCAGGAATATCGAGTTCCCGGGCAGCCGGGATGCTGTGGAGATGACTTCGCGGGGTGCTGGAATACCGAGTTCCAGGGAATCCGGGATGCTGTGGAGGTGAGCTCCCGAGGCGCTGGGTTACCGAGTTCCCGGGATGCCGTGGAGGGAAAGGTCCCGGGGTGCCGGAGCCGCGAGTTCTGGAGGAGCCGGGGCGCTGCGGAGCCGAGTTCCCGGGGGGCTCAGCGGGGTCGCGCCGCCCCGGTGCCCATGGCGGGGCCGAGCGGAGCCGAGCGGAGCGGCGGGAGCTTCAGCACCGGGGCGCGGACAGCTCCGAGGCGCGCGCCGCGGCGGAGGCCACGCCCCCTCCCACCATGGCCACGCCCACTCACCCCCGACCACGCCCCCGGGTCCTATCGGCCCCCGCCCCCCCGGCCCCCTCCCACCACCCCGTCCCCAGCGCCCCCCAGGGCCCAACATCTCCCCCCCACAAACCCCCCGCCACCACTTGGTCTCCATCGTCCTGAACCACCTCCCACAGCCTGATCCACATCGCCCCTTGCCATCTCCCACTGCCTGGTCCCCACCGCCCCCCATCGCTCTCCATAACCCCCGCCGCTTCCCACAGCTTGGTCTCCGTTGCCGCCACCACCTCCCGTCACCTCTCATAGCTTGGTCCCCATCACCACCACTCCCAGGTCCCCATCACTCCTTTCCATCTCCCACCCCCAGGTCCCCATCACTCCTTTCCATCTCCCACCAACAGGTCCCTATCTCCCCTTTCCATCTCCCACCCCCAGGTCCCCATCACTCCTTTCCATCTCCCACCAACAGGTCCCTATCGCCCCTTTCCATCTCCCACCCCCAGGTCCCTATCGCCCCTTTCCATCTCCCACCCCCAGGTCTCCATCACTCCTTTCCATCTCCCACCCCGAGGTCCCCATCACCCCTTTCCATCTCCCACCCCCAGGTCCCTATCGCCCCTTTCCATCTCCCACCAACAGGTCCCTATCGCCTCTTTCCATCTCCCACTCCCAGGTCTCCATCACTCCTTTCCATCTCCCACCCCGAGGTCCCCATCGCCCCTTTCCATCTCCCACCCCCAGGTCCCTATCGCCCCTTTCCATCTCCTACCCCCAGGTCCCTATCGCCCCTTTCCATCTCCCACCAACAGGTCCTGTCCCCCCAGGGAAACGTCACTACTGGTGCTGGTGCCTCAGGGCTGGAAGAAGCCAGGAGCCCTGCGTGACTCTCCCGGACACCGTGCCCTTGTCTCTTGTCCGTGAGCAGCCAGCGATGGTGCCTGGCTGCTTTCAACTCAAGGAAACAGACCTTTTCCCACTCTATTCCCCATCCGCTGAGTCCTACTAGAGGAAAAGCTGGGACAGAGCCCTGTGTCACAGCCATCTGTACTGTACACGAGTCACAACTGTTGTTTGCTCTTAAATCTAAAGGCTGCCGGGACCAAAAGCTTGTTCCTCTCTTTCCTAGTGCTGTCAATGATATTAATTAATTCTAATAAACGCTGCTATAGGTCCCCCCAAGCGCTGTGTCACTGGTGGACTGGAGCTGGCCCAGGGACCCATACATTCACCTAAACCAGGAGGCTGAGGACAGAGCAGGCATTGATTTATGTTGTGTAATTCCCTCAGCCCATCCTGCCCCCACTCCCATCTCCTTTGGCTGCAGCCATATCGGGAGCCTTGGGGAGGGAGCAATTAACGGCATCAGAAACGCACCTCCCTTCCAGATGGCCAGCCTGGCTTTAACATCCATTTCTCCCTTTCTTCTTCTCCGTTCATGAAAAAAATGAGCACAGATCCAAACCCCAATCCCGGCTTGCAGGAAATCATTTCATTTCCGAAATTTAAAGACAATCTCCACAGATTAAAATGATGGAACAGCTGTGAAATGATAAAGTGAAAGAGGGAGGGGGAATCAGCCCAACTTCTCCCTTCCCTTCTTTCCCAAGGTAGCACCAGGAAAAAAAAATTGTCTTAAAAGGAAACTAAAAAGTAAAATCATATATTTTTCTTGGAGAATCATCCAGTCAGGCAGTGACGGCTGCTGTTACGGAGCTGAGCCCACTTTTGGAAGTGAGAAAGAGCATTTGTCCCAGCGAAGGCTCGATGGGGCTACAGCTAAATCCCAGCAGAGCAGAGCCCCCTGAATGCTGACAGTGACCCCCCCAGCATCATCCGAGAGTGGGAGCTGCCTTTACACCCAGCCACAAGGCAGCGAGAAAGCCACCTGAGGCTCTGCTGGCACAACTCCAGCGTCACCTCCAGCATCTCCCCACCACTCAGACGCCCCTGTGGCTGCTGCTCAGCCTGAGTCAGCACTGAGCTGGTTGCTCATGAGTCCTACCAACTGTTTGAAGTGACGATCTGAAGACCTTCTAAGCAGTTTCCCATGGACAGCCCATGGAAAATGAATTTTAGCGCAGAATGAGCTTTCCCAGCCTGCTCAGAAAGAGGCTGAGAGCCCCAGGCACTCTGCAGACCTCCCATTGCCAACAATGTGTTCAAGTTCTGGCTGTCAGTCAGAGAAGGGCTGGATGAAAAGAGGGGCAGAGAGGAGGAAAAGCATCCCTGCTTGTGTCCCAGGGCCGCTTTGCCCTTGGATGCCAGGCAGGTTCAATCCTTGGGCTGGTTCAGAGCAGGCTTTTGATGTGGCTGGTCCTAGGAGCTTTGCTCAGTCCGGATTTCTATCCAAATATTCACTAACAGCAAGAGACTTGAAGTCAGGACCGATTTTCTCCAGCTGGATTAGATGGGTCAGCTAACACATAGCCTCCCTGTCTGAGGAACTATGAGAAAACAGCTCTTGATGAGCAGAAATGCTCAGTCAAGGCAGCTAGGTGGAAATTAGCACGCGAGCACCGGCTGGGACTGAGTCACCCGTGGCAGGGATGTTCACTCTCCAGGAGGTGGATGTGCCCCACAGAGAGGGACCATGAGGTTTATCTTTTGCAGTTAGGGAACAGGTTTATGGGGATGGAGCAAAAGGTGAGGGAAAGGGCTTCCAGCAAGGTCTCCCGGCTGCTGGAGGCTCTCCTGCCCCTTTGACCGTTGTCCTGTTTGGAGGTAGAAAGGAGGGGACAATCAGAGGGAGCTGGGGATGGAGCACATGGCGATGCCTCAAGGTGGTTGATTTCCTATTCGCTTCTTTTTGGGCAGCCGAACTGTTCCTTATCCCCAAAATATATTCAAGTAAGAATGACTCATCCTTCCTCCCAGGACTCTAACCTGTAATGAGATGTAAATCCTTGCATGACCTATTATATTAGCTTATGCTATATCACACATCTCCGTGGATTAGACAAGAGGGAGATGAAAAGTCCCTTCAGCTGCAGCCTCAGACAAGCTTGTGGAAGTTAAGAGGATCCCCTCGCAGTATTGACACCTGATTTGAATAGGAGGCAAGCAATTCCATTCCCTTTGCCACGATGAGAGGGATCATTTCAGCTCCTCTTTCCAGATAATGGGAAAACCAATTCCAAAGGCACACCTGGA
The DNA here is from genome assembly GCA_033459285.1 of Clamator glandarius. Classification (NCBI taxonomy): domain Eukaryota; kingdom Metazoa; phylum Chordata; class Aves; order Cuculiformes; family Cuculidae; genus Clamator; species Clamator glandarius. The sequence goes on along the minus strand of JAUNZM010000115.1, from coordinate 614,705 downwards.
AGATCTCTTCTCCACCAGGGTTTCACAGGATGCTCCAGAAATCTCTGAAGGGGGCCAGAAATGATTGCCTGGTGCTTGGAGCGATCCCGTAGATTGAACAGGGGAGGGGAAGGTCTGTGACCTTGCAGTGTAAGGGCAACGAAGCCATTGAAGGGCAGCAACCTGATCCCTGTCAGCCTGAAATCCAGGGAACGCAAAGTTTTAAGCCTTTGAAGACCCTGAGTAGGTGAGTCAATCCTGGAAAGACGAGCGTGTGTGTGCTGGAGCCGCGACAGGGGAGGAAATGAGAAGGCGTTTCTAAATAAAGCAGGCAGCCTCTCTGCTGGGAGAAGTCACGCTTGCACATGGTGGTTGATTGTCACTTCTTGTGATGGGGACAGGCACTGAAACACAGGGACCTCCCCATGCAGCCCTGACGCTGGGTGCACAGCAACAGAGTCACCTCTGCTCTTCCCACCCGCAGATGGTGATGCTCCAATGGGATGGGGACAGGGATACCCGGCCAGCCAGGGTTGCCACCTGCTCCAGGCATGGGGATGAGGCACAGTGACATTCATCCAGTGCTGGTGGCATCAGAAACAGAGCCATTACCCAAGCATCCCCTCACAAAGAGCTGTAAGGTGCCCCTTGCCTTGGGCACCATGGGGAATATCTGCCTGCTTTCTTCGAGGTCTCCACCAGCAAAAAAGCAATAGAGCAGCCACTGATTTAACCTCACTGCTAATTAATCTCTGCTGAAACTTTTTTCCACCCACAGAACAGAGGATGAAATTATGTTGTGTATCCTCACCGGTGCACTCAGCTTCCCTGTGTGAACTACTTGGCTGTAAGAAGGTAAAGATTACTCAGAGACAGCTATTAAGAAGTTATTAAGAAAATGCTGAGGATCTAGAGGAGAAGTGCAGAGGGAACTTGGTGCGAACGGCCTGACTGGAGCATCCTAGCACTCTTATGGACCACAGCAAGCTTCAGCTGCTACATCAAAGCACAATATCCCAAGGTTTTGAGCATTCCATCCTTTCGAAGGGCTGCTGGGGTTGTTTAGCCTGGACAAGAGGAGGCTGAGGGGAGACCTCATTGCTCTCTCCAACTACCTGAAAGGAGGTTGTGGAGAGGAGGGAGATGGGCTCTTCTCCCAAGTGACAGGGGACAGGACAAGAGGGAATGGCCTCAAGCTCTGCCAGGGGAGGTTTGGGCTGGACATTAGGAAAAAAAATTTTACCAGAAGGGTCATTGGGCACTAGCAGAGGCTGCTGAGGGAGGGGGTTGATTCACCTTCCCTGGAGGTGTTTAAGGGGTGGGTGGACGAGTTTGATAGGAATGGTTGGACTCAATGATCCAGTGAGTCTCTTCCAACCTGGTGATTCTATGATTCTACGATTCCTCTGCCCAAAAGGACCACCACAGCATTAACATAGGAAATAAAGTTTAGGGTAAAGCTGTTGGAAATTATCAAATAAAATTACTTCATTTTACGTTACTTGAGTGTAATTAAAAACAGCTAAAAGCATCTGGAGTTTGTCGTGGTCAAGGAAGGTGAAACACAATGAAGGGTTCAGCTTTGGGTGGCAATGGAATCAAAGCTGCCTTTTGGTGATCCAGGGAGGCCATTTCAATGTAAAATCTTCTGCCAAGTCTTTATTTTCCGAAAGCACCTCCAGTATGAGGACAGGCTGAGAGAGCTGGGGTTGTTAAGCCTAGACAAGAAAAGTCTCTGGGGAGACCTTAGAGCAGCTTCCAGTACTAAAAGAGGCTCCAGGAAAGCTGGGAAAGGGCTCTTGGCCAAGGAGTGCAGGGATAGGACAAGGGAGAATGGCTTTCAGCTGAAAGAGGGGAAATTGAGATGAGATCTTAGGATGAAATGTTTTCCTGTGAGGGTGGGGAGGTCTTGGCCCAGGTTGAACAGGAAAGTGGTGGCTGCCCCATCCCTGGAGGGGTTCAAGGCCAGGCTGGATGGGGCTTGGAGCAACCTGATCCAGTGGGAGGTGTCTCTGCCCATGGCAGGTGTTGGAACTGGATGGGCTTTGAGGTCCCTTTCAACCCAAACCATTCCATGATACTATGAAAATCTATTGTCATCGCCTAAGGATGAAGAAATCCCAAAGCAGGGTTTATTACTGTTCTTGTTTGATAGGAAGCCTCAATTACTCTCAGGGAGAGATGGATGTCATGCAGCCTCTGTGTCATGGGTTGCATCACGTAATGAATCCCTGTGTTTTTAAAAACCCTTGTGTTTAGTTGCATCCCGAGCTTGCACACATCTGTGTGCCTGCAGAGCGTCCCTCCTTGGGGATGTCACTGCCTGCACTTATGACAGCTCAGGCTGAGCCTGAGAGGGGCACGAAGAAAGGACCTGCAGGGTCCTTTACTGGGTAATGCCTGTCTCTTCTTTTTTCCCAGTGTATAACAACTAAATAGCTTTATAGTGCTGATATGGCTTTGATGATGCTCTGTGATGTGTACACACACATGCACGTGCACTAGAAATGACTTTGTCCAGATCTCCACAAGCTGGAGGCCATCTGAGCCCACGCTGCTCAGGGAGGTTTAATGCCTCCCCATGGAAAGGAACAGGTCCTCACCATTTATTTCTAGGCAGTTTATTTCTCCCTGACAAACCTTCGTCTTGCCGTCCCCCTCCCTCACCTTGGGGTGTCTTGATAGAACATCTCCCAGAAGAACCCGGATGGTGCTTGGGAAGGGAAGCGGGGAGCAGAGATGCTGCTTGGCTGGCTCCCCGCTTTCCTCTGAACCCCTTCATCCCATCACAGGGTCTGGCTGAGCGCCGCACTACGCGGAACGAGGGGTTTGAGGGCTTTGAGATGCACGGGATGGAGATGCTCCAGCCTAAACTGTGTAGAGGGGGGTGGACAGCCTTTGCCCCAGGGGGTGGTGGGGTTTGGGGGGTGCGTTTTCCAAAGAGGAGAGCAACCAGGCAGGGGGGCAGGTCTCACGGAGCAGGGCTGGTTATACACGTGCAGGGAGGAGAGGGGGGTGAGGAGGATGAGGGAGGTGATTGGGGTGGGGGGAGGCTCCCACGGCGGAGTCTGCACCCAAGCAGTGACACAAATACGCACGGACAGACACACAGAGCATGTAAACAGGCACATGGGGGGACCATGTGCTGCTTCACTGCCGGTGATGGAGAGCAAGCCCCGAGCAAAGGCACACGCCAGCCGAAACACACACACGGCCGCACACACAGAGACAGTTTTCCCACAGGGCATCTTTCCAGCCTTGCCTTCATTTCCTGGAGTGCTCAGAAGGAAAAGACACAGAGAGAGGAGCTGGAGAGGTGAACGACACCAAACGGTGACGGGAATGGCTTTGTACATCACGCTAAAAATAGTCCTCGTGATAAAGTCAGTCGTGGAGGGGGAGGAGGTGCAGGCAGCGCACAGATGCTGGCAAGGTCTGCCAGGGGTTCAGGAGCCCGCATGTCAAGGATGGAGCAGAAGGAGCCTCGTCAGGCCATAATTAGCGCTCGTAATTTTCTCCAAGGAGCCCTGAGGGACTTAAGAAGTGGGCAGCTTGGGAGGGGACCTGCCTGGGCCCATTGCACCCCCTCCCCTTGGGATGGATGGTTTGCAACCCTGGGAAATGGGAGCAATGGTTGCAGCTGGAATTGCACTGGGAACAGATGGGAGCTCTGGTTTCCTTTGAAGTGAGTCTTGGTTTTTATTTGTTTAGAAGAGGAAGGCTCTCTGCACCTCTGGATGCTCCCAAGAGGGAGCCAGAGCTGGTGCTGGAAGAGACGTGCTGGCCAGGGTGACCCCAGTGAGTCCATACAGGGGCGAGGTGGAGGAGCTGGGAAGGAAAAGAGAAGTATGTGTGACCTAGGAGATCATCCTTTCATCTCCTGGAGCTTCTGCATGTCAAGTCATAGAATCATAGAATAACTAGGTTGGAAGTGACCCACCGGATCATTGAGTCCAACCATTCCTATCAAACACTAAACCATGTCCCTCAGCACCTCATCCACTCATCCCTTAAACACCTCCAGGGAAGGTGAATCAACCACCTCCCTGGGCAGCCTCTGCCAGTGCCCAATGACCCTTTCCGTGAAAATTTTTTCCCTAATGTCAGTGCCAGTCCTGGGCATTCCCAGCATTCTGGGGATGCTGAGCTCTGGTCCAAGCCGGGATCCTGAGCAGCGGTGCAGAGAGGCACAAGGGTTGCCAGAACTGTGGGGGTGATTCTTCAGGAGATTTTTTTAAACCCAGTGTCCCCATCCTCCTTGGAGGCTCCGTGGCAAAGTCGTAGGGAGAGGCAAGGTCCATTTGTGCCACGGCCTGGGCAGCGCTGCCCTCGCAGGCAGCAGAAATAACTCGCTGCTGCTGCTGGTCATGATGATGATGATGATGATGAGTCACAATGTAGACTTGAGGTAGGATGGAGCTGACACAACTGGGCTAACAGGAGGAGGAGGAGGATGAGGAATACATGCTGCGAGCCAGCACCAGAGAGCCACAGTAGCCCCTGGGCATCCCGTCTTCCCAAGGGAGGTGCCGAGGGGTCCAAACAGCCCCCAAATCCCTGGGGAGGTATTAGCCAGTGGGATACAGACTGTCCTTGGCTGGGCAGGAGTCCAAAGTGGAGCAGGGGGTACCCAGAAGCAGGAGTAAACAGCCCTGCGTGTGGGAAACTGAGGCACGGACACTGGCGGAAGGAAGGGCTTGGCAGGGTTCAGTTCACCATTTCACAGCGAGGAAGGGGTAGAGCCGCTTGCACGGGGCACAAGGAGGTGTTCCTGAACGATTTCTTACAGCTGTTCTCTCCTGGCACCCTCCAAACACAGTCCTGGAGGATGCTGAGGATGCTGGTCGAGCACCAAGCACCCCAAAGGTCCCAGGGAGAGGCAGTACGGTGCCATTTAGAGGGAAACCAAAGCTCTGAGTGAATTTTGGGTAGGTTTTACTCCCTTTTTCCAATGGCTGGTGGGGTCTGCTGGCAGCAGGAGCCCTAGGCAAGGGGAGCAGAGGAGATGTGACAGGGGGACTGGACCAAACCTCCTCCCTGCTCACCGCCTGCCACCAAATGAAGGTGCTGGGCATTTCTCCCCATTTGAAAAGCCAGGTTTCTTGCAGGCTTTGCCTGTAAATGACTTTAATCTTCCTAAGCCCCAAAGGAAAGCTGCTTATAAGGCTGGGCCTGGAGCAGCAGGAGGAATGGAGATTGGGGGATGTGGACAGGAGGATGGGGGGAAGGCAGTGTTCATCCAGGGAAATGAAACCATAAAGCGCATCAAGCCTCAGCGCATCCCTGTCCTGTCACCTCTGGACATTTGGACACCCTGAGGTCACCTGGGAAGGGGGTGAGGAGCACCCAACTTCTGAGCTGCTGCCTCCCTTCTGTACCTAAGGCTGTGTGGCTCCATCCCACCCATCCCTCAGCTGTTCCCACCATCTCAGCGCTCCCTAGTTTTCCCTTTCCAAGAGAAGGCACAGTCCCAATCATGGTCCAAACCAGACCGAGAGCTCTCGGCTGCGGCTTGTGAAGCAGCAGCCGGTAAAGCTGGTGCCCTGCGCATCATTTAACGCTGAATAATTCTGCCTAGGATGAAGGGAACTATTTTAAACCTGCCAGACACCACCTCCACCCAGCACCCTTCAGGAGAGCAGGGACCTTGGAGAGACACCTCCATTGCAGCTCTGGGACACTGGGGTCTCCTCTTTAACTTCCTGGATGAGTTAAGCAGGGCAGGGAACAAGGTTCCCAAGGTGCAGGAATCAGCCCCAAAATGCATCCCTAGATCTTCTTAGGTCAAGCAGCTCCAAGGGTGGAAGATAAAGCTTGGCTTTAAGGGAAGGGGGGTGTTGCCACCACTTGGCAGCTTCATCACTGTCACAATCTCACCAGTTTTCATCACCAAGTGATGCCCAGGCTGCTCATCCCAGTGACGTGGGGACCCTGGGCGGGAACAAACAGCCCTGGATGGGGGAAACAGAGCCACGGACGCTGGTGGCAGGAGGGGTTTGACATGGTTCAGTTCACCTCTTTGCAGCTGTCCTCTCCTGGCATCCTCCAAACCCATCCGGAAGGATGCTGGTAGGCACCAAGCATCCCAAATCCCCCCTCCTGCCAGTAGGACTGGGACACCGAAGGCACTGACCCCACCTTGGACCCTGCCAGGGGACACCAGGGCGCTGCGTCCTCCCCTCTAGGGCTGCATCCCATGGGAGCAGAGCCGGAGACAGAGGGGCGGTGAGGCGGGATACGCCACATCCGTAGGGAATGGGTTTCTTTTAATTACAGTTTGAATCTCACAGTTGGTAGCATTACATGAGAATAAAGCACTGGACAGAACTGGAAAAAAAGGCCTCTGGAGACAGCATGCAAACATTGCAATGAGTTTAAAGCAAAACAACCCAAAAAAAAGCATCTCGCGGGGACGCAGCTGCACTCTCCCGACTGGGCAGCGAGTCCAGCGTCTTCCCTTTAACCATCACTTCTGTCGCTGGGGTTTCCTTTTTTGTGTGTCCATTTCATTGGTTTCTTTGTTTTATTATTATTTTCCTTTTATTAACCTTCTTCTCTCTTTTTTCTTTTTTTTTTCTTCTTTTAATTACATTAAAAAATAAGATTCGTACTTTAGTAAAACACCCGGCACTCAGCTGGGTCCTGCTTGAAATAATAAAAAACAACAAAAAAAAAAACAACAACCCCCCCAAAATGAGAAAACAAACAATAAACCACCCCAAAAATTAAAAAAAAAAACCCGAGCCTGGGAAACAAAAAAAAAAAAATACCCCAAAACCTGGGAAAAAAAAAACAAGACTGATTTGGAAGTTTGGAAGTGACCAGGAGACTTGGAATGGGGGGAACGACTCCCCCAGGGTTCCCTCCCGGCTGCTCCTGGGGCTGGGCAAGGGGGGGCCGTGTCCACCCTGGTCCTCCCGCCCCAGCGCGGGGGCCCCTGCGGCTGCCAGGGTGCTGAGCCCCACTCTCACAGGTAGAGCTCCTTCTCTTTGATATGCACTAGCTGTTCACGGAGCTGGTGGAAGGACGGCCGGTGGCCGGGGTCCAGGGTCCAGCACTTCTTCATCACCTCGTAGACGACGGCGGGACAACCGTCGGGAGCATCCATCTTATAGCCCTTCTCCACACGGGGTACCACGTCCTTCAGGGGCTGCGACGGGGTTCAGGAGGAGGGAGGGGGTCAGTTCTCCCCCAAAACAAGGGTTTAATCCCCCCACAAAAACCCAGCGTAACAGGGTCGGGATGGTCCTCACTTACGATTCTCGGATAAGGCACTCGCCCGAAGGAGTAGATTTCCCAGAGGAGGATCCCAAAGCTCCACACGTCTGACTTGGTGGAGAATTTCTAGAGAGGGAGGAGAGAAGACCCATGAGTGGGCTCAGGCAGCAATAAGGCAGCAGATCATCTCCACTCTCAGGTTTTTGGGGTTGGACAGCAGGAATTTGCGATTCATCTCTGAGCGGGCAACTCGTGACGTGCCCAAACTTGGACTGTGTCCCACAACTCCCCCTCCGCTCACCCACCTTTTCTCTAAGTGCTTCTGGTGCCGTCCACTTCACTGGCAGCTTCCCCGTGTCCTGCGTGGAGGAGGCTTCCTTGGTCAGCCCAAAATCGCTGACCTTTGCAATGTTGTCCTCCGAGACCAAGACGTTCCTCGCCGCCAAGTCCCGATGGACAAAATTGTTGGCTTCCAGGTACTCCATGGCTTCACAGACATCTCTGGTTGGGACGGGAGGGAGAAGGGGGTTAGCGAGGTGGCTCCAAAACACCACTGGGAGCAGGTCAGGGTGGGAGGCACGGCCAACTCTTGGTGTCTCGTGGCCATACTTACAAGGAAAACTTCAGCAAGCAGTCTGCACCGAGGACTGACCGCCCACGCGACCGCAGGTAATCTACTAGGCTGCCCTGCAGGGATGGAGAGAGATGGTGCCACCAGGGTCAGCATCCCACCCACTGCCCCCTCCTGCATGGGGCAGGACCTGGGGATGATGATGGCGCAGGACCCGAGGATGATGTTCCTCCCTTGGAGCCAGCGATGGGGCACGGGACAGTCTCGCCACCCCTAAACACCACGGTGGCCCCAGAAGGACGTCATCCAAGCTGGGATGACCCAGTTGGGTGAAGCCCTGGGACCCTGTGAGGGGTATAGAGGGGCAGAGCAGGAGGGGTGAGGGGTCTCACCTTGGCCATGTACTCAGTGACGATGTAAAGGCCACTCTTCTCCTCCACGATCACTCCCAGAAGCTGCACCAGGTTGCTGTGTCGGAGCTGCCTGTGCGGTGCAGGAGGGCTCAGGGTCGGGTTTTGGGGAAAAGGGGGAGCTCTCACGGTCCCCGCAGGGCATCAGGGACCACCCACCTCCACTCATACCAGCTACCCCCTGGCTTGCTTTGCCCCCCCTCCCCATACCACTCACGTCATCACGGACGCCTCCGCGAGAAAGGCTTGCGCTGTGGCGTCATTTTTAATGCACTTCACGGCGACTTTGTTCCCCCGGTAATCCCCAAGCATCACGTCTGCGGGCAGAGAGAGACGGGCACGGGATGCACTGGGGAGCATCCCAGCCTCCTAGGGTCCCCACCATCACCCTGGGTGGCTGCAGAGGAGCCCCCCATCACCCCAAGAGCCACTGCAGTGATGGGGACACAGTCTCACCTCCAAATTCGCCTTTGCCGATGATCTGCAGCAGCTTGAGGTCCTTCATGTTGAGGGCCCAACCGCCTGTGGGAGAGGGGAAAGGGAGAGGCACAACAACCTTGGGCAGCTACAGACTAGGAGAAGTCTGTCTAGAAAGCTGCCTGGAGGAGAAGGACCTGGGGGTGTTGGTTGACAGCGACTGAACATGAGCCAGCAGTGGCCCAGGTGGCCAAGAAGGCCAATGGCATCTTGGCTTGAATTAGAAACAGTGTGGCCAGAAGGTCCAGGGAGGTTATTCTCCCTCTGTACTCGGCACTGGTGAGACCGCACCTCGAATCCTGTGTTCAGTTCTGGGCCCCTCACCACACGAAGGATGTTGAGGCTCTGGAGCGAGTCCAGAGAAGAGCAACGAAGCTGGTGAAGGGGCTGGAGAACAGGCCTGATGAGGAGCGGCTGAGAGAGCTGGGGGTGTTTAGCCTGGAGAAGAGGAGGCTGAGGGGAGACCTCATTGCTCTCTCCAACTACCTGAAAGGAGGTTGTGGAGAGGAGGGAGCTGGGCTCTTCTCCCAAGTGACAGGGGACAGGACGAGAGGGAATGGCCTCAAGCTCCGCCAGGGGTGGTTTAGGCTGAACATTAGGAAAAATTTTTTTCACAGAAAGGGTCATTGGGGACTGGCAGAGGCTGCTGAGGGAGGGGGTTGAGTCACCTTCCCTGGAGGGGTTTAAGGGACGGGTGGATGAGGTACTGAGGGACGTGGTTTAGTGATTGATGGGAATGGATGGATTCGATGATCCAGTAGGTCTTTTCCAACCTGGTGATTCTATGATTCAATGAGAGTGAGGAGGTGCTGGTGGGTCCCCAGGAGCCGGGGAAGGGCTAGGATCACTCACTGCGGGAGAACTCGTCCTGCGCCGCCACTGTCCCTTCCATCACCTTGGGTTTGATGAGGCGGGTGCAGAGCCCATCGGCGTCCGTGGTGTAATGCTGGGTAGAGGCAGGTGAGAGGCAGCCACCAGGAACAGGTGGTGGCACACTGGGGTGGGGGGTCCCCACCAAGACAATGCCAGGCTCTGGGATCCCACCAGGTGGCAGCACCAGGCCACGGATGGGACCAGGGGGCTGGAAGGGTCCCTGTCCCTCCTCCCGGACCCTCTGTCCCTTGCACATCCAACCATCCCCTCCATCCTACCTCTGTCCTCCCCTTACCCCAAGGGTCTGTCCCCAGCAGCCTCAACTCATGGGGTTAGCAGAGAAGGTCCCACCATCTCCCAGGCTCCAGACCTTCACCACATGAGCTGTGACCCCTAATGTCCTCCCCTCAGCTTCACACCTAAGGTCCCTGGGCTGGGGACAGAAGAGGTGGCAGCTCTCGTTAGCAGGCAAGATCTCACCTCCACCAGCTGCATGAGGTTTTCAAAGTAGACCTCCTCGTCGATGCTCAGCTTGCTGGAGGAGTAGATGATGCGGTAGTGCTCCACCTTCCCCTCGCAGCTGACGCACAGGGTGTAGTCCCCGGGGTAGTTGGTGCTCTCCCGCACCAAGAAAAGCCCCGTCTCGGGGGGGTACAGCAGCCGTTCTGCCTGCTCCCGTGTGATCTTTCCGTGAAACCACCTGCAATGGGACACGTAGATCAGGTCAAGGAACGTGCTGGCTGGAGCTGTGTGGGGTTGTGGTTAGGGGCCACGGGGCAGCCTGCATCCATCCTAGGACACAGCTCCTTTCACAGCATCCTGATCCCCTCCTCCTGGTCCTCAAGCCGGGACTCAGCCCCAGCTCCTCCAGACTGGGGGTCACCAGTGGCTCTGGCATGCGGAAGGGACACCAAAATGATCCATCCACGCGCATCTGTGGATACTCACGGCATCAGGCTGAGCTTGATCCCAGCTTTCACTCCTTCCCGCTTCTGCACGTAGTTAGCGGGAATGATGCCCTCCCGGCCCACCTTGTTCTTTGCCTTGTACCAGTTGGGATCCTGTGGGGACAGCAGAGATGGCATAATGAGCCCATGGCTCCTGGAGATGGCAGCATCCCACCTCAGGGGCCCTCGGGAGGGTCAGTGCTGCCCCAGGGCTCAGCTGCAAAGGTCAGGGACCAGCAAACCCCAATGCTGGTGGCCAAAAGGTGCTGAGCCCTCATGGTCACTGCGACCTTGGAGACATCTTGAAGCCTCGGAACCCACGACCTCTCCATTCTCCTCCCCAGGTGCTGTGCACAGCATCACTCCCCAGTCATGAGCCCTTCCCCTCCCTTCTCCACCTCCCGAGAAGTCTGCAAGAGGCTTCCATCTCAGAGAAACCTTAACTAACGAGGCCATGGATTAATTAACCAAACACCTGGCCTGATTCCTGCCCTGCCAGCTCTGTGGGACTTCCAGTGGGACAAGGGAATCCCACAGCAGAGCAAACGCCGTGTCCTCAGATGCATCCCATGAAAATTCCGGGCCGGGGGAGTGTCTGTGGGGAGGCATTGGCCTTACCTTGGTGACGGAGACAATGGTGAGGACATCTCCTTTGCTGAAGGGCAGGTCCTGCTCGGCGGTACCATGGAAGTTGTACTTGGCGATACATTCTGTACCAGATGGCCAAACGGCCTGGCCAGGGAGAGGGACGGCGTGAGAGCCTGGCTGGGCACATCTCCCACCCCTCATCCTCCCTGACCCACAGGGACCCCCCACCATGGGCACATGGGGCTCCTCTTCCTCTGATGCAAACCCAAATGGGACCCATTTAGAGCAGGAGCAATTTGGGGGATTTGGGGCAGCCCCGGGAGCTCAGACAATGTTTATCAGCTGCAATGAGGCCAGGGAGAAGGGAGCAGATGCAAAAAACTGCAGGTTCTCATGTTGCTGGGCTTCTGCAGCAGCACGAGGGGACAGGGACCAAGCATCCCCATGTCCCTCCTCAGCCCTGGGCCACCTCTGAAGCTGATGGAAAGGCTGAAGAGCTGGTTCCATCCCTGCCCCTCCTCTCTGCCCAGTGCTTACCTGCATCCCTGACATCTTCTCCGGAGTCTGAGGGGCACGAATCTCACAGTGGGGACACCTCACTTGGTACCATGAGACCTGGGGAGGGAAAGGACCACAGAGAACTGGGCATGGTGGGGATGCAAAGCTCCCTTGCAAAAGATGCTCCCCGAGCCATGCAAATGTTTCTTCTAGCACCAAGAAGGGACCAGATCTCCTCCAAAGTGCTGCTTCCAAATGTCCCCAAACCAATGGGACAATGAGAGCTCTGGATCCCCTCAGCCAGGGACCAGCCCCGCACGGAGCTGCTCACTGGGATTATAAGGTATTTGCATGGATACAGCTTCTTAAGAGCAGAGGTTTTACATGCTGCGTGGCCACTGCAGTATCTGCATCAACAATCCAAGGAAAAATACAGAGGGACGGAGACGGCTGGGGATGGGAGGATCTCCAGGGGCAGCTGATGCCCATTCTGCAGCACAGGGTGGTTCCTGCACCATGGTAGAATCACAGTTATTAATGCTGGAAAAGAGCTCTAAGATCACCCAGTCCAGCCATCAGGCCAACACCACCCTGCCCACTAAACCTTCTCCTGAAGAGTCGCATTTATACAGGTTTTACACCCCTCCAGGGATGGAGACTTCACCGTCGTCCTGGGCAGCCCCTGCCAGGGCTTCACCATTCTTTCAACAAAGAAAGTTTTCCTTATATCCAACCTAAACCTCCCCTGACACAACTTGAGGCCATTTCCTCTCCTCCTATCCCTTATTCCTTGGGAGAAGATCCCAGCATCCACCTCACTCCAATCTCCTTTCTGGGAGCTGCAGAGAGTGACGAGGTCTCTGCTCAGCCCCATCTTCTCCAGCAGAATCAGCTCCACATCCCTCAGCCACTCCCAGAAGACCTGGGCTCCAGCCCCTTTCCCAGCTCCTTTCCCTTCTCTAGACACGCTCCAGCCCCTCAAGATCTTTCTTGCACTGAGGGGCCCAAAACTGAACCCAGGATTCGAGGTGTGGCTGATCTGAGCCAGGGCACTGATGGCCTTCTTGGCAATGAGAAGCTCTGAACCCTTTGCCCAGCGTGTGTACGACTGCTTGTGTCTTGAAAAATCCCCTGAGCCTCATCCTGCCAAGCCTCCTCCTCCCCATCTCTGGTGGTGCCAGCGAGGCAGCCTGTGGTCCCTGCATACCAAGGGGGAAACTGAGGCACAGAGGGGGGCGAGGGGATCTGGCTGGTGGGGTGCAGCTCCCCCGACACCCACCGTGCAGCGCGGTCCCTTCCTCGGGGCTGAGCAGCCAGAGCCCTGCTCTCCCACGATGCCTGGGAGAGAGCTTCCCAGGCCTGAGATCCAAAAGAAACAGAGAATAAATCGATATCCTGCAGGATAAATCCATTTCCTGTAGCATCCATCGGCATTCTGGGACATAGGAGCTTCCGCCGGCTCCTAAATCCCACTGGGATGCGCTAAGTGGGGGTGCTGGGCTCCCCCCGGCACTTCGCTGAGGCCCCAGGCTGGGTTACATCCTGCCCTGGTGCGTGGGAAGGGAACAAACTCGGCTTTATTCTCGCCGCTCCGACCCCCGGGAAGAGATGAAGTCAGCGGCCCCGGCATCAAACCCGCCTTTTCTTGGGCTGAGGCGCTGGGGTCACCCCCGTCCGAGGACACGGGGCACGATGTGTGGGATGCAGGCAGAGCATCCCTGCTCGCGCGCCCTCAAACCACCCCAAAATACAGCAATTAATCCATCATATGGCTCCGGGGCCATCGATGGCTACCACTCCCGGCCCTGCTGTCAGCAGCTCTGAGTATTTTGGGAAGGAGGAACCGAAACGAGGGGCAAGGCTGTCAAGAGACGGGAGGAGGAAGAAGATAAAGGGGTAGAACCACACGGAGGAAGAGAGCGGGTGCAAACATGGCCCTGTTTCCACCACAGTCGTGCCCAGACCCCTCCGGAAAAGGCGTCACGGTGCCACAACCTCCCTCACCTTCCTCCGGAGCAGGGACACGCCATAAGTCCCTTTATTTTTGGCATCAGAGAAGAGCAAGTGAAGCTCAGAGGCTCACCCTACGGACACAGCGTGGGGACCTGATGCTGAATCATAGAATCACCAGGTTGGAAGAGACCCACTGGATCATCGAGTCCAACCATTCCCATCAATCACTAACCCATGTCCCTCAGTGCCTCGTCCACCCATCCCTTAAACCCCTCCAGGGAAGGTGAGACTCAACCCCTTCCCTGGGCAGCCTCTGACAGTGCCCAATGACCCTTTCTGTGAAAACCTTTTTCCTAATGTCCAGCCTAAATCTCCCCTGGCGGAGCTTGAGGCCAATTCCCTCTTGTCCTGTCCCCTGTCACTTGGGAGAAGAGGCCAGCTCCCTTCTCTCCACAACTTCTTTTAGGTAGTTGTAGAGAGCAATGAGGTCTCCTCTCAGCCTCCATCACTGCAGCGCCTGGGCCTCCTGTGTCAGGGTGTTTTTGGGGGCTGTTGATGAAATCAAACCTCTCCAGAAGGCACTCAAACCCGACTTGATGGCACCCGTGAGCCTGAAGACACTGCTATGGAGGTGGCTGGGACACAAGGGAGGGCAGCGCTGGATGATGCTGGATGGGAAAGCACCAGCCAGGAATGCAGTCCCCCACCTGAGATGACCCCAGCTCAAACTCTCTTCATCTTCCAGCTGACTTTTGGTTAAATTCTGAATTTACACCCAGAGTGGAGCAAATATTTCAGCAAAGTGTCCAGACGTGACCAGTCGAAAACACAATCCAAGGAAAATGGGGAATAAACCACTCCCCTCCATTCAAGAGAGATTCACAGAATCCTAGAATGGTTTGAGTTGGAAGGGACCTTAAAGCCCATCCCGTCCCACCCCCCTGCCATGGGCAGGGACACCTCCCACTGCATCAGGTTGCTCCAAGCCCCATCCAACCTGGCCTTGAACACCTCCAGGGATGGGGCACCCACAGCTTCCCTGGGAAACCTGGGCCAGGGCCTCCCCATCCTCACAGGAAAACATTTCTTCCTAGGATCTCATCTCAATCTCCCCTCTTTTAACTGAAAACTATTCCCCCTCGTTCCATCTTTGCCCTCCCTGATCAAGAGCCCCTACCCAGCTTTCCTGGAGCCCCTTTCGGTGCTGGAAGGCTACGACGAGGTTCAGCTAAAGGCTGGAAGGAGCAGGTTTAAGAAGAGATGCCCTTGCGCCAGGAATTTCCGATTTTCAGCTCCGTTCCCCATCCTGCACCTTGTGGTGATGCTGAGCAGAAGCTTCGGGTGTTGCTCAAGGAGCCGCTCATCCCCAAAGCGCTGAGTCAGCTCTTCCCACCCTCCGACCGCTCCGACCCTGCAGTTTTAAAACAACCAAAGAAGAAAGAGCAGCAGGAGGAAGGTTTCACCCAAGATGTGACTTTGTCTGGAAAATCCCAACTGGAGCTGGATGGGGTTACTGAGGAGCGTCACCAGGAAGGGATGCCCAAGGGTCCATCCCTGGAGCGCAGCCCATCTGGAGGCTGGAACAGCCATTTCTCACCCTGGGTGAGAGCAGGATCTTTCTAATCCCGTAGGCCAGTTGTTTGGGCTTTCAACTCACGAACACCACTAGAATTTATATTTTATAGATGCAGAGAGGATACAAAATTTATAGCCTGCCTTCGGGCTTTTGAGTCTTTATAAAGAACATTTTTTCCCCCCTTTTAAAGAGGAAACTGGCCCAGAAAATTCCTCCAAGAGGAACGTGCTTTTTTACCTTCCCAGACTGTAGAATTTGGTGGCCTTGAATGGTGGCATTGTTATAAATATAGTGCAAGAAATTTGCTTATTAGGTACAGAGGGGAACGTGGATAACAGCACATGCGCTGCCTTTTGCTGAGCCCCCATCCCTATTTCAGATCAGCCCCTCTTCCCCTCAACTGCAACTTCTAAGAAGGAGCCTGATTTTTGGGTTTTTTGAGTTTTGGGGCTGCTAGTCTACATTGATGGCTCAGGCTGAGCTTCCCACCCCCCAGTACCCCAAGCCATTCTCTTCAGGGCTACTCCCAATCCATTCTCCACCCAGCTTGTCTTTGTGCTTGGAATAATCATTAGCTAATTTCTGCCTGCGAGACGAGGCTTTCTGAAGAGGAGGAAACTGCACACCCCTGAGAGCACCGAGCTGCGGGGCTGCTGCCAACCGGCTCCCCGTAAGGCGCTGCTGCCTGCGGTGGCCTCATGTGACAGCCAGCGGTTCCTGCCGAGCGTGTCACCCGCTGTCACCCAGCCTGGCCCCAACCGCGTGCCCATGTTTGCTTCCGATGGCTGGGCTCATCCCTATAGGAGGCTGGGGTGGGAGAAGGACGCGGTGATGCCAGCGTGGATCCAGAGCCTAAAGGCGGCATCCCCTGTCATCCCTGCTGGGAAAGCCCTGGCACTGTCCCTTTACTCCTAAAGGAAAAGTCCTTTCCCAAGGAGAATGTGCAGCAGCAGAAGTCAGCTTGAAAAAGATGAATAACAATTAAAAAAGCAGCCAGGATGCAGCCCAGCCCATTCAGCAGAGCCAAGCACCAGGCTTGGCTACTCTTCCAGAAGGGTTGTGCTCCTCCAGGAAACTCCCCATCCCCAAAGTGGGGCTTGGGAAAGCAGCTGGGGCACACAGGGAAACCCACCAGTCTTGTCTCTGCTGAAAAGCACATCTGTCTCTTCCTCATCCTCTGCATCCTTTGACCATCCCTCTGAGATCCTATCCGAGCATCACTCTGAGATCCCATCCGAGCATCGCTCTGAGATCCCATCCGAGCATCGCTCTGAGATCCCATCTGAGCATCGCTCTGAGATCCCATCCGAGCAACCCTCTGAGATCCCATCCGAGCATCGCTCTGAGATCCCATCTGAGCATCCCTCTGAGATCCTACCTGAGCATCACCCTGAGATCCCATCCAAGCATCCCTCTGAGATCCCACCTGAGCATCACTCTGAGATCCCATCCGAGCATCGCTCTGAGATCCCATCTGAGAAACCCTCTGAGATCCCATCTGAGAAACCCTCTGAGATCCCATCCGAGCAACCCTCTGAGATCCCATCCGAGCATCGCTCTGAGATCCCATCTGAGCATCCCTCTGAGATCCTACCTGAGCATCACCCTGAGATCCCATCCAAGCATCCCTCTGAGATCCCACCTGAGCATCGCTCTGAGATCCCATCCGAGCATCGCTCTGAGATCCCATCTGAGAAACCCTCTGAGATCCCATCTGAGAAACCCTCTGAGATCCCATCCGAGCAACCCTCTGAGATCCCATCCGAGCATCGCTCTGAGATCCCATCCGAGCATCGCTCTGAGATCCCATCCGAGCATCGCTCTGAGATCTCATCTGAGCATCCCTTTGAGATCCCACCTGAGCATCGCTCTGAGATCCCATCCGAGCATCGCTCCGAGATCCCATCTAAGCATCGCTCCGAGATCCCATCCGAGCATCGCTCTGAGATCCTACCTGAGCATCGCTCTGAGATACCATCTGACTACTGCTCCAAGACCCCTTCCGAGCATCGCTCTGACCCATCCGAGCCATTGCTTTGAGATCCCATCTGGGCATCTCTAGAGCTGCTCTGCCCAGGCACCCCGACGAGGAATCTCAGCCTGACGCTGCACCTCAAGAAGGATGTGCTGGTCCCCACCACCTCCTTCCCAGCCCTGCTCCTAGATTTCCCTCTGGGAAGTCCTGATTGGCGGCCGAGCGCTGGGCAGGGTAGGTGCAGCAGATACCTTTACCACCCTGATAATCCAAAGGGCACCAGGGAAACAAGACGAGGGAAACCTTTCCTCTCATTAATCACCAGCATTTCCTTCCCCTGGCAAAATTATGCTGTGCCAAACCTACAGGAAGGCTGGGATGATGCCCAGTGTGGGGAATTTGGGACCCACAGCCCAAAGAGCATCAGCACCGTGGCGTGGGTTGGGGGGAAAGATGCAGTTCTATTTCAAACCCAATTAGCCGGGGAGAAATGGGGAGCAGGCCCTGCCCAGCACCAGCAAAGCATGACTATTTTAAATTTTAAGTAAAGTTTAGCTGTAGATGGTCTGAAAGCTTCTTTACCATTGGAAATAGACGTGTGGATACCATCTGTGCCGACCCCGCTCCGCTCATCCATCTCACCCTCACCAGAACATCTCCCAGCACTCAAAAACCTGAGATTCTTTAAACTTCGCATCAAAAACAACCCCAGAACAGACAACATCCTCACTCTCTCCAACAGATCTTATCGCCCGTTATTACAGGTAACACCTACGATTGCTCTAATCGAAAGCGAACCGTTCCTCCTTGATCTCATCAGCGAGCTGGCTGCGCTCGCAGCGAGGGTTTTGCCGCTGCTGCTCTGACCCAGCCTCGGCTGCTGGGGCAAAGGCGGGGGCTTCCTATTTATTTCTGGGGTTTTGCTTCTCTTTTTCTTTTTAAAAGAAAAAAAAAATGTTGCTTTTCAGAGTGCAGAAGGAGCCTTGGGGAGTAGTTGGTGGCAGGTGGAGGCCCGGAGAGATGCTGCTCCTGGCCTCCTTGGTGCAGAGAGGGGTTTTCCTGGTTCTCCTCTTCCCTGCAAACACCCCATCAGGGCGATTTCCCCCCCTGTTACCCCACAAATGGGCCTGGCATCCCCTTCCCAGCTCCCGGGTGTCCCCAGGGATGGGGATGTGGCACGGAGAGGGGCAGCTGCTGGCAAAGTCGCCCCGGCGTGGCCTTGAGTCATGCTGATGAAAGGTTCTTTAGCAAGCATGTACCCCGGAACAAAAGGGATGGGGGGTAAGGCAGCGGTGATGGGGTGATTTACACCCTGAATGCCACATCAACTACATCCTGGGGGGCACATCCCGGTGCTGCTTCCCATCACGAGGTTCACTTCATCACCACTATCCTGCTGATGCTCAAGGAGGGACAAGAGGACAGGGATCCCCTTCACCCAGGGATGCTCCCGCATCCTTCCACCAGGCTTCCTGCATGGATCCAGTGGGAATAAACCCCACCGTGAGGGCGCAGGGGGGTGAGATCCCTCCTGCCACCTCCTACTCCTGCTCCCTGGCCTTTGCACCTGTGATTTTAATTGGCTTTTTTACTTTGTTTTCCGCACCATGGCACAGCCTCTTTCGCTCTCGATCAACCGACGGAGCAACAGCCGCTGCTATAAATAACCTGTCACCGCCTTATTGACCAAAAAAAAAAAAAAAATTTAATAAATAAATAAATAAATAAAGAGGAAAACATCACTGCCAGCCTCTTCTGACGCCCAGACCCAGCTCCCTCCTTCCGCCCCAACCGTGCTCAAAAACCCCGCCAGCAGCTTGGGGCTCGGCCTCCTGGTACCAAACCAGCCTTTGGATGGGGTGGGGATGGAGCGGGAGGATGGGGATGCAGGGTAGAGGCTTGGGGGTGAAAAGTCAGTCCCCTCTGCCCCCAGGGAATGGGATGATGCTGAGTTCTGGCAGAGCTGGAAGGATGTGGCCTCCTCGCCCTGAGATGGGGGTCCCTGGGGATGGGGGCTGAAGGAAACACCCCCTTAATCCCCACCACTATGGTGCCTGGGGATGGGGGGGCTGAAGGATGTGCTCCCCAACCCTCAGAACTGGGGTCCCAGGGGATGGGGCGGTAAAAGAAGCAGCCTCCCCATCCCACGCTGGTTCCTGGAGCTGGGAGATGAATCATGCACCCCCCTGTCCTGCACCCCTGGGGCTCAAGGGTGTGTGTCCCCCTGCGCCAGGGGCCCAACGGATGGGGGATGAAGGATGCGACCCCCTCTTCCTAAACTCCTGGGGCTCAAGGATGCCTCCCCGCACTGTGGTCCTTACAGATGGGGGATGAAGGATGCCACCCCCTGTCCTGAACCCCTAGGGCTCAAGGATGCCCCCCCGCACTGGGGTCCCTAAGGAAGGGAAGGATGCAACCCCTTGTCCCACATCCCTAGGGCTCAAGGATGTGTGTCCCCTCCTGCACTGGGGTCCTTAAGGATGGGGATGTAGGACGCATCACCCCCGTCCTTCATCCCTGGGGCTCAAGGATGCCCCCCCCAGCACTGGGATTCCTAAGGAAGGGAAGGATGCAACCCCCCGTGCCATGTCGCTGGGGCTCAAGGATGCTCCCCCCCACTGGGGTCCCTACGGATGGGGGATGAAGGATCCAATTCCCAGATCTGCATCTCTGGAGCTCAGGGATCCCTAAGGACGGGAGGTGAAGGATGCAATCCCCAGTCCTGCATCCCTGGGGCTCAAGGATGTGTCCGTCCCCATGTCCCCCCACCACTGGGGTCCCTGCGGATGGGGGATGAAGGATGCAACCCCCCACCATCCTGCACCCTTGGGCTCAAGGATGCCTCCCTGTACTGGGATCCTTAAGGATGGGGAGTGAAGGATGCATCACCCCCTGCCCAGTCCTGCATCCCTGGGGCTCAAGGATGCCCCTCCGCACTGGGATTCCTAAGGAAGGGAAGAATGCGACCCCCCATCCCACATCCCTGGGGCTCAAGGATGCCCCCCACACTGGGATTCCTAAGAAAGGGAAGGATGCAACCCCCCGTCCCACACTCCTGGGACTCAGGGATGCCCCCCACACTGGGATTCCTAAGAAAGGGAAGGATGCAACCCCCCGTCCCACACTCCTGGGACTCAGGGATGCCCCCCACACTGGGATTCCTAAGAAAGAGAAGGATGCAACCCCCCGTCCCACACCCCTGAGACTCAGGGATGCCCCCCACACTAGGATTCCTAAGGAAGGGAAGGATGCAACCCCCCATCCCGCGTCCCTGGGGCTCAGGGATGCCCCCCCGCGCCGGGGTCCCTAAGGATGCGGATGAGGGACGCACCCCCGGTCCCGCGTCCCTCGGGATGGAGGCGGAGCGGCCCGGGACGGCCGCCTCCCCTTTCTCCCCGGGGCCGGTGTCCCGGAGAGCAGCCGCTCCGCCGTCCCCCTGGCCCCCATTGTCCCCTCCCGGCCCCCCGGTGCCGCTCTCACCTGGTTGCGGGGGCTCGGCCCGCCGCCCGCTGCTCCATGCGGCGCCGCCGGGGCCTCCGGGCTCGGCTGGGCCGGGGGGGCGGAAGGGGCGGGGCCGGCGGGGAGCGGGAGCGGCGGGGCGGCCGGCGCCCACGGGGCGGGGGGGGCAGCGGGGCCTGCGGCGGCGAGCGGCGCCCGGAACCGGAGCGGGGCCAGCAGCGCGGCCACCACCGCGCCTGCGCCGCCCCGAGCCGAGCGGGGCTGCCACCTGCCGGGGGAGCGGGGACCGAGTCGGCACCGAGCACCGCGACCGAACGCGGGGACGGAGCCGGGAGACCCGCACCAGGAGCGAGCCCGGGGACCGAGCTGGGGGGACCGAGCCGGGGAACCCGCACCGGGACCTGGAGCCGCACTGGGAACGGGACTGGGGCTGCTGCCTGCAGGGGGACCCGCACCGGGACCGGGACCCGCACCGACACTGAGGACGAGAAACGGACTGGCACCGAGACCCGCACCCGCTCGGGGACACACACCGATACCGGGACCCGCACCGGGATCAGCGCTGAGACCGGACCCGCACGGGCCACGGGCCCAGGATGCGCCGAGAGCGCGGGGGGCGGCGGCCGCTGTAGCTCGGGGGCCCCTGCCCGCTGCCGGCTCGCAGGGTGCCACACGGTGTGAAACCGAATCACAGGGTCAGGGGAGGGTTTGGTACCTCCAAGCCCATCCAGTTCCACCCCTGCCCTGGGCAGGGACACCTCCCACGGGATCAGGGGCTCCAAGCCCCATCCAGCCTGGCCCTGAACCCCTCCAGGGATGGGGCAGCCACCCCTGCTCTGGGCAACCTGGGCCAGGGCCTCCCCACCCTCGCAGCAAAACATTTCTTCCTGAGATCTCATCTCCGTCTCCCCTCTTGCAGCTCAAAACCATTCTTGGTCGTCCTCTCCCTGCACTCCCTGATCAAGAGCCGCTCCCCAGCTTTCCTCGAGCCCCTTTCAGTACTGGAAGCTGCTCAAAGGTCTCAAAGACAACAAAAAGTCTTTCTACAAATACGTCAACAGCAACAGGAGGGCTAGGGAGAATCTCCAGTCCCTAGTAGATGCAGAGGGAACAACAGTAACAGGGGATGAAGACAAGGCTGAAGTGCTCAATGCCTACTTTGCCTCAGTCTTTAACAGTAAGGAAAATTGTTCCCTCTGTGCACAACCCCAAGGGTTGGATGAGAAGTATGAGATTCCCAAGGTCCAAGAGGAGGTGGTTAGAGACTTGCTTGCCCGGCTAGATGCCCACAAGTCTATGGGGCCAGATGGAGTCCACCCAAGAGTTTTGAGGGAACTGCAGATGTGCTGGCCAAACCCCTTTCCATCATCTTCCAGCAGTCCTGGATGACTGGGGAGGTTCCGCTGGACTGGAGGCTGATGTCGTGCCCATCTATAAGAAGGGGCACAGGGAGGATCTGGGGAACTACAGGCCTGTCAGCCTGACCTCGGTACCGGGGAAAGTCATGGAGCGGGTGATCTTGAGTGCTATCAAGAAGCACTTGCGAGAGAACCGGGTGATCAGGCCCAGTCAACACGGGTTCATGAAAGGCAGGTCTTGCCAGAGTAATCTGATCACCTTCTATGACCGAGTGACTAAACTCTTGGATGAGGGAAAGGCTGTGGATGTATCTTCCTGGACTTCAGTAAAGCCTTTGATACAGTTTCTCACAGCATTCTGCTTCGGAAACTGTCACCTCTGGCCTGGACAGGCGCACACTCTCCTGGGTGAAAAACTGGTTGAATGACCGGGCCCAGAGGGTGGTGGGAAATGGAGTTAAATCCAGCTGGAGGCCAGTGAAAAGTGGGGTTCCCCAGGGCTCAGTCCTGGGTCCAGTCCTGTTTAATGTCTTTATCAACGACCTGGATGAAGGCATCGAGTCCTCCCTTAGCAAGTTTGCAGATGACACCAAGCTGGGTGGAAGTGTGGATCTGCTGGAGGGTCGGGAGGCTCTGCAAAGGGACCTGAACAGGCTGGACTGCTGGGCTGAGACCAACGGCAGGAGGTTTAACAAGGCCAAATGGCGGGTCCTGCACTTGGGGCACAACAACCCTAAGCAGAGGTACAGACTAGGAGAAGCCTGGCTGGAAAGCTGCCAGGAGGAGAAGGACCTGGGAGTGTTGGTTGACAACCGACTGAACATGAGCCAGCAGTGTGCCCAGGTGGCCAAAAAGGCCAATGGCATCTTGGCCTGTATCAGAAACAGCGTGACCAGCAGGTCCAGGGAGGTTATTCTCCCCCTGTACTCGGCACTGGTGAGACTGCACCTCGAATCCTGTGTTCAGTTCTGGGCCCCTCACCACAAGAAGGATGTTGTGGCTCTGGAGCGAGTCCAGAGAAGAGCAACGAAGCTGGTGAAGGGGCTGGAGAACAGGCCTTATGAGGAATGGCTGAGAGAGCTGGGGGTGTTTAGCCTGGAGAAGAGGAGGCTGAGGGGAGACCTTATTACTGTCTACAACTACCTGAAGGGAGGTTGTGGAGAGGAGGGAGCTGGCCTCTTCTCCCTAGTGACAGGGGACAGGACGAGAGGGAATGGCCTCAAGCTCCGCCAGGGGAGATTTAGGCTTGAGATTAGGAAAAAGTTCTTCACGGAGAGGGTGGTTAGGCATTGGAACGGTCTGCCAAGGGAGGTGGTTGAGTCACCGTCCCTGGAGGTGTTTAAGGTTGGGGTAGACGAGGTGCTTAGGAGCATGATTTAGGGATTGGTGGGAATGGTTGGACTCGACGATCCAGTGGGTCTCTTCCAACCTGGTTATTCTGTGATTCTGTGAAAGAGCCTTCTCTTCTCCAGGCTGAACAACCCCTGCTCTCTCCGCCTGTCCTCATATGGAAGGTGCTTCAGCTTTCGGACCATCTCCGTGGCCTCCTCTAGTCTCTTATAAATCCCTGTCCTTCCCGTGCTGAGGACTCCAGAAATGGACACAGGGCTCCAGGTGAGGTCTCACCAGAGCAGAGCAGAGGGGCAGAATCCCTTCCATCTCCCTGCTGGTCCCACGGCTTTGGATGCAACCCAGGACACAGCTGCCTTTCTGGGCTGTGAACACACATTGCCAGGGGACTGAGGTGATACCTGGCTAAATAAATAATACTAAACCAATAATAAACAGCAATAAACGATACTAAATAATAAGCCATACTTAACCAGTAATAAAATGCTGAAATAGAAAAATAATATCAAAATAATAACTCCTATCCTATCCTATCCTATCCTATCCTATCCTATCCTATCCTATCCTATCCTATCCTATCCTATCCTATCCTATCCTATCCTATCCTATCCTATCCTATCCTATCCTATCCTATCCTATCCTATCCTATCCTATCCTATCCTATCCTATCCTATCCTATCCTATCCTATCCTATCCTATCCTATCCTATCCTATCCTATCCTATCCTATCCTATCCTATCCTATCCTATCCTATCCTATCCTATCCTATCCTATCCTATCCTATCCTATCCCATCCCATCCCATCCCATCCCATCCCATCCCATCCCATCCCATCCCATCCCATCCCATCCCATCCCATCCCCCACATCATACTGTAAATATATATGACATAACAATATAATATGCTATAACATAACATAATATAATACTATTTAATATCTCTTTAAGGTCCCTTCCAGCGTGAACTGCTCTATGATTCCATAACATCAATAGCAGCAACAATAATAATAATACTGATGATGATGATAATGATGATGATGATAACAGGGGTGAGGGTGGTGGGATCCAGCTGCAGTGGGGTGGACAGAGAGCAGGGCTACCCCTGGTTTGGGCACCTCCTGGCTGCGGGATCCCAGCATCTTCAGGAGGGCCAGTAGATCCCTGCACATGGGTCTTCGGTGTCGGGGTCTGCTCCAGCGAATGAAGGGCATGGGAAGAGGGATGGGAGAGACGAAATGGGATCCTGGCACGTTTCCTTCTCCCCCACCACGCTGGTCCCTCAGGATGGCCAAGTAGCAGCTCAGTCCCCAGCATGTCGGTCCCCGAGGCAGGGCAGGGACCAGAGGCCGCTGCCAAGAGGCCACGCTAGCCGCAGGTCACACCAACGCTGCTGACACCGAGCTGGTTGTCACTTCCTGCCCTGGTGCTGCCGCAGCCGCGTACAACAAATCAGGAAGCCCAGGCATCAACCTCCCTCTGGTTTTTCACTACCCCATCCTTCAACGTTGCACAGTTGAGACGTAGGTGACCAAAAACCAGCTGGGGTGGACGATGCCAGCAGCCTCGCTGGCCCAGGGAGGCTCTGAAGAACGCGTGGGAAGAGATTGTGGCCGACTTCCCTGCAATGAGTGGGATACCCCAAGGGATGTTTTGGGAGGGAGCAGGAACACTTCTATGAGAAACGCTCATTCACTAGTAAAATATTGAAAAGGACAAAGTCTTCGAAGCAAAGATAATAATATTTTTATTTTACAATTCAGTGCTGAATTGGATGCCCTTCTAAAAAAGGCATGCCGTCTTAAAAAAGTAGTGAGTATATATACTAGTTTTAGACAAAGAACCATATCAATCTTCAAAGAATACTCATTATTTTTTGGATTATCCAATCATGTCTCGAGACTTCCTTCAGGTTATCTCTTGACGTAAGACAACTACATCTTGCTGGACAACTGAGCATATCAATAAATTTTTGCAACTCTAAGACAGTGTTTATTCTTTCAGGTTATTTATCCATGTCTGGAGATTGTCTGCATATTATCTCTTGATACAAGACAGATTTATATGACAAGATAATTAAACATACAAACCAGCTGCAACAAAACCTATCAATTAATTCTCACACTTCCCACCCACCTCCACCTCCCTCTGGGGTGATAAAGGACTTGGAGGGCTCCAAAAACAAGCCCTTTCCCAGCCTTCATGACTGGGAGGGGAGTATGCTCTCCTTGGGATGAGGGGACCAAAAAGAGGTGATGGAGATATCTGCAAAGAGGGTGAGGGGACCACTGGGGACAGGGAGAGTTCTGGGACAGAGAGGAGGAGATCCCAATGGCCAAGGGAGCAGGTTGTAAAGCCTGGCTTGTTTTTAGGGAGCACATCCTTGCTCCTATAGCATGTGGGAAGGAGCCTGGGACCTGCTGCTGGAATTGGGCACTTTCACAGCCCGGAGCCTCCCTTGGAGCTCAGGGGGTTCATTCAGCGTCAGGGAATGGGCTCATCCCTGCACAGCGCCTGAGCAGAACGGTCCTGGGAGGAAATGAAACCAGCTCGTGCATCTGTTTGCACCAGAAATGCACCCAAAGATACGAGCCTGAACCGACCGCCGCACGCGCCGCTGCACTCACCCTGGGCTTCACATGCATCGACACACCCGTGCACGCTCACAGGCACTGCTGGGCATGCGAGCGCATCTGCATGCACACATTGATGCCTGGTTGCACCCCCAAAGCTCACCTGCTGGGGCTGCAACATAGAATCACCGGGTTGGAAGACACCCACCGGATCGAGTCCAACCATCCCTATCAATCACTAAACCACATCCCTCAGCTCCTCTTCCACCGTCCCTTAAACACCTCCAGGGAAGGTGAGACTCAACCCCCTCCCTGGGCAGCCTCTGCCAGTGCCCAATGACCCTTTCCGTGGAAAAGTTTTTCCTAATGTCCAGCCTAAACCTCCCCTGGTGGAGCTTGAGGCCGTTCCCTCTTGTCCTGTCCCCTGTCACTAGGAAGAAGAGCCCAGCTCCCTCCTCTCCACAACCTCCTTTCAGGTAGTTGGAGAGAGCAATGAGGTCTCCCCTCAGCCTCCTCTTCTCCAGGCTAAACTGTGCTCAGACACCCACCTGGGGTGATACAGCCGTGGAGACCAGAGGCTGAGGAGAAGGAGGGTGAGGCTCAAGTTCTTCTTTCTGGGTGTTTCCATCAGCAGGTGGGAATTTTGGGTGGATTTGACAATAACTAGAAGTCCAGAATGACTCTTCCTTACACCACAAGATACAGAAATCCTCCCTCTCCAGTGCTGGGGAGCAGCTTAAGGCTAGTGGTCTCAGTCCTCAGATGAAAAGCCCAAGCATGAACCCAGCTTGGTGGAGAATTGTGCTCAGTCCTGGGTTTTCGCAGCCCATCAGATCTAGGGAGAGGCAAATACCCCAACAAATGCACAGCCACGAATGCTTAGAGCTGCTGTTAGTGAGGTTTTTTCCTCTCCTCTGAAGGTCCATCCCTGAAGCTTCAAGACCATCAGCATGCCCTGGGATTGCTGGAAGGGCCATGCAGGTGATGGTGGCTGAGGCTGGACCATCCAGGTGATCTAGATGGGAACCTTCAGCTTGCTGCAATGCCCTGAACGGTTTTTTTTCCTTTGAGGGTCTTGATTTGACGGTAGGTGATCCCATAGCAAGAAGGGAAGGATGGATTCTGCCATGCCAGGAGGTGTGGATGGCCATCTCTTTGCCTTACACCAGGAGAGGGGGCCCTTCAGCTGCTGGGAATCAGCCAGAAAAGGGAATGGAGAGGAAAAAATAATGCAAGAGCATGTAGTGGCCAAGGAGGAGCTGAGAATAAAATCCCAACCAGGTGATATTGCTTTGCTCAAGGGTGCATCTACCTCTTCTCTGCATCCCCTGGCTGGCTGAGGACAGTAGGTTTGGTGCCTCTGAGGGATTCCAGCA
The DNA here is from genome assembly GCA_033459285.1 of Clamator glandarius. Classification (NCBI taxonomy): domain Eukaryota; kingdom Metazoa; phylum Chordata; class Aves; order Cuculiformes; family Cuculidae; genus Clamator; species Clamator glandarius. The sequence goes on along the minus strand of JAUNZM010000115.1, from coordinate 587,527 downwards.
GCACAGACTGAATGAGCAGTGGTGGGCAGGGAAAGGGGACGGTTGCTGCCTTGGAGGTACTAGACAGTGGAGAATCCACAGGCAGGGGTTGGGAACATGAAAGGAAAGCTGATGTTCAAGCTCCTGGAGGATTCACCTTCAAGGAAAAGAAACTCCAAAGGGATTTGGGTTCGGCTGATTCTGCAGCTCCTGGAGATGCAGAGGTGATGGGGGACATAGGATGCTCTTGCAGGGGTGTTGGTCCCCTAGAGATCCTTGTCCCCACATGTGCCTCTGCCCAAATACTCCGAGCAGGGGGAAAACCCCCTCGTTCTCTGTGCTGAGCAGTGAAAGGCACTCGTGGAGCTGGTGTGACAGATGCCACGCGAGGGCGTTCCTGTCCCAAAGCCCAGCGAGAGGTGACAAAAAAGCTTTGGAAGCGCCAAAGTGAATCAGAGTCCTCTGCCCTCCCAGCAGTGGCTCTCGAGGGGCTTTTCCCCCCACACCATCCCCAAAGACCCCTTTGGTGCAGAGGGCAACCTCCTTTCGAAGCGTCTCCTGGGGAGCCCTCCTTTCCAGGGTGGTTTTAATCAAAGTAGAAGGGGAGAAGTTTAGGGGTGCTGAGTCTCGGCCGGTGGATTTTCACCTCCAGCATGGGATGGAGGCGACCCAGGCTGGACCCCCTACTTTGCCTGTGTCTGTGTCCCCCTGGCGCTGAGGGGTTTAGCACCATGAGCATCCGAAATCCCACAGTCTCACGCTGCCGATGCGTGGGGGGACATGGTAGCCTGCAGCCCCATGGGAATGTGCCTCCAGGACTACTCTCCATCCTTCCCTTTTTTTCCTTCCCCTCATGAGACTGGATATTAGAAAGAAATTCATCATGGTGAGGGTGGGGAGGCCCAGGTTGCCCAGAGCAGGGGTGGCTGCCCCATCCCTGGAGGGGTTCAAGGCCAGGTTGGATGGGGCTTGGAGCCCCTGATCCAGTGGGAGGTGTCCCTGCCCATGGCAGGGGTGGGACTGGGTGGGCTTTGAAGTCCCTCTATGCCAGAATGGGGGACAGCCAGGTTTGAGGCCATTTCTTGGAATCTGGAACTTTTCTTCAAGTCTTTTTCCTGCAGCAAGCGATTATCTCTGCATCTCTGTTGTTCCCTTCGTAACCAGGGGACAAACTCCATCCTTACCTGCCTTCATGTCTTCTAATTAATGGGAGCCTTGTACCTCTAAGTACATGGGGCAATCAATCAGCCCCAACATTTGTCCTTTCCAAAGTGGAGAAAGGTGAAGGCTGGGAGGAGGAGAAGGGGTTCACACTGATTGGGAGTCCTCACAAAATAGAAGCAGAGCCACTCATCAGGTTTAACATGTCCAGCTCTGTCATCTTGAGCTCTCCTTCACCCACAGGTCCAGCCTGGGAGGAGCAGAGGATCAGCATCTTCTCCAACCTACCACAGAGGAAGGTTTTATGTCCCTTCCAAACCAAACCATTCCATGGTTGGACTCAATGATCCAGTGGGTCTCTTCCAACCTGGTGATTCTATGATTCTGTGATTCACGATTGGCTATGGTCTCTCCTGGTGAGGAGATGATGCCACCATCCTGAATGTTGGCACCGGGCAGGTGTCTCAGCTTGAGAGAGCAGGTGTGTGGCTGCCTGGACCTTTCCCTGTGGGAATGAATATCTGGGAGTGTCCTGTCCTTTGGAAGCAGAGCTGGAGCCCAGGTGCTGTGGCCAGTCTGCTGACTCATTTTAAAACCAAAGCTATTGGGGTGATAAACGCTTCTTGGCTTATCACCACTCTGGGCTCCAATAATGAAACCTTGGCGCTTGCAAACTACTTGAGGTGTAATTGGAGGGCTTAATTGAGGAAGATCATCAGGGTCAAGGCAGAGATTGGAGAGCCTTACCTACCGTGAGTAATTGGGTCTTTCATGACAATGATTGCTGGATTTGCTTATCAGGAGGCAGTGGGGGAGTGAAGGCAGTGAAGAGCTGAGAACCTGCACCCCAAAAGGAGCAGAGTGCCGCCATCCTTTCCTCACAGAGGGTCTGTGGGGGTGTTGGAAATGCAGCTCCACTCCAGAGCAAAGAGCAGTGAAGAGCTGGAGTATCTTGTTTGGTGCTGACACTGGGGTGGCTTTGTCCCAGGCCTTTGGTTTCCAATGCCCAGGCTGTTCCTGAGGCAGCTGCGTCCCCAGGAGAAACAATCAGGCCTTGATAAATACATCTTGGGGAGACCTTCCACCAGCAAGGGGCTGTTTCACCTCAGTAATGTTAATATTAATCTGCTTATCTGCCCTAGGGCTATAAAACATTCATTTCCAAAAGGGGAAAAAAACCTTCCTGCTGTTCTTTCTTTATATCTGCCCTTGCTTATTGTGGCCTTATCAGCAAGCACAGCCTGCAGGTCAAGAGTCATGCAACAGCTCCAGCAAATGGGTCCTACACCAGCATCAGCATTGCTTGTTCCCACTGCAGCTGGAGTCACCAGGCCAAGTCCACGAGAGCTTCTCCACCCCACAGGGATGGCGTGACACGCTTCTGCCAAGTCGCTGGTAGTTCCAGCACCAAGTCAGGCACTGAGAACCCAGATCCATGACCAGGATGATCCCACCTTCCCCTGCAGTAGACAAATGTAAGCTTGTGGAAAGATGTTTCACGATTCCACTGCTTTGAACCACGGCCCTTGTCATAGGTAGGGGAGATGTTAATCGGCTGATGGACCTCATGGATTGCTCTAAACCATCCTTCCACTTTTTCTCCACGGTCTCTGATAGCCTGTAGTTCAAACCATGCTTTGGACCTCCTCGTCCTTACCCTTGCTTTTCCTGCAATACTGGGATTAGGACGTTGAGTGATGAAGATGAAGCTGGTGTGACATGACATGGGGCTGCTCAGGCTGGCTCAGCGCATTCAAGTGGGTCTGAGACTGTATTGTCTCAATGTTTCATCTCAAATTGGTGACCAAGCAAGACCTGGACACATTCAGACAGAGAGCTACTCCTCTTCTGGCTTGTTTAGCAGGTCTGAGCACCTCCTGCTCTTGCTGGAATCTCCCTGAGGTCTTAGGCAATCAGTTTCCCCATTTTCTTCCAAAAACACACTCTTTCAATTCTATCTCTTCTTGGAAGTTGTTGTGCAATGCACGATGAGTGGTTGCTACTTGGCCCTGAAAGGAGCTCTCATTGGTCAGGGTCAGGGGCTACGGTTGAGCAGATGCCGCCCATGGGAATAGATTCAAGAGCATTGTGTGTTGCGCCAGTTCTTCCTGTATCATTGCTTGCCAGGTTACCGGGTTGGCTGAAATGTCTTTGCATGCAGACTGAAGAAAAGGAGGCATCTGGCTCTGCTGGCATGGGTTGACTGGCAGCCAATGAAAGCTCTTGGGTTTGAACTGAAGAAACTCCTCTCCTTCTCTGCTCAGTTGTGGAAACACTCTTGTTCCAGACCAGAATTCCAGCAGCTTGACTTTCTCAGTAGCAAGAGACTGTCTGTTGGTCTTGGCAGACCTTCTAACCCCAAGTGGAATGCAAAACTTATTCCCTGCATACGGTAGGACTGACAGTAGTTACAATTGTGGTAAGACACAAACCCTGGACAGCCATCACTGGCCCTGCATAGAAACACCAGGTGACTACAGTGATGGGAGGGGTAAAGGTGCCCTTCCTTGCATCCTTCGGGGCCAGCAGGGACTACGGTGAATGAGGCTAAAGGTGGTGGAAGTCCTCCGACACACTGGTCCCTTGAGGGAGGCTTCCCTCAAGCTCAGTTCATTTGAAGAATCCCAATCACTTTTCTGGAGGAAAGTAAGCTGAACAGCAGGAGAAGCCCTGGTGCAAAGTTACCTGGTAGATTTTCAACAAGGCATTAAAGTGTGTTGAACTCCTCTACGGACAAAGATGTAGACCGACATGACAAGTCAGCTAAGCAACTAAAAACCTAGTGTAGAAACAAGGGAAGAGAACTTGGGTAAGTATTAGCTTATTTCCTCCTGCAGACACATCTACAGTGAAGGCAAATTTCAATCAGTGACTATTTCTCCCCTGATTGGTCCAGAAATCACAATACTGGCTGGACCTCAATAACATCATCCTCATTTCTTTATCAGAGAGTGCAGGGGTAGGACGAGGGGAATGGTTTTCAGCTGAAAGAGGGGAGATTGAGATGAGATCTTAGGAAGAAATGTTTTCCTGTGAGGGTGGGGAGGACCTGGTTGCCCAGAGAAGAGGTTGCTTCCCCATCTCTGGAGGTGTTCAAGGCCAGGTTGGATGGGGCTTGAAGAACCTGATGCAGTGGGAGGTGTTCCTGCCCATGGCAGGGGGTGGAACTGGATAGGCTTTAAGGTCTCTTCCATTCCATGACCCATTCTAAGGTCCCTTCCAACCCAAACCATTCTGTGATCTCCACCCAAAATTTGAGTATCACTTCAGCTAAGATCTTAAACACTGATAGAGGCCATGGGAATGTATCATGGCTTAGCTGTCCTGCAGCTATCAAAGAGCCATTCCGAACGAATACAGCCCAACGGTATCCAGAGGGTCTGATTTGGGTGCATTCCCTTTCCTCATAGTAAAAGACAGTTCACCTACCCCATAAATGTGCTTTATGGTCCTAAGACTGGGTGTGGTGGAATATACAACATTTGACTAACTAACGCTAGAAATGCCGCAAAATGAAAAAGGTGGGAAATGCTAAAAAGTGAACAAGGGAAGAGAGGAGTTTCAGTGTTTTCAGTTTATTGTATCATCCCATCAAGCTGTGCCAGACCCAGCTTTGCTACAGGGACATCCAGGTCTTAGTCCCTGGTGATGTCCAGACAACGGATAAGCCTACTGCTCAGTTGATGCTCTTCATGGGGAAGCGCTCCTTGACCTGGAAATGCTCACATCTTTTGTGCTTCATTGTCAGTCCATAGAGCGGTGTCATGTCCACCTTCTCACCATCACAGACACTGAACTCCAGTTGCTGGAGCAAGGTGGACAGGAAAAGGAAGACCTGCCACCTGGCAATGTTTTCCCCAATGCACTTCCTTTTCCCCAGGCCAAAAATGATCACCTTCTCCCCATCCACTTTGTTGACTTCAGTCCTTTCAGCATTGAGGAAACGCTCTGGGTTGAAGGTCAGTGGATCCTTCCAAAGCTTCCTGGAAGGGAAAGCATGGAAAGCATCAGATACTGAGATGATTTCTCCTGGCCACAGGTGTAGAGGGAACACTGGAAGGTGGGAGCTGTCAGTAAGAATTTAGTAGACACTTCCCCTGTTCCTCTTTCTCTTAAAGCAGATTGACCCTGGAGGTATTTCAGGGGCAGATGAGGTGCTCAGGGATGTGGTTAACTAGGGGACAGGTACAGCTGGACTTGATCTCAAAGGCCTTTTCCAACCGAACAATTCTATGATTCTATGACCCCACATGTGCCCAGGAAGGGGCCTATGTGTTGCTGCAGGATGCTTTCTGCCTCAGAAGGTACTTACTCATCATGATTCACTTGCCACTGATTGACAAACACGCAGCGATCCTTTGGGATGTAGTAGCCATTCAGCACTGTGTCCCTGGTTGTGCTGGAGAGAGAAACAACTATGAGAGTCTGGGAGGCAAACAGGCTCTTCTGCATCCTCAGGGGACTATTGATTCATTCCTGATGTTGAGATGGCTTTAGTTGCATGGTCAGTGGTGTGTGCCTGAGCTGGCTGGAGCACCTTCGGTGAAATCAGCAGAAGACAATGAGTACTCTTTGGGAGCTCCTGTCCAAGAGCTGAGAGCAACTCCTGCCCGCGATGAAGCCACCATCCTACAAGTCGTTGATAATCTCCCTATCTCTTGCCACACCACTGCTGGCAGGGCTGTAACCAGGTGCCTCAAGTCCACCTCATCCCTTGCAACCTCAGCACTTGCCTGTGCGGAATGGTGAAGGGCACGAAGGAGGCGTGCCTGAACATCTCCAGGATAAAGGCTTCTGTGTAAGGCAGCATGCCCCGGTCCGACAGCCTCGGTTTCCTCTCCTGGCCAATAGTTTTGTCTGCAGGAAATTGAGAGGAGGCAGCAGGTTGGGGTCAGCCCTCAGAGGAGAGGTTTTGGCCCTGGAGGAAGCTGATTTGTGGACTCACCTAATTCTTCCTGTATCTTCTTCTGGATGTCGGGGTACGTCACAAGATAGAGGAGACTCCAGGACAGGCCAGTTGTCACAGTGTCAAAGCCTGGTCAGAGAGGAAAGTGTGTGGTCTAAGTCCATACAACACAGAGGCCACATAGAATCGTAGAATCACCAGGTTGGAAGAGACCCACTGGAACATCGAGTCCAACCATTCCTATCAATCACTAAACCATGTCCCTCAGCGCCTCATCTACTCGTCCCTTAAACACCTCCAGGGAAGTTGACTCAACCCCCTCTCTCGGCAGCCTCTGCCAGTGCCCAAAGACCCTTTCTGTGAAAAAAGTTTTCCTAATGTCCAGCCTAAACCTCCCCTGGTGGAGCTTGAGGCCAATCCCTCTCATCCTGTCCCCTGTCCCTTGGGAGAAGAGCCCAGCTCCCTCCTCTCCACAACCTCCCTTCAGGTAGTTGTAGAGAGCAATGAGTTCTCCTCTCAGCCTCCTCTTCTCCAGGCTAAACAACCCCAGCTCTCATGCCGTGGCTTGCTGCCTAACCATCACATGGGACAATCTTGGATGGGTAAAAGGCAGAGGACATCCTGGACACACAGTGAGAGCTCAGTTTCTATCCCATTGGAGAAAACTTTGCTAAAGTATTCTGCTGCTGTTCATCCTGATTCACCTTTGGGTTGTGTCAGGTTTGTATAACTTCTCAAGAATCGGGGGAGTTTCCACAGGATAACTCAAAGATGAATCAGTCAGTAGACATCTCCCTCAACCAGGAAAAGCCACCCTGGCTCATCAAGCTTGACTGAGCTATAAGCTGTGCTCTTTGCTTTTCCCTGAAGCTTCTTTTGAGAGCTTATTTCCCATGCTAGTCTCTAGGATGGTCCCTGGAAGGTTCAGAAAGATCAGTGAGAAGAAGAATGAGTGCTTAGACCCAAACTGGCTGTTCATGCTGGACAAAGATGGGTCGGACAGAGCACTAACCTGAGAAGCCTGAGAAAATCTTCAGTAGAATCATAGAATGGTTTGGGTTGGAAGAGACCTCAAAACCCATCCAGCTCCAACCCCCTGCCATGGGCAGGGACACCTCCCACTGATTCAGGTGGCTCAAAGCCCCATCCAACCTGGCTTTGAACACCTGCAGGGATGGGGCAGCCTCAGCTTCTCTGGGTAGTCTGTGCTGGTGCCAATAGCTGAGAGACTGATGGGAAAAGATACCTGCTCCAAAGAGGTCATTCACAAGGTTGACGATCTTCTCCTTAGGGATCTGTGTGGCAGTAGTTGCTTCCACTTTTTTATCCATACACTGCTCGATGAGAGAATCAGTGATGTCTCGGATGTTGTTCTGAGAGGAAAAGAAGACAAGTCATGGCAGCAGAACCAGCAGAGGAATGGGTACCACTGAGCAACATCCTACTGTTGGGGGAGCCCAGGTCACAGGAACTTTGGAGAACCTCAGCTTTCACTCTCTCAGAGTCCCGACTGCTTTTGCAACCTATGAAAACAAGGAGATGGTTCTCCATGGAACCTGTAGCACGTGGCTCTGTTGACAGAGCAGATGTTCAACCAACAAACTGCCCCTATCACACAGGACCATGGGGGACAAGGAGAACTGAGGTACTGGGCTGCACAAGAGGTTATAGGTGGGTTAGACTATGGCTGGACTTGCTAAATGCAGCACTACCTGGCAAGAACATAGATGTTCTTGTCACAGAATATTGATGCTCAGCTGCAAGAAGAAAACCAACTCACTAATAGGGAGAAGCAGAGAGCAGGAACACATCTCTGACATAGCTGAGGGTCCTACAACACTTACCTTGTCATAGGTCTCATAGTGTTCTTTGACAATCTTCTGCAGGAACTGGACAAACCGCTGGTTGAAATGCTTAAATAAAGTCATGGCACGGCTGGGAAGATACTGGAGCACGGGGATGAAGTCAGCTGGGTTCCCAGAAGCAGCCACATTGCTGAACTCCTCACTTACGTTCACTATATTGAGCAGCTCTTGGTCGTTGTGGTCGTAGCGCTTCCCAAAGCACATGGCACAGATGACATTGGCCACAGAGACCACCAGGTAGCGGTAAGGGTCAAAGCGCTTCTCCTTCTCCATCAGCTGCAGGAACTTGGTGACCAGGTAGTTGGCCTCCTTGGAGACATGCTCCTCCAGGAAGCAGGAGGAAGAGGAGGTGAGGCTGGAAGTGATGGAGAAGGTCTTGAGGGCATTCTGGGCCAGCTTTCTGCGGGCTTTCCACACTTCCCCTGAGTCGGGACTGAAGGCCAGGCTCTGTCCGTCTGCAACATGACGGAAACTGTAGAGGTCAGGGCGCCCCATGAAGTCTTCTCCTTGTTTCACCAATGCTTGCTTGATGGTCTCCAGCCCACTCAGCACCAGGACGGGACGGGTGCCGATCTTGACTTCCATCACGTCCCCATACTTCTGGCTCAGCCTGGTCAGGGCCAGGTGTGGGTCCTTCCTCAGCTCCAGCATGTTGCCGAGGATGGGGTAGGCTCTGGGTCCTGGGGGGTTCTTCATCCCCTTGGGCACGTGCTGCTGGAAGGACTGGATGAGTAGGAAGACCAGGCAGAAGACGACAGCCACGAGGAGAACCTCCGTGGTTGAGACAATACCTTGGCTCCCCACTAGTGACATCGCAGCCTTCATCCTGGCTGGCGTGTAGGAACCCTAAAGGAGTTAATCAGAAGCATGACAAGGAGCCAAGATTAATGAGAGGTTGAGTCCCACAGTTGTTCCTGGCATTGAGAAAGAGCACCAAGAGCCCTTAAACAGATGAGGGCAATGGAGCAGCACTTTGGGGCTTTCAAGGGACAAAAACTGGGGACCTAGAAAGACTCCAAACACACACATCTCCTAAGGTGGACCTCAGCCTCCCTGAAGCCTCTGGGGACACCCCTTTCCTTGTAGAAGATCCTAGAATCCCCTGGCACTGCCACGGCTCCTGCCCAGGGGATGCTTCCTTTACCACAAGGCGTAGGAAATTGCTGTTTGAAAAATCACGGAGAGGCAGGAGGAGAGGAACAGCAACTCCTCAATGAAGCTGGCCCTATCTTCTCCAAACTGGTGAGGATTTATAGCCAGGAGGCTGGATCTGCTGAGTGGCTGATGGTGCGTGGGGACACGGGGACACAGGGAACAGGAATGCCACAGGTACACATGGCTCGCGGTGTGGGCAGGGGAAGGAGGGGAGAGTCTGGTGCCTGAATTTCTCCTTCAGACTCAAATGTGACCTTCCCAGTCCTGTATCCATGTTCAACCACCCCAACTGCCCCCAATCCCCGTTGTCTCCTACCTGCAGACCCCTGCAATAGACAAGGCTGGTTTTACTTCCCGCGGATCCCAGCAAAGTTAGGCAGAAGATGTCTGGCAGCTGCCTTGCCTTGGGGAGCAGAGGAGATCTTCTTCTGCTGTCTGGACCTTCTTCTCTTGGCTCCTGGACCTTCTCCTGCAACCTGGAAAGCCATGGCTTTATATGTGCTCCCCTCACTGCACAGCTGGGAGATAGCTACCCATTAACAGACGGGGCTGAGCCAGGCTGGAGTCAGCCCAAGGAACCAGGGTAGATGTTTCCTCAACTCCAACAGGTGCCAAGGAAAGAACATTGACTTCTGCCCAGGGCACGTGCCTGCCCCAGAGCTCAGGATGAGGAGGCTGAAGGGGGTTCCTAGGAGAAGAAGGCAGAAAGGAATCCTTTAGCTCTGCCCTGGGGAGGGTGAAGGACGCGCTTTTAGCATTGCTGCCCGTGGGATGTGGGTGCCAGCATTTCCCTCAAAGACCTTTCCTTGACTGACTGGACTGTTATCAACACACAGAGGGCTGTCACCTCCATGACCACCCTGGAGGTGCTGCGAGCTGCAGGCTCCTGCTGCTTCCAACAGTGAGGGGGTGTGTTTGCAGTGAGGTATCCATGGTCACAGCCCTCTTCATCCAAGGGAATGCTCGGAGTGGTGGCAGGACCTTCTGGCCCAGCAGGAGAGCCAGGCACAGGTTAACGATTGCCCAGGTTTGCGTGAGAAGGCAGCTGGCTCGCTTCCCCTGGCTCCTTGGTGGCAAACAGGCAGCGAGGACGAGGAGTGGCGGGGCAGAGGGGAGGAGGTGATCCGGAGAGATAGGAGAGGTAAAAAGAGCAGCACAGGGCAAGGCTGGGGCAGTTGATGCCTCTGAAAACACCTCAGGAAAGGCAGGACCGAGCAGGGCTGCTGCTCAGGCTGGGGCAAAACTCAGGGCTTTGGGAAGCGCTGCCAGGATGAGCTGGAGAAAGCAGGAACGAGCCAGAGCTTTGGGGTTTGGCCCCAAGTTTCATTCAGTGGTTGAAAAGCGCAGTGGGAATTCAGCCCAGGCAAAAGCTGAGCTAATGTTTAATAAAGGCTTTCAACATCTGGTCTAATCAGGCTCATTAATAGCAATGACGCCATTCATTAGTGCTTGGCAAGAACAGTTACAAAACCCTGGCTGCTAATATTCACTCTGATAATTGCCAGGCAGATCTACCAGCCTCGGTTTCCCTGGGCGATGCCTCTCAGCAAGGGACACCACTGGGGAGGCAGGCTGGGCTTTCACAGGAGCGAGGAGATGCAGGCTGGATCCAGCCACTGCCTCCCATCCCTGCGGATCCACCCAGCTCCACAGGTTGGCCCCCACCATGCAGCATTTTGGACCTGGATGGCGACGCACACTGACGGGGAACCTACAACAACCCCTCCTTTGTGTCCCAAAGCACTGGTGGAGCTCAGGAGCATCCCGGAGAAGCTGGGAAGGATGATAAGGCTTCACTAAGGTCCTGCTCCTCTTCTCCCCTCCACCCCATCCCCTTCCCTCCACTGCTCCGTGCTCGCTGCCAAGCTCCACGAGGGCAGGGTGCCTCCTGATGAGAACAGCATTAAGAACCTTGCGTGCCAGGCAGCCTCACGCCCCAAACACATCCTCACATCCCAAACACATCCTCACCCAGCACTGAGTTCCAGCCCCAGCCACCGCCCCTCGCTGAGCCCTCTGCTCCCCAGAGCTGGGCTGGGGGGCAGCTGGAGAACCACTGCTGGTTCCCAGCCCTTGGCAGCCCTCACAGACGCTTCTGAGCGCACGCGGATGCCGTTTGCTTCCCTCCATGGGTCACCGCTGCCTGCGTGTGGGGTTATTGGCATGTGGGGTTGTGTCAGCGTGTGTGTTTTGAGGATATATGTGAGTGAGAGGACAACGGTGCCTGCAGATGTGTGTCCATGGGGCAGAGCACGTGTGCATGTGGACACAGGCAAATCTGTCTGTGCAAGCGCAGAAACGTGCCGTGCACTTGCAGGTGAGCGAGATGTCGATGCGTGTAGAAGAAAACACAGCATGGTTGTGGGCATCGTGTGTTCGAATGTGCTCTGTGGGCACTGCAGGAGAGCACAGGAACACGTCAGCCAGGTGTGTGCATGGTCTGTTCGGGTAGTGATGCATCCGTACAGGTGTGCACGCAGATGGGGTGAATGTCAGAGCGTGTGGAGACCCCAACGTGGGATTTATGACATGTCCCCTGTGGTCCATGTGTCCCGAGAAGCCCCTCTCGCCAGCCTCAAGGGAAAGGCAGCCTGGGGGCTGTTTGCACTGGGGACAGACAGCTCTGCCCAGGGCACTTGGAGGAGGCAGAAGCACCGAATGGTGCTGAATAGTGTCCCCTGGACCCAAAGGGGACATTGGTGGTGGCATCACAGGAAACCACCCTCCTCCCCGTGGTGGGAGAGGAACCCATATGGCAGGGGGGCTGCTGTCCCCTTGCAGGTGGTGGCAGCCCCCTGGGGCAGGAGGGACAGTGCAGCTAGTGCTGGGGAGCGCCCCCCCCCGCCCCCCTCCAGCCGGGGGGAGCTGATCCTGAGCTGCTCCGGCGCCGCTTTGACCCCGGGCCAGGCTCCTGGCCATAAGGCCACCGCCCTGGTCCTTTAAAAAGGCATTTCCCCCGCCACCCACCCATAGCGTGACTGCGAGTGACCCTCCCAGGTCTGCCCGGAGCCCCTTCGCACGCGATGTCCCCAGTGCCACCTCCGGGACCCCCCCTCCCCCGTCCCTTCTCCCATCCCGCTGCGGCCAAACCGAGCAGTGGGATAAGATGGGGGCGAGATTTGGGGGGCGGGCTGGTCCCCTTTGCCCTCCCTGATGTCCACGGGGACAGAAATGGGGGGGCTGGAGCAGCAAACCCTGCCTGACACCCCTCTCGGTCCCCCAGCACCCCCTCTCCATCCACAGCCCCATCCCCATCCCCACGCCCCCCCCCGCCCCGGCGTCCCCAGGGGACAGGAGGTGACAGAGGGCACGGTGGCTTCTCACGCGAACCTGGACAATCTTTAACCGGGCTGGGACAGCGAGGGCTGTGACCCTCGGGCCGCGGCCCCTTCCCCACGGGGACCCGGGACGGGAATGGGGGGGAGGGAGGGGGGCGGGACAGGGATGCGGCTCCCCCCGCTCCCGCTTCTCTCCGTCTAATTTAGCCCCGTTGGAAGGAAAGGAGAAAGCCCCGTGGTGGGGAGGGGGCTAAGTGCCTTCGCCCAGCCCCGAAGGGGGTGAATCCCCGACCCCCCCATCCCGCTTCCCGCAATCCGAGACTCTTTTCCCACGCTCCCGCTCGCCCCGCGCACCGGGAACAGCCCGGGGCTTGCGGGCACCGGCACCGCTCGTCCCCTCCCGAGGGTACCGGGCCGGGGGGTGCCCGGAGGGGGGGTTTATGGTGTGTGTGTGTGTTGCTAGGGCCTGGGGGGGGGCAAGAACGGCGCCTTTAAGATCCTACCGGTAGCGTGACTGGAGTGACCGGGGCGGTGCGGGTAGCCCAAACATCCCTCCCGCTTCGCACGCGATGCCCTCCCCGGGCTGGAACCCACGGGAGGCACCGGGACCCCCCGACCCGACCCATGGGGACACCCTCATCCCATCCCCACCCCGTCTCGCAGCTCGATACGCGTGGGACCCTCAGACCACGTCGGGAAGGCGGGGGGGGGGGTGTGTGTGTGCGAAGGGGAGTGTGTCCCGGTTGATGATTTCGGAGTTTGGAAGCTCGTCAGCTTTGATTAGGCTTGGGACACGTGATGGGAGGTTGCCGGGCCAATCAGAGCGAGCGACGATGCATAAAAAGCAGGAGCGGAGCGGGGACCTACCGGCAGGATCGGGTCCCCGGGCATCCCGCTCCCCAGGTGAGTGGCCTTGGGAATGCTGGGGATCCAAAGGGATCGGGGGGAAACTCCAGCCATCCCAGGATGCCAGGAGTTGCCTTTTTGTGGCTTTGTCCCCCTTCTCTGGCTCCTCAGAACTCTCAGAGCATCCTTCCTAAGTTCTTCTCAGAGCATCCTTCCTAAGCTCTTCTCAGAGCCCCGTTGTAGGGTGTTCTCACTTCTCAGCCTCCCCAAAACCCCCGGATTATCATTTCCAGAGCCCCGTTGTGGGGTCTTTTCCCTCTCTGTCTCTACAAAACTCCTGGAGCATCCTTCCCAGTTCTTCTGAGAGCCCCATTCTGGGATGTTCCTCCCCTCTGCCTCCCCAAAACTCTCAGAGCACCCTTCGCAGAGCCCCATTGTGAGGTCTCCTCCCTCTCTGGCTCCCCAGAACTCCTGAAGCATCCTCCCCAGTTCTTCTCAGAGCCCCGTTGTGGGGTGTTCCTTGTCTCTGCTTCCCTCAAACCCTCAGAGCATACTTCCTAGAGCCCCATGGTAGGGTGTTCTCTCTCTCTGGCTCCCCAGAACTCCTGAAGCATTCTTCCCAGTTCTTCCAGAGCTCTGTTCTGGGGTGACCCCCCCCTCTGGCTCCCCAAAACTCCAACAGCATTCTTTCCAGTTCTTTCCAGAGCCCCATTGTGGGGTATCCTCCCTCTCCGGCTTCCCAGAACTCCTGGAACACCCTTCCCATTCTTCCCAGAGCTCTGTTGTGGGGTGTCCCCCATCTCTGGCTCCCCAAAACTCCCACAATGTCCTTTCCAGAGCTTTGGGAAGGTGGTTTCTAGGGGAGCCACAGGTAATCTTTGCCCCATGGACAAGGGTGGGGTGGCCACAATTCCCAGAGGGGATGTCAGCTGAGCTGCACCCACTGGGGTGCAGGGGGTCCCAGCAGCCCCCCAGTCTCCTCAGACTCAGGGTGTCCCACGGCGGGATGTAGCACCTCTCCAAACCCACAGCGGAGGTGAGATTTCAGACAAAGCTTCTTCCTACCCTTGGCTTGGGGCTCTCTGAGGGCTTTTGACAGCGTTGGGTGCCCCCAGCCTGCCAGCCCCATGGCTTTCCTGGCCATTGATCTTCAGGAATACCCGTGGCCAGCCTGTATTTAGTTTGTGGGTGAGAAGTGGCTCAGCACGAGCCACCAGACAACTCAAAGCAGGAGAATTCAGCTCTCCTATAGTCAAGCGCTCTAGAAGAGACTTTAGAGTGTGAAGGAGAGGTCCTGTACTTGAGAACACCTATCCTACTCTGGTCTACAGAGAAAAAGCAATGGGACATGTTCTGTTCCCTCTTGGCTAGTAAAAGGAAATTGCTTTCAATTTAAAGCAGTTTCCTGAAGTGCAGAAAACAAATGTAGCTCTGCATCAGAAGTTAAGCCCAGCTTTCTTGTCTGCAATCCCTAAGAGCATTACAAACTAGAAGCGCTTCATGGACCTTCCCTCGTTCATGATGTCTCTTTGGTTTATTACTAGAGTTCCTACACGCCAGCCAGGATGAAGGCTGCGATGTCACTAGTGGGGAGCCAAGGCATTGTCTCAACCACGGAGGTTCTCCTCGTGGCTGTCGTCTTCTGCCTGGTCTTCCTACTCATCCAGTCCTTCCAGCAGCACGTGCCCAAGGGGATGAAGAACCCCCCAGGACCCAGAGCCTACCCCATCCTCGGCAACGTGCTGGAGCTGAGGAAGGACCCACACCTGGCCCTGACCAGGCTGAGCCAGAAGTATGGGGACGTGATGGAAGTCAAGATCGGCACCCGTCCCGTCCTGGTGCTGAGTGGGCTGGAGACCATCAAGCAAGCATTGGTGAAACAAGGAGAAGACTTCATGGGGCGCCCCAACCTCCACAGCTTCCAATACATTTCGAATGGCCAGAGCCTGGCCTTCAGTCCCGACTCAGGGGAAGTGTGGAAAGCCCGCAGAAAGCTGGCCCAGAATGCCCTCAAAACCTTCTCCATTGCCCCCAGCCCCAATTCCTCTTCCTCCTGCCTCCTGGAGGAGCATGTCTCCAAGGAGGCCAACTACCTGGTCACCAAGTTCCTGCAGCTGATGGAGAAGGAGAAGAGCATTGACCTTAACCGCTACCTGGTGGTCTCTGTGGCCAATGTCATCTGTGCCATGTGCTTTGGGAAGCGCTACGACCACAACGACCAAGAGCTGCTCAATATAGTGAGCCTCGGAAATGAATTTGGGGAGGTCGCTGCTTCTGGGAACCCAGCTGACTTCATCCCTGTACTCCAGTATCTTCCCAGCCGCACCATGCAGGTCTTTAAGGATGTCAACAGGCGTTTAAACGTCTTTGTGCAAAAAATCGTCCAAGACCATTACACCAGCTTTGATAAGGTAAGAGCTTGGATGCTCTTGGATGTAGGCAGAGATGCCTGCAGTTGGCTGCCTGCCTGCCCATTGGGGGAAGATGATACACCCTTGTTCCCCCACCTCTGCTCAGGAAAGCTCCTTGGAGCTTTCAAGCCTGCAGTTAGTATCCCCAGGAGCCAGAAATGGCTGGGGGAGGAGATGTTTGCCCAGCTCTGGGTGTCTGTGGTGTCCCTGACCCACCAGCTCTTCTCCAGGAGCACATCCGGGACATCACGGACTCACTGATAGAGCACTGCCAGGAGAATAGCGTAGGGGAGGAAGCCCGCATCCCCATCTCCGATGAGAAGATCATCAGCATCCTCAATGACCTCTTTGGGGCAGGTGAGAACACTTCTGAGGGTACAACCTCTCTGCTGGGTGGGGGAACCAGGGCCATTGGGATGAGACTTTATCTATGCTTGGGTGTTTGGAGCTGCTTCTGGCCTCATGGGTGCTCACTTGAACAGTGACCAGAGCAGGTGGCTTTACAGTGATAGCTGATGGGGAAATGCTCAATGATGAACACAGAGTGACGGGCTCTGTAAATATCTGCTTGCCTGTCATCTTTTGGTAACTAAATGCCTTTTTCGTATCCATTCAGGCTTTGACACTGTGGCAACTGCCATATCCTGGAGCATCATGTATGCTGCCTTGTACCCTGACATTCAGAAGAAGATCCAAGAAGAACTAGGTGAGTCCATGAGCCTGCTGCTTCTGGGGCCAAAACCTCTCCAATGAGGTCTGATTTCAACCCGCTCCTTATTCTTCACTTCCCACAGACCAGACCATTGGCTGGGAGAGGAGACCGAGGCTGTCGGACCGGAGCATGCTGCCTTACACAGAAGCCTTTATCTTGGAGATGTTCAGACACTCCTCCTTCCTGCCCTTCACCATCCCACACAGGTACAGGCAGGAGCAGCTCACGCGTGATTTGGGTCTTTTTTGGAGTAATTTTCTGGGAGATGCCTTTTAGGCTGATAATTACCGGTGAATCGATTCCTGCTGTCGGGAGATAATCCAGTGCACAGCCTGAACTACCTGTGTTAAACCTCCCCTCTTGCCCTTGGGGCTGGCAGCTGCCTAGCTTGCTGCTCTCCTGGAGCTCAATACTTCTATTTGAGGGTGGTTTTACTCCAGGTGGAGGGATTGTAAACACTGTTGCTTTGGAAGAAACCACATCTCACCTCATCCAGCTTCCTGAAACTGGAATCTTTCTGCTTGAGAAAGTGTTAATCAAGACTAGTTAGTCTCCCAAATACAAACTGAGGTATTTCCTAGCCAGTCCTGAGTACACACAGGGCATTGACAACGAAACTCCTCTAAGACTTAGATATTGGGTAGAAATTCTTCACAATGAAGGTGAGGAGGCACTTGCCCAGATTGCCCAGAGAAGGTGTGGCTGCTCCATCCCTGGAGGGGTTCAAGGCCAGGCTGGATGGGGCTCTGAGCACCGTGATCCAGTGGGTGATGTCCCTGCCCACAGCAGGGGGGTTGGAACTGGATGGGCTTCAAGGTTCCTTCCAACCCGAACCATTCTATGACTTGCCAAGCTTTAGTCTGTGGTGAAGCTGTGGGTTCTTCTCTTAACTTCTCACCTCCTCCACCCATTTTTCTTCCAGTACGACAAAAGCAACAATGTTGAATGGCTATTACATCCCCAAGGATACCTGTGTGTTTGTCAACCAGTGGCAAGTGAACCATGACGAGTGAGTACACCAAATCCCTTGTGCTTATCCAGGCTGTGATGGCTTCGCTTTCCATTAAGATCACCCTGATCCTTTAGAGCAACACACTAAAAGCCAAGTGGGTTGTGATGGCAAGAAAAGGCAGATTGGACCATGTGGGTTTGGTGCTGAGCCCAGACTTGGAGCCGCTCTGGGCTGACCTGGGCACTGGTTCAGCAGCTCCCCAACATCAGAGCTTACTCAGTGTATGTGGTGATGTCCTCAATGCACCAGATTTCCCACTCATATGTGAGTGTTGGCAGCTGTGGCTGCTGAATAATCGGGAATCAGTAGCTCCTGCTGCCAAGCAGCCCTTGTGATCCAGGTTCATGTCTCTGGATGAGCTCAATGGGAACTGCCTAGTTCCCTCTTTCAGGGAGAAAAATGTCCTGATGTGACTCTCATTAAACGCAAGAGGCTCGTGTCATTATTGCTAATAATCAGCTTTGGTGAATGAAAGGGGATTTGGAAATCAAAGCCCCATCTTACCCCTCAACTGCTTTCCAGCAGATGCTCTCCTGCAGGGAGCAAGTTGACCGCAGAAGGTGGTTCCCAGATCAGGTATTTTGGATCAGAAGCTCAAGACCTTTGCATCCCAATAGCCCAGCAACGCAGAGTAGCTCAAGACTTTGTATCCCAATAGTCCAGGAACACAGAAGAATTACAATATTCCTTTTGCCCCTGCACACAATGGTGAGCATTGCCTCTGATTGCAACAGCAACATTGTGTTTAGGGCCAGAGAGCATTCCCAATACCCACACAGAAAATTCCATTTGGTACCTCCCAGCAGACAGCTGGGATTCAGTGTTGGAAAACCCATAGGTCTCCATCTTTCCTTTTTAAGAGGTGCTGATGGATTTCTGTGCACTGATCTCCTTTCAGCTGACACTGCAGGACCTTTTGCTGTTACACACTGAATTAAATCTGTCCCTGGTATCTGCACAGGCAAACACAATCCAAGTTTGAAATAGAAATTTCAATAGATTGAGCTGATGGAGTCTGACACATGGCTGGCATTTTAGATCAGGGGTAGAGGTTGCCAAAGCTTTTGGACGGTGAAATTGGACAGTATTGTGATGTTTCTCTTCCCAAGTAGTGTTTTGACTGCTATCCCCATCACGGTGGGTGAAAGCAGCTTCCTCACGTCTCCTTTCTGTTCCAGGAAGCTTTGGAAGGACCCCTCAAGCTTCAACCCCAAGCGATTCCTCAATGCTGCGGGGACTGAAATAAGCAGGACAGAGAGTGACAAAGTGATGATTTTTGGCTTAGGGAAGAGGCGATGCATCGGGGAGTCCATTGGGAGGTGGGAGGTCTTTCTCTTCTTGACCACCATGCTGCAACAGCTGGAGTTCAGCCTCTGCCCTGGAGTGGAGGTGGACATCACTCCTCAGTACGGACTGACGATGAAATACAAGAAATGTGAGTGCTTCCAGATTAAGAAGCGTTTCCCCATGAAGAGCTCTCCCTAAGCTGCAAGAGGAAGCATCACTTTGCACAAGGAAGCCAGCTCTTGCCGTCGGACACTCAGCCTGCTGTTGCTAATGCTCTCTAGAAGCCAGCATAGCACTTTGCTGTGTTGCTTCACAGGAGGCTTGTTCATCTCTTGTGTAAATGATAGCAGGGAGGGATAAAGCCAGCTTTGTCCAGCTCCTCACAGCCCCATAAGCAAGCTCTTGCCTGCAGAAAAGCTCCCCAGAGCTCCAGCCCACTCATCCCCCTCGCGAGGTCCCAGAGACTGTGGTGGGGCAGCAGATGCAGAGAAGGCATGGCTGTCCCATACCTAGAGGTTTTCAAGGTCTGATTGGATGAGGCTTTAAGTAATTTGATCCAGCAGGAGGTGTCCCTACCTGTGATGGGGGTGGGGGGGGGCTGGAACTGAATGGTCTTTGAGGTCCCTTCTAGTTCAAACCATTGTATGATTCTCTGCTTTGGGCTGGGAGAAGCTGTGTGGAACATCAGTAGGGGGTGTCCTCCCCCTGCCCCCTGGTGCTGTGGGCAGAGCCAGAGCCTCTGTGGGCATCTGGCTTCATCCACCAAATGGGAGTAAACCTGTAGGTTCCTCCCGCAGAAGCCTGGCCAGCTTTTTCCCATGGGCTTGAGAGCCTTTCAAGCCTGTCTGGCAGAGCTATTTGCAAAAGCCTAATAAAAGGAGCAAGGTTTGGGGGGTTGTGGGCCATGCGCTGCCTTACATTGCAGTTTGCTTTAGCCAGCATGAAGATGAGTTCTCACGGCAAACGAAGCAGCACCTTCTGCTCATTTGTACCCAAGTGGAACACATCTGCATGCCAAGAATAGGAAATAAGCTGCACAATAAATACTTAAATGAATGTTGAAGCATCTTCTGCAGTTCTTCCTGGTCTTATTCCACTGAGAAGAGGGTTTTTTTTTTGGGAAGAATCATAGAATCACTAGGTTGGAAAAGACCCACAGGATCATCGAGTCCAACTATTCCCATCAAACACTAAACCATGCTCCTCAGCACCTCATCCACCTGTCCCTCAAACACCTCCAGGGCAGGTGACTCAACCTCCTCCCTGGGCAGCCTGTTCCAGTGCCCAATGACCCTTTCCATGAAAAATTTTTCCTAATGTCTAGCCTGAACCTCCCCTGGTGGAGCTTGAGGCCATTTCCTCTTGTCCTGTCACTTGGGAAAAGAGGCCAGCTCCCTTCTCTCTACAACCTCCTTTCAGGTAGTTGTAGAGAGCAATAAGGTCTCCCCAAAGGAGATGGAGCTGTTGGAATGGGTCCAGAGGAGGCTATCAGGATGATCCAAGGGCTGGAGCACCTTCTGTACGAGGACAGGCTGAGAGAGTTGAGGTTGTTCAGCCTGGAGAAGAGAAGGCTCTAAGGAGACCTTAGGGTGTCATTCCAGAACCCCACACCTCTTCTTTATCCTTAAAAATCTGACTTGGATAAGTTGGATCAGTTCTTTTTGTCCTATGGACACACGAGCTTGCTGTTCCTTTTCTGTCAGGACTGGGACATCGGTGGCATTAGTGGGATTTTTAAGTTCTTATAGGTGTTGGATCTGGTTCTCCCTCTGTGTAGAGAACAAGGGTTATGCAACTGAGTCCAACCATACCTGTCTCTACTAAACCACGTGCCTGAGCACCTCGACTTTTAAACACTTCCAGGGATGGTGACTCTACCACTGCCCTGGGCAGCCTCTGCCAGTGCAAAACAGGCACAGGTCCCTCAGCTTATCTCAAACTCCTGGGCTCCAGACCTTCCCCCAGCTCTGTTCTCCTTCCCTGGATGCACTCTAACCCGCTCTCTGAGCGAAGGGTCCAAATGGAACTCATGACTTGAGGTGCAGCCTCACCAGTGCTGAGCACAGGGGGACGATCCCTGCCCTGCTCCTGCTGGCCACCCCATGGCTGATCCAAGCCAGGATGCTGTTGGCCTCCTTGCCCACCTGGGCCACTGCTGGCTTGTGTTCAGCTCTATCAACCAGCAATCCCCGGGTCCTTTTCTGATAAGCAGCTTTCCCATGGCCTTTTTAATGAACTGACACACAAGGACCACATGTTGTGTTGCCACCAAGTAATTTTTGACCTCGTGGCTGTGCCATGGACATGCTGCTCCCTGGAAGAAGAGACTGCCTCCTGCTGTGACCTCTCTTACCTTCGCATTGTTTTTACAAACCGTTATCATAATGGCTTTGTCTTCAGCCTGCCATTTGGCTTGGGAATGTCACCCAGTGCAGGGATTCAAATCCCAACCCACTCCTTCCTCTGAGTAACAAGCAAAATAGCCCTCAGCTTCAGAGGTGAGATAAACTGTTTTTAATGGAGTCAAGGAGAAAGTGAGAGGTGAATGTGTCCATGCCTCTGCTGGTGGGTGAGAGGGAGTCAGTGAGGTGAAGGAGAGGTGATGAGAGGGGTATGGAGGTGCTGAGAACAGGATGAAGGTGAGAGAGGGAAAACGGAGGAGTGATGAAGGAGTGATGGAGGTGATGGATGTTATGGAGGGGTGATGTGGGGGTAATGGGGGCATGACGGAGGAGTACTGGGGGTGATGGAGGTGAGGAGGTTGGGATGAAGGCGACAAGTTCACAAAGGAAGACATATACCAGCAGTGACAGAGGGGAGACGGGGATGATGGCATCGTGGGGATTTGTGACAGTGGTGACAGAAAGGAGCTGAGGACAGCGGTGGCAGAGGGGAGGGGACAATGGCACCGTGGGGACGAGGTAGAGCGGTGGCAGAGGGGAGGTGGGACGATGGCATCATGAGGACAAGGGACAGCGGTGGCAGAGGGGAAGTAATGATGGCATCGAGGGGACGAGGGAGAGCAGTGACAGAGGGGAGGGGACAATGGCACAGTGGGGACGAGGGACAGCAGTGGTAGAGGGGAGGGGATGATGACACCGTGGGGACGAGGGACAGCGGTGGCAGAGGGGAGGTGGGTCGATGGCACCGTGAGGACGAGGGACAGCGGTGACAGAAGGGAGGAGACGATGGCGTCTAGGGAACACGTGACTGCGCCGGCAGATGGAGGTGCCGCTCTGCGCATGCGCCGTTCCGAGTCCTCCGCGCGTCTCTATGGTCGAGCGGAGCTGGCTAGAGCGCAGCCCCCGGGCGGGACCGGAAGTGACGGAGGCGTCGCGCGTCGCGGAGCGGAGGGCCGCGCCGAGGCGGGAGTAGCGGTGGTACAGGTGAGGCGGCGGGGACCCGGCCCCTCGCCCCAGGAGGAGCCGCGGCCCTCGGTCTGGGGGCTGGACTTCGCTCGGGGCTGCCGTGAGGCGTGCTGCTGCGCCTGACTCTGCCCCGCGTCAGGCTCTGCCCGGGCCGAGGCGGGGAGGCCGGGGCCGCGGGGGCAGGGCCGACACCGCCCCGCCCGGGGCTCCGCGCCGCCGCTTGGCGGCTCCTGAGAACCGCGGGGCCTGCGTTTGACCCCGTGTCCTCCCGTGGGGGCCAAGCCGGGAGGCGGTCCCGGCGCCAAGGCTGACGGTGTTCCCGAAGCGTTTGGACAACACGGTGTGAATGCTGGGGTTGTCCTGTGCAGGGGCAGGAGCTGGACTCGATGATCCTTTGGGTCCCTTTCAGCTTAGGACATTCAATGATTCTGTGGTCCCCTGTCTGCCTGCAGAACCGCGAGAACTGGTTCCTCTTAAATGAGCAAAACCCCCTCAGCTTTGGGCTAGGCAGAACATGGACTTCTTTCTTCCCAGGCAGCAGTGCCTGGCGTGCAGAGCTCTCAACTCCTTGCATGTTGGGTTAGCACTTACAAACTCTGCTTACAGTGTGCTGCCTGCCTGTCTGAGTGAGCTCCGTGGCTTGAGTTCCTTTTAAAACTTCTAGGAGGGTACCCTTGAAGGTGTAGGGGAATGCGAGACAGCTGCTAGTTGTGTGGTAAATTAGGTATCAGGAAAAATTCCATCACAGAAAGGGCTCTCAGGGCACTGGGGAGGTGGTGGAGTCATCATCCCTGGAAAGGTTTAAAAGCTGAGTAGATGACGTGCTCATGGCTGTGGTTTAATAGCGGACAGATACAGGTGGAATTAATGATCTCAAAGGTCTTTTCCAACCAAACCATTCTATGATTCTATAAGACGCAGAATCAGACAGGAGGTTTGGTGTTCCAGGCGTGTGTAACCAAATAAATGTGCTCATGTTTGCTTCGTGCTGGAGTAAATCAGTCACTGAGTGTGTGGTTCATTTCCTCTTATAAAGGATTTGTACGTAAAGTAATAGGCTTGAGATCCTTTGAGATGAGGAGTTTCCCTTGTTTTGGTTTATGTTGCACACAAACAGATTTTTTGGTAAAAGGATGCTGTTATTTTTGAAAAGGATCCTCCTAAGTTGGTGCTGTGTACTGAGCTCTTTTCCTTGTTTTCAAGGAGATGCAAAAAGCAGGAAAAGGAACAAAAATTTATTACTGCAGATGTTCAGGGTTGTGTTATCTTTGCTTTGAGACTGCTCGTTATCAGCTCTCATCTTGGAATCCAGACATTGTTATTGCGGGTTAATATAAATACACAGTAACAGGAAAGCGAGGAGGCTGTTCCTGAAGGATTTATGGCTTAGCGACCAACCTCCCTTTGAAGCATCCCCTGAAAGCTAGGGGAAGTGGATTAGTTATGGAACCACATATGTGCCCTACTTATTTCCAGTTTTTTTTTCTCTTGCATCTTTTTCCAAGAAAGACTTGAAGAGAGTTAAATTGACTCCCACAGAAATGTGGTTATGTGTAGATGTTCAATTTCTGGGTTACCTCCTCTGCTTGCTGCCTTTGTGTTCCTCAGAGTAGATATGGAACCATCTCCCTCTGACTAATTGCAGCATGAAAGGTGAATACATGCAGTAGTCGTTCTTATTCTTGAGCTTGTGAACTCCTTTGCACTACTGTGATAGATGTGAGCCCATCCTCTTCCTGTGCCCTTTGCTAGGAGGAAGAAATCTTGGGTCCAAAGATGTGCTGAGGTGATACAAGTTCAGTCAAGTGTCAGAACTGAGTGAATTAACATCTTCACTAATCCAACTTGTGCTTTCCTGCTGTATTCTAGTACAACTCGATGTTGGAAAGGAGCATGACTTTCTTTTTTTCATTTCTGTAATTGTGACAGTAACACGAATACTCCTGGCTCTGGAGAGCATGGAAACTCTAGGCTAGGACTCCAGCATGTTTTTTTCCCCTTCTTTGTATCCGTTTGCTCCCTTAAAGGTGTTTGTTTTAATGTGTCTGTGCAGAGTTTGGTCTGTTTACTGCTGAGTATCCACAAAAGCTGCTCTGCTCCAGTATTTCTATGCCAAAACTTGAAAAAGGGAAGTGAAGGCAAAATCCCCTGTTTGAAATTACTGAGAGAATGTCCGCAGACAGATCTAATTGTTGCTCGGAGCAGTTGAGCTTGAATTTGGTTATTATTATTTCCCTAATAATGCAAACAGTGATCTGCATTACAAACAATCCTATAGGCAAAGCCCTGTCCAGGGATTTACAGGCTCACTGTGATCCTGGGTGTCTGTATGGGTGTGTTTATCCACCCCACAAAGAAGCGAGAAGCTGACAGAGCCAGAGCCTGGGTGGGAGCCAGGGTTCAGGGTTGGGGGATGCAGCTGATGCTGATTTGGGTTGTCAGTCTGTGCATCTTGTTACAGCCAGGCCTGTGTCTTTTTACAGCAATTGTGTGTTGGAAATATGGCTACGGACTGGCTCGGGAGCATTGTGTCAATTAATTGTGGAGAAAGCTTGGGAGTCTACCAAGGCCGAGTGTCTGCTGTGGATCAGGTCAGCCAGACCATTTCCCTAACACGGCCCTTCCATAATGGGGTCAAATGCCTCGTACCAGAAGTCACCTTCAGGTTAGTGCTTGTCTTTTTAATTCCTGACTTTTTTCCAGGCAAAGGTGGTGGGGGTTTGGATGCTTTGGTTTGGTTTTCCCCAGAAATGAGCTTTTTGCCTCAAATATCCCTACTACTACAGATCAGTTTTGGACGAGAAGTGCCTCTCCTGTCTCTTAGAGCTTGTGTGCAGGAGATTCTTCCCTGTTTCTACCATCCTCTTGAGTCGTTGTTGTCGATGATCCTTGTGGGTCCCATCCAACTTGGGATGTTCTGTGCTTCTATCCTGGTGTTAGAGTGGCGGAGCTCACACTCAGAGGCTCTGTGTGTGTGTGTGTGGGATGCTCTGTGTGTGTATTTGCTTATGTTCTGTGTATGCGTTCTCTTGTTTGATTTTCGGGCAGCTGAGCTTAAAGCCCTTGGCCTGTGTACTATACGTAATGCAAATGACAGAGGAGGAAGCAGAGTAGCAGATCAATTGAAACTCCTGCCCCAATGTCATTAAATTAAGGATGACTTAAATTGCACTCCATCCCCTCTGTCCCTTGCTCTGTTCCTTTCTCTGTGTGGGCAGAAGAGGGTTTGGAACCGAAAAGCAGAATCGACGCAACAGTGTTGGAGCTCTTGGGAATTATTTCCCAGCACCTCCTGTTAATGCTCTGTTTAAACAGAACAAACAAGAGTCACTTGTGACTGGACATTTTCCTGTTACCTGGCATATTATGATATTTAAAGCCTCGAGCCACTGATTTGTAAATGAGATTGACACCCTGAAGTCAATACTCTTAAATGTTCTTTCTTGGATTTTGAAGAGAGGGTGGGGAAAGATGATGACTGTATCCTTCCAGGAGGTGTATGCACCCTCTCATTACTTTTATATCCCAAGTGGACAACACTTACTAAGTTTAGGAGACCTTAACTTCTGATTTGTTTCTTGCATTTGGTGCAAGTGGAGGCCTTTGTAACTACTTTCTTTTTTTTTTTTTGTTTTGGCTTGGGCTCGGTGCTGTGTTGATTTTCTTTATCCATTTTCTGAGGAAATGGGAAGCACTGTCCTTATCCGAGTGTGACTTGCACTGATCTAAGTGTTGCTTTCTGTAGAAACTTGATTTCTTTAGAAACTTGATTAAAAGTGATAGTTGCCTCAAGGCTGTCATCTAGAAACTGTTAAGTTAATGCAGCTTTCTGCAAAGGTCTGTGCTGGGTGCTTCCATTTCCTGCTTGACCTCTGTTCCTGCTTGGGACAGAACCTTTTAAACAAAGTACAGATGTGCTGCAGAAATACTTGAGTTGCAGTTTTGAAGAGTCATGCCATTTCAGTTGGGTAGTTTGATGTCTGCAAACATATCATGCCAAAAGAACAGGATGTCATCCAGAAAGAACTGAACAGGCTAATCTGTGTGAACCTCATGAGGTTCAACAAGGCCAACTGCAAGGTCCTACACCTGGGTCAGCGCAATCTGTGGTTTCAGTACAGTCTAGGGGACGATGTGATTGAGAGCAGCCTGTGGAGAAGGGCTTGGGGTGCTGATTGATGGAAAACCCACCTGGAGTTCCATGTCTAGTTCTGAAATCCTCAACGTAAGAAGGATATGGAACTTGGAATGGGTCCCGTGGAAGATAATGTGAGGGGTGGAGCAGCTCTGCTATGAGGACAAGCTGAGAGAGTTGGAGTTCAGCCTAGAGAGGAGAAAGCTCTTGAGATACCTTAGAGTAGTCTTGCAGTGCCTAAAGGTGGCTGCAGGAAAGCTGGGGAGGGATGATAGGACAAGAAGGAATGGCTTTAAACTGAAAGAGGGAAGATTTAGATGAGATATTAAGAAGAAATTCTTCACAATGCGGGTGGGGAGGCCCTGGCCCAGGTTGCCCAGAGAAGTGGTGGCTGCCCCATCCCTGGAGGTGTTCAAGGCCAGGTTGGATGGGGCTTGGAGCAACCTGGTGCAGGGGGGTTGGAACTGGATGAGCTTTGAGGTCCCTTCCCACGCAAACACTTCTATGATTCTGTGATATCCTGTGCCTTTTTTGTATTAAAATATAATATATATATATTATTTCTTGTTTCTACTGAGAATGGCATTAGAAAACCCCACTTTACAATGTTGCTTCTTTTTCTTTAGAGATAGTGTTCTGGAAAGGCACCTCAAACGCTGAATTCCTAAATGTTTTCCTTCTCCTGATTTTAGGGCAGGTGACATTACTGAGCTGAAAATTCTGGAGATCCCGGGGCCAGGGGACAGCAGACAATGTGGGGATCTGCAGCAGACAGAAATGGGCATCCCTGGTGTTGGATGTCAAGTGGGTCCCAGTCAGAATGGCACTGGGAAAGTGTTGAAGAAGCCCATGTCCAGCAGTGCCCCGCAGAACATCCCAAGGAGAACAGACATGAAGAATCAGGATATCATCATCTCTCCACAGCAGCAGTGCTCCAAGAGCTACATGGATCGACATATGGAATCACTGACTCAGTCCAAAGGCTTCCGTCGTAGACACAATTCCTGTGAGTATATGTGTTATCCATTTCCTTTTTGCCTACCTGAGCTACTGCTGCAGCATCTTCTGTCCTTCTGCCAGAATGTTGCAAATGGTGCTGGAAACTCGTATTTGCTTTTACACCTGAAGGTCTGGAGAAGTGGACGTTTAGTGAGGAGAAAGACTTCACAAGTTGTGCCTCAGCATATTCCAAGTATAGATCTCCCAAATTTATCTTTGCAGCATCATCTAATCATGCAAGAGTTAATCTCATCCTTGATCTTGAGTTTGCAAAGAGCAACGTACTGACATTGTTCTTAACTGTTTGACTTTATGTACAAAGCAAATAGCTCTTTAACAAGTGTTCTGTTAAGGTGAATATTCAGATTTAATGAGTGGAGATATTCCCTGTACCATCCTCTGTATTCTCCTACTTCACCACCTTCAAATGTTAGGAAATACAGAGCTGAATAATGCCTATTCCTGATTCCTGCCAGTTTGAAACTTGCCCCATGGCCAGCCTCCAGTTTTCCTCTAAAAGGAAGTGGAAACCAATTACAATATCCTAAAGCTTTAAAGCCTGCATAACCTGTTACAACATTGCCCTACAAGTAATTACAAACATTATTTACCATGCTAAAAATACTAATTGGTGGGCTCTAAGGAGGGTGATGCAAAGATCCAATCAGTGCATCTCCCAAGTCAGGCAGCCGTTATTTTTGTTTCTGTTCATAGAATCCTTGGCCAGCTCTCACCCTGTGCCAAAACTGTGTCTGTTCATTTATCCTGAAGGCCCCTGGGCTGTGCTCCATTCCATGTTTTCTTCATGCATCAGTGTATGCCCAGCATATTTCCATGACTTCATTTTTCCCCTTGTTTTGTGTCTTGAAAAGAAACAAAACCAAGCTAGGCAAGGCCAGTTAGAGAGGCTGTCTTTGTGTGGAGGGATTCCTCAGAGCCTTGCTCCCCACCAGGAGCTGTATTATCTTGTGAAAGGGTTCTTACTCTTTCAGATTCACTTCTTTCTAACTGATTGCCAAACGTGGTTGATAAGAGGAGGAGGGCAGGAATGGTACAGAGGGAAGGCACACGCTCCTCAGTCACTGTACCATTGTCAGGCCTGCCAGGTTTTGAGTGTGTCGTGTCTGCCCAGGCCTAAACACTTGTACTGGCTGTAGGAAGAGCAGTGATTCCTTAAAGTTCGTTAGGGCTTGTTCAACATGGAAAAGAGAAGGCTCCAAGGAGACCTTAGAGCAACCTCTCAATACTGAAAGGGCCGCCAGGAAAGCTGGGGAGGGGCTCTTGATCAAGGCGTGCAGGGATAGGACAAGGGGAATGGTTTTGAGCTGAAAGAGGGGAGATGGAGATGAGATCTTCAGAAGAAATGTTTTGCTGTGAGGGTGGGGAGGCCCTGGCCCAGGTTGCCCTGGGGAGCTGTGGCTGCCCTGTCTCTGGAGATGTTCAAGGCCAGGCTGGATGGGACTTGGAGCAACCCGATCCAGTGGGAGGTGTCTCTGCCCGTGGCAGAGGGGTTGGAATTGGATGGGCTTTAAGGTCCCATCCAACTGAAACCATTCAGTGATTCTATGATATCTTATTATTTTAATTCTCTGGCTCTTTCTCAATTCTGATGAGTTGTTTGAGTACATTACTTTGTTTGACTTCAAGAAAACCTTCAAGACTTCAATGTCAGCTACCTAAATGTCTAAAGGAGCTTCTGCATGACTTTATCCTGGCTGGCTGGAGCGTGTAGTAGGATTCCCTTACCTGGTGCTGTTTTCCCAGCATCTGGCAGATCTTGGGTGGGCAGTGAGTGCTTCAAACCCTTTCAACCCACCAATAGCTTGCACCAGTTTGACACAAGCACAGCAGCAGCTTAGAGTTTGTTTTCCAGACCTTGCCTCAAACAAGTTGAGCAAGGTGCTAGATGTTGATTATTGTTGGGATTTATTTTAGCATAACTGAAGTAGAAAAGGGAACTATTACTCTCCAAACACATTTTGGAGGGTAGGGCAAATAATGTGTCAATGATGTGGCCAGCAGGACCAGGGCAGGGATCATCCCCCTGGACTCGGTGCTGGTGAGGCCACATCTCAGATCTTGTGTTCAGTTTTGGACCCCTCACCACAAGAAAGACATTGAGGGGCTGGGGTGTGTTCAGAGAAGGGGAAGGGTCTGGAGCCCATGGGTTCTGGCAGAGGCTGCCCAGGGCAGTGGTGGAGTTTCCATCTCTGGAGGGGTTAAAAAAATGTGTGGGTGCACTTTGTGACATGTTTTAGTAGGCACGGTTGTGTTGGGCTGATGGTGGGACTGGATGAGCTCGGAGGTCTTTGCCAACCTTAATGTTTCTATAGTAATCTCAGGAGGGGAATGGAAGAGGTCTTGGCTCTATGGAGATGATAGGTTCAGGCATCTGGAGAAGAAGGTGCTGAGGTGTCGTCTAGAACTTAAGTCCTGTAGGGTTTAGTACAGCTAAAAGTTGACCTCCTGATGCCCTTTAGCGTGCTAAGTCGGGGACAAAGTTCACTCCTTGGAGTACTTGTGTGACAGGAATCAATAAACAACAAATATCAGTGCAGATTTCCCAACAATGGCTCTGTGCCATGCTGGCACCAGGCTTGTTCATGCCAGGGCCGGCAGCAAAAGCTCCCACAGGGATCTCACAGAAATGTGGCCAGCTCGCTAGAGATTTCACATTTGCTTGTGTGCTGTACATGAAAGGTTTTTATTCCAAATAAACACAAAAAAGCCTGGGAAGTATTGTTTATCTTTTGAGGGAGACGCTTCTCTGTGTGGTGTCAGGCTGCCAACTTGATGTGGAGCCATGCGCTGTTCTCCTTAATAGGCTTCATGCGTCCAAACATGGGGCAGAGGCACTGGGGTTGCACTCTGAAAGGAGCTGCATGCAAGGACTGGGTGCCTAGCTGTGTGCCAGAGGGCTGGATCAGGCCATGGGAGCAAGGACAGCTGTGAAAGGCAGCTTTCAGGCAGTGGCTTTGGCCAATGTGTCACTCTAGTGCCCTGGAAAAGGGTGATTTCAGTAACTTGTTATCACCAAGTGGCTTTTAAAAACTGCTGGGAGTCTTAAGCAGCTTGAAAATCACAGTGTCTGAAGATGATCTACCTGCTGTCGTTAGCAGGAACTTTGAATTATTATGAATAGAGGCTCTGTAAATAGTGAGTGTTGTCCAAGTGTGGTGACGCTGACCACACTACGCTCTGTGGCTGGTTTGGGTTCCTCCAGTACATGCAGGATAAACATTTCAAGACGGCTGTTGTACTGATATGGTTGTTTTGAAGATGTAAGTGGCTTTGTGCTGTGACCAGTGGATTTTCACAATGCAGTGAGGCTGGTGTAAATCCCATAGACAGAGTGACTGTGTTGTTGTGAGAGTCATAGAGTGACCTCCCAGTGCTGAAAGGGCTCCAGGAAAGCTGGAGAATGATTTTTTCCAAGGACATGGAGTGATAGGATGGGAGAATGGCTTTAAATTGGAAGGGGGAAGATTTAGATTAGACATTAGGAAGAAATTCATGATGAGGGTGGGGAGGCACTGACCCAGGTTGCTGAAAGAAGTGATGGCTGCCCCATCCCTGAAGGTGTTCAAGGCCAGGTTGGTGTGAGACTTGAGCAACCTGATCCTGTGTGAGACGTCCCTGCCCATAGGCTTTGAGGTTCCTTCCAAGACAAACTGTTCTATGATTAGTCCTTGATTTTTCAGCCATAAGTTGGGTACAAGGAGACTTCATCACTCTTACTCCAGGGAAACCAGTGTTTTACAGTTATTCATGTTTGGAAAGGAGAGTATTTAAACATGCAGGATGATGAATAAGTAGGGTAATGTGACAGGAATAAGGAAAAGGGCTTCATATCAGTACAGAAATGTGTGCTGTTGATGTCAAGCGCGAGGGAAAACAAATCTTTATGTTCAGGGGTTTAAGTTCTCTCCTAAACACCCTTAACAGGTGCCCAGAAGAAAATACCTAAGTCAGACTCTGAAATTTAGGGAGATTCCGAAGAAGATCTTGGGCTGCAGGAACATGAGCTCAGTAGAGCGGGAAAACCACCCTATATCACAGCTTGCCAGTTATCTTATCACTGGCACGATGGTAGCTTGAATTAAATGAAATGTGGGAAATGCTCATTTTGCAGCTGGGTCAAGCTTGTTTTTCTAACCTTGCCAGTGGAAAGTCCCTGGAAGTCTCTCTCCCAATGCTCTTGTTCAGTTTCCTGCTAGCATCCGTTGGCATGGGCATGCCAAAGATGAGGTCTGCAGCTTTGGGAAACAAGTATTCCTGGAGTTGGTGCACTGCAAGCATGAGTTCCCCTTTCATACAAAAGTATATGAGCAAACTTGACTTTTTGCATTTATGACACGCTTTCAACTTGCTTTTATTTTTGTTTAGGGTCATCCAGCAGCCGTCACCCGAACCAAGTGACTCCCAAGAAGAGCGGCCTGAAAAATGGGCAGATGAAGAATAAAGATGATGAGTGCTTTGGGGATGACATTGATGAAATCCCAGACACGGATTTTGATTTTGAAGGGAACCTGGCCCTTTTTGACAAGGCAGCTGTGTTTGAAGAGATTGAAACGTATGAGAGGAGGAGCGGCACTCGTTCCCGAGGCACCCCAAGCGAGAAACCAGCTCGCTATCGACATGACGAGAACATCTTGGAGTCGGAGCCAATCGTCTACAGAAGGATTGTCGTACCACAGAACGCTAACAAAGAGTTCTGCACGGGTATGCCACATCCCTTAGTGAGAAGGAAACAAACTCTGCTGCTTTTCTGGGGCACACGTGGTGGATTGTTTTCCCCCAGGGTGTCTTGTCAGCTTAGTGTGGTACACACAAGGGCGTTCATTTCTGTAAGATTGGATCTGTGCCTTTTAATCTCCATACAACCTTTCTTTGTGAGATTTCCAAGGTAAAAGTTACTCAAATAGGGCAAGAAGGTAAGTGTTTTTGCAGGAGAGAACAAACCTGATGGCTCAATGACAAGAATGGAGACTGAATAGGAGTCATTTGAATTCTTGCTTTGTTTTCAGTAGCGTGAGGAACATGCGTGGACTTGATTGTTGGCTTTTGAGAGGGAAAGATGGTCTCAGGATTCCAGTGCATAGTGTAATTTATGCTTTCTAGGAAAAAGGTGGGAGATTTCATGTGTTTATGATGCTCTTTAGGTGATAACTATGTATTTCTGCATGGTTTTGCAGAACTTTAAATCGTAGAATGCTAGAATGATTTGG
The DNA here is from genome assembly GCA_033459285.1 of Clamator glandarius. Lineage (NCBI taxonomy): Eukaryota > Metazoa > Chordata > Aves > Cuculiformes > Cuculidae > Clamator > Clamator glandarius. The sequence continues at coordinate 555,185 of JAUNZM010000115.1, read as the reverse complement.
GTCGGAAGGGACCTCAAAGCCCATCCAGTTCCAATCCCCCTGCCGTGGGCAGGGACACCTCCCACTGGATCATGCTGCTCCAAGCCCCATCCAGCCTGGCCTTGAACCCCTCCAGGGACCAGCCACCACTTCTCTGGGCAGCCTGGGCCAGGGCCTCCCCACCCTCACAGCAAAACCATTTCTTCCTAAGATCTCATCTCTCTTTCAGCTGAAAACCATTCCGCCTCTTTCCATCCCTGCACTCCCTGATCAAGAGCCCCTCCCCAGATTTTCCAGAGCCCCTTTCAGTACTGGAAACTGCTCTGAGGTCTACCTGGAGCCTTCTCTTCTCCAGGCTGAACAACCCCAACTCTCTCAGCCCATCCTTTTACGGGAGATGCTCCAGCCTATGGCTCCAGGGAAGGACAGAATTGTTTTCACTTCATGGCTTTGGCAGAGCATGAGGTAATGGTGTTTTCACCATTTGGCTTCTGTATGTAAATGGATTTTACTTTAAGGAATCTTCTATTTCTTATACAGATGTGTGCTGTGAAGTATAGCATACAGGCTTCATCCTGTAGTTACGTGCAATTCTTTGTGGCTTTAGTCTAGTTGTGGCGTACTGTCTGCGGCAGCACTTGCAAAATGTAAGAGCGAAGGAATTTTGGCCTTCTAGGGACCTTTACTTTCCACATAAGATTAAAATCAAACTGGAGAGACATTAAGTAGGTGATATCCTGGTGGCCTGACTACTGAGCAGAAGTGCGGTCCGGTCCTCTTTGCCCAGAAAACCCACCTGGGGTGAAACACAGAAGGACGCAGAATGATTTGCTGCTTTTCAGTTTTAAAACAAGTCAGGTTTTGTATTGATTCTGCTACACAAGGATATCATAATTTTCCTTTTGTGTCATCCATCCTAGTGATCAGTTCTGCTCTTGAATGAGACGAGAACATACTAGGTCCCGTCAGAACTTGTCCAGCTCAGTATGTTGTTTCCAAGGATATTACAGAAAAGTGAAATATCAGGGTGAACAGGCAGTGAGGCTTCCCTCGAGTGCTTTCTTTTTCACAGTTTAAGAGTTCCTGATGCAGAAGTGATAGCTGAGTATTAACACCTTTTCACGAGGTGTTTTTCCCTTCTCCTTAATTTAACCTACGCTGTATAAATCTACACAAGCTTTCAGTATCTTTACAGCAAGAATCCTATGTCAAAAAGCTTCACAGCCTGTGCGCTGTGTAAATAAGCACTGCTTCACTTTTGTATTGATTTACTATATTGTTGTAAAACTTGCTACTTCTCACTTCATCTTCAGCTGGTTTGAGAGGATCAAGGCCTCTGTGGGTGTCTAGTCAGAGGTATAAGCTAACTTACTGTTAGCTGCTCGTGGGAGTATTATGGCTGATAGGGCGTTCTGGCAGGGCGTTTCCTGGCAGGAGAACTCAGTAAGTACATTTATAGAATACTAAGTATGGTTTGTGCTGGAAAGGACCTCAAACCCCATCCAGTTCCAACCCCTGCCATGGCCAGGGATGCCTCCCACTGGATTAGGTTACTCAAAGCCCCATCCAACCTGCCCTTGAACACCTCCAGGGATGGGGCATCCAGAGAGTGAAAATGAAATTGGCTTTTGCTAAACCCCGTTGTCCTTTGCCAAGGCAACGTTTGGCTCCGTGTTTGCAATGTGCCAAAGGGAGCAGCCCAGTGAAAGCACTGCTGTTCTCTGGGTTTTTTCTTGGCCAGCCTGCACTGGGAGGGTGGTAAGTGGCTCCCCTCTGTCCGTGCAGGGTTTCGCTAGCCTCATTAGCTACTGGGAGGTGATTAGTCTCTTGTAACAAATTCTGGAAAGGCTGTTGTCACACAACAGGCAGGGGATTGACAACTGCAGTTCTCTGCTGCCTCTGCAGAGCAGGCATATTCACAGTTCTGTGAATCGATAAAGTGTCTTAGCGCTGAGCCTCTCCATGTTTTTCCCACAGAGAGTGACTTCTTTTGTGTTCGCTGAGGAAGTTTATCTTAGCCTAGGAAATGCTAACAGCTCTCAAATCAAAGCTCTTGTAAACAATTGTAACTGGCCTGCTGCTGCTGGCATTCAGAGAAGCACTTTGTGTAGCAAGTCAGCCCTTTGAGGGACAGAGATGTTCAGTGTGCTTGGAGCAATGATGAGCTGTTGCTTGAAAAAAATCCTTATTCCTTTTGTTTAGCAGCTGGACGGGGGATGCTGAGCTGCAGGCAGCAGCTGCTGGAATTCAGCGAGTGTGCCTGTAGCCCTGAAAGCCATGATTTTGGATATGTCTGTGGCAAGAATTCTTTCTACTTCTGAATTCTCCTTACAGAGTTGTCTGTAGACTCCTAAGGGCAACTTGACTTGCAAAAAGCACTTCCTAGTTGTTGGAGAAATAAGTGCTTCATAATTTCTTTCCCTAGGCCAATCATGAAGATGATTGTTTGAAAAGAGCTCTGGCTGATGGAGTGATTATTCTTACTGCTATAATAGCCCAAACACAGGATGCTGGTGATTGACAGTGAGCTAATATCCAGCTCTTGTCACTACAGGAGGGACAAGGGAGAAGTCTGTGAATCCCTGTGTGCTCTTTTATGCCATGTTTCCATGGAGCTGGGAAATAACCAGGACCATGAAGTGGTGAAACAGCAAACTGCTGATACCCATACTGATGTGCAAGGCTTCCAGTCTCTGTTTTTGTTACTGTGTAGAATGTAAGCAAAGCCACTTCAGTCCACCAAGATGCTCTCCTGCGAGCTAATTTTATGGAGCCCAGGCCGTTGTGTTTGTATGCTCACGTGTGTTTTAGAAGTGAGCAGGGAATGAAGATGAGGATCTGTTCTGAACAAAAGTGAAACCCTGAAAGTAATAGAGCCTTCCAGGTCTTTGGTCATGACTGAGCTGAGTCCACCCTTGAGGTTCCACACATGAATTGCTCCCAACTACATTGTTAGTTTTCACTCTTTTGGGCTGGCTGCTGTTGATCTGTCTCAGTTTACTCTTATGTGGCACCTGAAAGAGGAAGTATGACTGCTAAACAGAAACCTGCCTACCTGGAGAGGCTGATCCTTCTGGTGAGGTTTCCCTCCCTCCAGAGCTGTGCAGCCACAGAACTGGAATGTGTGTTGGGATAGGTCTGTCTCTGTTCCTCCTGGGGAGTATCAGCTTTGAAACGATCTGTGCTTGAAGAACGTGGGGGTTTGGGATCATGTCTTAACAAAGCTCATGTTCTGCAGGGATTCTGGAGCTCAGAGAAATATGCAGTGGGATGGAGTATCTCAGTTCATCATCTGTGACTGTATGATACAATCTCAAGCATACCAACCTCTCCAAACTGTTCTTTTTTTTGCAGTTCTTTTCTCTCCTTCCCTCTTAACTTTGTTTCTGTCCGGAAAGAGCACACTGGGATGAGAGGAGAGCTGTATGCCATGTAGGTGAGGTGTGTATTTCTTTCCCTGATGTACTACTAATAAGGCTTTTTTACAAGGACAGGCTGAGAGAGTTGGGGTTGTTGAGCCTGGGAAAGACAAGGCTCCAAGAAGACCTTAGAGCAGTTTCCAGTTCTGAAAGGGGCTCCAGGGAAGCTGGGGAGGGACTTCTGATTGGGGAGTGCAGGGATAGGATGAAGGGGAATGGTTTTCAGCTGAGAGCGGAGAGATTGAGATGAAATTTTAGGAAGAAATGTTTTCCTGTGAGGGTGGTGAGGCATCCCAGAATTTGTCTTAAGTAACAGTCATGATGATTAAAACAAAAAAATTCAGCCCTTAAGGTTGTAGGGAAAGTCATTCATGTTTGTGTGGAACTAACAGTGTTTCACTGAGACTGCAGGTTTGCAACCAGTGCTGACTGCAAGTGATGTCCCACCTGCCTACACAGTTACATTCACTTCATGTCTCAGATCATGAGCTATGTGGCTCTGGGACCACTTATATTGCCAAAGGAGAGAGTTAATGGCTTTATGTACTGCTTTCAGGGGACCCTAAGTCTAGTTCCACCTCACCCACTCCTGCCACTTGTCTGTATTTTAGCAGCTTTGTAGCTGTAAAATAGTCAAGAGAAAAGATGGGTCTCACAAACTGAGCTGCTCAAACAGCGACCCTGTTTCTTTCTCCTGCCACTGAAAGAATGGGAGGTGTTAGAGCTTCTCACAATATCGTTGCTCTGGGCTTATTTGGGGGAAAACTCTTGTTTCACTGACTTCTGGAGCTGTAGCTCAGCCCTCTGCTGGCACAGAGTGTTTTAATCCAGGCACTAAGTGTGAAATATTCCACGGTGAAGCTCAAGGAGATGACTTGTAGTGCCCAGGACAAAGTGTGCCTCATAAACCGAGGATACTTCATGTTTAATCAGGCCTCAGCAATGCTCTGCGTGTCACAAAACTGTTCAGTCTATATCTGCCTTTTCTTTTCCCAGGCAGCTGTAAAATACATTTATTTAATATTAAAAGGCCTGAGCTAATTTATTTATTGCCTTCATTACCGAACAATAAAGATGCCCTGTCCAACCCAAACATAATTACAGTTGGACAGGGTTCAGGTTTGTTGCAGGGTGTTATTGTTTGTGGGTTTACACGTCGCCTCCTTGATTGCCAGAGTTTATTTAACTCCCTCGGCCTGGTTTTGATAAGCCAGTCTGACTGGTTGGACGTTGCGTGAGTGCAAAGAAGGGAAGTTTTCTTGGCATTTAAGCCAGCTCTTGAGAGGGAGCAATTAGGACAAAGTGTAGCGCCGGCACGCTAAATGCAAGTTCATCTGCCTATGCTGCCTCCCCTTTGCTTTAACCCACTGGGCACTGAGCTGGTGGTAAATGTGGGTTTGCTAAAGCTCATGATTGAGGGGAAGAAATAGTTACAGAGATGCTGGCAGCAGTTGTGCTAAGTTGATAGGTATGGAATAGAGATAGGCTGCCTCACCCTTACACTCTGGGGAGTCTGTGCAAAATTTAAGGAGAGAATCTGTGACCCCGCAGTACAGAAGAAGCAAAAATACAAGTTTGGGAGCCCCTTTTTCAGGTTAGCAGCGGATGCGTCCTGTCAAAACGTTTGGAGACATCCTGACCTCAGGTCACTCATTCCATGTCCTCCCTCGAGCTTGAAAAACAAGACCTGATGAAGTAGCAAAAATCAGAATGGGAAAGAGCTGAGCCTTTGCGTGACTGGTGCCTAAGAGGGTGTGTGAACGCCAAGCAGGTGTGTGACAGGCTTAGGAGTATTAGTGGCTTATGACTCCAAATGTTTATTGGCTGCTATTGGGAGTTTGAAATGACTGATAACATGCCTGCTTGCATGTGCGCTGCATGCAATGAGAGGCTGTTAGCGGTGGTAGCTTAATCAGCAGTTAGCTGATTAGTCAGGTGTTTGAGTGCTCTTGTGCCCTCTGTGTCTGCAGAGTGTGAGCTGGTGAGCTCAGAAATGGAGGCCAGAAGGATTCGGCAGGATCAGCTCCACACTGTTTACTGTCCCCTTGGAGGAATAATTCTAAGGTGACTCTGAAAGCCCCAAGATGTACAAAACCTGCTGTTTCCACCGGAGCTCAATGTAGTGGTTTGTGACTGGGGCGCCCTGGGGAAATATGGCAGTACAGATAATTCCTTGCAATTAAAACATGTGCTTCTGTTCTCATTTGAATGTAGCACTTGCTTGTTACACCTGCTTCTCACTTTGCTTTTTGTCTGCATAGACTTGCATCTATGGGAATTAAACTGTGTTGTTCCTTAGCTGGGAGATGGTTAAGGACATCCAGGCCTTGCAGGGGAACGTTTGAAGGGAAGAATAGTGTGTTTCTGATTCTCCATAGATGCAAATCCTTAAACACAGAGTGGAGGGGCTTGGATATAAGAATTATTTGAGAGAAAAGTTAGGATAAAGAGTCTGACTTCTGTGACTGAAGGTATTCAGGGATACCTGGCTGGCTGCTGCAGCTGTTTTCACACCTGTTACATTTTGCATTTCTCTCTCTGTATACCCTAAGGAATTATTTCCAGTTCCCTTGCCCTCCAGTACCCAACACACCACCAAAAACTTCTTAGGGCTCCCCTCAGAGCCAGCTGCCTTTTATTGGCAAGGAATCCTCTGTGTTGGTTATCGGATGTTACAGATTTTTAGTGCAGGGTTTATTCCTGTGAAGTCAGTTCCAGCTTGGCCTGCTTTGTTGAAGGGAAGCGTAAAGAACTGGCCAGAACAGTTATTCAGGTTTGTGTGCCTCACCTGCTGATTCCAGAGTCCAGAGGAGGCCATGAAGATGATCTGAGGGCTGGAGCACCTCCCATCCAAGGACAGGCTGAGAGAGTTGGGATTGTTGAGCCTGGAGAAGAGAAGGCCCTGGGGAGGTGTTAGAGCAGCTTCCAGTACCTGAAGGGGTCCTACAGGAAAGCTGGGGAGGGACTTTTTATGAGGGCATGGCTTTAAATTGGAAGGGGGAAGATTTAGATTAGACATTAGGAAGAAATTCTTCGCAATGAAGATGGTGAGTCCCTAGCCCAGGCTGCCCAGAACAGTGGTGGCTGCCCCATCCCTAGAGGTGTTCAAGGCCAGATTGGATGGGGCTTGGAGCAACATGATCCAGTGGGAGGTGTCCCTGCCCATGGCAGGGCTTTGAGGTCCCTTCCATGTTCTGTGATTCTAAGTTTGCTGTAGACATGAGTGGGAAGGATTGTGTTGCTTCCCACTGCAGGCGCTGTTCTCAGTGCGTAACAAACCCTCTCTTGTTTGTTTTCCCTTGATCCACATGCTGTAGCGTTTCCTGACTCAGAGACCAGGCTGTCAGAAATGGCTGAGAAGTGTTTTTCTACAGGCTTTATTCTTTCAGCCACATCGTTCCCTGGCTGCCTCGGTGCATTGTGAAGCAGGTTTTGTGTGTGGAGACAGCTGTTCTGGCACAGTGGGACACCCTCATAGCATAATATACATGGGATGCCTTGTTTTGCTTCAATATGTGGGTTAGGGACTGGGAGTTTGGGACTGGTTACCTTTGATGTAAGGAAGCAACCCCATCCAGGCTTTTTTGGGTGGATATATCTGGTTTGCACCCTCTCTTCTGACTCTCACAGGGATTAGGAACGCTTACACATGTCTGGACATGGGTGTGGGTTAAATCACTGATGGCCTGGAGGTCTTGAGGAATGAACTTAATCTGTGAATCAAAAAGGCCTCCTTGGACCATGTGTGGCTAAAATTGCCAGCTGCCTTCTGGATTTTTGTGGGAATGTGTATTATTTCAAGCTCAGCTATTGTTTTAGCCATCACTGTTCTTCTTGAAGTAACCAGACTCTGATGCACTGGTTTGGATTCATCCTGTAGTCTTGAAGGAGCCAGTATTACTGGGTTAAGCAGACCCTTGGAAACATTTAATAAGCCTTTTCACTGTCGCCATTTCTAACCGCTGTTGTATAAAACTGTACTAGTCTGCAGCATTTTGGGTAAATATCTGATGATACCTGTTTCTCTCATCTTCTCTCTCCTCTCTGACCCCTAGACTCTGGGCTGGTGGTTCCATGTGTGTCGTACGAACTTCACAAAAAGCTGCTCTCAGTTGCGGAGAAGCACGGGCTGACGCTGGAGCGGAGGCTGGAGATGACGGGAGTGTGTGCGAGTCAGATGGCCCTCAGCCTCCTTGGGGGACCCAACAGGTAACTGTTCCCTTTTGCTCTGCAATGGATTTGCCCCCTCTCAGCAGGGCTTGGCTTCTCTTCTGCTAAAGGGTTGAGGTGAAAGAGGCCAAGAGGCTGCTTTTGAGGTAATTATAATGTGGATGCATCATCGTTCTGGTCCTGCAGCTGGAGGCAGCTGTCAGTGCTCTGCTTTCCTTGCCTCTAAAAGACGACACTTTTCAACGCTGTGCAGGCCTGTGATGTAGCTCTGTGTCAGCCTTTTCCCAGAGAATCGTGAAAACAAGCATGAGGCTTATGCTCCCAAAGCGGGAGGAAGATTTACAGCAAGTTTGCACATTTATACTGCTCTTTTTCCCCCTCTCTAAAACAGGGCTGGCTAAAAACTGTCTTGGATGAAGGTTTTGGGCATCTTTGTAGCTCCTGGGGCCCAGAGCAGAAGTCTCTTGGGTCAAAGACAAAACAGGCAGAGCTGAGCTGTTTCTCTCCCCTTACTGGGAATATTTTCAGGGAACGGAGCTTTGCATAGGTGTCACCTAAGGCAGATAAAGTGGTTTCAGAATTTCTGACCACCTAGTTCTTTTTGCAAAGAAGTAAACCTGGCCTTTGTTGTTTTTACGTGTTAGTGTAATGGCATCGGTAAGAGCAAAGGTGGGTTCATGAAAACAAAGTCCTGCTTAGCTTTTCACTGGGCTAAATGAGATTTCAGGCTTCCAAATGGAGACTGTCCCACTCTTTTGAAGTGCTCTGTTTGCTGGCAGGTTTAGGAGCTTGCTTCTCTTCGCGTGAATATTTGTGCTTACTCTCGAAGAGACCCGCTCTGCACCTGCACTTAGAGGCAGACAACTGCACATGTATTTTTGTGGTGTTGGTGGATGCTCTAAACAATTTGTTCTTGAAATGGAAAGCAAACCTGAAGTCTCCATCTGTTTATCTGGCAGTAGTTCACTAGGATCTGTTGGCTGGATTGAGAGCAGTTAGTAGTGACACCAGGCAGCACCAACCTCGTCTGCTGCAAACCCTCCTCTGAGCTACCCCTGATGGCTTGCAGGCCGTGTAAATGAATCAACTTTATTTTGCAGTCAATGAGGCTTGGGGACTAGAAAGATCTTCGTTTTTTTAACTGTGGCTCTGCTAATGGAGCAAATCACCCCATGCTTTTAGGGCTGTGTAGTTAGCATTCCTTCAAAATCAGAAGGGCAGAGGAAAAAGCCTCCTCAAAGTGCAGTTGCACTGGATTCAGGCTTGCCGTGTGAGCAGTGAAAATGCCTCCTGCTTTGGAAGAATGAGTCAGCTTTGTGATGAGCCAGGATAGGCCAGGGCCTTGTGCTCTCTGCTGCGGATGCACGGAAGTCTCAAAGGGAACCTGCAAGCAGAGCAGCTCTCTAGTGTCAGCGCTACAAAAGGATGTGGGTTCCTTCTTGAGGCAACGGAAAGTTTGCAAAACACCTGTAAACTTGCATTTTACTGATTTTTGTTCTTTTTTTATTTCCTCTGACGGGAAGAAGGTAAGAGATTCTTGGGTTTAAGTCTCCTTTTGTCTGTGATTCAGGCTGAACCCGAAGAACGTGCATCAGCGGCCCACGGTAGCCCTGCTGTGTGGCCCCCACGTGAAGGGGGCCCAGGGGATCAGCTGCGGACGGCACCTCTCCAACCATGACGTCCACGTCATCCTTTTCCTTCCCAACTTTGTCAAGATGCTGGAATCCATCACCAATGAGCTGAACCTTTTCAGCAAGACACAAGGCCAGCAGGTGTCTAGTGTCAAAGGTGAGGGAGTGAGGAGCACCTCTGGGCTCAGCAGGGACCTGTGCCACTTAGCTTCTCAGTACTTCCCGGTTCAGTGGCACCATCTAGTGCTGGTTGAAGGCTGGTGGGAGAGTGGAGACTTGAGAGGTTCAACAGCTGAGCAGTTGTGCTGGTGCAGATGTTTCCTGTATGAACAAATACAGAAGAGCTGCTGTATGGATCTGAGTCAGAGCAGCCGTTCTCAGGATAAGGGCCTGCCTTGTTGAGTGTATCAAAACTGCTAGTGAATGAGCATCCAGCTTCTGCTTCAAACCAAGCAGACATGCTGAGCTCATCCCAGCAGCTGTCAATGTTCCGGTCTCTTAGTGCGCCCTAGAATAAATTGATGTTCTATCTTCTGTGAGAAAGCAGCTGAGGGAACTGGGGTTGTTTAGCCTGGAGGAGGCTGAGGGGAGAGCTCGTTGCTCTCTGCAGCTCCTTGAGAGGAGGTTGTGGTGAGGTGGGTGCTGGTCTTTTCTCCCTGGTAACAAGCAATCAGATGAGAGGAAATGGATATTAGAAAAAATGTCTTTACTGGCAGAGTGGTGAAGCCCTGGCAGAGGCTGCCCAGGGCAGTGGTGGAGTCTCCATCCTTGGAGGGGTTCAAAAGGTGTGTAGATGTGGCACTTTGTGATGTGGTTTAGTGGGCTGGAGGTGTTGGTCTGATGGTTGGACTGGATGAGCCTAGGGGTCTTTTCCAACCTTAATGATTCTATTTGTCATTTATTTTACCAATGCTATTTTCAAACCTGCTTTATTTAAACATACTGGGAAAAAGAAGCCTGGGAATTAGTGTGCTGTGCAGTGGTTTGTGTTGGGGCAGGGTGTGGGGGCCTGCACAGTGCTGGCTGAGCTCCCTGCCCGTTATAAAAGACTGCACTGAGGAGTTTGTGGTCGGTGAGGTGAGAGCAGCAGATGTGGTGCAGAGCTGGTGAATGCAGTGAGACCACGGGGCTGCAGCAGTGCAGTGCACAAGCTGCCTTCTCATAGCAGCAGTGAATGACATGTTACAGAAAAAATGGACCTTTTTTCAGCTTGTGGAGTATAAAATGATCCTTTTATTCTGGAGAGCGAGCGGCACTGCTTCCCTGGGTTGCTGGGACTGGTGAGCAGCTCAGCAGCACATCTGGGGCTACTCCTGTGCTGAGATCTCATACCTCGTCCTGTGAATGTTCTCCAGAGCACTAAAGAGCTTTTAAATATCCTTGTTGGTGTCTTTTGCAGAAGGGCGGCAATAACAACAGGTAAGGGCAGGCGAGACTGTAGGTGCTGGAGGCAAAAATCTGCTGGTGGTGCAACGAGGGAAGGTGCTGAGCCCGAGTTTGTGGTTTCAAGTTGGTCCTCAGCGCTTAACAATGTTTGCATTTCTTTCAGATCTCCCAGACACTCCTGTCGACCTAGTGATCAACTGCCTGGATTGTCATGAAAATGCCTTTTTGAGAGATCAGCCTTGGTACAAAGCGGTCGTGGACTGGGCCAACCAGAACCGGGCCCCCGTCCTCAGCATAGACCCTCCAATAAGTGAGATGGAGCTGGGCATCGACGCCAAGTGGTCACTGGCCCTGGGCCTGCCCTTGCCCCTGGGCGAGCGGGCTGGGCGCGTGTATCTCTGTGACATTGGCATTCCCCAGAGGGTCTTTCAGGAAGTGGGAATAAACTACCACTCGCCCTTCGGCTGCAAATTTGTCATCCCCCTGCACTCCACTTAGAGCCCATCCAGCCACTCGTCTCTGAAGAGAGAGAAGGAGGAGGCTATCAAGCTGTCCAGTGGATCCTGACTGGTAAACTCGTGACGCCTTAAGGATGTGAAGTTCTGGAGAGATTTTCCTTCCAGAAGAAATATTGTGTCTTTAAAAAAAAAAAAGGAAAAAAAAACCCAAAACGTAAAATGAAACAAAAAAAAGAAGGAAGTGAAGTTCCTGCAAAGCCATTTTTGTTCTTCTGTGCCATTGTATGAAGAAATGTGCAGGAAGATGCTGGCTGTTCCAGCCCCAGACGGGAGGCTGTTGATCAAAGGGGTGCACACGGAGGTGATACGTGAGATGGGCTGGAGATGAATGATGTGTTTCTGTCCTCCTGACCCCAGTAAGGGTGCCCCAGTGGGAACAGCACCCATGGCTCTCTAGGAATACCTTCTGTTGCGGTTTCACTGGGAGAGAGGATTTGGGTTTGTTCCAATGCTCTTTTTGACTCCCCTCCTCACCCCATTCTCTGTTCCTGAAGGCAGCTGTAGTTTGCTCTCCCGCCTGGACCCTCCAGCCCCTCAAGTAGAGTGTCCCCTCTACAGAAAGCTCTCGGCAAGAGCCAGAAGCTCTCAGGTTGCGCACGCTCTCTACTGTTCCTTTGGAGGAACCAGGCGGATGCGAGGCAGAGGCCCTGTCCTGGCAGAGAGAGGCTCAGCTCCCTGCTCGCTGCGATGCTGTGAGCGTGGGCAGCGCTTGAAGCTCTGCTCTTCCTCCCTGTCCCCAGAGCTCCTGCGGGTACCTGGACTTTGCACAGACCTTTGCGACACCACTGTCCTCAGCTCCAGCCTTACTTGCTAAATTTACTTTGTTGGCTTTCTGTTTGTTCCCTTAGTGGGTGCAGCCCCAGGTCCACAGGAGCAGGGTGTGTTTTGTAAAAGAACTTTTCCAGGATTGTTGTGGTTTGGTTTGTTTTTTTTTTCTTTCTGGCAGAGCGAGTGGCAGAACTGGGAGAAGGGCACTGAAGCAGGGCAGGGTCACTGAGGTGGTTGCATGTGTAAGTTCCCCCAGTGCTCCCATTGTCCCTCCCACACTCCGTGGTGTTTAGGAAGCAGTTGTGGATCTGTTCATTCCCTTTGGGCTCAAAGCTTGCGTTTAGGCTGGGCTTTTGTGTGCACCTGTGTGCTGGGAGCCACCTTGAAGAAGGAGTTGGGTCCTCAGCTCCCCCAGTCCTGCTGGAGATGGTGTGGCAGGAGCTGCTGCCCTCCTGGAAGGGGATGCAGCAGGAGGTTCCTGTTGGGATTACCGGAGGGAATCTGTCCTGGTTGCTCTGCTAACAGCTCTCGTGCTGCACTCGCTTCTCATGTGCTGCCAGGAAGGGCTGGGTTATCCCCACCTGTGTTCACTTTGTTGGCTGGACGGAGCAGGGATACAAGAAACCATGGGCTGGGTGGCTTTGGGATCCCTAGCGCTGGCTCTGCGGGTACTTCTAAGCCTTTCCTGAGCCTTTGTGCCCAGTAGCCAACCCAGGGAAATGCTGGACCTGGAGCTGATGCAGCCGGGGCTGTCGGGGTGAGCTGTTCCTTCAGAGGAACCGGGCAGATGCAAAGCAAGGGCCCTGTCCTGGCCCAGAGGGGCTTGGTTCCCTGCTCGCTTCCAAGCGTGGGCAGCGCTTGAAGCTCTGCTGCTCCTCCTACCCGTCCCCAGAGCTCCTGCAGGGACCTGGACCTCACACAGACTGTCTTCTGACAGCTGGGAGAGCAGCAGGGCTACAAACAGTGCTGGAGGAGCTGGATCCCTCCTGAGGTGAAGGACAGGGATGTGTGAAGTGGTCCCTTACTGTTCCATCTGCTCTGTTGCTGGGGGAGCCCACTTAGCAACGCTAAGGCCCCCCTTGAGCTCTGAGGGGTGAGGATTTACACATCAGGCACTTCTTCCATCTGCTTAGAATGCAGGCCAAGCATGTCAGGGAAGGAGGGAAGAGAGTCCCTGGCTGAAAAGCAGCAGCTGAGTAATTAAAACTACCTGGAATTGTGGAGTGATGGAGGCAGACTCAGCCTCCACCTGAGCAGGAAGGAGGCTCTGCCCCTTGCGCTGTCTGGACCTCTGGTTCCCCTGAGAACTCTCCCTCCCGAGGGCTGGGCCAAGGAGCCACAGCTGCTGGCTTACACCAAACAGCCTTGAGGTGGTGGTGCCGTGGGGGGCAGAGCTCTGCTCTGGTCTTGGCTCGGTTGCACTGGGCTGGCACAGCACCGTGGCTACTTGGTTATTTACAGTATAAATGCACGGATCCCTCTGCCTTCCCTGTTCTTTCAGCTGGTTCTGCTTCACCTGATCTTTAGCCGGGCAGAGGAGCAGGGGCCGGGTTCAAAAGGTGGATGCCTGTCTCTTGATCGTTGCTGTTGCAGCTCAGCATTGGCTTCAGCCCCCTTGTTTTCACTTCCCTCACGCGAGGTGTGCTGGGAGAACTTGCTGTCCCTGCTTTCGCTGTCCTTGCTGGGTTCAGCTCTTGAGCAGCAGCATCCGCACGCTGAGCAGTGGCTGTGGAGGAATAACCGCGGTCCTTGTCTGCCGCTGTGCTGTGCTCCCAGAGCTAGGAGATGTTTTTTCTGGGATGGCAGCTGGGATAAGGTCTGTCCTTGCCCCTGCGGAGCTCTGGGAAGCACCTAGACTCCGTGCCATGACAGGGATCGCCATGGTTAAGCAAAGATCCTGTGAGCAGTGTTAAGGTGCAAATTCTCCTGTAAGGAAAGGGGTTCCAGGGTTTAGGGTGATGTTCTCTCACACCTGGGCTTCGTGAAACATCCCTCTGACACGTGAAGCACGTTCCCTGTGCAGCTGTGAGCTCATCTGGAGCACCAAGCACCCCAGAAAGGGCTTTGGGTCCCTTCCTCTCCCCCGTTGTCAGAGTTCTCTCCAGGAATGGAGCACTTGGTGTTCCTCCCCAGCACCATAACCCCCCCAGCGGAACTGCCCGCGAGCGCCGCTCTGGTCCTGAACACGTGAAGATCACAGCACTTTTGCGGTTTGCTATTCCATGTGTGACCTCATGTTTGTAACGACTCATTCCTGCCACTACCAGGGGAAATCCTGAAATAAAGTGCAGCTATTCATGTGTGCTCTGTGTCTGCAGCTACTTTATTGCTCTGTCATCAGCCTGGAGCGCGACATTGCAGCTGGCACCGCTCAGAGGAGCAGGGAGAGTTCAGTCCACTCCCCCTCACTTCTCACCCTCCGCTGAAGCAAAGATTCCTGCTGCTTTGTTTCCAGTTAATTTTCCAACAGCTCCGTCTTCCTTTGCAGAAAAGGCAAAGCTGGGAGCAAGCAAACCCTACACCTGCCTACCAGGGAAGTATCAAACAATAAGAAACAAGTTTATTTTATCTTTACAACATATAAATAGAACAAATCTGTGCTTTCTGATGTAGCTTTTCTTCCCCTCCCTGGCCCAGGGTCCGTAGCGCAGAGTCCCAGCCCCTCTGAGAGAAGAGAGCAAGCGGGGCTGGACTGCGGAGGCCGGATCGCTCCGTACATACAGCTCCATCTGGCATCGCATCCTTCCCAGCTGTCATCTGCTCAGGTCCCGGCTAGTGCCTCGGCCGCACAGCATCCTCTCTTCTGCGGAGAGGCCAGCAAAGAAGGGATGCAGGAGGGCTTCCGAGAACGTGATCCTGCGGGAAGGGTCGAATTCTAACATCCTCCTCATCAGGTCGAAGAGCTGTGCGTGCTCCAGGGAGTCATGCAGCATGTAGGTCTGCGAGAGAAGGAGAGGGGGTGTAGCAGCCCACCAGGCCAGGCCCTGGTTCTGGGGGGTACAGCGAGGTACAGGCTGTCTCCTACCCTCAAAGAGGCCATAAAGTTGGTGAGGGGTTTAGAGGAGAAGCCATGTAATGAGCGGCTGAATTCACTGGGTCTGCTCAGCCTGGAGAAGGCTGAGGGGAGACCCCACAGCAATTCACAGCTTCCTCACAAGGAGAGGAAGAGATACAGGGACAGGAGTTGGACTCAATGATCCCTGTAGGTCCATTCCAACTCAGGACATTCTGTGATTCTTCTGTTAATGCTTGGGGCTCTGTAAAAGCCACTTATCAAGGGAAATCCCCACCACGGAGGTGGGGAATGGCATCTGCACCCCCACCAGCCCTCCCCAAGCCGTGGAGCAGCACCTACCCGCAGGGGCTTGCAGTTCTCCTGGACGTATCTCCCGTCAGATGTGTTCTCATCCCATACCAGGTTCCCATTGTGGAAGTATTTTTGCTTCCTGGAGAGGAAAGGTAGAATTCAGTCCCTAGCAGGTCTCCCTGCCATGCAGGTGGATGGAGAAGTGCTATCCTGAGGAATTCTCCACCCGGAGCTGACTGGGCTGTCCGGGAAAAGGTTCTTACCGAGTTCTGTGAATCATGTGAGATGGAATTGGCCCGAGGATTTTTTCCATCATGACGAGATGCTCACGGTTCTCGTGGGTCTGCAAAGGAAAAGAGCAACGGTGTGTTAATTCACAACTCAGAAGTTCAGGCACCTGTACAAAGACAGGAGAAGGAGGAGTCTCCATCAGGAACGCCGCTGCTCCAGCCCACCTCCGTGTTTCCCTTCTTTTCACATAAGCCTGAGCCCTTTTAGACATCGAGGACTCAGGGTATGGTGCCCCTGGCAGGAATCATACCTGAAAGAGTGTGAAGCCGCGGTAATACTCAAACAGGATGCAGCCAGTGCTCCAGACGTCACACGGCTGCGCCCAGCCCAGCTCTGCAAAGAGAACCAAGTTAACTTAACGTTCCCATCAACCTCTCCTAGTTCCTCACTGAACCCGGAGGGATTAACTTCTGTCTTTGTGTATCCGCACGCTTCCCCGTGCTGCACACAGGCAAGAGGACCATCAGGTCACCGCCAGGTGATTCTGTTTCAGCTTACGCTGACTCCACACTCCCCAGGAGCCAGGCTGAACCCTTCCCAAGTCTTTCCTCATCTCCCTGCACCCCACGCCAAGGGCCTGGCGCTCTAGGAATACCTTCCATACAACCCAGACCCGGGCAATCACTGAGGTGACGCTGCTGCAATGCACACAACAGGTTGTCCCCAGGAACTGGAAGGCTCACAAGCTTGTTTTCCTCCGAACAGCCTCATCCCACAGCATCCCTGGGACAACTGGACTCCTCCACCCATCCGAGACCATGGAAAACCTGGCAGTACTCACCCAGGATCACCTCAGGGGGACGGTAGTGCCGGGTAGCCACAATCGTGGTGTGGTGCTCGTGATCGAAGGTGGCACTTCCGAAGTCTGCCACACGGATGCTTGTGTTCCGGATGGATTTCTCCTCACAGCTCTGCAAGCAAATAAGAAGTTCTCAGCGCTTCCAGCAGCTGCTTCAGGATTAAGCGAGGCTGTGAGAGAAGCACTCTGACCCCAGAACTGCCATGGCTGCTCTAATCAGAGGGATTACAACTGTGAAGCTCTGAGCTCTTTATATCTCGGATCAGTGCTAAAGATCGCAGAACACTCCACAGCCTGGAGCCATGGAGGCAGCCTTAATACTTTCAGAAGACACGGGAGAAAGAGGTCTGGTTTCCAGTTTTGGGGAGGCCTTAGAGAAGTACTGAAAGGGGCTCCAGGAAAGCTGGGGAGGGGCCCTTGATCAGGGAGCGCAGGGATAGGATGAGGGGGAACATTTTGAGGCTGAAAGAGGGGAGATTGAAATAAGATCTTAGGAAGAAATGTTTTCCTGTGAGGGTGGGGAGGCCCTGGCCCAGATTGCCCAGAGCAGTGGTGGCTGCCCCATCCCTGGAGGTGTTCAAGGCCAGGTTGGATGGGGCTTGGAGCAACCTGATAAAGTGAGAGGTGTCCCTGCCCGTGGCGGGGGTTGGAACTGGATGGGCTTTGAGGCCCTTTCCAGCCCAAAACACTCTAGGATTCCAGTTTGTTCTCACTAAACAGACTTAAGGCCCTTTGGGGCATGTATGGAACAGGGAAGATCCCATTTCCGCAGGCAGGGCAAGGCTATTTCTGATCTCTTCTGGACATAACCCACCTTTTTCTCATTGTACAGTGTGTCAAAATCCGAGTTGACAAACAAGATGTTTTCAGGTTTGAGGTCTGTGTGAGTCAGCTGGTTGTCGTGTAAAACTGCACAGAGAATGGGGAAAAGTACTTCCTAAGAACAATGGACTGAAACACCCACACCTCTGACTCCCAAAGCGCCAACTCCTCTCCAGCCCCCTCCCACCCCTCTGGCCTGGTGACGTACATCTCAAGGCATGGCAGAGCTGGTAGGCCATGTGCCGAATCTGAGGGAGAGGGTATGGCTGGAAGTTGTTCTCCTTCAAGAATTCGAAGGTGTTCTTGCCCAGAAGCTCAAAGGCAATGCACATGTGGCCATGGAAGTTGAACCAGTCCGACATAAGGACACACAAGCTGTGTGGAGAGAAAGACTTGAGGATTAGCCATCATTAACGTCACAGAACAGCCACTGGCCCAGTTCGTGGCTACTTCAGAAGCAGCTGGTGAGCAAAAGCTCTGAGCAACCTGACTCAGAAGCACCGTAATCCTTGTACGTACACCGAGGAGACAAATCCTGCCCCCTCTAGACAGAGATTGCCAGCTCAAGTGAGACAAGGCTGTTAGAGAAGCAGCTTTGGTTCGCTTTTCCTTGCTAGAACTTGGCATGTTTAAGAGTTAACAAGTGTTCAGTAGAAACACAGACAAATTGTTCCAAAACACAGAAGAATGAGAAGGTTTCCCTACCTAAGAGGAAGCAGCAGATATTCCAACCCTTAGCCCTGAGTTTCTCTGGATGCCACCAAAGCAGACTGCTTGACTGTAAGGTACCAACAACCTAGAAGTCTTGTCAGAACTTACAATTTGTTCTCCTTGTCCTTCTCTTTGATTTTTTTCAGGACGTTGATTTCCAGCCTGGCTGCTTCTCGGTATTTTCCAACATTTTTGATGATTTTCAGTGCCACCTGGGATTTGCCTCTGTAAAGGGGGGAGACAAAAGGATGGAGTCAGAGAAAAAGCCTACATATGCTCCACCTCAGTGCACAGAGAGGGCACATCCCAGTTACTCCTGTCATGTTTTCCTGTGTCCAGAGGCTGAGTCATTACTGGATTCCAACAAATGCTTGTTGTCTGAGCAGCAGTTAAATACCCACACAGAAACTAGAAGCAAAAGGCTTCCGCTCGGAACACTCCACAGAACTGCAGAAAGCTCCAATCACATTTCCTGACGCTGCATTTGCTGCACCTCCAGCAGCCGCCTCCCCTCTCCAGCTGTGCCAGAGATTGCTAGGGGGCAGGAGACAGCAGGCTCTGTGCTAAGCTGAGCCTGGGTTGGAGAGCCAGATGAAAGGGCCCAAAGGGAAATGGGGTGACTCTAATAATCACACGGGAGGCTAACGAAGAGGCAGAAGAACCCTAGCAGATGAGGAGGTCGCTCTCCCCCATCCCTTGGCTGGAGTTCACTGCAGGAGAACAGCCAAAGCCCTTGGCCATTGAACAGAACTCCCCTGCGAACTTAGGGGGCTGAGATGCAAACCAGGCCCCTTTCCTTGCTCTAGTTCTACCATGGCAACAAGGGGAAGGCAACAATGGGTTGGTCCGACAGCGGGCTGGTCCAGTGGAGTCCCAGGCAAAACTGGCAGAGTTAATCCCACCCTGCTTGTGAGCACCTGGACTGGATGCACAAGGGACAGACAGGCTGTCTGACAGGGAAAGGAACAACTGGAGAGAGTCCAGAGGAGGGCATAGAGAGGAGAGGACTGGAGAGGCTGAGAGTCATAGAACCACTAGGTTGGAAAAGACCCACCAGATCATCAAGTCCAAACATTCCTATCAAACACTAAACCATGTCCCTCAGTACCTCATCCACCTGTCCCTCAAACCCCTCCAGGGAAAGTGACTCAACCACCTCCCTGAGCAGCCTCTGCCAGGGACCAATGACCCTTTCCGTGAAAATATTTTTCCTAACGTTCAGCCTAAATCTCCCCAGGTGCAGCTTGAGGCCATTCCCTCTCATCCTGTCCCCTGTCACTTGGGAGAAGAGCCCAGCTCCCTCCTCTCCACAACCTCCTTTCAGGTAGTTGGAGAGAGCAATGAGGTCTCCCCTCAGCCTCCTCTTCTCCAGGCTAAACACCCCCAGCTCTCTCAGCCGCTCCTCATCAGGCCTGTTCTCCAGCCCCTTCACCAGCTTCGTTGCTCTTCTCTGGACTCGCTCCAGAGCCTCAACATCCTTCTTGTGGTGAGGGGCCCAGAACTGAACACAGGATTCGAGGAGCGGTCTCACCAGTGCTGAGTATAGAGGGAGAATAACCTCCCTGGACCTGCTGGCCACACCGCTTCTGATACAAGCCAAGATGCCACTGGCCTTTTTGGCCACCTGGGCCACTGCTGGCTCATGTTCAGTTGCTGTCAACCAACACACTTGGGTTCTTCTCCTCCTGGCAGCTTTCTAGCCAGACTTCTCCTAGTCTGGAGCTGCTCAGGGTTGTTGTGCCCCAAATGCAGGACCCGGCATTTGGCCGTGTTAAACCTCCTGCCACTGGGCTCAGCCCAGCGCTCCAGCCTGTTCAGATCCCTTTGCAGAGCCTCCCTAGAGAGACCTGGTTCAGTCTGCAGAGGAGAAGGCTGAGAGGGGATCCCGTCAATGCTGATCAAGACTTAAAGGGCAGGGAGCAGGAAGATGGGGCCGGACTCTGTTCACCGGTGCCCAGGATTTGAGGTGCAGCCTCACCAGTGCTGAGCACAGAGGGACAATCCCTGCCCTGCTCCTGGTGGCCACACCATAGCTGATCCACGCCAGGATGCTGTTGGCCTTCTTGGCCACCTGGGCCACTGCTGGCTCACGTTCAGCCACTACTGACCAGCACCCCCAGGTCTTTTTCCACTGGACATCTTTACAGCTGCTCTTCCCCCAGCCTGGAGCGCTCTATGGGGTTGTTGTGGCCCCGATGTGGGACCTGGAACTTGGCCTTGTGGAACCTCACACAGTCAATCTTGGACCATGAATCCAGCCTGCCCAGGTCCCTCTGCAGAGCCCTCGTGCCCTCCAGCAGATCAACGCTTCTGCACAATTTCACTTTCTCACTGCAAGGGTGTTGGAGCACTGGAATCAGCTGCCCAGGGAGGGTATGGAGTCATCTTCTCCAGACATATCCAAACCCCTCCTGAACGTGTTCCTGTGCAGCCCGCTCCAGGTGAGCCTATTTTGGCAGGGGCGTTGGACTGGGTGAGATTCAGAGGGCCCTGCCAACCCCCTATCATTCTGGAAATCTGTGAGAGATGCGCACCTGGCATGATCCACACACTCCACCACTTTGCCAAAAGTGCCTTCGCCAAGGCTGCCGACGATTTCATCTAGGAGAGAAAACAGGAGCAGATATGAACTTCAGAGGCTTGGCGAGAGCTGAGGTCCTGCAATTTCACAGCAACAGAGTCAAAGCAAAAAAGTGTCTCTCACTGCTACACTCTTTAAAACTCAAGTGTCTACTGTCTGCCCAGGCAATTTACTGCTCGGTCCCGTTATAAGCAATACAATGCTAGAGACCCCTCCAGTACAATACGAGAGATCTCATCTAACACGGGGATAGAAAGTAGAGAGGTAAAGTTTTACGAAAGGTGGCTGTACATCGCTCTTGAAGCCAATCGCCGATCCTGCACACCAGGTGGCCTTCCTTGTCATCTTCCACGCTTCTGCTGCGCTTACTGCTCTGTTGGCTTCTCTGTATGCACCGCCCGCCGGAACGGCACACGACCAAGCGCGCACAGCGGGCAGTTCCGAGTGGCAGGATTGTGTTGTTGTCATTCAAAGGTGGAGACGACGGTGCGTCGGTGGTTGGATTTTCCAGATCCCAGCATTTCATAAGGCACACAGCATATATAACGATAGGGATATTGCAAGGGACACGTCAAGACACAAACTAACTTCAAAACAGAAAAGTCATCAACAGCCACAGGTATGTAAAGAAAACGCTCTCATTAGTTCCGCTAAGGGAGGAAAACGCCCCCCTCTTCTCTGAAGGGAAGCACCGGCTGGGAAGCTCTGTGTTAAGGTGGCTTCGCTTGGCACCACCGTTCCCCACAGAGAAGCAGCATCCTCCACAGCACCAGAGGATGGGCTTTGTCAGAAGGAGGAGGTGGGCTTTGCCAGAAGAATGTTATTTGCTCCGCTGGCAAAGATGACGAAGGGAGTACGAGCTGTCAGTTTGGCCAGGCTCTCCAGTAGAAGCCAGAGTAGCAGTTCTCCCTCTTCTGTACTCGTTTATAGATTGGCAGCCACCCAGAGACCTGTCCTGCCCCACTGCAAACCAGCCCTTCCCTCCTTGGCCAGACCAGCTACCACATCGATCCTAAATCCCTACACTCAACTGGTTGCAAACACACCCTTTGCTGCCTTAGGATGCACTTTTAAACTTGGGAGAACTTTAGGAACAGGACAGTTAAATGAATCCCTAGAGAGCATTTCATTCCATGTTAGGCATCCACTACAGGTATGAGGTTTTCCACTGCTACTGCTGGCTTCTACTGGAAAACCAGCCAAACATTCCCAAATGTCAACCCAGGGTCGACAAAGAAAGGTGCCCTAACTCCCAATCTTTTCCTGTTTAGCCTCAAGAAGAGTTGCAAACTCTACAGCCAAATAAATTAATAGAAAGCTCTGTATCTCCATGCCTGAACTTCTGTCAGGCTTCTCTGCTGCACCCCTCACCTCCCAGATGATCCAAAATAAGGAGCTACAATGCCACCCCAAAGGTCAGCTGAAAGAGAGTAGAGTGGAGAGAGGACAGCAGAGACAGCTGAGAGGCTGTAAAGGATTCAGCCCAAACCTGCACACCCTCCTCACAGCATGTACACACATAAACCTTTTCATCGCAGCCCTGGCTCTTTCTAAAACTAAAGTTAGCTGGAAAGACGGAATAGCAGGGAAGTGACAGACCATCAAGAGTTCCGAGCCGTGCAGCTCTCTGCTGTACCTGCAGGGATCAGGGCTCAGCTGTTCGGTTGTGGTAACATTTAAAAGCACCAAACTTGTGGGAGACAGAAGGGCTCTTTACAAGTGAGAAGCGGTGAAGTAAGACGCTTGGTCTGATACCTCACAACACTCCCAGGGTACTCCCGGTTCTGGGACCAGCCAAGTACTCCTTGTTAACTCTTGAAACATCTCGGGCATTTTGGGGTGGAAAAGGAGGAAGTTTTCAGAGAAACCAAGGATAAGCATGTGCAGACAGGCAAGGAGGACATGTGCACACCCTCAGAAGGTGGGAGCCTTTCTCTTAGTACAGTGGGACAGAGTTAATAACCACAGGGCTAGCACCTCGGAAGAAGCAGGCTGACGGATCCCATCTGGGACGGGATCCCAGCACACAGCCAAATGAGTTGCCCTGGAGGAGCGCTCCGTGCCACCGTTGCACACCCAACCCCTCGAGAAGCGGCAGAATGCAGAAGCGAAGCCCTGGCTGTGTCTATACCTGAGCAACGTTCAATCCCCAGCAGCCTGGCTGGCCGGCAGCCAAGGCCTGTCCTTGTCAGCCTACCACGTGTGCACCATTTGCAGCTTTCCCTGATCCCTCCCTGGCCGTAAAGAACACAGCTTGGTTTCCTCACGTTTTAAGGCTACAGGGGTTGGACTTGTGAAAACCAATAGCTACAAATGCTTCCCGCTTAACAAGACACAAGTTTTGGACTCTACATTAATGAAAACAAACACAAAAATGGGATTAGAGGTACTCACCCAGAATTCTGAGCTAAAAGGAGGCAAGAACAGTTAAAGCCCTGTACAATCCTGACCTCGTCCTGGATGCTACTCACCGAGGAGGCACTGCTACAAGACCTGGTCCTGCGTCTCCAGTAGTGATGCTGATGCTTCTTTGGACGGTGCTGCTCCCTGCCTCTGGATCGCCGCCAGTTTCGTGAGCGGGTCGAGTAATAATCCTCTCCAAAAGATGGGCTCCGGTCTTCAAATCTGTAGGCATCGCTGTCCCGCCTGTACCTCCTGTAGTAAGGCATCCTGTCCGGGCTGTGGCACAAACAGGAACACGTTTATGAGCTTGGAGAAGCACGAAAGGCAGAGTCTCACCAAAACAAAGCGCCCCTGCTCCTTCTCCCTGGTGGCAACGGAACAGCAGAAAACATCCTGGCTTCAAACCAACCCCCACTGTGGCTTGAACGCTGTTTCCCAGATACGAAAAAGGAGAAAGTTAGCAAGAGAAAATAATTAAGGCTGGAAAAGACCTCTAAGATCATCCAGCCCAACTGCCACTGCAACACCACTGTGCCTACTGAACCATGTTCCCGAGGGCCACTTCTACAAATGTTTTGAATCCCTCCAGGGATGGGGACTCCACCGCTGCCCTGGGCAGCCTTTGCCAGTGCTTCACCACTCTCACAGTAAAGAAATGTTTCCTAATATCCAATCTAAACCTCCCCTGGTGCACCTTGAGGCCATTTCCTCTCATCCTATTGCTTGTTACACAGAAGAGATCAAAATTGCACGGCACTGCTGTGTTCAAGGAACTGAGAAGGAAGAAACCTCCCACCCAGAGCTCAATCCAAGCTGACTCCCTCATTTCATCACTTCACACAAGTGTTTTTCCAAGAGTGTTTCTCCTCTCCCCTAGGAAGGGTGCTCATTAGTTCTTGAGTAAATGAGATCTGAAGGCAGCGGCATCCTCATTACCCCCCCAGGGGAACCAGTGTCCTCTGCACACCAAGCCTTCGGTGTTACATGTACACCAGCTCCATGGATCATTAGCAAGAGCCAGTGGAAAATCTGCTCTCTGTGCTACAGTAAAGCTCCCGTGCCTCGAGTGATGACAAAGGGCTGGGAGTACACGAGGGAAACTTTGTGCAGCTCCTGCCTTTCACTCCGCGGTTCCATGGCAGCACCATTAAGGCATCACTTTTTAAAGCACTAGCCCTTTGCAGTGGCCTGTTTTTACCCCAAAAGCACGACCGCCTTCCTCGCAGCCACACTAATAAAGCAGCTCCCTCTAAAGGGGAGCCTTCACACTTTACTGCATAAGAATAGCAACTTCTCCAACCCAGACCCCACTGCAGAAACAAGAACTTGCCCCGTTTGTGCCTCTGCTTTGGCAACAATGAATGCTGACGGCTTCACAGATGCAGGTGAGCCTGTGGTGGTTCATCCATCACGGAGTGAGAATGACATTTCAAAGTGCCTGCCACAGCAGCAGCGGCTCTCCATCATCACCAGGCTACCCAGCACACAAAATCCTCCCTTGGTTCCAATCTGACATCGACATCAACTCCAAACACACCTCTGTAAAACCCCAGTGTGTGCTTTCTGGATACAGAGGATCCAGAAGGAGCAGCCTGAAGGACTCGGACAGAGGAGATCACTGAGCCTGTGACTAAATGAACAGCAAGGTTTTCACTAGCAAAAGCCAGTTTCCATCCAGATCTATCCCTCAGAATCCATCAGATGAAAGAATGGGAAAGCTCATTGTATGCGTCAGCCACATTTCACAATCTGCTTCCTTCAAGTAAACAAAAGCCAGGCTCAAAAGAGAAATTAACCTGTGGAACATTGCAAGTATTTAAAGATCACAGAATCATTAAGGTTGGAAAAGACCTCTAAGCTCATCCAGTCCAACCATTAGCCCAACCTCACCGTGCCTACTAAAACATGTCCCAAAGTGCCTCATCTACACATTCTTTGAACACCTCCAGGAACGGAGACTCCACCACTGCCTTGGGCAACCTCTGCCACTGCCTGAGAATCCTTTCAGTCAAGAAATCTCTCCTGGTGCCGCTTGAGGCCATTTCTTCTCATCCTATCACTGTTCCTGGGGAGAAGGGACCAGCACCCACCTCACCACATCCTCCTTTCCAGGAGTTTCAGATAGTGATGAGGTTTCCCCTCAGCCTCCTCTTCTCCAGGCCAAAGAGACTCAGGTCCCTCAGCCAATCCCAGAACCCCTGGGCTCCAGCCCCTTCCCAGCTCTGTTCCCTTCTCCAGATGTGCTCCAGCCCCTCAATGTCTTCCATATACGGAGAGGCCCAAAACTGAACCCCAAATTTGAGGTGCGGCCTCACTAGCACTGAGTCCAGGCAGATGATCCCTTCTCTAGAGAAGAACACTGCCCCTGCTCTGTTCTGCTCTGGCATCAGCAGCCGATCGTAGTCACAAACCACAACGTGCCAGCATACGGCTCCCCATTACCACTCCCACCTCGATTCCAGAACCCTCACTGCAGCTCCTGTTATCAGAAGCTGTATATGCCCTGCTTCCAGGGCCTAATTGTCCCTGTGTAAATACTGAACAAAAGGAGGATCAAAGGGAAAATCCAGAGCAGACAGACAGATGAGCGAGCGATGCTCAGGTCCATTCTGACACGTGTAGGTGAGGGAAAGTGCCACTACGCTCAATCTGGTTTGTACAGAGGGAAAGGCTGTCAGGAGAGTGACCTTAATGGCTCCACAGCATCGGAACTGGAAACGTGATTCCAGAGCAGACTGTTCTCCCGCATGCTACAGACGTCGCTTTGGGAAGGTGTTTTCGTTTGGTGCAGAGTCAGGAACATGCAAGGGATGGAATTTGTAGGGAAGTCCTTGGCTTCTGTTGCTGGGGCTCCCAGGTTTAAATCCAATCCGCTATCAGGAAAGGAGAGCTAGAACCGTTCAGCGCTCGCTTGGAAACTCGTTCAGAATCAAGGACTAGGGTCTGTAAGCCGGCCCAGGGGCCTGTGCATTGACCATGCGGCCTGCGAGCCAACTCAGAGACCATATGCCAGCCTGGGACCCTGCAAGCCAGCTCAGGGACGCCTGCACTGTAGCCCAGGAGCCTTAAGAGCCACAAGGGTCCTAGAATCATGGAATCATAGAATGGATTGGGCTGGAAGGGATCTTGAAGCCCAACCAGGTCCAACCTTTTGCCATGGGCAGGGACACCTCCCTCTGTGCCAGGGGCCCCAAGCCCCATCCTACCTGGCCTTGAGCACCTCCAGGGATGGGGCAGCCACCACTGCTCTGGGCAACTAGGGCCAGGGCCTCCCCACCCTAATTATGAAGAATTTCGTCCTTATCTCAAATCTAGATCTTCCTCTCTCCGATTCAAAACCATTCTCTCCCATCCTATCCGTCCATGTCTTTGTAATAAGCCCCTCCCCAGCTTTCCTGGAGCCCCTCTCAGTACTGGAAGCCGCTCCAAGGTCTCCCCAGAGCCCTCTCTTCTCCAGGCAGAACAACCTCAACTCACTCAGCCTACCCTCATACGGGAGGTGCTCTAGCCCTCGGATCCCCTCCGTGGCCTTCTCTGGACCCTCTACCAGCAGGTCCACATCCTTCCCGTGCTGGAGACTCCAGAACCGCACACGGGGCTCCCTGTGGATTCTAACAGAGAGAAGCAGAGGGGAGGAATCCCCTCTCGCCCTGCTGCTCCCACTGCCTCTGACGCAGCCTCCCCCGGGCCCTCCAACAGCCCCGCCGCTCTCACCTTCTGGACCGCGACCTCGGCGCGGGGTCCCGGCGGCGCGGGCGGCCCCGGCAGCCCCTCCTCCTCCCGCCGCGCGGGCCCGGGCTGCTCTCGCGCTCCGGGGACCGGTACCGCCTGCAGGGCTGCATCTGCGGGGAAGCGCGGCCGCCGCTCACACCCGGCCCGGCCCGGCCCAGCGCAGGCGGCGGCCCCGGCGCCCCCCGAACACCCCCCGCTCACCGCCGCTCGGCCCGGCCCCTCCGGCCGCGCAGCGCCCGCACTTCCGCTTCCGGCACCGCTTCCGCTTCCCCTCCCGGCGCTTCCACTTCCGGCCCCGCCCGCCACGCTCTCAGAGAGGCCCCGGCCCCGCCCAGCACTTAACCCCTGTCGCGCCGGGGGCGGCGGGGCCTTCCTCACCAGGGCCGCCTGCCGCCTCCTACTCCTCACCGCTGCTTTCCTCCACCTGGCCACCCTCATCCTCCTCCTCACTGCTGCCTTCCTCACCAGGGCCGCCCTCATCCTCCTCCTCACTGCTGCCTTCCTCACCAGGGCCGCCCTCATCCTCCTCCTCACTGCCGCCTTCCTCACCAGGGCCGCCCTCATCCTCCTCATTGCTGCCTTCTCACCAGGGCCGCCCTCATCCTCCTCCTCATTGCTGCCTTCCTCACCAGGGCCGCCCTCATCTTCCTCCTCATTGCTGCCTTCCTCACCAGGGCCGCCCTCATCCTCCTCCTCACTGCTGCCTTCCTCACCAGGGCCACCCTCATCCTCCTCCTCATTGCTGCCTTCCTCACCAGGGCCGCCCTCATCCTCCTCCTCATTGCTGCCTTCCTCACCAGGGCCGCCCTCATCTTCCTCCTCATTGCTGCCTTCCTCACCAGAGCCATCCTTATCCTCCTCCTCCTTATCACCGCTTCCCTCCTCACCAAGGCCATCCTTATCCTCACCATTGCCATCATCACGAGGGCTGCCCTTGCCCTCATCCTCACCACTGCCTTCCTCACCAGGGCCATCCTCATCCTCACCTTTGTCATCATCACAACAGCCACCCTCATCCTCATCACTGCCTTCCTCACCAGGGCCATCTTCATCCTCACCTTTGCCTTCCTCCCCATGACCACCCTTATCCTCACCTTTGCCCTCCTCACCATGGCCACCCTCACACAGACACCGGGGCCTCGGGGGCACTGGTACAAAAAGGTCTGGAAGCCAGTTCTTCTCCAACTGCTGAACTGGTTTGATGACTGGAAATGCAACATCAGGTGTAAAGGGCAAAACCACTGAGAAGCAGAGGAGGTGGTGACACAGGAGGGACCAGGAGAGCGGCTCCTGCACCTGCTTGGTCCTCACAGAGGGATGGGGTACAGGGACAGCCCTGAGCCCTTGGGAAATCTGCTCCAGTGCAACTCAGCTGTTAACAACCCCTTTGCACCCATCTGCCTTTACAGCCCAGTTCTCCCAGTGAGGGCCCAAACTGGGAGCACAACATCTTGCATAGACACAGACCTTATCAAGGCTGAGCCAGCCTCTGGGAATACTTTCTCAGGATGAAAAAAGGGCTGGGAAACCTTGAACTCCCACTTCAACTGAACAAACGAGGCTTGCAGGGTCACCGTTTGAAGAGGTAGAAGTTTATTGGAATATAAACATTCAGATAACGTGTAAGATAGAAAAACCCAACAACAACATATACAGACACTTGTTGGAAGGAGACCTTGAGGTATTTATCCACCGCCTAGGCTATCACATTTCTTTTTTTATTTAGTTATTTTATCTGTTTTTAAATAGGTAAGAAAACTAGTAGCAAGGCTGCTGCAGCTGTTTGGTGAAAATATCTTCTGATCTGAATCCGTTTGGAGCACACACACACACATGCGCAGCAGCCAAAAGAACTTGGTGTGACACATTCACATTGGGAGCTGAGCAGGCGCAGCCTCCCCCTTGCCTCTTCCCACCCTTCCCAGCTCACAAACTTTGTGCCTTCCCAGCATAAACTGAGATCCGCTGGAAGAGGAGGAGCAGGTTTGGTTTGTTTTTTCTGGGCATGGGATCACCCAGGTGGCAAATCTCGCCCTGCAACAGGAGCACCGAAGCTGCACGGAGGCAAGCTGGAGGCTTTTATTTGTTGGCTGCTCGCTGCAAAACCTTCGCTGGGCTGGAGCTGAAAGAGAATGAGCCACACTGCAAAGCAGAGCGCTTCCCGCGAGGAACAGTCCTACCCGCAGTATCAAAACCCCTGAGTACTATACAATCGCACACGGTCAAGTGAAATGAAGGGGAGCCGCGGAGAAGAGGGGGATCCACCACCCTCCCCGGCTCCTCTACCCCGCCTCTGCTGCTGGTTTCCATAACCCTGGCCCCGAAGCCTGGCAGCTCAGCAGGAGAGCTGGAGCTTGGCGAAACGTGCAGTAAAGCCGAGCACCAGCATCAAAGCCAGACTTAGGGACAGGGTTAATCTTCACAGTCTGAACGGCCGGTCCTTGTCATCGAGTACTGAGACAGGACAAGGTTATTGTTGCAGCTTATTTTTACTGAGGTATCTGTTACGCATCCCGACTTGATTCTTTCCCTGAATTGGATACAAAACAATCTGTTAGTCCCTGTCTAGTTCCAGTCTAATTGTGGAAAAAGCTTATAAACATTAATACTCTAGTAGTGTCAAAGCTGTTTAGCAGTTCAGTGATTCGAGTGCCTTTCTGTGCAAGAGAACACAATGTTAGCAGGTGATATAGAAGGAAACCCACCCAATTCCCAACCTCTGCTCCCCAGGACCAGAGAAGAAAGCATAAGGAAAAGCAAAAAGTGCCCCAGTCCCACACATAGGAAACAGCCCCCAACCCCAACTAAAAAAAAAAACAAACCTCCAACCAAAAGAAAACAAAAAAAAAAGGGAAATAAAACCCCATTTGAGTGAGCCCCAGAGTATAGAAAAGCCTCTCCGAGCCTGGGAGGATGAAATGCTGTGGAGGCCTGTGGGATCTACCAAACAAATGCACTGCAGCTGAAGAGGCGCTTGGCTTCCCCGTGCCCAACGTGTGGACACTGCTCTAGTTAAACGCAGCCAGAGACGGGGCATCTCGGATCAGCACCTATCTCAGGACATGTGCATTCTCATCCCTCTCCATCCCACTGAGACCTCACGCTGCTGGGTAGTGGATTGACCCGAGCTGTGGTGTTCAAACTGACCTAGAGCACAGAGCTCCCGCCTGCAGACACCTCAGCGCAAGCACTCAGCTTGCAGGACCAGAGCAGCGGTGCAGTTAGCAATGCTGAGGGGTAAAAAGGAGACTCTGATATCTGAGAGGTGAAAGGAAAGCTTTTTTCATTTTATTTTCATGTACATTTTTAAACCAAATTCTCAGGCTGCTCATGGGGCCTCTCCTGTGGGAATCTGACCCAGTAGTTCTTAAACCACACTCTTTCCAGTACTATAAACAAACAGCTTTCTGCAGCGAGCAGAAAGATGATGCTGCGGCAGGAGGGCAGCCTCCCTGGACCTGCAGAGTCTCAGAGAGCTTAAGTGCCTCGCCAAAACCACCAAGCAGGGATGGGCTGGGTACTACAGGGCTGCACTCAGGTTCAGCGGTGCAGGCAGGCACAGCCTCTCATCCTAAATGCTCTCTACAGCTCTGCCACCCCACTGGAGCAGATACAAGGGGACATCCTCTTCCCAAAACTGTCTGACACATGGCAACTTGCACCCCACGCTCCAGGGAACTGGTTTTTAGCAGGCTGACCTCTCTAGTTACAGCCTGGTTTTCTCTACAAGACCCGCTAGCTAGGGTAGCTGTTACAAAATAGGTGAAAAAGAGAACTAGAAAAACTTCGCTACCTCCACACACGAGATGGAGCCCGTCTGTGGCGAGAGCAGTGCTGCCAGCTCTCAGCTGCACTGAGCAGCTTCGCTAAAGGGAAGAACAGCTCCGGGAGCTTGGAAAACTCATAGGGACTTCAGAGACACCTTCATGTCCAACATGAATGACAGATCTCAGTCAGCAGCCACTCCTGTCCTCAGTTCCTCCCTCTACCTGTCCTCCTAGCATGCACATGTCCTGGGATACTGCCATCAGGCTCCTTTCCTGCTAGCTCAAAGGATGGGGAAGCCACTGCTCCTTCGCTCAGCCTTTTTTTTCTGTCTTTGGTGATACAATCAACAATAAAAAAAAACCCAAAACACAATGTCAGCAAAACCACATATAAAAACAAGCGATAAGATATGCCAATACTTCCTGAAGAGGTTAAAAACAAACCAACCCCAAACAAACACAAAACCCAACAACAAGTACATATCTGAGGTATTTCATCTGCTCAAAAAAACCTGACTTGGGCCTGGAGGATGGGAAGGACGTCACCAGGGCAGGATGGATGGTGCTTGGACCCTATATCCAGGCAGCGGAAAGGCCAGAAGAAAAGGGACAGGAGGCTGCCACCTGAGCAAGAGCTGAGCTCCTGGAGTCACTCTCTCAGCTGGGTTGGCTCCAGAGACAGGACAGCCAGCCTTTGCTTGCTTTCAGCTGCAAGTTTAGGGGAAAGGGCAAGGAAGGGCTTCATTTCGTTTTCTCTGCTTCCACCTTGGACAGCAAAAGCTCTTACTCAACCAAGAACCGCTTTCTTTTTGCTCACATACAATTTGAAGAACACTGGGCATCTGTAGGCTTGTTCAGAGACCAACAGACACACATGGGTCATGTTAACCACAACAGCTACACAGCCCATTGATACAGACTTCAAGCTTCACTTTCTCTTTCCTCGGCTTACAGGTGCTACCGAAAGACACTTAGTGAGAAGGAAGCTCCTCCAGGAAGCCTACATCAACATCAACACCAGCTCTTTTGTGTCAAGGATCAAGGTTGAGGATCAAACCAGTGAATTCAAGCTGTCGGGGTGAATGTCAGAGGGATGAGTTCCATAATAGGGGGAAAAAGAAGGTCAAGGGCATCTAAAACAGGACTGAAAGCCTGAAGAAGGTAACAGAAGGGAAGAGGCCAGCACCTGCCAGGAGAACAAGCAGCTGATCAAGAGGTTTTTGATGTGTCTGTGGGCCAAAGTAATGGTGAGAAAGTCCTTCCCTTCTTGCCAATACCTCAGAGAGGGGGAAGGAGGCTCCCAAGCCAAGAGCACATGTTCTAGGGGAGGACACACAACAGGGCCCAGAGAAAGGCGAGGAAGCTCACCTGCTCTGCAGCCACCGACCTTCTGCAGCACAAGCCACGGGAGGACAGGGGCAAGGCACCCCGCTGGCTTTAGGATTGTCAACACACGGAGTTGTTTTGTGGGACAAGTCCCTGTGGCTCAAGGAGAA
Source organism: Clamator glandarius (assembly GCA_033459285.1). Taxonomy (NCBI): domain Eukaryota; kingdom Metazoa; phylum Chordata; class Aves; order Cuculiformes; family Cuculidae; genus Clamator; species Clamator glandarius. Next base: position 523,405 of record JAUNZM010000115.1, on the reverse strand, counting down.
CCCCCTTTTCCCTGCCCCAGCTCCAGCTCTTTCCACCTGCCTTGGTGACGTCTCAGCCATCTCTCAACCCGCAGCTCCTAGAGACGATCCCTGATTGGAAAACGCCTGGTGTGTCCCCCTCCCCTTCATTTCCCACCCCCCGACAGGAACACAGCAAACCCTGGGAGGAGGAGAAAGAAAACAAAAAGCAAAAGGGAGGAAGAAAAGGGAGAACAAAGAAAAGAGGCTCAACAAACAGATGATGAAGAAAAACTCGCTGGCATGGAAAGGTTTCAGCATCATCATCTTGCCATTGGCCAACCACAAATGCAGGTTCCTTGAGATGAGGTAATCTGTGCGACTCCTTCCCGGCTCGCTCCCTGCGGAGAGCAGAGAGGAAGAGCTGCCGGGGGCCAGTGTGAGAGACAGCAGGCTCGACCGACCATCAGAGAGACCAGCTGGTGGAGGGCTCTGCGCTGGGTGTTCCCCGGGATGAGGTAGGGCTGGGAGAGCAGTGGGAGCTGCTGCTGCTGCTGCAGGAACTTTGGGTGCTGGAGCCTGCAATGAGATGGACGACTGGCTTCTGGGCAAAGAGCACTCCTGCAAGGCACACAGAGGTAGAGAAGGGTTACTGGGATTGGAGGGTGGCATGGCCAAGGAGGACAGGCACAGAGCAAAGTACCCAACCCTGGAAACCTCATCTTAACAGAAGAAGCTCTGTGCAAGACAAGAAGGCTTGGAGATGAGATATAAGAGAGGACTCCCTGGGACTTTTTCAGGCAGTCTCTGTCACATGGATGTTTCACTTACAGAGGACCAAAAGCCAAACAGCTTCAACACTTTTAGAGGATAGAAGCAACTTTCTGTCACTGCAGTGCCAGGCCTCCTGCTTGGGCTTTGTGTGCCACCTGCAGAACTGGAACAGCCTGAGCAGAGGACAGGGGGGCTACAATTCACACTTCCCAGAGATAGGGAGGAAAAGGAGAGGAGTGATACTACTCCTTCCTATTAACACTTCCATAGATGTCCCTTCCCTTAGATTTAAAAATACTAACAACCACCATCACCACAAAGGCAGGCATTCATCTTGACTACCTAGGGACACAAAAAGAGAACAGAAACCATCTCCTCATGAGCTCTCTACACCAGACAGGCTGTGCGTGCTGGGCTTTGGCAAAGACTGGTGCCAGAAGTACCCCACCCTTACTATCCCACTCCGTTACACCAGCTGGGCCCCCTTCCCATCCCCGGGAGTGGTTCCTCCTCACCAGCATAAATTGTGCCGTTAATCTCCACCGACATGTTAATACTCCCAATGCCATTAGGTGACAGATTCAGTGCTGCCGCTGTCGCCGAGTCTGGTTTATCTTCTTTCAAAAAAAGAAGAGATGCAGAGTTAGAGAGCAACTAACCCCTTCCCTGCTCTCTCCAGAGGTGACCAAAGGTATACACAGCCCTCCTACTGTCTCCTCTTTGGTGAGGAAATACCCACGCAATGCCCATTTCTACTCCTATTTGAAGTCTACAAAGGTGTTGAAGTGCTTCAGTGTGAACTGAGCATCAGCTGGGAGCCTCCAGCAAATCTCTCCCCAACCCACACACCAGAGGCCCAAATTAACACCTTCTCCACAGAAACCCTGCCAGGATGTGAAACAAAAGACTTAGATTGATTGGGTTGTGGCTGTGTTTGCAGTAGAGTCCTCTCCCCCTCCGCTGAAGGGTGTGGATTCTCAGAGAGCTGGCAGGACCCCCTGTGAGGGGTACAGGATGCAGGCTGCAGCAGCTCCAGCAGCCGCTGGAGGGAGGGGACACAGAGGCAAAGACTTGCTTGGCTGACCCTACAGCACCCATGAAATCTGGCTTGTGCTGTGTCCTCACCCTGGAGGGTCCTTTCTCAGCCACGGTGGGTGAAATGTCAGCGCAGAGCAGGGGTTACATTTGCACTGATCTTTAGAGAGAAATGAATGTCAGGGTCTCCTGGACCTCCAGCCTGAGTAGCCTGTAGCTGTGAGGGCCACAGGGCCACAAATCTGACGGCTGGAGCACCTCCCCTATGGGGAAAGGCTGAGAGAGCTGGGGTTATGCAGCCTGGAGAAGGCTGGGGGGGAGACCTTAAAGCAGCTTCCCAGTACTGAAAGGGGCTCCAGGAAAGCTGGGGAGGGGCTCTGGATCAGGGAGTGCAGGGATACGATGAGGGATAGCAATTTTCAGCTGAAAGAGGGGACATTAAGATGAGATCTTAAGAAGAAGTGTTTTGCTGTGAGGGTGAAGAGGTCCTGGCCCAGGTTGTGCAGAGCAGTGGTGGCTGCCCCATCCCTGGAGGTTTTCAAGGCCAGGCTGGATGGGCCTGGAGCCATCTGATGGTTGCTTTGAGCAACCTGATTCAGTGGGAGGTGTCCCTGCCCAAGGCAGTGGGTTGGAATTGGATGGGCTTTGATATCCCTTCCAACCCAAACCATTCCATGTTCCCATGCGAGCCTGGGCTGCAGGATTGCTTGTCTGCACGTACTAATGCGTAATAACAGTTTGCACAGCCATATCATGCCTACCATCCCACCCGATGTTGGTTTGGGCTAACAGGCTATTAAATCAGAAAAGAGATTACGCCAACAGTCTGCTCAGGCCCTAACATTGCATGTAAAATGTATGGGTTTAGCTTCTTTCAAGTCTACCACGACAACAAGTCTACTGTCCCCATAAAGAATGTTAAGGGCGCAGTTAACATTTAACCTAGAAATTGCTATCAAGCTGTGATAAGCTCATGCGGTGCTTTTTGAAACCCTCCACAAAGCACAATATAATTTTTTAGGTGCAATTGTGAAAACTGGGGCTCGGAGCACAGGACAGACTTGTCCACAGCCACCTAACAAAGGTGGGAACAGTCCTGAGTTCTTGGGGCTCAGCCCTTACCCTGGTACCATTTGTAGAGATTAACGTTCCTAGCATTTTGATTCAGGAAGTTTAGGGTGGAGAGAAGGTGAGATGAGAGGGAATGAACATTACTTGATAGAATTTGTTTCCCCTTTTACTATTTTTGTTTAGGTTTTATGTAAATGTGAGATTCAGGACACATGGCTATCAGGAATGGTGATGTAAAGTCCCAATCCCAAGCTGCTGGTGCTTCAGAGAGGAACCTGCCTTGACCCTTTGTCATATATATTTCTCCATAAAGCATTTACCAGCTTCACTAGCAAAGGCCTCAAGAAAAACTCTTCCCTTTCTTGTACGAGCTGCCAAACTTGCCTGGCCTCACACTCACATCCAAATGTATAATTAATTGGGGGTCTGAGACCTTTAATTTTAATGGATCAAAAGGTTTGGAGGAGGCAGCTGCTAGGACTGATATTTTCTGAGGCTTTGCTGTCCCATGAAGTGCAGCCCCCAGGACAGGTAAGGGAGCCACAGCACTTAATCATCTTCTGAAGCCACTATATAACAGTATTGATTCTGACAATGTGATCTTTACAGGGTGACTCCCCTTTCACAAAGCATTTCAGGAGCGCATTTCCCAGGCCGTGAGTGCTGCTTATACGTGACCTTTCAACCCAGTCGTCCAGGGGTTCTTTGCCTGGAGGCTGTGCGTGGGCTTGCAGCAGATGGTGGGAGAAATCACCTGCCTTGCCAGAAGACCTGGGATGCGCAGAGGCCCCTGTGCATATGCAGGTCTTTGTGGCCTCCTCATCACACCTGAATCCTAAAAGCCGGGCAGCTCTCTCCTGCAGCCTGCTACCCATAGAGAAAAAGCTCTTAACTCCACCTCCATTAAAATTCTTCCTCAGCAGAAAAGGATGGAAAATCAATTCCCTGCAGCATGATGGTGGCATGAGGCTTAGATGAGAGCAGGGCAGGGGACAGCTGAGCACCTGGCACAGGATGGGCTTCCTCTCTGAAAGCATCTTACTGACTACAGAGCCATAGGGCTGCCTTTGGCTAGGCTGCCTCGTACCCAGCGAGATGATTAAGCCTGTGTGTAAAGTTGCGTTTGACACCCTGCACTGAGAGCAGCGCCCTCCCTGATGCAGACTGCAAAGGCCTTTCATGCATCCAGAGGTGCTGCTTACCTTTGCCATTGATTTTGATCTTCATGGGGATCTGCCGTGCCATGCTGAAGAGGTTGCGCTGAAGAGCCTGCTGGACAAGCCGCTGCTCCTCCTCGCTCATTCGTGAGACCTTCTTCTCTGGAGGCTCTCCTGACTCCAGCCTCTCTCTCAGCTGCTCTAGGGTGGCTGTTCTTGCTGCCACAGTTGCCTGCTGGCTAGCCAAGGTCACTGGCACAGCGATACGATTTGGCATGGACACAGTCAAGGGCACACCGTCACCTAGAAAAGGAAAGAGTCACTTAATCTCTACCACAGCCCTTCCTAAAGCGAGAATGCAAAGGTTTAAACAACAAGCAGAATATTTCACAAACCCTGAGCCACCCAAGCTCAATTCCAAAGTAGTCTGGGGTGGACAAAATGGACAATAATTGTGTTTCTGTACGTGTTTCTCTCAACCCCGAGTAAAAGAAGCTGACCTTTCCTGACTGCTGCTGCTGGAGACACCCGAGGATTGCTGGTCCCACTGCCTGGTGCAACACCGATGATGGGGAAGCGGATCTTTGGGGAAGACAGGAGGGAAGGAGGCCCTGTGGTGGTGGGCGAGTAGCTGAACAAAGAGGAGCTGTAGCTGGGTCGCCTGCCTTCCCGCCGGTTGCCATCGATTGCGGCCTGAAGCTCAGCAGGAGAACTGAGGGATTTCTTCTCACATTCGTAGGCATACAAGTACTTCATATACCTGGGAGAGAAAAGTAAGCACAGAGAAACTCAAGTAGGTTTCTCAACAAAAGGTGATTAGAGGCTGCAGCACCAAGCATTGTGTTCAGGAAGACTTTCAGATGGATGCACATCTGGACTCTTTACCTGCACATCACAACTACTGCTGTTCTTGGTTTGATAAGCACTGAGCAGCTGGATAGGAGGCACACAGCTACACATCCACAAGGGAAGAAAAAAAGTCACCCAGAATTCCTTTACAACCAAGATACCATCTAAAATTGTAAGAATTAAGATCTTGCACCATAACGTATACAAGGAAGGAAGAGTAAGGTATTACCTTGCCCAAACCACTTGCACTGGGCAGCCCCAAACCTGGCCACTCTCACTGAATTCTGGCACACACCTTTGCAGGAGACATCCAAAGTCTGCAGAAATGGCAAGGAGCTTCTGTCGCTCAGACTCAGGGCATTTAATAACTTTCAGGAAAACTGAGCCTGCATAAGAGCTGGGTGTGGATTCCCAGAGCTCAGCCTTCCATGCTCCAGTCACTAAAGCACAGCTTTGCCTTGCTGTTTCAATTTTACAGTAGGTTTGTTTTCACTATTCCTCCTCTGCTGCTTATCCTACTTTTTCTCCCTATTTTTTTTTGCTTACCTAATCAATGCAAGGCACTGCAGGTCACAAAAGCAATCCTTGCTCAAAGTAGGTGCTAAATGCAGGTCTCCACAATTTGGTAGTGATAACAGACATGAAATGATGAAGTTCATACTCAATGCCTACAACTCGGGGGCCTCCCTCCCTCCTCACTGTGCCAAGTGCTCTTCAGAGCCAGCGCAAGACCCTCTCCTTGCCTTGAGGAGTTTAAGCCTGGAAGAGGTAAGAAAGGCACAGGATAGAGGGAGGTGCACAGTACAGCAAACAACTTGATGGCATACTGGGATTGAAGGGATGAAAAGGGAATGAGTTCAGGAAGAATCACTACAAGAGAACGGACAGATATAGGAAGAACTATGAGCCTTTGGTGAGAAGGATAAAGAAAGCAATTTATCAGCTCCTCCCTGGCCACAGAGTAGAATTTAGTCTGTCAAGATTTCCACCCCAGTCTCCACTCAGTGCTCACATCCTTGCACCTTCTGGACTTACTGGGTGCGAAGCGTGAACGCAGCACTGGTGATGGAGGTGGGCAGATTAAGGCCTTTGGTGATCTCCCGCCAGATCTTCTTGTTGATGATTTCCACCAGCCCTCCCTTCTCAGTCACCAGCTTGTACAGCATGTAGAGGTCCAGGATCTGCTTTGCCATGATGGGGATCCGATTGATGGGAGTTCCTGCAGGGAAACAGTAGGGAAGGAAATGTGGAGTCAGGGAGAAAATGAGGCCAAGGAAACCGGTAGATTTGGGCTATCGATCTTTCTAATAGGAAATCCAGGCAACTCTATTTGTAGCCTAACTTAAGGCCTCTCTACGGGTGAGTAAACGAGCCAGAGAAGTGCAGCTACGTGGCACGTCCTTTTCATGAAAAATCCTTTCCTGTGGGCAAAAGCAATTATCAGACAAATAATAACCTGCAGCTAAGAGCGACTTGGAAAATAGAAAGAGGGGAAGTAGGGACTATTCAATCCTAGGGGCGAGGGAGCAGCACAGAGGAATCGTTTTTTATGAGCTCCCAGGGCAATCTCAGATAAAAATCTGTATTGCTTGTGCTCAGGAAGGGGCTGAGCAGTCGGGCAACTCGAGCTACTCATATGCTGGGATTCAGCTCCCTCACTCTGCAGGATTTGCTTGGGAATAGTGATAGAAAACGGTACGTGACAATCGAGAGCATCTCCCTCCCCTGTACATACACCTCTATCCTCCCTCCCCAGCACGTGCATAAGGTTTCACTACAGCTTCTGCTCTCACAAAACATTTTCCTCCTCCCATTCCTCTTCCCTGAACACACTCCCGAAGGACGCGCCAGTGAGGCCACACGTGCACCTTGGGAACAACTGCAACCCAGCTGCCAGAGCAGTAACTTGTTGCGAGTGCAGAGAAGTGGTGGTGACGGTGGAGGTGAACAAACAAGGTGTGTAATGGACTCTGACGGCAGCCACCACAAAGCCAGGCGTCCTCACGGCTGCCAGGAGAGGTACCAGGCACCCAGACACTTCCTGGAGCTCAAAACAAGGTGCTGCTCTATCTTTGTGAGCACAGGGCAGCTGCAGCTCCATCCTTCTCAAATTTTGTCATCTTGTGGGTTAACAGAGGTAGGGTAATCTGATTTTTTTAACCTGATAGCACCCTTTTAGCAGCACCTTAACGTGATAAAGCACACAGGGTTTGCAAAGGTCAAACTAATGAGATTTAGGCAAGGCGAGGAAGAGGGGAGAAAATGCTGATGTAGCAACCCTTTTATTTTGCATAGGAAATACTGTCCTGGATCAAAGAGCCGTCCATCTGAGGTCAGTATCCTGCCTACCACAATGGTCAGCCCCAGCCCTTACAGGAAAGCCTGCGAAGCGCTGTAATGGACAATTATGGAATACCCAACCCACAGGGGAGATTTCTGCCACTGCTCATCAGCCAGCGATCCGGTTAATGCCCCGAAGCAGAGCAGTTTATGGCCCTTATAAATGGGTTTTATTCTGTTTAGTGAAAAGGAGTTCAGCTCAGCTCTGCAGATGTCCTCATTATACATGTAAGTGTAATTTTTTTCCCTCTGTCTTTTCCTTTTGAAGCCTGTTATGCATTAGCTCATGATACCAATTCCCACAGGTTAGTGAGATGTGGGGTAGAACAAGTAAACTTTTTCAGCTTTCAAAGGGCTGCCTTCAATCTCACCAAGTTACAAACCCTGAAACTGTAAGAAAACATAAAAAGCAACCTGATCAGGCTTGGTCTGCACACTCCGTCATTTTATATCCATCACATCCTCTTTTCCTTGCCTTGTCTAAACAACCCCTTCCCTGTCCACATCAGAGAAGACCACAAAGCAGTAATTTCACAGACTGCATCAGATCCTCTTCCTGCATTTCAGAGCTGGTCATTCCCTCAGGGAGCAGAGATAGAGATGTTTCCAAACTGTTCAAATGCTCCGCAGCTCCATTCAGCCTGGCCGGGAGCTGGTCCCTCCCAAAGGTCAGTCTGTGTAAATGCAATCGTCAATTTGCTTTGGTTTTAACTCCACCACCATTTTGTTTCAGGGTGTTATTGCAAAGAGTAAGAGCACATTCACGGTGTTATTTCAGGCACACGGAGGACTGGGAGTAATCCTGTTACCAGCCTGAAGTTATCATTCATCAGCTGAGCCACAGTAACCACAGTCACACCCAGCCTGCTCCAAATGAAAAGCAGAAATATATTGATCTCAGAGATCTCTAGAAAGAGCCAGGAGTGGGTTTGTTCCAACCCAAAATGCCCCTTCAGCATTTCTGAAAGCTGAGGTGTCCAAGTGGCACCGTGTTGCCAGCAAAGGCGCTGCTCCATCAGGGCAGGATCAAGACCCCTTCAGCAACCCCACACCACCCAAAGCCACCCATCTCTCCCCAATCCAGTTTAGGGAATAGCATTAACTTGTCCCAAGGAGACTTTCACCCACTTCTCCCTGGACAGTGACCATATGGAGAGTGAAAGGGAAGGGTCTTGGATAAGGCTCCTCAGGCAAACAAGACACTAATACAGAAAGTATAAGGAAACACCTATTTTTAATACATTCCATTTGTCCTATACACAGGCTGGCTATTCTGTAAGTCCTCCCATCGCAGCATTTGAAAAGGTACACAAGTATATTTATCCAAATGAACCTGTGAAAGGCACAAACACTCTCTACATCAGCAGGAACTAAAGGCTTCAACCTATTTCCAGAGAGCCTGCTCATAGCTGGGGTAGAAACAGCAATTATCCCTGACCTCCCCCACCTCATGTTACCACCCCTTTGACACCTTCCCTTCCTGGAGTTTGCCTTTAAACAAGGCTCACAGACCTAAGTGTCCTGAAATTTAATTAGCAGCTTTATAAACTAAGCTAAAACCTATAATATTCCCCCCCCCGCCCAATGTCTTTATGAAGGCTGAGAAACTTTACAGCAGGGACAAAACTACTTCTACCCTTCTCCCCCTTAGAGATGCAATCATTTTCTTCCCTTGTTTTCTCATTGCTCCAAGCAATACAGAATCATGGAATGGTTTGGGTGGGAAGCGACATTAAAGCTCATCCAGTTTCAACCCCCCACCATGAACTGGGACACCTTCCAGTGGGTCAGGTTGCTTAAAGCCCCATCCAGTCTCATCTTGAAATCCCCCAGAGCTGTCAGTGAGCAATTTTGGGTTTGGATCTGATAAATTAACTGTACTTTTCAGAGCAAGGCAGGGCTCTGTGTGTTTAACAGGAGCAGAGAAGCACAGAGAGGTTGCTCTCACTGCCCTCTCCTCCCCCAGCCCCGCTCCGAGGAAAGGCAAGGCGATAAAGTCTTTATTGGAAACCCCCAGTGCTCAAACAGGAAAGGCTGAAAAACGAGTATCATGGGACGATTGGATGCTGAAGCCGAGCGGATCCTTTCATAGGCGGCTGCAAGGCTTGTCAGGGGCCATGATGGATTACTGTCATCTGGCAGCATCAGGATTAATGATCCGGAGGTCAGAGGGGAGAATTCCAGAGGGAAAGGTCGGCAGCCGGGGGCACAGCATAAGACTTGTTGCCTTTTGATGGCAAACTCATTTTACTGTACTTTCAAGCCTCTCTATTCCAGCTATTCAGAATTGCTGTACATACTGTGCTTGAGAAGAGCTGGAAGCCTTGCCTGACTCCAGACAAGGGCAAGGAAGACAACTTGCTTCTCTGCTTGGTAATTTACTTCTCCTTTCAGTATAACCCTCTCTACAAAAACATGGGCCATTCCTTCAATGAACTGGCCAATTCAACCGAATTCAGTAGTAGGTGTCCCTGCCCATGGCAGGGGGCATGGAACTGGGTGAATTTTAAGGTCCCTTCCAACCCAAATCATTCTATGATTCTGTGAAAGTGCGACACACACACACACAGAGTCCGTTTCCACTAGAGAAGGGATAATACGTAGTTGATGAGCATGGAAGACCTTATGAAGACAAACTCCCACTACTGAAGACCTAGGAGTCTTCAGCACAGAGCCTAAGGGTAAGAGGCTACAAGACTCCGGACAACTGACCTCCTTCGCCAAGTAGAGGGACGACGAAGAGGACAAAAAGCCCAAGAATGACACTGGAAAGAGAAGGAGGAATTATCCCATAGCCACAAGCTCTTGGTTTTCCAAAGGGAAAGACAGCTCTAACTACAATTCAGATCTCTGGAATAAAGAGTTTCTCCAGAGGATGCCCTACCATAGGTATAAATACCCTGTCCTTCAAGGGAAACAAGCAGCCTCCTCTGCCAGGCTGTTTCAACCCATTCAAAAGCATCTTCTGTTTCAGGCAAATGTAACAGAAGCCTGAAGGATGCTCATGGATAGGCTTGAATGTCCCCTATGTCCCCTGTGCTGGAGAGGTAGAAGGAGCAACTGTGTGCTTTTCATCCTTCAAGAGCTATTTAAGAAGTGACTGAGGAAGCTGTAAACCCCAGATAATCTTTGCACAACTGTTTTACATCTATTGGCAATGAACCAGCATCTGGGGCATTGGCTGAGCCACCAGCACATGCAGGCTCTGCTCCTTCACAACAACAGCCACTTACTCAAGCACTTTCTTCCTTTCCATCGAGTCCAACTCCCATCCTTACATAGGACAACCCCAACATTCACACTGTGTGTCTGAGGGCACTGGCCAAATGCTTCTGGAATGTTGTCAGGCCATGACCGCTTCCCCCTGGGGAGCTGTTCCAGTGCTCCACCACCCTCTGGGTGAAGAACCTCTTCCTAATGTCCAACCTAGCCCACCCTGACATCTTCCTGCCATTCCCTCAGGTGCTCTCATTGGTCACCAGAGAGAAGAGCTCATTGTCTGCTCCTCCTCTTGCCCTTATGAGGGAACCGTAACCCACAATGAGCTCTGCCCTCAGTATTTTCTCCAGGCTGAACAGACCAAGTGACTTTAACTGCTCCTCATACAGCTTCTCCTCTAAATCCTTCACCAATTTTGTAGCCAAGTCCTTGAAAGAGAACTCTGGACCAACACCTTCCTCCCCCAGACAATCATGCTGCTCAGGGTGTTTTTTTTTCCTGTTTTTCATCCTAGCTTTGCCAGACACCAGATTCTTCTTTCTGAAGAAGCAGACTGATGTTGAACAAGGAAAACCACCCCTAAGACTGTTCTTAACCAAATCACAGCAAATAAGTCCCCTATCATTCTGCTGGGATTTCCTTAGCTTTGCGAGTCCTCCACGATGGAGATTCCCTGTCAAGGGCCACTCTCTTCTCCTGGTGATTCCCTGTCAAGGGCCACTCTCTTCTCTTGGTGCTGCGACATGCTCGCTGCAGGGAGTTCCACAGCCTAAGCCATGACTTGTCCTGCACGCATGAGACAAAGAGCAGTTAATTATACCCAGCCTGGAGCACTACCTTTTCCATCACCTCCCATTTTTTTCCTATCCAATTTACTTTCAGAAGCATCCATTTTTTAGAAAGGAACAAAGGAGGCGAGAGTCCCTAACATTTATTCTGCAGAGTGACATTCAAATTGCAATGACACACGTTCTGGAATGGAGGGAAAAGAAAAAAAAAGGCATAGATGGGACATTTTTAAGCCACAACCTGTACAAGTAAGGAAAGAGCTGCTCTTTCCTCCTCCCAGTCTATGTTCAGAAGAGAAACAATATCAGACATCCAGAAGGAGCAGGTGTTCCCAAGGAGGCTGGGGAAGTCCACAGTGATTTAAAATTATTTTGGATCAAATCTTGAACAGCTGTATTTGAAGGAAGACAGATTAATTACTTGGTAGGAATGATCTCCCCACTCTAACTCTACCAGGCTAAACAGAGGCAAAAATCACTCCAACAGCAGATCAGCAGCGTAGGATATCAACTTGATATTAAATCAACTTGAACCCTGCCCTGTCTCAGTTCCCAGATCGCTCAAACTCCTTTCCCAAGACAAACCCTGGAGCTGCCTGTTTAGCCACTTCAGCTCTATGCATAAGTTATATTTGTTGGTTTGGTTTGAGTCTGTCCCAAGCACTCACTCGACACTAAAATAAGAAGCAACTGTATAGGGAAGGGAAACCACATCTCCCCTCCTCTTCTGCGCCTGTGCCACGGCTCATCTAATCTCTCCCTATACACAGCACTTCCACAGCAGGCATTCTCACCTCCCAACGTGAATGTCACCACCTGATCCGCCAGCCTGCAGACCATTAGACACTCCTATCAAAGCAGGAGCTGGGATAGAGGGTAATTAATCATGCTCTATTTGACAGGAGGCCCACTCCTTATCTGCACCCCTCAAAACGCCATCAGTTTCCGCTTCCCTCCTCAATAAGCAAGGCTGACAGCAGCCCCTTATCAGATTTTGGCTGCTGGACAGGAGGCAGCTCAACTGGCATCCAGTGCCCCATTTGTATTAGCCAAGGCTCCAGCCACATTAACCTTCCCACACAGGTTGTTTTCTTCATCCCTGAAACAAAGATCCCACGAGGATTTGCTCTCTTGTACCCAGCTCAACTACAGTTTGGCTGCTCCCGACACAGCTGGGTCCAATATATTTGCTATTACAAATTCCTCCACCAGATGCTGAATCACCATGGGACTGGCAGTGGGTTTCCATACGTCTGATCCACAAACCAAACGGACAAATGCTTTTCTAGGCAAAGGAGGTACAAATAGAGAAAGTGACGTAGAGAAACAAGGGCACTTTAGGAAAATACAGGTTGGTCAGTCAGGCTGCACAACGGCAAAAACTGGAGCATCTTCATGCCAGATGGTTCCACCTTTTTCCATCCACTTGGATATCTACAAGGTCACCTCTTCAGTGTGGAGCCACCTCCACTGCCTGAGTACAGCGGCTCCCTAATACTTTGAAAAACACGCTGTTCAGTTTACAGGGAGGAAGACCAAGAACACCCAAATGTAAGAAAGACTTTGCGGAGACCAGGGTTTGAGACACAAACATCCAGTCTTTAAGATGCCAGAGAAACACTGGACAATTTAACATCTCAGTCTTCAAAGGAAGTGAGGAACATCCCCCCCATTTTGACTCCACCACTCTGCTCTGCACCCCCAGGAAGGAGCCTTAGGATCAGAGGTCCCCACTGGCAATCATGGAGCAGGTGAATTAAGCTACAGAAAGTTTCAGGTAAAGCGACAAGAGCCAGTCATTCCAAATGAATCTCTTGTACCGTTGTCCAGTGTCAATTCAGTTCATGACAAAATATTTAAGCTGCTCAAATATTCTTCACGCTGGCTAAATTTAAACCAAATCTCCTCTAAGCCAGAACCAAGAAAAGTCCCAATACTATTTTCCTTCTAATTAAAACTGCAGCTCCCAATACAATTTTTGTTTGGAGCTAAAGTAATATTCATGCTAACACACCATTTTCCAGCTCCTTCAAACCAAGGGGGATTAATTATTTGAACTGTACTGGGTACTGCTGTACCTGAGGCAATCCCAAGCACAAAGACAGGCTGGGTGGAGAATGGATTGGGAGCAGCCCTGAGAAGGACTTGGGGTGCTGGGAGAAGAGAAGCTCAACATGACCTGGCAAAGTGCATTTGCAGCCCAGAAAGCCAACTGTGCCCTGGGCTGCATCCACTGCAGTGGGATCAACAGGGAGAGGGAGGGGATTCTGCCCCTCTGGTGAGACCTCACCTGGAGCCCTGTGTTCAGTTCTGGAGTCCTCAGCACAGGAAGCACATGGAGCTGTTAGACTCTGAGTCCAGAAGAGGCCATGCAGATGATCCAAGGGCTGGAGCACCACCCCTATGGGGAAAGGCTGAGAGAGCTGGGGTTGTTCACCCTGAAGAAGAGAAGGCTCTGGGGAGACCTTGGAGCAGCTTCCCAGTACTGAAAGGCACCCCAGGAAAACTGGGAAGGGGCTGTTGATCAGAGAGTGCAGGGACAGGAAAGAGGGATTGAGATGAGATCTTAAGAAGAAATGTTTTTCTGTGAGGGTGGGGATGTGCTGCCCCAGGTTGCCCAGAGCACTGGTGGCTGCCCCATCCCTGAAGGTGCTCAAGGCCAGGCTGGATGGGGCTTGAAGCAACCTGATACAGTGGGAGGTGTTCCTGCCTATGGTGTTTCTCCTTGAAAGGAGGTTGTAGCAAGGTGTTGCTTGGGAGGAAAGATCAACACCCAAGTGATAGGATGAAAGGAAATGGCCCCAAGTTGTGTCAGGGGAAGTTTAATCTGGGTATCAGGAAAAATTTCTTTGCAGTAAGAGTGGTGAAGCACTGGCAGAAGCTGCCCAAGGCAGCGGTGGAGTCTCCATTCATGGAGGGTTTCAAAACACACATAAGAGGTGGCAACTTGGGACACTGTTTAGTAAGTACAGTGATGCTGGGCTGACAGTTGGACTGGATGAGCTTAGAAGTCTTTTCCAGCCTTAACGGTTCTATCATTCTTAAAGTGTTTAGGAACATGGAATAGCGCATCCACTGTTCCCTGCTCCAAAAGGCTCAAACCATTTAAAGATTACAGAAGAATATAAACCTACAACTTCACAATAAGTAATTCCTTCCACTCTTTCTAACAATATAAATGTAAAAGTCTAACATATTTTGCTGATCCCTCGGTGCTTACCAGTTGCTAAGTCACCAATTTCCTGACTCTAAGTCAGAACATTTGACCAAAATAGAGGTATAAGAGGCAGAGATTTAGCTGTGTACGAATCCAAGGGTCTAACAGGAAAGAGGGCTTTGCCTACTTGCCTTGGACCATGCAGAAAACACTTATGCAGCACCTCAAGTGAGTTTTCCACTGCAGAACATCACCTGCTATTTAGGGAAGCATTTGCCACGGCTCAGCATTACGTAGGCAGCACAAGCAAAGGATGCTGAGAATTTATGTCTACCGATATCTTATTAAGAGAACTATATCACTTAATTCACATTCAAAAATGCCTCCACAGAGGATCAAAGGAAGAAACCTGCAAAATTGAATCAGTAGAAGAATGAAGCATATTCCCTAGACAGGCATTTCACAAACATCACTTGGCCTCCTGATAAAAGAACCCATCAGTAAATGCTTTTGTCAATACTGTGGATTTGTCATGTTTCCACATCTAAAATGTGCAGACAGAGCATACAACAGCAGGAAAACATTAAAACCACACGCTCAGGCTCACAAAGCTCCTTCTATGTATATACACATAAAATGCCAGAATGGTCCAGCCATCTGGGAAAACCAAGGTCACACAGAAACCTTGAACAAAATTAGTAGAGCTGTACAATTGGAGACGTTTTATGAGGTACTCACAAAGGCTGTGCTTAAAATGAACAAAACAGCTTCCCTTGAAAGGGAGCCTTTCCTAACACACCATAGCACGCAGTTAGGTCTCTTCCCCATCAACCCTTTTTTCAAGGGGAACATCTTGCACAAACACTGCTGATCCTTCCAGAGGATGAACAGTCCCAGTACTCCAAGTGTCTCCTGCCCAGTGCTACTGGAACACAAGGAGCTCAATTACTGGTGACTGCTTTAGCAGCTATAAGAGCCCCATCACTAACAGGCCTTTGTGATTTGGGGACAAAAAGCAGTCTAGCCCTGCTGCAGGGTGAACCAACTACATTTGTCTGCTGTTCATCATCCCTATGCCTTCTATCAAACACAAGAGAGATGGAGCCAAAATTTAACTTCACAGGATG
The DNA here is from genome assembly GCA_033459285.1 of Clamator glandarius. Classification (NCBI taxonomy): domain Eukaryota; kingdom Metazoa; phylum Chordata; class Aves; order Cuculiformes; family Cuculidae; genus Clamator; species Clamator glandarius. The sequence continues at coordinate 507,930 of JAUNZM010000115.1, read as the reverse complement.
GGATGGATCTGAAAAGAAGTGGAAGATGTCATCGGGACAGGTGGACGAGGTACTGAGGGGCATGGTTTAGTGCTTAATTGGAATGGTTGGACTCGATCTGCTGGGTCTTCTCCAACCTATGATTCTATCTCCAACACCTAGTCTGACTTTAACTAAAGCACTTGTCTATTTGGCTACATCATTACAACAACATCACTGTCACTACTGTAAAGCACAAAAGATGGAAAAATACAGGATCACTCTGAGCTTTTGGAGTGGATTCAGCTCTAGCCTGGGCATTTGGATAACTGAAAATCCTGGCCTGAACCACAAACTTGCTTCTTGCGCACCAGGAGGTTAAAAACATTGCTTCTGAGAAACCAGACCTCAAGGCTCAACTTATCACAAGACACTGGATCAGCAATGGAGACTATGGGAAGCCACTGTGGAAGCTGCTCATCCCTCCTCAGCCTGAGGAAGCCTTTGGTTAAGGACTGCAAAGGATCTGAGAAAGGGAACGTGGAAGCGTTAATACGACAAGCGAGGATCATCCTTGCCAAGCTGCATCAGGTCAGCCCTGTCACAGCCCTGATTCAGAGTTAGTCCCACACACTAACTGTTCCCATCGGCTGTCTCCCCTCCTCTCCCCATCTGCCCCTTCAATCACAGCCACGGTGGGACCCATTCACCTCAACACATCCAAGGAATAAAACAGCCAACAAAGGAAGAGTTACAGCTTTCCTCTCATCTCCCTCTTCCATCATTATTGCCACTGAAGGGCCATTTTATCACTTGCAGCTGCGGTCATTCAGCGACAACCTGCTGTGCTCAGAGGCAGATGAGACCCACACATTTGATCTGCATTAAGCCTGTTTCATGGCCTCACATTTCTAGGTACATTCCAAACAGCAGCACCAACAACTAAATCTTTTCATCCTTGCAACTACTCAGGAGCTCCTGTGAAATCCATCATTTATCTTTCACATCATGCTCTTTTTTCAGTTCATCAATCTGTGCCGCAAATCCACCAGCCCCAAACAAGGGCCGGTGCTTCAGTTCCTCCTGGATGAGAGCAAAATTCCCATCTTTACACAAGTAATGTTTATTAGCAGAGCTGCTTTCCGTCCCCTTCAGACACGAGGTGCAAATTAAGCAGCTCTTCACACATACTAGCTAAGAAACACAGCCCTTTGCTCTCAGGTGCAACGACTCCTTGGTTGTACCCACCTTTGGGGCACTCTTTCAGAAGAAGGCAGCTGTTCAGCCCTGTTTGGTTTCAGATGATTGTTTGGCACACCAAGCAAAAGGAGGTGAAATGAAAGCCTGAATGATATCCTATGATAACTTTGCTATGGAAGCTCCCAGATCCTTGAAGAGCCCCGAACAGGAGACAGTGGGCAAGTCCATCTGCTCACCAGAAAACCAAAGCTCTGCTGAAGAGCAGTGGAGAACAGGCATGGGAAAAGTGGACAGTACTTCTGAAAAACTGAGTCAAAAGATGATTTCCACTGCAGAAAGGCACAGCAGCTTTGATTAACACCAGGAGAGGAGTTGCCTCCAATAGATCAAAGTATGTTCTCCTCTCAACCTGGAGAAACTAAGCTCTCCAGAGTACTCCTGCCAATTTTTTTGGGGGGAAGCTGAAATACAGAGTAAACCCACAACTGCCTTGTCCCCTGCAATCCAGTTCCCCAGCACCGGGCCAAACATTTCCAGCCCCTCTGGCAGAGGGTTGTCAGCTGACAGCATCTCCTCCATAGCTGCTGGTTCATTTTCAGTCTTCTAGCAAGCAAGAAAACCAGGGAGCCTCCAGAAAACAAATACACTTGGAAATGCCCAGATGATTAAAAGCTAAACTTCTCCAGCAAGCAGCTGGTGACCAGCTCAACCCCTGCATTGGGAATGTAACAATTATAAATAATTAAAAAGTAATAGGAAGGAGATACTGAAGTATTAAGCAGATTTCTCTCTGCGTGTCTGGAGGTTTCTATTGCTGCCAATCACACCCTTTGGATTATTGTCTTCCCCGTCAGCCATCCTAGCCCTCACATTAACATGCGAGCTCAGGTTATCATTTGCAAGTGAACTAATTAAGCCTGGTTATGCCTCTGCACATGAAAGCCGGTATTATCAGCAAAACCCAGCTCTAATTTTTAACTGACCTGGAAGCATAACCTCAAACTGGAGAGTGAAAATTCACACAGGTCAGCTGTCAGCTCTAGCCACGCTAGGAAAAACAGACACAGATATGAGGAGCAATTGCAATAGCTGGATAGCCTTTCCTCTCCCTGGGATCTAGTCAGCCACAGAGGGGCTCAAAAGACACCTGGAAAGACAACTCTCACTTCAACCCAGCAAATGTTAGAATAGAAGAGACTGAGATGTTGCATCTTGATACTTCATCAGACTCTCATGACACAATGTGGCTGGTGACACTAACGCAGCCTCCCCTCCTCCAAATAAGTCTGACCTGGCTTGTTCAGTCCAGCACACTAATGACATGAGGGAGCAAAGGGTCCTTTTAATGCCTGCTCTTCACACCTACCTTCAGACTACTTTTGGGAAACAATGAAAAGGTCTATAGCACAATTTAACGCTTTTTGTCTGAAGCATCTTGGATAGAAGAGTCTGTCTGGCCTGGCATGTTTGGAGGGATAAGGGAAGAGAGGATTTACCAAATATATTCAGAGATGTATGTTTTATACAGTACCACATTTTCATTATGAACAGTTTGCAGTGAGGGAACTGAACTTTGATAACCACAGGACAGAGTGACACTTCTGTGACATCCCAGCCAAGCTACTTCACACATGCCTCACCACTGCTGTGGCAAGGAGAGATGCATGTAGCTGACACTACAGGAAAGAATGTGAGAAACTGTGCACTTCTGTACTCAGTTACAGAAATTCACTGAACAGAAAGCTGACACATTGTGAATACACAGGAAAATGTGGCTTGCTGTGTGTTTTCCCAGTTCTCAGATTGCATGCCACTACTCTGCGCAGACGGTGAAGGCATTCACAATCAGCTTCCACATGCTATTGAAATCAAACACGAGAAGATGTGTGATCACGCCACCTGAAGGGGAGAGCAGAGAATCCCCAGGGGTATTCAGCCTTGCTTCAAAACTCCCTGGGGAACTAGGCTTCTTGGGCTCTTCAGTGCAGGGACAATATCAGCATTACATGGGAGCATAAAGAAACAGTGCCAGGGAAATTAAGTTACAGGGCAGAGGAGTTCTTTCCTACTGCGCTCCTTCTCTCCCAAGGCAAGTATTTCAAGTCTGACCACTGCTCTTCCACCAGTTCAAGGGCTGGATTTGTACTTTCCAACTCAGGAGGGAAGAACTCGAACAGCACCAGCACCCGTCTACCCCATTTCACCTTCCTGAGTTCAAACACATGCTTGCTCACCTCTCTTCTGCATGAAGATGAAGAGGTCATCCAAGAACTCTTTCCGTTCAGGGTCACTATCCAGTTCGTAGAGCTGGGGGGGAAGAATAAAAATGAAGGCACAATTCATAAAGAAACAGAAGTTAAATCAGTAATATTAGCATCTTCCAACATCTTTGAGGACCCTCGTTACTGCTTGCTTTGCTCAGCCCCTCAGTTACTCATCCAGGCACCCTGAAGGGAAAGGGATTCAACTCAGTTAACAGCCCTGCTACAGAGCAGGGTTTGAAACCACCTGAAAGCAAAAGGGAAAAGAACTGTTAAGACAAGCTGGAAAGAAAGATGAGACAACCCAAAGAAAAGGAAGGCAGCAGTGGCTCAGGACAGATCAGCGCTCTGCACCTTTGAGGCACCAGGGAGGTAAACTCCTCTGCAGCTTCTCCTAAACTTCTCTGCAGGTTCCCTCCTTCAGGGATTGACATGTAAGTGACAAACTCCAATTCTCTTGAACGAGCAGATGAAAGGATAGAGTTTTCCTGTAACTACTAACACCCTGGGAGGAAAGGCTTCTCTAAATTAGGCCAAAAAGCCTTAAAAAATATCAGAAACAACCCTGGAACCCATTTGCTGCAGAAATCACTTTATCAGAAGTCTTCAAAACACCAAGCATTTAAAATGAAGTTCCAAAGGCAGCTTATTCCAAAGGAGAGGCACTATCCACTGTTTTTTCAGAAGGGACAGGCCAAAGTGTCATTGTTCAGCTCCCTCTTGAATAGAAAAATCTAATTTTCATCTATCAGGAATCATGTGCGGCCTCAAAGTGGTAGGCTGAAAGGTCTGGAGTTAGTCTCTCACTGAGATACAGGAGGAGGGAGTTCAGAAATAGGCCACTAAGATGATCCAAGGAAACCTTGCATATGAAGTGATGGTGAGAGAACTGGGTTTGTTCAGCCTTGAGAAGAGAAGGCTTAGGAGAGACCTTATTACAATGTACCAGTACATAAGGAGTATCTTCTAAGAGGGTGGAGACCCCCTTTTTATAAGTCATATGGAAAAGACAGAGGGTAATGTGTATAAGGTGCTCCTGGGAAGATTCAGATTAGATTCCAGAAGAAAATTTTTCCCCATGAGAAGAGTTAAACATTGGAATAAAATCCCCAGGGAGGCAGTGGATTCCTCTACACTGGACACATTTAAGGTTCAGCTTGACAAGGTGCCAGGCCACCTCATTTCAGCTACATATTACCTAAAAGGTTGGACCAGATGATCCCTGAGGTCCCTTCCAACCTGGCATTCTATGAAGATAAAAGACAAAGTTGTACATGAAGAAATTAATTCCTTCTCTTGCACACATTGAGGAAGAATCCTGACACAGCCCAGAGAATTTTTTCACTGGTTGTAGCTACTCATGTGGAGCAGCTCTATGGAAAAGTAAATATTCACTGGGAAATAGGATTTGGGCCTCCCATAGGTGTTGGTAGTTACTTATTATTCATCTAGTCCAAAAAAGAGAGGTCTTTTGGGCTCGTTTCCTGTGAAGCTCTGTGCTTTCTCACACACTGAGCTCTGGGAAGAGAATGCAGCAGTGTATTTGCAGAGCAATTAGCTGCACCCTTTCAGAAAGGGCCAGCTTCATTTAAAATTAATTCCTCCGGCCGCTGTGACACACAGCTGTCACATTCAAATCCACCACCACAGCATTGATCAGCTTCAAAAAGCAGAACACTCTTCTCCCAGCTGGAGAAAGTATTGATAAAGATATTAAACGTCAAAAGTATATTTGTGAAGTCTTAGTTCAAGCAGTGACCAAAGGCAACAAACCAGCCCATAAGAGTGGATCTATAGGCAGAAGGCCGCAGGACAAAGCAGTTTTCCTACAAATTCACTATAAAGGAATAGTGAATGCTCTGTAGTCTCAATCTGCCACAGATAAAGGGAAGGATTCCACAAAGTTACGCCTTTCCCCAAGCCCCCATGATCAGACTGACCTTGGCAAAGTCTCGTGAAATTTCTCTTCCTCGGCATCCATCACCTTCATCGCTCCAGGTCACGCTGCCATTCTAGGGAGACAGAAACAGAAGGGTGAAATGATCGCCATGGAAAGGCTTTGTGGACCATTCTGGATAGTCGGCAAATGTACATATTTAGACACAAACATATAAAATCAGCTGCCAGAAGACTACGAAGACGGGGACACTTGTGCATTTGTCACAGCACACTGTCCCAGAGTCTCTGACACTCAGTCTGAAATAGGAAGTGCCATTTCTCCTTCCAGGCAACCACTGAAGGTCAAGGGAGGCTTTTCAGCTCTAAGATTTTTCCTGCAGAAATGTATCTCAAAAAAGTTGCCCTGACACCAGGGAAAGAGTCCTAAACACCTTCACCAGCCACCTCCCTTCATCTGCTAAACAGAAGCATCCTACCCACTATAGCTAGTGCTTTGTTGTAATCATAGAATGATCTGGGTTGGAAGGACCTTAAAGATCAGCCAGTTCCAACCAAGATCCAACACTAAACAGAGGTGCTGATTTTGCTACCTGTGTCCATTTTTACCAAGTACACATTCCAGAGCCCCTGAAAAAAGGTGTTACTCAGGGATCCTTCCTTTTCTGCTCAACAGATGACAGCCAACCACTCCTTTTCACACATGGAAATGCCCATATGGTCTCCCCCATCTGCAGAACCAAAACATGCCACAGAAGGAGGCAAATAATACCACTGGAACACTTCTTGCCAATCCAGGATGCGCCCTCCCAGAAGCTACTGGATGTGGATTTTCCCCACAGAAATGGAAAGCTCAGCTTTGCTGGATTAAGGTTTTGTTCATTCTTCTTAGGCATTAAAAGGATTACTCTAGTTAGGCTTATTTCATCATCCTCAAATGACCACCGGGTTCTGGAAATCAGCAGAAGCACCTCCGGATGGCTCTTGATCAGGCAGTGCAGGGATAGGACGAGGAGGAACATTTTGAAGCTTAAAGAGGGGAGACTGAGATGAGATCTTTGGAAGAAATGTTTTCCTGTGAGGGTGGGGAGGCCCTGGCCCAGGTTTCCCAGAGCAGTGGTGGCTGCCCCATTCCTGGAGGGGTTCAAGGCCAGGTTGGATGGGGTTTGGAACACCCTGATCCAGTGGGAGGTGTCCCTGCCCATGGCAAAAGGGTTGGAACTGGATGGACTTTGAGGTCCCTTTCAACCCAAACCATTCCATGATTCCATGAAATACCTTCAAGCATCTTTAAACCATAAACTTCATACAGCTCTGGTACAGCAAACGCTCCAGAGCCACTCAAGGAAACAGAACAGACAAATCCACCTAGCAAGATAGCTCCAACTATCCTCTCCTGAATACAGAAAGAAGTTTCAGCACAAAACCAAAGCCCAGGTGAATCGGAGAACTGGTCCAAGATCTGAAATCTTGGAGTCATCTGGCTGTGACACATACATTGAATTAGAAAGATGAATAGCTATTGTCAAGGCCAGGCAAAGCTACACTTCCCCCATTAAAAACCCCTGCCCTAATGCCTGCTGATTTAGTTTGTGCCAGTAATTCCTGCTGGAAAGTCAATTATCCAGTGAGTCTCATCAACTGAAAGATATTTAATGGGGGGATTATTGCCACTTCTGTTATGTCAGCTGTTTATTACGGCTGATCAATTCCCAATCCTCTCTAGGAAAAGATCCGAAGAACGGTTTTGATCACAGGAGGATTCATCTGGGCGTCCTTTGCTATGAAACATGAAAAACACAGGGTTTTTTGCTAATTATGTTAACATTCTGCTGCTTCTATAACCCCAGTGATGTTAAATCAACAAACCTACATGCAGTCTCTTCAGAAGGCAGCAGCTCTCTCCTGTTCTCAACTTCACACACTCAAAGGTGAAAAGATCCATAGAGGCCTGAGCTATTTTCCTCCCAAGTTTCTACTTGGTTATAACTCCAGAGTGCAGGACAGCTTGAGGTATTAAAGTGGGAGCTTCAAGCAGCAAAACATTGGCTTTCAGAGGGAACTTGGATCATGCTGACAGCTTATTCCACTATATTTGAGGAGATGGAGAGAATCATAGAATCACCAGGTTGGAAGAGACCCACTGGATCATTGAGTCCAACCATTCCTATCAAACACTAAACCATGTCCCTTAGGACCTCATCCACCCGTCCCTTAAACACCTCCAGGGAAGGTGAATCAACCCCCTCCCTGGGCAGCCTCTGCCAGTGCTCAATGACCCTTTCTGTGAAAAATTTTTTCCTAATGTTCAGCCTAAACCTCCCCTGGCGGAGCTTGAGGCCATTCCCTCTCCTCCTGTCCTCTGTCACTTGGGAGAAGAGCCCAGCTCCCTCCTCTCCACAACCTCATTTCAGGTAGTTGGAGAGAGCAATGAGGTCTCCCCTCAGCCTCCTCAAGAGGGCTTAAAGGAGACAATTCTGCACTGCCAGTGGGTTTGAACTTGGTAAAATTCCCAGGAGCAAAGCTTTTCATGGGATTAAAGACTCTTTGGAAGTTTAGTTGAAGAAAAAGGGTACTTGGAAAAGAAAGACAAGATTAAGGTTTGAAACAGAATAAGCAGGGTAAGGATTGGAGTCCTCAGCACAGGTAGGATAGGGATTAGTTAGAGCAAGTCCAGAGTAGGCCACCAAGATGATCCAAAGGCTGGAGCACCTCCAGTAGAAGGACAGGCTGAGAGAGTTGGAGTTGGAGAAGAGAAGGCTCAAGGGAGACCTTAGCAGCCCACCAGTAATGAAAGGGGCTCCAGGAAAGCTGGGGAGGGGCTTCTGATGAGGGAGTGCAGGGATATAATGAGGGAAAGTGGTTTTCAGCTGAAAGAGGGGACATTAAGATGAGATCTTGGGAAGAAATGCTTTCCTGTGAAGGTAGAGAGGCCCTGGCCCAGGTTGCCCAGAGCAATGGTGGCTGCCCCATCCCTGGAGGTGTTCAAGGTCAGGCTGGATGGGACTTGGAGCCCCTCATCCAGTGGGAGGTGACCCTGCCCATGGCAGGGGTGGGACTGGATAAGCTTTGAGGTCCCTTCCAACTCAAACCATTCCATGATTCTATATGCACCCTGCTTCCCATACCTACATCCCAAGAGCCTGAGAGCAGTCATGCTCCCCCCTAGGAAGCTAGTGAAAAGGAGTTTAAAGCCAGCTGAAGCCATCAGTGTTTTGCCATATGTCCAGTAAACTGGCTGAGCTGGATATCACCTGGCATGACACAGAGCAATCTGAGGTGAGAGACAGTGGACAGTATTAGCGTTTCCTCCTGCCACAGCCGTTGAGGTTTAAAGTCAGGCAACGTTCCCCACATTAAGCTAGCAGAATAGATAAGGATACTTCTCATCCACCTTGGTGTAGAACAGCAAGGGCACATTGAAACGACACAGGAGCAGAGATCTCACGTTTGTTTTGGGTGATGGAGTTAGCAAAGGCTTGGGATAGCATGAAATGTCAGCTCAGCAGCTGGGGAATAAAGCCTTATTTATTCAGAGAACATAGTGCAAGCACCGCCAGGCACTTTCCCAGGCCTCCGCTTTGATCTCGAGGGACTGTTCTCCTCACCAAAACCTTTGGGTTCATGCCAAAGCTATGGCCAAAGATGAAAAATACTGGAAGTGGTCAGAGCAGCAACCAGAGCACAACCAGAACAGGTAAATCAGTAAAGAGTTACTGCAGTAAGAGGTGCTCCATGTTTATAGAGTAAACAGCATTTTGCACAGCAAGAGCACTCAGCAGGAGCCTTGGTATCCACTGTCATTTCTGTTCCTCCGAGGAAAACAAAGTTACCCTACGCTGAGAATTCCTCCTCCCTATAAACAGCAGGAACATGAGAAATCAATATATCCTCACAAGTCATTAAAAGACCTTTGTATGAGTCAGGAAACAGCAGCAGGAAGGAAAAAAACACTGTTGGGTCATCCTCTGGGGAGAGTCCTGCCTCTCCCTCCACCCATTTGTATCAGGGGAATGTGCTGATGGTTGACAATCAGCCCTCGCGTTACCACGGGTGCGAATTTCTGTTTCTTACAGAGATACAGCACTGGCTGAGCTTTCTGCCTGGATACAGAACAGGAGTGGGGTTGAAGAGGTGTTGGGAAGGGCCGGCCACCTCTGGGGCTGCTGGCAGAACCAGGGAGCCACCCCTGCAATGCAGGCACCTCAGAGGCCAGCAGAGCCCCCCCTTCACCCCAAGAGGCTGCAAGCCCGACTTCACAAGCAATTATATCTGGAGCTATTTTAGGATTACTCCCTAACCACCTGGAATATCTTATTAGAGGGAAGCTCAGATGTCCAGAGCAATTTTGGTTTCCAATCCCACACTGAAAAGCCGGAGTTAACCCTGAGTTGCCAAGCAGACAGAAAAGGAGATGACAAATGCTTTCCTGCTTCACCCAGCCCATTCTTTTGAGGACAAAAACCTTACAAACAAGCAGCCTAAACCCCTCTCTGCAGGACACCTACCTCTCAAATATCACCACCTCACACCAAGAGAAAAGGAAAGAATCAAAACTCAGTGCTCCATAAAAAAAAGTGAAGTATCAAGGCGAACAGATTGTCTCCTCCAGCTGAGCCTGCATGGATCGCAGTTAGTGTGCAAACAGGGACATTAATGTGATTAAAAATGCTTCCTTTCCAGATCATTCCCTTCTCCACCTCCCCAGTTTCGTAGGTGTTTGAGAGGTGCTCAGCTGAAGTCCAACAAAGTTTTACCAGACTACAAAGCTGAATTTAAATGGCAAACTCTGAACTGGAGAGAACCCACTAAAGCTTTAACATTTAAAAGAAAAGAGGAAAACACTTATGTCATGAAACTTGCAATCCTTCTGCACCTCCCTGTAGCTCTGATAGAGTTTTAGGCCAGAAATCTGCCAGAATATCCACTTAGGAACTAGGCTAAATCATAGAATCATTAAATGTTGCAGTGCAAACGCCAAGCCCCTCCCCAACCCCATGGGTTAACTGAAAGCACCGAGTCAATGAAAAGGTACAGGGGCAGCAATTTCAGGATTATCGGAGAATCCACTGAAATTCCTTTTGTGGGTAGAGTTAAGCCTTAGGAAGTGAAACAGATGCTATTATAAAGAAAACTGTTGTACTACAAACCGCTGATAAGATCAAGACTACTGCCCTGAGCTGCAAGTTCTCAAGCACAGAGACCCAGGTTATAATTACTGCATGCACAAGCTGCTCTGTCGAAACGGGAATAAACCCTTCCCGGCCTCCCTAATAACAGAGCTCAATTCAGTATCTGTGAGCTTCAGAGAAGGGTTCTGAAAACACGTTAATGATTTCAGGAATAGCAGAGAAGATGAGGAAAGGAAGGAAAAGAAGGGCCTAAAGTGAACTGATGAATTATTTGTGTTACTAAGTTTCTCCACTCTGCTCCCATGACCCAGTGAATGCAGCAGCAACGCAGTCCTTTGCAAAACAGGAACCTGCTTCCTTATCCTTAAGGAAAAGTTGGTCTCTTTGTGAATGACTCTTATTCACAAATACTCAGAGGAATTAACTAAAACGTCAGTGACAAGAAGATTTGTTCAGTGGGAAGAGATATTCTCACTGCCACATGAGAGTCTCAGATTTACCCCAAAGTGAGAAAAACACAAGTGCAGGAATACAACACATTCGAGCTCTTTCCACCTACTGCTTCAGTGTCAGCTATGATTTCCATAACTGGCACCGAAGGAGACAAGCTGCAACTATTCTTAAAGATATATTTAGTGACTGAACAACTCCTTAACCAAGGCCTTTCTTCCCCAGGATGCACATGAGCTCCTCGCTCTGCCTCCAGATAGAACACAGGCACTGCAACACAGCGTAACCTTGATGACGTCTATGGAATTGCTGCTTGGGATGAAGATCTCAATCCTGTGATGCCTCACATACAAGTTGTCTGTAAGCTGCTGCCTACAGTCATTACTGTAAGCGCTTCCTTGGTTCTCTTCTCCCATACGTTATTTGTTACATTAAACAAAACGGAGGCTTTGTTACCAAGACCCTGTGCTGCTTGAGCCACCAATGCCATAGTTTAAGTCACACATTGGCATGAACTCCAAGTTAGGTGCTGCAGCAGCAGCAGACTGACACAGGGTTGGACTTCCTCACAACAAACCTAAACCAGGAATTCAGGAGAAGTCACAAATATAAGTTTAAGAATTAGATCTGTTCTTACAGGAACCAGGTTTCAATAAAAGAGAAACCAAATACCTAATGCTGGCTGTTAATGCAGAATTCTCTGCCTACTACATCATAAAAAAGAAAAATACCCAGTGATCCGCATAAGGAATTAGAAACCCAACCCTTGCATTGGGCCCTGGATATCTGAAATAACTCTGAGGTAAAAAATGCAGCACATGAAATGCAACTTCTTTATTCCTGGGACCTTCAACCCCCTTGGATTAATGAGTATCTCCTCAACGTGCACAACACTGGAGGCACATAGTTAAGGTTCTGGAATCTCAGCCACTCATTCCCAGACCCTAGAGCAAAAGCAAAGTAATTGTTTTAAGCTGACTTATCTTAATAAACACCATGACCTTTGTAAAAGTTTAGGTCAGGATTTTCAGGAGTGACTGGTGATCTAACTTGAGACATCCCCCAAAACCAGACCACAAACCGCTCTCCGAAGGTCAGGCAGCTGCTTTGTGGGGACTTACCTTGCTGCACTTAAGAAGGCACTAAATATCAGTTGATACTGAAAACCTTGGCTTTATTTTGCCATTCCACAAAGAAATGCACATACTAATGCTTGTCCTGTAGCCACAGCCTGACCAAACCGGTCACACCCAAGTGGAAAAGGAACAAGTGGCAGCAGCCAGACAGCGGCCGTGGTCCTGCCTTTCCTACATGGCTCTTCGCGGTAACCAGAGATATCACCAAGCAATGAGAGAGCCCGCGGGACAAGGACCCACACCCACCCAGCTGCTAAAAGCAACATTTTCACGTGCAGAATTAAAAGCTCGTTTCTCTTTGAAGACATGCAGCCCACAACACCCTTGTTGGCTGCAGGAACCATGATGGACTTGCAAGGGATTCGAGCAAGTCTGAGGAGTGAGCGAACTAAGCACAACTTCCCCACCGCCCCCACCCCCCAAGCTCTTCTTTCGGGATTGTAACTCCCTGACAAGCAACTCCACTCCCTTGTTGCTTTGTGCTGACAGGATTCCCACCGCCCCTGTGTCATACGCTGAGCCAGCTCTTTTGTCTGCCAGCTTGTTCTACAATTATTTACTTGGCTGTTCGGGACCCAACAGGGGCTTCATCTTGCTGTTAGTTTCCATTTTCCTGCCATCTTCATGGCACATACCTCCCAGGCAATCTCAGTCTTCTGCTTTCACCAGACATTTTTCTCCAAGGGCGTCACTTTGAGAAGAACAATCCACACTTGAAAGGAGAAATAGAAGTGACTTTTCCCCCCTCTGCTGCAAGCCACAGCCATTAATGCATACCACAAATACTCGCAGAGCAGTGCGAGCTGGAAGCAGTGACGCTGACTGGCATCAGCCTCCATCTCATAAGAAGCTAAAAAAAGGCAAGTTCAGGAATCATTTCGAAAACAAATTGCAGAACACAGGTACTTCTGCATTTAATTCTGTTTTTCTGCCTAAACCAACCATTTTAAACAAAGACAAGAGATTTTTCTCAGTATCTCTGAAGCATGCTTTGGAAATGAAAGCTTTCCATCAAGGCTCTTGATCGGGGAGTGCAGGGATTGGACAAGGGGGAATGGTTTTATGTTGAAAGAGGGGAGATTGAGATGAGATCTTAGGATGAAATATTTTGCTGTGGGGGTGGGAAGGCCCTGGCCCAGGTTGCCCAGAGTTGGCTGCCCTATCCCTGGAGGTGTTCAAGGCCAGACTGGATGGGGCTTGGAGTAATCTGATTCTGTAGGAGGTGTCCCTGCCCAAGGCAGGGACTGGAACTGCTTGGGTTTTGAGGTCCCTTCCTATCCAAACCATTTAGTGATTCTATGACCTCAGTCATCAAAGAGTCCATTTAAAGAATTGTGTTTTTCACAGCTAGGAGTCCATGTGATGTGAACCGGAGAACAGCACAATAAACCAGTGTGGTCTTTAGGCAACTGAATCTGGTTTAACTTGATGAGATCAGAAATGCACTGAAACAGCCTTTGCCGGCCTCTCTGGTTTGTTCCTGCCTCCGTGCAGCCCCCAGCTCAGAGCTCCAAACTGCTCTACTGCAGTTAAATTTTTACTTCCCGGTATGCAGGCTCCACCAGTGAATGCAAACAAGCTGATCTGTAATATTTACCCTACTCAAGGTGAATATACTGCACCAGCATCACTAATACTGGGCAATTCCATGCCATAGCACCTCAAGAACTTCGTTCACCAGCATGAATACATATCTTTGATGTACCTTGCTGAGGCAGACCCTCCAACCCGTGCTCTATTTCCAGTGACAGCACCAGGAGACAGAATTTTGGGACAACACAGGAATCTGCCCACTTTTACCATATTCTTCCACCATCCACAACTGTCCTAGCACAGCACATCCCTGACATTGCTTTATAATCCATTTTTTAACTTGGTGTCCATGAGTTTCTCCAATTCCATTCCTCACTGCTGCACTGCCTGCCTCCCCAGCAGCCAGACAATTACATGAACACAGCACCAAGAGGTTTTTTTTTTCCCTCTTAGCTTTGCTTGCTGGTGAAGCTTTGTGCACTTTGGCTTTCAGAATAAGTTGGCTTGAAACCAGACTAAGATGCAACCTACTACCAAAATAATTGATTTCTGCTAAAACAGCCCAAAGTAAACAGATGAGTACCAGCGCACAGTGCACTAATTGTAAAAAAGCATTATTCTCTTTGCTGTTCTACATCGGCTAAGACCAGATCTGGCATGCTTACAGTCATTTGCCTTTTCAGAAGAGGGCAAATGAGCTAAGTATCAAGCCTATTAGTCTGGTAAAATCCCCAGGACTCTCACAAGATAAGCCAGTATTGCAATGAAGCACAATAATACATTTGTTAGCGCTCGCCGAGCTAGAAATAAAGACAGCCAAAGGCTAATGTGAAGTTCATAGAATCACAGGACGGTTTGGGTTGGAAGAAACTCCAAAGCCCATTCAGTCCCAACCCCCTGGCATGGGCAGGGACACCTCACACTGCACCAAGTTGCTCCAAGCCCCATCCAGCCTGGCCTTGAACCTCTCCAGGGATGGGGCAGCCACCGCTGCTCTGGGCAGCCTGGGCCAGGGCATCCCCACCCTCACAGGAAAACATTTCTTCCTAAGATCTCAACTCAATCTCCCCTCTTTCAGTTGAAAACCTTTCCCCCTCATCCTATCCCTCCACTCTCTGATCAAGAGCCCCTCCCCAGCTTTCCTGGAGCCTCTTTCAGTACTGGAAGACTATTGTTATAACCAAGTCCTGTCTGTTCTCCACCCACAGGCCCGAATGAGGAAGTTTGCACCAGTCCCTCCAAATCCAGTATATCACGAAGCAATTTCTCTAGCGACGTCCCCTGACCAACAGATCCACCTCACTCCCTTCCCACAGCTTGAGTAACTCTGTTTCTCAATTCAATCCCTCTTGAGAAGCAAGTGCTGAGAAAAAAAAGAGCGGTAACCAGTTGCCTGATGCATCTCATGCTCTAGGGCTGCTTCACCAGTAGGGTTTATAGCACCAGTACTATAGATGCCATTCACCTGGCAACACTGAGGAGCTCTTGCCACCTGCATTGCTCTGAAACACCAAACTGGTACAGTTTTACAGAAACTGCTGGGCAAGAGGCTATAAGCCACGCTAAACTGAATGGAAGAAGAAATAAAGCTTCCTGAGCTTTAGCAGTTCCTCCTTGAATTGCTGCCTGTGGTAGCATAAAGGGAATCACCGCGTGCATGCAACCAGTAACTGAGGGGAAAGCCTGCCCTGAGCACCCACGGCAAACTTCCCAACACCTCTGCTTCACCAGCAGCCACAAAGCAGCTCCAGCCTTTTAACTTCACGGGGCTTACAGGAGGGAAGGAAAACACAGCTCTGCTTTTGTCCATACAAGGTTTCTTCGCATGAAGGATGTCAGCTGAAGAAAAACCTCCCTCTCTTCACATGCCTGTAGAAATAACAGCTAAGCCCAATTTTTCCCCTTTATTTAAACGATGCAGTCCCCTGGCTCAACTTCATAGAATGGTTTGGGTTGGAAGGGACCTCAAAATCCATCCAGTTCCAACCACCTGCCATGGGCAGGGACACCTCCCACTGGATCAGGTTGCTCCAAGCCCCATCCAGCCTGGCCTTGAACACCTCCAGGGATGGGGAAGCCACAGCTTCTCTGGGCAACTTGGGCCACACAACTTCAATACACATAAACGCTCTAAGTGTCTCAAAATCTGTCCAAGTCAGCTCTGTAACAACACAGCACACAAGTGCTAAATTAACTCAAACACCTACTTACAAAAAAGAAAAGGAATCTTGATCCTCTGACATTTATCTACAAGAAGTAATTCTTCATTCAAACCAGAATTAACCTCCTACCAAAGCCAAGCAGTAGCAAGCTGGTTCCTTCCTTCCCACACACAAAAAAATAAAGTGGCTCTGCCTACTCACAGGATCAGCGGTAGGACTCGCACGCTTCCCTGCCTGCGCCCACACCACCATCCAGAAACCCATCCACATCCACTGCATCCCACATAAAGAGGTTATAGATATCATACGTGAAATAATTTGAGAGAGATGTTAGCAGGCAAGTGTCTGCACCAAAAAATAAATATAATGCCACCCTGCTCCATTCTGAACAGCACAGCAGCAGTGAGAGAGAAGGTAAATGAGGCAAAGATCAAACCTCTACCTCCTCACAAAGGTCCTTATGGACCGTGTTTCTGTATCACCAGCAGGAATTCTGCACCTGTAAAGCACATCAAGTTCTTGTGAAATCACTCTATAAGGAAGAGCGCACCAGGGAAGCATCGCTCTGCGCCTGCCCGGTTCCTGCACTCTTTCCAAAGCCCTTACAAACAAGCAGTGCTTGTAACAGGACACTGGGCTGAAGGAATCCTTGATCTGACTGGATATGGCTGTTCTTATTCAGAAGGAAGCAATGTAAACACTGACCTGTTTGAGCTGCTCATCCAACCGCCAGCTCTGGCGTCCAGACGGGGAACCGGAATATGGTTGCTTAGTAGTGTCTTTACCCTGTTCTTCTTTGCCCTGCTGTCCCCGATGATGCCCTGAAGCTGGAAGAGGATTAGAGCTCGAGGCCACTCTTTGGTTATGATGGGCAACTTTGGGAGTATGAAAATATTTCAGAGCAGAGCAGGATTGTTTTCCAGTCACATCAGTGCCATCCTCAAGATCACCACCTTCCAAACCCCCTTCTTCCTCCTCATCTTCCTCCTCTTCTTCATCCTCCTCTTCCTCTTCTGGCTCAGAATTCATGCTGCTCTGATCAAAACCCCGCGTAGCTCCGGCAGCAGGCGGGCCTCTGGCCAAGGGACCGACAGCAGAGCCACCCGAAGCCCTGCCAGATGTGGCTGCTAGGACGGCCTGCTGCACGGCCAGCTGCTGGGTATAGAGCAGCTGGGCTTCTCTCATCTGCCTCTGCTGTCTCTCCCTGGAATCCATCTGCAGAGGCGTTTGCTGTTTCTGCTGCTGCTTCTGCAGCTGCTCAACCACAGCTTCCAGCTTCATCCCGCAGTTTGCATGGCTGGGAAAAGAGGGGGTCGTTTTGGGCTTTATCTGGCAGGGTTCAAGCCCCGACCTTGGGAGATTGGCAGAATCTGAAAGATAGACAAATATTTGTCTGTATGAATATAAAATGCTTTCATCTTTTCCCCAGGAAGAGGATAAATAGAGTGCAAAGCCAATACTCTTTCCTGTGCAGGAGACCGTGAAACAATCAGCTTCATGTTTAACAGCCTCAGGCTCAAACTTGCATTCAATTTTCAGACAGTTTAATTGTATTTTCAAGCAGAACACATTTGCTACAACCTCGGTTTTAGAGACCCCAAAGACAGCAGCTGAAACGTGTTTGTCCCCAGTCCCAGCAGTTCAGGTTTTGGTCAGAACCCTTCCACTCTCCTTAAATAATTACTTTCAAAATGTTAGGTTTCACATCTAGGATTCAGTGCTTGTGAAGCCACTACCTTAAAAGGAGACAGCTGGGATGATAAGCAGGGCCATACTGCTATTAAAAATGGGCAGGAATTCATCACACACCAGTTCCCTCCTGGTTGTTTTACGCTTTCATTACATTAATAAATTCTTTACATGTCTTTCTTTTCAAAAACAACTATATTTAGCCACTGTTTTACTCTTTATGAGGGTAAAAAGCAGAGACTTCTGTAGCCTGAAAGGGTTTGCTGAGCTCCAAGCCACTCGAGTCTCTGTTTCCCAGAGCTGCCAGCACATCAAGCCCCAGCCAAGCCCTCCCTTCGATTTTCCCAGCTGAAGGAGCTGGGAGCTTTCCCAGCTTTCCCTTCTGACCATGCTGAGCCAGCACTAGCCTCCTCTTGAGCAAAGACCAACAGAACAGACCGCAGCCGGGATCGCGGCTCCCATCTACAGTGAATCCTAGAAAGACCCCGCCGCCTTTAATCCCCAACCATTAAAACCAGGCTGTGTATTTTGGACTGTGTGTCACAAACCGGACCTGCTGACACAGATGGTCCTTCTCAGCTTTTTTTTTTTTTTTTTTTTAATGTAAAAAGATGCTTAAGCAAATCTAAACTTGCTCCTCTTCAAGGTTCAGTGATATCAAAATACAGTCGGCTCAGAGAAACAAAGGAAAGGCCAACTACAAACAACCTCCGGAGGCTCCTGGCCACCTCCCACCACCCTGTTTACAACCAGCACCATGCTATTCGAGCCACACACTTGAAAATCACAGACTATTTCGCTAACACGCAGTTTCAAGGGACAGCTCTGCTCTCAAACAACAAAGCACCTACCAGACAGCAGCTTTAAAAGTGAAAGACAGCTTCCCACATCACTAGCACAGCTCCAGGTCTTCCTCTAAGGTGGTCAGAGTGTGCTTTTCTTGCAAAGCACCTGCAAGCTACGATACCCAACTCATTTTTCCTCTGCAAACTCTTCCCTGTGCTAAATAACAGCCCATCACTGAAATGAAAAGCCTGGTGGATGCATTTGCATTTTTATCTAGCAGGCAGCAGTGTAGCTTTAGCTTGCAAATGAAATAATATAAAGTGGATTAGTGGTTTGAATGTCAGGAGCAATAATGCATTACCTGGCAGCTGAAAAGAGCCTTAGGCTTGGTGGGAAGGCACAAAGCACCATCTGGCCGATCTCCAAACACACACATGCATTCAGCAACAATGAACCGGTGAGGGTGTTACAAGAGCAACCCTGAGTGTGGCTGGGCACTAAGAGAACCTACAGCCCACACCTGGCTGTAGATGGTTGCACCTGAGCATGACTGGGATCTAAAAAACCCACAGCCCACATCTCAATGTACATGGTTGCACCTGAACACCACTAGGCACTAGAGAACTTACAGCCCCCAACTCAATGTAAGAGAGCCTCCAGCTCACACCTTACTGCACATGGTTGCACCTGAGGCGCGGCAAGGTGTCGGCTCTCCCGCCCAGGGGACATTCAGCAGGGCATGCAGGTAATCCACGCCTCGGGGACGTTGGCGATAATAAATGACTCGCTACTCAGTTAACACGCCAAGCAAACACACCTCTGGAGCAGCAACACCCTGGTATGCGGCGCCTTTCCTGGCGTTCTGGTACAGGTTATGGCAGGATTTGACGCGCGGCTGCCCAGGGTTTTCATCCCAGCACAAAAAACCTCACCAGCCTCCAGAAAGGTAAATTTTGGAGATAGCCAACACGCCCTCCGCAGTTATCCACATTACTGGGGAGGGGCAGTCAGCTTGTGGTGAATTTTAAGCTAATGAGGAGACGCAATGCTTAGAGCAAATAACCAACACACGATATCAGGACAGAGTTTAAGAGCACTACAACCAGGTTAACAACATTAAACCATTCTATGTCACTCAAACCAGACTAATAACACCAAATCATGCCAGGTTTTAACACCCATTTTCCCTCAGCATGGATATTTCCTCACTTTTTGTGTCCCTCCGAAGAAAGGATTCTGTTTAAACTCTGTGTCCTCATGCCTTTGTGTGGCTTTTGATCATCAGGAGAACAGTTTAATTAAAAAAAAACCTTAATTTGCATTTTTAACGAGCTGTAGTGAGGAGAATGCCTAGGAATAAAGTTTTCCAAGTAGAAACCACCTGGATGGGTGGAAAATCTGCAAAGAGTGGGATGAGCAGGGGGAGGGAAGAGGGCTCCCAGGACGGTGAACGACTCCACAACTTCTCCCAGTTTTACTAGAGACCTCTGGTTCCCAAAAACCACCGTTAAAGTCCCAACCCTCCTCCCCTCGAAGAGAGCGGACAGGGAGGCTGCATACAGTAGCCACCCCAAACCCCCTAGTCCCAGCTGCTCCTGAGCTCCAGAACAACCCCTCCTGCACCAGTACCAGCCCCAGTACAGCCCTCACCCCCTCTGCCATCAATACCAACTCCGGAACAGCCTTTAGGTCACACCCTCCCCTACCGGTACCGGCCCCCCCCAGCCCCCGGTGCAGCCCTGAGCTCCCACCCCCGCCCCACCCTATCGGTACCGACCCCCCCAGTGCACCTCTGAGCTCCCACTACCCCCTGCTCTGTCTGTACCGACTCCTCCGGTACAACCCAGAGCTCCCACCACCTGCACCCCTTCGCACCAACCCCCCTCCGGTGCAGCCTAAGCCTCCCACCCACGTCCTCCCACTCCAGTAGCGACCCCGAAGCAACCGTGAGCTCCCACCCCCCCGCCGCCCTCATCGGTATTGGCCCTCCCGGTGCAGCCCTAAGCCCGCCCCTCCCCCATCGGTACCACCCCACCGATGCAGCCCTAAACTCCCACCCACCTCCTCCCCATCGGTACCGGCCCCGGTACAGCCCTAACCCTCCCACCCCGATTTGTACCGTCCCCAGTGCAGAGCTCCCATCACCCACTCCCTCTCCGGTGCCGCCCGCCTCAGTGCAGCCTAAGCTCCCACCCACCTCCTCTCTCCGGTACCGGCCCCGGTGCTAGCCCTAAGCTCCCACCCCTCTTCCCTCGCCAGTATCGCCCCCTCGGTGCAGTCCTGAGCTCCCAGCCCCCCGTCCCCACTCCAGTACCGTCTGCCTAGTGCAACCCTGAGCTCCCACCTGCCTCCTCCCGCTCCAGTATCAGCCCCCCAGTGCAGAGCTCCCACCTCCCGCTCCGGTACCGCCCCCCCGGTACAACCTAAGTTCCCTCCCCGCCTCCGCTCCGGCACCACCCCACCCTTCCCGTACAGCCCTTACCCCTACGGCCACTGCGTGCCCGCTACCTGCCACAGGCCCCGGGGACGGCTCGCTGCCGCCTGGGCTCCGCCCGCCCCGCGGCCCCTCCTCGGCTCAGCCCGGCCGGACACGGCGCGGCGGAGGCGGTGCCCAGCACCGGAAGCGCCCGCCCGCCCCGCTTCCGGGTGCGGCCCTGGTAGCGGAAAGAGCGCAGCGAGCGCTCCGTACCCGGAAGCGCGTCTGGGGCTCGGGCAGCCAGTCAGGGGGCGTGGCGAGAGGCAGCTTCCGGTTCCGGGGGTATAAAAAGGCGGGCGAGGGGCGCGGCGCGGCACTCGCTGCGGGAGCGCGCGCAGGTGAGGGTGGAGGGGCCGAGGTTCCAGCTGCAGATCCAGCTGTTCCTCTGGCTGCTCTTGCTGCTGTTGCTCTAGCTATTCCTTCAGCTCGGGAAGTGCTTTGTGTTGTCCTTAGGGCCCTTCTTTGTTTCTTGGGCTATTGGGGATGGTACGTGAGGGAGGTATCTGCCTTGGAGGGGCTGTGCTGGGCCACCATGGAGGGTTTATGCTTGCTTTATCAGGGTCTTCATATCTGTGCATGCATGTTTTGGGGCAGTTAAGAGGCGTTGTTAAGGGAGAGAGATTTAGCTTAAATGTTACGAAGAAATTGCTTGTGATGGGGGTGGAGAGGCACTGGAACAGGTTGCCCAGTGGCAGCTCTATCCCTGGAGATGTTCAGGGCCAGGTTGGATGGGGCTTTGAGCAACTTGATGCAGTGAGAGGTGTCCCTGCCCATGGCAGCAGGGTTGGAACTGGATGGGCTCTAAGGTCCCTTCTGGGCCAAATGTTTCTATGGTTATGATTCTCTGGTGTTCCCTCTCAGGCTCCTCCATATTCCACTTTCAGCCCAGCTGTTGGGGCTTCTCAGTGTTTGTTTCTTCCAGGTCTGTATTGCGTGGGGGAGAGCATCAGGCTTGCATTCCTGTTGTGTTCCCTCTGAGGAGGGCTCTGATGTCTCTGTGTCCCTGTTCATCTTAGGCCTGGTCAGCATGGCAGACGAGGAGATTGCAGCGCTGGTGGTTGACAATGGCTCTGGTATGTGCAAGGCAGGATTTGCAGGGGATGATGCTCCCCGTGCCGTGTTCCCCTCCATCGTGGGACGCCCCCGGCATCAGGGTGTGATGGTGGGTATGGGGCAGAAGGACAGCTACGTCGGGGATGAAGCCCAGAGCAAGAGGGGCATCCTCACCTTGAAATACCCCATTGAGCATGGTATTGTCACCAACTGGGATGACATGGAGAAGATCTGGCACCACACCTTCTACAATGAGCTGCGTGTGGCCCCAGAGGAGCACCCCGTTCTGCTCACTGAGGCCCCCCTCAACCCTAAGGCCAACCGGGAGAAGATGACCCAGATCATGTTTGAGACCTTCAACACGCCGGCTATGTACGTTGCCATCCAGGCTGTGCTCTCCCTCTACGCTTCCGGCCGCACCACCGGCATTGTCATGGACTCTGGGGATGGTGTCACCCACACTGTCCCCATCTATGAAGGCTACGCACTGCCACACGCCATCCTGCGTCTAGATTTGGCTGGCCGTGACCTGACTGACTACCTCATGAAGATCCTGACGGAGCGAGGCTACAGCTTCACTACTACGGCCGAGAGGGAGATTGTGCGGGATATCAAGGAGAAGCTCTGCTATGTCGCCCTGGACTTTGAGCAGGAGATGGCCACTGCTGCCTCCTCCTCCTCCCTGGAGAAGAGCTATGAGCTTCCTGACGGGCAAGTGATCACCATCGGGAATGAGCGTTTCCGATGTCCGGAGTCCATCTTCCAGCCCTCCTTCCTGGGCATGGAGTCCTGTGGCATCCACGAGACCACCTTCAACTCCATCATGAAGTGTGACGTGGACATCCGAAAGGATCTGTATGCCAACACGGTGCTGTCAGGAGGTACCACCATGTACCCCGGCATCGCTGACAGGATGCAGAAGGAAATCACTGCCCTGGCACCCAGCACCATGAAGATCAAGATCATCGCCCCGCCGGAGCGCAAGTACTCCGTCTGGATCGGGGGCTCCATCTTGGCCTCCCTCTCCACTTTCCAGCAGATGTGGATCAGCAAGCAGGAGTATGATGAGTCTGGCCCTTCCATTGTCCATCGCAAGTGCTTCTAGAGGGACTGCTGGCAGTCTCCCGGAGCGCTCTGCGCCTGGGCAGCCTCCTCCTCCCGCCATGGACCAGCGCTCTTCGACTGTTACTCACTGTCTGAACTCATTTGGGTAGCGATGCGTGTGTGTTAGTGGCCCGTTAGGCTGTAGTTCTCCCAGGGCTGCATGGCTGCTGCTCCTCCTGGTTCTCCAGGGCCTGGGGGCAGCCGGTGGCCATTCCCTTTTCCTATGTGGAGCTGGTAGGATGGCACTGAGGCTCAACCGGGCACCTTTCCCTTTCTCACAGCTGACTCCTCTGTAGGAAAACAAATAAACCCCTTCACCTTACAAAGTCTATGAGATTCTGTTGCTTTCTTTCAGGGTGGGCTCTGGATCTCCTTGCTCAGAATTATTGAGGCTTTGGACGCTGGCAGAGAAGGACGTAGGGGCGTTGGTTGACAGCCGGTTGAACGTGAGTCAGCAGTGTGGCCAAGTGACCAAGAAGGCCAATGGCATCTTGGCCTGCATAGAAACTGTGGCCAGCAGGACTAGGGAAGTGATCGTGCCCTTGTACTCAGCACTGGTGAGGCCATACCTTGAATCCTGGGTTCAATTTTGGACCCTTCACTATAAGAAGAGCATTGAGGTGCTGCAATGCTCCCAGAAGAGGGCAATGAAGCTGGTGGAGAAGCTGGAGAACAAGTCTTGTGAGAGGTGGGTGAGGGACCTGGGGCTCTTTAGCCTGGAGGAGGCTGAAGGGAGACCTCGTTGTTTTCTGCAGTTCCTGGTTGTAGCGAGGTAGGTGCTGGTCTCTTCTCCCAGGTTACAGGAAACAGCCTCAAGTTGTGCCGGGGAGGTTTGCCATTGGATATTAGGAAAGATCTCTTCGCTGAAAGGGTTCTTGGGTGCTGGCAGGGGCTGCCCAGGGCAGTGGTGGAGTTACCATCCCTGGAGGGGTTTAAAAGATGGGCAGATGAGGTGCTTAGGTGTGGTTTAGAGGTACAATTGGGCTCGATGATCTCAAAGGTTTTTTCCCAACCAAATAATTCATGAAAGCTGCCTGGTGGTGGGTCCTTAGAAAACAAGCGTTTGGGTTAAAAGCCCTACAAATCACCTTTTAAAGTGGCCCTGCACTGCTCAGACCATTTTAAGAGCTGTCAGGGAGACTAGTGTGCCTGGAATGTGGCTCTCGCAGCCTTTCATGGTCACTTGGCTTTTTTTAGAACGCAAACAGCTCTTCTTGTCGGAAAACAGCGGCGCTTGGCACCAGTGTCAGTGTCCGAGCAGCGGCGGCACTTCTCCTTTTTTGGGAGAAGCCGAAGCGGGCTCAGCTCGGGGTCCCTGATGTGCCAGGAGGTTGCTTACAAGCCGCCATTTTTGTTTTTTTTTTTCTCAGAGGGAAGGCTGGCAGCCGCTTAATGAACCGGGGTTAATTGGGAGGCGCTGGGGCCCCGCTGGACTCGGTTTCCCAGCAGGCCCCGCGGGGCAGCGGCACTTCCGCTTCCGGTTCCCGAGCTGAGAGTTGCGGAGGTTCAGGGCTCCCGCCCCTCCGCTTACGGCTCCAGGCTGGGGTGGGAGCCTCAACACGGCCGATCTGTGTCCTCCAGGCCTCCTGTCCCTTTGACTGTGGCTCCAGGCTGAGGTAGGAGCCTCAACGCTGCAGCTCTGGGGGCTCCAGGCTGGGAGAAGAGCTTCAACGTCTTGGATCTGGGGGCTCCAGGGCTCCTGTCCTTTTGATTGTGGCTCCAGGCTGAGGTAGGAGCCTCAGTACCACAGCTCTCGGTGCTCCAGGCTGGGGTAAGGAGCCTCAGCACGGCTGCTCTGGGTGCTTCAGGCTGGAACAGGAGCCTCAATGCCATGGATCTGGGGGCTCCAGGGCTCCTGTCCTTTTGACTGTGGCTCCAGGCTGAAGTGGGAGCCTCAACGCTGCAGTTCTGGGGGTCCAGGCTGGGAGAGGAGCCTTAATGCCATGGATCTGAGGGCTACAGGGCTCCTGTTCCTTTGATTGTGGCTCCAGGCTGGGGTAGGGGACTCAGCACAGTTGCTCTGAGTGCTCTAGACCTCCTGTCCCTTCAGTTGCTGCTCCATTCCAGGCTGAAGTTGAAGCTTCAACACAGTGGTCTGTGTCCTCCTTTCTCTTACCTGTGTGCTCCCAGCGAGACTCCTCCCCTGAATTATAAGGTTTTATTGTCTGCTTGGGGCAGAATCTTGCTTTAAATTGTTTTCTTGCCTTTCCAGAGCTCTGTGCATCACTCCTAGGTTTGGTACTGCACAGTGAGAAGGCTGGAATGTCCCTGCCAGAGTGGCACATCGCAGTGAAGCTGGCGGATCAGCCGCTGGCTCCCAAATCCATCTTACATTTGCCAGAGACAGAGCTGGGAGAGTGCCCACTGGGTGGGTGCAGCATTGCAAACCTCAAGCAGCTCATCACAGGCAAACTGCAAGAGTCTGTGCCAGACCCTGAGCTCATTGGTAGGTACCTGCGGGTCCTACTGCTTGTGACACAAAATTGGGGGGAGCTGCTGACACTCTTGAAGGCAGACAGGCCTTGTAGAGGGATCTGAATGGATTGGAGAGTTGGGCAATCATGAACTGCAATAAGTTTAATAGGGCAAGTGCCAGATTTTGCACCTGGGAAACAGCAACCCTTGATGTCCAGACAGACTGGGAAGTGAGAGGCTGGAGAGGGATCTGGGAGTTCTTTATCAGGGAATGCAGAGATAGGATGAGGAGGAATCAAGATGAGATCTTAGGTGGGGAGGCCCTGGCCCAGGTTGCCCAGAGTAGGGGTGGCTGCCCCATCCCTGGAGATGTTCAAGACCAGGCTGGATGGGGCTTGGAACACCCTGATCCAGTGGGAAGTGTCCCCGTCCATGGCAGGGGATTGGGACTGGATGGGCTTTAAGGTCCCTTTCAACCCAAGCCATTCCATGATTCTGTGATTTCTCTGTGTTATGGAGTCCCTGTGCTTCTAACCAGATGAAGCAGCTGCACGTGCAGAGCAGTAACTCCCAGGCAGTCCTCAGTTCCTGAAGCCCCCAGGCCCTTTCTGAGTCTGCCATTGATGTTTGCCTTTGGTTGTTTCTCCCTCCTAGATCTGATCTACTGTGGCCGCAAACTGAGGGATGACCAGACGCTTGATTTCTATGGTATCCAGTCTGGCTCCACTGTCCATGTGCTGCGCAAGTCCTGGCCTGAGCCTGACCAGAAACCAGGTAGGGAGGAGGCGCTGTGGGTTACTGCTTTGATCGCCTTGGGATGCGTTTGTTGCAGGTCCCTTGTGACCAAGGAACACCTTCTCTTGTGATTTGTTCCTGGGTGGCTGATGTGAGATTTGGAGGAGGGATTGATCCATGTATTGTGTTGGAACTCTACCTCTAACAGCAGAAATGAGTGTTGTCTTGCTGATGTGAGTGTTAAGGAATGAGCTACATAATAAGGGGAGTTAGCATCCTTCCCTTAATCAATTTTAGGGTGTTGCCAGATAATTGGGAGTAAAGCGACTGGTTACTCAACTTGAGGGATGAGTATTCCTCAACAGCCTGACTGTAGTATAAAATAGGTTAGTTTAGAGTTGTTACTTTGATACAGACTAGGAGAAGTATGCGTAGGAGGGTAGATCTATGTATTTTTACACGTCTGCAAGCTGAGAATGCAGTTCCCTGTGGTGCTATGGTCACCATACCAAGGCATTTGCAGTCATTAATCTGTGTCCTTCATCTCTGGGCCAGTTAAATCCAGGGGAATTAAAGAATCATGACTTCTAATGCAGTGAGGAAGTCCCAGTGGCATCTAAAACAGCTGGTGAAGCTGGCAGAGGGAGAACTGTGTCTTGTTCTGTTCTTCTGTTCTTTCTTCCCTCAGAGCCGGTGGATAAGGTGGCGGCAGTACGGGAGTTCCGGGTCCTCCACACTGCCCTGCACAGCAGCCCTGCCTACAGAGATGCTGTGAGTGGGGCTGTGGGCTTAGCTGTCTGGGTGTCTTTTGTCTGTCCCCTCAGTGTGAAGAGAGTCCCAGCACCAAGCCTCATTGTGTGATGCTGCTGATCCACTCTAATTACTCTGGCAGGTCTTTAAGATGCTGGGGAACAAGGAGTCACTGGACCAGATAATTGTGGCTACTCCTGGCCTCAGCAGTGACCCTGTTGCCTTGGGTGAGTCTGCATGTGTACCAGAGGATCTGAGGAAAGCCAAATGAGGATAAGCATTGTTTAATTCCTGACATGGGGAACATAAGAATTCCTTTCTCTGGACTAAGTGTCTTTTTTGGTCCCTTTGTGGAGTGTAAGCTTAAGTGCCTTCTCGGGTGTCACACTTGTGTTCTGTGGGTGATGTTTGGGGATGTAAACTGACTTCACAAGGATTAGAGAACAGGAGCCCAAAGGAGAGCAGTGGGTATGGGTGCTTTCTGCTTGTTACAGAAACATTCATTAAACCTAGCTCGCTTCTCCTGGCCCAGGATGTTCCCAGCCTTATTGGCACACTGCTATGAGACGAGTGGAATGTGGGATGCAGTCACAGCCTGACTGGAGTGATCCGGGTGCCGCATTTGATCCTCCCCTTAAGGTGGAGCTGTGCTGGAGAACAGCCTGTGAGATCTGCTGGGAAAGCCCCATAGTTTGGATATGTGGCTGTGGTCTAGATTTGTTCCAGGAAGATGCAATAGGCTTTGGAGAGAAAGCTCATGAAGTATTTATGGTGTCTGCTAGTGACTCAGTTTCTGAAAAACAATTAATTCTTTTGGGTTTTCCCATGGCTTTGTTTGAGTGGCTTCTGCTTCTTGTATCCTGTCTTTTACTCACTGTGTTTCCTGGTCCTTCCCAGGAGTCCTCCAGGACAAGGATCTCTTTTCAGTGTTTGCAGACCCAAACATGCTGGACACGTAAGTTTGTGGAAGCTGATGCAGTGACTAAGCAATGTGATTGCTGCACTGTTGTGTGAGATCACTTGTCGCTGGGTGGGAGAGGGAGTTCAGTTTCTGCTGGCCAGTGCAGACAAACCAGGACAGAGGGAACTGAGACTTTGATACGCATCTACTTCCACTGTAGGATTAGACTGCAGGATATTTATAGAATCACTAAATGGTTTGGGTAAGAAGGAATCTCAAAACCCATCCAGTTCCAACTCCCCTGCCATGGGTAGGGACACCTCCCACTGGATCAGGGTAATAAAAGCCCCATCCAACCTGGCCTCCAGCACCTCTAGGGATGGGGCAGCCACTACTGTTCTGGGCAGCCTAGGCTAGGGCCTCACCAGCCTCACAGGAAAACATTTCTTCTGAAGATCTCATCTCAATCTCCCCTCTTTAAGCCTCAAAACCATTCTCCCTTGTCCTGTCCCTGCAGCCCCTGATCAAGAGCTCCTCCCCAGCTTTCCTGGAGCCCCTTTCAGTATTGGAAGCTGCTCTAAGGAGGTATTTGCTGGATGGCAAAAGGCAACTCCTGACATAAGTTCTCTGCTGGTATTGAGTTGCTGATTTCTTAGTTTCCCTGTGTATGCAATTCATTCTTCCGTTCTTTCTCTCCAGGCTGATCCCAGCCCACCCTGCGCTTGTGAATGCCATCGTGCTTGTTCTTCACTCAGTGGCTGGCAGCACCCCACTCCCAGCCCCGGAGACGTCCTCTCGAGGCATGTCCTCTGGCTCCTACCGGGACATGCCGGGTACGGTCGGCTGCTCAGATGAGTGGAGAACCTGCAGAGATGATGTGCTGCAGGGTTCGCTGAAAAATCTGTGCTGTGCTCACGCAGTCATCCCCAGGCTGCAAGAAAGAGAAATTTGGGCTCCTGACTTGGGAATGTACACTGTGGTTTGACAAATTATGCTGTGTGAGACTCATCTGGTCTTCTTCAGCATCAGAAACTCTCCCAACCATGCATGCGCAGTGACTGTGGGTAGCAGAGTGCTGCAATCTCTGTTTTGTGCAAACAGTGGGCCTGACTTGTCTTCCTCTGACCTGTTGCACTGAGGTGCTGAGGCCTCTGTTTGAATCGGTGCATTGGCTTGGACTCAGTCTGCCTGCATGGCCGGGGACTCCACTGGATTCTCCTCTAATCATAGAATCACAGAATGGTTCCTAGTCTCCCAAGAGCCTTCTCTTCTCCAGGCTGAACAACCCTAACTCTCTCAGCCCGTTCTTGTATGGGAGGTGCTCCAGCCCTTGGGTCATCTGTATTGCCTCTTCTGGACTCACTCCAACAGATCCATGCCAGCACCCATTTTTCTGCATCTGTTGATGCTTTTTTTTGTTTGCTTCTGTGATTCTGTGATTCTTTTTGTTGCAGGTGGCTTTCTGTTTGAAGGCATCTCTGACGACGAAGACGACTTCCACCAAGTAAGTGAGTGACCAAGTTGGGTGGAATGGCTGTTTTGGACTTGCAGTTATCAATATAACTTGTAGCCCTTAGAGACCCAGAAATATTTTCTCCTGTGTTTTGAATGGTGTGAGCTGCTCTGGCTCTTGGGAGCATGGTGAGACAAACACATGGATTGTGGTGTGCTTGGATGCTGTTCATGTTAGGATTTACTTGAGTGCTGAGGTAGGGTCACAAGAAAAGAATGCAGAAGCGTAACTTGTAACAGGACTTGTCCTCAGAGTGAATGTTTTCATAGTCAAATTGATGCAGAGCCAGATTCATGCACAGATGAGCATGACTGAGTAGCCTGGGAGTGTTGATCCCTACCCTTCTGTGATGTAGGGAGGTTTCCCTCTCCAAAGTACTTGATCAATAGAAAATACGTGTTGAGGCAAAAAAAGTGCTTGTCAGTGGTGAATTGTTTTGTTGTAGGCCAATAACATTTTATTTTTTAAGCTGATGTGTGATATATTAGAAGATTTACTGCCAGTTTCTGCAGCTTTGTAAAAGCTGAAGTTGTGGAAAAAAACTCATCCAAGTCTGTTGTGTTTATTCTTTAAAAGTTCCGCACTTGAGTCTCAAGTATTGTAGGAAAGTGATCCTTGGGGATTAGCACGCAAGCCAGATTTTACTGGGGACGTGGACACCAACCTCAGAGGCGTGGGGGTTTAATTTTTATCCATGTAGAGCACGAGATCTACGCCATCCAGCAGCACTTCTGGTTCCCGGCCAGCTTCCCTTGGCTACACTGGGGCTGCTGGCCCCCGGCCCATCACTCAGAGTGAGCTGGCGACTGCGCTGGCGCTGGCGAGCACCCCAGAGAGCAGCTCCCACACACCTACCCCTGGCACTCAGGTACAGTGACGGCGCAGCAGGTAGGGAGATCCTCCTGGGCAATAAACCCAGTGCTCGACCTAGCGCAAGCCCTGCTTAGGTCTGGAAGTCTTTGCTTGTTTATTTTTTTTTTACAACTGGGGTCTCCTCTGTATGGGCTTGGGGAGGTGGAATAGTCAGGGTGCAGCAGGCGTGCACTGGTTCCTGTGACAAGTGTTCTGATCTGTATCCAACTTTTTTCCTGCTAGGGTCACTCCTCTGGGACCTCCCCAATGTCCTCCAGTGTCCAATCAGGGACGCCCATCACCAATGACCTCTTCAGCCAGGCCTTGCAGCATGCCCTGCAGGCCTCAGGGCAGCCCAGCCTGCAGGTCAGTGTTGTCACCTCTTCCTTTGGAAGCCCATGAAAGCCCCGTATCCCATCGGGTGTTGAAGGGTGGTAATTCTTCTAGCCACGTCCTGTGACCAGGACATTAGGCTGAAAGGGGCATCCCTGGTGAGGTGGTGCTTGCAGGAGGCATGACAGACTGATGCAAAAGTATCGAGTTTAAGTGAGGGGGCGTGGGTTTGAGGAGTTTGCAGCAAGATTTTGAGCTTCTGGCACCTAGAAGAGAGGTGGGGGAATCCAGCTGTGGAAAAAACTATTTTGTTTCAGCTTGGACTCTCGCACCTACCCCTGGGTTCTTTTGTTTCCTGTCTGTAGAGCCAGTGGCAGCCACAGCTCCAGCAGCTGCGAGATATGGGCATACATGATGATGAGCTAAGTCTCCGAGCCCTGCAGGCCACTGGAGGTGACATTCAGGCAGCCCTGGAGCTCATCTTTGCTGGTGGGGCTCCCTAGGGTTTTGAACAAGAGAGGCTGGACTGGTGAGTTGCACTGGGGCAGCTGTGTGACATTCCTTATTCTGGGATTTGGCCATGAAACCTCTTCTTTACCCTAGGGTTCCTCTTTGCAGCATGTAGCAGTTGGGGTGGCTGCTCCTTTCCTTGCAGGTGGGCAGTGTGCTTCTGTTTGAGAGCATTGACCATGCTGAGGACAGCCCTTCCAGCTCCAGAGACCCCTCTCCAGCCTCCTCCTTCCAGTCGCCAAAGGATGAGACCTCAGAACTTTGTCCAGCACAGAGAAAGAGGTGGCTCTGTGTCTTGGAAACCTACGGTTCTGCAGCCTTAGATCTACTAACACATTCTCTTGCCTGTTGTTTCATTCTCACCTGCCTGCCGTGCTTCAGTTGAGCTTGTTTTGCTGTTGTGCTCCCTCTGTGTTAACTATTAAATGCACTGAGTTCACTTGCCTGTTGTTTGGGTGGTTGTGTTCCACGTCTTCAAGGTGATGTGCTTGTTACTTGGTGACTTGAGGAGAGGCTGTGCCTGCTCCAGGGCAGCAGAGGGCACTCCTCTTACAGAGCAAACCTGCATCTGTTAAGAGAGCAGTGTTTCATAGAATCACAGAATCGTTTGGTTGGAAACGACCTTTGAGATAGAGTCCAACCATACCTGTCCACTACTGAACCGAGATCCCTGAGCACCTCATCTGCCTGTCTTTTAAACCCCTCCAGGGATGGAGACTCCACTGCTGTCCTGGGCAGCCTCTGCCAGGGCCTGAGAACCCTTTTTGTGAGGAAGTTTTTCCTGATGCCTAATCTGAAACTCTCCTGGTGCAACTTGAGGCCATTCCCTCTTGTCCTTTTGCCTATCACTTGGGAGAAGACACCAGGACCCTCCTCGCTACAACCTCCTTTCAGGCAGTTGTAGACAGTGATAAGGTCTCCCCTCGGCTGCCTTTTCTCCAGGATTAACAACCCCAGCTCCCTCAGCCACCTCTAATAAGGTTTGTGCTCCAGCCCCTTCTCCAGCTTCCTTGCCCTTCTCTGCGCATGCTCCAGTCTGGGCTGAAGTTAACCTGCGTAGACCCTCTCCCCTCAGTTAGGCCAATACAAGAGAACTATTTGTGTTACAGATCTTCTCCAAGACGGAGTTGTGGAGAAGCAGTGTCTCCTCCTTAGCAGAAACTTGTTTGTTCTCAGTTGTGTTCAGTGAGGCTGGTGGTGTCCTCAAGCTGACAAAGTACAGGAGTTCACGGCCACTGCAAGGTGTCAGTGAAAAATGACAACCACAAGGGTTAAGGCAATTTCCAGAGTGTGAGGTGCTGCCAGATAACTTGAGTGAAATGCCTTCTATTTAAAAGACGAGGTGCTCAGAGGTATGGTTTAGTAATACAGGTACAGTTGGACTCCATCTCAAAGGTCTTTTCTAACCAACCGATTATATGATTTTTCTCTCCAGCACAGGTTAGTCCGTCTGCAGCCAGGGTTTTCCAAAGTGCCTTCTAATCCTGGGTGTTCCCTTCAAGGTGCCTCCGATCTGAGCCACGAAGACAATCAAAGGCTGGAATTACAGCCAGTGGGAGCTGAGAGCAGCCAGAACCAGAGCTGGGCTTGGCTTTGCTCCAATTGTGCTGTTGAGATTAACAAGGCATGAAAACTGCTTTGCCTGAAATGCCACCATGCGTTAGTAGGGAAGCTAAAAGCAGACAAATGCTTTTCTACCTCTAGGCTGCCTGTGCTCCCTCTCTAATTCCTCTCCAAGCACTAGAATCACTTGCTGATAGGATCTCAGCTATCACCATGCTGGATTGTTCTCCCCGGGGTAGCCCATTGACTGATAGACTTTAATCCTCTCTAGAGGATTAAGTCTCTTGGGAGGGAGGGACTGTTTTTATTTTTCGATATGTAAGAGATAAGATGTGATGGACATAACCGGCTTTCCTGACCTGGTAGTGCGTCCGAGGTACTGCCTTCAGTACCTGCCTTGGAAACCCAGTCCAGCTGATGGCTCTAGTTTTATGCGTATGAAAACTGATTCATTTCTGCCTGTCCTTGGTGCCTCCACCAAGGCTTTGCCAGGGGAGTGGATAAGCCTGATACACAGCATCCTCTCTCTCTTCCCGACTAGGGAGACCAGCTCTGCTGTCAACCCTCAATCCCCCCAGCCTAGCTGGGGATTAGCTGTATCGCAGATGCTGCTGCCCAGAGCAGGAAATCGTCTTTGCAGGCTGTCGCAGACCTGCTCAGGGCTGGCAGGACTTGCTTTGGACTCAGGGCAACTTGTTCAGAACGGTGTTGGGGTTTAGTGTCCCTAAATGGTATTTTTCTTCTGTCTGATGCTCTTATTTGATCATTTTGACCTGTACTGTGGATTAAATAGTTTCTTCTGTTATAATGACTATTTCTGCTTTTTCCTGTCCCCAGAAAATTGAGAATGTGTGGTATGCAAAGATGCCTGGATGTGTGGTATGCAAAGAACTTCTTTCTCATTTCTTTCCCAAACTGTGTTACTTGGCTTGCAGTAGCACATCAGACACATTCTCTGTCTGAACCGGCAGAGAAGCACTTGGCACCGTTGTTGTTCACGACACGACTGATGCGTGCGCTTCGCTTCCCTCATCTCGCCTGCCTTTGGCTGCCGAGAATAGACATGCTCAGCAACCAGGCAAATTTAGAGATGCAGAAACGGGAAGAGCAGCTCTGCCTGGCTCCTGCAGGGCTAATGGTGGAGGAGGAGTAAGGCAAACTTTGCTGCAGGAGCTCTTGCAGGAAAGCAGAAGCTCAAAGTGACTTATAAGTGGCTCTGCAGTAGCTAGGTGAGTGCTACTTTCATTCCTGCTCCAATGACCTCGTGCCTCCCAGCTTTGAGAGGAAAGCGATGCCAGCAGCCACCCCTGCGTGCAGAGGAAGCTCAGGAAAAGAAACTGGATGGGAGGAGGCTGCAGGAGGCACGTGCTTGCTTGAAGTGGCCGTTTCCCTAGGTTTAGCAGCCTAAGTGTGGGTTTTGGGGATGTTGCATGAGGTCTCTTGTCTGAGCCAGCTGTCCTGGCTTCTGCAGTCATTGGAGGAGTGTATATCCTGAGAGAGATTGAATAAAACTGGAGTGACTCTGGGAGGTGATGATACCCATCGGTTGCTGAGAAAGCAACTAAGTCCAGGTGCTAACTTGTCAGTGGCTGAAGACAACTCTTGCTCTTTGGGAGCAACTTGCAATGCGCTGTCTTTCTGCGTGGTCCATCCTTGCTGCCACTGCCCTGACACCTCCCCGTCCTCTTCCTCCTTGCTACTCCCATGCTTGGGTTAGAGGAGCATCTGTTTGTGTTGGATCTCAGCTTATCTGTATCCTGCCTGTCTGCTCAGCCTCCACCACGCTCTGTTCGCCAGCCAAGCGTCTGTGGCCGGCGCTGCTGCGGGAGCAGCCTGGGTGGTGCTCGGCTGACCCTTTGGCAGAGATGGAGGTCAGACCCCAGTTCCCCAACGTAAATGCTTTCAATAACAACTTTCTGGTTCTGACATCAAAGAAATGTTTGCTTCAGTTTCTCCTTTGCCTGCAGAGGAGCTGACAAGGGAAGCGGTGGCAGCAGGTGTTTGCATTAGTAATGGGAGCAGCTGTTTGTACTCCTGTGTTTTCATTAACCTTGTCATTTGTTCTGGTGCCTTGACCATCAGTGCTGGTGCACTGGGGGCACCTTGCAGGGGTTGGCAATTTGGCTGAGATCTCAGCTTTTCACTGTACATGCCCTGTTTTTCTCCTTTGCCTGCCTTGATGGCTTTTTCACTGTTTCTGCCTTTTCTTTTCCTGCCTAAGATGGTCCTGAGCTGTCTGGCTCCATGAGGAGCAAAGCGCTGGTGTGGGGGGTGGTTTTCCAGTGAAAGGGTGAAATGAAGATGGAGCAGAATCCCAGACTTTGTCTGTGATGGCTTCGGAATTACCCCAGCCAGTGTGACTGCCACCTCCGTCACAATGATGCTGGAGCCTTGCCACGTCTGAAGTGAACACAACTGGCAAGATCTATCCCAGGAGCAAACATTTATGCTTGAGGTAAATTGTTTATGTGTAGACACAGTCTCTCTGCTGTGGGCGTGCTTGGGTGGTTTGGATCACATCATAAACCACCCGAGTTTCAAACTCCTCAGCCTTGATTCCTGATTTCCAATCACGAGAGGAGAGATTTCTCCTCATCCTCTCACATGTCTTCAGAATTTCAGAATAACATTTCTTCCTTGCTCCCCGAGCCAAACGGAGGCTCTGAGTGTTCCCTGCTTGCAGGACCCCGGCACAGGAACCAATTCCCCATCTGGGCAAAGTGGCAGAGCACCTTAACCCAGAGTTGATGTTTTGTGCAGCTCTGTGCGCAAACAAACGTGCACAAGCTAGAGGAGTAATCGTTGCAGTGCCCCTGCTCTCCTTGGATGTGTGCTGAGCTGGGGGAACAGCGTTCTCTCCTGCCCAGCACAGTGCGGAGCTACACACATTGGTCCCCACCTCTTCTTGGGTGCATCAGTTCTGGTGAAGGTGACCTTCTGCAGCACTCCTGGATGAAGCGGCTCAGCGGCTCCCTTGGGATTTGCTAGAGCAGCTTTGGCAGCCTGGCAGGCTGTGAACGGCAGCAGGGAACTTGCCTGGCAGAGTCCTTGCTCATCAGCTCGCTTTCTTTGCAAAGGACTCAGTGGTTCCCTGGCTGCTTTCAGCTCTATCCTTGTGGGGAATGCCAAAGTGTCAGGGGACACATAATTTAAAGTTAGCTTTGTGTTGGTTTGATGCACTGAATGGTCTTCCTGAGGGGGCCAGGACAAAGGGAAGAGAGGCAGTGGGACCTGGTGGGATTTCCTTGGTGATAATAAAATGTTGGTCTTACTCTTTCTCGGGCAGACCTTTGAGGAAGGAGTTTTATTGATACTGGGACAACTGATCAGGAATAGAGCGAGAGCCCAAAGAGTGGGGCAGATGGTACAGTGCAGCTTCCCAGCAGTCTGTGACCCATAGGAGGAGATTCTGCCCCACTGCTCTGCTCTGGTGAGACTCCACCTGGAGCCTTGTGTTCAGTTCTGGAGTCCTCAGCACAGGAAGGACAGGGATGTATAAGAGTGAGTCTAGAGGAGGCCACAAAGATGATCCAAGGGCTGGAGCACCTCCCATAGGACAGGCTGAGAGAGTTGGGGTTGTTCAGCCTGGAGAAGAGAAGGCTCTGGAAGACCTTGGAGCAGCTTCGAGTACTGAAAGGGGCGCCAGGAAAGGTGGGGAGGGGCTCTTGATCAGGGAGTGCAGGGACAGGATGAAGGGAAATGGTTTTAAGCTGTAAGAGGGGAGATTGAGATGAGATCTTAGGATGAAATGTTTTCCTTTGAGTGTGGGGATGCCCTGGCCCAGGTTGTCCAGGGAAGCTGTGGCTGCCCCATCCCTGGAGGTGTTCAAGGCCAGGTTGCATGGGGCTTTGAGCAACCTGATGCAGTGGGAGGTGTCCCTGCCCAAGGCAGGGGTTGGAACTGGTTGGGTTTTGAGGTCCCTTCCTATCCAAACCATTTAGTGATTCTATGATTTCAGTCATCAAAGAGTCCATTTAAGGAATTGTGTTTTTTGCGGCTAGGAGTCCATGTGGTGTGAACTGGAGAACAGCACAATAAACCAGTGTGGTCTTAAGGCAACTGAATCTGGTTTAACTTGATGAAATCAGAAATGCACTGAAAATATCAGGCCATGAAAATATTTATTTCCTAATTTTTTCTTCTATATTTGTAATATCACAATATTTATAACTCACAGTGTTTATGAATAATCCTGTGGTGTATAGTAGTGCACGTATTTCTAGTTTGAGTATGGTAAGCAAAAGGAAAGTTCAGAGGGAAGAAGATAAACATCCTCTGGTGTATCCATTGAAGTCAAGACAATGACTGAGCCACTGCCTTTGAACACGAACCTTCCTGACCCTTGTCCCCCAGTTGAGCCTGGAAACTTTACACAAAACAAAAAACCCAGTGCTTTTAAGGTGAGATCAAGGATTTGAGGGAGTGCGTCTGACTGCATAATGTCTCCAGCTGACTTCTGGGTGTTCCAACAAGCAGAAGGTTTGTCCTAAAATCACTTTGAGACTTTATTTCCCCCCTACAACTGAAATGAACATCTTCCTGATTTAAAAGTGTTCAGTAAGGTGCGTTAAGGTAGGTGTTGAGTTTTAGGGAGAAGGTGAAGAGCTGTGGGCTCTCACTGCAAGGATGATAAAGACATCAAATAGACGGCGTAGGATCAGAGAGTCTTCCTGCAGTGGCTGGTAACAGATGCTGCAGAACAGCTTGGCAAGAGGAGAAAGATCCATCCCTAATAGATTTCCCAGCATCCAGTGATCTGAGGGAGTTTTAAAGCTAGAAAGGGGGTGTTAATTAATAGATCCTAGATGTTTTTCTTTGGACACAGAGAAACTGGTGGCTTCTGTGCCCCCCTGCAGCAAGGAGCCCTGTGGTTTAGGCACAGGTTCAAAATCTGTGACCCGCAAGAGTGTTCATCAGTTGGAAGGAGGAGGTGACGTGGTCACTTCTGTCACACTGAAGTGGTGCTGGTCCTAGTAAGGCTCTGAGGTTTGATTTTTGTGGGCGCCTGGGACTGCTGTGGCTGCCAAAGTAGCACCAGGTGACAAGGACAGTGAAGGGGAGTCGGGCAGTCAGGGGGAAGACTGTCACTTAATCTCTCTGAAGCAGAAGGATTGCTAACGGCAGCAGAGTGCTCGGCGTGCTGTCCTGACAGAGCTGACTCCGCGCTGTTTACCTCAGCCGGGTTGTTTGCCTGTTCCAGGGAAGCAGTTCTGTCTCCAGAGCCTTCCTTTCCGAGGTGTAGCTCCCTGGCATTAAATGCTTTCATCCTAAAGGATCCTCAGCTACGCCTGCTGTAATCATCCCGTGGCTCCTGCCAGCTGGCGTCTGGTCACGCAAGGTCATGTCCATTTATTCTTCCTCCACCTCATTCTCCATTCTTTTCCTCCCCTCCCAAAGCCTGTGACCTGGTTGTTTCTGGCTTCCTGCAATCGCTTTCCTGAATGAGCCATGTGGGAGTTGGCTGGATGCAGAATAACCAGGAAGCAGGTGACGGGCACGAAGCCTGGACAAGGAAGGGCAGATGAGAGGCAGGAAGAAAGAGGAGCTCTTCCCTGCCCAGGCCCTTGTCCCTTTCAAGAGTTTTGACAAGTCCCAGGGGAAATTCAGTCAAACGGGTCCAGCACATGGTGAGATCCTGAGCTGTTCCTCCTCTCCTGCTGGAAGAGATGGCAGGATTCCCATGGCTGATGGAAAGAGAAAACAGTGCATCTGTGGCGCTGAGCCTTCGTGACACCAGGCGGGCTTTGAATTTCGAGCCAAGGACAGTGCTGAAGTGCAGGCACTTACCTTCTGAGTCATTTGGCCCAGGGCTGACTGGCAGGGGCCAAAGTGGGAGGGTGGAGCAGGAGAATATAACTTCTTAGAGGTCTCTCGCTTCCTGGCAAGACAGCTATCACTGCTGGAATTAGTGGAATGCTGCAAGATCAACTTATTATCTTTAAAATAATTTACTTTCCTGAGTAGCCTCCACTTAATCTTACGTGTCTGGCCCGCTTGGGTAGCATTTTTCTCCACAGTGGTTTGAAGCAGTTTCTTGGGGACAAAGTGACTTGATTCCCCAGAGACTTAAATTCCACCTGCAGGGGACAGGAGAGCAAATTAAGGAGAGTGAACCTTAACTTGGGTGTTACCAGGGGGAGTTTGTGCATTTAATGGAGCTGATAAAGGGGGTTGATAAGCTTGTCTGTGAGGTGGTGGGTGCTGGACCCTTCTTAGGATCATTCAAAGCAGCTGGCAGACATGGGAATTGGTTTTGCTGAGGAGGCTGCTTTGCCCGCTGCTGGAATGTAGCTGTTCCCACAGGAAAGTGTGGTTGCTACTCTGCTGCACGTGGCGATGCTGTCCTGAAGTCCAGGTGGTGCCAGGAAGCAGAGGAGGGCACTAGTCAGGAAAGGAGACACCAGGAGTTTCAGGTGAGCAAACCACAGTCTGGCTTGCTGGGTTATCGTAGGGAGACAGAGCTGATGCACTGTGCAGCGTTAATACAGTGATGTGCAGCTCTCCCAGTAGCAGCACGGCAGGTCCATCTCCACAAAGCAAGTTGTTTCTATCCTTTTCATTTTCATAGAATCATAGAATCACCAGGTTGGAAAAGACCCACCAGATCATCGAGTCCCACCTTTCCCATCAATCACTGAACTATGTTCCTCAGCGCCTCGTCCACCCATCCCTTAAACCCCTCCAGGGAAGGTGACTCAACTCCCTCCCTCAGCAGCCTGTTCCAGTGCCCAATGACACTTATAGTGGAAATATTTTTGCTGATGTCCAGCCTAAACCTCCCCTGGCAGAGCTTGAGGCTGTTCCCTCTCATCCCTTGGGAGGAGAGCCCAGCTCCCTCCTCTCCACAACCTCCTTTCAGATAGTTGGAGAGAGCAATGAGGTCTCCCCTCAGCCTCCTCTTCTCCAGGCTAAACACCCCCAGCTCTCTCAGCCGCTCCTCATAAGGCCTGTTCTCCAGCCCCTTCACCAGCTTTGTTGCTCTTCTCTGGACTCGCTCCAGAGCCTCAACATCCTTCTTGTGGTGAGGGGCCCAGAACTGAACACAGGATTCGAGGAGCGGTCTCACCAGTGCCGAGTATAGAGGGAGAATAACCTCCCTGGACCTGCTGGCCACACCGCTTCTGATACAAGCCAAGATGCCACTGGCCTTTTTGGCCACCTGGGCCACTGCTGGCTCATGTTCAGTCGCTGTCAACCAACACACTTGGGTTCTTCTCCTCCTGGCAGCTTTCTAGCCAGACTTCTCCTAGTCTGGAGCTGCACTGGGTTGTTGTGCCCCAAGTGGAGGACTCGGCATCTGGCCGTATTAAACTTCTTGCCATTGGACTCTGCCCAGTGCTCCAGCCTGTTCAGATCCCTTTGGAGCCTCCCGACCCTCCAGCAGATCCGCACTTCTGCCCATCTTGGTGTCATCTGCAAACTTGCTAAGGGTGCACTTGATGCCTTCATCCAGGTCATTGATAAAGACATTAAACAGGGCTGGATCCAACACTGAGCCCTGTGTTATAATTGGGAAGGACTTTGCATTAGAGTTTATTTACTCTGCCTGAAGCCTTTGGTGCCCCTGTCTGAGGGGCGGGTGTGCTTTTGGTAGTCTGTTTTGACGATATGCATCTGTGTCACCTCCTTTCCTGCTTGGTCAGTGAGTTCTCACTGAATCACTATTGACTCTGCTGCTTGTTAACATGACAAGCATTCTGGTGAAATGTATTTGCCAGCCAAATGGATATTTGCAATGGAAAGGATGAGGTGAGTGAGTTTGTGGCTACTCCTAGGGCAGGAGCTCTGCAAGCTACTGGGATCAGTGAATGAGGTTATGAAACTCTGGTCTAGGAGGTCCTGCCTGGGGTTTCTTCAGCAGCAAGGGGACCCTCAGCCAGGGGTTTTCCTCTGCTCTCCCAGGAGCTGAGCGTGAGATGGCTCTCGCACACCTTTCCTTTGGCAAGTCAAAGCGTTTGAAATTCTTTACTGGGAGGGTGGTGAGGCACTGGCACAGGTTGTACAGAGAAGCTGTATTTGCCCCATCTCTGGAGATGTTCAAAGCCAGGTTGGATGAAGCTTTGAGCACCCTAATCCAGTGGAAGGTGTCCCTGCCCATGGCAGGATGTTGGAACTGGATGGGCTTTGAGGTCCTTCCCAAACCATTCTATGAGAAGACATCCTGGGGCACATGCTTCCTTCTCCCCTTCTCTGATTCACTTTTAAAGCCCTGGGAGTGGCATTTAGCACAAGGAGGATTCTAACCCCTGTGGTGATGCTTCTCAGGACAGTAGATTGACCATGCTGTCTTTCAGCATCATGAGCAGAATGGAGAGGGGAAGGTACACCAACTGATCACCCTCCCCTCAACTTAGTCCAGCTTAAACAGCTGCTGGAGAGGAGCGCCCCTAAAACCAGCGTGCCTACAGAGGCTGGAGGGTTGATGGCCATTGCAGGGCTGTGGCTTTAGGAGTGGGTGGTTGAGGCTGTGATAGCTGTCTGAGGAATGTGAGCTGGGGGGAGGATTTGTGCAAAATGCAGCAGTTTACTGATACATGATCCACTTCGCTTCCTTCCCACCTGTTTTTGTCATCTGAGGACAGTGCCAAAATAAACAGTGGAATTGTTTTTCCTCTCAAAGTCCTAGCCTGTGGGTCTACTTGCTCCCAAAGGCAAAATACAAGGGGTAAGAAACTGAAACTCTGGTCTTCCAAAGCTCTCTGATGCCTGTTTATACTTTGTGTCCCAGCCTCACAGGATGTGGGTCTGTCCTGCTGCAGGGTCCCTGCAGAGGTAGGGTTTAACAGACGATTTACCACGCTCTGTCTCAAAACATACAGTCTTCCAATCCCATCTTGGGATGGAGTGTGGAAACGTGCACGTGTGGTGTGATGCACCTGGTGTCCTCTGCTGAAGCTGCCATGGCTGATAACTGCCAGAGATCAAGACCGACTTGCCAGGTTTCTAAAAGAGATAGCCCGACAGAGAAAAGATCTGTTTGGTTTTTGCAGGTGTAAGAATGTTTAACGCGTTTTTACCCATGGAGGATTTATCTGTTTCCAAACTCATCATGCCATGTCTCCCACAGTCACATTCCTGACCTGGAGTTGGCAGAAGGTATTTCTGCATTCCTGTGAATAATATTCTTGCATACCTGCTCTCATCTAATGAAAAGATGCCAACCAAAACGGGAGATTTCATAACAGTGGGACTGCCTGGGCCACAAACACCCCAGCAGTCTTTCTCCTCTGTGGCAATGAATAAAACTGTTCCTCTTAAGGAAAATCTGGGCTTTACGATTTTTACAGGATGCTTGGGGAAAGAAGCTGTCTTCTGATCCATGCTGGAACTGAGTAGCATGATCTGGAAAAAAACACACATATCTATGGAATTCTTGATACTTGAGTGAAGCAGATGGAAACTTCCGTAGGAGGAGGCTGAGCTAGAGATTCATGTCTGGAATCCCATCCCTTGTGTAAGCATTCCTTCTTGGGTGGTGGACGACACGGCAAGTGGCTGAGCAGGTCCTGAGCAAACAGTCTTGCAGAAGTGCTTGCTTGATGCTTTAGGATGGGTGTGCGTGTACTTAACACACAGCGAGTTTCTGCCTGGGTTCAGGGCACTGCTGTGGGTCTAGCACCTCCTGCAAACTAGTACAGGGTTGGAACAACCTTTCAGGGAGGTTATTCTCCTTCTGCACTTGGCACTAGTGAGATTGCTCCTCGAATCCTGTGTTCAGTTCTGGGCCCCTCACCACAAGAAGGATGTTGAGGCTCTGGAGCGAGTCCAGAGAAGAGCAACAAAGCTGGTGAAGGGGCTGGAGAACAGGCCTGATGAGGAACGGCTGAGAGAGCTGGGGGTGTTTAGCCTGGAGAAGAGGAGGCTGAGGGGAGACCTCATTGCTCTCTACAACTACCTGAAAGGAGGTTGTGGAGAGGAGGGTGCTGGCCTCTTCTCCCAAGGGATGACAGGGGACAGGATGAGAGGGAATGGCCTTAAGCTCCGCCAGGGGAGGTTTAGACTGAACATTAGGAAAAAAATTTTCATGGAAAGGGTCATTGGGCACTGGCAGAGGTTGCCAAGGGGAGGGGGTTGAGTTACCTTCCCTGGAGGTGTTTAAGGCACGGGTGGACAAAGTGCTGAGGGACATGGTTTAGTGATTGATGGGAATGGTTGGACTCGATGATCTGGTGGGTCTTTTCCAACCTGGTGATTCTATGATTCTGTGAAATCAGCTCTGCCATCCTCCCAAGTGTACAAGCTGGGCTGCTCCTTGATCAAAAGGGTGCAACACTGCATTGCAGGGCTTTCAATGTCCCTATGGGGCCTCACGGTGGGGTTATTTTTCCCAATGCATTGCACCGTGCCACTCCCTTCACCCTCTGGATCTCACTTTCCCAATGTCATTCTGTGCAATGCAAGTTTCTGTATCTGACGTGCGAATGAGGTTCACCTCAGCTGATCAGTCATGCTGCTGCCCTGAAGGAGCTTGTGGGGAGGAGAAAGGACACTAAGGGGAGCTGTAGCTTCTAGATGGAGCAAAGGCATTTGGGTGAAAGCTCTGTTTCAATAAACTCTTCACACGGATGGTCTTGTAACCAATGTTTTGGGTGAGATGCTCATGTACACTTGCCAGTTCCACCAACGTCCCTCTCTTCTCCTTTGCTGCAGGCTTCTTGTTGAGCTGGCATGCACACATCTCGTGTAGCTTTGTCTTTCATCAACACACACCAAGCTGTCTGCTGAGTCTTTGCTTAG
Organism: Clamator glandarius; assembly: GCA_033459285.1. Classification (NCBI taxonomy): domain Eukaryota; kingdom Metazoa; phylum Chordata; class Aves; order Cuculiformes; family Cuculidae; genus Clamator; species Clamator glandarius. The sequence continues at coordinate 464,785 of JAUNZM010000115.1, read as the reverse complement.
CAAAAGCAAAAGGTACTGCAGCATCATTCTGAATTCAGGACCACAATATGGTCATGTTCATGGGGCAGCTCAGCTCCTGGTCTAGGAGATGGAGTGGGTATCACGTGTTGAAGCAGAAAGAGCCTAGAGCTCAACATTTTCAAAGTCCTGAGGGAGTTTGAAGCTGCATTTTATACACAGGGGCATTGTATTTAGCTGTAGGTGGAAAAAAAAAATTCCTAAAAGCTATCCACACAGAGTCTTAGTTTTGTTAGTTAGGGACAAGGAAAAATGAAAAGTAACGCATTTACTGTTCTAGTAAGTCACAAACCCTCCTCATTTATCTCTTATCTAAACAGTTCTGTGTTTCCAGTTGGCAACTTTGTCAAGAGTGGGAGTTGAAAGCCATTTTACCAGCCTGCCAACTGTGTCCTGTCATCAAAGGCAAAGCAGATAATAATGTATGCAGCCTATATCTGGGGCGAGTGCAAAATGCTAAGCCCTCATTTTATTGAGGAAGCAGCATGGGTCAAATGGCTTAGGCTGTTGATTTACAAATGCCAGTTCTTCTTCACTCCTAACACTGTGAAAGGATCTTAGTGAACTGGATGTTTTTCAGGAAGCCACCTCAGCAAGAAAACAAGTGATAACTGGGTTTGGCACCTCTGAGAGCAATGGGGCAGTTAGAAAAATCTAGCTTGGGTAGGTTGGATCGATGGGCCGGGACAAATTGTATGATGTTCAACGAGGCCAAGTGCTGGGGTTTGTGCTTGAGTCTCAATAACCCCATGCAAGGCCCCAGGCTGGGGAAGAGGGGCTGGAAAGCTGCCTGGTGAAAAAGGACCTGGGGGTGCTGGTCGGCAGCAGCTGAGCATGAGCCAGCAGTGGCCCAGGTGGGCAGGGAGGCCAAGAGCATCCTGGCTTGGATCAGCCATGGGGTGGCCAGCAGGAGCAGGGCAGGGATTGTTCCCCTGTGCTCAGTGCTAGTGAGGCTGCACCTTGAGTCATGGGTTCAGTTTTGGTCCTCTCGGTGCAAGAAAGACCTTGAGGGGCTGGGGCACATCTGGAAAATGGGATGGAGCTGGGGCAGGATCTGGAGCCCAGAGATTCTGGGAGTGGCTGAGGAACCTGGGGCTATTTGTGCTGGAGAAGAGGAGGCTGAGGGGAGACCTCATCGCCCTTTGCAGCTCCTGGGAACAAGCTCATGGCGAGGTGGGTGCCGGGCTCTTCTTCCAGGTAGTAAGGGATAGATGAGAGGAAATGGCCTCAAGTTACACCAGGGGAGGTTTAGATTGGATATGAGGAACCATTTCTTCATTGAAAGAGGTGAAGCCCTGGCAGAAGCTGCTCAGGGCAGTGGTAGAGTCTCCATCCCTGGAGGGGTTAAAAAAAATGTGGTTGTGGCACTTTGGGACATGGTTGAGTAGGCTTGGTGGTGTTGGGCTGATAGCTTGGAGGTATTTTCCAGCCTTAAAAATTCTATGATTCTAAATACAGTCGCCTCTGGGGAGGAATAGGCAGTTGTTTTGAGTTGAGCAGCAATACAAAATTGTTCAAGACAGGGAATCACTGTGTCTAAAAGTGAAAAAGCAGAGATGATCTGTATGTTGTCACAATCTAATTACTCAAGCAGATATTTGGTTAAAATAAAGGTGAAACCTCATGCTTAGAGCTGATGGGAAATTCCTGTGGGTCCTTAATATTCACTATTAGCTGGCTCATTATTTTTTTGCTTCCTCTAAAATGCCCCCCTTGCTCTGCCACTGTTCATCCCCTTCAGGAGTGGAGCAGCCCTAGGTCTGCTTTCAATACCAACTTTAAAGAGCGCAGCTGCGTCTCTCATCCTTGTGTGTTCCCCGTGGGGCTCTCCTATTCTGGTCACGTCCGACCTCGCTTTCCTTGCACGTAATGCCCTGCTCTTCTCATTAACAAACCTCACAGCGCTTCACAAAGCCTGTCAGCTCTTCCTGGCCTCCTGACGGGGAATCGGGAGGATGGGGAGATGTATGGCAAAGCCAATTGGCTTTCCAAAGGTTGTACCCCAACCCTGTGAGCGGGTGCGCTCAGCATCCCATCCTTCCGAAGAATGTTACCATCACAAAAGTTAGGGCAGGATCTGAGGGAGAGGGAGTGATTCTTCACCCCAGGTCCAAGTAGGTTTTCCACCCATGCTCTGAGATGTCATTCCCTCCCACGCTGGCACGCTCCGGAGCACCTCGGTGTGAGTTGGACTGGTCTGGCGAGGGGGTGTGACATAGGGACACAGCTGAGATGTCATGGCTCTGGTATTTGTCTCGTAACCTTCCTGACTTGTAATGACGGACAAATGACTGGGTAGTGTTCTGTTTTGCTAGGAGCGGCTCTTTGCTCTTATCTAATTGTGGCACTAGCAGGAAGACGGATGGCACAGAGCATACGCCGCAGCCTTGCTGCATCCTCCTGATGGCAGAAATCTGGTCTTCCAAAGCTCTATATGCCATTTATGCTTTGTGTTCCAGCCTTGCAGGACATAAGTCTGTCCTGCAACAGGGTCCCAGCACATGTGGGGTTTAACAGTGGATTTTCCATGCTCTGTGTCAAAACGTGCAGTCGCCCAATTCCATCTTGACTGTGGAAACATGTGCAGCGTGACAGACCTGGTGAACATCTGCAGCCTTTTGTGTTCAAAAAGGTGAGCCGTTCCTCCTGCTTTGATGTCCGAGCGCTGCTTTCTGGCCTCGACACAGCCCTCTTTAAACAAGAGGGAGCGGCAATCCTTTGTTATCGGTCTCTGTGACCTTTGTCTGCTGTTGCTTCTTCCCCATTCTCACCCACATTTTCACTCTTCTTTTGTTTGTATTGGCCTTAACATTCCTCTTGCAGCTTTCTGTGACGAGCTGATTGCAAAGTTTGGGGCAGCTGCAGCTTTGCTCAAGAGCCTTAAGACTCAGACTCCCCCTTCCCCTCGCAGAATCATAGAACCACAGAATCACCAGGTTGGAAGAGACCCACGGGATCATCGAGTCCAACCACTCCTATCAAACACTAAACCATGTCCCTCAGCACCTTGTCCACCTGTCCCTTAAACACCTCCAGGGAAGGTGAATCAACCCCTTCCCTGGGCAGCCTCTGCCAGTGCTCAATGACCCTTTCTGTGAAAATTTTCTTCCTAATGTTCAGCCTGAACCTCCCCTGGCGGAGCTTGTGGCCATTCCCTCTCCTCCTGTCCCCTGTCCCTTGGGAGAAGAGCCCAGCTCCCTCCTCTCCACAACCTCCTTTCAGGTAGTTGAAGAGAGCAATGAGGTCTCCCCTCAGCCTCCTCTTCTCCAGGCTAAACACCCCCAGCAAAGCCCACGGTCTCCAACTGCTGAAGCTTAGGTGCTAAATAAGATTGACTCTGGATTTTTTATGAGGGTTCCTTCTTACTAAGTTGGAGCGAAGTCCCCGCCCTCTGTTTCAATCATTGGCTGCCTGGGCTTTTGTATAAGGCAAGCGATACAGCTGTCAGCTTCACAAGCTCATGATCTCGGCTCGCTGAATAAGTAGAAATGGGCAGGAGGTCGCCCGTTGCCCTCTTCGTGGCCCTGTGGGCCAGTCAGTTGGGCTCGTGGGCAACTGGGCGCTCCAAGGTGAACCCCCGGATCATCGCAGCTCCCCAAGGTAAGCTCCCCCCCTGCAACCTTGAGATGCAGCAGCAGCCTCTGCAGCTGACAGCTACTCCCCGTGCCGGGAATTTTCTACCTGTGTCTTATCTTTTGGGGATACTTGGAGGGGGGCTTAATTCTTTTGACTCTTCATGGGGGACTTCTGGCTCTCATTAAAATGAGCTAAAATGCCTGTGATCTCAGGAAGGGGCTTCTGGCTTCCTTGATTGCTTTTAATTGAATTTTTAGATCCTTGTCCTTGCCAAGTCCTTTCCTTTATATATTCTAAAAGCATTTTCCTACAAGCTGGGTATATTAAACGCTGTCAAAAAGCCCCAAAACAGACACAGTAACCATTTCCCCTGACTTGCTGGGGGAAATGGAGAAGTGCATTTGCATAATACAGTTAATTTTCTTATTCATCTGATGTCCTTACCCTGTTTGCTGCAAATGAGTTCTGTGAGTAAATATTTGCAGAAGACCTCTATTCTCTGAGAAAATATATATGTCCAGAATGGCACGCAAGGACTTAAAACCACATCTGATCTTGGCAGAAACTGAACAAAGAAATGTTTTCAAGGAGCGAGCTTAGAGCAGAGCCCAAGCTTTGTGTGTTGAAAAGAGCAGACTAACGTTTACTGGGTTTATCGTGTGTCTTCCAAGCTTTGTGATTAATTCCCTCCAGGGAGGCTTTAACAAAAGACCCCGTCTTGTCCCCGGCGGTTCTGGTGTTTGGCTAAGCCGGCGGGTTCAGCTGAGCTGCAGATCTCACGCTGCTCTGCAGTACAACAGCTTCTCTGTGTTTCCTATTCGCCGACAACTTCAGAGGACACGAATTTCCCATGGTTTATTCTGCGCCATCTGTTATTCCTCTGCTGTTATTTATTACCCCCTTCTTCTTTAGGCTGATTGCTGCCTGCGGATGAAGGGCTGAGAGCGGAGGGAAGGGCGGTGGGTGTGTGGACTGGAGGTGGCCTCTACCTGCCCACAAAGGGGAGAGACACCGGCAGGGATGGCAGTGAGAGGTTGCTCCTAGCACTGCATCATTTGTTTTATTCACTGGGAAATGAAACAGCTCACAAAAGGGGGAGAAGGCAGAGAGCCTGAGACTGAGCAGTGGATGGGGTCATGCAGGTGTTTTCCCTGCAGCGCTGGGGGAGTGGAGAGGAAAGTGGAATTACAGGCTCTGGTGTGGTTGGAAATGCTGGTCTTGGAGTACAACTGTGCTGAGGCGGGAGAACGGGCTCAACTGCTTGATTCCCACCAGTCTCTGTGGACTGTGCTTGGTCATTTGGCCTTTCCCTGCATTTGTGTCAGACAGTGGCTTTCCCGGCATTGACCACGGCAAGGATCTGTCACCGGGACGCACCAAAGCCATTTAGTGTTAGGACACTTCCCTGCAAGGGGATCAGCTTACGCTTATCTCTTTATTTAGCTGGGACAGGCCGGGAGGGATTTCAGTTGGGGAGGTATCAGAGGTAGCTGTGTGGCAAACTCATTAAGAGCCACTTATGTCCTATTTAACAATTTAACAGATTGCGTTTTCCTCAGCATAAACTCTGCCCTATAGGAACTGGGTCTGTGGGTGAGAAGGGGGGTGCAGAGGAGGCTCTGAGGAGGGGGAAGGAATGGGACAGGGGCAACGTGGGCACAGTGGGTGGCAGGGAGCCCCCTTGAACTTCCCCAGCGCTCCAGGCACAGCCAAAGGCAAATGCAGCATCTTTAGTAAAACCTGCAGGTCAGCATGCTGCTGCTATTTGCATCCATGTAGAGAGGCTTGGCCCTCACCTCTTGCACTGCAGGGCTTGGTTTGCAGCTCCAGTCCTGGTCCTGGAGGCTGGGAGCAGCAGGATGGAGACGAGCAGCAGTGCGGGACTTTTGCATGGGGGTTTGTGCCAGGGCTGGGCTGTGTTTGCAGTGCTGCAGCGCTGGCCTCAGCCCTGGGCTCTGTGTGCCTGGCGGCTCTTCACATAATGAAATGTCTTACATGCACCAGGTACGGCAGCCTCAGCAAAAGCACCTGGAGATCTTACAGCCCAGTGGGTGAAGGGAGAGATTCCTGGGGCTGGCCAGAGCCAGCTCTCTCCAGCAGGGAAGAGTACTTTGTGTGGGATCCCTCCCTAGGCTGTGGTGCTGGGGAAGAGGAGGGAACTGGTGCTGGGCAGAGCTGCATCTCTCAGCCTTGCTTTGCTCACCAGGACCCTGCCAGACCCAAGGAGAGAGCCCTGCCCTTGCTGCATGTAGCCTGAACTACTCTGCTGTCTTGCCCTGCGGTCCTCGTTACCTGATTTCATAGCAAGAAATAGGTGAGGGGACACTGCAAGCTGAGAAGAAACCAGAGCTGGGCTTAGATGGCACAGTCCTGAGCTCAGATCTGGAAACAAAGAAGCCAAGTTGGTCTGACTTGGAGCTTGGAGCTGCCAGTGTTGAAGTAGTTTGCCAGTCCTGGGGAGTTGGGCTTGCGGCAGTGGGTGGCTGAGCGCCATGCTCTGCAGAGAATCATAGAATGGTTTGTGTTGGAAGGGACCTTAAAAATCATCTAATTCCAACCCCACTCCGATGGGCAGGGACACCTCCCACTAGATCAGAGCTGCCTTTCTCTGCAAGGAGCGCGTGTAAATCCAGCCCCGAGGCCTTCTTCTGCCTTTATTTCACCTCCTTGATGCCGCAGTGCAGGAGGGCAGGGAAGGGGCATGCTTTTCCCCCTGTTTCTGTCTGTGCTTGGGAGTGTTTGCCAGTGAAGACAGAGTGTGAGGGATCCCTGGAGTCCTCCCAGCAGCCGGCGCAGGTGGCTGGCACTTGGGTCTGTCTGGACAAGCAGTCATTTGAAGACACATCTGACTCTGCAGGATTTCTTCCTCTTAGGGGAAAGGCACTTGGAGCAAAGGGCTGAGGTCAGCTCCAGCCCACTGGTCAGATCTGGAGTGTTGAAGATCCTTTTTACTGACAAGGACTTTGCCCCATTTCCCCTTTGCAGCTGACCCAGCACGCAGATGGGTCAAGGTCTCTTCTGGCTCTTCCCCTTCCCAGCATCCTGATGAAGGAGGGTCCCTATCTGTGGAGATTTGTGGAGTGGGATTGAGTTCAGCCTGGACTGACGCAGAAGCAAGCGTTTCAACCTTGCACAATGTCCTTGCTTATCTTCCCTTTTATTTCCATTCTCCTCCTGCCTCTGCGTATTTTTCTAACTGAATGCTGACCAGCTGGGGTTTGCTTTGCAAGAGGTGCGCTCGCATCCCACACGGAGCTTTTGCTTGTCAGCACGGATCCTGTGTTTACTCTCCTGATCCCTCTGCAGAGACAGCGAACGCTGTGTCCTGGGGCTGGGCAGAGCTGTCTCGGTGACAGAACAGGCAGACGCAGCCCCTCTGGATGGAGTGGGAGGGTGGCATCCCAGGCTGCCTGTCTCATGACCGGAAAGTCACCGAGCATCGGGAGAGCAGAGGACTGTGGAGAGGGTAGCAAGGAGCCCCAGGGCTGGGTCAGGCGGGCGTAGCCTGAGGCCTTTGGTGCAGCAGAGGAATAATTTTTAGCAATTGTCATGCTTAAGATTGTCTTGTCCCTGTTTACTTGCACATATATAGATCTGAGGCAAACTCACAGCTGCCTTCAAGTAGGATAGGATAGGGTCCGACTGGTTAGTTATTCATAGGATCATAGAATCGTGGAATGGTTTGGGACCTCAAAGCCCATACAGTCCCAACCCCCTGCCATGGGCAGGGACACCTGCCCCTGGATCTGATTGCTCCAAGCCCCATCCAACCTGGCCTTGAACACCTCCAGGGATGGGGCAGCCACCACTGCTCTGGGCAGCCTGGGCCAGGGCCTCCTCACCCTCACAGGAAAAGATTTCTTCCTAAGATCTCATCTTAATCTCCCCTCTTTTAGCTCAAAACTGTTCCCTCTTGTCGTATCCCTGCTCTCCCTGATCAAGAGCTCCTCCCCAGCTTTCCTGGAGCCCCTTCCAGTACTGGAAGCTGCTTTAAGGTCTCCCCGGAGCCTTCTCTTCTCCAGGATTCCTCTGTGCTCACTCCAACAGCTCCATGTCCTTCCTGTGCTGAGGATTCCAGAACTGAACCCAGGGCTCTAGGTGAGGTCTCACCAGAGCATAGCAGAGGGATTTAGGATCCCATCCCTCACCCTGCTGGTCCTGCTGCTTTGGATGCAGCCCAGGACATGGTTGGTTTCTTGGCTGGAAGCATACTTCACTGGCTCGCGTTGAGCTTCTCACCCCCTTGCACCCCAAGTCCTTCTCTTCAGGGCTGCTCCCAATCCATTCTTCTCCCAGCCTCTGTCTGCGCCTGGGATTGCCCTGACCCGGGTGCAGGACCTTGCACTTGGCCTTGTTGAACACCATGAGTTTCAGATGATCCCACCTCTCCAGCCTGCCCAGGTCCCTCTGAATGGCAGCCTCTTCCCTTCACTGTGTTGATTGTGCTGCACAGCTCAGTGTTGTCAGCAGACTTGTTGTGCGTGCACTCAATCCCACTGTTATCCCCCTCTTTCTCAATAACAGATCAGCCTGGAAGCTGGAGGGGACAGGCTTTCAGCTGGTGTGTAGCTAATGGGAGAGAAGCACATCCCGCAGGGGAAAAGTAGGATTATACACTTGACTCTTAACTGCCTCAACTGAGCAAACTGACTCCAGCCTGCCCTGGGTCAGGACGGGGAGTCGAAATGGTAGCTCCTGGAAATGGTCCACGCTTCCCATAGGAGCTCCTGGACTTTGGGAAGCTCAGCCGCTTCTCTGTGCCCTGGGAAAACAGTGCCAGCAAGCACCCCTGAGTGCTGTAGGAGTTATTCTAGGGGCATTTCATGCCCACGGGTGCTATGTTCAGCTGGCAAAAGAAGAGGAGAGCTGACCAGAGATGAGGCTGGACTCATACCGATCGGGAGTGATGGCAAAATGAGAGATTGTGGTTCTAATGCCAGCTTTTACTCCTCAGCGGCAGTGGTGCTGTTTTCTTGGGGAACAGGTATGGAACATCCTTATAGGACAGTTTCATGGGAAGTATTCCAGGAGAAAGCTTTTCTTTCCCAGCAGTGCTATTTTCTGCCGACGGCTCATGTTCACAGGATGGGTGATGCTGGGATCATAAAATGTTGGTTGAAAACATTTCTTGCTCTGCACAGACTGAAAAAAAAGAAAAACAAACCAAACAAACCCAAGCCAGTGAATCACAGCCACCTCCTGTTGCAAGAGCACGACACAAAAACACCAGGCATGGCTGAACTAATAGAAGTTGTGGCTGCTGTGCTGCAGTGCTCAGGGCTGGGAAAGAGAGCCAGATGCAAATTGCTGACCTGCTGCCGAGCTCCGAGCCAGCCCGCGGGCTCATTCAGAGTCCGAATTGCAGAAAATTGACCTGAGAAGGTTTGCTGGAGTTGATGTAGTCCATCCTGGTACCTTAAAGCAGGACAAACTCAATTTAAATCTGTGCACTTGAGTGCAAACTAAATCTAAGCAGTGAGTACAAGATGCTTTTTAAAGAAGCTCGTACCCAGAAAAAGGTGAGTTGGAAGGAGGAAACTGCTTGTTTTGCAGCCAGCGCTCTCCTATTGACCTACATCCTATGGTGTGTGGCTATTCCTGGTTACTCCCAGAATAGGACTTGTTCCTCCTGTTGGGCAGTCTTTTCTTTCCCATCCCAGCTCCACCCGGTGTAGCAGGATGGATCTAAACTGCCTCCCGTGTCTGGTGTGACGGAGAAACGCTGTAAGCGAGCCACAAGAGCTGAATGTGGAACATCTCCTATCATCATTACTGATTTTAGAGCAGATTAAGTTTGGAGCAACAGGCTTTGTATGATAAACCTAATACTGCCTTTAATGACAGCTCTGCTCCTCTGGAGCTATAAATAACAGTCCCTGGTTTGAACCCTGTTGATTGGTGTCGGCATCTTCCTGCAGTGATGACTCTGGATCTAATTGTCCAGTTGGGTTAACTTATTCTCCTTTACCAGGTGTGTGCATGGACTGGGAGGGAGAGGTCATCACCAGATTAAGGACCTGTAGGAATTTCCTTGGGGAATGCATGGGCAGTCCTAGCCAGGCAACTGCCCTTGAGCTTCTCACAACAATTGCGGCTGTGTGTTTGCTCCTATCTTGGATAACAGAAGTTTTGGAAAGTCTGAACTAAGCGTCTGGTTTCGACCGGGTGACTCTAATGCGGTGGTTTGGCTTTCCAAGGCTGAGTAATGCGGTGCTGCAGCCGACGATGGACGTGAGAAGAATGGATACTGAGTGTTCCTGCTGGCAGGGGTCAGGCAAGCAGAAAGGGGACACTAAGAAGGTCTTTGTGGCCTTCCCTGGCACAAACTGGTTAACACCTAGCTGATATCCATTACAGAGATAAGAGGGCTGCAGAGAGTGTGACAGGGCCCTTCCCAGTCTATCGAGAAAGTCCCCTTGCTGTGTGCATAATCTTAATTATTTTCTGTGGGGAACTGAAACTTTGTTCTTGCTGCAGAGCCTTCAGTCTTTCTCCCCACGTTGAAACCTCTGCAGAGGTTAGAGGCTCCACAGGGCACACCTTACCCAGTGTCCGTCTCCTACCTCACCTTCCCTGTGCTGGGAGAAGAGGATGTGTGACCGAGAAGGGTTTCTCAGCTGCCCTGCCCTAGGCAGCAGCAGGGAGAGAGGAGATGGATGCCAATTAAGCTAAAAGGTAGAGTGGCTGTTCTGCTGGTGGATGCTCATAAGATGCTTGGGGCACTTTTTATTCTGGAAGGCTTTTTAAGATAAATCAGTCTCTAGGAACTGATCTTCCTAGTGGATGAAGCAGCCGTGCTCTATAGCAGCTCTCCTGCTAAAAGCATCCTTTTGTTGTTCTGCCGTTGTTCCAGTGACCGTATAATAAAATACCATAATCACAGGCCAAAGTTCCCCAGCTTCCAGCAGGAACACGGCACAGTTCGGGACTGTCATTACGGAGACCGGCTTTTGGAACGTAACAAAACCTGGCTCTAAATTTAGCACCTGCAATCTGTAGGGTGCAGCCAGCGGCTCGGCTTCAGGGCCGGGAGGGAAAAATGTACCTGCGAGATGACAAGCTTTGCTATGAGCCGCACGTGAAATCAAAGCTCCGGACTCATCTTGCAGTGGCACAGGCTTCAGTGCTGCATAATTCGGGGGGGGTTATGAGCAGGCAGGGGTGGGCAGGGGATATCAGTAAAGCGTTAGCATGCATAGCAAACGCTATTATGCCTGTCATATAGTCATTCTGTGTTTAAAAAGGAGAAACCTATCTTTCCTGGAGTGCAAAGCACTCTGGTTTGAGCCTTTAGAGGGTGAGCGGAGCCCTGCAGAGCTGCCTGTGTTCACGAAGCCCTGCCTGATAGCTTTGAATTTGAGATTTGTTCCTTCCCCGCTGCAGGTTAGGGGTTGCCTTTGTTGTTTTCTGAGTGGGTGTTTGGACCTGCTGCCGGCTCTGCCTCCAGCTTGGAGGCCCCTCCGAAGGGGGTGTAGGCTGCAGAGCTCTCCAAAGAGCTTTTCAGTAGGCATGATGATGCCCAGCAGCTGGGTTAGTGAACCAAGAGGGGTTTATCCCCCCCTTCTTTCTTCCTGCCCTAGCTCACCCCTGCATTGAATACTGCTGCCTGCTGCCAAGACGCTCCGGAGCTTACCAGAAATAGAGTGGAAATTGTTAATGCGCCAGAATATTTGCCTTCTGTAGTGTAACTCTAGTTAGAGCATACTCTGCAAGCTCAAGCCTTTCTGCTGTGCTAGCGCAGCCCTCCCGGGCATTTGGATTGTGCACAGGCTGAGAGCTTTTGTAGGATATTTCCCTGGTAATGTGGGCTGAATTGTTTCCTCTGATCTGGAGCGCTTTTGCTGTTGATGGCAGGGATCTCTCAAGGGTGGTGGAAAGCAGCTGCACGAGCACCCTGTGATTGCAGGGGCTTCAGAAGCGGTTAGGGCAGAAGCCAAAGAAAAGGCGAGCAGCACTGTGTGGTGCTGGCTGGGTGCGTAGCTTGGCTGAGGGTGGAAAAGTCCCACTGTGGAGAGGACATAGATGTTGCCAATAAACCTATGGCCTTGCTCTTTCCTTTCATAGAATCTCAGAATCACCAGTTGGAAGAGACCCACCGGATCATCGAGTCCAACCATTCCTATCAAATACTAAACCATGTCCCTCAGGCACCTTGTCCACCCATCCCTTAAACTCCTCCAGGGAAGGTGACTCAACCCCCTCCCTCAGCAGCCTCTGCCAGTGCCTAATGATTCTTTTGGTAAAAATTTTTTTCCTAATGTTCAGTCTAAACCTCCCCTGGCGGAGCTTGAGGCCGTTCCCTCTTGTCCTGTCCCCTGTCACTTGGGAGAAGAGCCCAGCTCCCTCCTCTCCACAACCTCCTTTCAGGTAGTTATAGAGAGCAATGAGGTCTCCCCTCAGCCTCCTCTTCTCCAGGCTAAACACCCCCAGCTCTCTCAGCCGCTCCTCATAAGGCCTGTTCTCCAGCCCCCTCACCAGCTTCGATGCTCTTCTCTGAACTCGCTCCAGAGTTTGGAGGGGTCCTTAGAGGGAGGAAGAAGCAGTCAGGGAGGGCTGTTTGGAAAGATAGTGTGAGCTTTCTTGACAGATGATTAAATGCTGCTTGTCTCCAAACAGTCATGGGGAAGAGACAGGATGAGAAATACCGAGCAGATTAAACCCACCGCTCTGCCTTCCTGCGAACTTAAGACAAGAAAGAGGAATGAAATGTGTAAGCTAGCAGGTCTGGCTTTGAGTAACGTGGGCTTTCCCGTTGTGTATCTGCCCTCTGTGCTTTCAGACCTCTCTTTTCTGTGCACAGAACCCTTTGGAAGGTTTTGGGGTTATGCAACCCCCTGATGCTCTCCAGCCTGTGGGTTGGACACCTTGCAGCTCATAGCCCTACAGTCACTCTGTGGCAGGTCAGAGCAAACCTCTACTAGAGACAAATTGCTTCTATAAAAAAACCCTCGTTCTGCAGGACCTGCTAGGTTGCAGAAGCCTGCTGGGCTGCTCGAAGCATCCATCCCTTGGGGAGGGGATGGCTGGGGGCGGCAGGGGCTCCAGGGAGCTCCTCCTCAACCCAGCTGTGGTTTCCTTCTGTCACATTGCTCCCTTTGGGCAAATTCAGAGTGGAAGGCAAACCTAGCTACTCGGTGAGCACAGCAGTTCCCTGGAGGTATGCTTCCTCATTTCAAAATGTCTCAACTTGGGAATTTATAGATTGTCTAAAAAAAAAAACCCGCCACAGTTTGGCTTCTTGCCGGTATCTGTGGCAGAGTTGGGGAGTCAAACAACACGTGGCTTTTGGGTGAGAGCAGAGCAGTTCAGGCTGGTGCTTCTCCTTGGGATGAAGGGGACCCGTGGGAGCCCTTTTTGGTGTCTCCATCCATCTGGGGCGGGTGCTTTGGCAGAGCTGTGAAGACAAACAGTGTGTGGCTCTTGGATGGGAGCAGTGAGGTTCAGTCCAGTCCATCTCTGAGGGGTGGAGGGAGCCCTGTAGGGTGTCTCCATGCCTCTGGGGTGGGTGCTCTAGTAGAGCTGGGGAGATAGACAGAGTGTCGCTCTAGGATGGGAGCAGTGTCCTTCTTCCAGGGATGGAGTGGACCCAAGGAAGCCCTGTGGGGTGTTTCCATCCCTCTGGGGTGGCTGCTTTGACTTCTCCCGCTCTCCTTAGAGTCTGCTGGCGAGGCTTGTGGGGCTGGTATCTGGCCAAGAAGGTGGGAAATCCATGTTTTGTCCTCTCAGTCTCGCCTGGGAGAATAGTGAAAGTGGAACTGCTATGTGGAGTGATGTCAGTGCTGGGATTAGAGCTCCTCTGGGTCACAAAGGTAGTGGACGTGAGTCATATTCCCGGTCCTTCAAAGACAGCAATTGATCGGCCTGTGCTGGGCTGCTTGTCATGCATCCTGTGTGCGCTGAGGGAGCGGAAGAGGGATTGATGTCATTGGATTGGGATGGCTCTCCCGTTCCCAATAGCAGGAGATGCGCAAGAGCCTGGAGCACAGTCAGACCTGATTCACAGCCAAGCTCACATCGTTAGGGATGAGGCTCCCGGCACAGGTGTAGGAGACAAGACCTGAGGGACCTTTCTGCAATGCTGGTCTGTGAGTCAGTGTTGACTCACAGAGCAAATCCCAGCTGGATTGCAGCAGCGATGTGCCACTATCAAGTTCATAATCTATCCAATCTCTTCAAAAAGGAAGGAAGAAATAAAACCTGGGAGATGAGAAATTGTTTGGAAAAGGAGGAGCCAGGAAACGGTCCAGCCAGTGCCATGACTCAGGCAGAAGCGTGTTCCCTGTTGAACCCACAGGCAGCAGAGCAGGTGGCAGTGTCACCAGCACCGTGCCAGGGAGGGTGACAACTGATGGTGTTATAATGTGTTAAAGCGAGAAGAGTTCCTGGGGCTGCCGGGTGGATTGCCTGGGCGTCAGGGAGCACGGCAGAGACTTGGCTGCGGTGGCGAGCTTTGGCGCTGCACCAGTTTAAATGCTGTTCTGCCATTCAGTGGGTGGCTCAGCCCGGTGTCCCTGTCCCATGGCAGCAGCAGGAGGGTTTGGGAGAACACAGGCTTAGCTAAAAGAGCTTCCTCGCTCAGGGCAGCACAGGCCCCGTGGTGTGGAGCGGAAAATGCCAGGGAGAAGGTAAACCCCATACCCTACCTGGTTTTCCTTCTTCAACACTACTTAAGTGGAACCTTACACAGCTGTATTCCAAGGGGGGTCCCACTTCATGAAGGTTTTATGAGAAGCAAGTAAAGGATCTGCCTCTCTTCTCCATCAGAGAAGCAATGGGTCCTTATCTCATCCTCCTTCCCTTATGATTTTTCCCAAGCTTTATTTCTGTTCCCTACTTTAAAATGCTGGCATCAGAGCAGTTTGAACCATCACCTCCATTTTAGGGAGACGCAGTCCTCCTCCCCCAGCATCAGTGAATTGTAGACCTGCAAAGCCTTGTGCTACTGGTGCTGGAAGCCGTGCAAGCCAGTGACTAAGCCGAGCGTCTGGGGTGCTGGAGCTGGCTGCCAGACTGGGGAATGGTGGAGTGTGGAGGGGAGAAGGACCACTGTAGCTGAGTCAGCCCTCCAGCCAGGATGAAAGCTGAGCTGTCGAGTTTGTCTGCAGCGAGGCTGCGTCCCACGCTGCTTCTCTAGTGGGACATCTGTTCTGGAGGTGGGGGGCATGCTCCTCCCCAGCACGAAGCTCGGGGATGCTCTGGGAATCAGACCTTGCTGTGGTGCTGGGGAGGGCCACGTGTTGCCCAAGCTCCTGGACCCAAAAGGAGCCAGAGAGCCCTTCGGCATGGCCTTAAAGCTAGATTTGCCCAAGCCATGTCTAAGGAAGCAGACCCATTTCATTTTATTTTCCATCTGTTATCTGCATTATGTGTTTAGGATGGGTCTCCCTGCCCTCATCTCATCCAGATCATCTCTCCCTTCCTTACCCTCCTCCTCTGTTACCTCACCCTGCAGGCATCCTTCTGAGACGCACCAGGCTCCCTCCTTCTCCTTCCTTTAATATCATTCCTCTCTGATTCGGTGCGGTGCTCCCCATCGCGCCTGCAAAGCACAAAGCGGCTCTTTCTCCCATTCATTCCTCTGGCCCGGGGTTAGCGTTTCAATTGACAATCGTGCCATTGATTTGTGTGCTGGTAGTGGGATTTGCAGTAAATGCCAGGCAATGGTGGGGTTTGCAACAAATGCCAGGCAAAGGGACTCGGCAGGGTTAGCAAGGCTCTGGAAATGAGCCCAGTGTCTTCTGAAGCTCCGGACTTGATTTCAGAGTGAGGGTTGTGGCAGGGTCATGTCTTCACCCCTTCCAGGGGGACAAGCCTTTCTTTGCAGTGCCAGAAGCAGCCTAGGGCTTGCTAGGAGAGGCAAATCCTCTTCT
The DNA here is from genome assembly GCA_033459285.1 of Clamator glandarius. Lineage (NCBI taxonomy): Eukaryota > Metazoa > Chordata > Aves > Cuculiformes > Cuculidae > Clamator > Clamator glandarius. The sequence continues at coordinate 449,321 of JAUNZM010000115.1, read as the reverse complement.
TCAGGGACATAGTGTGAGGAGCAGCTGAAGTCACTTGACCTGTTCAGCCTGGAGAAGAGGACACCGAGGGGAGACCTCATTGCAGTCTGCAGCTTCCTCACAAGGGGAGGAGGAGGAATAGACACTGAGCTTTTCTCTCTGACCTGTAGGAATGGCAGGAAGATGTCCCATCAGGGGTTAGGTTGGACATTAGGAAAAGGTTCTTCACCCCAGAGGGTGGTGGAGCACTGGAACCCCAGGGAAGTGGTCACTACACCAAGGCTGACAATATTCCAGAAGCATTTGGCCAACGCCCTCTGATATGTGGTGAGAATGTTGGGGTTGTCCTGTGCAGGGGCAGGAGTTGGACTTGATCATCTCTCTGTGTCCCTTCCAGCTCGGGTCATTCTACGATTCTATGATCAGATACTCTCATCATCCCTGGTCTTGAAGCCATTGATTCCCCAGCCTCCCAGCCTGGGGGTGCAGGGATGCTTCCCCTGATCCTGCCAGTTAAGGAAGGGGACCAGAGCACTTGCCTAAGCTGAGCAGTTTGAGGCAGAGCAGGGCTGGAGTCCAGCTTTGCAGGTCAGACTGAGGGCTGGTGCAGAGGAAGAGGGACCCCAGCACCCACTCACAGAAACACCTTGCAAAGGTTCCCTTCCAGACGAAGTTAAATCAGCCCTAGAGCTGCAAACACGCTTCTGGGCTCTGGCGAGCAGAGCTGTTTACTCTCAGCTTAGCAATTCAGGGCAGTCCCTGGGGAGCAGCAGGATAAATAATACGCCGGCGCCAACGAAATTATTGTTTTGGGCTTGTTTGTTTCTGGCTGTTTGGGGAGAAGTGTGGCCTTGCAGGTTCACATGGCTCTTAGAGCTGAGCTTGAGAAAGTGGCAGCAATGTTGAAAAACCCTCAAAACTAAAGCAAAGGTGATAGGAGCCTGCAGGGCTGAAGTGTGCGAAAGAGTGAGGTGGGAGAAACAGAGAATGACTGCAGGTGTATGTTTTCCTGCATTAGCAGCAAATTTAGGGGCTGGGCTGGAAGGGTGGAATCAAGAACAAAGTTTGCTGAAGTCTGGTCAGACCTGCTCGTGGTGTGTTGGTGATGGGTTGTGCTTTTAGTGGTAGCTGAGGGAGGAAAGGGCTTCAGGGGCGCCTGTTTGCATGGGCTGTTGCCTGCCTGCTTCACAGGGGATTTTTGAGGACTGCTGGGAAAGGGGTGGTGAAAACAGGACTAGTCCTCTCCTCCCAGCAAGCACAGACTGCGGCTGTGGCCGGTGAGATTCCCCAGGCTAGCTGGCATGCCCGGCTGGCTTCCCATTTGTAGGGCCACTTAAGCAAATGAGTTGCATAGTCACTCTGAAAAGACTTGATGCCAGCATCTGCAGAGGCAAAGCACATGCTCAAGAGTTTCTCCAAGGCCTTGGACGTTGCTTGGGCTGGGAGGAAATGTGGAGAGTGCACAGGGACTGCCATGCAGCTGGGCTTTCCTAGTTGCAGGGTCATAGAATCACTAAATGGTTTGGATCGGAAGAGACCTCAAAGCTAGTCCTGTTCCAACCCCCTGCCATGGGCAGGGACACCTCCCCCTGGATCTGATTGCTCCAAGCCCCATCCAACGTGGCCTTGAACCCTTCCAGGGATGGGGCAGCCACCCTTGCTCTGGGCAACCCGGGCCAGGGCCTCCTCACCCTCACAGGAAAACATTTCATCCTAAAATCTCATCTCAGCATCCCCTCTTTCAGCTTAAAACCATTCCCTCTTGTCCTATCCCTGCACTCCCTGATCAAGAGCCCCTCCCCAGCTTTCCTGGAGCCCCTTTCAGAACTGGAAGCTACTCTAAGGTATCCCTGGAGCCTTTTCTTCTCCAGGCTAAACAACCTCAACTCTCTCAGCCTGTCCTTGTAAGGGAGGTGCACCAGCCCTTGGTGGCCTCCTCTGGACTCGCTCTAACAGATCCAACTGTGGTGCAGGGTCCCAGCTGCCGAATGCCCCCTCTGCTGCCTCGCTGCCCCACGGCCTCTGTCCTGTGTTGCAGGGGAAGGACAGCCCAGAGGTGTTGTGTTAGTGAGAAGCTGTGGGCTGATGGTTTCTGCCCCGTGGCACACCTCCACCCTCTCTCATTGCGGCTGAGGTGCCTTTGTGAAACAGCACCCGTGGCTCTGGCTGGCTTTCCCATCACAAGGTGGTGCCTGGCAGCATCCCCATCGAGTTGGTGATGGGAAAGCCTTGCTGGCTGGGTGCTGTTTGCCCCCCCCCCCCCCCCAGGGATTAGAGATTCCGAGGAGGTGTGACTGGCGTAATGAAGTGGAGAAGAGCACCACAAATCAAGCAGGCATTCAGTAACCTCAGTGACTTCTCGTAAGTCTTTTTCACTTTGGCTCTGTAGAGCCTTGGTGGGACCCCTAGGCAGCACGCTCTGGGTTGTCCTCTGCCTGTCCTGCCAAGTGCCCCTATAAATAGAGAGGAACACGTGCCACTGATTAATTGCCTGTCTGTGCAGGCAGCCAGCTACGACTCAGCCTCTGTCTGCTGAGAGCAGCAGCACTTGCCAGGAGAGAGGCCCACTCTTCTTTGGAAAAGGGAAAAGAGGGAGAGATGAAAATGGAGTGCCCTGTCATGCTAAGCAGAGGTCAGGCCCGACTGGAGACTTTTCCTCCTTGGAGGAGCAATTCCTCTCATGTCGTTCTGCAAATTACAGCAGTGACCATCTGCTGCCTGCATTGCACCCTGCACAGAACTGAGCCCCAGCACCGCCGCTCAAAGCTTCCCAGATGTGGCTCCACCATCCTGGAGAGGGATGCAGGAACAGTGGATCCCACTGAGGGACAGCAAAAGCCTCTGGGGAGGAGGCTTACGACTGCGGAGCAGGGCCAGCCTCCCACATCTGAGCTGCCCACACAGAGGGGAAGGGAGTTTATCTTTAGAAAACTGGAGCTGGAAAAGCCAGAAGGTGAAAGAGGAAGAGAAGAGGGGAGGACAGGCAGTTCTTTCTCCTAGCTGGGCCTAGAAATCTTCTTGGCTGCAGCAACTGGTTGTGACATGGGTCTTGCAGATACTTTCTTGTTCAGGTCTGGGGTGTGGAGCCCAGGAGTTGGGCCCCGGGGGTCCAAATCCATCCCTCCTGGCCCTTAGAAGGAGGATGCAGCTGGAGAGTGGAGTGGAGAGGTGTGATACTGGGCTGTGGCTGATGGGAAACGATCCACCCACTGGGCGCAGGGAGATTCATCCGGCAGCAGCTCCTCTCCCGTTCAGCTAGATAAGAACTCATAGCTCCAACTAAGCCTTTAAAAGGTCCCAAAGTGCAGCACAAAAATGCAGGAGGCTGCAGGAGCCAAACCTTCAAGGCAATTGCCTGGAGTGGTTGTCAGAGAAGGATGAGAGAACGTAGGGAGCCCTTAATTTCGAGGGAGGAGACGTTTGGCAGTTGGAGCAGGAGGGAAGGCAGCACTTACCTAGCTGCTGCAGAGCCAGTTCTAAGTCACTTTGAGCTTCTGGTCTCCTGCAAGAGCTCCTGCAGCAAAGTTTCCCCTCCTCCTCCATCACCAGCCCTGTAGGGCTAGGCTGGCTGCTCCATTGTGCAGTTCTCCTGTCCCCTGGGGCTGAGGGGACAATAGCTCAGCTCTGAGCCTGGGAGCTGCCTTTCCCTGCCTGCCTAGCTCTGGGCCAGCCATCCCAGAGGGCCCCCAGCCCCATGTCCTTGTTTTTCTCGTCACTCACACTGAGGACATGGAAAGGGAGTTGATCGGCCTGAGCTGGCTGTGAGTGCTCTCCGCAGTCAGCTGCAGTTGCCCTGATGAGCGTCTCCTCTGTGCTGTTCTTAGGTGCGAAAGAGTATGTGTTTCCCAGGAGTGAGAAGTACCCTGTCTTCTATCATGAAGAAAACAGCTCAGCCATCTACATCGGGGGAGAGGGAAAGCTTTATTACTACGACTTTGCAACCTATGAGAACTACACGGTAAGGATGCTCTGCTACAAGTTTGGCCCCAGAGCCCTCTAATTATAGAATCATAGAATCGTTTGTTGGAAAAGACCTTTGAGATCATTGAGTCCAACCATGCCTGTCCACTACCCAACCATATCCCTGAGCACCTCACCTGCCTGTCCTTAAAACTCCTCCAGGGATGGAGACTCCACCACTACCCTGGTCAGCCTCTGCCAGTGCTTCACCACTCTTTCAGTAAAAGAATTTTTCCTCACATCCAATCTAAACCTCCCCCAGCACAACTTGAGGCTGTTTCCTCCCATTTTATCATTTGTTACTGGGGAGAAGAGACCAGCACCCACCGAGCTACAACCTCCTTTCCAGGAGGTGCAGAGAGTGATGAGGTCTCTTTTAAGCCTCCTTTTCTCCAGACTAAACAGCCCCAGGTCCCTCAGGCACCCCTAGCCTGCTCCATCCACCTGGGAAGCTGCAATGTCAGTGTGATGAATGGCTACAGCAAGGGGCAAGTCTCCTACGTTACTTGTGGGTGGGTTCTTCTCAGGCAATGGTCCTCTTGAGGTCTTTGCTTTTGCTTTCTTTAGCATGAGAAGGGATGCTCAGACTCATGCCACTGGGGAGAAGCTATGTTCTCATCCCTTTCCATTGTCAGAGTCCCAGCTGCTTTTCCTCAAAAGCAGGAACTTCTGGATCAGCTGAGCACTGAGTTAATGCAGCAGGATACCCCCCAGTTGACTTTCTCATGACCCCTTCTTGTACTTTGCAAACAAATTGGTTGCTGAATTTTGGGCCCAAGAACTTCCCTTCTTGTTCCCAGGAATGTGTAGTGTCCCAGCTGTCGGACAACACCACCCACTATGGAACACCCATTCCCCGCAACAACAAATCCTCTCTCAAAATCCTTTGGAGAGCAGCCCAGCCTTGCTGCCAATCATACCCATCATTTTGGCCCTGCATCCCAACTTCTCCCCACTGTCTTGAGGGCCTGAGAGATCTAGTCCTACCTCCCCAGGGCTTTCCGAATGCCAAGGTGGGGAAAAGGGCTACGTTGTGGTGTTTAATGGCCTTCTCAACGTGCTTGCTTTGCTTCTTTCTAAGGGAGTGACTAAATGTGGGTTACCTGGTTCTAAGCCCATGTTTGTTGGCTTTTAGAGGGAAGGAACTAAAGCCTCTCTCTTTCCTTTTTATTCCAGGAAGACTTCCCAGTGAAAAATGAAGGACAGTGCATGGTGCCTGGGAGTTCGGTAGGTCCTACCATGTGATGGAGCAGTTGGATGGGTTACGGTTGAAGGACCAATGGGGAAGGAACTGTGTACGCTTTCCTGGGTGAAGACCTCCAGTGCATGTGGAGCAGGAGGCCAGATGAGATGATACCAGTTTTCTTCTCTGGTTTTAAGACCCATGAAAGAGCCAAGAAGCCATCTAGCAGTGAGCTTGGTAGTGCTGTGGGCTTGAAGCTGTGGGGCTGTGCTCTGCTGTTCACAGCTGCTCATGCTCCTCTTCTTCTTGCAGGATGATAGTAAAAATTACCTCACTTTAGTGGAGAAGTATGGAGACGGGATGTTAGTGTGTGGGACTGGTGCCTGCGCTCCCACCTGCTGGAACTTGGTATGTTGTGGCCTCCCTTGATGGGACCAGAGCAACACGCTTGTTTTGTGTCATTCCATCTCCATCTGTAAATGGTGCCCTAATCCCCCATCAGTCTCCTAGCGCTCTGAAATGCCCAAATGCCAGCTCCCTCAAGGAGCTTGTTGTGGCAGCGTGGCACAATCCGCATGAGGTCCACGCTCTGTTGTCATAGCCCTTCTCTCCTCAGCTGCAGTGATGCCTCTGCCTGGTCCTGCTGAAGGTGGCCCATGTCCTTCCCTTGTTTTGGGCTGTGCCAGCCAAGGAGAGCTCCTGCCCTGGGGGTGGTTGTGGGCACATGGCTCCCCTGCCTTCCTTGAACTGATCACACTTAGGGACCATTTCTGTCCTTCTCCAGACACAGAAGAAGGAGAGCACTCCATGGGATGGGAGAGGCATCGCTCCTTTCACTCCTGACTCAAACACCCTCGTTGTAGTTGATGGTAAGTTTGACTGCTTGTGTATTTTCAGTTGTTGTGCTGTGCAAGAAGGCTGGGCTCTTGCACTCAAAATAGGCACTTGAAGTGGCTCCAAGGGCTTCATCTTCTCTAGATGACAACTGGCCTTAGTGTTTCTTGCTTTTGCCTTGCTGAAATGCATGTTGTTCTAAGACAGAGTATGGTGCAAGGTTGTTTATTCCTCTCCGGAGCACGAGGGTTGAGTCTCTGTGTGGGAGAGGGTAGAGAGGAGTGGGAACAGCACGGAAGGGAGTGACCTGCAGTAACAGGGGGAGAGATGGGGGTCCTTCTCAGAGGCAGAGCAAGAATTCATCCTTGCCACTCTTTAAGGAAAAGGACTGGGGGAGTTCTGCTAAGTCCGCTCAATCCTAGGCAGTGGGAACTGAGCTTCTTGAACTGTGTCCACCATCTGTGTGAATCTGTGTGCCCAGAGAGTTCTTGGTTCTTTGTTTTCTCCTCAAAAACCCTTCTACCTGCTCTGGAAATAACCTTCTGCTAAATGAGCCTTCATATCCCACAGGTCATGATATCTACTCCACCATCAAGAAAAGCCAGCAGAATGGCAAGATACCCCGTTTCCGTCGAGTGAGAGGGGGCGGAGAGCTCTACACGAGCGACACGGTGATGCAGAGTGAGTACAGGGGAGACCTGGGAGGTGTAGGATCCACCAGGGAGATAAGTTGGTCTCTTGGCCAGCCCACAACCATGGACCACGCTAAGTACACAGCACAGCTTGGAGATGTGCAGCTGTAATGTAGCTCCAGAGCCCCTAGCTTGGGTTTGGTTAGTCCTAGAGAGGGGTGAGGACTGAGTTGGTCCCCAACTTCAATGCCAGTGCGGAGCGATCCAGTGGTTCCCTCCAGCTCTCTTGCCAGCTGGGGGAATTTCACTTCTCTGCAGCTGGGACAAAACAGCTGACAAGTGAGTTCCTCTTGCTCAGGGTGAGGAGATGGGGAAACAGATAAAAATGGGTGGCAAGTCCCCTGTCAGATGCTGGAAGGAAATATGGTTTTGTAAAGGTGCCCGTCAGCAGTGGTGGAAACAGGAAGAACAGCTTCCACCCTGGGCAGTGACTCTTTCTAAATCCCCAGTCAGAGTGAGACCTTGAAACATGTTGTGCTGTGCATGGGGAAGAGACAGAGAAAAGATCTTCCTCCGTTTCCATGAGCTTATTGCTTTGCCTCCCCAGTGACACAGGGGAACAGGAGATTATTGAACTCCTGGCCAAAGACAAAAGCTCAAATCAAAATGACACCAGGGCAAAATAGGACTTTGCATGCAGGCCAACAAAGGAGGAGAGGAAGCAAACAAACCTGAGAGATGCAGAACCACAAAGCTGATTCCATGCGTCACAGAGCTCCCTGCTGTGGGGACACCAGCTAACGAGGCTCAGAGGGACCCTGCTGCTTGCAGGAGTGAGGCGGGCTTTGGGCAGGAATGTATTAATAGGAAGAGCATCACTGGGTTTTCTACACTAAATGTAAACAACAGTGCAGCTTCCTCCCACCAAGGGAGCTTTCCTCTTCCGTAACAGCTCTGCTGTGCAAGAAGGGAGAACGGGTTTTCCTTGCCATGAAGCAGCTGAGTCTTCACCGGGCTCTGGAGACTTGGCCTTCAAGGGAACGGGTGTGTGGAGTTGGATGGGAGGGAGAGGAAGGGTACCCACTGGGAAGGTGGGATGTGAAGGTGGCTACAGGGGATGGGCTGGGACTTGTACTTTGCCTGAGGCACAGACAATGTCTGCATTTCCTCATCTTGTCTGAGGGTGAGTGGCTGTGTGCAGAGCATGCTGGTTTGGTCCCCAACGGTGGCTTTTCAGATGAAATGTCTATGTTTAGGTTTTCTAACGGCCTGCTTCCCTTTTCAGACCCTCAGTTTGTCAAAGCGACCACACTGAGGCATGAAGAGCCTTATCAAGATAAGATTTACTACTTCTTCCGTGAAGACAACCCAGATAAGAGCCCTGAGGCCCCTAGAAACATCTCCCGAGTGGCCCAGCTGTGTAAGGTACCACCAGAACAGCGTGTGGTGGGAAGGCAAGAGTGTTACAGGGGTGGAAAATGGACATGCCAGCTCACCTGGTGTTACTGGCACATGAGTTGGCCCCTCTGGCTCAGTTCTTTCCTCTGCCACAGCGTTTATGTGGGGCACCTCCTTTGGCCTTTGCATCCTTTGGCTCTCATCTTGCCTTTAGGGGAGAGAAAGCTCTATTCTGTCTCTGGGGTATTAGAAGGGTACATGGTTGTTGCAGTGACCAGCAAATATACCTCCAAACCACCCCTTAATGAGCCATCTAAGATGCTGGACGGAAGGGCACTTTATGTTCTTCTCTGCCAAACCCTGACTCCCTGCTTTCCCTCTCCACTAGGAAGATAAAGGGGGAACGAGTTCACTCTCTGCTTCCAAGTGGACCACCTTTCTGAAAGCCAGCTTGATCTGTGTCGACCCAGTCACCAAGGGCAACTTCAACTGGTTGCAAGATGTCTTCTTTGTCCCTGCGAGTAACTGGCGCTACTCAAAAGTCTATGGGCTCTTCACAAACACCTGGTGAGGGTCTCTGCAAAATGGGGGGGATGTCCCATCCCATGGGCCAAATCCTTTCTTTCAGCCCTTTGGTTTCCCTGGCAGGCGTGTGGGTGGAAAACAGCTAGAGTGGACATGGTCAGGAAAGGTGCTGTGCACACAGCTGTGTCCCAGCCATAGGGATGGTAGCCAACATCTACTTGACCCTCTCTTTGTCTTGTTGCTTGCAGGGGAAGCTCTGCTGTTTGTGTCTATTCCTTTGAGGACATTGACAACGTGTTTCGGACATCCAGACTCAAAGGCTATAATGGTCCCAATCCAGAGATCAAACCTGGGCAGGTGAGTGAGTGATAAAAGATGCCCACTTGAAGTGGAGAGGTCTTCTGAGGCCAAGAGAGCCAGTGTCTGTTCTGTTGCTGCTGGTGAGGGGACTGTCTCAGAGCTGGGGCTCTGAGGAAGGTTGTAGGCACTGCAGGAAGGATCTGAGCTTTGTTGCTGGAAACAAAATGAGGCTGGATAAGGTCCAACCACTTCATAGAAAGCAAGGGGAGACAGGCTTTTGCATGCCTTGGTGAACAGGTCTGCCAGCTCTTGTGCGATGCTGGAGGGCAATGTCTTGCTTCTGTTTGCCAACCCCATGGGTTTCAACAAGCCAACCTACAGCCAAGCCGCGCAGTTACAGCTGGAACATGACCTGGCAGCAAACAATGGGGTAGGAGAACTTAGAGCAGCTTCCAGTACTTAATGGACCTCCAGGAGATCTGAGGTAGGGCTCTTGATCAAGAGAGAGCAGGGATAGGACAAGGGGGAATGATTTTCAACTGAGAGAGAGCAGATTGAGATGAGATTTTAGGAAGAAATGTTTTGCTGTGAGGGTGAGGAGGCCCTGGCCCAGGTTGCCCAGAGCAGTGGTGGCTGCCCCATCCCTGGAGGGGTTCAAGGCCAGGTTGGATGGGGCTTGGAGCCCCTGATGCAGTGGGAGTTGTCCCTGCCCATGGCAGGGGAATTGGAACTGGATGGGCTTTAAGCTCCCTACCAACCTAAACCATTCTATGACTGTATGAGCACAGTTGCAGAAGACCCAGAACTTGTGCTTAACCCCAGAGAAGGCTTGTGTGCCGTGCCTGGGCATCCTCCTCTGGGCTGGGGTGCCTGTGCTGTGCCCTGCCTTGCTCTTCTGCCCTTGAGCCTCATCCCCAGCAACTTGTCTGACTCTAATGGTGGCACTTATCCCCTCTTGCCGTAGTGTGTTTCTTCTGGACAGCACACTCCGAGCGAGACCTTCAAGATAGCTGACAGCCATCCGGAGGTGGAGGACCGAGTGGAGCCCTTCTCCCCCACCAAGAGCCCCTTATTCCACAACAAGCACCGCTACCAGAAGATTGGGGTGCACGAGGTTTCTGCGGGTGACGGACGCCGCTACAACGTGATTTATCTGGCAACAGGTATTGGACACCATTTCCTTTGGAGTTCTGTGGAGTTTGCTTTCTCCCCGAGGGCAGGGAACACAAGGGAAGCAGATGACACCCCCGGTATGGAGCGAAGCAAGGGGCTGTGTTCCCAGTGTGGCATATGCTTGTCAAGCAGCAAAGAGCTGCCAAGTCCCAGTATGGCTAAATACATCCAATTTGGCTGAAGAGGCAAAAGCAGGCTGAAAGCGGAATCCCAGGACGTAGGATTTACCCGGTTGGGCTGCTTCAGCCTGTGGTAGGTCTTAGGGCAAGTATTTTTAGGGCAAGGGAGGGGTAGCATAGCTGTTCTCAGGTGCAGCTTCCCACTGTCAAGAAGAAATCCTTTGCAAAGGGACATGCTGCATCATCTCCTGTCCTTGCTCACTCTAGTGCAGCAACACACACGCCCTGCAAGGCTGGCACCTCTAGCTGAAGACCCAGCCAGCTGATCAGAGCTGCTGGCGGTCCTGGGGCAGCTGGAGGTGCTGCAGAGCTGGGGCCAAGACAATTTGGCTGCAGGTGAACTGGGTGGGGAGCAAAAGGTTGGCAACCTCAGTCAGGTCTGACCTCCCTCCACCAAGACCAGGGGTCTCATCTGCTTCCTTGTGTTCCCATGGTCCTCACTGCCCAGAAGGTGCGAAGGTCGTGATAGGAATGGTTGGACTCGATGATCTGGTGGGTCTCTTCCAGCCTGGTTATTCTATGATTCTATGATTCTACCCCTGCACTTCCCTCTCTCACCTGCCTGCCTCTCCAAGTTTGCTCCCTACAACACATCCCTTTTCCTGCCCTGTGCCGGAATTTATTCCTGGTACTTATGGCAGGACTTTCTGGGGGTTTTGTTTCCTAGTCTGTGATTAAAAAAACTGCAGACAGCTCTCAGTAGGTGGCCTGGGTTGGATTAGGGCCCACACATACTCTGATTATTCTGATCTTGCCTGAGCTTAAAGGCAGGTGATGCCTTGCAGACCCCTCCAGGGAGCTTGCCCCAGGATGCAGAGCTTAGCAAGGTGACTGCCAACCGTTGCTGGGGTGAGTGTGGAGGCACCTGGGGGGGTCCTAATCTCTGCCTCACCTGATTTAAATCTTTCACCTCCCTTCATTGATGATGGAGAAAGGAGTGGCTATTTCAAAAGGAGAAACTATGGCAATACTAAGAGGGCAAACAATGAGTCTTCCTGAGTCCCGTTTCCCCCCTCCTAATCTGACCCCATCCCTGGAGGGGTTCGAGGCCAGGTTGGATGGGTCTTTGAGCAACCTGATCCAGTGAGAGGTGTCCCTGCCCATGGCAGGGGGTGGAACTGCATGGGCTTTGAGATCCCTTCCAACCCAAACCATTCTATGATTCTGTGACTAATTTTCTTAAATCGACAGTTTGGAGTTGTTTAACTGAGGAGGGGAGTCAGTTTGATTAGAAAAGCTGAAAGGCAAACTCAAGTTTCAGCCTTAGGTAGTGGTGAGATGAGGCTCATGCAAGACCAGAAGGCTGTAGCGAGGTGGGTGTTGGTCTCCTCTCCCTGGTAACAAGTGACAGGACGAGAAGAAACTGCCTCAAGTTGTGCTTGGGCAGATTTAGATGGCATATGAGGAAACATACCTTCACTGAAAGAGTGGTGAAGCCCTGGCAGAGGCTGCCCAGGGCAGTGGTGAAGTCTCCATCCCTGGAAGGGTTCAAAAGCTTGTAGCCATGGCACTTTGGGACATGTTTCAGTAGGCACAGTGGTGTTGGCTTACGGTTGAACTGGTTGAGTTTAGATGCTTTTCCAACCTCAATGATTCGATGATTCTTGGCTGGGAGAATGATAAGGCTCTGCTGTGCGAATCGCTATTGTCTGGAGGATCATTTCTCAACAGAGCAAGCAGACTCGTGAGAAAGGTCCCTTCTTCTCTGGGTGGCTGGTTTCAGTAATCCAGTCAAGTCTGGCTCTGAAGTGGGCGTTGTCTGCCACAGTGAGGGCTGGAGGCAGTGCCAGATGTCTGCCTGGCTTCCTCTCCTCTGCCTGCAGCCCCTCTGCCTTGCCTTTCTGCTCTCATCATGCTTCCTCAGACCTCTCCCCTCTTCTTTCCAGACAAGGGATCCATCCACAAGATCGTGGAGCTGCCAGATGGGGTGCAGAATATCATGGAGCTCCAGGTCTTCTCAAAGAAGGACTCGATCCAGTCCATGATCCTGGACCACAAGAGGGTGGGTCTCTACCTGCTTCACAGAGAAGAGAACAGTGGGTCAGGCTGAAGTTTTAAAAGCAGGCAGCAAGGGAGGCAGGAACAGATGGATTAATGACAGCCCCTGGATCTGGGAGTGGCCTCTGGGTGGGTTCGTGGGGGTTTCCACAGTGTGCATTCGTAAATCCTATGAGCTGGACTGATGTCCTCCGTCCTTGGTAACTCTCTGTGTGGTCAGTGAGCAATGGAGCTTTGTGGTCACCTCCTGTCCTCTAGAAGTGAGGGAAGAACAGGGCTGTTTGCTCACTAGGCCAAATCCCAGCACAGTGTTCTCCATGTGCAGTTTCCCTTTCACTATTTGTCACGCTGATGTCCTCAGTCCTGAGTAGCTTTCTGTGTGTTCAGTGGGCCACAGAGCTGCTTGGACACCTCCTCTCCTCTGGAGGCAAGTGAAGAATGAAACTGTTTGCTCCGTGGGCCAAATCCCAGCATCTTGTTCTCCTCCATGTGTAGTTGCACTCTCATTGTCCAGCCTGGCTGGCAGATTTGCTGCCAGACAGCACTGGTGCTCCATCCTGGAGGTGACAATACTGCTGTCACTGGCTGGGGAAGGATGGCTGCTTCCCTTCCTCTGAGGGGAACATATGACTGCATTGCCTGTTGATCTCTCAACCTTGTGGGTGAAACCCACCACAACATCACAGTGAAGCTGTAGGAGAAGTGCTGGACACTTGGAGCACTGGGTCATGGTGCCGAGATGATCAGCCCCTTTGCTTCCCTCCTGCAGGCGATGCTGTACGTCGGCTCAACAAATAAAGTGGTGGAGATACCCATGGACATGTGCAGGGTGTATCGTAACAACTGTGAGAGCTGCTTGCTGGCGAGAGACCCCTACTGCGGGTGGTTCAATGGGAGTTGCCAGTCAGTTTATCTCAACCGGTACGTGGTGCCAACAGCTTGCTATTTCTCCATCGCCTTCGGCTGGTTGCTCTCATGGGAGAAATACCTGGTTTTGAGGCCATTGTAAATCAGAGAGAGTGACAAGCCCATTGTATGCAGGCAGTAACAGCACAGCCATCTGTGCTGTCCCCCCAAAACTGTGCCTCTGCGGGGATCTGTCCCTCCCACAGCACTGCTCGTCCAGGGAGGGAGAGCTCAATGCGATTTGAGTGGTCATTGATTTTGGAACACCCAACTCCACTTTTGCAGCTAGAAACATCTGGAGCTCTGCTGACTGTGACGCTGCTTAAAGCAGTTGATTGTGGTGAATTGCTGAGTCTCACATTTGCCACCCACCAGCATCCAAAGTGGGAGTAGAGGGGTTTAAACTTCCTTCCTTATCTGATCCCTCATATTGCAAATCCAGAGAAGAGCAACGAAGCTGATGAAGGGGCTGGAGAACAGACCTTATGAGGAACAGCTGAGAGAGCTGGGGGTGTTTAGTCTGGAGAAGAGGAGGCTGAGGGGAGACCTTATTGCTCTCTACAACTACCTGAAAGGAGAGCAGGGAGCTGGGCTCTTCTCCCAAGTGACAGGGGACAGGGCAAGAAGGAGTGGCCTTAAGCTCCACCAGGGGAGGTTCAGGCTGAACGTTAGGAAAGAAATTTTCACGGAAAGGGTCATTGGGCACTGGAACAGGCTGCCCAGGGAGGGGGCCGAGTCACTTTCCCTGGAGATGTTTAAGGGACAGATGGACGAGGCGCTGAGGAAGATGGTTTAGTGATTGATGGGTGGGTCTTTACCAACCTGGTGATTCTATGATTCTATGATCCTTTATGGGCAATTCCGTTCGTAGTCCTGACATGCTGCTTCCCTGACCTTTGTGCTTTGTTAATACTTGTTCCCATCTGCTAGGGAGGTGCGACAGAACCTGGACTTGGACTCGTGGCGAGGAAAGTGCCAGAAGGCAGATATTAAGGAAGGTATGTAAGGGTTTGGAGCTGTAGGCCATGTTTCCAGGGGATGTTTGGGGCAGGGTAGCTGATTCCCAAGTCTTTGTTAAGGCTTGTGCCAGGTGTTGCAACTCCTTGCTGAGGATCTGGGAATGACCATGCTGAGACTATCGATGAGATCGAGACACCAGGCAAGTCTCAGCTTGGAATTAATCACTAGGTCATGATTTCAGAGCTGAGTGAGAGAGCTTAAGCTCTGTGTTAGCTCATGTCCTGGGAGAAGAGTCCCATGGACTTTGTCAGGTGTGGGTCAGCTTCTACCATTATTGTTAAATGGCTGTGTAACGTCCCCTCACACCCAACCAGTCTTTCCTCCTAACTTGGGGAATTTGTGGTTCCTGGAGATGCCTGTCTCATCCTCCCTTTCTCAATCTCTTCCAGCAGATGACTACCAGAACATCTCAGTTGTCCCTTTCTCCCGCTACTACCTCAACTGTCCCATCGAGTCCCACTACGCCACCTACAACTGGTACCACAATGACAGCCTCATCAAGACGTGCAACACCACACACCCCCAGCAGGACTGCTTCCACTTCATCCAGAACGTGAGCCACATTCACTACGGCCACTATGTCTGCATCTCGGAGGAGGACGGCTTCAAGCAGGCTCTGGTGAAGGAGCGCCTGGTAAACCAGCTCAGGTTCATGTCCCAGAAGGGCCAGGCCACCATGACATTTGGCTCTTGGCTGCAGCTCCTCCTGATGGTGGTGTTGGTGGAGCTTTTCCACTGAACACAGCAGGACTGTGTTCCTACCATCCTGGCTACTGCTGCTCTTCCTGCACTTGCTGTCTGCTCCTGAGGCAAGATTGTCTTAGTTGCTCCTTGGACATTAATCTCTGACTGTCCCACAAGGGGTTCTGGGCAGCAACCCCTCCATCTTTGGCCTTGGTGGAAGAGTCACAGCAAGGAAGAAGCAACTGTGGGGCAGGTGGAGCAGGATTTGGGGACAGGGAGGGAAGGGGGACGTTCACAGCACCCAGCAACGCGAAGGGAGCGGTGTCAGCCTCTCCCCAAGCTCGCACTGGTCGCTCTCTACCGATTATCGTCCTGAGCCTAGCTGGGGTGTGGACGTTCAGGGGACTTCTGCCAATGTGCATGCACTGATCCTCAGGGCACCATGACTCCTCTCTTTGGGAACGTGCATGTGATGAAGAGGAGGAGCCAGCCCTTGGCCTTTCTAACTGATTGATCCATGCTTCGCTCCAAGCGGGGACTGATGCCTCCAAAATTTATGGCTAATGTCTGTTTGGGTTGGCAAGCAACTGGAATGCTCCCAGTGTCACATGTGAGTCTCCTTCTGGTCCGGAGAATTGGGCTCTGGAGGGGTTTTAGGGTTTGGTTTCTTTTTTTTGTTTTACAGCTGGCTTTGACGTGGGAGGGAGATGGGGTCCTGGCACTGGAAACCTGCAAGCAAGGCCAGGCACAAAGTTAGCGTTTTGCATGGAAAAGCCTGGGAAGATGACTAGATTTGGGATGTGGGGAAGGACAGAGCAAATGAGATGGGAAGAAAAGGTGGAAGCAGAGCCCAAACCAACCCTGGGTGGCCTCGGGAAGATGTTTTAAACGCACAAATCCTCTGCAGGCAGCTAAGGGCATTTATCTGTGGGCAGCAGGCAGCCCCTGCTCCCAGCGCCTCTCCTGCGGGAGGGGGACCGGGCTTCCTCAGGGACAGAGGTGTCACGCTGCCAATCTCAGGGCAATGCTGACAGGCTCCAGGGGGCTGTGCCTGTCCCCACCACCCCGAGCAGATTTGCCTCTCTCCCTTGCATTGAAGGGCCAGGGGAGGGTTTCTTCCCTTGTGCATTGAGGTCTCCGAGCAAGACTAAACTGTGAAAACCGGGATGCTCTCCCTGCGCCTGCATGCCAGGGGGGATCCCACACCTTGTCCAAACCTTTCTCAGCCCTCTCGACTGCAGAAATGCCCCAACTTTGGGTCATGTAATGGAGGGGGCACCGTATCTGATGCTTCCAATAACCTGGCACAGCTCCTGCTTCGTGCCTGCTCGGAGACACTCAGGAGTTCCCTGAGGGGTCTTGGCAAGGGGGGAGAGATGCCACGTGCCTCTCGTGGCCACAGACTATGGACAATGGGCCAGAGCTTCCTACTGCACTACATTTCTGAGAAACCCCCTCCAAGTCTAGGATAGAGCTTCTTACGTCCCTTCTCAAAGCACTTTAACTTTGTGAACTAACAAATACCTATTTATTATCAACTGGCGATTACTGTACTTGCATAATTTTATAATATTCTAGAAAGTGGGTTCCAATTAGAGAAGAGAAAAAACAACCAACACAACAGCTACCAAAAAAACTTTTCAGAGCTGTGACCAAAGTAAGAATGTGATTGTTGAAATAAAGAATGGAAAAGAGCAGGCGAGTATTGTGTTTTTCAGCAGGAGCTGATGCTGCTGTGATGGTGGCCCCAGGATATCCCCCATTCCTCCTCCTCCATGGCCAAGGGGTCCCCCCACCATCTAGCATGTCTTGCCTACCTGTCCAGCGTGGGCTTGCCAAGTCCAGTTCTGGCTGGCACCATTGAATCACAGAATCATTATGCCTGCAAAAGAGCTCATCCAGTCCAACTGTCAGCCCAACCAACCCCACCGTGACTACTAAACCATGTCCCAAAGTGCCACAGTCACATTTTTTTTGAACCCCTCTGGGTATGGAGAATCCACCACCGCCCTGGGCAGCCTCTGCCAGTGCTTCACCACTCTTTCAGTAAGGAAATGTTTCCTAATACTCAATCTAAACCTTCCCAGGTTCAACTTGAGGCCATTTCCTCTCATCCTGTCACTTGTTACCTGGGAGAAGGGATCAGCACCCACTTGTTAGAACCTCTTTTCCAGGAGCTGCACAGAGTGAGGAGGTCTCCCCTCAGCCTCCTCCAGACTAAACAACCCCAGATCCCTCAACCAGCCAAAGACCCCTGGGCTCCAGCCCCTTCCCCAGCTCCGTTCCCCTTCTCTGGACGCGCTCCAGCTCCATAATGCCTTTCTTGTGCTGAGGGGCCCAAAACTGAATACAGGATTTGAGATGCAGCCTCACCAATGCCAAAGAGCTGGTGAGGAGCAAGAAGCTGAGCAAATTCTCACTGCGGAGTCCCAAGGGAGATGTTAGCAGCACCCTGCTCATCACCGCCCACTGCATGCAGAAAGCGAGGGCTATAAATAGTGGTGGTGGGTCCTTGCGGGCGCAGAGCTGTCCCAGCACCTTCTGCTCGCTGGGAGCTGGGACAGGAATTGCGATGCTCCCGCATATCCTTGCCTTTGACGTTGGGAACGGCTTTTAGAAGTGCACACTCGAGCTGCTTGGCTGACAGCCCACGGAACGAAGTCGCGCTGAACTCACAGCTCACTTTTTGCTGGTTTTGGGGGAAAAATGAGCTGATGGTTGACAGCCGGGAGGCAGAAAAAGGCCAGGCTTGGGATGGAGTGAAGCAGGGAATAGGAATTGAAGCTTTTAAAACGTGCCAGCGAAAGCAAAAGAGAACAATACCTCCCTCTCTCTTTCAAACCCTCCATCAAAGCTCTTTGGCACAAAGGCAGGGCCAGTTGCAGAGCCCAGCAGAGCTGTCGCAGTGCTCAGCTGCCTTTTGCAGGGCTTTCAAAGGGTTGCAGCTTCATCTAAACCCATGCCCTGCAGCCTTTGTGTGTGTTAGTCTTCATACTCGCTGCTGGGCCTGCTCCTGCAGGTACTGCTGGAAAATATTCAAGGATTGGTGGCTGCGTAGGAGTCCGTGAGCTCCAGCCCCAGTTTGCAGTGATGCAGCAATGAGACAACATTCAGAGGTGATGGGGACCCAGCTGGCGGCACAGGGACAGGCACCTCTGCCCTAAGAGGTTTTGCAGGAGGGTTTTGCAGGTCCCTGATCTGCAGTGAGAGGTTTGGCAGCTGAAAGTGAACCCCCCCCACCTTCTTTCTTTCTTAGCACAGGGTTTGGCAGAAACCTCCCTGCCGGCGCCGGCAGCATATGCGGCAGTGGCATCTTGACACAAAGAAGGAGAAATGAGCCCAAAAGGCAGGCGGGTTTTGGGGGGGCTGAAACAAGAATTGGGATTTCAGGCAGTTCCTGCTCTGCCATGAGAGGAGGTGGGGAAACACCCAGGGCAGGAAGGGAACGAAACCTGGCGCCCAGGCGTTATTGCTCAGCACTGTATGCAGACGCTGAGGTCTTTGCAAGTCCAGCTCTACTGCTGCCAAGTATTGGATTGCCAAAGCTCTGAAAACACTCACTAAAACCTCAAACACCAAAGTGTTCTGTGGTGTCCTGGGAAGAGGTGATCAGGAGGGCTGGGAGCAGTGCACAACAGCCACACTTACCCCCTCTGGGAGTGGATTGGAAGTGATAAGCAGGGTGCATGGCTGTGATAACACCATTTGAGCTGCCTAGGCTTGGTTTTCTTGCCCAAGAAGCAGGCTGAGAGTTTGGAACTGAGCATTGCAAGGGTAACAGAGACCCCACAGAACCAGGCAGGGGCTGTGGCAGCATCTCCTTTACCAGCCCAGCCCTTTTCCCTTCTCCTCAGAGACAGCTAGGATGAAAGAGGGAGCCTTTTTCTAAATTTTCTGAGAAACACAGCAAAGATTGAACATAGAATCATAGAATGGTTTAGGTTGGAAGGGACCTGAAAGCCTATCCAGCTCCAAACCCCCTGCCATGGGCAAGGACACCTCCCACTGGATCAGGTTGCTCCAAGCCCCATCCTGGCCTTGAACACCTCCAGGGATGGGGCAGCCACCACAGCTTCTCTGGGCAACCTGGGTTGAGGCCTCCCCACCCTCACAGCAAAACATTTGTTCCTAAAATCTCATCTCAATCTGCCCTCTCTCAGCTGAAAACCATTCCTCCTCATCCTATCCCTGCACTCCCTGATCAAGAGCCCCTCCTCAGCTTTCCTGGAACTCCTTTCAGTACTGGAGGCTGCTCTAAGGTCTCCCTGGAGACCTTCTCCAGGCTGAGCAATCTCAGCTCTCTCAGTCTGTCCTTATATGGGAGGTGGATCATCTTTGTGGCCTCCTCTGGACTCACCCCAACAGCTCCACGACCTTTCTTGTGCTAAGGAATCCAGATTGGAACTCAGGGCTCCAGGTGAGGTCTCACCAGAGCAGAGTAGAGAGGCACAATCCCATCCCACTCCCTGCTGGTTGCACTGCTTTGGATGGAGCCCAGTTTAGGTTCTGTTTTGTTCTGGGTCATATTTCCCCTGGCCGCTGGCTGTTTCCTAGGGATACAATGAAGTGAAACCCTCAGGGTTGCTGAGCAAATACTGGTTCATTGTGGGTTTCAGGGACAAAGGTGTGTATGGGGAGGGGAAAGCCAAGACGTCACCAACCACGGCCACATTGTTTGAGTGAGTTATTTTGGAAGCCTATTCTTGATGGGAGCAGGCAAGCACAGGAAGGCTGGGTACCATGCTGGCAGACAGAGGCAGGGACGGCTGCATGCCTGAAACAAAAGCCTAGAGAGCATTTCAGTTTTTCCCAGCACTGTTTTGGGGGGCTATTTCTGCCTCTGACCTCACCGGCAGCCTTGGTGGCTGCTGTAGGAGGACAATAGATCCAGGAAATCCTGTATCCGCCTTAATCAGATGCTAGAGCTGGTGAGGAATCCCACAGTAGCTGCCTGCTTGCTCTGTGCAAGCACGTTGGGGTCTAAACTGATGGTAGGCTCATCTGAGATGCTGTCTCCAGCCACAGCATCCCCCTGGGCAGATTTTCCTGGTGGGATGGGTGTAGAGAGCAATTTAGAAGGAGCCAGAATGAGCCTGGAATTGGGATGCTGTGACAGCCACTCTGGGTTTCAAAAGAACCCCAGTATGTTCCCATACCAAGGTAATATCTTCCATCCTCCTCAACCCCTGGAGGAGAGCACACCAAGCCCTCTCCCAGTGTAATTCTTATCTTGTGTTTTATCTTGGTCTCAGCTCATCCAGCATGCACTGCACTTCATCCCACCCTTCATTGGAGCCCCGGGCTCTCCCATCCTTGTCCTGCCCATCCCACCTGATGCAGCCAATGCTGGCTCAGGCTGAGCTTCTCATTCCCCTGCACCCCAAGTCTTTCTCTTCAGGGCTGCTCCCAATCCATTCTTCTCCCAGCCTCTGTTTGTGCTTGGGATTGCCCCGACCCAGGTTCAGGACCTTGCACTTGGTCTTGTTGAACTTCATGAGGTTCAGATGGTCCTGCTTCTCCAGGCTGTCCAGGTCCCTCTGGATGGCAGCCCTTCCCTTCATTGTGTCGGCAGCACCACAGAGCATCTTGTTGTGGGCAAACTTGCTCAGGGTATCCTCAGTCTTAAGGTCCTTGGGCTCAATTTGCTTGTGGTCCACTCTGGGCCATGGGGGATGCAGCTTGGGTGATGTTACACCAGCAAGTCAGGCAGGGCCGGCCATGGAAAGTGATACGAGTGGGAAGTTTAGCCGCTTACTAGAAATGAGCTGACCTGAGAGATGCTGGAGGAAGTTAAACACAAAGTAAACCAGTGTGCCTTCCTCCCACATGGTCATGTTCCTCCTCCGTGAAGCAACACACACAAAAGATTTTCCCCTCTAGCCGTGAATTTACACTCTGAGATCCGCAAGGGACAGTTGTATCCAAAGAGTCCCATCTGGGTGAGATACCTCACCCCAGCTTGATGGGAACCCCCAAAACCAGTCATCAGCCCATCAAGTTTTAGGTCTGACACGGCATGCAATAAATTAGTAAGGGCAGATTCAGTTTAATAGAGCAGGACAATAAAACCAAGCTGGACTTGCTCCAGTTTAAATCTTGTCCTGGCAAGATTTAAGGGTCCATCTTCCTCCTGAGCTGCTCTGAGTGTCCCTGGTAGTTCCTCAAGCATCAGGCACTCAGCTTCTCAGGGATGCTGCCCAACACACACCGGGTCACTCCATCCTCTCTGCTCCCAGGAGAAACCCTCCAGCAAGTACTGCTTGCTCATGACTATGGTCCCTTTGCAACTGCAAGTTCTCTCTTTTTCAACAAAATCTTATGAAAATGAGTTGTTTCCCCTCCAGCCCCGAACTGAATCACAGGGGGTTTCTGGGCAGGAGTTTTACTGCTGAAGTTTTCCCAACCACCTGCTCACAGGCAGGAGCTGAAAGCTTGCAATGAATGGATTCACTGACACAGAGAGCAGGGAAGACCCTAGGATGAAATCACCGCAGAAGATAAAAGCATCTGTTGGAAAACACATGAAAAACACCACCCTTCCCAAGGAACAAGTGCAATGGACTGAGAGATGAGCAGCGTGGGTCCAGGTATGGATGTAGGCTGTATTTTTAAGGTAAAAAAGCAAGGCCATCAGCCCTGTGCCCTTGTTCCAGCTACTGATATGCCTGCTCTAGTCCGTTCTTCATCCCAGTGGTGATGCAGGCACTTTATTCTCTCTCTCCCAAACATGATCCACTGTCAGCATCACCCTGGCTGAAGTCAGCTCCATCCCAGCTGGTTCCCATCAGCTTGAGGGTGAGCAGAAATACCACATCAAAAGGATGAGCTGCTCCACCACAACACCTTCCTGCCACTAAATCACTGAAGTCCCGGCATTCCCAGCTCCTAGTGCGCGAAAGATACGGTGGAGGATGGGGCTTTTATAGGGAGATTGGGGTTTTGCTGGGGCTGAGGTGCTGGCTCAGTGGGGTTTCCTACCACGGAGCAGAAAGCAGGGAGCATGGGGCAGGAGAGGACAAGGAACAGGGAGCAGGAGGAGGCAGAGTTTGTGCCCTGGGAAATGATAGACCCTGTGGCCTGGGAGGGGACAGACCTTGTGGCCTGGGAGGGGGCAGGGAGCATGGGGACACAGGAGGTTTCTCAGCAGCCTCTCGAGGTGTGATACCTCGGGGGAAGGTGTGAAGCTGCCAGGCTTAGTCACCCTGCTCCCTCCCCGGGCGAGATTACACCCAGAAAGCCCCATGGATGGAAAGCAAGAGTGTGACGGCTACAGGTGCCACCTCTCAGTAGTAAGAGGCCCCACCTGTGGGATCCTCCTTGTCCCCAGCGTGGGTGGCGTGGGGAGAAAGTCAGCAGGAAATAGAGAGAGTCTCTGTTTCGGTTCATCCAAGAATAGCAGGGGATCGGCCTGAGTCATGCGGGCATCGTGGGCGAGCTCCGGCCTGCGGTGGCGACGGAGACTCCTCCTCCCATCCACGTGCCGTCCGCTTTGCTCATCGCCGAGGAGGCCATCGGAGCCCCGTTCCGCTGCCATCTCTGCTGGCTGAGGCATGAGTGACACGGAGGGTTTCTGAGCACCTCCCCAACCCATTTCCTGCCCCCCAAGTTTCCATCAGTGACCCCCCAAAACGCACGGGTTCCTGCGCCCACCGCAGCAGCCGACGGTTTCCTCTGTGAGCAGCATGCTCAGGGGCTGAGAGAGGGGCGAGAAAACCACCACGTTTCCTTCTTGCTGTAGGGGTTGGGGAGGTGCTTTGAAAATCTGGAGATCTCTAGGGGTGAGTGGGGTGTGGTGTGGAAGGAGGAGAGCAAGAGCCCCTGTGGAGGATGTGAGTGGGACCTCTTGGGTATGCGGGGTGCTGGAACCCATGAAGTGGCTCCCCACGCGCCGGGGAGATGGTGGAAAGAGAGGGTGCAGAGGTGATGCTGAGTGTGATGGGTGGCTGTTCTCTCTTGGGGCTGGAGCGGGTGGCCAGCCATGTGTCTGCGGATCCCTTCATGTCCCTTGGGCCCTCACCTGTGTTTTTATGACAACCAAGGTGGCCAAACTTCTCCAGACTGACCCTGTTCCTGTATCTGGAGGGGACGCAGCGGGTCCCACCCAGGACAGTGGCAAGGGCAGGGCTGAAGGACACTGGGGAGACACGGCACCACCATGTCCTCAGGGTGTGGGGCTGCTCCAGGGTGCACAGTAGCTGGTGGGCTCTTACCCAGGATGGGAATCTTCATGCAGTTTGTGACAGCTGTGACAAGTCATGGGTGGCGCAGGCAGAAGGGGACAGGTGCTATGGATCAGGAGGGGACAAACCCAATGCCTAGGGAGGGGACAGAGCCTGTGCCTTGGGAGGGGACAGGGAGCATGGGGCAGAATAAGGCAGAAGGGGACAGACCTTGTGCCTTGAGAGAGGACAGGGAGCATGGGGCAAGAGGGGACAGGAGCCAGCAGTGGCCCAGGTGGCCAAGAAGGTCAATAGCATCTTGGCTTAGATCAGACACGGCATGGCCAGCAGGTCCAGGGAGGTTCTTCTCCCTCTATACTCAGCACTGGTGAGACCGCACCTCGAATCCCGTGTTCAGTTCTGGGCCCCTCACCACAAGAAGGATGTTGAGGCTCTGGAGCGAGTCCAGAGAAGAGCAACGAAGCTGGTGAAGGGGCTGGAGAACAGGCCTTATGAGGAGCGGCTGAGAGAGCTGGGGGTGTTTAGCCTGGAGAAGAGGAGGCTGAGGGGAGACCTCATTGCTCTCTACAACTACCTGAAAGGAGGTTGTGGAGAGGAGGGAGCTGGGCTCTTCTCCCAAGTGACAGGGGACAGGACAAGAGGGAATGGCCTCAAGCTCTGCCAGGGGAGGTTTAGGCTGAACACTAGGAAAATAAAATCATGGAAAGAGTCATTGGGCACTGGCAGAGGCTGCCCAGGGAGGGGGTTGAGTCCCCTTCCCTGGAGAGGTTTAAGGGACGGGTGGAGGAGGTGCTGAGGGACACGGTTTATTGTTTGATAGGAATGGTTGGACTCGATGATCCGGTGGGTCTCTTCCAACCTGGTGATTCTGTGATTCCAGGGGGCCGGGGCTCTGCGGGCCGGTGTCGCCCCCCGGTGCCCATCGCCGCTCCCGCAGCCGCCGCAGCGCCCGGCTCAGCATCCTTGTCGCATCCCCCGCTGCTTCGTCCCTCCCTCCTCTTAGTTTACCCGAGGCTGTTTAGAACCAGAATAAGCCCAGCAGAGCCCTCCTCCTCCAGACCTTTAAGAACGTGGAATATTGTCTCCCAGGTCACCTCAAGGAAAACCCAGAGGCCCCCAGGAACCTGGCTGGAATTCCACTCCACCCTCTCCAGGAACAACCCAGGGACGCCCCAAGGATTCTCAAGGCCAACCCCAGCGTCACCCCAAAAGTAGCCCCAGAAGGACACCATGACCCCCCAGTGTCCCTCTCTCCTTTATCCCCCCCAGACCCCAGTGCTAACTGGTTGTATGTGGGTGTTACTGGGTTTGGGGACAAGGGAAGGTGTCTGCTACCGCCGCTGGGTGCGGGAGCCTTTGTCCCTGCACTGTGACACCCCAAAAAGCCTTTCCTTCCTGGCAGCAGGAGGTTGGGATTCCTGCACTAAGTGGGGCAGGAGAGCCCAGGGAAGGGGGTCCTGTGACCTCAGCACCCCCTGATCCAGCAGGGCTGGGGGTGAGACACCCCTCTGGTGGCCAGGCAGCCCCCAAGGCTGTCCCCTCCCTCAGTGACCCACCAGACCTG
This sequence comes from Clamator glandarius, assembly GCA_033459285.1. Taxonomy (NCBI): domain Eukaryota; kingdom Metazoa; phylum Chordata; class Aves; order Cuculiformes; family Cuculidae; genus Clamator; species Clamator glandarius. Next base: position 424,806 of record JAUNZM010000115.1, on the reverse strand, counting down.
AGCTTTGTAAGCCTGACCCACACTATTTTGTTCTTAACATCATTTTTGTCATTTATCCTGCAGAGAAAACGTTCCTTCCCCTTGGCTGTGGGGTTTTCATTTTCGGCCCTTGCAGCAGCACCCTTTTATTGGGGCAGCATTGTTTTGCGTAATCAAACTCTATAACTCAATTAAGGATAAAGTAGGTATATGTTTACTTGCTGGTGGATGCGAGGGGGTAATCGTCCTAACTCACACACCGTATGGTCTAACAAGCAGGTAGTTATAGTGTAAAGACCTGTCTATTCCTAAACACCTACTACATATTCGTGACCTTCCCCACCTCATATTATAATTAGTTCTAGAAGGATCTTTCCAGCCCTGTGCTTGCGCAATGACTTCTGGTGGTCGTGGCCAAGGATCTTGGGGTTGAAGGAGCCTTCATCTTCCTCATGAATCTTCCCTGAACTCAATCTGTACGCAGGCACAGTCTCATCCTGGTCAAGCTCCAGAACTGGAGAGCAAGATTCTGCTGTTGCTCACATTCCAGCTTTCCCTTATCAGTGAATGTCTGTGGACGAGCTCCTTCCTTATCAACACCCAGGGTCTTCAAGGCCTTACTAGCAAACAGTGTGAATTCTAGTGAGCAAAGCCCTTCTCTAAGTTCTTTCTAACTTCTCCCCTATATCATACTCCTGTTTATCAGCATGGGCCACCTGCCAGCATCAATCCTTATCGCCCAAGATCACCGTATCACCTGGCAAACCCTGTTATCACAGTGCCGGGAGAAGATGATGCTTGGCAAGGTCTCTTGCCTTCCCCAATGTCAGCTCGCCTTGGTGCTAGGGCAAAACACCCTGTGCCTGTCCCCGTCCCTGGGGTGGCCGTGACTCATCGGGAGGCGGGCGAGAGCATCTCGCCTTGAGCAGCGCCCGAAGAGGGGATAAGAGCGAGGCCGTCCTCGTTTCCCACTGCCGCTGCCTGCTCCCATGCTCGCCCGGGCTGCGCCCAAGCCAGGCGCCTCGTGGCGATGTCCCCTTGCTCGAGATGGGGGACGCTGCTGGATTCAGGGGGCTGCTGCCCCACTGCACGTTCCTCCCATCTCGTCAACTCCTCGACCCTTTAACCAGCTGCCCGGTGACTGGCGAGCCGGGTGGCTCAACCTCTACCATTTCTGGCAGGAAGGCGGCTTGCACAACGTTCATCACATCATGGCTCGGAAGTTCCAGCAGTTTGGGCCCATTTACAGGTGAGGTAGCGTCTGGTCCTGGCATTCCCTCTGCTCCCCAGCTGTGGTAGCCTTTCCAGCCTGGGATGCTGCTACTCTTCCCTGCCCTGCTACAGGGAAAAACAGGGTTAATTGACAGCTGAGCTGCCAGAGCCACTTATCTTGCTGTGTGCCCACCAGGCTCAATGCCACGGTGAGGGGCAAGAGGGGAGACCTGCTTGGACATGTGGGTGTGGGGTGGCAGGGACAGAGAGGGGCTCTGGCCCCCCGCAGTCTCCACAGGGTCTGGTGCTGAGGTCCCCAGGCAGCTGAGGGACAACGGGGTTCTCTGCTCCATCACTTCCCACAGTGCTGGAGGGACTGATCCTGGTGCCAAACCACTGCATCTCCTGGAGTGGGATAAGCAGGCAGGACTTCAGGGGTGCCAGATGGAGGGTGGTTGACTTGGGAGTGCTGAGGGAAGGCTGGTTGATGTGGGGTAATGAGGGGCTGCAGGGGGGTGTGGGTCAGGGTATGGGGCTGACCCTGCTCCGTGCTCTGGCAGGGAGAAGCTGGGTGTCTATGAGAGTGTGAACATCATCAGCCCCAGGGATGCTGCCACCCTCTTCCAGGCGGAGGGGACGCTGCCAGAGCGCTTCAGTGTGCCCCCCTGGGTGGCTTACCGGGACTTCCGCAACAAGCCCTACGGCGTGCTCCTCAAGTGAGTCAGGGATCCTCTCAAAACGGGGCTCCCAGGTCCTATTGCTAAAGCCCCGGCTCCATGGGGTGGTGAGAAGCTGGAGCATCAAGAGGGTGATGGAGATGTTAGCTGGCCCTGTGGTTTAGGTGATGGCATCCTTCGAGGGGGTGAATAGAGGGGGATGCCTTATGACACCCCCACTTTGGTGTCCTGCAGGAGAGGGGAAGCCTGGCGCTCGGATCGCCTGATGCTGAACAAGGAGGTGCTGTCGCCGCAGGTGGTGGAGGGTTTTGTGCCCCTGCTGAGTGAGGTAGGCGAGGATTTTGTCCGGCGGGCACAAGCCCAGGTCGGGAAGAGCGGCCGGGAATGCTGGACAGCCGACTTCACCCATGAGCTCTTCCGCTTCGCCTTGGAGTGTGAGTGTCAGGGGCTGGACACCCGACCCAAACCTGGGCTGAGTCTCTGTGGCTGGCAGGGAGAGGAAGGTGGTTCTCGCCCTATGCTCCCCTATTGTGAGACCCCCACCTGGAGTCCTGTGTCCAGTCCTGGAACCCTCAACATATGAAGGACATGGAACTGTTGGAGGGCTAGGAAGATGATCTGACGGCTGGAGCACCTCCCATCCAAGGACAGACTGAGGCAGTTGGAGTTGTTCAACCAGGAGAAGGGAAGGCTCTGGGGAGACCTTAGAGCAGCTTCCAGTACTGCAAGGGGTCCTACAGGAAAGCTGGGGAGGGACTTTTTACAAGGGCATGGAGCAATAGGATGAAGGGGAATGGCTTTAAATTGGAAAGGGGAAGATTTAGGTTAGACATTAGGATGAAATTCTTCATGATGAGGGTGGGGAGGCACTGGCTCAAGTTGCTCAGGGAAATTGTGGCAGCCCCAGTCCCCTAAAACTGTTCAAGGCCAGGTGGGATGGGGCTTTGAGCAGCCTGGTCTAGTGGGAGATGTCCCTGCCTATGGCAGGGGGTTGGAACTGGAAGGAATTTAAGGTCCCTTCCAACCCAACCCATTCTATGATTCTATGTCTCTCCCCAAAACATCCCTTTGCAAGGTGCCCGGTATAGTCAGTACGCTGCATTTCCCTGGCTTCATCCTCAGAGATGGATAAATAAACTTCTCCCCAAAACCTGGAGGGTTTTGAGAGATGTCCTCTCTCCAAAACTACTCAATGCTGTTAATAAAATGTTTTATCATCTACTGCTCACCAGCTGGTAGACAACTCTACCCAACGTGGGATGCCTCCATGGGCCAGTGATGCTTGGAGCGAGCAGGAGGCCAAGCCAGGTCCCTGAAGTCAGGTTGCCTAATTGATGCTCTGCTTGCAGCCGTGTGCCATGTGCTATACGGGGAGCGGCTGGGGCTGCTGCAGGACTTTGTGGACCCCGAGGCTCAGCGCTTCATTGATGCCGTGTCTCTGATGTTCCACACCACCTCGCTCATGCTCTATGTGCCACCCACCCTCCTTCGCCACCTCAATGCCAAGACGTGGCGGGACCATGTCCAGGCCTGGGATGCCATCTTCACCCAGGGTGAGAGTTCCTCCTGTCTGCGCCTCCCAAGGTCCCTTTGAGGGCTCAGCTTTGTAATGCCGCTTCATCTCACCAGTGTGGAGACCATCTCCTGGGTCCAGTCACTCAGCACACAGATACCAAGGCCTGGAAGGATTTCCACATCTGGAGCTTGTGGGATGGGGCAGTGGGGAAACCATTCAGGGGTGATGAAGGACAGACAGTGGGCATCACGTTGAGGAGAGCAGCTCTCCCAAATAGTCTTGAGGACCTAGAGAGCTTTTTTCACCTGGGACAACTCTCCTGCAGGGTGTCCCCCAGCTTGGGACAACCTCACCCCCCACTCTCTACATCCACCCAGTGACTGCTGGGTCCTGCAGTAGGGACCACAGCCCCAAACTGCTGCAGGAGCAACCCCAATGGAAAAGCCACTACCATGGGGAGGCAATGTCCTAGGAAGCCACATGTGGTGCCTTCGTACCTCATGACCATGGGAGAGGAAGGCCACACTATGTCTCCTTGTCTCCTCAGCGGATAAATGCATACAAAATGTCTACCGGGACCTGCGGCTGCAACGCAAGAGCACAAAGGAGTACATGGGCATCCTCTGCAACCTCATCATGCAGGACAAGCTACCCTTGGATGACATCAAGGCCAGCGTCACTGAGATGATGGCAGGCGGGGTGGACACGGTAAGGAGCGGGCAGGGTTGTTGGGCAGGGAGAAGGTCCTGGATGGTGTTGAGCCTTGCTCTCCTGCCCTGTGTCAGACCTCCATGACGCTGCAGTGGGCCATGTTCGAGCTGGCACGGTCCCCAGGGGTCCAGGAACAGCTGCGGGCAGAGGTCCTGGCTGCCAAGCGGGAGGCAGCAGGAGACAGGGTGAAGATGCTGAAAACCATCCGGTTGCTCAAAGCCGCCATCAAGGAGACGCTCAGGTGAGGAGGAGCCCCTGCTGAAAAACACCCTCAGTCCCCCATGAGTCTGAATTGCTGGCACTGCTGGGACTCCGTGCATCAAAGTGGGACACAGCCAAGTCAGGCTGTGCCCAAAACCAGGTGCTTGGGACCTGTCCTCCCTGCAGGCTACACCCCGTGGCAGTGACACTGCAGAGGTACACCATGCAAGAGGTCATCCTCCAGGACTACCGCATCCCCCCCAAGGTGAGCACAGCCACCAGGACCCTCCTCACCCTGCTGTGCTTTGTACACGGCTATGGGCAGAGGTGGGACCTGCAGGATGAGCGACTGATGTGTGGGAACCAGCCCCGCACCAGCACCCTGAGTGCTGGTGAAGCCCTGTGGGGAGCCCAGACCCACGGCACCGATCCTTCCCCGCAGACACTGGTGCAGGTTGGTCTCTACGCCATGGGTCGGGATGCTGAGGTGTTCCCCAAACCGGAGCAGTTCAACCCCCAGCGCTGGCTGGCAGATGGCCCCAAGCACTTCAAGGGGCTGGGTTTTGGTTTCGGACCCCGCCAGTGCCTGGGACGCCGTATCGCCGAGCTGGAGATGCAGCTCTTCCTCATGCATGTGAGCATCCTTCTGGGGACACTGGGGACTTGGTGCTGGCAGAGACTGGGGAGATGGTTCGTGGGTGTTGGTACCTTCAGCATTTTCCATCCATTCTTTTCTCCTCCATCCCAGCTCCTGGAGAACTTCAAGATCGAAACTATGAGAGCAGTGGAAGTTGGGACCAAGTTTGATCTCATCCTGATCCCAGATAAACCCATCTACCTGACCTTACGGCCGCTTGAGTCCCAGGCATGAGAAGCCTGTTCCTTGGTGACACCCAGCCGGTCCCAGTTGTGGGGACAGATCAAGGTGCTTCCAGTTCCTTCTGGCCAGGCTTCAAGCCAGGGAAGGGATCTAGGGGACAGCTGGGAAGCTTTCACGGCCACAGCCTTGGCTTGGTGCATCCCTGCCTTCGCTCCGGACTGCTCAAGGCCGCGCTTACGCCACAGGGGAGATAAACCAGAGCAACCCCAGCCCTGCTGCCACCCTGCAACCTCCAACAGAGCACGGAGTGGGTGGATGGGTGCTGCTGGACCCCTGTTGTTGCTTAGGGGTCCCTGGGTCACCCTCAAAGGGTCACGCAAGGGACTGAAGCCATGATCCCTCGGTACCACATAAAATTTTGCTTCACTTCTGATTTACTCTGTAATTTCACCGTATGAAAAGCACTGGCTCCTCTTCTACAGCATTAGGTTTCTCGCCGAGCATGGGCAGGGTGAGCAGGGGCTGGGGTCTTCTCAGGGAAATTGCTGGCAGTTTCTGGTGGGGAGAGGGAAAAGGTCTCAGGGAGCTGTAAATTCATCCCTACCCCTTTTTGGAGGGCATCAGGTGTGGATATGAGGGCTGCACTAGGGGGTCTTGGGGCTGATGGGATGGGATCCTGGGATGCTGGGGGTGGAACCTGCAGGGAAACTGAGGCAAATCCTCCCTGATGCATGGAGATGGACAGATTCCGGCATGGGGGCCCCTCTCTATCCCCCCACCCCATCTGCCTGGGTGCAGAGGAACAGCTCTCATCCTTAGTCCTTCCCTCTCAGCGACAAATGGCAGCTTCCAGACCCCTCTGTTGGGTGGTCCTGGTCCCCCCAGGTGCTCACCAAGATGGGGGCGTGGGGGAAACCGTGCTCCTGCTCCAGCAGACGAGTGCCAAGCTCCTGCTTCTCTCGTCCCCACCTCCTCGCCGTCTCCTTCAACTGGGACAGACCCAAACCAGGCTGGCTCTCTCCAAGGCATGGGGGCTAGAGGTGCTCCCCACCATCAAGTGGGGTGTGGGAAGGAGATGCCCACCTGCCTCTCCAGCACCCTCCCACGGGCTTGTGCCTCCTCCAGCCTGGCCAGCAGAGACAGCTTCTCCGCGCCCCTGAAAACACCCTGCAGGCCATGAGATGAGCAGGAGTGGGGAAGAGCAATGCAGAATTATCCACCCTCCCCACTCGTGCTCAAGGGGGGAGCAAGCCATGGGGTGGCTATTGCCCCATGGAGTCAGAGATGCCACCTGAGTGATGCCCTCAACTTGCCTGGTCCCTGCCTAGGAATTGCTTTTGAGGGGGTCACAGCTCTACTCCCCATCCCAGTTCTGTGCCCCCCTCCCTGGTCTCACCGACAAGGCTGGGGGCTGCGGGACAGTGGGGGATGAAGGCAGGGGGGGCCTCGCCAGCTCTTCTCGCAGCCTCTGGTTCTCAGCCAGCAGCATGGCATACACCTCCCCGGAGAGGACTTCACCTGTGGGATGGGGTGGTGGGGCCACTAGGACACGGCCTACACTCACGCCATGCAGAGATGGGGACTAGGAGCAAATCCTCACCTTCCCCACACCCAAGGATGAGTGTTGGAGAGCTCAGGACCAGCGCTCATTCCCCACCACAGACCATCCCATGGTGCAAACCATCAGAAGAGGGAGGCCACCAGTGGAGCCCAGCAGCTGTATATGGGTTCCCCTCTGAGGGTCCTCATCACCTCTTGCACCCACCTGTCACCTTCCCAGTGCTCCTGCCTGCCCTGGCAAGCTTCTCCTGCAGCACCCGCTCCATCGCCTTGATGACCTGCGTAAGAGAGCAGAGATGTCCCCATGCCACCAGCTCAATGCAAGGCTGTGACGAGCATCACATCTCACCAGCCATCGTGGTTCTGGGACTTGGTAGCATTCATGGAGGGGTGGAATGGGCCAGAGGGTCTAGTCTGCTCTACAGAGCCCCATGTCCCCCAAACTGTCCCTCTCACCCCCACCTCACTTCTCAATTTACTTTCTCCTGCTGCCGCACTGTCTCCTCCAAGCCCTTCGCCTTGGCTGCCTTCTCCTGGCACCTCCTCAGTGTGGCTTGCTGTTGCTGGTGAGCTCTCTGGAGCAGCACCAAGTCCTTCTCCCGGTCGTTCTTCTGCGGGGAGGAAGGGAAAAAGCTCCCAGGGGCTTCCATGCCAAACCTCAAGCCTTGAGGCAACTAGGAGAGTCTCATGGTGGGGTGGGTGGGGAGGTCTTGGGGCTCACAGGATTTCTTGGTTATCAGGGTGCCCTCTGCCACCCTCCTGCTCCTCCACCCCCATCCCATTCCTTGGAAGTCCCTGACCTCCCCTCCTGGCATCCATACCCGGATCAGCTCATTCTGCAGCTGCTGAACACGGTCCTTCAGCCTCCTCATCTCCCTCATGTTGGCCACCAGCTCGCGCTTGAAGGTGGCTGCAAGGGTCCATGCTGCTTCCTCAGCATCTGCTCAGGGGATGATGTGGTCCCCTGTGCAGTGTCAGGGATCCCCTGATTTCCACCTCCTGCCCCATTCCCCATCACACACCAAGCCTGTCCAGCAGCTCCTCCCGGGTCATGACGTCCAGGTCCACGTCGGCAAGCAGAGCATGGCCCAGCTCCTCCTGTGAGGCCAGGCTGCGCCGCAGGTGCCCATTCTCCACCTCCAGGCTGGTGACATGCTGGCGCAGGGACAGGATGTCCCCTGCCATCCGCTTCAGAGCCAGGTGATAGTTGCCAACCTCCTGCCAGCCCAGAGCAGAGCTGCTGGCATCCTGCTGCAAGCCTCGGCTTTCCCTGGCACCAAGAACTCAGCCAAGGATGCTTGTCTTGAGGGTCAGACCCGCCACAGAACAACTAAAACATCCAGATTTTCTGCTCCTATTGCATGAATCCATCCTTCTCTTCCTCATCCATCCATCCATCCATCCTTCTCTCTTGACCTTCCAAAACTTCTCTCCAACCACTCACCTCTCCCGCCACCCAGCAGACCCCTCCCCACCAATTCTCCATGTCTTCCTACCACCCCCTCTGGGGGGAAAAAAACAACTCTCCCAAGGATGTGGGGTGGTGCAGTGTTGGAGCTGGGGGTCACCCTCAAACTCTGAGCCTCACAAGGCTTTCCAGGTCGTTAAAAGAAAGGAGTTGGTGAAGAATAATGGAAGGATGAATGTTTTATACAGATGAGCCCGGGTTTTTTTTCAGCACCTGTGTTGGTCTTTCCAGGTGATGCTGGAGGGAGGAAATAATTCCCCAAAAGTTTGCATCTTCTCAGGCTGACCCTCCTGAATCCCTCCCTGCCACACTGGGCTGCAGAAAGGATCCTGGCAGCAGTGACCTTGGCCAGAAGGAGCCACGTGCCTCCAGCTCCCCTGACTCCCAGCTCCCGGCCTTGGGGCTGGCCTTGGGTGGGGGGAATGTGTGTGACAGACACACAGGGTACGGTAAGGGGGTGCAGCATCATCATACAGCCTTGGGGAACGGGGAGAAGGGGGGGTAGGTGCAGCCAGAGGCTTGGCTCCTCCCTCCCCATCTGCCCAAGAACTGTCTCCTCCAGGATTAGGTTCATTCTCAAGATAAAGGCTCCTTTAGTTAAACAGAAGGGCTGACCCTCCCCTTCCCCTCACCGGCAATGTCCTGCTGACAGTAGCCTGGCTTCGGTCCCCACGGGAGTCAGGACCCACCTCGGAGACAATGCTCTTCTTCCCAGTGTTCCCTGTATCTCCTTTAATGTCCCTGGTGCTCACAGGCTCCTGCTCATCTCCAGTGACATCCTGGGACCTGTGGAGCAGAGAACGCAGGGACACCCTTGACCAGCTGCTCCTAACAGACATGGAGACTTTTCAGGGCGACAGAGGGCAAAGCAGGTGCTGGCAGGGATGGGAGCACAGGGAAGGTAGAAAGCTGCAGGAGAGGAGGCAGAAGGTTGGCAGTGATAGGGCAAGAGGAGAAGCTGCTGGGAGACAAGTTGGGAGAATGGAGGAAGGAGGAACCCCTCCCAAGGAAGATCAGAAGGAGGGGGTTGCAAAACTGGCTTCATCCCTGTACCTCCACTTCTCCAACAATGCTCCCGTCCTGTGTGGGAATGGCTGTTTTCCAGGTAAGATGCTGGCCACGGCATCAGCTGCCGGGAGGGACGCATCATCTTGATGAAGCTGGCAGGAGACATCAATGCAGAGGGTGAACATGAGGAGCAGGCTGGGAAAAGCCCTCTGAGAGGAGAGGCAAGTTCCTTCAACCTCTTCCTCAGAGCCAGGAGCAGCCCTCCTGCCTTTCAGCTGAGGCAAACCAACTTTGCCATTATTACTTCAGGGTCAGGATCCAGTTCTGCCTCCAAAACCTCTGCCATCTCTGGCTGCAATTCTTCAAGCATCCCCTTTTGGGATGCAACATGGTGTGGCCACAGGACTGGAAGACCTTCTCCTTTAGAGTGGGGATGGTTAGAGATATCTGGCTTTGAGCATAATTTCATGGCTGGACCATTAAGCCATGCACCCTTGGGAGGAAATTTGGCTATGACTGAGACCAACCCCAACCAGGTGCTGTCCCTGGAACAGAAACCGTAGGTGACTCCAGCAACAGGATGATGTCCCTATCCCCACCCACTGCTGCCAGCACTCACAGTGGAAGAGAAGGGTCTGTAGTACAGCATCATTCCTGCTCCCGGGTGCTCCCAGCAGCCAGCTCTGCCTGCCGGCAGGTTGCCAGGCTCTGCCAACCCCAAACAAACTCCCCAGTGGTTTGGCCACCCCCAGGAAACATCCCACCCCCAAGGTGCCACCCAAACCACCAGCTAGAGGACTTACAGTGATGCCAGGGGGTTGTAGCATGAGGAAAAGCTCTTCTTCCCAAACCCTTTCTGCTGGCAAAGGGATTTCTGTGGCTCCTAGCAGGCTGGCATGCCAGCAACTGTTGCTACAACACAACCTTCCTCTTAGCAGCTCCTCCCTATAGCAGCTCAGTGCCTAAAATCACCCAGCTGCACTCTGATGGGTGCAGGCAGCTGGCTCTACTGCTTCTTGCACCTGCATCTCTTCCCCTTTAGGATCCCTCTGACTGTTGCACATCCCATTGCTGCTTCCAAGGCTTTCAGGGCCAGCAGGCAGGCAGCTCCTGCAAGCACTCCCTTTGAGACACAAGCCCCTCACTGTCCCCAGCCCTCCCTCTTGGTCCCCAGCCTCGCTTGGGCTGCCATTGCCTTATCTCCTGTTCCCAGCAGACCCAAGGAGGTGACTTGGTGGCACCCAGTGTGACTCCAGCAGTGAAAACACCTCATTTCCATGCCTTGGATGCAGCCATGGAATTGCTCTCTCGTCTCAGCATGATCCTCTGATGTTTCAAATGCTCAATTAACTTCTGAGGTTGCTTGTCTTGGAGATGCTGAGTAGCATCGGGCTTCGGCTCTGCTATGGGGTTGGACTGGTCTCAAGAAGAGAATAGTTCACTGATCAAAACTTGCTTTCATCCCGAGATAGAATTTATAGTGTATTAAGGCAAGAGATACTCTGCTCCAACTGCTACCTCAGTCCTGTCCCTCTCTGGGGGTGCCCACAGGGACTCTTACGCCTCCCACCTGCTGCGGCATCCGGCATCCAGCTCCCCTTTGGTGTTTGTTAAGAAACAAAGAGGCTGGTGTCTGCCAGTGGAGCCCTTGATTCCTTGTCCCATGCCATCAATTTTTCATCAAAGAACCTGTGGGAAGTGTGCAATTATCTGTTCCATCAATAATGCACAGGACTGCACTTGGCTCGCCCTGGCTAGGCAGCTGCTTTCTCTGCCTGCGCTGGAAGGTGCTGGGTTCAACCGTGGCTTTTCTAGGCCAGGCATGGCTTTTCCTGCAGAGCCAAGCCTGGAAAACCATCCCTAGCCTTTAATGCCAATCACAGAAGTGCAACAAACATGATCCAAGGGCTGGAGCACCTCCCAGATAAGGACAGGTTGAGGGAGTTGGGGTTGTTCAGTCTGGAGAAGAGAAGCCTCTGGGGAGACCTTAGAGCAGCTTCCAGCGCTGAAAGGGGCTCCAGGAAAGCTGGGGAGGGGCTCTTGATCAGGGAGTGCAGGGGTGAGACAGGATGAGGGGGAACGGTTTTCAGCTGAAAGAGGGGAGATTGAGATGAGATCTTAGGAAGAAATGGTTTTGCTGTGAGAGTGGGGAGGCCCTGGCCCAGGTTGCCCAGAGCAGGGGTGGCTGCCCCATCCCTGGAGGGGTTCAAGGCCAGGTTGGATGGGGCTTGGAGCCCCTGATCCAGTGGGAGGTGTCCCTGCCCATGGCAGGGGGTTGGAACAGGATTGGCTTTGAGGTTCCTTCCAACTCAAACCATTCTTTGATTCTATGATTCTAACACTGCTCAGACTCGCACCGTCCCTTATTTCTGCCCACACTTCTCCCAGCATCCCCCAGTGCCATCTCCAGGGGCAGGGTCAGAGTCAGAGTTATGAGTATTTAAACACACTTTTCCCTACACCTCCTGTATCAAATCCACCTGGAGAGAGCTACATCTCTCCTTCCTGCAGGGGTCTAGGATGAAAGGCTGAGAATCCACATCTGTAAAGATGGAAGCTTTGAAACTCCTGGTGCTCGCTATTTATTTTTTCATATTTTTTTCCTATCCTTGCCAAGCTTCTGAAGCTTCCCTTGCCTTTAGAGTCTTTCATCCACCCTGACAAGCCACCTCCCTCCTTCCCATATTTGCTTGACCAAGATCTTTTTTATTTACTTAACAAATTGCCCTGCGATACTTTGATGTATCCGATTAGCTTCGACTGCTGGAATCTATTCATCTCCAGACAAGCAGCACAGAGTAAAGCAAGGTGGAGGAGGGGGGGGGGGGGGGGGAGCTAGCAATAAACCTCTGCAGCAGGCAGGAAGGGTCAAAGGTAGCTGAGAATTGTGTGTGTCAGATGATTTTGCAACCACGTGCCGTGGTATGACCCCATTCCTGGCTGGGGGGGACAAAAATGCAGCCTGGTGAGAGGCTGAGGACTGACCAACTTGTTTCACTTGTGAGCATGAAGGTATTTGAGTCCCTGGCAGCGCAGCAGCCTCTTCTGCAACACAATCTCCTTGCAGCTCAACAAATAACACCCCCCCAGATGAGTATTAAGCCCAATTCCTTAATTGTTATGAAGACGGGATAAGCTCAGATTTACATATCTGAGAAGAGAAAAAGCAGCAGCTTAAGGAGATTAGAGCAGGGAAAAAAAAATCCCATTTTCCCCTCTTTTCTGTAGCAAAAACTCACAAAGCCATTGGGAGATAACGCCACCTTCATTTCCTTTGCATGATGCCCTTATCAACCTTACCCATCCCTTTGGGACTTGGGTGCCACATGGGTCTGGTCAGGGATTGTCCCCCTGGACTCAGTGCTGGTGAGGCTGCACCTCGAATCCTGGGTTCAGTTTGGGGCCCCTCAGTCCAAGAAAGACCTTGAGAGGCTAGAGCGTGTCCAGAGAAGGGAAAGGAGCTGGGGAAGGGTCTGAAGCCCAGGGGTTCTGGGAGCAGCTGAGGGAGCTGGGGTTATTTAGCCTGGAGAAGAGGAGGCTGAGGGGAGACCTCATCGCTCTCTGCAGCTCCTGGAAAGGAGGTTGGAGCGAGGTGGGTGCTGGTCCCTTCTCCCAGAGAAGAGCTATAGGATGAGAGGGAATGGCCTCAAGTTGCACCAGGGGAGGTTTAGATCGGGTATTAGGAAACATTTCCTTACTGAAAGAATGGTAAAGCCCTAGCAGAGGCTGCCCAGGGTGGTGCTGGAGTCTCCATCCCTGGAGGGGTTCAGAAAGTGTGTAGACATGGCACCTGGGGACATGGTTTAGTAGACACAGCGGGGTTGGGCTTCAGGTCCCTCTGGGGAAATACAGCGATTTTTAACCTGGCCGTGTCCCACCCACTCTGGTAGGATGCACCAGCCACTGAAAGGCAGGAAATAAACGGTGTTTTATCTGATTAAACCAAGGTTGAACTCCCTTCCCATGCATCGGGGTTAGCGGGGGAAGCCGTGCTGAGGGGAGGGTGGGTGGGTGGATATTAGCCGAAGCATTACAATTCAATTTAAGAGTTAATTGGATTGCATTGAAAAGCGCTTAATCTGAGCGGAGTTCGATTTAATAGAGACACCACATCTTCTGCTCCCTTCCTCACCAGGATGATGATTTTAGGGTGGGTGATTAGTATCGCTATCAAGCTCCGGGCCCAGCTGCCGGCTGCTGATACCATGTTGAACAAGGAAATAAAAGCCTCTGAATTACACTGAGTAATTCAAAGAGGGCAAGATGCTCCATGTAGAGATGACACCTCCCCATTCTCCCACCCGCCTGCCTGCTTCTTCAAGATAAGGCTGAAGAAAGCAGTTGTGCCACCAGCAGGGACCGCGATTCCTCTGCGAGTCGCTACAGGTTTACTTTGCTCAAAGAAAAAAGGGAAGAAACGAGAGGGAAAAAAAAGAAGAGAATTGACAGCAAGGAGGAGGTGGGATGACTTTGGAGAGCAAACTCTGTCTGAGTCAGCTGCTGACTCCTGGGAAACGATTCTACCCACATCCCACTGTGGGGGGCTGGTTTTGGGAGGCATGGGGACAACCAGAGTGATGTCCCTAAGTGATGTCCTGATGCTTATGGTGACCAGGGGGAAGGGCACCCAGGAGAACCTCCCAGGATGGGTCAGAGCTTGCCCCAGTGCTGTTGTTCACTTGTGACCGGGGAGAAGAGAGGAAGGGGAGGACAGCAGAGCCTCCTCCTCCCAAGATGGATGGGTCAGAGCATCCTTTAGTGCTGTTGTTCACCCGTGACCACAAACCAGAGCCAGACCTAAAAAAGCCCCCTCCTGAAATAAAAAATGAGGGAAACAGGTTACGGCTGTTACCCTAGGTTCCTGCTGAGTCTTTGAGGGCTTTTTTCCTGCTAGGAAAACACCTACATCTGTGTTTTAAGTTAAACAGGTTTCCAGCAACTTGGAATGTGAAGTGGAGAAATATCCCCCGTCCCCCACACCCCAATACCAGTGGGAGCTATGGCAGCTTCTCAAACAGCCTATTTCTCAATTATACCTTTTAAAACCTGTGCATGGGACCTGAGTTAAATACCCTGCCTTGGCCCCCCACTTTTTAAGTGCCCTCAAAGAATTTTCATGCCCTGGGCTTTGAAAAATTAGTGGCCGCAGAAGGCTCAGCCCTGATGACAGGCACTGTGGTGACTTGTCCTTGGCCCGGCTGGTGGGTTATTGCCGGCGTAGTGGCCATCCATTTTCATGTTTGCTTATGTATTGACTTGATTTGCTGATAAAACACCCATTGCATTTCAGCAGCCAGCGTAAATCCATCAACACCCCAAGCCACTGCGCCAAGAATATCCAGCGGTGAGCAGCACCCGCTGCCTCGAGCGCCCACCCCCTTAGCACACAACCACACAGGATTTCTCTCCAGTCATCAGGTCCCAGCCTTCATTAATTAGCACCAGGAAAGGCTGAGAGGTCACTAAACATGGGTGGAGGAACATTTGTGTGCTGTGTTCACCAAGGGTTTAGCATCACTGCCAGGACTGGTTTGGAGCAGGACTCACAAGGGTGCAAACATGCCAAAACACACAACCCCAAACCTGCAAAATACGGTATTTTAGAATCATAGAATCATAGAATGGTTTGGGGTGGAAGGGACCTCAAAGCCCATCCAGTTCCAACTCTCCGCATGGGCAGGGACACCTCCCACTGGATCAGGGGCTCCAAGCCCCATCCAACCTGGTCTTGAGCCCCTCCAGGGATGGGGCAGCCACCACTGCTCTGGTCCCTGCCCCTCCATCACCATCCACTGCCCTGCAAACTCCTTGTCCCCCTGCTTGCCACCCCAACTTGCCATAAAGTAAACATTCCCAGCTGCTTTCACTCTCCCCCAGCCCAACTGGGCTGGAGGCAGGGATATTACAGGCAGTTTTGGGGTGCCTGTGAGACTTCTGCCATGCCCTAAGTCCCATTAAGTCTCATCCATGCCCTGGTCTAGGGAGGTTCTTCTCCCTCTATACTCGGCACTGGTGAGACCGCACCTCGAGTACTGTGTTCAGTTCTGGGCCCCTCACCACAAGAAGGATGTTGAGGCTCTGGAGCGAGTCCAGAGAAGAGCAACGAAGCTGGTGAGGGGGCTGGAGAACAGGCCTGATGAGGAGCGGCTGAGAGAGCTGTGGGTGTTTAGCCTGGAGAAGAGGAGGCTGAGGGGAGACCTCATTGCTCTCTACAACTACCCGAAAGGAGATTGTGGAGAGGAGGGAGCTGGGCTCTTCTCCCAAGTGACAGGGGACAGGAGGAGAGGGAATGGCCTCAAGCTCCACCAGGGGAGATTTAGGCTGGACATTAGGAAAAAATTTTTCACAGAAAGGGTCATTGGGCACTGGCAGAGGCTGCCCAGAGAGAAGGTTGAGTTACCTTCCCTAGAGATGTTTAAGGCACAGGTGGATGAGATGCTGAGGAATGTGGTTTAGTGCTTGATAGGGATGGTTGGACTTGATGATCTGGTGGGTCTTTTCCTACCTGGTGATTCTATAAATATAGAATCATAGAATCATAGAATCACCAGGTTGGAAGAGACCCACCATATCGAGTTCAACCATTCCCACCAATCTCTAAACCATGCCCCTCAGTACCTCATCCACCCGCACCTTAAACACCTCCTTGGGCAGACTATTCCAGTGCCTAATGGCCCTTTCAGTGAAGATTTTTTTCCTTATGTCGAGCCTGAACCTCCCCTGATGGAGCTTGAGGCCATTCCCTCTTGTCCTGTCCCCTGTCACTTGGGAGAAGAGCCCAGCTCCCTCCTCTCCACAAATGATTCTATGATTCTGGTGTCACACAGGGGGGACACCAGGGGAGCCCCCTCAGTGCAGCATCTTCATCCACCAGGCTCGGCATCACCAGAGCCAGAAGTGAATTAAATGAAAGAGGAAGCAAATTGCTGAATCCTTCATTTCCTTGAGAAGGAAGACGGGTATAAATATCATCTGGGGGCTTGGCAGGGACTTGCAGGGCATAGGGAGGCTTGATGGGGTTGGGTGGTGTTTGAGGGGCTCACTGGGGGTTTGATGGGATTTGGAGGGGCTCGGTAGGGTTCAGGGGGTGCGATGGGGGCTCAGGTGAGGCTCAGCAGCGGTCGGGGGTCTTGAGGGCGTTTGGAGGGGGCACAGCAGGGCTGGGGGAGGCTTGGCAGGGCTTGAGTTGGGCTCAGAGGGGGCTTGGGTTCGAGGGGGCTCGGGGGTGGGGGGGTGCTCAAGGGGACTCAGCAGGGCTCAGAGGGGATCAGAGGGGGCTCAGAGGGTCTCGGTGGGGTTAGGCAGAGTGGCTCAGCAGGGGCTTGGGGGTCTCAAGGGGACTCAGCAGTGCTCAGAGGGGATCAGAGGGGGCTCAGCGGGGTTCGGGGGTGTCGGCAGGGCTTCGGGGGGCTCGGCAGCACAGCGGGGCTGACGCTAGATGGGGCTGCAGCCGCACATGGGAACTTGTCTCTCGCAGAACGCTCAGCCGCGGCATCATCTTTACCCCTTTCAGCATTTGCATCCCCTGCAACACCTTCGCCCCATGCAGAATCTTCATAATCCTTGTCCCTTGTAGCATCCTCAACCTCCCCATCCCCCGAGCCCCTTGCAGCAACCTCACGCCTTTGCATCCTCACCCCTTGCAGCAACTTCTCCCCTTGCTGCACCTTCACCTCTTGCAGCACCTGCTCCCTGTGCACCAACCTTTTCCCTTGCAGCACCCTTGTCCCTTGCACACCCTCATCCTTCTCATCCCTTCTCCCCCCTGCAGCACCTTCTCCCCATTCACCATCCTTGTCTCTTGCACATCCTCCTCTTACTCCTCCTCCTCCCCCCTCGCAGCACCTTCACCCCTTGCAGCATCTTCACCTTCTGTGGCATCTTCTCCCTGTGCACAATCCTTTTTCCTCATGCATCCTTACCCTTTGCATCCCCTCCTCCCCTCACAGCACCTTCCTCTCTCACATCTCGCTCGCATCCCCCTCTCCCCTTGACCTTTGCAGACCTCACTCAGCAGGCACAGGAGCCCCCACCTTCCCTGGAGGTCACCCAGCAGCTGGAAATGGGTCCAGCAACAGGGCCTCGATGCTGCTGGCAGGCAAGAAATCCTGCCGAACTCACCAACACTGCCTGTTTTTCCAGCCCAGGGTGTGTTTTGGGGTCACAACCTGCATGGCTGGACTCTCATCTTCCGTGATGGACCACGTGCAGTGCTGGGAACAAAATGCCAGCAAGGCAAAATGATGGCATTTTCTTCTCCCAGCCTCACAAGAGGCCCTGTGGCTTGTGAAAACATCGACAGGTCAGGGAAATACAGATGACTGGGAGCAGGGAAAGAAAGGCTTGGAAGAAGAAGCAAATGTTAGAAGAGGTTGGAGAAAACGCCCCTCTAATCGTTAAGTGCTGCTAGTAAATTATTCATCGCCTGGTAAGAGCGACGCAAATCTATTCAGCGAGAGGGCAGAAGGGTAGGAAAACACTGTTAGGCTGAGCCCAGTGCAAACCTCAGCCTAAAGTCATCAAAAATCAGCTCCAAACCTTGGCAAGGCTAAGGTGGAGTTTTATGTCCAGGCACAAACCTGCACGGTGGCTTTTTTACCTCTATGTGACCAGGGGAAGGTTACCCCATCTCCCATAATATTCCTCATGGTTTTGTTTTCCTTGCTTCCCCCCACACTTTTAAATGAAGGCATTAACGAGGAGATGCGGAGCAGGACCTCACAAGCCGCAGGGTAAGGGGTTTGATCAGCTGGAGCAGAGTGGGAAGAAGTGACAGGGCTGTGATCAGCCGAGTGCTCCCCCCCAGACCCCACTGCAGGGTGGGGGGGCTGTCACATCCCAGCTCCCCCCCGCACACACACTCCATTAGTAGGGTGTCAGCCCTGATTCCCAGGGCTGTCAGGAGATGGGTTTGCTGGGGCTTTCCGAGCAAATCCCCTGTGTTGCAATGCAAGCGGAGTGAAAATAATTTGCGCTTTAGGGGGAAAGAAAAAGCAAAAGAAAGAAAACGGCTGTCAAATGTTGAAGTAGGGGGAAATAATAATCCTACCAGTAAAATTTTCTAGCATTTTTAGCCAGAGAAAGGGCAGGGCAGGGTGTGCCCAAGGCTTCTGCAAACCTTTTCTAGCTTCCTCAGCTTCAGTTATCCTCCTGGAAGCATCCTTGAAACCACTTCCCACCCTCCCTCACTTTATCATAGAATCATAGAATCACCAGGTTGGAAAAGACCCACTGGATCGTTGAGTCCAACCATTCAAACACTAAACCATGTCCCTCAGCGCCTTGTCCACCTGTCCCTTAAACACCTCCAGGGAAGGTGACTCAACTCCCTCCCTGGGCAGCCTCTGCCAGTGCCCAGTGACCCTTTCCATGAAAAATTTTTTCCTAATGTTCAGCCTAAAACACAGGGATGCTCTTGTGGGGATGCAGTGAGGTGGATTTGAGGCAGCTCGTGGCATTAGTGCAAGCAAACAGCAAAGCCAGGGGTGAAAACACATCACACAGACCATGAGGTGATGCCAGAGCTGGATCCTGTGTGGGTCTGAAGGGTGTTGGGGTTTATCTGGAGCCCCAGGGCCATTTGGTCCATCAGTTTTGGACCTCGCATCCTTATCACATTTAAGCTGTGCCATGGTACCTGCACCTGCACGCCCCATTACAGGTTTCTATTAAGCTGGGAATAAAGCAGCTACTGTGGCTATGGGAAAGGAAGCAATAAACTCAGTGGATTGGAGGAATTAAAACAGCTGGAGGAAAAAAAATAGCTTTTCTGTATTTTTATGGTTGTTATTTTATTGCTAATTTTCTTCCTGCTTTGCAGCCTGAATCACAGGGAGAGGGACTGAGTTGAAGGTGGGGTTTGGGCAGCCACTGACAAGGAAATAACTGGTCCTTTGGGCGTGCAGGGTCTCTCCACCCCACTATTTAATAAGTAGAATTGGGGTTTAATGACCTGTTATTTTTAAAGCCAGATGGCTTAAAGTACAGGAAGATATTAAGACCATGAAAGTTGGGTTTGAATTCATCCAAGGGCTCCATTTATCAGCACAAAAGGTTGGAGGAGGAGCATAGCTGCCTTTTTTTCCTGGAGCTGAAAGGTATGAGCTGGCGGTGCCTGGGGTTTCCAATGTAATGCAGTGGTAATAGGAGAGAATTTGCTAAATGGATCTGGGATTGAGCAATTCCATTGAAGCTGGTGCACCCAGGCTGCTCCAGTGAGTTCTGCCCCCAGCAAGGTGATGGGATTCTGTCCCCACTCCATGCCCTGTGCCGCCCCAAAACAGCTGGGAACAAAGGATGGAGAGGTACAATACAAGAAATTATTGCTACTGCCAGGCTATGGATAAACCCCATGGCTCCCAGCAATATATAACTTGGAAGAGATATTAAAATTTAGGATTTGGGCCCGTTTTTCACTGTTAGGAGGCATGATGCACGCCTTCACGGTAGTTGGCAGGGTGATGCTACAGCCTGTGTGTCAGTGTGGCATTATTGGCAGCTCTCAAGGCTTCTTACCTGGCTATAAAATGGATGCACGGGGGCTGCCCGCAGCTCTTCACCCCTCTTGAATCCATCAGTGATGGCAGCGTCCAGGCTGGGGAGGGCATCACTGCCAGAAGGGGTCAGGAATGCTGCTGGTCTCTGGGGAGGGAGAGGCAAAGGTCTGTAGGACAGAGGGATGCAGTGACAGTGGAAAGGAGGCACCTGGCCTGAGCTGCTCCCACTGCTTATTCCCTGTTCTACCATGCGTGTCCCCTATCCCAGCATCCGCAGTCCCTGTCCCAGCATCTGTATTCCCCACCTGCCACCAGGACATGGTGTGATGGGAGAGAGCTGGCTTGACTGCATCCATCTCATCTTTGCAAGGTGTAAGGGGAGCTTTGGGAAGAGAGGAGATCTCTGGGGTGAACCAGTGCTGGACCAACAAGTTGAGGAGGAGGAGGAGGAGGAGGAGGAGGGGGAGAAGGGGAAGGAGAAGGGGAAGGGGAAGGGGAAGGGGAAGGGGAAGGAGAAGGAGAAGGGGAAGGGGAAGGAGAAGGAGAAGGAGAAGGAGAAGGAGAAGGAGAAGGAGAAGGAGAAGGAGAAGGAGAAGGAGAAGGAGAAGGAGAAGGAGAAGGAGAAGGAGAAGGAGAAGGAGAAGGAGAAGGAGAAGGAGAAGGAGAAGGAGAAGGAGAAGGAGAAGGAGGCAGTTCTTTGTGCTGAAGCCTGTGTTGGTGGAAATAGCAGGTCTGTGCCCATCTCAGCCCATCTCTTCCATTCCCCAGGTGGGCAGGAGTTGCTTCCCAGGCCCTGAGGGTGCAAAGGGATGCTAAAAGCCACTTCTCTGCCTGAAGCTGCCCCTGAGTTTGGTGCCTGCTGGGTGAGGCACCTCCAGAACACCAGCAGCTCCTGCCAGACCCCTGCCAGATGCTGCCGGCAGCAGTAATGTGATTTCCCTGCTCCTCATTTCCCGCACCCGGCACTGTGTGCCCTGCTCTCCTCCCCTCAGCCTGGCTTTTATAGACTCCCCTCTAATCCAGTTAGAGGGGGAAGTTGGATCTAATGGAATAAAGGATGGAGTCCGCAAACTCCTCACTACCGCCTGCAATGGCAAAGGCACGGAGAGGGACCCTTGCTCCATTCCAGTCCCCTCAGCTCCCAGTACTGGGGCAGGTTTGGCTGATGGGGATCTTGTCACTGGGATACTTGCCTTGAGGCATGGCACCCACCCATTTCCCCACCTGAGAGACGGTGACTGTGAGCTGGCAAATCCTTGATTTGCCTCCTCGCCTGACAGATGTTGCCTTTGCTTTGCAGGCGGAGCAATCAGGCTGGACACCCTCTCCAAATTGGCTGCAGGCATGGGCAGCAGCAAAGTGGCCTTCGCTGGGTATTACTCCGTGCCTACGCCTGGCCTCGCCTCGTTAGTGCGGCTAATGAAGGCAGCGAGCATCCATCTCCCTGCAGCAGGGGGGATGATGAGGTGTCCGGGGGCCCCTCCATGCCCTTCCCCATCGCTGCCTCATTGACACCATCAGCATCCCTATCCCCTGTGCCGCCGCATTTCATTACGCCGCCGGCCTTGACGTCAACCGAGCTCCTCCAGCATCAAAGCTGGGGTGAAGACGCCCCCCGCCCCACCACTCTCCCTCCTCCCTGGGGGAACAGCATCATGCAAAATGCAACAGTTTAGGCTTTGCCTGCAATTACCGGGGCCGGTGTTACAGCTGCTGCCCGCCACGCTGGAGCGATGGCCAGCTCGGCCCCATTGCCCACTGGAGAGCTGCTCGCCAGAGCGCACGTGCTTTTAATTCAATTAGCACTGCCCTGAACGCTCCCTCGGGATCAGCGGGCGGAAACCAACAAATTCTCCTTAACAAAGACATTCCCTGCTCTTTTTTTCCACTCTCCCCTCTGTTCCTCGCTGGTTCAACTCTCCCCAGCTAAGGATGCTCCTGGCTGGCAGAGATGCTGTAATGCCTCTTGTAATCCGCTATGCAATAAGGGGAACAGGGAATGTGTTTGATGGACAGGTGTCAGTCAAGAGCTGGCAAGAAAAAGCTTGGTTGTGTCCGAAGCCATCAGAGCCTTTGAACCCTCAGTGCATTCGCCCTCACCAAGAGAAGATGCTCAAGCAGGGAAGGGTGATGCTTCCCCTGACCGAGCCTTTCACCACCTGCAATGTGATTTGGGGATAAAAAAAATCTGATTTTGGTGCTTGTGGAGGGCAAACTTGGCCAGACAGGCTGAAATAATGGGAAACACATGGTGATTCCCCCTTTGCCAACCAATAGTAAACCCATTTTGTTGTGATTCTCCATTTCCCAACCAATTATAAAACCTTATTTTTGTGATTCTCCCTTTGCCAACCAATTGTAAATCCATTTTTTTGTGCCAGCCTAACAGGGATCTGGCTGCCGGGCTGGCATAGCGACAATTTACGCCCTGGTGCTGTGACAATTTACTCCAGGCACCGATCTGCTTCTGGTTTTAAATGGCAGCAATTACATAAATTAAGGCTGTTTAAGCAATGATATAGCCAGCCTGTTGATTTTTTTCCCCCCTTGCCTGGAAAAACACAGCACTTTTCATTTTTTTGCAGAGGCTGCCACCACATGCCAGCAAATCCCCAGACCCCGTCTCAGGTGACGTGACCAAGGGTGCTCAGCAAAGTGGGTGGCAGAGGCTTGAAGTGACCCCAGAGGTCCCAAGTGCTGAATTAATGGGCTAAGCAAGGTGGGGCTGTGCCAAAACAAAGCATAAACTAAGGCTGGTTAATAAACAGGGGTGATGAATAAATCCCTTAGGAATAAAGATGCTTTCAGTGTACAATTTCCAGCCCTTGCCTGGGGCTCAGCATCCTCCAGGCACATCCCGCTGACCCTGCAAATGGATTTGCTGCTGGCTGCCGTGTGGTCAAACTCATCTTTCCTTGCTGAGGCACCAAATTTGGGGTGGAAAAAGAAGAATGAAGGGAAAATAGGAGCCCTGCCTTGAGCCACAAGCTGGTATGGAGATGGGTGAATCCAGTTGCAAGTTCTCCCTCTGCAACAGTTTTTCAGTGACAGCCAGCAATTTGCTAAAACGCCAGCGTTTTGCTGAAGTCTTTGATTTCTTTGTCTCCTTGAGATGATCGAAGTCTTTTGTTCTTGTTGGGAAGGCAGGGAGAGAAAGGGCTGGGTGAGGGAAAACTCGGGGGTCTCAGTGGCTTTACAGAGGGGTGCAGCCCAGTGTTGCCCTTTCCCTTGGATATCACAACTCCTGTTTGCTTATCTCTGGTGTTGAGCCTCTTGGCTTTTAATAAAACAGCCTCCAGACCCTTTCCCTGTGGCTGTTACACACGTAGCAGTGTTTTGAGACCCTGCAGAAACACCAGGGGTTGAGTCCTGTTTATAGGGAGCCCCTTATCCCTAGAAAACTCTGCCACTGAGGACATTTTCCCAGCATGTAGAGTCGATGTGAGCATCCAAAGCCAAGCTCAGGAGCATCCAGACCTCTGGCAGGAGACGGTAAAATCACCAAAGAGCAGCCGGGATTTATACCCGGTTCCAAGTGTGCCGGGGAGTGCAGATGGCCCAGGGTTTATTTAGCTGCTGTTTGTCATAAAAAGCCCAACCAATCTAGGTTATGCAATTTTCAGCTCCCTATGTTAAAATAAAAAACACTAAGAAAAGAAACGAGAGCTCGGTGAGTCTGTGCTGCTTTGCCATCTGGCTCGAGAGAGCTGTGAGGTGAGAGTACAGGGCAAAAGAGGTAGGGCTGCTGGGGCTCCTCACCCCCGTGTGATGGACAGGGATGCTGGGGCTCCCCGAGGACAACCCTGGTGTGAATGGTGCCCCAATGCCTTACCAGGCCCATTCAGGTCCTCTATTGATTGTCTTTGCTTTTAGGTCCCCACTTGGCCACTTCTTGCAGTCCTAAAGCCAAGCTCAGGACTAAACCATGAGCTGAGGACTTGGAAATCCAGCCGTCAAGCACCCCTTGAAGCCTGGGACTGCCCAAAGTGGGAGAAGAGAGACTCTGCCTCTGCAGCCATGGCAGCAGCTCGCCTGCTTGCTGGACTGCGTTTTTTGGGGTGCTGAGGATCACAGCTAGCCAGCTGGGTCATCTTCCTCAGAAAATCCTGACCTCCAGGCAAGAAACAAAGCCCTCTTCAAAGCCAGGAGGAGCAAATCCTGCCTTCACCCTGCTCAGCAGCAGCTCACTCATTGATTTGCATCGCTCCTAGTCCGTCTGCCCAGGCTGCCGCTGGATGAATTAACGAGACGTGGAGCCCAAGGCTGGCTCTGGCGCTCCTGTTTTTTGTTTCCACTCCCAGCTCTTACATATATTAAGGAAGGCAGGGCTGGAGGGGGGGAAAGGGAGAGGTTCGGGAAGAGTAGAAAAAAAATTACAGCTCCCAGATCAAAACAATAATCAGCTAAATGAATTCCGCAGCATTTTCCCGCATGACTGCGAGTGATAATTTAGTGCAGCAGCCAGCTGGAAGCAAAAGGATTAATTCTGCACTTAGTGACACCCATGTGAATAATTCATCACACGCAGACCCCTTTTCACTGACCCCCCTGGGCAACCACTCCAAAGACCCCCACCAGCCGGTCCCCGGCCTGCTGTGGCTTCCCTGGGGATGGGGGTTCACTTTCGCCAATGCAGCATCCAGTCTGATCCCAAATTCACTTTACAGATAGGTTTTTTTTTTTTTTCAGATGGGAGTGGAATCTGCTGGCCGCACTAATTAGATTGGTCAGGCTGGTGGCTGCATCGTGACCTGCCCAAGGTCTGTTCCTGGAGCCAAGGGCAAGTAGGTTTCTCCCTTCCCCGGGATGAAAAGCCACCAAGTTCCCTCCCTGCTGTGACGACTCTAGGGACCACAAATGCTGAAGGATAAAGACAGCAGGACGTTTGTCACCGTGGTTAACCAGCCTGGCCCTTCTCCGCATGGAGACAGTGAACAGCTTGTCTCAAACACCCTGCCCATGCCCTGCCTGCCCAACTGCCAGGACTGGATGTGATGGATGCACGAGGACAAGAACGATGCTGATCTTCCCAGCTGCTTGGTGGGGCAATCCAGAGCCCTGAGACAAGAGGCACAAGGGATAAAACCCAGATCCAGCCCAGCTGATCTCTGCCTGAGGGGTTTGGAAAGAAGGTGGCAATTCTAAAGATCCCTCTCCTGCCCTAACTCCATCCTCATCGCTCCCTCCCTTCAGATTTGCCATTTCCAGCGTCTCACCTCTGACTGAAGGAGTTGCAGGCAGAGCCCCACAGTTGGGATGGCCCCAGACGTAGTTTTGAGGTCCGTGCCCTGGGGAGGCAGAGGAAGGGTCACAATCTGCGCTGCCCTCTGCATTTCTGCTGGAGCTCTGGTGGATCACCCAGATGCCATCCAGGGCCCTAGGGCTGTAATTTGGAGCAGGGATCCCCATTTCCCGTGGGATGCTCTGGGAACCTACACCAGGGTGCCCACCTGGCCGCAGACATGCTTCCCAATCATGCCAACAGCTATAAGTACGTACCATCACCCATAGGTAGCCTCACTGTGCCACCCTGCCCAGCATCATCCAGCCCTGTTCAATGTCTTTATCAATGACCTGGATGAAGGCATCGAGTGCACCCTTAGCAAGTTTGCAGACGACACCAAGCTGGGTGGAAGTGTCGATCTGCTGGAGGGTTGGGAGGCTCCAAAGGGATCTGAACAGGCTGGACTGCTGGGCTGAGCCCAATGCCAGGAGGTTTAACGAGGCCAGATGCCGGGTCCTGCACCTGGGACACAACAACCCTGTGCAGCTCCAGACTAGGAGAAGTCTGGCTGGAAAGCTGCCTGGAGAAGAAGGACCTGGGGGTGTTGGTTGACAGTGACTGAACATGAGCCAGCAGTGGCCCAGGTGGCCAAGAAGGCCAATGGCATCTTGGCTTGGATCAGAAACGGCGTGACCAGCAGGTCCAGGGAGGTTATTCTCCCTCCGTACTCAGCACTGGTGAGACCACTCCTCGAATCCTGTGTTCAGTTCTGGGCCCCTCACCACAAGAAGGATGTTGAGGCTCTGGAGCGAGTCCAGAGAAGAGCAACGAAGCTGGTGAAGGGGCTGGAGAACAGGCCTGATGAGGAGCGGCTGAGAGAGCTGGGGGTGTTTAACGTGGAGAAGAAGAGGCTGAGGGGAGACCTCACTGCTCTCTCCAACTACCTGAAAGGAGGTTGTGGAGAGGAGGGAGCTGGGCTCTTCTCCCAGGTGAGAGGGGACAGGACAAGAGGGAATGGCCTCAAGCTCCACCAGGGGAGGTTTAGGCTGAGCATTAGGAAAAAAAATTCACAGAAAGGGTCATTGGGCACTGGCAGAGGCTGCCCAGGGAGGTGGTTGAGTCCCCTTCCCTGGAGGGGTTTAAGGGATGGGTGGAAGAGGTAAAGGGACATGGTTTAGCATTTGATAAGGATGGTTGGACTCAATGATCCAGTGGGTCTTTTCCAACCTGATGATTCTATGATCCCACATCCCCCAGCTCACCTGCACAACAAGGCCATCCACGCGCATCCCACCATCCTGTGCCACCAGCTCCCGGAAAACACGGCTTGTGAGGGGCAACACTGAGTATCCCACAGGAAGGAGGGTGCCTGGAGCATTCCATACTGGAGAAGGGATGAGAGAAACTGGCTGAGGACATTTCAGACCAGGACCTGAGCCTAGTCAAACCCAGGGATGAGGGAGAGCATCCCAGTGGGGTTCCTAGACTTACTGGCTTTGTGTGGATAATACTCAATCACCAAGGCGGTGTCTTCGGAGAAGATGGTGGCCACATCTCGGCCTTGGAAGAGGAAGGAGGTGTCCCAGGTTGGTTGTTCTGGGGGCCCAGCTGGTCGAGACATCTTAGGAGACAACATGAAAATTATCCTCCTGCTACCTTCTCTCTCTAGAGATAAATAAGCAGAGAGATAGGAAGGAGAAGGAGAGGTGGAGGTAAAGAAAAGCACAACCTGTGCAGCAACATCACTTTTCTGGCTCAAAAGCAACCCTGAATCCCAGCTGTTTGAACTGGCTTTCATGGGGCTGTTGAGCTTGGCTGCTTCTCTCCAACTAATCCCTGCCAGTATCTTCTCTCTCGCAGAGCCAGAGGAGAAAAAATGCACATGGATCGACTTCATCATGCTTAAAAACATGATGGGAAGAGCCAGGAAGATCATCTGTACTCAATCCAGGGTCAGCTTTTTGATACCTGCTGGACAACCCAATGGTTGCACTTGGGACAGGAGTTTGCAGTGATATACGGACTCCAAAAGTCTGCTTAGTAGGCTTTTGGGTTCCATATATCATTGCAAACTCCTTTCCTAAGTGTGAAGTCCAGGTCTTCCAACTGATATCGAACAGTGGGCAACATGTTTGTCCCCAGAGACGTGAGCTGTCATTAGAAATGGCATCAGCCTAGCCCCGCCAGCTCTTCAAAGGTCAATCTTAACACTGGCTGCCCAGTACCAAGCAATTATTGACAGTGGCTCCTTTTTAATGCTGTTACTCCATCCCCTCAGCCAGCATCGCCCAGTGGGGATGAGATGCTGATAGGCTTTTCTGCATCAGCACATTTCTGCTTTGTCGGGGAGGGAGGAGGAGAAGGTGGGGGGGGGGGTGTCCCTCTGCTCACGTTTGGAGATGCTAATGGGCATTATATACACCACAGAGACCCACAGAGGTGCATTACTCAGCGCTGGGGGCTGTCAGTGAGGGGAGTACAGGGTTGGGATGCTTCAGAGCCTGAAAAGACCTCCACAATGGGCTGCATTGGGCAGCACTCTTAGTGCTGGCTCAGCACCTGGCTGGCTGTCTTGGCTGGGAATTTGTCGGGGGCTCCCCAGCATAAGTGGAGGTTTTTTAGCTGGGATGCAGCTTGCTTTGACTGCAGTGAGCTCAGGCCGTGCCTGTAACTGCTTAGGGAAACCCACATGGACTGGGGTATCTCCAACAGCCAGATTTGGCTCAGCACTCTCCAGCTACCCCTCTGCTTTCCCAGCCTGTGTTCCAGCCCATAGGGCTGTTTTGTCACCCTCAGAAAGCCTGATCTGAGGGGAAAATCTCCAGAAGAACACTGAACATCGCCTCCAGTTACTTTTCCTGGCATTGACCTGTAAAAGGCGCTGTGAGATGGCACCGTTTTGGACCCAGCAGGGAAAGAAAAAGTCAAATGCAGGAGCATATTGTTAATTTGACCCCAACTGTTGGAGGTCCATGGCTCCTCTGTCTGGGACAGGGATGGGAGATGACGTTCCTGCTTTCCCCCCCATCATGAGGGGTTTGGGGGGAGCAGGATTCCTTGCCAGGGCCAGGCTGTCTCCCACTGGCTGGGTGGGACAGATGGATGCTCTGTGCGGGGGCGTCAGAGCCGATGCACTGATTTGGGCAGACGTCTTGGCAAAACAACTGCCCCTGCCCAGGGCCACCTGGAAGAACATGACAAAAGGGGTGGGGAGGAGGATGAAGGAGACGCCTTCATCCTTAGTTGCTAGTCCAGCTCATCTCCCATACAAAGCCTGTTTCAAAGGCAGCATTCTTGTCACAAGCAGAGGCAGAGATGGCCAAGCATGCAGCATCTCTCCTGCCTTCCCAAGGGATAGAAACATCCCACAGTCCTCAAGGCTGCCAGGCTGGAGTATGCAGACCCCAAAAGAGCAAGTGAGAAGTTTCAGTAAGTGGGTTAAGCTGGAGGATCCTCAAGGTAACGAGCCTGACAGGAGATTTCTTTTAGATGGAGCCAGCACCACAAAGGCTCGAGCTTGGTGCTGGGAGGCCAGGCGCAGTGTGGCTTTCTGTAGGAGGCACTGCCTGCTGCCCATGCACCCCACGGATTGGTCATCGCCACCAATGTGTCCAAATCCATCTGTTTTGTCAAGAAAGGGTCTGTTGGCCCAAGGAGAGCACCCAAGGAGAGCAGCCAACGCACTTGCAGGTGGCTCTGTGCAGGTCTCTGTAAACTCCTGACCACTCTGGGACCATCAGCCAGGCAGGGAAGGGTTAACCACCCAGGAACCCCAAAAACCCCTAAATAAGAGGAGTGCCACCACCCTGCTGAAGGTGAACTCAGGCGCTGTTGTCTGTAGACACTGATGGGAACTGACAGGCAAGAGGCCATGCTGGGCTGGCAGAATTATCGAATCCGATTAGCCTGCCCAGGAGTTTGCTAGGGGAAAGCCATTAACCTCTGGAACCAGAAAAGCAACGCTCCCTCCTCCTCCTCCCAGCCTTCCTCTGACTTATCCACCCACACGTTAGGAGTTCACCCTCCTTGGAAGGCACCATGTCCTGCAGATGGGGAAACTGAGGCAGGAGATGGGGTTGGGAAAGAGAGCAGATGGAGGCTACGTAGCTCCCCAGGGCACCTTGTCCATGCATCCCGGGAGATAGCATCCTCGGCAATGTGCAAAGACAGACAGAGCCATGTGGGTGAGGGGAGGAGGAGGAGGCAGCAGCATGCACGCAGGCCAGATGGCTGAGTTTAATCACTTGTCCTCCTGCATCGGGCTCCCACAGCTCCGTGCTGGCTCTGCTACCTGTGCCAAGGCTGTGGAACTCGGCTTGGGCTCACCCAGCGCTGAGGTCCCATGCCTTCATGGGTTTTTGTGTGCAAATTTGTCCATGTAAATCCAAAGGAAATGCATTTGAGTTGCATTAGAGGTCAAATATCCCTGCACCAGCTGGGAAACTGCAGTCTCAGGGAGCTGTATCCTGGAGCAAAGAGATGGGGGGATAATGCTGGGACAAGTACAGGGAAATTTCTCACCCAATATCTGCTCCAGAGTCATCATGGGCAGCCCATAACCTGAACTTCTTGCCATGGTGGGGCTTGGGATGCTGGGGGGAACCAAAGTGGGTGCAGACACAGAGCAGGGGGTCCCTGGCATTTCCCCACCACCTCTCACCAGCAAAGAGCAACCCAGGGAGGTGGAGGCAGGGACAATAAACCAATAATTATTATAATGAATGAAACACACAAGCAATTTTTATGATAATTCACCATCTCATGGGTGACTTGGCATCTGTCCGGTCTCATCTAAGCGATATTTTATATATGGGCTCCCCAAACGTGTTGATACAGGGCATTACGCTCCGAGATGATAAAAATTCAATGCTTGAGGGGAAGGACAGAGAAATGTGTGCTCTGCTGGTGTTCAGCACCAGCTGGATCTGTCTTTTCAGGGTGGGTGGACATCTGCCCTCAGCATGCTTTCGGCTGGCACTTTTCAGAAGGTGCAGGAGTGGAGCAGTTCTGGTTTAGAGGGGTGGCAGCTTCATGCTAGCTTCTGGCTCGGCTGCCCCATCACACCTCCTCCGTGCCCCAGCATCCCTTCAGTTCCCTACTTTTCCCTCCCTGCCAATTTTTGGCAGGGCTCAGGAACAAAAGTGGGACCCTCCTCCCGCTCGCTGATGATGCCGCGTGCCGAAAGCATATGTTTCCCTGGCAACAGCTATTTTGAAGATGTGTGTTGCTAGCTCTCCCAGTGGTACTTGAGTCCTGGGAAGAAGGTCTCTGCCTTCAAGAGGTGTTATTCAAGCCAGAGGTGTGAGCAGAGAAGGGGGAAAATGAAGGATAAAGGCAGAAAGGAGGAGCTGTCTGTGGGTTTGACAGGCAGGGCAAGGTGGATGTAGGGAGTGGGTCTTTGATGCTCAAAGCATTGCTTTGCCCTTAAAGCTTTTCTCTGTGTCAGGTCCTCAGTTCCCCTGCCAAAGGAGGAATGCTGATTGGTACCCAAGTGGGATGGATGCTGCTGGACTTGTACATCCCCAGGGATACGCCCAAACTCATACCTGTGGGCAGCTGTGGTTGGCAGCTCGAGTGATACTGAAAGCTGCTGCTGGAGGATCCGGGAATGTGATGGTGGTGGGGCTGATGCTGGGACAGGCAATGGGATTCTTTTCCATGCGGTGCCTGAGAGGTGATGGAAAGGGGGAGAGTCAGCACATGCAGGGTTCATAGAATCACCAGGTTGGAAAAGACCCACTGGATCATCGAGTCCAACCATTCCTATCAATCAATAAACCATGTTCCTCAGCACCTCATCCATCTGCCCCTTAAACACCTCCAGGGAAGGGGACTCAACTCCCTCCCTCAGCAGCCTCTGCCAGTGCCCAATGACTCTTTCCATGAAGAATTTTTTCCTAATGTTCAGCCTAAACCTCCCCTGGCGGAGCTTGAGGCCATTCCCTCTTGTCCTGTCCCCTGTCATTTGGGAGAAGAGCCCAGCTCCCTCCTCTCCACAACCTCCTTTCAGGTAGTTATAGAGAGCAATGAGGTCTCCTCTCAGCCTCCTCTTCTCCAGGCTAAACACCCCCAGCTCTCTCAGCCGCTCCTCATCAGGCCTGTTCTCCAGCCCCTTCACCAGCTTCGTTGCTCTTCTCTGGACTCGCTCCAGAGCCTCAACATCCTTCTTGTGGTGAGGGGCCCAGAACTGAACACAGGATTCGAGGAGTGGTCTCACCAGTGCTGAGTACAG
This sequence comes from Clamator glandarius, assembly GCA_033459285.1. Taxonomy (NCBI): domain Eukaryota; kingdom Metazoa; phylum Chordata; class Aves; order Cuculiformes; family Cuculidae; genus Clamator; species Clamator glandarius. The sequence continues at coordinate 393,702 of JAUNZM010000115.1, read as the reverse complement.
GGGGAGAATAACCTCCCTGGACCTGCTGATCACGCCGTTTCTGATCCAAGTCAAGATGCCATTGGCCTTCTTGGCCACCTGGGCCACTGCTGGCTCATGTTCTATCACTGTCAACCAACACCCCCAGGTCCTTCTCCTCCAGGCAGCTTTCCAGCCAGACTTCTCCTAGTCTGGAGCTGCACAGGGTTGTTGTGACTCAAGTGCAGGACCTGGCATTTGGCCGTGTTAAACCTCCTGCCATTGGTCTCAGCCCAGCGCTCCAGCCTGTTCAGATCCCTTTGGAGCTTCCCAACCCTCCAGCAGATCCACGCTTCCACTCAGCTTAGTATCATCCGCAAACTTGCTAAGGGTGCACTCGATGCCTTCATCCAGGTCATTGATAAAGACATTGAACAGGGCTGGACCCAGCACTGAGTCCTGGGGACACCACTTGTAACTGGCCTCCAGCTGGATTTAACACCATTTACCACCAGTCTCAGGGTCCGATCACTTCTGGCAATCCAAGGAAGGGGTGATGGCACCAGGGATGCTCAGGTTGTCCTAAGCCCAGTACCCACAACCCATGTCACCAACAAGCCCCTGTGGCTGTCACTCACTTGTACTCCTGAACATTGGTCATCACTCTGGCTACAGCGACAAGGGCCCCATGGGGGGTGGCCAGGCAGTTCGACAGCCCCTGCAGCAACACCTGGGAGATGAGGAGCCCATGGTGAAAGGTCAGCAAATGCAGGGGGAGGAACAGTATCAACAGCCACCAGAGCAGGAGGCAACATGCAGCATCCTTCTCTCTGAGTCGAGATACTCTGGTCCATCCTGAACCCTGCAAATCTCCCCTGCCACCCATTGTCCCCAGGGCCACCTCTCACCTCCAAGGCCACGTAACTCAATCCATCGCAGCGAGGGATGAAGCTCCCTTTGCGGGTGATGGTGACATGCAGGACTGTCCCCATAGGGTCAAGCTTCCTTGGCTGTTTGCAGAGGAGAGGGAACCATGGGAAGAGGAAAGGTCAAAGCTACCAAATGTGAGTGCTGAGTGTGTGGACAGCCCATTGCTGGCAATAAAGCACCAACTGATAATTAAAGCTCACTGTCCCCTGGAGCCTTCTAGGAAAAGATCAATATAATAAATCTTTCTGCGTTTAAATATTTAATCGCTCCCAATTGCTGTGCAGGGAAGAGAAATTTCTGCCAGTCAGAGCAAAGTGGAAGCTGATTTGGGGGAAGTATCAAGTGAGTTTGCCTGGTTTCAGCATACAAGGAGCCATCAGCCAAGACCCTGGGACTGTTAAAATGTTGGCACAGAGAAACCCTCACTGAGGGGCTTGGGAAGCTGCTTCTCTCTGGGGCTGAACACCCACCTACATTAATTAATGCACAGCAGCACCTGTTTAATGAACTCTCTGATACCCAGCCCAGCCCTGCATCTTCTGCCACAGGATGCTGAGGGAAAAAGTACTTCCCAGCTTGCAATCCCATCCCTTTTCCTCCATGTTTTCCCCAGCAAAGATTAAAAAAAAAAAGCCCAGTACAAGGCTTCCCTTGTTCCCACCTCACAGGAAGCCTGGGCAGCTCTTTGCTTGCTCACAAGCTTCTTTGAGCACCTTCCCTGCCTTGCCAAATTGAGGTTTCCCACCGGGATTACACTGTTACACAAGGCTCCCTTCACTCACAACCCCCAGCTCCAGCAGGGGTGACAATCACAGTTATAGGCAGGAAAAAGCAGCAGGATGGAGTGGCAGGAGCTGTACCTACCAGCACCAGCCTGCAGTGGTGGAGCTGGAAGGGCCGGAGGTGTCGCACTGGCAGGTGGAAGGTCCCCAATGTCTCCTTGGTGGCCTTATCTGCCAGGGTGAGAGTCAGAACTGGAAGGGAAAGGATCAGCCATCAGGATAAGTGGGACTGTCTGCAGAGTTTGAGGAAGGGGAGGGCAGGCAAGGCTGTGGGGAGGGAGTTGGGGAAGGTCTGGGTGACAAAGGGACAGAGGCGATGGGTGAATCAGTTAATTTTCAGCAACCTCTTCCCCTCACAGGTCATGGGGGACAGGATTTAACATATCCTACATTTATATGCACGCACACACACATGCACCCCAAGGAGCCATTGAATCACAGAATCATAGAATCACAGAATAACCAGGTTGGAAAAGACCCACCTGATCATAGAGTCCAACCATTCCTATCAATCAATAAACCATGTCCCTCAGCGCCTTGTCCATCCACACGTCCCTTAAACCCCTCCAGGGAAGGGGACTCAACCACCTCCCTGGGCAGCCTCTGCCAGTGCCCAATGACACTTTCTGTGAAAAATGTTTTCCTAATGTCCAGCCTAAACCTCCCCTGGTGGAGCTTAAGGCCATTCCTTCTTGTCCTGTCCCCTCTCACCTGGGAGAAGAGCCCAGCTCCCTCCTCTCCACAACCTCCTTTCAGGTAGTTGGGGAGAGCAATGAGGTCTCCCCTCAGCCTCCTCTTCTCCAGGCTAAACACCCCCAGCTCTCTCAGCTGCTCCTCATAAGGCCTGTTCTCCAGCCCCTTCACCAGCTTCGTTGCTCTTCTCTGGACTCGCTCCAGAGCCTCAACATCCTTCTTGTGGTGAGGGGCCCAGAACTGAACACAGGATTCGAGGAGTGGTCTCACCAGTGCTGAGTACGGAGGGAGAATAACCTCCCTGGACCTGCTGGTCACGCCGTTTCTGATCCAAGCCAAGATGCCATTGGCCTTCTTGGCCACCTGGGCCACTGCTGGCTCATGTTCAGTCGCTGTCAACCAACACCCCCAGGTCCTTCTCCTCCAGGCAGCTTTCTAGACAGACTTCTAGTCTGGAGCTGCACAGGTTTGTTGTGTCCCAGGTGCAGGACCCGGCATTTGGCCTTGTTAAACCTCCTGCCGTTGGTCTCAGCCCAGCGCTCCAGCCTGTTCAGATCCCTTTGGAGCCTCCCGACCCTCCAGCAGATCGACACTTCCACCCAGCTTGGTGTCATCTGCAAACTTGCTAAGGGTGCACTCGATGCCTTCATCCAGGTCATTGATAAAGACATTGATCAGGGCTGGACCCAGCACTGAGCCCTGGGGAACCCCACTTGTCACTGACCTCCAGCTGGATTTAACACCATTTCCCACCACTCTCTGGGCCCGGCCATCCAGCCAGTTTTCCACCCAGGAGAGTGTGCTCCTGTCCAGGCCAGAGGGGACAGTTTCCATAGCAGAATGCTGTGAGAAACTGTGTCAAAGGCTTTACTGAGGTCCAGGAAGATACATCCACAGCCTTTCCCTCATCCAGCAGCCGAGTCACTTTGTCATAGAAGGTGATCGGGTTAGTTTGGCAAGACCTGCCTTTTGTGAACCCATGTTGACTGGGCCTGATCACCCGGTTCTCTTGCACGTGCTTCATGATAGCACTCAAGATCACCTGTTCCATGACTTTCCCTGGCACTGAGGTCAGACTGACAGGCCTGTAGTTCCCTGGATCCTCCTTACGACCCTTCTTGTAGCTGGGCACAATATCAGCCAGCCTCCAGTCCAGTGGAACTTCCCCAGTCTTCCAGGACTGTTGGAAGATGATGGAAAGGGGTTTGGCCAGCACATCTGCCAGCTCCTTCAATACCCTCGGGTGAATCCCATCTGGCCCCATAGACTTGTGTGTGTCTAATCAGGCTAGCAAGGCTCTGACCTTGAGAGCACATCCCAGGCATGCCCAAGAAAGCCAAGCCTGTGAACAATTGGCACCAACACAGTTCAGATTCCCAATTAAAAAGCCAGCCTTTCCCACTGATCCACCTAACCCACCTCCCTGGCTCCAGCCCACCATACTCAGCAGCCCTGAGCCCTCCCAGCCCCAGGGTCAGCCCACGTGTGGATTTTGCAGGCTCTTGCCCTCCCAGCATCTGCCATCTCGGGATACTCGGTCCCCATCTGTCTGCCAGCAGGGCAGCATCGCCCCCGCCAACACTGGCATTGGCATCCCCAGCTCTTCTCTAGATTTAAAGCAAAGCTGTAATTTAGTTGACAAGTAAGAGTAGGAGCCTTTTATATACATCAAAAACCCGAGCTGATGGAAGGGAAAACCGCCCTCTCTTTATGCTGCCAGCAAGACTTAGGCTTCCCTTCCCCCAGCTTAATGACTGCACTGAGACACGCACCTTAACTCCTGCTTGGCCAACCTGATGGTGATGTCATGGGTGTGCACAGACCCATTGGGTTCAGCAGCACCGCAGTGTGTCCCCCAAATGAAAAGGATGCACTGGGTGAGTGCATGGACCATGGTTTCCAGAGCCCATTCTTTATCTGAGCCTAGCAAGTGATCAATTTATATGGAGATTTGCTTTTTCTCCCAGCCCCTTGTGGAAAGAGCACCAAGGAAAATGGTCTGGGTTTGAGTGAGAGACAAGTGGCTTTCCTGCTAGTTGACAGTGATGATAAATCATGCTCAGTAGCCCCACCAACCATATTACTGGGCAAAAGAAGGAATCATAGAACTATGGAATGTCCTGAGTTAGATGGGACCCACAAAGATCATTGAGTCCAGCTCCTGTCCCTGCACAGGACAACCCCAATATTCACACCGTGTGTCTGAGGCCTGGCAAGAAAAGGTGTGAACCGCACCAGGAAAAGGCAGCTCCAGTCTGAACATCTGGGGGCTGACATCTCCGAACATCTGGGGGATGCTGGGAGGTGGATGAGTGAGGCCAGAGGTCCCATCGGGTTTCCCCTGGTACCACAGGAGGCAGGTCCAAAGTACATCAAAAGCTCCTTGATTTCATTAAGATCGGGGCCTAATGGGATTAGGTGTGATGTGAAGATTGGCTCCCAGAGTTTGTTTTACAAGGGTCTGATTATAATCAAATCCCCACCCTTAATGTCATGCGCTTTATTACAGTTACCGACTTAGCAGTCCTCTTCTCCCAAGTAACAAGTGACAGGACAAGAGGAAATGGCTTCAAGTTGTGCCAGGGGAGGTTTCAATTGGATATTAGGAAAAATTCCTTTATCGAAAGAGTGGTGAAGCACTGGCAGAGGCAGTGGTGGAGTCTCCGTCCCTTGCAGGGTTCAAAATACATGCAGCCATGGCACTTCAGGACATGGTTGAGTAGGCACAGGGGTGTTGGGCTGACAATTGGATTGGATCAGCTTAGAAGTTTTTTACAACCTTAATGATTCTATGATGTGTGCCCAATCGATACAAAGTGTTGGGGTCAGAATGGCAGTGGGGAAAGTTTGGAGTCCTCCCACTTAATGCCGATTCCCATGAGATGCTTCTGAGCATGCCTAGGTTGCCACCTGCAGCCCTGCATCTGGGGGGCACATCCCTCCTGGTCCTACCTGGAAACATGAGCCACCAGTGCCATCTCAGGCTCAGGGCACAGATTGTTCTCGTGGTCACCCTCTATCTGGGTGCTGCTCAGGGTCCTTTGGAGCATGGGCTACCTAATATCTCAAGACTAACCCTTTGAGAAGATCACTGAACCATAGAATGGTTTGGGTAGGAAAGGACCTCAAAGCCCATCCAGTTCCACCCCCTGGCATGGGCAGGGACATCTCCCACTGCATCAGGTTGCTCCAAGCCCCATCCAACCTGGCCTTGAACACCTCCAGGGATGGGGCACCCACCACTGCTCTGGGCAACCTGGGCCAGGGCCTCCCCAGCCTCACAGGAAAACATTTCTTCCTAAGATCTCATCTCAACATCCCCTCTTTCAGTCAAAAACCTTTCCCCCTCTTCCCATACCTGCATTCCCTGGTCAAGAGCCCCTCCTGGGCTTTCCTGGAGCCCCTTTCAGTACTAGAAGACTGTTGTTATAACCAAGTCTCTCACCTGCCCAGGCTGCATCTTCAGCATCCATTTCCACCGTCACCTCCTCCTCCCAGGTGGGTTCATGGGTGGGAACTGAGGATGCATGGGTGGCACGCACCTCAGGATGCTGCTCATCCTCTCTGCTGGTCTTACTGGGAGGGAAAGGGGGACAAACCAGGACGGTTAACTGGGTGAGGAAGGGAAATGTGTGGACAGGGAGCTGTGCCTGGGAGAGAGCTGAGCACAAGCCCCTTTTGATGCAGTTCATAGTGGCCAACCCACCCTCACACTGCCTCTAACAAAGCTTTGTCCATGATCTAGAGGGGGCTGCATTGAGGGTCTGGAGCTGGCTTTCCTTCAGGCTGCTGGATCCTTGCAAGCCCCCAGTGACAGAGTTTGCAGCCCCTTTTATCCAAAAGGCTATTTCAGACCCCAGAGGCTCATTATCCAGTGGTATTGATGAAGGAAAAGATAGGGAGGAGGCTGCTGGGAAAGGAGAGAGAAGATTGAATGTTAACGACCACCGTCATTAAACCTGGCACATAACAAGGCTGAGCAATAATTACAATGGAGCTAGCAGCTACGGCCCCAGCTAATTCTTCATGCGTGCTAGTGCAGAGGCATCACCATCAGGGTGGTTTGGGGTTGTTCCTCCAACTTTCATCAATCGATCATCATTTACTCAGGAGTGTGGCTGATGAAAATTATGTCTCCCCCTCTCCACATTAGGGGAGGTGGCAGATCTTTTAGGGGGTCTCTTCTGCCCAGCGGGACACTTGGTGTTGTCCCGGGAGTCCCAAGACCATGGCAGAGTCCCGTCACCTGGTGACATGGTGTCCTTGAACCCTCTCCATCCCCAAGCACAGGGTGAAGAAGGACAGTGATGGTCATGTGGCATCAGGCCAAAGTGACAGAGATGCCCCAGCCCTGTCAATGGATTGCTCTGGATATTAAGATGATGAAGTGTCCAGTGCTGGTTCCTTCAGGATCTTGCTGATGCAGAGCCAATGCAGCTCTTAGGAAGAGGTTACCAGAGCACTGTGGTGATTGAGAGCAGATGGGGCACTTCGCCACGCAATCTCTGGGGGAAAGGAGATGATAAAGTTCCTTCCAGCTGCAGGGTGAGCTTCAGGTACTGCTGGGACCCAGCAGGTTCATCCCTAGCCAGACGAGAGGATACTTCACACTCACAAGACCTCCATCCATGTCTATCAGACCCTCAGCCAAGCTGCATCCATGCCCCATGCTCCTCTTCTATCTCCCACGTGTCACCTTCCCCAGCAGAGTATCCCACCTGCATCCCACAGGGATGGAGCCAAGCAGCTGGCTCTGGCAGGTGGGAATTAGCATCGGGCTGGCACTGCTATGGAGGGGCTGGATGAAAATCAGCTCTCCAGTAATGAGCTCTGTGGGGGATTGCTCTACCAGCAACGTGCTCAGAGTCCGAATGAAGCCAGACCTGGGCTAGGGAAGTGGGAGGAGGAGGGTGAGAACTGACTGCCCTGGGCCCCCCTTCATTATAGACTTGCCTCAGGATGAGAGAGCATTCAGAAAGAGCTGTGAAGTGGGGAGGAGGGAGAAAAAACAACCCATAATGATACAACACATGGGGGTGTGCTTCAAAATCAAATGAATAGGCCGCGGGCAGCAGGAACGGTGGAGAATGGAGATGGTTTGATGTCTCCTCCTCACACCAGCCAGCTCCAGATGCACTGCAGGGGCAAGAGATGGAATCTCCAACAAGCAGACACTACAGAGGCTGCAAGCCTGGGGGCAGGATTGGCCAGAATGGACTAAGAGAGGCACCTCTGACACTCCACATCCCTCCTTGCCTGCTCCAGGGCAGGCACTTCGCTCTGCCGTGAGTTGCTGCACCAGCCACCCACTGCTGCGATAAAACATAAAGATAGAAGATAAAGACGGCCACCCCTGGGGATTTATTATACATCAACGTCTTGGGGACAGCATCACGCAGCCACTCCACTGCGTGTGACACCTGGAGGCCCAGCAAAGGGGCTGGCAGGGCTGTGCCCAGCCCTTGCAAATACTTATTTATCCACCGTTAGAAGTTATTATCTCTACAGGGTGAATTATTGCTCGAGGCCGACATCCCTGCAGAGGCAACGGGATGGTGCAAGCACATCATTCTTGGGGAAGAAAAACCCTGTGCAACACAAATGCAGTTTTCAGGACCAAAAGCCGGGGTCTTACTTATGCAGTGCTTGTAGGATCTGCCCAGTAGAAGGTGATGCTGTTCCCCACCACAGTGCTCAGGGCTGAGCCTGGGGGCCTCAGGTGCAATTTGCATAAATGGATAAGTAAATCACAGAGTTATAAGAGCAATTTCTGCCAAGATTCAGAATGAGAAAGGAAGAATCAGGATTCCCCTCCCCTTTGATAAACCCAGTTCTCCTGACCCTCTAATGCTGGAACTGAGTAGCTTCAGTCCCCTGTGACCTAAGCCAGGTGCTGGGGCAAGGAGGGGTCCCCAAAAGACCCCGCTTGGTCCTGCTTCTCACACCCCCTTCTGGGGTTATGAGCAGAGTCCCTTGGTTTATTTTTGGGCACATCACAGAACCAATCCTGCTTTGCTTGTAGGAGCATCCTAACCCCTTTCCAGTTGGAGCATCCCATCTGCACCATGACCAGGACAGCAGGCAGGGGAACGTCGGAGTCCCCATCCCCCAGGCGTGGAGCAGACACATTCAGCAATGACCTTGAGTTTCTTCTCTCAGTGCTGAAGAGCAGAAAGGAATAAGTGAGGAGGTACTTTCACCCGCCACAGTACTCAACGAAGAGGAGAAGCCAGCTGGAGCCAGGCGCTTTGTGCCGTTAATTGCAAACACACCTGCCTCTGGCGAGCCAAGGTCATCCCTGCATCACACTTGTCCGGGAACAATTTATCTCTGCGCATGAAGGAGTAAAAAGAAGATGCAGAGCAAAGCCACAAGTGTCCCTGAAAGCAGGGAGGGGGAATTTGCTCAGCATTAAGAGGATAAAGAGCAGAGCCAACCTGCTGCCAGGTACCTGGAGCATCCACAAAGGAGGAGCCCGTCCTCTCTGGGGCAGGGATGAGCAAAAAAGCTCATTGGGTTGCATGTGTGGGCTCTCCTGTTGCTCAGGGTTTTTATGATTAACTCTGCTAAGCCTTTTCTTCCCTGATCCTTTGCATCGAGAACTGGAAGTGGTGCACACAGCTATGGAGTGCTGTGGGATGCTAAGTCTGGCCACAAGTGACTGGGCACAGCCACTCCCCTTCTTTCATTCCACTCCTGAGTTTTTGGGGAGGATGCTCTGGATGATGGCAGTCTGAGCTGGGACTGGCTCTGCTGGTGGCACCCATCCACTTTTTGGAGGATTGGCTGCCACCAGATCCCAACCAGCACACTCACCACCTGCTTCTCCTTCCCATCCAGCCACAAAGAGTTGATGTGAGTGTTTTTACTCCCCTTCTCTCATTCCACTCCTGATTTCAGGGGGTGATGCTCTGGATGACATCAGTTTGAGCTCAGGCTGGCTCTGCTGGTGGTACTCAGCCACTTCAGGGGCATCAGCTGCACCAGAACCCCCACTGACACATCCACCGCCCGCATCTCCTTCCTGTCCATAAAACCCCACCTCTTAACTGCAACACGCTACTCTCCTTCAAAAGCAAGTGCCCAGCAAAACAATAACTGATTCCCTTCTGCCTTGGCTCCCTCACTATGGTTACTAAAAGGCCCCTCATGTGTCCTGCATCCCTAATACCACCTTCCCCTCCATCACTCCCCCGTTACCATGGCAATGCGGTGACGGAGCAGCACCAGAATGTAAAGAGAGATGCAACAATCACACGCCACCCTCGTGCTATCATTTAGGATATTGATGTTTAAATCTCCTGAGATTATCTGGGTATAATTGGTTTATGGAAATAGAGACAGCTCCTGCAATGGAGTTACTCAGGCTGTCGGGACAGAGAGCAGGGCCTTGGCATGGAGTGGGTGGGAAAAGAGGGGTGATGGAGGAGTGGCAGTGGGGGCTGTCAGCCAGCTCCCACTTAGCTGTAGATACCTGTCTGCCATAAAGCCAGGGATGGAGAGCTGCATCCCTCCTGCCCTCCCTGGGTTGTCCAATGCAGCTGGCACTGGGCACCGTGCAGAAAAGGCACATTGTGTCATGCCGATGGATCTTGGGACCCCTTCCCCATGGAACCCAGCGTTTCTACACTGGAAAATACTCAGCAAGCAACAGTTTGCTCTGTACGCTTGCAGAGAAGATGTTTGCAAGCTTTCACAGACCTGGCTACTGATTGTCCCTAGTGGATGAGCCCCAGCCTTGCTGCTGATTGTCCCCTGGCATTGATGCATCCACTTGGGTACCAGCCTGCCTGGAGTTGCCCTGGAGAAACCAAACTCCACAGTCAGGCTATGCTCTGAAGCCACTGACAGCTGCTTTATCCCCCCCATTTCAGGGAAGCAATGCTGAAGCCTCTCTGGCTCCTGGAAGGGCTCTTTGGGATTGCAGGCTCACCCCACAGCAACACCAAGTAGAGCTGCCTCCCTCTTAACACAGACCAAAGCATGACCGGCTAATTGAGTCCCCTGGCACATGCATAATGCATGAGGAGCGAAGTTCTCCTTTCCCAAGCATCCTGTTTTATTTATTAAATCTTTCTTTTATTTATTGTGATCTCATCCTGAAACTCAGGCAGTGTTACCCTGTGGATTCTTTGACATCATTTTATACTTCCAATATTAGGAATGCTTTCTTCCTGGCACCCCAGTGAGCCAGAGCACCCTGTCCCCTGCTTTCCCCCATCTCAGTGAGGATTCCCAGCTCCCCTCCCCACACCGGGCACCCCACAGAGATGATGCTTGTGTGTTTTGCCTCTATAAAGGTTGCCCCCTCCACGGGAGCTGCAAAGATAATAGCAGGGTAACAGTTCCTAAACCCTTTCACTGCGTGCCCATGGTCCCCATTATCCTTCTTTGCAGATGCTGGGTACTCACACCACGACGTACGGCCACGGCACCCGGCCCTCCTGCGTAGCTGGCAGGTTGCTGGCACTGTGGAGGATGACGGAGATGGCTTCTTTCCCCACACTGGCCAGGTGTCCCCCCGCAGACACTGGTGCATGCCCAGGCTCCTCTGTCCCTGTGGGGGACACGGATACCTGCCAGGAGCAAGCAGGAGAGATGTCAAGGTGGGTAGTGTCTGACTGTTCTTGCAAAGCTGTGGGCATGGGAGGCTCTGCAAAGGGATCTGAACAGGCTGGAGCGCTGGGCTGAGACCAATGGGATGAGGTTTTACACGGCCAAATGCCGGGTCCTCCACTTGGGACACAACAACCCTGTGTAGATCCAGACTAGGAGAAGTCTGGCTGGAAAGCTGCCTGGAGGAGAAGGACCTGGGGGTGTTGGTTGACAGTGACTGAACATGAGCCAGCAGTGGCCCAGGTGGCCAAGAAGGCCAATGGCATCTTGGCTTGGATCAGAAACGGCGTGGCCAGCAGGTCCAGGGAGGTTATTCTCCCTCTAGACTCGGCACTGGTGAGACCGCACCTCGAATCCTGTGTTCAGTTCTGGGCCCCTCACCACAAGAAGGATGTTGAGGCTCTGGAGCGAGTCCAGAGAAGAGCAACAAAGCTGGTGAAGGGGCTGGAGAACAGGCCTTATGAGGAATGGCTGAGAGAGCTGGGGGTGTTTAGCTTGGAGAAGAGGAGGCTGAGAGGAGACCTCATTGCTCTCTCCAGCTCCCTGAAAGAGGGTTGTGGAGCGGAGGGAGCTGGCCTCTTCTCCCAAGGGACAGGGGACAGGATGAGAGGGAATGGCCTCAAGCTCCGCCAGAGGAGGTTTAGGCTGAACATTAGGAAAACATTTTTCATGGAAAGTGTCATTGGGCACTTGCAGAGGCTGCTCAGGGAGGTGGTTGAGTCACCTTCCCTGGAGGTGTTTAAGGGACGTGTGGATGGACAAGGCACTGAGGGACATGGTTTATTGATTGATAGGAATGGTTGGACTCTGTGATGCAGTGGGTCTCTTCTAGCCTGGTGATTCTATGATTCTATGTCCCCAGTGCCATCCCCATGGTCCCACCTCAATGACTCAAGCTTATCCCCACGGATGCTGTTTAATGCTGCAAGCCTGGGTGGAGGAGAACAAGCTGCAGAGATGGTGTCCCCAGCTCATCTCCATTGCCCAAGCTGGTTCCCAAGACCTTTGCTTAATGCTGAGCCCAGATGAGGGAGAAGAAGCTGGGGAGGTGGTGTCCCCAACACATCTGCATCACCCAAGCTGGTGCTCAGCACTGAGAGCCAGAATGGAGGAGAACAAGCTGGGGACATAATGACCCAGGCACTTCCCCATCACAGCTGCCTCTTTCCTGTTCCCAGTGACCAACTAGGGCTGCACACCATGGATGTTATCACGTCACGGCAGAGCCACAGCCGGGGCCAGGCTTTCTGGGAGGACATCCAGCAACATGAAAGCATCCTGCATAGCGTGAAACCAGCCCAGCGTCCCTGCTTAGCGTGGTCCTAGGGGTGCCCGCTATACCATTGCCCAAACAAAGACCGCAAGCCAGGTCACCAAAACACGGATTAACCATTTTAAGAATCTCAATTTCCCCTAGGGCCCTCTGACTTGCCAACAACTCCCCCTGCTCCCTTTCTCACCAGTCTTGACATCTCTGCAATTCATAGGGACTCCAAGAACTGGGATCTCAGCCCAATCCAGGGGGAAAAGGGGGAGAGTGTGGCAGGTTCCCCCCACTCCATCTCATTAATTCCCACCAGCTGATGTGATAAGAAATAGCAGAGCCGCAAGCTGCCGCTCCTCGCCCGCAGGGAGACCATCCCCACACCCATCACACCCTGTCCAAGTGAGAGACGGTGCCATCCCCCACTGACTGCGTCCTCACAGTGCCACCATCCCAGGCAGCGTGCAGCATTAATACACCAAATATTGCATAGACCTGTGCCTATAAGGGGTTAAAACCCACCCAGCGCTGCAGACCCTGAGAAGCAAACCTCGCGTGCATCCTTCTGACCTCCTGGGGTGAAAGCAAGAGCTCCAGCCCAGCAACAACCCTGTCCTCAGCCCTGCAGGCTTCTCAAAGCTGCTGCCTGCAAATCCCCTCCGACACGTGGCTTTGCCTCCAAACTCTGTAATGAAGGGCTGGTTCTTCCTGAGCCCAGATCTCTCCCTCGTCTCTCCATCCAGCAGCAGCGGTCATGTGTCTGGCAGCTGGGAGGTGACCCTTTCCCCTTGGGGGATACCTAAGCCTGGCTTGTGGGATGGAAACCTGGGTGCTCTGACCAGGAAAAAAAAACATTTAGATCATCTCTCCCCCTCTTCCCCTTATTTTGTTGCTGTCAGCTCAAAAGCCAGGGTGCTGGGGACAGGCTCCAAATCCATGATAGCCAGAAAGTGGCACCACAAACACAAAGTAGGCGAGCATTCCCCAGCCTGCAGAGTGGATAGAGGGGATGGATCCCAATCCCACCCTGGCTCTGGCTCGGTCACAGTTATCCCCCTGCCAAGCGATGTTGATGGAGAGGGAAAATTACAGAGTTTCTGATGTGAGATGATAAGCAGCAAGTCATCCCTCCATGGGCAAAGGCTCTTCCCACTGACAGCCAGAAGTCTTCTGCACCCAGCCTGAGCACATCAGCTCTCCCTGCAGCCCCAAAAGCAGAGCACAGCAAGACCTGACACCTTCCCAAGGCTTTTCCAGAGAGGAGGGGAGGGGTGAGGATGTGGAAGAGCATAAACACTATCCTAAAGAAAAATGAGTGCGATTTTACTCTATTCCAACATTGGCAAAGAGGACAAAACGCAGGATGGAGATGGGGGAAGAGGAGGAAAGCAAAGACTTGGGTTTAAGGACCCTGGGCAAGGATGGGATGGGCAAGGACGGCTGGGGGCTTTGAAGAGGTTGGGGTTTGGATTTGCATGCAGGGAGCCTGTACAGGTGAGTTGGCAAGGTGGGCACGGTCATCTTCCCTGGAGACCCTCTCCTTTAAAAAAATCATCTGTTCAGCCTCCAGTTTTAATGAATATTTGCATGCCGAACACTCACCTGAAACCCAGTCCAGAGGAATTCCAGTTGGCAGAGCTGGGGAAACAACCTTTAATTGAATTGCACGAACACCTTCAAGCTCACTAATGGAGGCCTGACCTGGGGGAGCCCAGGCTGTGCTGTTGGATTGGTGTCCCATACACTTATTTACAGCTCCAGTTTACTGTTTTGGGGCATTTTCCCTATTTTCTCTCACATTCCAGATAACAGAAGCAGGTTACTTAGCACACCTCTTTATACCCCCCACTTATAATTATATCTCCCTAAAACCTGAGTAGGTTTTACTGCCAGCAATGGTTCCAGCACAATAATTAGTAAGGAGTTTTAATAGCAAATTCACGAGCAGTTAAGCTAAGTAAAACTCAGCAGGAGAACAAAACATCTTAAAATAGCAGACATGAACAATGCCAAGCTTTGTAGACAACTCGTACCTGAAATCCTCGTCAAAGCTGTGATTAACTACAAAAAAAAAAAAAACCCTAGTCCCTATTCAAAGCCAGGAGGAAATTCAGTATTTCTTCCAGAAAGGAGCGTGCCTGTGATTCCAGGTAGAGCCCACGCTTGTTTTTCAGCAATCTTGCTCAGTGGGAAGCAAACCTTCTCTTTCTCTGCCAAGCCAAGTGCTCTTACCCAGGGGTCTGCAACCTGTAGCTTGTGGAGGTGGAGAAAAAAAAGAAAGTCCTTTTGTCCCAAGGGTCTTGGCTGGGGACACTATGATTAAAACATGCTCAGGTTCCTTGGAGAATCACCAACTCTTGCAGAACATCTCAAGCACCTCCTGCAATCCACTACCCTATCCAGCACCTTAACCGCAAGCCGCCCTTAAAGCATCCGTAGCCATGATTATTAATTATTCACACTGCAATGTTGCTGGGAGGTTGATTAATGGTGCCTGAGCTGCCATCATCGTAATTTGTTTTCCTATCAACTCTTTATCATCTTGGAAGAAGCACTGGGGGCCAGGCAGCTCCTCTACAGCAGCGCTCAGCCAAGATTAAATTGCTTCTGGCTGTGGGTTGACAAGACATAAATAGCCTCAAGAGCCCCGTGTTTAGTTTGGGGAGGACAGTCAGGGCTGGGAGCCAGCTGGGACCTCAAGCCATGGCACTGCAGGGGCTCCTCCATCCCAGCTCAGCACCTTTCCACAGCTGGAGACCACAGCTGCATTTTTCCCTTTGTAGAAGGTCAGTGCTTGCAGGATGCTCCTTGAATTCTGATTTCTCCAGAGTGTTGGACACCACAAGGTGGGAGGTGAGCACCTGGGGCTGTACACCTGCAGCGTTCACCCTTCAACCCCAAACACAGCCCTGTCAGTGCTCCCTAGGACAATGCACTGCTGCTGTGCAGAAGACACCACCTCCTACCCTACCATGTAAGGACTAGAGCCCTCCTGGTCCTTTGTAGTGAGCCCCACAAGCCCCTCAGCCCCGGAGAAAGCCAGGAGAGGTGTTGCTGCAGGAGCAAAGATCTACTCCTCTATATTGGGAGCACTCGCAGCCCTGAGCTCCTCCCTGCCCTTGGCAATTTATGAGAGGCTGTTGGGAATGTGTCAGCTTTATCCTCCTCCTGAGACTTCATAAAATAATAGTAGGTTCCATGAGCGAAGATGGACTGGGGCTGGTGTGAGTTTTCCTATGTGATGTCTCCCCAGGCTCCTTTCAAGCCTCCTTACAGCAGCTAAACACCGGCAAGCCGCTTCCCTTCCCCTGGTAGCTGAGAGGATGGAAAATAAAGTGCAACTTGGCTTTAAACAAGCAGCAGGATCAGGCCACAGGTTAAACCTCCACCACTGTGTCACTGGGGGTCTGAACAAGGCCAGGACATCCCAAAGCCTGAGCATGCTGGGCCCCCGGGTGTCCCTTTGGACTTCCTAGCAGATCCAGCCACCTCTCAGGGCTGGATCTCAGGGCTCTGGGATGTAAGAACAAAACAAGAACCCCCAGGACACTGCAAAGTGTCTCCTGATGATGGGAGTGAGCAGGCAGCTAACAGCCAATCGGCTCCATCACGGGCAGTGAGAAATCACCCACCTCTGGTCAGGGGGAATTGTGACATGGAGAGGGATTTTGCACATCATCAGGCAGCAGAATGAGGTGAATTGTGGACATAGAGGCCACAATCAGCCCTGCAAGGGCTCAGCGGGAGGATAAAACTGTTTTGTGCAGCTTTCTCCCAGTGTGCCGCGTGAGGGACAATCACAGAATCATAGAATCACCAGGCTGGAAAGGACCCACCTGATCATCGAGTCCAACCATTCCTATCAAACACTAAACCATGTCCCTCAGCGCCTCGTCCATCCATCCCTTAAACCCCTCCAGGGAAGGTGACTCAACCACCTCCTTCAGCAGCCTCCGCCAGTGCCCAATGACACTTTCCATGAAAAGTTTTTCATAATGTCCAGCCTGAACCTCCCCTGGTGGAGCTTGAGGCCATTCCCTCTCGTCCTGTCCCCTGTCACTTGGGAGAAGAGCCCAGCTCCCTCCTCTCCACAACCTCCTTTCAGGTAGTTGGAGAGAGCAATGAGGTCTCCCCTCAGCCTCCTCTTCTCCAGGTTAAACACCCCCAGCTCTCTCAGCCGCTCCTCATAAGGTCTGTTCTCCAGCCCCTTCACCAGCTTCGTTGCTCTTCTCTGGACTCGCTCCAGAGCCTCAACATCCTTCGTGTGGTGAAGGGCCCAGAACTGAACACAATCTAGCCTCTGAATTCAGGATTTTCAGGGGGTGGGAGATGCATCCCAGCTGTACAATGCATGGTGTCCCTGTGTCTACTACTCTGTGTTGGGCCTCACAAGCCCAGGGTGTTGGGTTCAGCACGACATCCCTCATCCATGCAAGTTTGCACCCCCCCAGCCCAAGCACCAAGGCTCCTCAGCTGTCTGCTCTGCTCTCCAAAGCAACCGGAGCCTCGTTGCTAATCAGATTTGAGGCTGTGAAATCTCATTTGAGGCTCTATTAATGCATAGCTGGCATGACACAGGCCCCGGCCTGTCTCCAATGAGCAAAACAAGGAAAGCAATCTAGCCGGGGAAAAAAATGCATCTCCTGGAACAGGCTTGGGAGAGCCAGCCAAACGCAATTACATTTAAAAGGAAGATTAAACCAGTATCAGCACTCCTTTGCCTCTGACCCCTGCTCCCACCTGTGGGAGAGGAGCACTGAGCTACGCTGATGGGCGTCCCCAGCACCATGGTTCTTCAAGCAGGGATTGCAGCAGGATGCTGCCCCTCTAAAGCAAAGGGGCAAAGGGGAGCAGTTTTAAACTGGAAGAGGAGAGATTGAGATGAGGTATTAGGCTGGGTGTTAGGGCTGCAGCACCTCCCAGCCGAGGACAGGCTGAGAGAGTTGGAGTTGTTCAGCTTGGAGAAGACAAGGCTCCAGGGACAACTTGGAGCATCTTCCAGTACTGAAATGGGACTCATAGAATGGTTTGGATTGGAAGGGACCTTAAAGATCATTCAGTTCCAATCCCCCTGCCATAGACAGGGTCACCTCCCTCTAGACCATGAGGAGATGGGTCCATAAGGCAAAGAACAGAATCATAGAATCACCAGGTTGGAAAAGACCCACCGGATCATCAAGCTCAACCATTCTTATCAATCACTAAACCATGTCCCTCAGCCCCTCGGCCACCTGTGCCTTAAACCCCTCCAGGGAAGGGGACTCAACCCCCTCCCTGGGCAACCTGTTCCAGTGCCCAATGACCCTTTCTGTAAAAATTTTTTTCCTAATGTTCAGCCTAAACCTCAATCAGCAATCAGGTTCCCACATGAAAGGAACCAGAGTGCACAGAGGTTCCATTTCTAGGATCTAGCAAGCACATCCTCCCTACCCCAGCAAAGGCTCTAGACTCTGGCAAGTGCTGCTGAAAACACAGCCCCAAGATAAACAGCCATATGGTTGGAGAAGTTGGGCTCTGCTGCTGGCCCAAGGCAGCCCAAGCTTGATTTCAAAGCCAACCCCACTGTATTACAAAGGGTATTTCCCAACACCTTCCCACAGCAGATTAAAACCCACAGAAAAGCACTCAAGCAGTTAAAACCCTTTACAAGATCCCCAGAGAAACAAAAGCAAGAAGAAGAAAAGTGATACAGTAAAGCAAACACTGTTTTATTCATCATTTCATCCTGCCAGCCTCAGCTCTCCCCGCCACTCCCGTAACCCCCAGTGCTGCAGGCAGACGCCGCCGCTCTGCTCACATTTCCAAGCCAGCAGCAAGGTTGGGGATTTCTAACTTGGATTGGGGCTGAGCTTAATATATTCTTATTTTTAAGCAAGTTGTTTCCTTGAGGGAACCCTGCGGGATCTCATTAGAGATCACAGGGTGGTTTTGGGGCACCAGGAGGAAGGATGCTCTCCCCATCACAACACAGGGTTGCCGATT
This sequence comes from Clamator glandarius, assembly GCA_033459285.1. Lineage (NCBI taxonomy): Eukaryota > Metazoa > Chordata > Aves > Cuculiformes > Cuculidae > Clamator > Clamator glandarius. The sequence goes on along the minus strand of JAUNZM010000115.1, from coordinate 375,477 downwards.
CTGAGCCAGTTTCCCTGGGGAGTCCCATTGCCACTGGCCAGGAATCCCTTTGAGCTAAAAATTGCCAAATTCATTTGCCTTCCATTTATGTAGCAAACTCCCAATTCACCTGTCAAATAATTAAATGGGCTGGCAGCCCAGCATTGCCTCGTCTGCTCGATTGGGAGAATTTTACACTTTCTATATTTATCAGTGGCAACAGTGCAATTTCCTCCCCCCCCACCTCTTAAAATGGAGCAATTTTCTCTTTTTAACCCCATTTGCTTTTCTCATCAAGGCAGTTATTTGACACTTAAAGGGACATGATGACTTAAATTGCAGGAATTAAAGCTTGCAGCCACTCCCCCTGCCTGCATTTTCCTCCAAGCATCCAAAGAGTTTATGGTTTGCCAATAAGCCAATCAACATGCAGCTTGGGAAAACCTCTTGAGGATCTGTTCTCTCCATCCTAGAAGATTTTTCTCCATTTTAGCTCAGAAAATATGAACTGCCACTCTGCACTGTCATGTTTCCATGCAAGATCTCAACCTGGGCAGGGAGAGGAATGTGGAGAATGGGACTTTTGAACAAAGCTGGGCAGGCTCAGCTCACCAGTGTTATCATAGAATCATGGTTTGGGTCAGAAGGGACCTTAAAGCTCATCCTGTTCCAAACCCCCTGCCATGGGCAGAGACACTTCCCATTGCATTAGGTTGTTCCAAGCCCCATCCAACTTGGCCTTGAACACCTCCAGGGGTGGGGCAGCCACAGCTTCCCTGGGAAATCTGGGAAATCCAACCTCACAGGAAAATATTTCTTCCTTAAATCTCATCTAAATCTCCCCTCTTTCAGCTGAAAGCCATTCTTCCTCATCCTATCCCTGCCCTCCCTGATCAAGAGCCCCTCTCCAGCCTTCCTGGAGCCCCTTTCCGTACTGGAAAGCTGCTCCAAGTTCTCCCCGGAGCCTTCTCTTTTCAAGGCTGAACAACCCCAACTCTCTCAGCCTGTCCTCATATGGAAGGTGCTCCAGCCCTTGGATCATCCTTGTGGCCTCCTCTGGACTCACTCCAACAGCTTCACGTCCTTGCTGTGCTGAGCACTCCAGAACTGAAAGCAGGGCTCCAGGTGAGGTCTCCTCTGCAGATGAGCAGAATCCCCTCTCCCTCCCTATGGGTCCCATGGCTTCGGATGCAGCCCAGGACATGGTTTGTTTCTGGGCTGTGAGCACACATTGCCAGCTCATGTTGAGCTTCTCGTCACCCAGGACCTCAACTCCTTCTCTTCAGGGCCGCTCCCTGATGATATGATGATTATGATATTGATATTGTTCCCCTGCAATACATCAGGGGATTTTCACGCTCAAAATCCCCCTCCCCATCTTTCAGTGAAAGAGAGCTATGCAAGCAGCACTCCAAAGCTATTTGCCTCAGGTCCCCTTTTGTTCCCAGCTTCTTCTGGCACAGAGTGGGGATGATCAAGGGATGCTGAGAGCTGGGGCACTGCTAGAGGAAGACAAAGTCTCTGATGAACCTGTCAAGGCGCGCTCCTCCCTGGGCTGACAGCTCTTCAAAGCCCTACAAATTGCTTGCCAGAACAGCGTTATTCATCTCTCCTGCATCCTGGGGCGAGCCCTGACAACAAAGTTTGTTTTTCAGCCTCATTGGGCTTTCAGCGAGTCGAGGCAGGTCCAGCCCCTCACCCCGGTGTCAGGGCAGCAGGCTGGACCCCTGCCATGCTCCCTGTGACGGCCACTGTCATCGGGCTGGCTGATGGATGAGCCAGCCAGGGAGCAAATGGGAGACACACGTCATCCATCACCTGCTAACAGAGACCTCTGCCCCAGCCCTGCTGCTTCGGTGATGGGAAGACAGAAGCTTTTATCCACCATCATTGCTCAGCAAGATGGGGTACATGGTGAGGGTAATCGTGTCCTGACATGAGCATCTGCATCCCAACACAAGCGTCCATGCCCTACTCCTGCTCCTCCTCCAACTGCAAACAGGCAGAAATGAAAGATTGCAGCCCCAAACCATTCCCCAGCCCCTCAGTACAGCCAGATGGTCGAAACAGCCTTGCAATCAGGTCTCGGTTTGATTTGGAGCATTCAGGAGAGACCAGCGCTAGGGTCTGCCCCCCACTGAAAAGCACCAGAGCCAGCAAGCTACTGCAGCTCACAATGTGCCATACATACCTGATTGGTGGGGAAATGACTTCTGAGATACCCTCTGTGTGTATTAAGGCAGCCCCAGCCTGAATCCTCCCCCCAACAAAAAAAAAAAAAAAAGCCTTATTCCTAGGGACTGTCTTTGCTCATCGCTGTGATTCCTGTTACACCACGTCTCTTTGCATCCATGCATGATTTGCTAGGGAAGCAGTTTTGCTCCGTGGGGAATCCAAGCCAGGAGCAGGTTTGGTCCCATTTTTAGGACCTGTTGGATCTCCACAAGTCACAGCTGGCCTTGCGCGAGTAGGTGGGGTGTGGTTACCATGGGAAGCACCAGCTGCATCTCACCCAGCTGCCTGACACCCTGGTAAATAAGCAAGACCGTGTGGGAATACACGCTGTGTGCAAACCCATTTGTTTGATACGGAAAGGCTGTGATTCCTTGTACCCTGACAGCAACAGATTGCTGTTGTGGGATGGGTGCCTTGCTGCCAGCTGGTCCAGGTAGACTGGAAACAAACCATCTTCTGTGGGCTTGCAACCAAGTCCAGCTGCCAAGGAGATCGCTAAACGCTGGCTCCTTCCCCTCAACACCAGGGAAATGGGGATGGTTGCCCCAGGAAGGGACTGACTTCTGCTGATCTGGGGGAGATTTCCCCTTGACTAAGTCCCACGCTCTGCTGCGAAGTCCCCAAGGGTCCTGATAAGCCCATTCTCCACCCCTGAGGGATGAGATATCCTTGGGGATGATGGGTCCAAGCCTCAGCCTCAGCTGTCCCAGTGACTGAGAGATCATCCATGGCTTGATATCAGCCCGCCCAGTGCCGTGCGCAGGTCTTGGGGCAATTAGGGAGCCGTCTTGCATTGCAACATGCATGAGGCATTTGAAAAGCCAGCAGAGCCTCCCTCTTCGTGCCTAGGAATACATTATCCGCAGGTTGCGGTGAGATGAAAAAAATCATTATCCCTGTGCCTTGGCCTTTTAGGTGGAGCTCAGCACCCATCCATCACTCCTCCTGTCCTGCAGATGAGATCCGCAGCACAGAGGCCGAGTCAAGGAGCTTGTCCCCCACTGGGATGCGCCTGCATGTCTTTACCATTTGAGAAAGCAAACAGATGCCATATGCCGGCATCCAGATTGCTCAGGACACTGGTCCAGGCAGCAGCCCTGCGATGGGACCCACCTGAATCTGCCGCTCTCCATGTCCCAATGTCAGTGACTCCACAAACTACTGATCACCCAAGTCCTGCTCAAATTTAGGAAGATATTTAGGCTCTCATACCTCAGTTTAGGATTCACCTTTCCCAGGCACAGCAGGATCAGCTTCAAGATGCAAAGGTTTGGACCACCAAGAGCCAAACCCACTGCAGACTAACAAGCAACTCGCATCGCATTGGCTTGCTGTAGGCTGCAGCATCCCAGAAGGGCTTTTGGAGAGTAAAACTCTCTCCCAGCTCCACCTGGCCCACCCCCTTTCCCTATAACCCAGCATAGCTCAACCACCCTCCAACACATTTTCCACCGCTCCAGCCCTCCTAGGAGGGCAGGGAGCCAACATACTCCCACCTCTCAGCTTTTAATTTTTAAATAAAGCCCATCCTGGCAAATACTTGCCAGGTGACATCAGCAGCAGGTGATTTACTGCATTCCCTCTGGAGGCCCAGAAGCAAAATTGCATTTGCTAATGCCTCACTTTACGCCCCTGGCCCAGCTCTGCAGCATCCCTCTCCACATCCCAGCTGATTGCTATCGATTTCCGCAGCTTGAAAGAATTTACGTTGAGACATTTGCTGAGCAAACTCAATCAGGGCTTGTTAATAAGCGTTTCTGGCCAGTAAATTTTCAGCTGATCAGGGTGGGGATAGCGCAGCTACTTGAAAAATCAAGAGAGACCAAGTGAAGCAAAAGGCTAGGAGCTTGTCCAGGATCTTGAGGGTTGGCAATGTGCAGTATCCTGCCTGCAGTGTAAGAGGAGCAGCTCAGAGGAGCTCGAGCACCCCATAACTCCCATAAAATACATGGACTAAGTGCTCCAATGCCATTGGCAACGCATTTACCCTGGACAAGGGAAAGAGCCAAGGCGTGAAGGCATCCTACAGCAGTAGGTAGCCCCCGTGCAGACCACACCACAGGGGGGAGGGATGTCAGCCCAGTTTTTACCATACAGCCACACCAATGTAGTCACCAGGACCAAGAATCAAGGGGCCAGCATATAGGACATCCTGGTGATAACACCAAAGGCATAAACCACACCTGCTGAGTCCCTTGTCACCTTTCCACTACAGAAACTCTTAGCTAAAGGGCTGAGTAAGGGCTGCCAGCCCCATCCATGCATTTTTTGGTGGCCCAGAGGCTGCAGAAGACCTTGCCATCAAGCCCACCAACCCCAGACCTCCCGCCACCCCTGCCAGAAGACATGAGGGACTTCCCGGAAGGAGAAGAGAGCCCAGAGGATGCCTAGGGATGAGATAATCCCATCTCTGGTGCTGTAATCCAGCTTTCTCAAGCAATGTTTTCACAGGTGTATGAGACATCTCTAAAAGCAGCAGAGAACATATTCATCAACAGTCATGTTATTCTTACAGTGAGATGCAGGAAACAGAACCCCTGGGGTAAGGGCTAGCTTTTTTCCTCCTTTATTTAGACAGCTTTTAGCATAACTAAAGAAAGAGAAAAGCAGCTTCCCAGACTGTGTTTGCCCTGCCCTATGGTTTCTGCAGGTTTTAGAAGTCTAGACTTGAGCTGTAAGATGAAATATTTAAGATGCTCAGCCACAGATGCCCACAGTTGGCATTTTAAGAGCTCCTAGGTGACACCATCCACTGCCTGGGGACAGCCAGCTTGCAGGGCTGCCTTTTGGTACTAGACATGCAAAGTTTGATGTCTCTTTCCCCCATTCCATGATTGGGCTGGTCAAGCAGTGTCCTGGAAGCAAGAACTGGTACCTAAGCTGAGCTGCAGATAGGATGGAGGTGTCCATGTCCCCTTACATCCCTCCATCTCCTCTCCAGCACTGCAAAGCTCTAATAGGAAGATACTACAAGTAATAGCGTTTTGTTATTAGTTTAGGATGGTGTCTTCTCCACCAGCTGCACTTACCTGCGTAGGTGAGGGGGCCAGATCCGGGCTGGAGTCTGGGGAGGAGAGGTGGAAGCTGCTGCAGCTCAGCAGTGGCCTTGGGGCAGGCACCGAGGAAGAAGAGGAGGAGGAGGAAGGATGCTCATCTGCTGAGTCACCCAGGAGCTCCGGGGAGGAGCTGAGCGCAGGGTCAGCCCGAAGCTTCTGGGAGCAAGAGAAGCAGTTTGAAAGCCCAGCTTTAGGCTCCAACACCCTGTCTCCCCAGTGTCCTACATACCATCTTCCCCCACATCCTAGGCAGACCCCTCTGCTCCATCTTCTAAAACTTGCGCTCAAGACCTCAGCCTTCAAGCAAAGTACTTTTGCAAGAAATAAACCCCTCTCTTAAAACAGCCATAACCACCCCACCAAGGTTTGTTTTAGACTTAGAAACACAACAGCCCACCCCATACCTCCTTAGGGTTTGCTCCTCCACAGCCCCAGTTTCTTCAGTGGGAGGAGAGAGGAACAAACCTAGTCTTATTTTAAAAGATACCTTATTAATAAGTTTTTTTAGCAGCTTAGCCTTCCCCCCATCTTTTGTAGGGAGCACCTGCTCAGCTCGCAGCTGCTTCTGATGGGGACTGGCTCCTCCCAGCCCTTAAAATCCTGAGACAGGGAACAGCAGGGTGCTGCTAGACTGCTTCACCCTCCCTGGTGTCTCTGCTGGAGGGGTTGTCCTACATCAGTAAGGAAGGTGAGGGGGCTCTAGGTAGGATAAGTAGATGGGCTGGACGTTGTGGTCTTGCTGCTAGTGCTGTGGGTGGGATCTGGGACAAGCTGTAGGTCTTCTAAGTAGCAATGCTAGCACATGAGGAAGGGGAAACCGAGGCAAGGATGTGCTGGTTACCAAATACACCGCTGAAAGCCATGAAGACCTTCTACCTTTTTCCTCTGTTTCATCTGATGTCTCTGTAGAGCTATCTAGTTACTATAGGGCCAAATACTGTCTTAAGCAGCCTACATTGGTCTTGTTTTGCTGAAGTGCAGGATCTCTGACCCCCAGATTTGGGCTCCCTCACCTCAGGGGAGCAGGCACGGCCCTCGGTGGGCAGTGAGTGGTAAGCGGACTCAGGCGTGTGGAATGAGCGGCTGGGGACTGGGATGCCCAGGGCTGGGGACGCTGTGGCTGTGCCTGCTGCTCGTTGGTCCTCCTCACAGGCACTCCGGGAGAGTGGGGATGGTGAAACCAGCGTGGTGGGTGGCCGATGCTCGTGTAGGGACGCAGCAAAAGCCAACCGGCCACAGTGCATTGCTGGCTGCTCGCTGCCCACCCGCAGCAAAACCATCACGGCGCTGTAGCGGTACCAGTCCTCATCCCTCCCCGCAGAGAGCTTCATCCGAGGCTGGTTGGTGCGGGGGTAGATGGCAAAGAAGGCTTCACCAACCCGCCTGTTCCTGCGAATCATCTGTGCTCTCCCTGGGAAGTGCAGGGCCTCAATGTGGAGCCGCACATCATGGTTCTTGTCGTTCTTGCAGAAACCTGCTGGGCGTGGAGGGGAAGTGAAGCCTTGCTTAAAAGTGCTAGTGGACTCAGGAGCATCTTCCTGGGCTCATCCATTAGCAATCTGGTTAGCTTTGCTCTGTGAACACTAGCAAATGGGTTATCCAGCCTGGGCACATCCAGATCTCGGGTAGTGATGTTAGAATCATAGAATTGTTATGGTTGGAAAAGACCTCTAATCTCATCCAGTCCAACTGTCTGCCCAATACCACCATGCCCACTAAATCATGTCCTGAAGTGCCACATCTACACACTTTTTGAACCCCTCCAGGGTAGGTGACCCCATCACTGCACTGGACAGCCTCTTCGAATACTACATCACTGTCAGTAAAGACTTTTTTCCTAATATCCAATCTTACTTGGGAGAAGAGACCAGCATCCACCTCGCTACAACCTCCATTCTGGGAGCTGCAGAGAGCGATGAGATCTCCTCTCAGCCTACTCTACTCCAGGCTAAACAGCCCCAGGTCCCACAGCTGTTCCCAGAACCCCTGGCCTCCAGCCCCTTCCCCAGCTCTGTTCCCTTCTCTGGATGCGCCCCAGTCTCTCAATGTCCTTCTTGGACTGAGGAGCCCCAAATTGAACCCATGACTCGAGATGCAACCTCACCAGTGCTGAGTCCAGGAGGAAAATCCCTGCCCTGCTCCTGCTGGCCACCCCATGGCTGACCCAAGCCAGGATGCTGTTGGCCTCCTTGCCCACCTGGGTCAGTGCTGGCTTGTGCTCGGCCACTGTCAACCAGCACCCCCAGGTTCTGCCAGGCAGCCTTCCAGCTTACCTCTGGGCAAGGTAAAGGTGAATTTCCTCCTCTGGAAGCAGTAGATCTGGTTGAGGTAGCTCTGCTCGATCGTGTCGGTGGTGCCGGTGCTGCTCTGGATGGCCTCTCCATTATTAATGCGGAGCTGGATGCCGCTGCCAGAGTCCTGCAGCAGCGGGTTCTCCACGGTGAGCCGCAGGGCATAGCGGCCAGGCTGGTTAAACTGGACACTCACCACCTCAAACTCAAAATCCAGGGTCTTCTTCTCAGCCTTCAGCCGGGAGCGCTGCAGGGTCATGGGAATGCGGGGCTCCCCTGCTTTGCCTGCCATCGGGACAGAGATGGGATCTGTGGTTGAACCCACCTTGATAGCAGGGGCCTTGTAGAACTCTGCCACAGAACAAGCTCTCCTGGCAGCCTGTGGCAAGTTTCTGAGCTGAACCAGCTCCTCTGCTGCTCTCTGTTTCTCCTCTCCAGTGAGAAAGCGCCTGAGGGTGCCCCTGGGTATGTGTTGCCTTCACATCTCTGCAGGCAGTTTTCAAAGGCAGCAAAAAAGGAAAAGCAATCCCTGTACCTGAAAAAGCATCCTTCAGTGCCTCAGGGAGATGCTGAGAGCTTTCCTGCCCGTGTGCAGTGGCAGGGACAGGGGCTTTGAACTCCAGTTTGTTTGCTGGGAAACCAGGTAACTAGATGCGAAACAGTGGCTGCCTTCCAGCAAACAGCCCAGGGTGATATCAAACGATGCAACACAGACGTGTGTACATCTCTGCACTGGGGACCTGATGTCTCCTTGAGCCCTTTGCTTTGGGTGATTCACCACAAAGGGGGTTTCTGGATGTTGCGGAGCCTCCAAGAGATCCTGGTGCTGAGGATGGTGTGAGCCATGCCAGCTGCTCCCATGTGCTGCTGGAACTCATGGGACAATCATGCTTCTCCTGCACCCATGGGCTCTTTGCTGGATCCTCCACTGATGAGATCATGCAACTAAGCCTGATTTGTCTCTAAGGCATATTTTTATCTGGATTTGCTCCTGAAAGTGACTCCCTGTGAGTCTGGGCAAGACAGGGGAGAGGAACGGGATGAGCCAGGGCAGCAGTGCCTGCCTATGGCCAAAAGGGACTGGGGATGCTCATCCACTTAATCCTCATGCCTGGTACTTCTGCAGAAAAGCCCAAGATGGAAACTGACCCATAACTTGAAGTGTCACAACAAAACTCTGTGCAAAGCCAACTGTGTCCTGGGCTGCATCCAAAGCTGTGGGACCAGCACAGGTAGGGGGGATTCTGCCCTCTGCTCTGTTTGGGTGCAGACCTTGCCTGGAGCCCTCCATCCAGTTCTGGAGTCCTCAGCACAGCAAGGACATGGAGCTGTTGGAGTGAGTCCAGAGGAGGCCACAAAGATGATCTGAGGGCTGGGGCACGTCCTGTATACGGACAGGCTGGGAGAGTTGGGGTTGTTCAGCCTGGAAAACAGAAGGCTCCAGGGAAAACTTAGAGCAGCTTCTAGTACTGAAAGGGGCTCCAGGAAAGCTGGGGAGGGGCCCTTGATCAGCGACTGCAGGGACAGGATGAAGGGGAATGGCTTTCAGCAGAAAGAAGGGAGATTAATATGAGATCTTGGGAAGAAATGTTTTCCTGTGAGGGTGGGGAGGCCCTGGCCCAGGTTTCCCAGGGAAGCTGTGGCTGCCCCATCCCTGGAGGTGTTCAAGGCCAGGTTGGATGGGGCTTGGAGCCCCTGATCCAGTGGGAAGTGTCCTTGCCCATTGTAGGGGCCTGGAACTGGATGAGCTTTGAGGTTCCTTCCAGCCTGAACTGTTCTATGAAAACTAACAATTGCAATGATTCTCTATGTGCCTGGCTTGGAGTTCTGCTCACAGCCTGCTTAAGAGCTCACTGGGCTCTGGGCACATGGGGATCAATCCAGCTCTGGGATCTTGCTGCTGCAGCGAGGGCTGGGGATGCCTTGAGAGTCACAGCCAGGCTGCAGAAGGGAAACTGGGGCTGTTGGGGTGCCTGCATGTGGATTGGAAGCCTTTCGGGGGTGATGTCCTGAACCGAAAGGTTTCAGTCCAGATCTGCTCTCCTCCAACTCAGTGTCACATGGGCTGTTCTTTCCCACACAGGAATGCCAGTTTCTGGCTTGGTGCAACTGGAGCTGAGCCCCCTGCCTGCTAAACCTGCTGCCAAGCCAGCTGAACATCCGGAATTAGTCCCACCATGGATATTTCAGGACTGACCTCAAGGGTTTTGGTGACCTGGGGTGGGCAGGGAGGTGGAACAGCATTGTCTGATCCTCACCAGGAGCCCCCTGTCATATCTTATTCCCCATCATCGCTGAGAATAGTGCATTCCCACAGCTTTCAGGATGTTTCCAGTGAAATGTGAGCCAGAGCTGGGCTACCAGATGGCCCTTCTCTAAGACAGCTCTGCACTCCATCGAAAAAGCCACATTCCAGTCTCTTCACGCTGGTGCAAGCTTGAAACAACAAGGATATCCTAAAGGGGAGCGAGCTGGGGGATAATGCAGCATCTGAGACCCTGCGGCATACGACTTGTGCATTTTCTATTGTGGGAGAGAGCACAGGAGCAGCACAGGGATCTGCAAGGTAGCCAGCTGAGACCTGTACCGAAATCACAGTCTCCAAGAATCCCTTTGGAAGGGTGCTTGGGCCATGAATGGACTCACTAAAAATCATAGAAACACTGAGCAGTTTGGGTTGGAGGGGACCTCAAAGCCCATCCAGTTACACCTCCTGCCTTGGGCAGGGACACCTCCCATTGCATCAGGTTGCTCCAAGCCCCATCCAACCTGGCCTCCAACACCTCCAGGGATGAGGCATCCTTCTTTGGGACACCTGGGCCAGGGCCCCTCTATCCTCACAGGAAAACATTTCGTCCTAAGATCTCATCTCAATTTTCCCTCTTTCAGCTGAAAACCCTTCCCCCTCATCCTATTCCTACACTCCCAGATCAAGACCCCCTCCCCAGCCTTCCTGAAGCCCCTTTCAATAATAGAAGCTGCTCTGAGGTCTCTGCTGTGCCTTCTCTTTTCCAGGCTGAACAACCTGAAGTCTCTCAGCCTGTCCTCGGATGGCAGGTGCTTCAGCCCTCAGATCATCTCTGTGGCCTCCTCTGGACTCACTCCAACAGCTCCATGTCCTTGCTGTGCTGAGGACTCCAGAACTGAACGCGGGGCTCCAGGTGAGGTCTCACCAGAGCAGAGCAGAGGGGTAGAATCCCCTCTCACCCTGCTGGTCACACTTCTGATCCAGCCCAGGATAGGGTTGGTTTTCTGGGCTGTCACACAGCTCATTGCTACTTTCAGGGATGCCAGTTGTGCCCTCCTGGTCCTTCCCCAGTTTCTGTTCTGAAAAATACAGGTTGAAATCTTGGCTTGAAATACTGACCCCAAATACAGCCTTGGCTGATGCATTTAATCTGCTGCCATGGTCTGGATGCTGTGGAGGGCAGGATGAGGACTGGAGGGAAACGGGTCATGATTTGGGGAGATTCGGGCATTGCGTTGGGTTTAAAGCAGAAGAAAAGGGTACTTTGTATGGTGCTAAACTTGAGCTGTTGAAATGGAGAAACCAGGAGTCATTCCTCTTCCCGTCAAGCTTGTTGGGAAAACCATTAATGTCTCTAGGGTGCTCGGGAATGCTCGTGGCTGGGTTTCTTCCTTGAGAGGTCGGAGAGTATAAATGCTTTTAATGCTGTTGGAGGTATTGGTGGTTCTTTCCCCTGATGGCTGGAGACTGCTCCCAAAGCAGAGATATGTTGGAGCGACATATCTCATATCTGAGAGCACAAGGATGGCTTGAATTGAGAGTGTGATTCTATGAAATGGCAGTCTGGGCTGTTAATATCATCTGGAGAATGTCATTGTTGTACTTCTGGGCCTCGCTCTAGCCCTGCCTTGCACCCCCATTCCCCTGGCGGGGACCCTAAGCTGGGCTCTGCCACCCTGGGCCACAACAGCAGGAGGAATCACAGTGGTCGAACTAGTTTCTGTTCAATGCTCTGGTTTTCAGCTCCCAAATGCTCCTGAAAGTCTCTGTCTCAATTAAAACCCTGCCAGGCTCTAACGCAGGAAAATGGGAACAACTTAATCCTTAACAAGCCTGCTTAATTTCCTCATTGCCCTTGTGCAAACACATTATGAAGGCACTGTTAATGACAGCATCATCAAAGACTAATTTTTGCATAATCTAATCTAAAGCACAGTTCAGTCATGCAGCATTTTCTCAGCTGTACCAGCGGCACATGGCACACGTGCAGCAGGTCTGAAGGTGCCACCTACGTTGTGTTCATGTGGCATCAATTTGGGGCTGAGGATCCTTCCTTGCCCCCACAAAGCTAAATACCAGTTGTCCACAGCTCTACTGGGAATGAAGTCGATTCATAGAATGCTGTGAGGTCTATTTATTTTGGCAGGCTCTGGATTTTGTTCTGTGCAATGAAAAGTGGCCTTTGATGGCTGGAGCTCTGTCTGCACAATGAGCTCAGGATCTGGGTCTGGAAAGCTGTGTATTCATGAAGAGACCTGGGTGTTTTGGCCAAAGGTGGCTTCCTGCTGTCCTTAACTCTGTTCTTCCATGTAAAAGTCCTTTCTGTTAGGAACGGGTCCCTGTGGGGGCAGGGAGGGGCAATGATTTGCTCTTTGTGGCTGCTGAGTTGCATCTGGTGCTGCTGGATGAGAAGCTCAACCTGAGCCAGCAATGTGTGCTTGAAGCCCAGAAAGCCAATAGTGTCCTGGGCTGCATCAGAAATGTGACCAGCAGGGCGAGGGAGAGAACTTGTGGCCCTTCTCTGGACTGTCTCGAACAGATCTGTGTCCTTCCTATGCTGAGGGCTCCAGAACTGAACCCAGGACTCTGGGAGAGTCTCACCAGAGCAGATGAGCAGAATAACCTCAGGATGGACATCACCAGATTATTTTTGTCTAGGAGGGAGGAAAATAAGCCTTATGACTCTGAATTTTAGCCTCTTCCCTCCCTGTCAGCCCTTTCACAGTCCTTCAGCTCTCCCAGGAATCACATTTGGGAACAAGCATGCATTTCTCATTTAAAAGCAGTCCCAAGGAGGGAAAAAACATCCCCGAAGATTGCTTTGTTCAGCATTGCCGCAAGGTTTTGGCTAAAAATTAAGCTAAATCTTCAACCTTGATTAATTTTCCTTTGCTTCACTTGCTGTCACGTGTGTATTTGTCTGGATTAGAGCCTCTTTTTTTGTAAGCTGCTGTCTCCTGGACTATATGTAACCTGGTGGGAAGGAGGTGCTGGCCCAGGAGCTGTTGGATAAGTCCAACAGGATAAGAGGGAATGGCCTCAAGCTCCACCAGGAGAAGTTAAGGCTGAACATCAGGAAAAAAATTTTCATGGAAAGGGTCATTGGGCACTGGAACAGGCTGCCCAGGGAAATTGGACTCGATAATCCAGAGGGTCTTTTCCAACCTAGTGATTCTGTGGTAAGGGCAGCGTGGCAAAGCTGCCTGTTCCTCCCAGCCGCCTGCTCCCATCAGAGCTGGTTGCCCCCTGCCCTCACCCCTGTGGCAAATCATCCCATAATTTGCACCCCAAGATGTCGTGCATCTCTTTCCCACCTTCTCCAGGCTGTTTCCTACTGCTGTGGGACCGTTGCTGTGTGAGCCCGAAGCAGGATCTGGCCATCTCCAAGGGGCTGCAGGGAGGATGCTCTGGTGGTTTTATCCCCAGACCAAGCTTGTCCCCAGGCTTGCACCAAAGCTTTCAAGCCCTTCCCAAGTTGCACCAGGTGAAGGCAAAACCAAAGAAACCCGCAAGATTTGTGCAAAAGATTGGGCTCAACTGATTTACACCAATAAAGAGCTGCCTCTTTGATTGAGCCCAGGAGGAAGCTGAGATGTTCGCATCCCGGGGCGGGGACACAGCAGCATCTTGGTCCCTGGGCTGCCCCCTAAATCTCAGCACGGGGAGGGTGGAGAGAGCAGCTAAAACCCAGCTTCAACCAGCGGAGAGCTGGGGAAGAAGGGGGCTGGGTCGAGCTGCCTCCTCTCCCGAAAAGATCTGCCTAATCGAAGGGAGAAAGGAGCACGGGGTTGGTTGTTTTTGATTTTCTAAACCCCAGGGTGGCCCCCAGCCAAGGCCTCCTGGCGATGGAGGGGATAAAGTTCCCAGAGCCACCGCGAGCCTCCGCTCGCTTGCCGGTGCTCTGAACTTTGCCTTGAAGCTTGCATGGCTGCATCCACCCCAGGATCTCTCCAACAGATGCTTTAGACCCAGCTCAGCAAGGCTACGCTTCTCCTGTCGAGCCAAGCCTCTGAGTGCCTTGCAGGGAGGTCGCTGGTTGGAAGAAGGTAACTTTTTTTTTTTGTCTCCTTTCCCTCCCTCTTTTTTTTTTTTCTTTTCTTTTTTTTTTTTTTTTGTCATCACTTGCAAACTTGGCAAGGCGGGGGAAGCCGGGCTGAACGAACCTGCGGAGTTGGTTGTAAACGCAAGAATCCTTCAGCACCCTGTTTCCTTACCGGGGGACGAATCCTGCCCTGGAGGTGCAGGAGTCCCCCAAAATCCCAGCTCTGCTCTTGAGCAGGGATTTTTCCTCCTTCTTCAGGGAAGCTTTTTCCTAGGAGTTGCTCACTGTCCCCCTCGGCACCGGAGGAGCTGAGTTTATGGGGTGCTCTGCCCTGAACCCCTCTCAGGCGCTTCTTTCCGTGCTGATGTACGACTTTGTCAGCAGGCTTTGGTGCAATCCTGCAAACCCCTGACTTTTCCCCTTTGCTGCCTTGTGGAGGGGGTTTGTGTGCAGCAGGTGCCGCTGCCTTTGCTTTGAAATGAAGGGGGGGGGGGATGTCAAGAGGCTAAAAATAACCTTAAATAGCCTCCTTGGCTTAAGTGTTTAAGCTGCCTTTGCTTTTAAAATGCAAAAGATGCTTCTCCTTTGCCTTGCTGATGTGTTTATGATCTCTGTGATGGATTTATTATCTGCAGGCTCCAGCTTTGCAGAGGAAAGGCTTTGTGAGGAGCTGGTGAGGCTCCTGGGCTCTCTTCTGGGTAGTGTAGGTCGAGGTGAAGAAGAGATTTAGGGGAGAAAGGGGGCTGTTTCAGATAAGAACTGGTTTCTCTATGTCTGAGATGGCAGGAGGGAGGAAAAAGCTGTCCAAGAGGGATGGCTGGATGGGATGAAAACCCTCCTCCAGACCTTTCCCTGCCCAGGGCAGGGGCTTTCCCAAGAGGATGGGGAGAGCTGTGGGCTGGGGCACAGTGAGTTCATCAGCCACCAGGCTTCCTGCATCAACTCCCCAGTGCAATGAGTTCGGTGGCCTCAGTCCCCTGAAGTTGAACCTGCCCTGGGGGAAGAGTGAGCAGTGACTTCCCACTGGTTCCAGCCACTGACTGGATAGTCCAGAGCCAGGGTGTGAGCTCCTTGACACTTGTGTTTGGGGAACTTGGGGATAGCATGAGGTCTTCATGCTCAAAAAAGGTCTGCATGTCCAGAAAGATGATAGAAGTCTTCAAAAAGCTGTGGGTAAGGGTGTCTTTGGTGCTTGAAGGGCTCCAAAGTCACCAGTGGAGGGAAGGGATGGGACCGACTGCCCCATGCCCTTTCCAGCTGAACAGAAGTGCCTGAAAATCAACCCTTCTCATCTCATTTTTGTGGACTTTGGGGTCTGAAGTCATCTGTCTCAGCTTGTGCTGATGTAAGACTGGGCCTTGTCTCTCCAAGCATCGACCGAAGCCTCTCAATCCAGTTTGGGGAATGAGCATCTCATGAGTTGGATCACCAGCTCCTCTCTTTGCTGATGTCCTCCAAGGCCATCCCTGTGTCACCTGCTTCATGGGGACCAGCTGAGCAGCCACCAGCGCAGTTCCTGAATCCCAATTGAATTAGTCGAGATGTCGCTTAAACAACTCTTCCCCTCCTTATCCCAGCCCAAGAGCTCCCTGAACAGTTGTGAAACGAGATCTTTATCATTTTTATTAAAAGCTGTACATAAGGCATCACCATTAGGCTGCATTGGAGGAGGGAAGGGGGGGCAATTCCCTTATGGCTCCCCTCTTTTTTCCCCAGTTTAATTCAGAGTGGTGGGATGCAAAAGCTCCCCAGAGAGTGATGGATAGTGGGAAATGAGGAATATGAAGGAGCTTTATTGAAGCCATCAATCTCAGGCGAGGCTGCTGCGATCAAAGGCCCAGCCTGTTTCGGCAGAGGTTATGTGGAGGAGCAAAGAGATCAGGTTTCGGGGAAACACAGGGTATCAAGAAAGAGGCTGTGGAGCCAGGGAGCTCCTGGCTCAGCCTGGCCACAGGAGCCAGCACCTGCAGAGCAGGGTGGAGAGCGGTGTCTTTGCCCTGGCTGGGGATGCTGATCCTGCTGAGGTTTTGGCATACCTGCCTCTCCTTCTCCAGGTCACTGGGCTCTGCAGCCTGGGCAGGATTAGGGGGTTTAACTCTTCCCTGTGCTGTGGTGAGGCTGAAGACCCTCATCACAAGCTTCTTCCCATCTGCAGAGAGGTCCCTCCTCTAGCACACCACCAGCGCTCTTGGCTGGGTTTACAGGGGACCCATTGGGGTCCAGCCTTGGATGTCCTTACATCACACCATCAATTATTCAGCCTTGTGCTGCCATGCCTTGCCTGATAGTGTCCGGCAGATATGTTGGAGGCTCTGAAGCACCTCCTCCTTTCTCCAGACACTTGTTTTTTGTGGATGATGACCAAGATGTTGCCGCCCTGCTTGGTGGGCCATGAAAGAGGAACTTCCCCTGAAGCAGGAGAACATCCATCTCGTGGTGAGCAGCAAGCTGGGCTGGAGGATTTGAACATCACCTGGTGCTGGGTCGTTGTTGACCAACCTCGGTCCCATAGCCATTGAGAGACAGGCAGCAAAAACCCCAGGAGCTGTGTGTGTGTGATCCTCTGATCAAAGATGTGCTGGAAGAGGACACGAGGATGTGCTGGAAGGTGGAGCTGACGTGCCACCCAGCAAGCATGTCAGCTCCGTCTTGTGATGTTGCTGCCCAGCGCAAATTCAGGCTGTAACTTGCCCAGTGGGGCTCCCTTATGTGCCTCTGGCTGAGATTTTCTCTTCTTTCCTTCCTGCTCTTCAGAGGCCACCGTGTCCCCAGGCAGCCAAAAACCAGAGCGTTAGCAAGGTGGCATCTGCTGCCTTGTTTGGAGGTGGGTGGCGTGGGGCAATGCTGCTGGGCTGGCAGGCAGGTAGATCTTGCTTTCTGCTGGTTGTGCTTCTTTGAGTGATGCCATGGGGAGGTGAGAGGGGCACAGGCAATCTCATGGTGGCTTTTGGAGCTGACTCTTCCTCCAAATGCTTTGCGGTGGGAAAAACAGCATCACCAGCAGGATGCTGCCCCATGCCAGGGCTAGCAGGGCTAGCAGGGCTCGCTTTACCTGCTAAACACCAACTTCAACTTCCAAGCCCTGCCAGCCTTTGGTGACCCCACAGAAGGGGAAAGGGACTTGTAGATGTGTGTGTGCACTGCCATGAACTTTATAGGCTCTTTCTACCTTTTTACTGAGTGCTACATTCCTGGGAGGTGAGGTCAGAGCTGCTTCTCTGCTCAGGCTAAAACAAGGGATGGCTGGAGAGTCGATGGGAAATAAGCTGTGCAGACTGAAGATATGGTCTGGGGTCTGTCTGAGTGGGTTCCTCGCTCAGGGCTGGTGGGGTCTGTCCTTCCTCTGCTGGAGCCGGTGCTTGTAAGGAGTTCGATAGTGTCAGCACTTTGATCTGGACCAAACGCTGGGATGGGGTGATCTGAGTTTTGATCCGAGGGGAAGGGAAGTGGAAGACCCAGGTCTCATTTAAAGAAAGTTCCTGGAGGGAACCAAAATCTGGCTGGGGCTGTGACATCCAGCAGAACATCAGGACATGGAGCAGCGTGGCCATGGTGGCAAGTGCCACTTGTCTGTCTAGGGGCAGGACTGCCAGCAGGATCACAGACCTCATTTGGGGAATCTCTTTGAAGCTGGTGTGCTATATCCATCATGAGGGTGAACACCAGCTGTACAAACATCAGCCCCAAGCACAGCTGCTGGCTCAGCAATCCATTTCCAGCCTGTCACCTCGGAGCCACTGTGCAGCCTGGAGGGGTTTGGTGATGCCCTTGAGCTGTGGGATGAGGTGTCCTCAGGACCTGGACTAGTTCCTGGGGCTTGGAGGCTTCCTGGCATTTGGTGACGTCTTTGGGCAATGCCTTTCTGATAGTGATGGTTGCACTTCTGCAATGGAGATCCAGGACAGCAGCAGAGGGTGTGGGGCTGTCTGGGCCAAAGTCATCAAAAGATAATGAGGAGAAGGAGAAAGGATAGCTTGTTGAGCCTGGCACCATGACAAATCCTTCTTCCTTTTTATTGCTACAAAAGGAGAGGGGCTGAGGTTTCCTCCTGGGGCTGGGGGAAGCTGGAAGCTGTGTGGTGTGTCTGGTGGCACAGAGGGACACTGGGGACATGGGTCACGGGCTCCCCAGCTGCAGTGAGGTCTCATCTCTGCTTTGCCAATCAGCCTGTGCTGCCGAGCCCAAAACTTGACCCTTGTGCTGGTTTTCGAGTCATTGGCGTAAAAACTGTTAAACAACCCAAACAAAGGCTCCGAGTCTATCAGTATCCCGCAGTGGGCAGGGAGCGGCCGGAGGATGACTAGGTGTGCCCTGAGCACTCGTGTTGTGCAGCACAGGGGGGTGTTCATCCCTTCTCCTTCCTCCCGAGTCCAGATAAAAGCTGGATCCTTGGAGGAACCGCTGAATTTTGAAAACTCCCAGCCGTCCCTGGCTGTGGGATTGACCCGAGAACCTCTTCCTTGTCGCCTCCATCTCTGCATTTCCAAGAGCCCAGGAGGACTCACCTTGGGAAAGTCTGTTTGCTTGCTGCCTCTCACTATCTCTCTGCAGCCCACGGAGAGAGGAAAGAGATGGCCGTAGCAGCCAACAGCTCTGGTGGGATGCACAATGCTCCGCTGGACAACAGCTTTTTTGCCGACGATGATCTTGCTTCTGACTGGTACATCTATGAAACCATGGAGCCATCTGCGCCACAGGATGAGTAAGTGTCCAGACTTGCTGATGTGTCTCCCTGTCCCTCCTGGGGTCACCCTGGGCAGCTGCCAGCCTCCTGCCCAGCTGCTCCATCCCCTTTCTGTAGGGCAATGTCCCCTGAGGTGATTTAAAACTGCTTGGTTTGTGCCCTAAAAATGCTTCATTTCTTTAGGGTGCTTCTGGCAAGAGCTGGAGTAAATCCTGCAGCAGGTACCTCTGCTAAATGCATTTTATTTTGCTTAACCTCCTCCAAAATACAAAGTCAAGTTCATGGTGTTATACTGCTGCCCTGACCCTTCTGAAGCCCCTTGATCCTTTGCAAAAGAGCACTGGGCATCCCTGGGCATGCATGGAGGTGTGGTTGCCTGCTTTCTTCTCTCCCAAATTAGACTGTAAGTGGATTTTAAAGCCTAGTCCCTCTCCGTTTATAAAGATCAGCTCTTTATCAGAATGGACTCCCCCAAAGCAGTGCTGCATGAGCTGCGTGTGCTCCTGGGATAGGACCTCACAGCAAGGACCCGGCACTTCATGCCCTCCTAGCTGAATGTCATTCCTGAGGGCAAGAGAAGTGCTATAGGGAGGGGAAAATGAGGCACAGAGTGACACGGCAATTTATCCAAGTTGTCCCACTAGGCTTCAAGCTGGGCATCCCAAGGCCCACATATCAACACCTATTGTCCCTCTGTTGACTTAGCTCCCTGTGGGTGGGTTTTATGCCACTCAGTTGACTGATACCTAATCCTGAGGGTAAGCAGGAAGAGATCCTGGTGGTGGACCAACCCAAAGGGTTGCTCTTCATCCTTAATCTTCTGCATTGTGAAACAGCCTTTGAAATCTCCTTGCCCTGCCCTGGTTTGCCCAGGCAAACCTCCACTTGCATGACCCAAACCTCTGCTAGAAACCTTTGAAGTGTTTCTTGGGAGGCAGCACCATGCTGGGGGATATTGCCCATTTAATAGCTCCTGGATGCTCTCGCTTTAGATGCTGAGGCCCTGGTGATACTAAAAAGGGTTTTGGTCTCCCTGGTCTCTCAGCCACATGGGTGATTTCCCTGGATTTCCAGAGTCTGGATGTTTTTGAGCAATGGGAATTTTCTGGTCTATCCAAGGCCAGCTGTTGGGAGACAAAAAATAAGGCAAAACCCAGAACTTTGCTAATGGCAGCTGGTCTTGTTCTGGCAGGATGGTGATACCCTTGGATACGTGATGCCCCAGAAATCCTGATTTCACTATCAGACCCTTCCCAGCAGCCTTGCTCACAGGAGCTCTGCAGCTCCCATCTCTGCTCACCCCACTGGTGCTGTGGGGTTTGGGAGGGCACTAGGGCTCTGGTGACCTTCTCCCCTGTGAGTTCTGGGGCTCAGGGATTTCAGCTCCCTGGCACAGGGATTTGCTGCCTGGGGTTGGATGCAAGCGGCTGGGTATGATTGCGCCTGGCCTTGGCTAGAGGAGGAGGGCTGCGGTAAAGCAGAGATTAAGGGATGCAAAGGAGGCCAGAGAGTGAATAAATAATGTGAAGCCTGGCACGCCTGGCTGGCTGGCTTTGGCTGGCTGAGGGATGCGGCTCTGGGACCCCATCCTGCACGCACCTACCCCGGGCAGCGATCAACTCTGGTGTCCCCTCAACTCTGGGGCTGATCCCTCCTCCATGGGAGAGGCATCGAAACACCCTACGAGGGGTCTTCATCCTCCCAGCTGGCATTTCATAAGTGCAGTGCCTTAGGCAGCAAGTGGAGCTGCTGCTTTGCAGGCTGCACCCCTCAAAAAGACTGAGCCAGGACAGATATGGGTGTGAAAGAGGTAAGGGGGGGGTTTCACCCTTCATTGCTGATGTCCTGCTCAGCCTTGGCATGTCTGTACGTGCAGGGAGGTCTCCTAGCCCCTGTGGAGATTAGCTTGGGGCCGCTCCTGGGTGTTATCTCTCTCACTTGAACATAAAGTTGTCTTGGGAGGGTGACTTCATCTGTGGTTATTGATGGTTGCGTAGCCTTGCTCTTTGGAGGTTTGTCTCTTCCCGATGTCAGACTGGAATCTCTGCTGCCACTGTGTACGTGGGCATCACCCCACCTTTGCTTTGCCTTTCATGGGCTGAATACAACCACATCTGATGTTTTCCCCCACTTCCCAGCATGTTACCCAGTGTAATCCCAGACTGCGACCCCACCATTTCTCCCAGACTGTATCACATCTGCATGGCACCCATCTCTGTAAGTACCTGCCAAGTCTCGTGGGGTGGGATATTTGCCCTAACATAGTATTTGCTGTTCTACAGCTCAGGTCATGCTCATCCATTCCCAAATAGCAGATCTGGGATTTTCAGCTTGAGCTGGAGTGAGGTTTCAGCTGGGATGTTCTAACAATGGACTTGCACATCTTGCATGAAATATTGTTTTATGCCTATAGTCAATGGAAAGCTTTGATTTTGCCAACCACGTCCTGGGCTGCATCCAAAGAGTGACCAGCAGGGAGAGGGAGAGGATTCTCCCCCTCTGCTCTGCTCTTATGAGACCTCACCTGGAGCCCTGTGTTCAGTTCTGGAGTCCTCAGCACAGAAAGGACATGGAGCTGTTGGAACGAGTCCAGAGGAGGCCACAGAGATGATCCAAGGGCTGGGGCACCTCTCATACAAGGACAGACTGAGAGAGTTGAGGTTGTTCAGCCTTGAGAAGAGAAGGCTCCAGGGAGACCTTAGAGCAGCTTCTAGTACTGAAAGGGGCTCCAGGAAAGCTGAGGAGGGACTTTTTACATGGGTATAGAGTGATAGGATGAGGGGAATAGCTTTAAATTGGATAGGGGAAGATTTAGATTAGAAATTAGAAAGAAATTTTTTGCGATGAGAGTGGGGAGGCCCTGGCCCAGGTTGCCCAGGGAAGTTGTGGCTTCCCAGTCCCTGGAGGTGTTCAAGGCCAGGTTGGATGGGGCAGTCTGAATCCAGTGGGAGTTGTCCCTGCCCATGGCAGGGGGCTGGAACTAGAAAGGCTTTAAGGTCTCTTCCTGTCTAAACCATTCTGTGATTCTATGATTTATTTTTACTTTTTCCAGCATGGTCCCTCTGAGACGTTTAAATCTTGTAATCCCTCAGAGCAGTTGAAAGGCACATGTCCCTGCTTCAGCCATGACTGAATTTAAGTCTTAGGTGGAGATGGTGTCTCTGTGGAGGCTCCTATCCCACAGCACTATGTCTGAGCCCCCACCCAATCACCCCCCCATGTATTTACTGCTCCCTTGATTGGGTTTCTGGCAGCTGGCTGTGCTCGTGGGCTTGTCCTTGCTGGTGAAACGCAGGCATCTCTACCAAAGCTGCTGGAATGGTGTCCCAGGACTTCTCAGGTACCCTAGCCCTGCACCCCAGTCTTCAGGGTCCCTCTCAGCCTGCATCCAAGTGGGTGGAGGGATGCTGAGGTGTCACCAGCTCTGGGCTAGAGGATGGTGGGGACAGAGCGAGCTGGTGTCAGGCTTATTCCTTCCTTGGTCTGCAGTCCAGCCAACTTTCTGGAGGAGGAAGGCAACCGAGGGCTGGTGGCTGCAGTGTTCGGTATATTGTTCTCCTCGCTGTGTGTGCTGGTCTTGGACAAGGACCCTCTGCCACTCATCACTCACTCCTCCCAGAGCTCTCGGGGTAAGTTGAGCACCATCCTGGCCTGTGGGCACCACACTCCTCCCCACACAGGACGTGTGTATCTTCGGGTGGCACACTGAGCAGCCTCTTCACCCTGGTCCATACCGAGTGTCACCTTTTCTTGTCTGCTTTACTTTCCCTTCTCTCTTCCCATCGTCCTATCTAGAGTACTGGAAGATCCTGGCTTTGCTCTACTACCCTGCCTTCTACTACCCCCTGGCTGCCTGTGCCACCATCCGGCACAGGGTCAGCTACCTCCTGGGCTGCCTGCTCTCCTGGTGCCACTGTGTGATCCACATCTGGCAGAAGGTGGATTGTCCCCAGTCACCAAAGGTAAGCGTCTCACCACCAGGGGAAGGACTGAGGGGGCTGGTGTGGCCAAGGGCTGGAGGTGGCTTTCTCACCATCTCCTTATAGTGACATCAAGGTGTCACCTGCCCAGGACTAGACCCTAGATGAGGGCTGTCTCATGTGTGACAACTCTGCTTCTCCCCAGATATACAGGTACTACTCCACGCTTTCTTATATCCCCATCATCCTCTGCCTTGTGCTCTTAAGCCTTTGGTATCCAACCCTGCTCATCAGGAGTTTCACCAGGCAGGAAGAGATCTTGGATAAAGAGGTAATGAAGATTCGTGGGATGTCTCGTGGGGTGGTAGCATGGGAGAAGCCCTTGATGGACCAGGATATTTTTGGGAGCTCTCCTGCCCTCAGCCCATCTGGCTGGCTGGGGGACTGGCAAAACTGGGTTGTTCCCAGGGCATGTGTTCCCAGCTTTGCTCTGACACTGGAGCTGCCTCCACTCCATCCCTCCAACGGCACGGGTCGCAGCCGTTTATCTTGCTGGATTTAGAGAGGGAGTGAAAAATCCATCTTTGGAGTAAACTCCTTAGTACAAGAGGCTTAAGGCATCAATGCATCCCATTCAGGCTGGGACTGGGGTCACCTTGTTTTCCCAGCAGGCTGGATAATCCCCAGCCCTTTGGGAAATGATGGGCTTTGTTGGGAAGAGAGGAGGGAAAACCTACTTAGCCAAAAAGAAGAAAAAAAAAAAAAAGCTGTCAGCCCAATCGTGGACTGAAGTGACCCCCAGGCTCTTGAAAGGAGCTGGTTGGTGGGAATGAGGGGTTTCAGCTCTCCTACCCATGTGCCTGGTTTCAGGCTGCTTTGTTGATGGGAACACGTCAGATTTATCACCACTCTTGGGGTGCCAGAAGATTTGCTGCCAGCATTGCTCTGATCCTTTCATTATGCACCCAAGGACTGGGAGCCCAGCACCCACACCCTGTCTGGAGGGTGTTGTGGGGCACCAAGCTAGTGATGGGCGAGTGCCCATGGGCAGCAGAGCAAGGAGGCAGCTGCTGGGTAGGATGCAGATGCTCTGTTGAGAGTCTCCCAAAAGACCGAGTCACCTCTCCCTGCCTGATTGCCTGAGCACATCCCTATACTCAAAGCAGGCATCTTATTGCTGCTTTCCTTAAGGTTGCAGGAAGGGGTTATTACAAGAAGTACTTAAAGGCTGTCCTGTCCAAACGCTTGCAGAAGGGGAGGTAAGGAAGATACATTCCTATAGCTCTGTCTGACCAGCAAGCGTCTGCGCCCAGTGCTTGCAATGGGGGCAGATTGGCTCCTTGTTCCCAAAGAAAATGCTTTTCGCCCTCTCCTTCCTCCTCCAGCTCCACTAAGATAGAAGAGAGCCTACTCTCAAGGGTCCAGACCTACTTACGTTCCTACATCTACACTCCCGAGGAAGGTAGGCTGCGGGCAGGCACGGGCTGTGCTCTTGGCTGTGGCAGCAGCTCAGCGAGCAGGCTGCCTCCCCTTCCCCGGGGAGAAGAGCAAATGCCTTTCTTGGCTCCTTTCCCAAAGCATCTGTGCTGTGGCAGCTGCCGCCCGCCGCACGTGTGACGCCTCAGCTTGTCACAAACTGTTGCGGTTTGGGATAGGGAGCTGGAGCTCCCCCTCCTCCGTGGGGACACGGGTGGGCTGAGGCAGCGAGGTTCAGGCGTGGCTTGTGCTAATATTTGCAACCAAATGCTCGATAAAGTTACTCTAAGGGAATAAAATCTACAAGAAGTGGATAAAATTCTTAGCATCCCAGGAATGGGGAACTACTCCTCACCCCCTCTGCCCATGGAAGAAGCGGGGGCTGTCCTGGGATGTGCACCCCAAAGGATGTGACTCCTCAGACAGCAGGTAGCCAGCTGCTGGGATTTGGTGCTGTGGGTGCACAAGGTTTCATGGGCTTGAGGGAAAGGAGGACCAAAAGGAAGGAAACCCATCCAGCCCAAGTACAAAGAAACCACTCCCAGCTATATATCCTCGCAGGATTTCCCTGGGGAAATCCCAGTTAATACTTGACCAACCTGTTCCAGTGTGCTCCCCTGGGTATTTGCTATGACACTACTGGGCTGGGTGGACCTGCAGCCTGCTCCACTCCTCTCCCATGATCCCGCATCCCAGCTCCTCTCTGATCCACCCCCCCCAATTCTGCCTTACAGATTTCCGGATCCCGCTGAAGCTCGTCCTGTCCATAACCATGGCTCTGATTGGTGTCTACCAGGTGATGCTGATGGTTAAATGCCAAGCAGAATCCCCTCCCTGCCTTCTTGGGAGTTTCCTCTCAAGGCAGAGGAGCCCAAAGGTCATTGCCACACCACAATTTTGATTCCAGGGGTGGCATTAGCGTGCCTCAAGGTATTACCATCCCTTGCCTGAGCTGCAGTAACCAGCCATGTGCTTCCTAGGCTCAGGCAGCTTTAAGTCTAAGCCAAGGCAATGGCTCAGCAATGGGGATACCATGACTCGGGGCTCACGTGGCACCGTTCCCTCACAGGTTGCCCTTCTGCTCCTGGTAGCTGTCATCCCCACCATCCAGATTGTGCGGGCAGGAATGACAAAGGACGTTGTGGTATTGTTGGTCCAGTTTGGCTTGGTGCCCTCAGAGAATCCGGCTGTCCCGGGTGACATGGAGAAGGAGCTCAACACTGTCAAGTACTACCTGTGGTCCCTGGAAGGTGGGTTCCCAGACAGATCCTGCATGCATAGCTGATTTTTGGAGGATTTCAGAACTTATCAAAAAGATTTCTAGCCCGGAGATTGGTCCAGGAAACTGGTTGTTCACAGGGCAGCTTCCAGGGGACTTAAAAACCAGCTGCCGAAGCCACAACCATGCAGGCATGAAAGGTGGATGCGTGAGCCTGGTGCTGTGCCAGGCATCTCCAAGCAGCTGCCATTTGCCAAGACGGTGAGACAGGGAGAGTCGGCAGCACCGCACGGCAGATGCTGCCCTGCAGCTGTGGGCTTTGATATGTGCTGGAATTGAGCAGGTGGCCCCTGCCCCCCCATGCACTGGACAACTGAAAGCCCTGGATGGGGGCATAGGGAAGGCTGGGGTGCCTCCCTCCCTCCACAGCACGACCTTGGGGTACCGCCAGCCAAGAGGAGTCCTTTCTATGGCTTGTTCAGAGTCACCAAGCCCGTCTCATCCCCTGTTTTTCCAACATCTCTCTCTCTCTCCTTCCCCACTCCTTGCTTCACTCCCTTTTCTGAAAGCATCTTCCCAGCCTTTCTCCATCGCACTGCCTGCTTATCACAGCCTTCTCAATGATTTTTCCAGCACCAAGCAAGCCTCGCTGCTTGTATTTCCTTTGGCTGCTTGTCATTCCTCTTTCCTTTCACTTTCTCACTAGCTTAAGCCCACTTGTGAGATGGAGAAGGGTCTCTCTGTATCAGAAAGGGACAGGAGGGAAACTGAGGCACAGTGACCCGTTAGGAGCACATCCACGCAGCCCCATAACTCAGCCCTGCTCCTGACATAACAGTAAAATTTTGTGCTGGGGCTGATGGCACCTCTGACCCATCTGTCTCCTCCTGCTCCTCTGCAGTCTGCTACATCTGCTCGCTGGTGCTGTGCTGCCTGCTGACCTGCGCCATGCTGCTGAGGACGCTGGTGATGCACAGGTACGGGATGGTACCCGTTCCTCCAGCCTTGACCCTGCCACCGAGCCGGGATGCAAACTGGCCTCTCTCCCCAGGAACAACCTGAAGTCGCTCTACCAAGGGGCCGTGCTAGATGTTTTCTACAAAGCCCACATCCTCCGCCCATCCCGACAAGCCATCGTCTGCTGGATGAGCTTTGCCAGCTTCCAAACAGCTTTTGCCTGCCTAGGTAAAGGGTGCTGAGGGGGCAGAATGAGGTGGATGGGTGGTGGACCCCTGCCTTGCACAGTCTACTTCAGATTAAAACATCTCTTCACCCTTATTTGCCCCATTATGCAAGGGGGTTGCTGCGAGCCTTTTGTTCTTCTTTCCCCAAACACAATCTGTCCTTCTTGAGGGAAGGACCATGCTGAACACCAAATGGTTAGACAGAAATAAAGGGGGATGGGGGAATGATGATTCGTTTTGGCTCAAGCCCAAGTATTTTGATTTGAGAAGCTGTCGCAGCATCTCGTGCTAAGGACCGTCTGTCTCCTCCAGTCCCGATCTTCACATCCCAGGTGCTCCTCATGGTGCATCTTCCCCTACACAGGCTGGGTCTCCCTAGCTGGGAGGACTGGCTGTCACACAGATGAGTGGAGGACATCAGAGGGGGTAGAAATTCTCACCCCAGCATGGCATGGAGACATTTTTAAGGCCTCCCTGCCCCATCACAGGTGACTCTGAGCAGCATCTGTGGTGACAGCCAAGCTGAGGGCAGTGGGGTGATGTAAGGGCAGGGTGACAACCAGGTTAGTGACCATCCCTCGGGAAAGGAGACCTATTCTGCAGGCAGATTGCAGAGATCAGCACAGGAAGGATATGGATCTGTTGGAGTGAGTCCAGAGGAGGCCATGAAGATAATCTGAGGGCTAGAACACCTTCCATCTGAGGACAGGCTGAGAGAGTTGGGTTGTTGAGCCTGGAGAAGAGAAGGCTCTGGGGAGACTGTATTGGCCACCGAGTCCTTGATGCATCCCCAGCAGAGCCAGCTGCATCTTGTCGTGCTGCCGTGAATCTACCTCCTGCTTAAAAATCTTGCGTTTCAAGTCATTAAAGCAAAGCAGTGGAGATGAAGCACAAGGAACTACAGCTGCTGCTGATCTCAGTGTGATTTATGATTAGAAAACAGAGCTCAGGCTGATTTTTATGATGAGGAATCATAGTTGCAGCCCCAAGTGATGACTCTTCTCAGTGGGGATAATGTGGGGAGTGATAAGAAATGCTGAACTTGTAATTAAATCCCATGTGGAGCATTGTGTTCAGAGTGGGGGAGGCAGGTAAGAATGTCTCAGGCTTTTTAAGGGATTAAAATGAAAGACACACTCAGCAATGAGCACTGGTTTGGGGCATAAGAGCAAAGACAAGAATCACTTCTCCATTCTCCCCCACCATGGTTTCTCTCCACATATCTCCTTCCCAGGTCTTCTCATCCAGCAAGTGATTTTTTTCATCTGCTCGGTGGCATTTGCCTTCCTCTTCGTAATCCCGCTCCAGTCTGGCACAAGCTCATACCTCTTCAAAATCATCCAGAACATGTGGTGAGTGCTTGCAGCCCTCGGAGAGGGATGGAAGACCCAAGTGGATGCCGTGTGGTGTTTTGGGGTACTTGATCAACGGGTGGGTCTGTCTTGGGCTCTTTCAGCTTTGCTGGAGGTTTCTGCTGCCTGGGATGGTGTCTTATATTTGGGATCTTCTTGGTATCCAATGTGCCCCTTCCCTCCCTTCCATCCAGGCCCTTCTGGTTGACCCTGGTTGTTGCTGTCATTGTGCAGCATTTAGCAGCTCACTATCAATTCCTGGAGCAGCAGCCACTGCGGACGGAGCTCACCAACAGGTATCGGGATGGGGAGGGCACTTGGGGCAGAGCTGACCCTCCTGAGGTTCAAGACCCTGGGACTATGTTGGGTTTACACACACCCCTGCTGCCTCGGTGCCTTCTACACCACGAGCTATGGGGGGGAAGCCTGTGGGCTTGAGGGGTTTAAGTGGCTTTATGCTCCCAGAGAGGTTTCTTCAGATGCCTTAGAGGGCCGTGGTCTGTTTACAGCGTTGATTTTGGTGGGGTGAAGCTGGCAAGGTCTTTTCCTGCCCCACAACCCTGTTTGCAAGCCTCAGAGGAGGCCCAGATCCTTCAGGATTGGCTGAACTGGTTCAGACACTGCCAGAGGATGATATGCTCCTTCACTCATACATTCATTGCCTAAGTTGCCTCCTTATGTTGAAGACCAGGGTGAAAGATGGATCTAGATGCTGTGTCCGGCCAAGGCATTTACATCACCACCATCACTTGCCCAGCATTGTGAGGAGGCTACTGTGGGCTCTTCTGACTTCCACGGGAGCTGATGTCCTTCATCCCAAACCACCATGCTCATGTTTTGTCTGGTTTCTAAGCCTCCAAGCAGAAATGGAGACTCTCTGAGTGCTGGAGGCCAAGCTTCGAAGGCCTAATGGTGCACCAGGTGCTCTCCTCTCCAAGAACCCTGAAGGGTGTTGGCTTCCCTCCATGGGATGGAGACACCTCAAAGAGGGACTATGTCTGCTGAGGAGGGAGGGAAGGGTGAGAGGCTTATTTTGGCAAGAGGTTTCTCTGGCAGAGAAGGGCCGTGCCTCCTGTCCTGTGGTGTTTGTGTTCCTTACTCCTCCTCCTCCACCCACAGACGAGCTCTCTACATAGTCACCTACCTGCTCTTCCCCATCAATGTCCTAGTGGGTGTCCTGGCCGGGGTGTGGAGGATGGTCATTTCTGGCCTTTATAACGCCATCCACTTCTGCCAGCTGGATATCAGCCTGCTGAACCGTGGTGTGGAGACCTTCGACCCAGGTAGGATACAGGATTGGGTCCCGCTACAGCACCTCCATGAGCGTGGGGTCCCTCCTCTCACCGTCAAGCTTCTGGCCAAAAGATCACTGTGAGCTGCTGATAGTGAGGGTGGCTTCAGGTCTTCATGCTCTGTATTCAGAAACAGGTAGGACAATGGGAGCAAGTGGCTCCTCCTGACACCTACTTGGTCCCGCTTTTCCATCCATCCCCAGAGTCAGATGATGCCCTAGCTGGGGATCTGTGGGCTTCACCAGTGGCCACAGCAGTCCATGAGCAGTGGACCCTCATCTTTCCTGTGCTAAAGGCAGGAGTGCTCAGCCCTTTCTCTGCTTTACCTGCTGGAATTTTGGGAGAGGAGCTCATCCCCAGCTCTGGAGGCGGAGCTGCTCTGGCAAAGCAGAGATGAAGCCTGGCAAATAACCATACCCTTTGCTCTAGGGCAGGAGGGATGGGGGAGCCATGGAGACTGGCCCTACCACACGTTTACTGTGGGTTGTGTTCCCCTAGGCTACCATGCTTACTGCCACTATCTGAAAATCGAGGTCAGCCAGTCCCACCCAGTGATGAAAGCCTTCTGCTTGCTGCTCCTCCAGCTCACCAAGCCAGAGGGGCCATCTGGGCTGCAGGCCAGCAGTGTGGAAGAAGGTGAGGCATTCCCACTGCAGGTTGGGGGGGATGCGTGGCCATCGCTGTGGGGTGGCATCGCGGTCTCCTCTGTGGGTTTGCTGCTCCTCTAGAGATGCTGTTGGTGCCTTGGGGTAAAGGGACTGCTTGAGGGTTGTGGTTCTGCTGCTTCCTCTGCTTTTATGCCACCTCTTTCAGTGCATGAATGTCTCCATCCCAAGAGCTGCTCCCATTCCTCTGCCCATGCAAGGGCAGGATGAGTCTCATCTGCTTTCATCCCAGGGTGTAGGTGCCACCTAGGCAGCTCTGGTGATGTGGAGATGGGGCTGAAATAGATCCCTCTTCCCATCTCCTTTCAGGCATACATCTGATGCAGTCCAAGAAGGCACCGCCAAGCAGAACCAGGTTCAAGCAGAGCCGAGCCCGGTGGTGGCTGGCCTACACCCTCCTCAACAACCCCTCACTGACTGCTTGCCGGAAAACAGCCCTCTGCGACCCCACGGCCAACGGCACCCAGCTCAGCCCCCCCAAGCCCTGACCTCCAGAAAAGCCCCCCACTTCTCTCTGCCTCCTACACACACTCCCATCCCATCCCTGTCTCCCATTGACTCTCCTCCTGTGCTAGCAGGAGTTTTGGGCACCTCTTGCTCCTCTCCAGCCTCTGATCCCTCTCTAGTCGTGATAGGGGCTGGTTTTTAGTTCTAGGTCTCTGCTGGGCCACTACCACGGGCCAGAGGTGAAGACACAGCCGAGGCAAATGGATCACGTCCAAGCCTGACTTCGATAGAGAGCCATTGATGAGCCAAGCTAAAGCCCTCGGGCACCTCAGAAAGACCTTCTTAAGAGTCACTGCTGCAATGAGCCCACCAGTTCTCAATGGTTGCCTTTCCCATGTGGCCAGGCAAATGAGTACCCAGTGCCAGGGCAGTAAGGAAAGAGGGAGAAAGGGAGTGAGGTGTAGGGATCCTCAGCCAGACTGAGCATGAGGAAATACCTGCCTCTTAGCATGATCTCCCTGTGCAGAAGGTCCCCACTGCCAATCCCATTCCAGCTTCTCTCTTTCATGTCTGATCCTGGCCCTCCTCAGGCACTGCACCTAACCCTAGGAGTTTTCTTTCCCTAATTTTGTGAAGGCTGAAATCCCCATCTGCTCTGGGTCATGAGGCTGCAGAGCCATTTGTTTTCCTGTAACTCCTGTCCCCTTGGTACCTCCTGCTGCCACTCTGTTTTGTGTAAAGCCAGTGGTTCCCCAGGGCCAGTGACCCTCCAAGAGCTGAGCTTAAATCCATAGAGAGCAGTTTTACACCTCACTTGGACATGCCAAGCCGGGGAAGGTTAATAAACCACATACCTCATTCCTACACTCGGGGCGTGCCTGGCTCGTGGTCTCCTGGCTGTTCCCAAATAAGCCAGACCTGGCAGGAAGGACATGAGGACCATCGTAGCCGTGTCTCTGAGTGATGGTTGGGACTGACCTTGCTCAGCAGAGGCTTTGACCTGGGGGTGATGGGACCAAACCTTCCCACCTTAGGGAAGTTCTAATGCAAAGCTGATCAGATTGGTTTTCCACCAAAACATTTGGCCCCCAAAGCACAGCTCCGGTGATGGATGGGCACTGAAACAGGATATTTTGTGGCTAGAGCACCAAAGATAAGCCTACAAGGTGTTGTTGGATCATTTCTTTCCCTGATGTGTCCCTTGAAAATCCTGTCTTCGGTGGCAGGAAGGATGGCTGGCGTCAGCCTACTATTGCAGACAGCAAGCACGGCTTTTGGTAAGCAGGGTTTCTGGGCCGTCTCCTCTGGTTTGAGCCATCCTCAGAGGTGAGTGGACCTGCTCTTTGCAGGTTTCAAGGACCCCATCCCCTTTTGCTGGAGTGCTCTTATCTCTGTTGATGTTATTTAGGGTGAGTGAGTCTGAGCCCTGTGCGCTGGGGTTTGCCTGGGGTGTCCTGGCATCTCCCCACAACATTGAAGCTCCCTGGGTGGGAGTCATTCCTTTCCCAGGAGCCTGCAATTTCCATCCCAGTTAAGAGAAGTGGGGTTCCTGCCTTGCAGCCACCCAGCACGCTTGGATGCTCAGAGCCCTGTCGCATCTGCTACCCTGACCAGCACTGTTTTAATCGCATTTGATTACTGTCTGGCACATAGTACAATGTCACCAAACTGGGTGACAATGGTAGTACTGGAGGCAGATCTGGGTCATTTTCTTTTTAAAACATCAGGAGCCCGAGGTGCAGTTCCTGCTGCTGCTTTCCCAGCTCTGGGCTTTGCGTGCTTGGCTTGGCGTGTCTGAGCGCAGGAGAAACATAGTGCTGACGGGTGCTGGGTGTACAGGATGAAGGGACACCCTGAGGCAAAGGCTGCGCTCTCCTCTACAGCCCATTCCAAACCATCTCCAGCCACCCAGACACTGGGGCTTTGACGGAAGCCTTGGTAATCCTTGAAATCTTTCACAGCTCTGGGCCATGGGTGGAGACGGATTTCAGCATCTGTTGACACAGCCCTGCCCAAGGCTTCCTCTGCGACTGACGTGAGAGATGGCAGCTCTGGGAGGAAGACAGGAGGTGGCTTGATTGATTTGCTTGTTTTCTTTCCCTTCTTTGACACAAGTAGGGTGCCCCAGGGGGTGAACTGAGCTGCTCTTCTTCATGGTGGCTTCTCATCTCCTCTCTAAACCCCCAACATTGTTATGGCCATGGAATAGCTCTGCCCATCCAACCAACCTTGGACTGATGGTGAGATGGCTCAGAGAGCTGATCCTGCTGAAAACCAACTTTAACGAAAAAATTGCACACATGAAGAATGGAAAATTAGGTCTGGATCATGCTGTGGCTTTGCAAACATAAAGAACAGGAGGAGGAGCTAATGGGGATTGTGGTATTCAGGACTTGCGTAGGGTGGTGGTCTTGGTGGGTCAGGATGGTGATGCCAAGTGTGGTATCACCTGCTGCATCCAACCCAGGAGCTGTGTGGCAGGGTGCCCTTTGATTTAGGAATGACAGGTGCTTAATATTGTTAATAACTTGACATAAAAGCTTGAGCAAACTTGGCAAATACAGAGCAAGTCACCTTTTGCTGCTATGAACCAACAAAGCTAGGGGGGAGCAGCAGCCTTGCAAGGTGGACAGAGACATTCAGGCATGGTCTGTGGTGGCTGCAATCTTATTACGTATCCTTATCCCAAACTCCAAACCCTGTTTCCCAGCTGAGATTGCAGGAATAAACTCCCATAGCCCACTATGTCCAGGCAGACAGGGACAGGAGGACCCCGGCTGGGATAAAGTTGATGTTAAAAGTTCTATTCTACAAAATGAAACCAAAACTCTCATTGGGGCTGTGATGTTTTTCATCCTTTCATCGTGTAATGGGAAAAATGTGTGCCTCCTTGTTAGCATCAAAGGCCATTCGTGTGAGGAGCTGCTGGCTCTTTTTGCCTTGGGACCCCCACAGAGACCTCGGCGCCGTACTTGGATGGTGTTGACGTGCAGCAGCTCCTCATCTGCCCTTGTCCTTACCCTGTGAGCTGGCTGGACATCAAATTGTAGGGCTGGAGGCTCCAGGACAGCTGCTTTTCAGCTGGTTTTGGCATTGCTGCCTTCCCCTTCCCACTGCCGGCAGTGATGGGGGGAGTTTGGGGTACCCTATAAACGCATCCTTCCTCCAGGTCATCACAGGGAGATGTTACAGCACAGGGAGGGCTTTGGGGAAGCTGGGGGGAAAGGGAATTGGTGATGAGCTGTGGTACCCTAGATGATGCTGGGTGTGGGGGATTTAGGGGTGCACAGAGGCAGCACGCACTGGCTTGTTTGAAAAAGAAGGTATTTATTGCTGTCCATACGGTTTGGTTATAAGGCGAAGGTGACTGCAGGGTTCCATCCAGCTCCCATAGGCAAGTACTGGCAGAAGGCACAAGAGCTGGACTGCCCGTGCCCCAGGGTGAGGGAGATGGGGATGCTCATGCCCCTGCCATGAGACAAGAGGTTCCTCATCACCCTGGGGCAGCCAGCTTTGGTATATATGTACTGCACAGGAATGCTAAAGCACTTAAGGAGTGTGTTTATGGCTTATAGGTCAGCTCAGCTTCTCTTTCTGTTGCCTGGGTTTTCCCAGTCTTTTCTCCTCTCACTCCATCACACACCACCCACTCGATTTCCCATCAGAGAGGAGAGCTGGGAAATTATTTTGTTCTCTTTGAGCTCAATCCTTCCCTGCTGGAGTCAGAGCCAGAGCACGGCAGCTCAGTGGGTCCAGCCCAGACGAGCATTTTGGACCACAGGGTTCAGTGGTGAACGAGGAGGGGCAAATCAGTTGCACCACATCTGGGAGAGGTACTGAGGGTGGCAGGGCTTGATTTTAGAATCATAGACTCGCTAAGGTTGGAAAAGACCTGTAAGATCATCCAATTCAATCATCAACACAATACCACCATGCTTACTAAAATACGTCCCCAAGCGCCACATCTGCATGTACTTTGAACCCCTCCAGGACACTCCACCACTGCCCTGGGCAGCCTCTGCCAGGGATTTACCACTCGTTCAGTAAAGGTACTTTTCCTGATATCCAATTTAAACCTCCCCTGGTGCAACTTGAGGCCATTTCCTAATGATGGGATGAAAATTCCATCTTGCAACAAGCAGGGAGGGTGTCGGCACCCTGGCTGGTCCCAGCACCCAGCCAGCAGGAATGCTTTATGCTACTGCAGGGACGAACCGTGTGGAAAACCTCCTGCTCCACATGAATGGCCTGATCCAAGCCTGTGGCCCCATCCAATGTGTCCTACTATATCCATTCTTCTTGCAAAGCTCAGTCAAACGTTGTTCCACTGAGCCATGTGCCCTGAGACCCTAGGATCCCATGCCCCTGCTATTCCCCCTGCCTCAGACTGCTCCTTCTGCTCCTGGTGCTTCACATGAGGTTGGTGGTAGGAAGGATGTTCCTGGCCAAGGATCAGGGTGCTGGTCACAGCAGGGATGTCATCTTTGGGGCTACTGGACTGATGGAATCCTCTTTGCAAGAGATCCCCTCCCTGGTCACAGCTCGCTGCTGCAGATGGAGGAGGGCTCGTGGTGGTGGGCTCTGGGGATGGATGATGATCACCCTGTTGAGGGTGGCCTGTAATCCTGCAGCTGCACTTTGGTCTCAGGAGGGAAATAAGTCAAGAGGCAGCAGATTTGGACACTCAGAAAGCAGCAGCATAACGAGGATCTGGTCTATATCACCCAAGCTTGTCTGAAGCTCTCAGCTGATGGAGCCCAGCCCTGACCCCCATCTAAGGAGGAGTTGAACTACCAGCCCCCTTTGACTCCTGACTGCCCACAGCTCCCAGAAGCTCAGCAAAGGCATGGCACTACATGAAGATAAATGCTACAGAAAGAGGGAGAACCCTCCAGGCACCGTTTCCTCCTCCCTTTAACAACAGAGCACAATGCTCAAAGCCAGTAGGAGGGTCCCCAGGTGGACCTGGGGCACCACTCCTCCAGCCCTGTTCTTCGACTCCCTTGGTATGTGGTAAACAATAACCAGCTTTTCTCCAACACCAGAGGGATCCATTTCATCCCCCTTGTAGCAGCTCCGGCCCCCAAGGTGGCTGGCTAGGGGGTCATCTCGGAGCAGGTCTTCAGCTGGATTCTCCGACCCAGCCAAGGCCACATTGACTGAGACATCCCGTGTGCCCACATCGTTGACAGCAAGACAGGTGTAGATGCCTTCATCCTCCTTGCTGAATTTAGGGATGGCCATGGTGCCGTTCTTGAAGACCAAGAAGCGCTCTTGGCTCTGCTTGATGTTCCCATCCCGTGCCACGTTCGGCCCGCTGATCTCAACGCGGCGGCTGGAGGTTTGAATCTTCCACCTGATCTCTGGTGGAGGGTTGCCCGCCACGCTGCAGTGCAGGGTCAGGGTGAGACCATCGTACATGACGGTGTTGTCCAGGTTGGAGAGGTAGGTGAGCTGCACAGAGGGGGCAACGCAGTAGTGGTCAGGGATGTCTGTCACCGCCCTGCCCTTCAGCTTACTGGGAGCCACACAGAGGGTAGATCCCCCCTTGGTGATGGAGACAGAAGTGTTCTCAGTCCACTTCTTCAGCCAGAAGACCTTGCAGGAGCAATTGAAGGGGTTGTTGAAGATCTGCAGCTGTGAGAGGGAGGGCAGGTTGTTAAAGGTGCCCTCGGCCAAGGTGGTCAACTCGTTGTCGTTGAGCCAGAGGGAGCGCAGGTCCTTCAAAGAGCGGAAAGCATCCCGAGGCAGCCCAGCCAGGCGGTTGTTGTTCATCTTCAGGATCTGTAGACCGCTGAGGTTACGGAGGTCCTGCCAGGGAAAATCTGCAATCTTGTTGTGGCTCAAGTCCAAGTTCTTCAGGTGCACCAACAAGGCAAAAGCCCCTGGTTCCACCATCCCAATCTGATTGTAGCCCAACCACAGCGACTGCACTTCGGGGACCTCAGCGAAGGAGCCCTGCCCCAACCAGCTGATCCTGTTGGCTGACAAGGTGAGGATGGTCACATTGGAGGATAATCCCTTGGGTACCTCCTGGAGATCCTTGTATGCGCACTCGGCCAATAGCCGCCCATTCTTCTTGATGGAGCAGGAGCATGTGCTGGGACAGGCCAGGCAGGGCCCCAGGAGCACAGCCAGCCCCAGGCAGCAGAGCAGGGGCCTCATCCTTCCTCCTGGGAACAGAGTTGAGCGGAATGAATAGGACAGGTCTAGCCAAGATGAGGAGTTGCTTTTTCTTGTCAATTACTAAGAGGAAGCAGCAGAAGAGCAAAGCATCCGTGTGATTATCCCAACAATTCAGCTAGAAATGGCTGTTTGAAATATTCCCTAATCTAAAGAAGGCATTTCCTTGCCAAGAGCAGAGACTTTGACTACCAATGTGAGCAGGGAACTTCCCCCCCAACCCTTTCCTTCCCCCACTAGAAAATGCCTCGTGTCGATCTCTGATGGAATACCACCTACCAGGATGCTGTTTCCCCAGGTTTGGGGTTGAAAACTGGGAGTGGAGGGTTCAGAGCTCACCCTGCTCAGGCCGGAATTAAGAGAAACAGAGCAACCACAGCTCTTTCACAACCAGCCTTCCCCTAAATCATCAAGTTGTTGGTATTTTCAGCACGCTTACAGACCTCAAACCCACCCCCCATCTCCATATTTTCCCACGTCATGGAAAAAAACAGCTTCTCAAGTATTTTTTCTAAGCAAGAGAGAATGTGGGGTCCCTGGCTCCTGGAAGTCTTGAGAGTGAAATATTTCTGAGCTAACTCCTTACTCCCCTTCTTCTTGCCTTGTGGAAGGGACTGTGCACGCTCAGTTCCCGGAGCCTGGAAGCTGTGCCCCACCAGGGAAGAGGTTAACTGCGGCTCTGGAGGAGCTGGCAGCGAGACCCCTTTGTCTGTCTTGTAGGCAAGTTTTGCTGCTCCTTCCAGTCCCCAACCCTGTCATTTAGAGCAGGAGGGGGGAGACAGTTTGTTGCCAATAGAGAAGCTGAATTAGCCCTGCACCAGGACTAGCGAGGGGGGGGGGGGATGGAAACGAGACACAAAGGGTCCTGTCCTGCGAGGATGAACCATTCAAAGGTTGGGATTCAAGGGATGGGGAAGGAGCCCCGAGGGCTGCGGGGGTGGTGATCCCCTCGGCTGACGCTCTTCAATGCCGTGGGTGCTGTTTTCGGGGTGCCTCCATCCCTCCCCGCCCGGCACAGCGCAGGTCCCCATCACCCAGAGCGGGGGTAGCAGGGCTGGGGCTGCACCCCCGGGGCATCTCCGGGACGGGGCAGCCCTGCCGGACAGACGGGGCTATTCCCGAGCCGCCGGAGCTCCCCGAGCACCCCTCCCTCCGCCCCCAGCATCCCCGGACGGGGCAGTTACCTCTCCCCGCAGCCGGGGCGAGCCGAGGCAGCCCGGGGGAGGCGGGAGCAGGGCCGGCACGTTGCATACCAGAGCCGTGAATAACCCTCCAGCCTCCCGGCCCTCCCTCCCCGGCCCGGCCAGCCCGGTCCCCCCCAACCCCGCTGCCCCCCGGCCCCTCCTGCCCCTTCACCGGCGGCTGCTGCGGGGGACGGAGCCCGAGCGCCTTCGCTCTTCTGCGGCGGGGAAAAAGGCACCGCCGGTTCCCTCGGCCCTCCTCGGGCTTCTCCTCCCCTCCCCGTCCCCCGGGCCTTTTTGTTTTCCATGGCACCGACCCACTCCCGCTGTTGGAAAACGGCTGCGGGGGCCTCTTCTGCCCCCGCCCGGGAGCTGCTGCTGGAGCCCAGCAGTGCCCGGCACCCCCTCTGCTCCCAGAGCTGGAGGAGCAGCCAAATCCCTGCCCCATAGGGGACCCCAGCCCCACTTGGCCCCTCCTTTGCATCCAGATCTGGAGGAGCAGCCAAATCCCTGCCCCATAGGGGACCCCAGCCCCACTTGGCCCCTCCTTTGCATCCAGATCTGGAGGAGCAGCCAAATCCCTGCCCCACAGGACCCCCCTTTGCACCCGGAGCTGGAGGAGCAGCCAAATCCCTGCCCCATAGCGGACCCCAACCCCACTCAGCTCCCCCTCTGCTCCCAGAGCTGGGGGAGCAGCCAAACCTGCCCCATAGGGGACCCCAGCCCCACATGGACCCCCGTCTGCTCCCAGAGCTACAGGAGCATCCAAATCCTTCCCACGTGGAGAACCGCACCCTGGCATCTTGGGGTCCATTGTGTCCCCCACCTCCCAGGGGACATCTAGGGAACAAGGTGGAAGGCGAGCTGCTTCTGGACGAGATGGGGAGGCTGCTGGCTGGTGAGTTGATTCTGAGAGAGGGTGAAAGGTTTGGGGGTCTTAGGGGTGGCAGGATGCCCAGGCCGCAGGGTTGTGTGAGGCTGGAGCAGGGAGAGGAGGAGGTGGGTGGGTGTCCAGAGGATGGTGTGGGTCAGAGGAGAAAAAAGAGGATGGGCTGTCATGGTACAGGGAAGCCACCATCTCCTCTGACCTGTACTAAACTGCTGATTAAAAGCTTTTAAAGGTAGATCATAGGGTCATTCACCCTGCAGCCACCATCCCCAGCTCAAGTAGAGGGTGCTGAGCAATACTTGCTCCCTGCTCTCCCATACTCACCCACTGCCCAAACTGGGGCATCTCTAGTAGGAAACCACTCTGCTGTGGGGCTGCCATCGGAACGATGCAGCCTGCAGCCTGTGAGCACTGAACCATCAGCAGAGGTGCGCGGGTGTCCACCTTAGAGCAAGCCAGACCTGCTTAGAAAAGGCCCCGAGCAAGACCAAGACAGAACAGGGCAGGTATTGGAGCTCACCAGGAGAGCTTCACCTCTGTGCCTCCCAGCCACAGCTCTTGTCTTCATAACTGAGGCAGAGCTGTGAACAGGACTGGGGTTAAAAACAGTGCGGTTCGAGGGAGAAAGGGATTATTCTGAATCTAGAGTAGTTCATCGCGGGGGCTCACAGCGTGGCTGCTGTGGGACATGCAGGCTGAGCGAGGCACCTGGGGGCAGGGATTTTCTCCATTGGGGTCAGGACCTGCATTGCAAGGTATTTGTGGGGGCTGTCACTGCCCCTCCTGGGTGTGAGGCTCTTATGGACAGGGGCAGCGCAGGGGCTGCTTCCTCACCCCCTGTGTGTGGATATCACCCTGGAGCAGGGCAGGCTGGATGCCCCACCAGACCCCCCTGCTGTGAAGCATGTCCTGAACATCTTCAGAGCCTGTCTGGAAGGGGTTTGGGGGGGCTCTGAACCAGAAGAGAACACAGAATAGGGGTGGCTGAAAAGGACCAGGCCTAATTCTGCCCACTTGCACCCATGGACCAGATGAAAGATACTGCTCTGACCACTTCTATGGGGACCCCAGACACCATGTGTGACCCCACTCATGCGCAGCCCCGTCAGCAGATGAAGGCTGGGCTGCAGGTGGTGACCATATTGTGGGGGACATGGTAATGCTGTTTTCCCTTCATTTTTTTTTTCACCTGGGATAAGAGATAATTTGGGGATGGGGGAGGAGATGAAATCTTCTTTATTCTGGGGCTGTCCTGAGCAAAGACTGCCAGGCACCTTCTTGCAGTTTAGGCGACAACCTGAGTGGGTGACAACCCAGCCTGGTGGGCACAAGCCTTTCACTGTCTACTCGATGCCCCAGGCTGGTGAGGGGCCCTTGTAAGGTTTAATGCCTTAGGAGAGGCTGAGCCACCCTGCTGGAATGCTTTAACCCTTTCCAGAAGAAACCCTTTCCAGCCCCTCCTGGACATGGAGTGGGTGGGAAGATGCAGAGCTCCATCCCTGACCCCTTCTTGTGCCTTTGGGTACCTGATGTTAGCGTAATGCCCTCCTGAAAAGGAGCAAATCTCTGAGTAATCCAGCATCAGTAGTAGCTCATCACGAGGAGATTCCCTGTAGATACGTTAGGCAGCGAAATCTATTACTCTCCAATTAAATGGAGGCAGAAATGATTGTTCTTTTTCTATTCCTTATATGTTTCTAAGCATGAAACTCAATTATAAGTGTATCCACAGAGGGGGATTTGCCTACAAGAGGGAGTCTCTGTTTGGCATGGGATTTTCAGAGCTGGAGCAAGCACCTGGGTTGCTGCAGCAGAGCCTCAGATTCCCAGGGTTTGAGGGATTTGAGTGGACACCCCCCTGCTCACCGCCTCTTTGCTTGCTGACCTGCTTTGTCTGTCTCCCACTCCCTTCCCTGCACTCCTCGCAGCAGGAGAAAGATGCAGGGGCTGGACTTAAAATAGAAACCCTTCCTTGGGAGGATGGAGAAATGTTTATGTGGGGGAGGGAGGAGCTGCATTTGTGGAGGGTGAAGGGCTTTGGTGGGGCCTCCCGTGGGTGCTGGTGAGTGGGTGACTGTCCCCACACAACAGTGGGATGCTGCCTTTCAAGCAGGGACACTGGGAGGGCAGGTGGCTTTGTAGCTCCAGATAAGAAAAGCAATCAAAGGCAGCTTTAAATCTTCACTGTGTAATTGTGGGCTTAAATCAGCAGGAGGAGAGAAGAGTTCACCCGGCTGGGATAGGGAGGAGGGGTGGAAATCCATTGGGCAACTTCTTAACACCCCTGTTTTTTTGGGAAACGGGGTGACCCTAACCCCTGTCCCCTGGCATCCCTGGTGTGGCTCTGTGGGGTGGCGCGGTGCCAGGAGTAAAGTCATGGATGTACGTATAGGGTGTATATAGGGGACAAGCATTGGGTGTATGAATGCACGGAGAAAGAATGTGCATATTCATGGATAGTGTGGGTATTTAATGTGTTCTTGTACATGTCTTGAGCTTATATATTGTGTGCGCATAGATACACAGAGCTTATATAAATTGTATGTGTATATTGTATATATCCTTGCTGCCTATGCATGTGTAGAGTGTGTGAGTGCCAATATGTGCGCAGAGAGTGCATGTGTGTTGGGGGAAAGGATGGTTTGTTTTTTCCTACATAGTTTATAGAATGTGTCTATAATATATTTGGTTTATTATGTTTATATGCATAGAGGTATTTATTATAGACCAAACACATATGAAATGTGTTCATATAACAATGACTTCAGTATATACTTAGTGTATATACATACATGAAATGAGTGTATGCAGCATTGATGTGTCTATGTAGGCTCTGTATATTGATAGCTAGTATGTGTGTGAATTATCTATAATATGCACATGCAGAAATAGAACATATGTAATGCATGCATGGTGTGTGGGTAGAAATATAGGTATTTAGAGGGTGTGTGTGTGTGCTCTGCCTGGAGCTGCGTCGAGGGGTCTCTGTGCTGTCTCCCACTTCCTCAGGGCTTAGGGGCCCTATGGACGTGTCAGGCTGTACTGGGGGCTGTGCCAGGCTCTACTAGTGGTTGTACCAGGCTGTATTGGTGGCTGTGCTGGGCTGTACTGAGTTGTACCAGGGGAAGTATTGAGCTGTATTGGGGCTGTACTGGTGGCTTATCGTGGGCTGTACTGGGAGCTGTACTGGTGGCTGTACCGGGTGGTACTGGGGGCTGTACTAGGGGCTATACTAGGATGTACCAGGCTGTATTGGGGACTGTACTTGTGGCTGTACCAGGCTGTACTGGGGGCTGTACTGGGGGCTGGACTGGGAGCTGGACTGGGAGCTGGACTGGGGGCTGGACTGGGGGCTGTACTAGGGGCTGTACCAGGATGTACCAGGCTGTACTGGGGGCTGTACAAGCTGTACTGGGGGCTGTACTGGGAGCTGGACTGGGGGCTGGACTGGGGGCTGGACTGGGGGCTGTACCAGGATGTACCAAGCTGTACTGGGGGCTGGATCAGGGGCTGTACTGGACTGTACTAGGCTGCGTCAGGGGCTGTACTGGGTTGCACTGGGGGCTGTACCGGGCTGTACTGGTCTGTACCGGGCTGTAGAGCCTGGAGGCAGCGTGGAGGGTAGCGGGCGCGATCTCCCCCTCGTTCCCATCAAGCACAGACCCAGCTCCACTTTCAATCCCTTTTATTGACTCTTTCACAGACAGGAGCCCGCAGAAAGGCGCCCGCGGCTCTCGCCAGGCGGGGGGCTGGGGGTGGGGTGGGCGGCAGCTACCCACCCCCCCTCCCGGGGCCGAGCCCCCCCCGCCCGCTGCCCGGGCTCGTCTACGGCACAGACACTTGGCTACAAGGCTACTCTACCCAAAACACATCGAGGGGCCCCGCCGGACCGGGGGTGGGGGGGGGTGAGGGATGGAACCGGGGATGGGGATGGGGGGGTCGGGGCGCCATCCCGGGCAGCGGGCGGGGGGCGAGGAGCTGTCCAGCCCCGCCGGGTGCTGAACGGGCCGCGGGGAGAGCGCCGGGGGCGGGCGGGGATCGCACCGGGGAGACCCGGTACCCACCGGGCTACGGGGATGGGGATCGTACCGGGGAGACCTGACAACTGCCAGGCAACCGGGAAGGGATCGCACCGGCACCCACGGGGCTACGGGGTTGGGGATCACACCGGTACCCACCAGGCGATGGGTAGGGGATAGCACCGGGGAGATCTGGTACCCACCGGGCTACGGGGATGGGGATCTCATCGGTACCCACCGGGCAATGGGTAGGGGATAGCACCGGGGAGACCTGGTACCCACCGGGCTACGGGGATGGGGATCTCACCGGTACCCACCGGGCAACGGGGATGGGGATCATACCGGGGAGACCTGGCAACTGCCAGGCAACCGGGAGGGGATCGCACCGGCACCCACGGGGCTACGGGGAGGGGATAGCACTGGGGAGCCCCGGCACCTACAGGGCTACGAGGATGGGATCGTACCGGGGAGACCCGGCACCCGCCAGCAACTGGGAGGGGATCGCACCAGTACCCACCGGGCTACAGGGTTGGGGATCGCACCGGTACCTACTGGGCTACGGGGATGGGAATCGCACAGATACCTACCGGGCAACGGGGAGGGGATAGCACCGGGGAGACCCGGCACCCACCGGGCTACGGGGATGGGGATCTCACCGGCACCCACTGGGCAACGGGGATGGGATCGCACCGGGGAGCCCCGGCACCAACGGGAGAGATAGGGATGCGCTGTAGCGTGATCGGCACCCACCGGGAATCGGCGGGGAGGATAACGGCAAAGAGCAGTGGGACCGCACCGGGCTGCGGCAGGATCCACACCGGGGCTCGGCGGGACCGGACCGGGGAGCGGAGGGGACTTACCGGGGATCGAGGGAGCGGCGGGACGGGACCGAGGAGCGGCGGGGACCTGCCGGGGACTGAACCGTTTCCAGAAAGGAAAAAAGAAAAAAAAAAAAGGTTTTGGGAGACGGGGCTTTCTTCTTTTACCCATTTTTTCTCTTAATTTCGTTTTTGTCCTTTAAGGGGAAAGAAATTACTGGAAAAGTGGAAGGCAGAGGCGCACGGGGGGCTGGGAATCGTTGCGATGTTGCCGCTGAACCGCGAGCGAAGGCGCCGGTACCCGAAACGAAATCGTGGGAGAAACATCCCGCCCGCATCGAGCATCCCCGGGGCGAAGCCCCTTCCCCCGGGATCTGCTGCCTGAGGGAGGAGGAAGAGCAGGAGGAAGGTCAGGCGGGCGTCGCTGAGGATGCTTCTGTCTTTCCTCGGAAGAAAAACGGCAGCGGTGCCCCGGGAGGAGGGGGAGGGGGCATGGGGAGGTGGGGACCGGGATTTGGGGGCGTAGGGGGTGCGGGGAGGCTCAGCGGGGGCGCTGCCGGTAGTTGCCGTTGATCTCTTGGGAGATGGTGACGGCCTCGGCACCCAGTGGCAGCTTGTCGCTGTACTCGGAACGGACCTCAAACTCCTCACCGTTGGCTTTGGATTGCGACTCTGCCATGGAGCTGGCTGCCACGCTCCCTTCTCGCTCCAGCTCCAGAGCTCCTTCAGCTTCTCTCCTCCTCCTCTGCCTGCCTCCTTCATTGTCCTCATCATCATCATCATCATCCTCTCCTTCTTCCACATCCGCTTCTCCCACCTCACTGGGATTGTAGTTCTTCTCGGACTCTAGGTAGGAGACACGAGGGTCAAAGTCAGCAGCCATGTGCTTCTCCATCTGGTCTGGATTCTGGGCTTTCATGATGAGCTTGTAAGTCTTCCCGTGGTATTTGGAGAGGAGGTGGCACCACGTGGCCCCCATCAGAGGTAAGGTGGCCAGAAGCAGCAAGAAGATGCTCACAACCACAATGATAATGAGCGACGGGATTTCTTTTTTTGTGGTGAAGACCACTTGGACCTGGCAGTCCTCACCCAGGTAGGTGAGACACACAGAGTAGTTGGTGCCAGGGTTCAAGCCCTGGAACCAGTATGAGTTCACCCCTTCCTCGATCTTGGACCACTGGACCAAGGCGTGGCCCTGGTCCCTCTCTTGGCACAG
Organism: Clamator glandarius; assembly: GCA_033459285.1. Lineage (NCBI taxonomy): Eukaryota > Metazoa > Chordata > Aves > Cuculiformes > Cuculidae > Clamator > Clamator glandarius. The sequence continues at coordinate 331,081 of JAUNZM010000115.1, read as the reverse complement.
GTAGAGCATCCTGAGGTGGACCTTCTCAGGCTGCATGTAGGTGGGAGTGAGCTGCACCCGAGCGTCTCGCTCTGACACATCTAAAGCGATCACCCCCAGGTCAAACGTGTGCTGCTTGAAGTCGCCGCTCTGGTTGAAAGCGTGATTGGAAATGTACTTGCTGGTTTGCATGGAGCCACACTTCTTCTCAAAGGGGGGGTGTTGGAAAGGGACTTGCTCATCTCCCGTGGACTCTGTTCCAGCTGCCAAGGATGGTTGGCTCTGTCGGGTGGGACCGAGGGGTTTGTTTCTCTCATCTGGCATAAGCACGCTGTTCTTTGCTCCCTTGGCCCCAGGCTTCTTGTCACCTGGCTGTGCCTTACCCCCCATCGGGTCCCTCCCAGGCTGCAGCGGGTATTTCTGGGTGCCTGCTACAGCCACATTGACTGAGGTCTGGTTGCTCCCCATTTCATTGGTGGCCAGGCAAGTGTAGGTGCCTTCTTCCCTCTTGCTGAGGTGGGGAATAACCAACGTGCCATTCTTGAAGACTAAGAAGCGCTCGGGGTCTTGCTTGGGAAGATCCTTCCCAGTACTTTCCTTCGGGTTCCCATTGAGCTCCAGAGTTTGGCTGGAGGTGCGGATCTTCCAGCTCACTTCAGGGGGTGGGGTGCCTGTCACAGCACAGTGCAGGGTCAGGGTGAAGCCGTCAAAGAGCTCCGTGGTGTCCAGGTTGGGATAATAGGTGAGCAGTGTGGTAGGTGAGGTGCACTGCACGTCTGGCATTTTCCCCACCGGCACTCCTCGGAGCTGCTCCGGGAGGGCACAAGCGATGGAGTCCTTCTCGGGGATGGAGATGAGTGTGCTGTCCATCCACTTCTTCAACCACTGGAGCTTGCAGGAGCAGTTGAAGGGATTGTTGTAGATCTGCAGGTGGGAAAGGGAACTAAGCGAGTCGAAGATACCCTCCGCAAGGGTGGTGAACTTGTTGTTGTTGATGCGCAGAGACCGGAGGTCCTTCAGGGTGTGGAAAGCCCCCTGAGGCACCAGGGCCATGTGGTTATTGTTCATCTTCAGCAGCTGGAGAGCACTGAGGTTGTAGAGGTCCTGCCATGGGAAGTCCACGATCTGGTTGTGGCTGATGTCGAGGTTTTTCAACTGCACCAGGATGGCGAAGGTACCGGGCTCGATGGAGCGGATCTCGTTGTGTGCCAACCAGAGGGAGGTGACCTGGGTCACCTCCACAAAGGAACGGCGCTGCAGCGAGGTGATCTTGTTGGCCGAGAGGCTGAGGGTGGTCACATTGGAGGGCAACCCTGTGGGCACCACTTGAAGGTCCTTGTAGGCGCAGTCGGCGAACTGGTGGGCGTACTTGTCCACGCAAGCGCAGGGCTCAGGGCACGCCCGGGCCATGCCGAGCAGGGCCACCAGCCACAGGGACAGCAGCGGGGCCATCTCCCCCTGCCTAGGGACACAAGGGGCTCTCAGGTCTCCCACCTCCACTCTCCACCCCACTCCCCACCTGGTGGGAGGCGGTGGTGGGGCCACACCCCATTGTCTGTGCCCGGTGCCCCCCGGCTGCCGCCCCCTCACTCCTTCTCTTTCCCCTTCCCTTCCACTCCCCCGTTTTCCTCCCTTTACCCTCTGCTTTCCCCGCCCTTCTCACTCTCTTTTTCTTTTCTTGTTTGCCCTTTCCTCCCCCGCAAAAGAAATTAAGTATCATTTGCTTTCTTCTCTGCTTTAATTTATCTTTTTTTTTTGCCCCCTATCTATTATTTATTTTGCTTTTCTTTCTTCTTTCTCCTTCCAGCCTTTTTGCTCTTCCTCTCCCTACTTCTCCCCCTCTCTTCTCCATCTGTCCCTAGTTTTCTCCTTCCCTATTTTCCCCTCCCCACTAAGCCCCCTTCATCCCTGTCTCCCCCCATCCTTTCTCCCTCCCCCGAGCCTCTCCGCACCGGGGGTGACCCCGCACCTTACCCGCTCCTAAGTGGCGTTAAGCAACACGCAGCCTTTCTCCTCGCCGTTACCGATTCTCCGCATCCTCCTCCGGAGCCCCTTGGCACGGAGGAGCCTCCGCCAGCCCGGACGCGACGGTGATGGGCGCGGCGAGGAGCAAAGGGTAGGGTGGAGGTGGGGGGGACACACCCCCTCAGCCGTCCCCCCGCACTTCTCCGGGCTGAGCTGCGAGCCGGAGCGGGGCCGTACGGGCACTGGGGCTGCCGAGACGAGAGAGCGAAGGGAGGGAGGAATTAGCATTTCTGCCAGCCTCCCCCCCCCCAACCCCCACCTCCGCACGGCTGCCCCCTCCCTCCTCGCCACCCCTTTCCCATCCCATCGCCCACCCACCGCTCGCCAGCCTCCGGCGGGCACGGGAACCCCCCTTTCCGAAAAAAAAAATATAAATAAAAATACCCGTAATAAACCCCCTCCCCGTGAATTCAGCCCCCTTGCTCCCCGTTTTCCTCTCCTCGTCTCCGAGTCCCCCCCGGCGATGCCGTCGGGGCAGGGACACGACTCCCCGCATCCTCCCGGGGCCCTTCGGGAAGGGCTTTCGGTGCGGGGACCGCGGCTCGGGGCGCCGCCAGCCCTCCCGGTGCCCCCCGGTGCTCGGGGGATGCGGCGCTCAGCGAAGGCAAAGAAGCGTTTGAGGGGACGGGGGAAGGAGGCGAGAGGGGCACGGGGGCTGCTGAGGGTCCCTGGGACGGGGCCGCTCTCCCTCCTCTTCCTCCTGAAGGTTTCAACCCCGTGGAGAGGCGAGATAACGAAGAGCTCCTTCTCCCCTCCGCCGTTTCGACTCGACGTGGGGGTCCGTTCTCCCTTCCACCCACCCCCAGCCCTGCTCCTCTCTGCCCCCTTCCAAGAGAAACCCCAGGAGCCATTGATTTTATGAACGGGATCGATCCCTGCCCCCCCTCCTTTATCCCCCCAGCATCCCTGCATCCCTGCCCCACCGGCCGCTGCTCCCGGGGGCTCTGCCGGGGCGGGGGCAAGGGGGGCTCCGCAAGGGCTCGGGGGGGCAGCCCGGTCCTCTCGGTGTCCCCGACACTGCTCTGTCTCGACGGGCACCCGGAGCTGCTGCCCTGCCCTGCGGCACGGAGCCCCGGGGCACGTCCCGGGGGGCTGCGGGGGCCTTGGTGGGGGGGAAGGTGGGGAAGGAGGTCTCTGAGCCTCCCTGCTTGCTCTCAGACAGAGTACAAACGGGGGGAACTCGGCTCCGCATCCCTGCCTCGAGGCCACGGGGGTGGGCGTGTTCTCCCGAGGACGAGAAGAAGAAGAAGGGGGAGAGGAGAGGAGGTGATGGCTGGAGGAGCTGAGAAAGGAAGCTGCGAGAAGGCAAAATGCCAGGTCTGACCCTTGATGCCAAGTCCAGGAACTTCATCCCTGCCGGGAGCCGTGTCCAAAGCCTCCCAGCCTGATGCCCAGTCCCTGAGGACCACCTAGATCCAAGTGAGTTGTGCCTCAGTTTCCCTTCGGCCCTGCGATGTTAGGGCTGATGGGTGGTTGACTCCCACAGGGTGGGCGAGCTGCCTGAGTGATACGTGGCCACCAAAACCTCCTTGTTTCCACGCAAGGGAGCGAATGCTGTCTGGGTGTTACATCGTGCCCACCTCCACCACTGCTGTTGCCATGCTCCCTGGCCCAGCTCAAACCGCCATCCCCCAGAAAAGCCTTGGGAATGGTCCAGGGGACTGTCACAAGCAGATGGACAAGCCCACCTTGCTTTGCAGAGCTACAAGGCTCCACAGAGGTGTCAAATAAGAGGGACACATCACTTCAAATCCAGCGCAGACATCTGCAGGGCACTGCTTCCCCGCCTCCCTCCCTGCTGGAGGGGACTTTGAAGCATCGTGGTGCTCTCAGCATCCTTGGGGCTGAGCCATGACTCACTCCCTTTCCATCCCAGCGGCTGGCTGGTCATCCAAGCATGCCCTCACCGTTACTGTGACACTGCCCGAAGCACTAGCAATTTGCAGCTCAGGGAATTACGGCATCAGGCGTTTGGAGTTGTGGCTCATAAGTATTTTTTCCCTCTATTTTGCTCACTATCTGAACGCCCACAGGCTCTTAGCTTCTCCAAAGCTTCACTGCAGGGAGTCCCACTGTCAACGGGCCAGAATCTTGGTGTATTCAAACAGGCAGATGCGTACCCACAGTGCTCCTCACCCCTTGCTGCAGATTTCATAGAATCATAGAATCACCAGGTTGGAAGAGACCCACCTGATCATCGAGTCCAACCATTCCCATCAAACACTAAACCATGTCCCTCAGCACCTCCTCCACCTGTCCCTTAAACACCTCCAGGGAAGGTGACTCAACCCCTTCCCTGGGCAGCCTCTGACAGTGCCCAATGACAATTTCTGTGAAAATTTTTTCCTAATGTTCAGCTTAAACCTCCCCTGGTGGAGCTTGAGGTCATTCCCTCTAGTCCTGTCCTCTGTCACTTGGGAGAAGAGCCCAGCTTCCTCCTCTCCACAAACTCCTTTCAGGTAGTTATAGAGAGCAATGAGCTCTCCCCTCAGCCTCCTCTTCTCCAGGCTAAACACCCCCAGCTCTCTCAGCCGCTCCTCATCAGGCCTGTTCTCCAGCCCCCTCACCAGCTTCATTGCTCTTCTCTGGACTCGCTCCAGAGCCTCAAGATCCTTCTTGTCGTGAGGGACCAGAACTGAACACAAGATTCAAGGAGCTCAGGCTCCCTGTATCGCTGTGGGGTTGTGGGACCATGGCTCAGCCCTTGATGGTGTCAATCCATGGCTGGGACTTGTTTGCAGGGCTCCGCTGGGAGACGCAGGGCTGCAAGACTGCAAAGCTGCTTTGAGGAACATGAAAGTAGGTTAAAATGCCACAAGGACATGGCCAACACAGTGAAGATACTTGCTTTCTGGCTTGGCTGCTTTCCATCTCACTACGCTGAGCTCTTCCCAAGATGCTTTCATTCATCGTGGAACAGGAAGAAACCCAAGCATCCTAGATACGGAGGCAGCGTGTTGTGCTAGAAATGGGTCAGGGAATGAGGCTTGCGTGACAGGATGAATAACGCATTGCTCCTCATGCTCTAGAGGGCCAAACCCTAACCTAGGCACTCGGGAGGGCATTGTAGCATGAAGCAGCACGGCGTGAGTTATGTCAACCATCCACCTCTCCATTCACACCTATTGGACACAATATGTGGGGCTTGAGTCACCACTTGTGCCTCCGTCTCTCACGGGATGAGTTTAGGGAGTAACAGCAGGGCTTTGTGGTGGCTTTTTGATCCCCTCAGATGAGATCTCCATGAGAGGGTGGTGGAGGATGGAGGTGTGGGTAGGTAGGTAGGCGGATGGATGGATGGATCAAGAGGCTCTGAGGCTGTCAACCTCCCCTTCTGACACCACTCCTGCCTCAGCTCCAGCCACCCTAAGCTTCAATGTGCTCTTGAACGTGGGAAAAGTAGAAGCTATGCTGGGGCCAGGTCCACAGCCAGTGTTGCCCATTGCAGCTCTGGGAACACATCTCCCACTGGTATAAATGAGGGCAACCTCCCAGCTGAGGAATCACCAGATCACCATTGTGATCAATGAGGAGTTGCTGATTTACACCATTAATCTCAAGCTGGTGTCTGAGGGAGGAGCCCTCCTCACCAGGCTGGTCAGCGGCATTGCTTGTTTAAGAAGGAGAAGGGCAAGACCCCAGTTTGGGCTCCCTGGCTCCTCCAACTCCAAACCTCAAGCTGGCTTCCAAAATCCTTTCCCAAATCAAGTGAGTGCATTAAGCCACCACTCTGGGAATGTCCTGGCTGGCCAGAGGCAATGTAGTTTCTCCTTTCATGCAGAAAATGTTTCCCTCAGTTTTCCCTCACCACTTCTATTTAAGACTTCTGACACCCACCCACCCCCATCCCCACTTCTTTCTCTTGCTGGTCCATGGGATGCAAACCTATTCAGATATTATCAGGCTGATGTTTTTTTTTAGGAATGCAATCCAGCTGAACTTTCTTAGGCTCACTGAGACAAATCCTCCTGGGCCTTGGACTTGCAGCCTCCCTGGCCAGCCAACCTTAGTGATCTCACAGGGTGTAATCGAATGCAGAGGAACTGGCCCTTTAGCTCTAATTAGTTTTGCATGATTGTTGAGGGCAGAAATCCATTTTCATAAACAGAAAGGATTTATACTGCTCCTTCTTGCCTTCACCCCCCTCCTCCTCCTCCTGAGTCCCAAAGCACTTTGCTTGGGGCTAACGGAGTCATTTTATGAATGGTTTAGATTGAGCAATGCATTATTAATAACAGCCAATCATCATATTATATATCATTTCAGGAGATTTGCTTAATTCAGTGATTTACTGCCCTAAAAAAACCCCAGATGGACTCTGGTATTTCCTTACACCTCTGTCTTGCAGGGGCTGGCAGGGGGGGAGTGTGTGGTTCAAGGCAGGGGTTGTGGGTGGAAGGGTGATCCAAGTGGGACTGTAACACCCTGTGAGTGTGTAGAGACTGCCTGTTGGAGATGAAAGCTGGTGCGACCTTTGAGGAGCCCTCACCCTGCAGGGGTACCCCAGCTGCAGCCCTTTTTTTCTGGGGCTGGGGCTTGTAGGATGCTGCTCTGCTCACATTGCGGTGACAAACCCTTTTCTAGCCGGATGAATGAGCTTTATAGCAGCTCAGGGCAAAGAAACAGCTAATCTGGCTCCCACAGCCCATTGACTTTGCTATTGTTTTACAAGACTTGGATGAGGCTGGTGACAGCAGACAGATGGGGTCTGCCGTCCTCTGGCCATGCCCCTTGTAGAGGCTTCTTTCCGCACCACAACCCTGTATTAGACACCAAAGTATCCCCCTGGGTAAATGAGATGGCATCATCTGAATGTGGTGACGAGCCCTGTGTGCCACCACGCACGCACAGGAGCTCCTTTGGGATCGCTCCCTGTAAAGTGCTGTGTGGGGTGGGATCTGTCCTGATGACAGCAGGACTTTCATACCCAGGGAAGGCAGCTCGCTTGCTTTGCTGGCCAAGACCCAACTCCAAGAATTCACAACCGTCTCCAGGCCGCTGCTCCCAGAAGATGAGGGTCACACTCCTTCCACATCTCCCCCTAGTTTTTCAGGTGTGGCAGCTCCCACGGCGAAACCAGTTGGCTGGGTGGGCCCAGAGAGTGGTGGGAAATGGAGTTAACTCCAGCTGGAGGCCAGTTACAAATGGTGTCCCCGGGGCTCAGTGCTGGGTCCAGCCCTGATCAATGTCTTTATCAATGACCTGGATGAAGGCATCGAGTGCACCCTTAGCAAGTTTGCAGATGACACCAAGCTGAGTGGAAGTGTCAATCTGCTGGAGGGTAGGGAGGCTCCAAAGGGATCTGAACAGGCTGGAGCGCTGGGCAGAGTCCAATGGGATGAGGTTTAACAAGGCCCAATGCCGGGTCCTGCACTTGGGGCACAACAACCCTGTGCAGCTACAGACTAAAAGTCTGGCTGGAAACTGCCTGGAGGAGAGGGACCTGGGGGTGTTGGTTGACAGCGACTGAACATGAGCCAGCAGTGGCCCAGGTGGCCAAGAAGGCCAATGGCATCTTGGCTTGGATCAGAAATGGTGTGGCCAGCAGGTCGAGGGAGGTTATTCTCCCTCTGTACTCGGCACTGGTGAGACCGCTTCTTGAATCCTGTGTTCAGTTCTGGGCCCCTCACCACAAGAAGGATGTTGAGGCTCTGGAGCGAGTCCAGAGAAGAGCAACGAAGCTGGTGAAGGGGCTGGAGAACAGGCCTGATGAGGAGCGGCTGAGAGAGCTGGGGGTGTTTAGCCTGGAGAAGGGGAGGCTGAGGGGAGACCTCATTGCTCTCTATAACTACCTGAAAGGAGGTTGTGGAGAGGAGGGAGTTGGGCTCTTCTCCCAAGTGACAGAGGACAGGAGGAGAGGGAATGGCCTCAAGCTCCACCAGGGGAGGTTTAGGCTGAACATTAGGAAAACATTTTTCACAGAAAGGGTCATTGGGCACTGGCAGAGGCTGCCCAGGGAGGGGGTTGAGTCGCCTTCCCTGGAGGTGTTTATGGGGCGAGTGGATGAGGTGCTGAGGGACGTGGTTTAGTGTTTGATGGGAATGGTTGGACTCAATGATCCGGCGGGTCTCTTCCAACCTGGTGATTCTGTGATTCTTGGAGAGGAGACCTTCACCACATCCCTTTCTAGCCCATCTTCTCCCTCCTTTCACCCCCACCCAGAGGACCCGTTCATCCCCTTCATCCTCTGTGCCCGGTACCCGCAGACCAGACGCTTCGATGATGGCCACGGGGCCTCCCGGCGAGAGGAGGGACCACCGGTGGCTTCCAGGGATGCGTGTGAGGCTGTGCACAGAGGACACCTGGTGGTGCTAGTCCTGCACTGCCTGGTCGGCTTGGGGACACCGCCAGCACCCTCTGCCTGTCACCGGGGTCGCATCCAGGCTGCGGGGACCTGGGGGAGCAAGGTACGTGCTGCTGCCTGGGCAGAGCAAACGGCACCCTGAGTATCTCCTCTCCCGACCGGCTGGGCTGAGGAGGGGTGGAAATGCCCCAATAAATTATGCTGTGCTGTGTAATTTATTTTATAAAGATATTAATTAGACTGGACGTTTTCTTCTCCTGCTCTGAGTGCTGACACAGGGTCCCGGACCTTTTAAATCCCATGCTGGAAGGACAGAGGGTCTATGAGTCCTGTTTGCTGCTGCTGTGAGCATCCCTGCATCTCTGGTGCACAACCCCGAGGAGCATCCCTGCATCCCCGCGCAGGGTTGGTCTGAGATCCAGCGAGCCCAGCTCACCCCACGGTTCCACTCATGCCTTTTCCAGCTTCCACAGGATGAGGTTGCGCTGGGCTAGGATGCTGACCGCCCTCCTGGAGAGCAGCTTCTCCTGCACCAGGGGCTGCAGCATGGTGTAGCTCTGCAGGTTGCAGTGGGTGAGCATCATTCTCGCATCAGCTTGGGGAGGGAGTTGCAGGGCTTCCCAAAGATTCTGCAAAGCCTTGGCTGTGGCCAGGGCGCTGCCCTCGTTGAGCTGCTGCTGCAGTTGCCTTTTTAGCAGGCTCTTCAGCTTGTAGGAAGGAGCGCTGGGCAGCTTTTCTTTGATCAAGGACAACATATCCACATAACCACCCACGAGGTGGCAGAAGTCAACTTTCCTGCCTGTGGCATCCAAGGCTTTAAAGAGAGCAGGCAGCTCCGGTGCCCAGAAATTATAGACGATGAGGATGGGCCTTGGGAGACGAGAGAGGTACCAGAGGAGGTGCTGTATCGCCATCTCCATGGGGAAACCCTGGGAGAGCAGCGCCAGCACCGACTCCGGTGTCTGAATCAGCGTCTTGAAGGTGTACTCTCCGTTGGCCGCTGCCAGCTCCATGATGTGCTGGGCTGTGGAGAGGAAAGGATGGGGGCTGGGGTAAGCACTGGGGTTGTCCCACTCTCCCACCCCATCTCTCCGTGCCCAGAGAAGGCAATGCTCACTTTTCTGGTCAAACTTCACACTGAGGAACACCAAGGTGCTCAGATCCGACCCATCATCCTGGGGGCTGGCAGGGATGACAGGGCTGAGGCTGCAGAACGGTGAGGTGCCACTCTCAGACCATGTTGGGCTGGAGGGTTTCTTGCTGTGCATGGGCTTGGAGGGTGCCTGCAAGAGAGTGGAGAAGGGAGCCCAGTCCCATCTACCTGCTTGGACTTGGCTGGAAATGCATGAGGAGCAACACTGGGTGCAATGTTGGCAAACATAGAATCACCAGGTTGGAAAAGACCCACCTGATCATCGAGTCCAACCATTCCTGTCAAACACTAAACCATGTCCCTCAGCGCCTCATCCACCTGTCCCTTAAACCCCTCCAGGGAAGGTGACTCAACCCCCTCCCTGGGCAGCCTCTGCCAGTGCCCAATGACCCTTTCTATGAAAATTTTTTTCCTGATGTCCAGCCTAAACTTCCCCTGGTGAAGCTTGAGGTCATTCCCTCTAGTCCTGTCCTCTGTCACTTGGGAGAAGAGCCCAGCTCCCTCCTCTCCACAACCTCCTTTCAGGTAGTTGTAGAGAGCAATGAGGTCTCCCCTCAGCCTCCTCTTCTCCAGGCTAAACACCCCCAGCTCTCTCAGCCGCTCCTCATAAGGCCTGTTCTCCAGCCCCTTCACCAGCTTCGTTGCTCTTCTCTGGACTCGCTCCAGAGCCTCAACATCCTTCTTGTGGTGAGGGGCCCAGAACTGAACACAGGATTCAAGGACTTGGTTGTGTACAGTGCTGCGAAACCCACAAGGTCTGATGACCCATCGCTGCCAGGGGTGGGTTGGGGGACTGTGTTGTTTCTCAGGAGTGGGTTGGCCATGGGAAACCTTACTGAGAGCCCAAAACCAGGAACTGGGCTGAGGTCCCAACATGGATGGGGCCAAGTGAACAAGAGCAGAGCCCTGAACACAGCCCGTCCTAAGCAGGGGATGTGGTTCAGAAGGACACAATACACAAGTCTGGGGACTTGCCATCCCTATTTGTGCATCTCATATGGATGCAGCTTATGCAGGAGCATAAAAACGGATGAGCAACCTTACCAGAGGAGATGCTGCTAGACTTAAAGGTCCGCTTGGCCTCTAGAGGAAAAGGAGACTGAATCGAACTGGGAGGAGGTTTGGTGCCTCTCCAGGCTCACCAAATACTGTGCCTATCACAGTGCTTCCTAAGGGTGAGTAAAAGTGGCCACACTAACCATCTCCTGCCCAGCTTTGGCAGGGATGGACATCCACAGGGTGCTTTCTACTGGAAAAGTAGGACAGCAATGCATTCAGGAGGTTCAAACTCATTTTTCCTCTGTCTTTCCCCCCGTGACAGTCCTGCACCCCTGGACTGCACGCCCTGCAGCAATGGGGCATCCTCCTCCCTCTGCACCAGCTCTCTGCACTTTGACCTGCAGACCAGGAGAGATGGAAATGTAGCTGCATGGATGTCTGCAGGGATGTGAGCAAAACCAAGCAATCCCCAGCTGAGGGGATGTGGGATTGCTTAAATTCCAGGTTCAAATTAAGTGCTTGAAGGGCATTTAGGGTCCCTCTGCCTGCAAGGTGCAGAAGGATGGTGAGGTGGTGGCAGTGCACTGTGTCCCCCTCACCTGGCTGTGCTTGGAGTGGCCCAGCTGCCCTAAAGGGAGTTAGATGAACCAAACTCGGCAACAAAAATGTGATTGCAGATGCTCTTGTTACCCAAACCAGCAACAAGCACGTTGAGTTTCTATGCAAAGGGGTTTTATTGAAGGGTTAAGCAGAGAGGGGGAAATGTGCAGGATTTGGGAGTGGGGGAAAATCACCCATGCCATGACACAGACTCATAGCTCTGCAATAGCCGTGGGTGATGGATCTGGATAGAGCTGGGCACCAGAAATGCTCTTGTGGCTTCAGCTTGGTGCACAAGAGCATGATAATCCCCAGGTGACCCCACAAGGCTCTTCCTCAGCCCCATAATCTCCTTGTAGAAGTTGTCTGAGCCTCTAGGCAGGTCCGTAGCCCTCTCCCTCCCACTGCTGAAGGCTGCAGCTTCCCTAGACCGTATCCCACTGCCTCATCCCATTGCCCAGCCATTACCTCCCTCTGCTGCTCTTTTTCCCTCTTTCCCAGGCTTTAAATCCATATTTCCCATCTCTCAGGGTTGCACTTTCCTAGTGCCCAGTACCACACTACTGGTGAGATGTTCATACCCTTGGGACCTCTCTTATTTTTCAGCCTGCGCCTCTGCTACACCCCTAAATCCACATCGTACCAACAGACACATGGTTCCCACAGGGATTTCTTGCTACAAGCTGCTCACGTCCCCCAGAGCCCCAGCCTTGAGATACTTTGTCCCAAACAGGGAATGGGAACAAAGTTGTAGCCCCACAACTTTCTCCCCCCCCCCCCCTTTAGAGATGAATCAGGAGAGCAAAGAGAAACAGCAAAGGTAAAATATGAATAAGGAAGACAGCAGCAGGCTGGGGTTTAATCAGGAAACAGCTTTATTGAAGAGTAAGAAGAGCATCTACAATAATTAATACAAAAAGAAAAGGGGTTGCTAACCCCTCATTTAAACCAGTACTGGAAAATCACATCTTCTACCCCCCCCCCTGCCTACCAATTAGTTGCACTTGCCTCTGTTTCCAAAATGATCCCTGCCTTGTGCTGTTGTTGGGGCAGCTCAGCAGGGATCCCATGCCCTTGGTTCATCTAACCACCTCGGCCAGGACCATTTGGTTGGAACACAGCAGGTTGCAGCACTGGTGCTCTGAAATGGCACTGCAGGGGGCTTGGAAATGTCCCTTTGGGGATGTTCAGCTGGTTCCTACCTGCTCTGGTGGCTCCTGGGAGCTTCTCAGTCTGTGTAGGCACAGGACTGACAAACTCTCCAAGCACAGATACTACATTCAACTCACAAACTTGATTTTTATATGAAAATTGATTTTTTCTTTTCTTTTTTTAAGCTAAGAAAAACCTTTGCAGTGAGATGGAGAGGACTGGAAGAGTCGTTATGGAGGACTGGCTGGTATGGGATCCCACCTCAGCACAAACCAAGCTGCGGTTTGCTGGCTGTGAGAGAGGACCCTGGGTGCTCCAGAGTATAAGGAGATACTGCCAAAGGTCTTAGCCCAGAGGGTCTGGCACTTGAGAGCAACCAAAGGGGAAGAGAAAGCTGCAAGCAAGTTTCTCCCAGATGTTATGAAGGGAGAAGACTCATGTCTCAGTATAGCTGGAGGAAAGGGAAAGGCATCCCAGAGACGATGGGGCACAGCTGCCTCTTCTGCCTGTGACTTGGCTCAGCAACGAGGGACGTCTGGCATTACACTCACCACTGCGTCATCCTCGCTGTCCTCTGAGCTGGAGATGACAATGCCCATGTCTTCTGTGGAAGGAAAAGGATGATGCTGAAGCTTCAAGGCTGTGGTGTTGGATCACATCAGTTTTCCCATGAGAGGACCATTCTTATCTCCCGATTTTTGCAGCAGAAGGCAAACACTTCTACCATGACCATGAACCACTCTGCCCTTGGGTGCTCTCAGATGCACCCCAAGGTGTGGGCAACTTCTCCACTGCTGTGTCTCCCAAGTAATGAGCAATAGAACAAGAGGAAATGGCTTCAAGTTGTGCCAGGGGAGGTTTAGAGTATATAGTAGGAAAAAATCTTTACTGAAAGAGTGATGGAGCACTTAAAGGGTCTGCTCAGGGCAGTGGTGGAGTTTCCAACCCTGGAGTCATTAAAAAATGTATAGGCACAGCACTTCAGGACAAGGTTTATAGGTATGGTGGTGATGGGCTGATGGTTGGACTGGATGAGCACAGAGGTCTTTTCCAACCTTAACGTTTCTACGATTCTGTTCACCCCATGGATCCTGCATCAGCCTCTCCAGAAGATGCATTTCACCCTCCCTCCTGCTTGCAGAGCTGAACCAAGGCCCACTCACTGTGGGATGCTGCTGCAGGCTGGGAAAGCTTGGGAAAGAAACTATGTTTTGTTAAAAATTGTAGGCTTTTTGCCCCAGGAAAATCCAGAGCTCCTGGTGCAGGAGGCAGGAGAGTGTCTCTGCACGCTTGTCCTGCTACTGTGTTCTTGCCTAGGCTTGGTTTTGGCTCCCTCAGAGACAGGACACGGAGCTGGATGGAGCATCCGCATCCAACCCTGAGCGTTGCTCTTATATTTACCCCCTGGAACCAGCTCCCCCTCTCTGCCTCTTTGCCCCAAGGGAAATTGGTCAAGATGGGATAACAGGAAAGGCCACGTCCCGGCTCCCTACCTGTAGGGAAGCTTCTGGTGGCAGGGTTGCTGTTGTAGTTCCGGCTCAGCATGGAGGTGCTGGGCTCCCTTCTGTCATCCCACTGGTCTGAACTGGGATCGATGTTGATTGGCATGTCGTCACACTCCAGCTTCAGTAGCTTGGGTGAAACCTGACTGACCTTTTCCACGCTGTGCAAACTCCGCTTGAGCCACGTGGTGGCAGGGAGAGCCTGGAGAGAGGAGAGCATGGGAGGTGGAAGGTGCTGGGGTGGCATCTCCTGGTCCTCAAAGGGTCCTGTCTGGCTGGGGCCATTCTTACCGGGCTCGTGTGCATCTCCGTAAGGCTGATGGTGAAGGTGGGCATGATGGTCTCACTCTCAGGCTGGACTGGCTCTTCTTGCTGCAGAGAAAGCGCGGAGCAGGGTTAGGGTGAACCTCAAGGCCATCAACCTCTCTGCAAAGCTGTGTGGTCTCCAAGCAGTGGGCAGAGCCATGGTGGGCAGAAACATTCTCAGCTGGGAGAAACTTGGCTTAAGGCTTGTGCCTGGGCCGTGGGTGTTACAGCCATGGCAGGCTATGGATTTGCCAAAAATGAGGGATAATGAAGCTGCAGGCTCAGAGAAGTGGGATAGGTTAGTAGCACACCAGGAAAATGAAGGCTATAAAGCAGGTTCTTCTCTGCCCAAGCAGAAACATGCCTGAGGGGTTGTTGTTGATGAAGAAATGGGAGTGATGGGCTGGGGAGGGGAAAGCAGACCCCTGGGAAAGGCTTGCAAAGGTCAGAGGAAGCAGGGATCCATGTTTTGGCTGATGCAGGACCCCTCCCCACCCAGCAGTGAATGTTAAGAAACACAAACATCTCACCAGGTTGTTCTCCAGAGCCACCTCGACTGTGGGGACAGCTTGGGAATTAGTATCTGCAATAGAGAGCAGGGCTGCAATCCTGAATCAGAGCCTCCGGAGCTCCCACTTGGCCCCAGCAGCTGCTGAGCTGGAAAAAATCTGCTCACTGGCTGCAGTAAGGAAGGAACAGCTCTGGTCTTCATCCCATTTCCCAGCCCTTTGGTTTGGAACAGCCCCATGGGTTTAGGAGCCTCTGGGGACCCAGAATTTGGCATCACCAGAGCCTCTCAGATTGGTGGGAGAGCAGAAAGGGGTTCTGGTCATATAAGTAAAGCAGCAAATCTCGGGCCCAGTGGAAAAAAGTACCCTGCAAGAGTGAATCTGGGCTCATTTTGCTGCAGGGAGATGGTTCTGAGCCCTGCAGGACTCAGAGATAGGCGATGGCTTTCTGAGCTGGCCCAAGCTAGATCCATCCCCATGGCAAGTCCTCACCTGGGTGCCCTGTGACACGTTCCACCAGCGCCTGCAGCCTGGCTCTGCACTTGGCAAAGTCCCCAGGCTGTGCTCGGTCCCTAGCTGTCACCGGCTCCAGCTGCTGCAGGTCCTCTAGCGACTTCTTGATGAAGGGCTGCATGTCCATCACCTCCTGCTCTGTGGCATAGAGGTTCATCTTGTCCACCAGCTGCCTGCTCGCCTCCATCCGCTTCAGAACCCCCTCCACGTGCTGCAGCTCCCTCGCCAGCTCTCGCCGGCCCTGCTCCTGTTGCGTCTCCACCAGCATCAGCAGCTCCTCTTCCTCCTGCCGGATCAGCTGCACCAGATGCTCCACGCGCTCCCGGATCAGCTCCCGCATCTCCCGCTGCGCCTGCTCCAGCCGGGCAGCCTCATCCTGCAGCACCGAGTAGGTGACCTCAAAGCTGCTTCTCTTCTGCTTCAGCTCCAGGATCATGGTGCCCAGCTCCTCCTGCCGGCGCTGGGTCTCGCTGCGGATGTCGCAGAAGGACCCGTGCTGGCTGTCCAGCAGCGCGCAGATGCAGCACAGCGCCTTCTCACACTTGTTGCAGTAGATGCTGGAAGGAAGTGGGAGCATCCTTCAAAGCTGGTACGTGGGTAGGAGGAGAAGAACATTTCCAATACCCCCCTCCCCAAGGGACAGGTCAGGAGTTTAACAAGAGGGAAAACTGAGGCACGGGGCAGGAAAGGGCTTTGCCTCACATCCCTGGATTCAAATATGGGCATGAGGCTGGGTGTTCAACCCACCTTTGCTCCTCTCACTCCTACCTTGAACCTACCATTCCCTTGTCACACCCTCCTCCTGCCTGGGATCTCATTGAGATTGTGGTGGTCCCTCTCCATAGGCAGAAACCCTCTTGGCTCTACCCTCCTGGCAGAGTTGGTTGTGGAGCAGCAGCTCCAAAACCCTTGGTGCAGGATGGGACCCAGGGACAAGGCACCACTCTCACCTGGAGACATGTCCCTGGCTGGCATGACCAGGAGTGGAGCAAAAGAGGTTGCAGGACTTTTTGGTGTCTTCCAGGAACCGACAGGCTGACTCGGCACGAAGCTCCTCCACCCTCCTGGCCTCGTGGTTCCTCTTCTTGAAGAACCACTGGTGGTCCTCAAAGCACTTGGCGCAGAGGAACTCCTCACACTCGGAGCACCACGATGCCGCCAGTTCCCCCTGGCACCGGCTGCAATTTGGGCCGCTGCCATCAATAATTTTCTTGTAGACCTTAAGTCTGGCCTGCAGGTTGATGAAGAGGAGGTTGTCCATGTCGGGGATGCCGCTGGCCTGCGGGATGGCCGTCCGGCACACGGGACACTGCCCAATGGGCTTGTTCTCACTCAGGCAATTGAGGCACAAGGTGTGGAGGCAGGTGAGGAGCTTGAGAGTGGGCAACTCCTGGTGGCAGCCCTCACAAAGGACAAACTGTAAGTCATCCTCCACCGTGGACAGATGGGACGGAGTGGAGCACTGGGGTGTACTCAGCTGGGATCTCATCTCCATGGGGGCAGCAGCGCTGTCTCCATCTAGGTGGGATGTGGGGGAAAGAGCCTGTTGGAGTATGTGGGATGGAGTGGGACAGGAGGTTCAGTCCCACCCACGAGGACTGTACAGGCCACAACGGGCAGCCCACTTTACCCACCCCACTGCAGGGAAGGGCTAACAGAGCTGAAATTTGGGCAAGCGGCTCCTTTGGCAGCGATGATTGGGTGGCTGTAACCCGGCAAGGTGAAGAGTGTTCTCCCAGGGAGATTCTCTGCTTGCTGCAAAGGGTTCTGCTCTATCCTGTCCTCTGTGTTGGACCCTTGGAGGCCCTCCTGCCCCATCCCCAACCTCTCCCCTCTTCTTTTGGATTTCATAGCTGGGGGGGCGCAGAGAACAAAGGCTGCCAAGTCATTTACTTTCAGTTTTCCACTTCTGCCTTTTCCTGTTCTGCAAGCAGGGCGGGCAGCAGAGGGAAGCGGGGGGCCCTGGCTGTTGTCCCCCCAGCTCCTGCAAAGCCTCCCAGGCAGCACTGGGATGCTGGCACCAACCCTGTCCCCAGACGTGTCTCTCTTCCCACCCCTTGTCCCTCTGCCCTCCAGCCCGGCAGGGCAGGCCAGGGGACCCTGAATAAAGCAGGGACCACCCCCCACCCCCTCTTACCACCTTCTTTCCCCTCTGCAATCATTTTGCTCCCTAAAAATATAATGACTTGCCCCCCCCCCCCCCCCCCCCAAGAAGGCAATCCCCCCCAGCTCCCTTTGGGGGATCCTGGGCCAGGCTGTGCCCCCTCCCTGCCCCACATCCTCCCTCTAGGAAAGTAGGGAGACACCCCCCCACCCCTTACCTGCTGTGGGGCCGGGGCCAGGTGGCTGAGGGGCTCTGGGGCTGTCGGGCATTCGAGCGGCAGAGTTCCCCCGGCAGTTTCGTTTTCCCGAAGAGTCTGGGAGGAGGAGGAGGAGCTGGTGGGAGGAAGGAAAGGAGGGTAGGTGAGGGCACCCTCTGCCCTGCCGGCTCCTGCCTTCCAGCTGCTGGTGGCGGAGGAACGTTTTGGGGGGGAGGAAGACGCAGTCACCGAGGGGGATGCAGGCACCGAGGGGGGGATGCAGGCACCGAGGGGGATGAAGGCACCGAGGGGGGGATGCAGGCACCGAGGGGGATGCAGGCACCGAGGGGGGGATGCAGGCGCCGAGGGAGGGGATGCAGGATCCGAGGGGAGGATGCAGGCACCGAGGGAGGGGATGCAGGCACCGAGGGAGGGGATGCAGGCACCGAGGGAGGGGATGCAGGCACCGAGGAGGGGATGCAGGCACCGAGGGGGGGATGCAGGCACCGAGGGAGGGGATGCAGGCTCCGAAGGGGGGATGCAGGCACCGAGGGAGGGGATGCAGGCACCGAGGGAGGGGATGCAGGCACCGAGGGGGGGATGCAGGCACCGAGGGAGGGGATGCAGGCACCGAGGGAGGGGATGCAGGCTCCGAAGGGGGGATGCAGGCACCGAGGGAGGGATGCAGGCACCGAGGGAGGGGATGCAGGCACCGAGGGAGGGGATGCAGGCACCGAGGGAGGGGATGCAGGCTCCGAAGGGGGGATGCAGGCACCGAGGGAGGGATGCAGGCACCGAGGGAGGGGATGCAGGCACCGAGGGAGGGATGCAGGCACCGAGGGGGATGCAGGCACCGAGGGGGGGGATGCAGGCGCCGAGGGAGGGGATGCAGGATCCGAGGGGGGGATGCAGGCACCGAGGGAGGGGATGCAGGCACCGAAGGGGGGATGCAGGCACCGAGGGAGGGATGCAGGCACCGAGGGAGGGGATGCAGGCACCGAGGGGGGGGATGCAGGCACCGAGGGAGGGGATGCAGGCACCGAGGGGGGGGATGCAGGCACCGAGGGGGTGATGCAGGCACCGGGGGGGGGGGGATGCAGGCACCGAGGGAGGAGATGCAGGATCCGAGGTGGGGACACAGGCACCGGGGAGGGGGATGCAGGCACCAAGAGAGGGATGAAGGCATCAAGGGGGATGCAGGCAATGCGGTATGCAGGCACCAGGGATGGATGCAGGCACTGGGGGGATTCAGGCACTGGGGGAGGGTGGGGGGGTGGATGCTGGCACCCAGGGGTACGGACAGCAAAGCTCAGCTTCAGCTGCTAGATCGCACCCCTGAGCTGTGCCGAGGTGCATGTCTAGTGGCCGGCTCAGCTGCAAGGGCTGCTGCTGCATCTGGAGCAGCATCTCAGGCCACCGTGTCAGCCAGGGGGGCTCTGCACCTGCCCTATTGCCACCCTCCATCCTCAGCAGCTCTGCTCCAGGCTGCTTCATTGCTCTCCGCCGCCCTTGGCAGGCTGGTGAGATGGTGGAGGGAGAGCTTTGTCATGGTGAGAAGGCTCTACCAGAGCAGAAATTGCTGGGAAAAATATCTCCCCCGGCTACCTGTGGGGCTGGGGGACCCTCCAGTGACCCCAAGGTGAATGTGTGATGGAGGACCTAGTCCTCCCCGTGGCTGGTGGAGCAGTTTGCGGGCAAGGCCTCTCCGGAAAAACTCACCGAGCTGTGAACCGTGAGCCGTTTCGTCAGCAGCCACATGACAACACACCAGGAAGCATCAGCAACTCCTTCCTTCCCCACTGCAGCATCCTCTCCGCAGCTCCTGCTCCCCATGGCTGGTGGCTGAGGACATCCCAGGGTTCTCTCCCACTTCCAAGGGGAGGGCGGCTGCTTGGCCCCAGCTTTTTTTTCTCAACTCAATTCCTGCCAGGAAGGGTCGTTGGGAGGATGTGAAGCCCCCAAACCCTCAGCTTGGGGGAGATCCCAGCAAGGAACCCTTCTGGAGGATGTGATTCCGCTGTGACGATAGCGGGGCTCGTTAGCTCATCTCTGGCATATCTCCTGCTGCAGGTCAGGGCAAGGATGTTGGATCAGGCCAGGCAGAAACCACGCTGGCTACTGAGATGGCTGCAACGGGGAGCCACACGTAGAGGGCTCTGAGCACCAGGAGCGGGGCCTTGTGCAAGGCACTAGCATCATGTTCAGCCGGTCGGGATACCAAGCCCTTCCCTTGGGAGACTTCGACCGCTTCCAGCAGTCCAGCATTGGGTTCTATGGTGCCCAGAAGTACTTCTTCTCCTTCGGATCCAAGCAAGACCCTCTGGGGCCAGCTGGGAATGCTGCAGGTGAGTCTCAACCTTAGAGGAAAGCTGCTGCCTTCCTCCCTATTGCCACTTTTGCGGCAGGGTGTTTTGCTGGCTTGGTGCGCCCCATAGAATCATAGAATCAGCAGATTGGAAGGGCCCACCGGATCATCGAGTCCAACCATTCCTATCAAACACTAAACCATGTCCCTCAGCACCTCATCCACCCGTCTCTTAAACACCTCCAGGGAAGGTGAATCAACCACCTCCCTGGGCAGCCTTTGCCAGTGCCCAATGACCCTTTCTGTGAAAAATTATTTCCTACTGTTCAGCCTAAACCTCCCGTGGCGGGGCTTGAGGCCATTCCCTCTCGACCTGTCCCCTGTCACTTGGAAGGAGACCCCAGCTCCCTCCTCTCCACAACTTAATTTCAGGTACTTGTAGAGAGCAATGAGGTCTCCTCTCAGCCTCCTCTTCTCCAGGCTAAACACCCCCATAATGCTGGCTTTCCCGGGGTGCAGGGTGCATGGTGGGGAGGGGTTTGGATGATGGTTTACAGGCAGGGAAAAGGCCTTTGGAGGAGGTACATTCCCCATTTCAACACCCTGCAGACTCCTCCCAGAGCTGGCTGTCCTGGATCTGCCATGGGTTTATCACCTTCTTGGTCTTCTTGTTGATGGTTGTCACCTTCCCCATCTCAGGATGGTTTGCCTTGAAGGTAAGGGAGGAAAGCAGGTGAGGAGTGGGATGGCAACCTCAGTGGGGTGGAGGGCACTGTTCCTGGCTGTTCCTGGTCCCACTGCTCCCTGTTCCAGATTGTGCCCACCTACGAACGAATGATTATTTTCCGCCTGGGCCGTATCCGGGCACCACAGGGACCTGGCATGGTCCTGCTGCTGCCCTTCATCGATGACTGGCAGCGAGTGGATCTGAGGACGAGGGCCTTCAATGTGCCCCCCTGCAAGGTGAGCTGTCTTGGACTTCAGGGCAAGATGGGGAGACATCTCTAACATGTCCAGCAGATGGTTTTTGGGATGGGCTGACCCTCGATGGCATACATGGACCTAACTTTCAGTTACTCCGTTCTTACGGTGAGGCATGGGGGGTTGTAGCTGGTACTGTGAACTGAGTCCTCCCCTGCCTGTGGCTGAAAAGCTCCTCTTTACTTTGCACACCTTGTTCAATGCACATTTCCACCTGAAGACATCTCAAAAACATCGATCCCTAACCTTCCCATATGTCTTTCAGTAACAGCCCCATGTTGGAAACTGGCCTCACCATTCAGACAAGCCCAGACTTCTTTATTTGGAGTTGGTTTTGTCTTTAATAACTCTCTTAATAAAGAGATCTAGAACTGGTTGCCAGCTGGGAAAGAAATTAATGCCTTTGCTACCAGGGTCTATGCACAAGGGTTGGGCCATGGGATGGAGGGTGGGGAGAGATCCTGACTCCCCTCTGCCCCAGCTGACCTCCAAGGATGGAGCAATCTTCTCCATGGGCGCTGATGTCCAGTTCCGAGTGTGGGACCCTGTGTTGTCTGTCATGATGGTGAAGGACCTCATTGCGGCCACTCGGATGACAGCGCAGAATGCTATGACCAAGACCTTGATGAAAAAGAGTCTCCATGAGATCCAGGTGGAGAAGCTGAAGATCGGGGAGCAGCTGCTGGTGAGGACTGCCCCAGCCCTATGCAAAGTTCCTCAGACTCCCTAATCCTTGGGCTCCTGGTGTGGACATAACAGTAAGGGAAAACTGTAGCTGCTGAAAGTCCATCTAGCCACGGATCTGACCAAGCAGCGGGGAGAGGGTGGGAAGACATGGTGGAGCAGATGCCTTCAGCCTGTGGGTCTCTGGACCTTCTGTGGCTTATCTCAAAGGGCTTTGGCCACACAGAGGGGCAATGACTAGTGCCCGCAGCAGACTTGGGCCAGGCCAAGAGCTTGTAGGTTGAATAAGACGGGATACAAAAGGAGGCTGGAGGATGTACTGGTATCTCTGGTGTGTCTGGAGCAGTTTGGAGATCAGATATGCTGCCTTGTGGAGCACCACACAAGGCCATAGTACCCAGGGGAGAGTGAGGAAAGGGGATATCCTGGGAGGGAGCTACAGAAAGGGGAACAAGACAGAGCTGTTTTCCATGTCCCAACCTCCTCCAAGTGAGGAAAGCAACTGAGTGAGCAGGCTTGAAAGTGAGAGTGGACAACTTGAAGTAGATGGGATTATGAAGCCTCGTTCAACACCTCGCATTTAAATTTGGTGTGTAGCAGAAATATAAGCTATGGGAATGCCCACGGTTCGCTTGCTGTGGTGGGTAGTCTTCATGGCCATACCCAGCTCTGTCTGGGCTACCAACATCTCTCCCTTTCTTCCTGTCTATGCAGCTGGACATTAACGACATGACCAAGTCCTGGGGCCTGGAGGTGGATCGTGTGGAGCTGAGCATGGAGGCTGTGCTTCAGCCACCCCGGGAAAACCTAGTGGGCCCTCTGGCCACCGTGCCACCTGGGCTGGATGGGCTGGATGGCACCATTCAGCAGCTGGCTGCACATTTCTTCAGCAACACCTTGGCCCTGGCAGGCAGCGGGACTGGTGCTCCAGAGACAGGTAACCAACCCAGCATCCCTGCTTCTCTACTGGGACACAACAACCCTGTGTAGCTACAGGCTGGGAGAAATCTGGCTGGAAAGCTGCCTGGAGGAGAAGGACCTGGGGGTGTTGGTTGACAGCGACTGAACATGAGCCAGCAGTGGCCCAGGTGGCCAAGAAGGCCAATGGCATCTTGGTTTGGAGGCTGCCCAGGGAGGGGGTTGAGTCACCTTCCCTGGAGTTGTTTAAGGGACGGGTGGACAAGGTGCTGAGGAACATGATTTAGTATTTGATAGGAATGGTTGGACTCGATGATCCGGTGGGTCTCTTCCAACCTGATGATTCTGTGATTCTATGATACCTCCTGCCCAGTGATCTTTGTGTCAGCTGGCTGTTTGACAGAAGAGTCGAAGTCCAGGAAATATCAACATTCCTATCAGCACAGCACACGTAGGTTGTTTGGGGGCAGGAAAGAGGTCCACTAAGGGCACAGCTCTGTACAGCATGTGGCACAACACAACCTTTCGAACAAGATATCAGAGATGGGACTAGGGAGAGCAGGAGCAGATCTACAGGAGCCTGGACTTGAGACCAACTCAGACCTTGATGTTTCCATCAGGCAAACATAAGGTAGGGCTTGAGCTTGCCAAGACAGTCACGTGTAAGGGCAGCATGGATTTTTTTTTCCAGAAACCCTGCACCAATTTATGCCTTGCTATTTTCCACCTCCTGGTAGCAGAGGAAGAGCAACCCATGGCAGACAGAGGAGCAGGCAGTAGGAACTGGCAAAACCATGCTGTCCTCTTCTTGTTTAGCTCAAAACTTCTTGGATAAGTGGGTTTCTCTGCTCTGGAGATCTTTTCCTGGTGGGTCCATGCAGGCTAGTGAAGTGTTCCATCTGAGGGTGTCTCCTCAACTTGTTTCTGTCTCTTTGTCCTCAGCAGACAGTGTGGAGACGGTGAATGAGGTGGAGCCTCCCACTGCTCCCCTCTTCACCCCTGCCAGCAGTGCCCAGAGGAAGCCCAGTGTGGACGAGCTGCTCTCGGCAGTGGAGCCTGTCCTCTCCGAGGCCCTGGTCAGGCAGGTGGGAGCATCCTACCAGGTTGATATCACCCTGCCCAGCGGCACCCGGAGCACCTACTTCATCGACCTCTCCTCAGGTCACTGCTCTTTGGTGTTTTTGTGTCAGAGAAAGGAGGGTGTCCCGTGCCCTTTTTGCATGCTGTGAAACCCACCAGACTTGGTGGTAGAGGGTCCCAAACCAAGCCAGTTTGGTTGTTCCATGGAAGGTACCTCAGGCTCCAGCATCTGAGCCCTGCAGTTGAGTAGTCGTGGTCCTGAGTTCGTGCTTTCTCAACATCCAAAGTATAATTTGTTTTGAGTTAAAACCACAAATTTTTCTTCAGAAAGACAGCATTGATAGAGAATTGGCAGCCAGGTCACCTTGCAGCTACCCAAGTGGGATGGCTGAGAGACGTCAGGGCTTGTTGGCTCTTTTGTGCCACCAGTTCAAAGGGATTCTGATAGAGGGACATGTATGAGCAGCACATTGGGCCACTGCCATGCAGGAAGATGTCCTCTCAGCACCATAATACATTCTCTTTTGGGTGCTGATAGTTTTCCTGGTGGCCATGTCTGCTGTTCTTGGCTAGAATAGAGTTCATCTTCTTCATAGTAGGTAGTAAGGGGCTCCAGTTTGAGTTTGTGCTGGAAACAGGGATGTTTTCATTACTGCCGAGCAGGTCTGACACAGAGTCAAGACCTTTTCTGCTTCTGACGCCACCTGTCAGTGAGGAGGCTGGGAGTGGACAAGAAGCTTATCAGGGAACACAGCCATGACAGCTGTCCCCAATGACCAAAGAGATCTTCCACACCATATGCCATCATGCTTAGCAATAAGAAGCTGGAGGGGGAAAAGGAGTAAGGAATGTTGAGTGGTGGACCCATACCATGTAGAAAATGAATTCTTTCTCTGTCCAAACCAGCACACCATGGCAAAAGTAGGACAGGGTTTGCATGGAGGTCGACTGTAGTAACAGGACATCGGTGGAGCAACACAAGAGAAATCTATCTCCTGTCTCCAAAATCACCCTGCTGGGCCCTTGTCTTTCATCTGACCCAACTCAACCCACGTGAAACAGTAGGGGAAACACCAGTAAGAAAGGCTGGTTACTGAAGCTCACTGTTTCTCCCTCTCCCACCGTGTCTCACAGGCAGCGGGTGGGCTGGCCGTGGCGTGCCCAAGGGAAGCCCTGACGTCATTCTGGAGGTGGCAGAGAAAGATCTGCAGGACCTCTTCTTGGGTGACCTGCGCCCCTTGAGTGCCTACATGAGTGGGAAGCTGCAGGTGAAAGGCGACCTGCACCTTGCCCTGAAGCTGGAGGAGCTCGTCAAGGCGATGAAGCAACATAGATAGAGCATGTGTGTGGGTGTGTGTCTGTGTGCATGTGTTTCTGTAGGTATGTGAAAGGAGGGGACATATTGGGGTGCTGTGTGGTGGCGGCTTTGCCCTACTGGAGCTCCTGCTGCTCTTCCCATCGAGTCTGCAGGAGCTGGGTAAAGATCTGAGCAGGGAAACTGAGGCTGAACTCCATTGCCTATCCTTATCCTTGGTTTTATCGCCCCTGCCTGTCCTTTGCCTACACTAGGAGAGGGGAACATGTTGGCACCCCAGCATGGGCCAGCTGACTTCCAGGTCCTTTGGCTAATATGCCACCAGGGCACAAACCCATGTCCTGCTCCCCTTACAATGGGCTTCATGGCTGGGTGTCTTGGACTGGAAGGGGCATGAGCTGAGCAGATTGGATGAAGAGCTTGGGGACACTGGCCAAGGATGGCAGTAATGGGGTGGGGTGGGCAGCCGAAGCAGGGCATGAGGGTGGGCTGGACCAGACTGTGATGCCACTAGCAGGGTTGGGATTGGGGTCCAGCATGACACTGCTGATGGATCATAGAATCACTAGGTTGGAAAAGACCTCTTAGATCATCGAGTCCAACCATTCCTATCTGCCACTAAATCATGTCCTGGAGTAGAAGTGATTTTGGGCAACAACCTGCCTAGTGGTACTTGGGCCATCCCAGCAGAGAGGTTTGTAATAAGTGCTTGTGCTAATTTGTGCTTCAGAGTGCTCTTGCCCATGTGCTGTGAGGTCTGTCTGTGGGGAGCGTGTGGACTGTACAGAGGCGTATAGAGAGATTTATTTTGTAAGCTTCCTTTGTATCAACTCCCCATGGACAATAAACTTGGTCTGCAGCCTTGCGCTTAGGCAGTGATGGGCTGATGATCTGCCGGCAGATGGGGCTGCATCACTTGGTGCCTCAGTTTCCCCAGGGTGCTGTGTAAAGAGGCCACATTCTGGACAGGAATTTGCTGCTAGTCAAGAAAGCTGCGTGGTAGGACTTCATCTCACCACATCATAGACTGGGTTATGTTGGAAGGGACCTTAAAACCCATCCCGTTCCACTCCCTGCCACCAGCAGGGACAACTCCCTCTGATCAGGTTGCTCCAAGCCCCATCCAACCTGGCCTTGAAGACCTCCAGGAATGGGGCAGCCACCACTGCTCTGGGCAACCTGGGCCAGGGCCTCCCCACTCCCATCATGAAGAATTTCTTCCTAGTATCTAATCTAAATCTTCCCTCTTCCAATTTAAAGCCATCCCCTCTCGTCCTATCCGTGCACTCCCTGATCAAGAGCCCCTCCTCAGCTTTCCATCCAGTACTAGAAGCTGCTCTAAGTTTTCCTTGGAGCCTTCTGTTTTCCAGGCTGAACAACCCCAACTCTCCCAGCCTGTCCTTATACGGGAGGTGCCCCAGCCCTCAGACCATCTTTGTGGCCTCCTCTGGACCTGTCCCAACGGTTCCATGTCTTTCCCGTGCTGAGGATTCCAGAAGTGGACACAGGGCTCCAGATGAGGTCTCACTAGAGGGGCAGAATCCTCCCCCTCTCCCTGCTTCTCCCACGGCTTTGGATGCAGCCCAGGACGCGGTTGCTGCCTCACGTTGAGCTTCTCACCCCTCAGCATCCCCAAGTCCTTCTCCTCAGGGCTGCTCTCAACCCTGAACCCCTCACAGCAGAGGAAGAGAAGCTGCTCCTCGGGGAAACACCTTTTTTTGAGGGGTGGATCTCGGGGTTCCCTCTGTGTTTCTTCTCTCTTGGAGGGCCAGGAAGGGCTGAGCCGCCTGGGAAAGGCTTTTGCGGGCGGTGACGGGGCTGGGAGCGGCTTGTGCGCAGCTTTCTCCTCCCAGACTCGAAGGAGGAGTTCTGTGCGGGGCTGGAGAAACCGAAAGTCCAGGCGAGCGGGGGCGGTGGGCAGCTCGCCCCACCATGGCCAGCGCTGGCCCCGGCCCCCGGGTGAGCCCGGCTGGTCCAGGCCTGGACGGGGAGGGATGGGGGCTCCGGGTGGGGAGGGCTCCAGGCCACCAGGGGATCCCCAGGAGAGCAGCGAGGATAAGAGTTTTGGGGGTTTCTACCCTCCCTGGTCCCCAGTCCAGCAACCAGGGGAGGCAGGAGGCCAGGGGCATGGGCTGAGGAAGGTGGTGGGTGGCTGGGAGGATGGTCCCCAGCCTGCCCGGGGGTCTTTAGATGCTTCCTCCGGGCCCCAGCACCTGCGTGAGCCCGACTGGACCAGGGATGGATGGAGGGGGATGCGGGCTGTGTGCTCTGGCTGGGTGGGGGGTGGAATTCCAGGCCACCAGAGAGTCCCCAGCCCCAAGGTGTGGCTTGGGAAAGCAGTAGGGATATGAGTTTTGGGGTATTCCAACCACCCTGGTCCCCAGTCCAGCCCTGGGATGCACAGATGCCAGAGGGAGGGTGGGAGGGAGGAGGGCAGGGACTGAGCTGCGCGATGAACATGGGTGGGGGATGGCTGGGAGGATGGTCCCCAGCCTGGCAGGGTTTCATCCTGGGATTTTTAGGTGCTTCCTCCATGCCTCATTCTCTGTGCTGCCCCTCTGCAGGTGTGTGTCCACCTCACTCCCAGCCCCCTACTTGAGGGGACTGTCCTGTTTCTTCTTTGCTGGAGGGAAAGGACTCAGCAGGGTCCCATCCATCCAACCTTGCCACGTTGCATGGACCTGCTCTGGCCTGCTTGCAGGACCTGGGCGTCGCTGGTGGGAAGGGGTTGGGCACTGATTGTTCCAAGTAGGGTTTGCAGGTCAGCTCCCCCACGAAGGTGTGATTTCAGAAGCTCTTAAAAATGCACTCTGGCCCTCATTCCCCTTACTCCCTCCCGAAGGTCCTGGAAGATGATTTCCAGTTCCTCCACTGTGAGGACTGTCAGCAGGAATCACCCAATCTTAAACTCCTCACCTGCCTCCACACCTTGTGCCTCCGTTGCCTGAGGAAGAGCAACCCTCCTGGGCCATGTCCCGTGTGCCAGACGGCCTTCCCACAGGCCAGCAGCATCCCCAACGTGGACAACCTGCTCTTCACCAACCTACAGGCCAGACTCAAGGTCTACAAGAAGATTGTTGATGGAGTTGACTTATTCTGTGACAACTGCAAGAAAGCTGGTGAGTTTTGGTGCTCCAGCTGCAAGGAGTTCCTTTGCACCAGCTGCTTTGAGGTCCATGAGCGCTACCTGAAGAGGGAGAGCCATGATGCCAAAAGGGTGATGGACATCAGGGCTGGGTCTGCTAAGGAGTTCCTTGAGGGCACCAGGAAGACCAGTAACTTGTCCTGCTCCAACCTGACCCACAAGAGCCAGACTGTAAGGTAGGTCCGAGAAGGTCTGTCTCCATCTGGGTGGTTTCTTGTCATAATTCTCTTTGGGCTAGTCCATGATGGGACTAAGAAGGTTGTTCATGTCCCTCTGCTGCTCTGACTGCCACCCTGTCATGGAGAAGATGGGTGGAAAGTACTGACTAGTGGGCTGTAGGGCATAGAGGAAGGGTTTGGATGAAGGCATTGAGTCCTCCCTTAGCAAGTTTGCAGATGACACCAAGCTGGGTGGAAGTGTCGATCTGCTGGAGGGTAGGGAGGCTCTGCAAAGGGACCTGAACAGGCTGGACTGCTGGGCTGAGACCAACGGCATGAGGTTTAACAAGGCCAAATGCCGGGTCCTGCACTTGGGGCACAACAACCCTAAGCAGAGGTACAAACTAGGAGAAACCTGGCTGGAAAGCTGCCAGGAGGAGAAGGACCTGGGGGTGTTGGTTGACAACCAACTGAACATGAGCCAGCAGTGTGCCCAGGTGGCCAAGAAGGCCAATGGCATCTTGGCTTGTATCAGGAACGGCGTAACCAGCAGGTTCAGGGAGGTTATTCTCCCCCTGTACTCGGCACTGGTGAGACCGCACCTCGAGTACTGTGTTCAGTTCTGGGCCCCTCACCACAAGAAGGATGTTGTGGCTCTGGAGCGAGTCCAGAGAAGAGCAACGAAGCTGGTGAAGGGGCTGGAGAACAGGCCTTATGAGGAGCGGCTGAGAGAGCTGGGGCTGTTCAGCCTGGAGAAGAGGAGGCTGAGGGGAGACCTTATTACTCTCTACAACTACCTGAAGGGAGGTTGTGGAGAGGAGGGAGCTGGGCTCTTCTCCCAAGTGACAGAGGACAGGACGAGAGGGAATGGCCTCAAGCTCCGCCAGGGGAGATTTAGGCTTGAGATTAGGAAAAAGTTCTTCACGGAGAGGGTGGTTAGGCATTGGAACGGTCTGCCAAGGGAGGTAGTTGAGTCACTGTCCCTGGAGATGTTTAAGGTGAGGGTAGATGAGGTGCTTAGGAGCATGATTTAGGGATTGGTGGGAATGGTTGGACTCGACGATCCAGTGGGTCTCTTCCAACCTGGTTATTCTGTGATTCTGTGAAGTTGATAATGGGAGGATGAGGACAGGGTAGACCAAGGGAAGGGAATGTATAGGTAAGGAGGGTCAGGTTGGTGGAGCTCAGCAAGAAGGCCTGTTGCTACAGCTGCCATGTCAGACAATAGAGAAGGGTGTGTTTTGCTGATGGTGCTAGACCAGCTTGCAGAGAATTTGAGGACCAGCATGGCTGCAATGCAGGACAAAGTTTAAATTCCCTCAAGGGAAAGTCCAGCTGAGAAGGGAAGAAGCTGGAGCATCCGTGGAGGTCTGCAGTGATGCTAGCCATGATGGCCCAGATGCAATTGCTGCCTCAGCATGTCCCTAGCCCACCACTTGCCAAGGCCACCAGAACATAGGTGAGGGATGGATGATGATCTCTACCTCCCACTTCTTATATACTTGCCTTAGGCATCTTATGGAGATAAGATACTTACCTTATATTCTTATTCATAACCTTAGTAAGCGCATTCCTCTACTGCCCTTGTGATGCACAGATGAATGTCAGTCGTAACGCTTGCACAGTCACTGCAGTGGCTTTAGCCCAGCAGAGGAGCAGAAACCCTGTGGAGATAGCAAACTGATGTATTAGAGCAATGAAGCTGGTGAGGGGGCTGGAGAACAGGCCTTATGAGGAACAGCTGAGAGAGCTGGAGTTGTTTAGCCTGGAGGAGGCTGAGGGGAGACCTCATTGCTCTCTACAACTGCATGAAAGGAGGTTGTGGAGAGGAGGGTGCTGGGCTCTTCTCCCAAGTGACAGGGGACAGGACGAGAGGGAATGGCCTCAAGCTCCACCAGGGGAGGTTTAGGCTGAACATTAGGAAAAAAAAATTCATGGAATGGGTCATTGGACACAGAGCAGGCTGCTCAGGGAGGGGGTTGAGTCACCTTCCCTGGAGGTGTTTAAGGGACAGGTGGACGAGGCACTGAGGGACATGGCTTAGTGTTTGATAGGAATGGTTGGACTCAATGATCCGGTGGGTCTTTTCCAACCTGGTGATTCTATGGTTCTATGATTACTTTGCAATTGGGAGAGTATAAAAACAAACATCAGGCCCAAAATTGATGGTAACTTTAAGTCAATGAATGAATGAGTTTGCACTTTGATAAACGGATTAATTACAAAGTGCATGCTCTGCTTGTGCTTGGCCTCCAGCATCTACTGCAACAAGTGTGAGAAGGCGCTGTGCTGCATCTGCGCGCTGCTGGACAGCCAGCACGGGTCCTTCTGCGACATCCGCAGCGAGACCCAGCGCCGGCAGGAGGAGCTGGGCACCATGATCCTGGAGCTGAAGCAGAAGAGAAGCAGCTTTGAGGCCACCTACTCGATGCTGCAGGATGAGGCTGCCCGGCTGGAGCAGGCGCAGCGGGAGATGCGGGAGCTGATCCGGGAGCGCGTGGAGCATCTGGTGCAGCTGATCCGGCAGGAGGAAGAGGAGCTGCTGATGCTGGTGGAGACGCAGCAGGAGCAGGGCCGGCGAGAGCTGGCGAGGGAGCTGCAGCACGTGGAGGGGGTTCTGAAGCGGATGGAGGCGAGCGAGCGGCTGGTGGACAAGATGAACCTCTATGCCACAGAGCAGGAGGTGATGGACATGCAACCCTTCATCAAGAAGTCGCTGGAGGACCTGCAGCAGCTGGAGCCAGCGGCAACAGGGGACCAAATGCAACCTGGGAACTTTGCTGAGTGTGGAGCCAGGCTGCAGGCACTGGTGGAACGCGTCACAGGACACCCAGGTGAGGAGGCCAGGCTGGCTGGGGTGGGTCACCCACTGACCACTTCTGCTCCTCAGATCTTCAGCTGCTTTGTCTTTGCTCAGCCTTTGTCCACAATGATCTGAGGCAATTCCCTTTTTGGGCTGTTTGTTGCTGCATTGGAATAGTGTCCAGCTGGGAAGATGAGATGTTCCCCAGGGGCATTCCCTGACAGGGGTGGCAAGAGGTCCATGACCACTGCTGGGTTTGACCCAGTCTCCCTCTAACTCTTCAGCAGCAGCGCTATGGTGGATGTGCTGGTGTTTTGAGAATGGTGTGCTGGAGGATCCAGGTTTGATCTGAAGGTGGTAGCATCCTTCCAGAAAATGGGAGGGGAAAAAAGCAATAGGAGGAGGAGACTCTGCTGGGGCTTCTGCTCCAGCCTGCTGCTGCTGTCTTCAGACCTGGGCTATGACCAGTATCCTCTTTGGTGTCCACATCTGAGTTCCCCGGGTTGACCTCATGGACTGGGGAAAGAGCCTAGGCGTGTTGTCCTGGATGGAGTTTAGGGTTTCCTGGGGACAAGGTGCCTCCCACCCCACTCCTTGCATTTCCATTGTGTGGTAGGCATTGACCCTCCGTCTCCCCTCTCCACCCCAGCAAGGCAGGCTGAGAGGACCCTCTGAGCCCTGATTCTCCCCTCCTGCTCCCTTCATCCTCCCTCCCTGTGACAGGTACCTCCGCTTCCCAGCATGACTCCCCGTCAGAAGACGAGACCCTGATTCTTGAGCCTCCCAGGGAGCATTGCCAGTCACATGGAGATGTCCCTACAGAGCTGCCTGCCCACTACCAGCCTTGTGTGCCTGTGTTGGAGCCCTCCGGTAGCAGAGAACACATATGTCCAGACAAGGAAGGGAATATATCCCCCACCCAACCAATACCTCCAGCCCTTCTGATGCAGGGGGTTGCAGAAGCAGCATCAGCTTATGAGGACTCTGCGCCTCTTTCCAGGAGTGTCCAGGCTTCTCTGGCCTCTTTGCAGGAAGATTTCAGTGGCTGGGCCAGGTCCAACAGCCAGCAGGCAGATAAGCTCCTGAAGATCAGCGATTGCCTCTTGCAAGCCCAGCGCAGGGCAAACAGGCAACTGGTGTCCATGACCCAGGATATCCAAGTCATGTCCCACTCCCTGGCCACCATTGCCTCTGCTGTGAGACCCTTGCTGCAGTCCGTGGCTGGTCCACAGGACCCTGCCACCGCAGATGTGAACTGGCCATCCCTGCCTTCTGACCTGCTGGAATTATTCCCTTACAGCACCTCGCAGAAGCATGAACTGCTGGTCCCAGCATCCACCCCCTCTTCCACAAGAAGACCCCCTCCTGCCTCCCCCTCTAGCAGTCCAGTGTGCTTGGAGCCCCCCAGCTCAGCCTCTGAGGAGGAATCAAGGCACTCCCCCAGGTGCAAGCGTGGTGGGAAGCCCAACACCAGACTTCGGAAGCGGAGGAAGAAGTGATGCTGTGTAAACCAAACTGTTTGCCATGGACTTTGGCTGCTTGGAAAACCCTTTGAAGGTCCCTGTGGAGATCAAAGTCTCCATCTCATCTTGCTATATCGATAAATCCTCCTGGGACAAACAGTGCATCGGTCTTCTGCTGGGTTTGGGAAGGCAGCATCTCCCCTGTGAACAAGCCCCCAGTGCTGCATGGCAAGAACTTGCTTGGGAACAGCATGATCCCACCAATTATCTATTTTCTTTCCGTCCCATCATGTGTGACCTCATGGCTTATGGATCTGGGATGGATGGGGAGGCAGCAAACCTGTATAGGAGAGCTGGAGGAAAGGCTTTCGTCCAAGGATGGGTGAATGTGCTGGGAGGTGGCTAGGAAGAATGGGCACCTCTCCAGCCCAGCCTACAAGCTCACTGCTGGATTTCAGCCGTAGTAGCATCTCTGAGAGGTAACGTGTGTGGGACACAGCTGTGGGAAGAACCACATATCCTCCTTCAGTCACCAGAATCCAACCCCTCTATCCCAGGATATGAACCTCTTAAGTGGAAACACAGGATTATGGTTTTCCTGCCTCTCCACTGCCTTTCTGAGCTTAAAGCCAGCCAGGGTACTGCTTGTTCAGGGGATGTATTCTGTAGGCTCCTCCACTTGCTTACAGAAGCAGAAGAAATAAATCATTTTCCTAATCTGTTATGCATTGCGTTTCCTTTTGCTCCTTGTTCCCACAGTACCCATGTGCTCAAAAAGGCAGAGGTGGTAGGTGCTGCAGTGATGGGTCCTTTGCAACATGATGGCCCCTTGAGCCCACGAAGCAGCTGAGATAAGCGTGGAATGGTGCATGAGACGTGCATGAGACGTGCAGCTATCCCTGACATAGGTGTTGGCTTCCAGACAAAACAAGAAAGCACCAAGATGTCCTATTTGCCCAGGGAGGTGCTAAAAAAGCTCATCAGGCTGCTCCCCATGGGGACAACCTGAGTTGTTTCCTTTTGGATGGTGCACAGCTGTCCTGCCCACCAGCAGTGAGCCAGTTTGGATCATGCCAAAACAGCCTGATCCAGCCTCAGGTATTGCTCAGAGCTCTTGAGTGTCTCACCTACGTGTGTGAGCAAAGCGATGACCACACCAACATTCACCCAGAGGGAGCATAAAAGCAAACATCCTTGTGCTGGCCCCATACAAGGACTCCTGTCCAAAGCCATGCTCCTCCCTGGAGTCACTTGAACACACAACCTGCTTTTCCTCCTTATTTATAGCCTCTAACCATGCACGAGGAAGCTTGAGTTAGCCTGCCCTTGTCCTCTCCCTCTGGGGACCATTCAACCTGCTGCTGAATGATCCCAGGAAGGGCTGGACTGCCCAGACTCCGTGGGGACCGTTCTGCCCCAGGTTTAATAATTCTAATATTTCTTAGAAATTATGATTCTTAACATATAATAGCTCTAATATTATTCTTGACAAGGATTATCCTGTTCATTATTTTACTACCACTCATTTCAACACCAAGTCCTGCCCAAGAAGCTGGTGGCTCCAAGGGACAAGTCTGTTCAGGAACAGTTAATCAGCTAAACTATGTACAAACATATCTCTCCTTTTTGCTAAAATCCAGTAAAGCACAAGGAAGCACAAGGAAATAGGAGTGCCTGATGCGGTTCAGACGCCACCGTGTGGAGTCACAGAATCACAGAATAACCAGGTTGGAAGAGACCTGCAGGAGCAGAGATGCAGTTCAGGGCAACTGATGGGGATCTCCTCTACGGTCCCTCCTTTTCCTTTCATTCTTCCACCTAATTCAAGCTTAGATTTCCTCTGCTTCTTCAAAAAAATCAACTTTTGCTTGGTAGAGAAGAGCTAGCCATGAGTCTCACACAGAAACATGAAATGTCCTGAGTTGGAAGGGACCCACAAGGATCATTGAATCCAACTCCTGTCCCTGCACAGGGCAACCCCAACATTCACACCGTGTGTCTGCAAGCCTTGTCCAAATGCTTCTGGAATATTGTCAGCCTTGGCTCCACGACTGCTTCCCTGGGGAGCATTTCCAGTGCTCCACCAACCTCTGGACGAAGAACCTTTTCCCCAGTCTCCAACCTAGCCCTTCCCTGGCATATTCCTGCCATTCCCTCAGGTCCTATCATTGGTCACCAGAAAGAAGAGCTCAGTGCCTGCTCCTCCTCCACCACTGGTGTTGAAGCTGCAGACCGTAATAAGACCTCCCTTCAGTCTCCTCCAGTCTGAACAGACCCAGTGACTTCAGCTGCTCCTCATACAGCGTCCCCTTTAAACCCCTCACCAACCTTATGCCCCTCTCTGGACACTCCCCAGTACATTTAGATCCTTTTTATACTGTGGTGACCACCCAGTGCTCGAGGTGGGGCTGCACCAGTGCAGAGCAGAGCAGGACAATCGCTTCCCTTGATCAGCTGGGAACGCTGTGCTCGATGCACCCCGGGACGTGGTTAGTGACATCCTGGAACTCCCCAGCTGCCCTTGGTATGAGAAGTTCTATGAGAATCATCACCACCTTGAAGGAGCTGATGACAGGGACAAATCTGGGCACCTGAAGAGTGGGGTTGCCTTGGGGAAGTGTCACCCTCCACACCATTTCCCTGCGGCCCTGCCACAGAAGGGTCCCATGCTCTGGAGGTGGTCTGGAGGAGAGACATTTCTCAGAGGATCTTACAGAGCTGGTTGTTACCAAAAATGGGGTGGTTGGAAATGCAGGCGGCTGCACAGCAAACTCTGTATCTCTGCTGTGGGCAAGGGATCCAAGCCAGCACCTCAGTACCTCGTTAGAGCCCACCACAATGGGTTTTCCAGGGAATTGGGTGCTCTCAGCTGTTGCCAGTTGCCCTTATGGGAGGTGTTCTGAGTATCACCTGAGGTGGGAGCAGCTGTGGGCTATAAAAGGTCCCTGGGCAGCAGTTGCTTCTTATGGTGGGTTCTGGTAGGCAGGATGAGGTCTAGCAGTAGCCTAGTGTTTACTCTTTTCTGCTGGGTTTTTGGGGAGGTGGTTGCTTACAACCCATGGGGTGTCTTTAGAGGGGAGGCAGAGCTATGGAGGTACAGAGGGGTTCCTTCCTTTGGGCAATCCCATTCCTCCTCCCGCTCTTCCCCTTGGGCGTGGGTGGACATCTCTCAGCTGCAGGCTGCAGCCCCTTTGCACCCCGTGACCGTGCAGTGCCAGGAGGCGCAGGTGGTGGTTACAGTGCACAGGGACCTCTTTGGCACGGGGCGCCTGGTCAGAGCAGGGGACTTGACTCTGGGCTCAGCTGGTTGCCTGCCTGCGGTCTGGAGTGCCCTTGAGACCACAGTGACCTTCATGGCTGGGCTGCATGAGTGTGGCAGCACCCTAAGGGTAAGGCTGGAGGGGGCTGGAGCCCTGGGGGTGTGGTGGTGGGATGTCTGCCTCTTGACTTGTACCTCAGTGCTTTGGGATGCCATGGATGGCAGGTGCTGTGCTGTAGGTGAGCTCAGGGAAGCGCTCCAGAACCTTTCCTAGAAGCTTAACATCTCACTCAACTTTTCCAGAAGCTGTGCTGTCTTGTCTGGGGCTAGCAGGGAAAGGCACCCAGAAGGTGGAGAAATTGGGGTTTTCCTGAGGGATGCAGAGGTACCTAAATATTCCAGGACTATTTAGGCTGTTGCTGCCACCTCCAGGATGGAGCCCCGATGACCTAGTGCTGAGAGCCACTGTAGCAAGCTAGCAGCTGATGTGTGCTTTAGGAAGCATGTGGGTGCTGCTTGAGTGTAGCATGAAGCTCCTTCATAGAGAACTTAAATTTGAAGTGGCTTCTCTCCCCTGGAAGAGGTTGGCTCACCCAGGGTAAGCAGGTAACTACTCCAGCCAGCAGATACCTTCATTAAATCCCCTGAGCAGAAGTCATCCTCTGCTACAGAATGATCAAATGGTTTGAGTTGGAAGAGATCTTAAGGCCCATCCATTTCCAACCCCCTGCCATGGGAAGGGACACCTCCCACTAGGTTAGGTTGCTCAACACCCCATCCAGCCTGGCCTTGAACCCCTTGAGGTTTGAGGCAGCCACACTTCTCTAGACAAGGGACAGGCTGGAGCAGCTTCCCAGCCCAGAGTATCCCTGCTGCAGGATGAATGGCACTTGCCTGGCTCCTGCACAAATGTTTCTGGCTGATGAGCAGAAGAAATGCCTCAGCACTGAGTCTCCAGGCTTAAATGTGCTGCTTTGTGTGTGAGGTCGAAAACCATGGCTCTTAATGACTGGATAATATCTTGTCTTTGCCCAGGTGACCCCAGATGCTCTAGTCTACAGCACGAGTTTAAATTACAAACCAGTTCTTACTGGCAGCCCTGTCATCATTCGCACCAGCCCTGCTGTGGTTCCTATTGAGTGCCACTACCCAAGGTAAGTCCACGCAGATGAGCACCAATGAGCCCTTCTGCTACCACGGAATTTAACTATGAGCATCCCTTTCCCAGGAAGGACAACGTGAGCAGCCATGGTGTCAAGCCGACATGGGTGCCCTTCCACTTCACCATGTCCTCTGAGGAGAAGCTGCCCTTTTCCCTGCTCCTCATGAATGGTAGGTTTTGACTTGGGGTCTCCTTGGGTGCAGGGAACCCTGAGGTGGCACAGATAGTGCTGGTATCACCCCAGTGCTCCCAGAGCAGCAGGGGTTCACTATAGTTTTGGTGGGTACTCAGGGCTTTGTGCCTGTTGTGGTTTCCCTGGCTGGAAGCAGTAAAGCACAAGCTGGCTTTCCATTCATGAGTGCCTGGCGACCTCTCTCCTTCCAGATGACTGGAGTGCTGAGAGAGTCTCCCCCATATTTCAACTGGGAGAGGTCCTCCATTTCCAAGCTGGTGTCAACACAGAAAACCATGCACCTCTGAGGCTCTTTGTGGATACCTGTGTGGCCACCCGGACCCCAGACAGGAGGTCTTCTCCCCAGTATGCTTTCATTGACTTCAGTGGGTAAGAACTGGCTGTTCCCTTCTTTTAAGACCCCTTTCTGCAGGTTATGGGTATTTCTGATTTCCTGATGGTCCTTGCTTTTGTGTCTAGGTGCCTTGTGGATGGACAACTGGATGATGCCACCTCAACTTTCATATCCCCAAGACCGAGGCAAGATGTGCTTCAGTTTGCAGTAGATGCATTCAAGTTTGCAGGAGACCCCAGCAACCTGGTAAATACTTCCTCAAGTGGGTTCCCCTGTCTAGACCAGGGCTGTGGCCTCACTCTTAAAGAGGGTTTTGTCTAGAACAACTTTCCCAATGTAATTGCCTCCTGGCAACACACGACTGAGGTTATCCTGTATAACTATTTCTGGATCATGACTCTCTGAGCCAAGGATCTTCCTTGGATGCCAGTTCTGATACTGGTTAACTCAGGCCTTTCTGATGGGCTTCAAGAGCTGGAACTTTATGTGGCTTGAAGAAAGCAAGGTGGGGCTAAGCTGCTCTGGGGAGATGGTGGTCCCAGTGGAGACTGACTCCACGGTACATGGGAAAGTCATAAAGGCAAGTGGCAACCTAATCCCTTCGCTCTGCCTGGCCTCCCCAGATCTACATCACCTGCCACCTGAAGGTATCCCTGGCTGACCAAGCTCCTGACCCTCTGAACAAGGCTTGCTCCTTCAACAAAACCAACAACCTGTGAGTAGCTGGAACAGTAGCTTGGCCAAAGATGAACTTGGGCTTCTCATTTGGTGGGTCACCTTCTAGGAAGGTGGAGTTTGCCATCTTGGTGGGAGGGTTTTGATCTCTCCTCTGAGACCCCAAAAGCATGTAAGGGATTCTGCCAATAGGGTGGACTGGTCACCAGGCTCTCTTGTAGCTGGGCTCCCGTGGAAGGCACCTGGGATGTCTGCTCCTGCTGTGAGATGAGGAGCTGTGGTTTGGCCAGGGACTCCAGGAGGCTCCATGTTCCCTCCCGAGGGCAAGGAGGACGTGTCCAGAGAGAACTGCCCTCTGAACTGGGTAGGTTACAGCATTTGTCAATGTCATGGCAACTTACTTGGAGCTGTGTGGCTGGAGCTACCTGTTAGCACCTCAGTGCTGGGAGAGCTAGATGTTCAAACAAGCATGTGAATGCTCACAAGTCTTCCTTTTCAGATACCTTGGTGAGAGAAGCAGATGTTGTGGTTGGACCTCTCTTCATCCACAGCTGGCAGGATAAGCCAGTTAAGATACCTACACGAGGTAGGACAAACCTGGGGAAGGAGGGCTGTTTGTGCATCAGGTCCTGCCTTTAGCTGTAACTACCTTCTTATTTCTCCTTTCTAGATGCAGGCCATCTGTGGATGGTACTGGGGCTACCCACAGTAGCTGGTTTGGTCATCCTGATCCTTGCTGTTCTAGGAGCTCTAACTGTCTGCTGGAAATCCAACAACCCTGTTTAAGTCCCTGTTTTCAACTTTTATAGTCTGTCCAGTAATAAAAAAAGCTGAAGGACTGGAAGGCTTGGTGAGTGGTGACTGAAAAGTCTTCCTGGAGAGACTGAGTTACCCCAAACTTCATGCTAACTTTAGCTGTAATTTGCACCCAGTTTGGATCTTGCTCTCCTTGAAGTCCTGTCCTCAGCAAAGCTTTGTACAGCCTTGCTCTGTCAGCGCCCCCCAGAACACCTAGCTGGGAAGTGTTGCCAGAAAGTCACCTCCAAATGCTCTTTGGTTTCTAAGAAGCATGGAGGCTTGTTTAGCCTCAAAACACTTTGCCTTCTGTGTTGCTACTTGGCTCTGCCCCACACTGCTAACTCTTTACTCAAGAAGCCAAGAGGAGCTAAGGGTTTAGTAAGACTTGGACCACTCTTCTCCTGCCTCATGTTGCTGGGAGAGGAATTAAGCTTTGATGGGTGAGAAAGGGAACACAATGCTGGGGTTGGTGGGTCGAGCTCTTCCTGGAACAGATGGAGGCAGAAATTCCAGTCCCTGCCCCAAGGACTGTTTACACATAGTTACATGTCAAAAGCCTTGGCTGAAATGTATAAACAGTCCTTGGGGCAGGGATTGGAATTTCTGCCCCTGCTTCTGCCCTCCCCCCCCCCCAGCCCCTCCAGAAAGGGGTTTTCTGATATATCTGACTTGCATTTGCTTTTTTTTCCTTCTATTGCTATGAAACTTGGGCTCCTCTGCTCAGCAAAGCAGCCATAATGGTGAAATGTTCCTGCCCCACTGCCCCAAACCCAAGACCTGTTGTTCCCTGCTAGCTGGGAGAATCATAGAATGGTTTTGGGTCAGAAGGGACCTCAAAGCCCATCCTGTCCCAACCCCCTGCTATGGGCAGGGACCCCTCCCACTGGATCAGGTTGCTCCAAGCCCCATCCAGCCTGGCCTTGAACACCTCCAGGGATGGGGCAGCCACCACTGCTCTGGGCAACCTGGGCCAGGGCCTCCCTACCTTCACAGAAAAACACTTTGGTCTCCACTCTTTCAGCTGAAAACAGTTCCTGCTCATCCTGTCCCTGCACTCCCTGATCAAGAGCTCCCTCCCCAGTTATCTTATATGTCCCCTTTTAAGTTTCCACTTTAGGCAGTGGTTGGAACTGGACCAACTGAACAGCTTGGGATGCAGTGTCAGAGCACAGAAAGCTGATATGTGCAAAGCTGAGGCTTGCTTACAGCATGACTGCTTCTTTGCACTGGCTTTACAGGGACAGAAGGGCTTCTGCAACCTCTTAGCCTACTATAGGGCATCTTAGGGCAGCCCTCTTGGCTGTGAGGGACAGAGGAAAGAGGCATGTCCTTAGGTGCCATCCAGTGCCCTGGAGACTCTCAGCTGGATGACCTTTGATAGATGTC
Organism: Clamator glandarius; assembly: GCA_033459285.1. Lineage (NCBI taxonomy): Eukaryota > Metazoa > Chordata > Aves > Cuculiformes > Cuculidae > Clamator > Clamator glandarius. The sequence continues at coordinate 291,080 of JAUNZM010000115.1, read as the reverse complement.
ACCTTGCAGAGACATGTCTTTTGCACAAGGTAGAGAGTTGGAGTTGGTATGTGGGACACCTGAACCCCAGGTTCATCCCTTCACTTGGTTGCTCATGGATCTAAAAGCAAACTATCCATCCCTCAAAGTTACAAGATTAGTTCTGGGTTGGATCAGGGAGCTTACATTCTTCATGTTGGGGTTGTCATAGAATCATGAGGTTGGAAGAGACCCAGTGGATCATTGAGTCCAACCATTCCTATCAAACACTAAGCCCTGTCCCTTAAACACCTCCAGGGAAGGTGGCTCAACCACCTCCCTGGGCAGCCTCTGCCAGTGCCCAATGACCCTTCAGTGAAAGAATTTTTTCCTAATGTTCAGCCTAAATCTCCCCAGGTGGCGCTTGAGGCCATTCCCTCTTGTCCTGTCACTCTGGAGAAGAGCCCAGCTCCCTCCTCTCCACAACCCCCTTTCAGGTAGTTGGAGAGAGCAATGAGGTCTCCCCTCAGCCTCCTCTTCTCCAGGCTAAACACCCCCAGCTCTCTCAGCTGTTTCTCATAAGGCCTGTAAGTCAGTATGGATTCTTTCCTCATCCATATAATCAGACCCTTGTTAGAGGGTTTTGGTCCTTGTCTTGCAGCAAGGTGCGAGGTAGGAGCTTTTATGGGGAATAGCTGTGAAAAATCCTCTTAGAGCTGTGAGCTGTCTGATTTTGGGGTAAAGGGGGAGAGGAGAAGGCTGTGGAAATGTGAGTGGAAGGGATCTCAAAGTCTCCACCCCAACAACAAGGGGGATCAGCTCTGTGTTGGCCTAGCTGAGGCTGGCAATGCCATTAAGGGAGATCCCCACTCCTCTGTGTCCAGCTCAAAGCTGCACAAACCTCTTGCAGAAGAAATATTTCCTTCCTCAACCTGAACCTCCCAGACCACAAGTTGTGGCTGTTGCTTTGTTAAATTATCACATAACTGATTCCTTCTTGATCAGCATCTTCTCTAGATATTCTGTGCCTTGGCAGCCACTTAGCGTGTGCTCTGAGTAGAGACTATCTCTCTGGTTTGCTGAGGCACAAAGAGAAGCCCCCATCCCAGGAGGTATTTAAAAGACAGGTAGATGAAGTGCTTAGGAATATGATTTAGTAGTGAACATGCACAGTTAGTCTCAATGATCTCACAGGTCTTTTCCAACCTTGGGAGTTTTTCTGATTAAAAATGGAAACCCTTCTCCATACCACTTGCAATAGTTGCTTTGTGGCCACCTTGAGCAAACTACATGAGCTGGCTCCAGAGAAGAAGTCTAAAGCTGGTCTACAAAAAAATTGGGGATGGGGAAATGTGCTTTGGATTTCCAGAGCAGCAATCCCCCTCTAGCAGCTTCTGCCTTATCCCTGTCTCTACTGATGCTCAACAGCAGCACTGACCTTGCTGTGTGATGGGAGGATTTTTTTTAACTTTGTTATAAGGAAAAACGAGATGTGCTTTAAAGTCTTTATGAAATGGGGGAATAACACTGGGTTTGTGCTTGTCTTGTGCCCTGGGACTTTCCTGTCTCTCTCTGCTCAAAAAAAAAATGAACTTGTGCATTCCCAAATATGCTGGTCCACAGCTGATGTCCTGTTGTTCTTGGAATAAAGAGGGGACTGCCAGTCTGGGCAAGGTCTAACCTAGGAGCAGAAATCCCCTTTTCCACAGAGAAAGCAGCAGGGCAAGGGAGGGGATTCTGCCCCTCTACTCCACACTCACAAGACCCCAGCTGGAGACCTGCAATCAGTTCTGGAGTCCTCAGCGTGGGAATGGAGCTGTTGGAGTGAGTCCAGAGGAGGTCATGGAGATGATCTGAGGGCTGGAGCACCTCCTGTATGAGGACAGGCTGAGGGAGTTGGGGTTGTGCAGCCTGGAGAAGAGAAGGCTCCAGGGAGACCTTAGAGCAGCTTCCAGTGCTGAAAAGGGCTCCAGGAAAGCTGTGGGAGGGGCTCTTGAGCAGGAATGGTTTTCAGCTGAAAGAGGGGAGGCTTAGATGAGATCTTAGGAAGAAATGTTTTCCTGTGAGGGTGGAGAGGCCTTGGCCCACGCTGCCCAGAGCAGTGGTGGCTGCCCCATCCCTGGAGGTGTTCAAGGCCAAGTTGGATGGGGCTTGGAGCAGCCTGGTCCAGTTTGAGGTGTCCCTGCCCGTGGCAGGGGAATTGGAACTAGATGGCCTTCGAGGTCCCTTCCAACTCAAACCATTTTATGAAATTCCCCTGTCCTGAGTCTAGGTGTGTTTCTCTACCTGAGATTCATCTCTACTAATGTGAGTTTTCTGAACACAAGGTGACCCATTAGAGGGATTTATTCTTGTCCTGGTACCCATAGACCCACGACCTAACAGTGGAGCTGACCCCTGAGCTGCAGCTTTCTAGGATGCAATGGGGTGAGACCAGGCATCTCCTGTGGTCCTTGCATTCAAGGTCCCGGCTCAGCAGTGATGCTTTCCCTTGGGAGTGGGGGCAGCTGCTTATTTACTGATTCAGCATCACCCACTGCCCTTATCTCCGTGACGCACAGGGCTCAGCTTGCTGGAATCCCTGGCATTTCTACGCAAGTGCTAGTCTCAAGGTATTTCAAACACGAAGGAGAAGTCCTGGAACTGCTGACAGCAGCAAAGATGGGGCATCAGTTCCCAAGGAAAATACAGAAGGCTTTATGTTGGCCTGTTGTGAGGGATGCAAGCATCACACAGGTGGGTTTGGGGGATGTTGAGTCAGGCATAAGCCAGTACAAGCTCCAAACCTAGTGGGATTTCTGCTAGGAGCAGGCTGGCCAACATCTACACCACCACCACCATCCCCCAAACTGCTGTTCCTTTTCATTTTCCCACAAAGAGCTGAGCTGCTCCAGCTCAAAAATCCAAATCCAAAGCTTTCTACTCTACCTAGGGCTTGCTCTATCTCAAAACAGAGAGGGGGTTTGTGATGAGAAACAGAGCCTCGTATAGAGCCAAGAGGATGCTTGCAGAGCCCTGGCAGGTAAAAGGTTAAAGTCACTCAAGAGAAGGGACAGAGACTCCAATAATGAAGCTTGAAAACACAGAGGGTTTATTTTTAAGCAGCTTTCTCTGTCCCCCAGCTGTGAGGAGCTGGGGAATGCCCAGCCCTGCTTGCAGTGGGGTGGGATAGCAGCTGGGATGCTGCAGCCTGGGGAAGAGAGTGATGGGTGTAGTGTCTCAGCTCCGGTTTCTTCTCCCCCAAGCTCATTTCCTTGAAGGCACAGAAACAAACACAAGCTAAAGAGCTGGGGAAGGGCAGCAGAGGTAAAAGAATGATTGCAGCTCTGCAGCCAAATGACCTCAGTGCAGATGCTGAAAAGGGAGTTGTTCAGCCTGGGCTGAGAACGGCAGCGCTCGTGTCAGTGGTGAGGGCTCTCCATCAGCTACCCCCATCCTGGCCTCGCTGAGGAACAAGGAGATGATGCTTAAAGCCCCTGTTTGGGCTGGAGGTGTAAGCACATGGGCTCTGGGCCCACTAGCACAGCAGCAGCTGAGTGGAAAACCAAAATCCCAGGGGGGCTGATGGTGCCAGGCAGGGATTGTCCCCATGGAGGGAAAGCACCCAGACTGGGATCGTGGACCCCACTCTTCCCACTCCTGTCACTTCCCCAGCAGCCTTGAAAAGCCCCTTATCACCTTCTAACCTAAACAAGCCACTTTGTACCAGTCTCCTCGTCTCCGGCTTCTGCTGAGTTTTATAAACAACTTCCCCAAAGCGGCTGACGAGGATGTTTTCCCTCGCCTTGGGCAGCCTGGGAACAGGGGGTCCCAGCACCCCGGAACTGACTCGGTCATGCCTCCTCTCTCCCCGCACCCACCAGGGTTGGCCTTTGGGTGCCCTTGGTCCCCAAATGGGAGCCCAAGGGTGGCCGGCTCCTGCCCCCGGAGGGGATATAAAGGCTGGAGGAGCAGCCCAAGCTCACTGTGCTAGGATTTACTGAAAGAAGGAGGGATGGGACCTGGAAGCAGCTTGATCCTCGCTCTTCTCTACTGGGTGATAGGCGAGGTGGCTGCCTACCCACCCTGGGATTTCTCCTGGGGCAACCTGGAGAGCCGAGGGGCTCGGGCAGACCCCCATGCCTGGCCTTGGGCAGAGGATCCTCACTCTCGAGCCGTCTCCAGCCATCAGCCGGTGATGGTGCAGTGCCAGGAGGCTCAGCTGGTGGTGATGGTGCACAGGGACCTCTTCGGTACGGGGCGCCTGGTCAACGCGGCTGACCTGACGCTGGGGCCAGCAGCGTGCAAGCATTCTTCGATGAACTCTGCTCTCAACACTGTCATCTTCACTGCCGGCCTCCACGAGTGTGGCAGCATCGTGCAGGTAAGACATTCTCCCTGTGGTGCTTTCCCCAGGGCTGGGATCCCACCTGGTATCCCCCTCCGAGCAGCTCCAGGCTGCAGGACTGCGCACTAGGCATCCCCCATGATGTCAGGGGAGCTCCACGTGCTGGATGCCGAGTGCCATCAAGAAACATCCTTGGAGAAGGATCAGTGGGTATTTCCCCAAAACCAGAGCGTTTTTCCCCAAAGCTGCTTTGCCCATTCAGCCACAGACACACCGATGGTGCAAAGCCCCCAGGTAACACCCATTTTGCTCATGTTTTGGCTCATTAGGAAGTTTAACTTGCTGGAAATGGTAGCAGGAATCCTTCTCCATCCCCTTTTCTCTAACTTTTCCCCTCTTTCTTTGAATTTCCCTAGTGTTTCTCTATTGGGAAAGGATGGATTCTCACCTTGGTGGTTGTGGGAGGCGAGGGCGGCCCCTCCACTGGCTTTTCAATGTTATTCTGCTCAGGTCACCCCGGAGTCCCTCATCTACCGCACGCTCCTCAACTACGACCCCAGCCCTGCCAGCAACCCTGTCATTATTCGCAACAACCCCGCTGTCATCCCCATTGAGTGCCACTACCCCAGGTAAGGGCTCTCCATTCTCGGTACCCCCTGCTTTTGTTCCCCGGGACCAACACGGGGCTGTGTCCTGACGCCTGGTGCTCCCTGCGCAGGAGGGAGAACGTGAGCAGCAACGCCATCCGGCCCACCTGGGCTCCCTTCAGCTCCACGCTGTCAGCAGAGGAGAGATTGATGTTTTCCCTGCGCCTCATGAATGGTAGGTGGGAAGCCATCCCAACCTGCAAATGAAGATTTTTCACCCTTTTCCCAGAGGAGCTTGGGGACCCAGCACCCCACTGGGGAAGCCAGCTTACCCCCTGGCAAACACCAGCGCTCCTGCTTTTGGGCTGAGCCTTGGCTCTGGGAGCTAAGGGGGCAGCTGAAGCATCACCCCAATGCTGCCTTGCAGAGGACTGGACCGCTGAGAGACCCTTCACCGGTTTTCAACTGGGTGATGTCCTCAACATCCAAGCAGAGGTGGCCACCGAGAGCCACGTGCCGCTGCGGTTGTTCGTGGACAGCTGTGTGGCTGCTCTGAGCCCTGGCACCGACTCCTCACCCCACTACTCCATCATCGACTTCAACGGGTGAGCCCCAGGGCCCCACCAGCGGCTGGGCTGTGGTGGAGAGGACCCATTGGGATGCTGACCCCCATCCCATCCCATCCCACGCCAGGTGCTTAGTTGATGGGAGGTCAGACGACACCAGCTCTGCCTTCATCACCCCCCGACCCCAGGAGGACATGCTGCGTTTCAGCATTGACGTATTCAGGTTTGCAGGGGACACAAGGAACCTGGTAAGGCTGCGTATCCCTTCCTGACAGCCCCAAACCAAGCCTATGTCCCCTATGAATGTGTCCTCATCTCTCACTTTGTCTCCTGCTCTCCTTGCAGATCTACATCACCTGCCACCTGAAGGTGACCCCAGTGGACCAAGCCCCAGACCCCCTGAACAAGGCTTGCTCCTTCAACAAAGCCAGAAACACGTGAGAAGCCACCGCACTGGGATGGGGCACAACTGGGCAGGTCTCCCTAGCACAGACCCAGACTCGGGGTGGGCACAAAAAGCTCCGTGGGCACTAGGGGGGCTCCGATGACCATGCTCCCATCCCACTGCAGCTGGGCACCCGTGGAAGGCACCCGGGACATCTGCAGCTGCTGCGAGACGGGCAACTGTGAGTCTCCTGCACTCTCCCGAAGACTCAACCCCTTGGAGCGATGGCCTGGCCGCCGCTTCCGTCGCCACGATGCCAACGGTAAGGTGCCCACTGGAATAGAGAGAACAACCTGGGTTTGTAGGAAGAAGCCGTTTCATTTAGCCTTGAGAAGAGGAGGCTGAGGGGAGACCTCATTGCTCTCTACCTGAAACGAGATTGTAGAGAGAAGGGAGCTGGCCTCTTCTCCCAAGTGACAGGGGACAGGACAAGGGGGAACGGCCTCAGGCTGTGCCAGGGGAGGGTCAGACTGGATAGTAGGAGAAAAATTTTCACAGAAAGGGTCACCAGGCACTGGAACAAGCTGCCCAGGGGTGTGGTTAGGTCACCATACCTGGAGGTTTTAAAAAAGGAGTAGACACGGTGCTCAGGGACATGGTTTAGTGGCAGATAGGAATGGTTGCACTCGATGATCTAAGAAGTCTTTTCCAACCTAGTGATTCTATCCTTGCTCTTTCCTCTTCAGTGAAAGTGGCCGAAGCTGATGTGGTCATTGGCCCCGTGCTGCTCTCGAGGGACCCAGCCATCGTGGGAGAGCAGCAGGAGGGAGGTCAGGGTGAGTCCCTGCCGGCTGTGGCCCTGGGGCACAGCCCGGTGACAAGCACTAATAGCCCCCCTTGGTTTTGCAGGTGGGGTGACAGTGGTGGCCAGCGTGGGGCTGGCGCTGATCTGCGTGGTGGCTGGCGTGGGGCTGGCTGGGGCTGCGCTGGCCATCGGCGTGGGGCGCAGGAGGTGCTCCCGCGGCTCAGCATGAGTGAAGGGTGAGACCCAAATAAAGCCTGGGAAGGACAAACAGCATCTGTGCTGCTCCTTCTGCAATGGCACCCTAGGGACACACCTGGGCTGGCTGCCCTGCCAGGGAGGGAGCATCCATCCTGCCACGTAGCAGCTCCCCAGCTCCCACACAGAATCATAGAATAGTTTGGGTTGGAAGGGACCCGAAAGATCATCTAGTTCCACCCCACCTGTGATAAGCTGGAACACATCCCACTGGATCAGGCTGCTCCAAGCCTCATCTAGCCTGGCCTTGAACACCTCCAGGGACGGGGCAGCCACAACTTCCCTGGGCAACCTCTGCCAGAGCCTCAGCTTTTTCACAGTGAAGAAATTCCTCCTAAAGCCTAGTCTAAATCTGCCCATCTCCAGTTCAGCCTGGAGTTTATAGTCCTATCACTAAAAACTTTTGTGAACAATCCCTCCCCAGCTTTCTTGTAGGCTCCCTTCAGGACAACTTCAGCGCGGTTTCAGCCCTCCCTGGGCCTCAGGTTTGCGACCTCAGGGGTGACGCGGGGGGAGGGCAGAGGAAGGGGCTGTTAACAGCGCCACAAGCCCCGCCCACCACCAGACCACGCCCCTCCGGCGTGGACACGCCCACAAACCGTACCCCCGCCCATTACGCATCACCGCTGGGCGGCCACGCCCCCTCTCATAAGCCACGCCCCCTCACCAGAGATCTGAACAGGCTGGAGCGCTGGGCTGAGACCAACGGCAGGTTTAACACGGCCAAGTGCCGGGTCCTGCACTTGGGACACAACAACCCTGAGCAGCTCCAGACTAGGAGAAGTCTGGCTGGAAAGTGCCTGGACGAGAGGGACCTGGGGGTGTTGGTTGACAGTGACTGAACATGAGCCAGCAGTGGCCAAGAAGGCCAATGGCAGCTTGGCTTGGATCAGGAACGGCGTGACCAGCAGGTCCAGGGAGGTTATTCTCCCCCTGTACTCGGCACTGGTAAGACCGCTCCTCGAATCCTGTGTTCAGTTCTGGGCCCCTCACCACAAGAAGGATGTTGAGGCTCTGGAGCGAGTCCAGAGAAGAGCAACAAAGCTGGTGAAGGGGCTGGAGAACAGGCCTTATGAGGAGCGGCTGAGAGAGCTGGGGGTGTTTAGCCTGGAGAAGAGGAGGCTGAGGGGAGACCTCATTGCTCTCCAACTACCTGAAAGGAGGTTGTGGAGAGGAGGGAGCTGGGCTCTTCTCCCAAGTGACAGGGGACAGGACGAGAGGGAATGGCCTCAAGCTCTGCCAGGGGAGATTTAGGCTGAACATCAGGAAAAATTTTTCACAGAAAAGGTCATTGGGCACTGGCAGAGGCTGCCCAAGGAGGTGGTTGATTCACCTTCCCTGGAGGTGTGTAAGGGACGGGTGGATGAGGCGCTGAGGGACATGGTTTAGTGTTTGATAGGAATGGTTGGACTCAATGATCCGGTGGTTCTCCTCCACCCTCGTGATTCTATGATTCTGATTCAAAAGGCCCGGCCCATGGCCCCGCCCCTCCTTTTTAAGCGCCGCCCACATTTCCTCGCCTCTCCCGCCGGTACGACCGTTCCCACCTCGGTTCGCATCCCCGCCGCCGGCTCCGGTCTCGCCCCAGCCCGGGAAGCCCCGAGGCAAGGGACCCCCTCCCCGTGCCGCTGCCCTCAGTGGGACGGGCGCTGTGGCCCCGCGCCGGGACACCGCGGGCCCCGCGCCGGGACACCGCGATCCCCGCGGCCGGGCGCGGGGTCCGGGCGCCGGAGTCCCGCTGGGTGCTCCCCCGGCCCGGCACAGCGCCTGCTCCACGCTGGCACGTCCCCCGCCTGGCTCAGCCAATCGGAGCCTGAGGCAGCGCCTGGCCCCGCCCCCTGATCGTAATCAGCCAATCGCGACCCGAGGGATTGCCCGGTCACGCCCACTCGCACTGGCCCCGCCCCATCAGCCAATCGTGACTCCTGACAGCGCCCCGCCCAACCAATAGCGGCCCGACAAAGCGCCCGGCCCCGGCCTCTCCCCGCTCCGACCGACCCCGTCCCGCGGCTTCAAACCGGGAGACGCGAGGGGTGTCGGCCTGGAAAGGGACGCGCTGGGCTTCCCCGCAGCTCCCGCCAGGCAGAGCGGCGGGATCGGGAAGCGGGGCTGGCTGGGAAAAGCGTTCGGGATGGCGCCATGAAACGGGCTGGCGGGCGCTGGGCCGCGATTGGCGGGGCCTGCGCTGCTTCGGCCAATGATTAACTGCACTGGGCTAGGGGGCGGGGCCAAGGCGAAGCTCCGGCAGTGATTGGTGGAGCCGGCCCCGCCTCGGCCAATGATTGGCTCGGTAGGGTCGAGGGGGCGTGGCCAGCCGGGAGCGCGGGAAACCGCTGGTCGGGGCTGGAACTGGCGGGGCTTTGAGGTCCCTCCCAACCCAAGCGGTTCCATCCTTCCATCATCTGTTATACCCTTTGCATCCAGGCTTAAAGGACAACGTCACACACCGCGTGGTTTCCCCTTAGGGCACCTCTCGGGACAGATTCCCATCTCATTTGTGGCCCTAAGTGCATTGTCGCAGTAGCACCGTGGCCTCAAGTAAACACCAAACCCTCCAAAGCAACAGTTTTTTAATGATTTCTGGTTTTAAAGCTTATGAAAATAACAATAATATTAAAAATTATGATAAAATGAGACTTCCAGTCATCTCAAAGGGCTCCTTCCTTATTTTGAAAAGCTGAACAAAAAAGGAGCGAGTTCCCTTTTACAGAGATGGGATTCCCAGCGCCTTTGGTCCCCAAAAATTAACCGGAGCATCCCAGCGTAGCATCCACCTCGAGAAGAGGCGTCCAGCATCCTTGCCAGGTCAGCACCTCCCAATTCAGGCTGTTGTCTTCTCCTCTGCTCTGGTGGCATCGCCAGAGACCCACCCCCCCAAAAATAATGCAGAAGGGGTTAAAGACTACAGTGCTCTCTATTGCAAATATGTGATTTACATCATTTATACAGCATTTACAGACTCCTGCCTTTATTCCAGCTAAAACAGCATTGAATTCGCTTAGGAAAGGGGGGAAAAAGAAAAGAAGGTTAAAGAAAAGTTAAGTATAAAAAAATATTTTGAAGAGTCACTCTCACTTCCCCTCCTTTTAATGACTTCTTGGTTGCTGAGGAGGGGTCTCGAGGAACTGCTGCTGGGCTTTGAGTTCTCCGGTGGGACAGAGGAGCCAGCTCAGGCACTTTGAGATGGGGACAGAGGCTGGGGCAGATGACGACCCTTTAGCCCTGCTCTCATCAAGATCTGAAAGAAAACAAAAAAAATTTCCCATTTAAAGACATTTAAAAATGTTATTTCAAAGGTTGAGGGGATGTTCTTTTGAAACTCAGCTTTGTTATTCCCTGAAATAACAAGGAAATTCAATATAAACACCCTAATAGGAGAGAGACACCAACCCCCAGCTCCACCGCTGGCCAAATCCAGCTTCTTTTGTGATGCTCATGCAGAGAACTGGGATGAAGGGGAATTAAACCACTCCAGTGTGACCCCATCTCTGGGGTTTTTTTGCCCAGGGGAGGACAGACAGACCGACCAGCCTCTCCTTACTGGGAAATCTTGCAGTTTGTCGTGGAGACGTAGCGTCCGGTGTAATGGATGTTGCACCTCACCACATTGTTGGTGAAGTCCGATTCCAGGACAATGTACTTGGGGTTCACTTGAACCTAAAATATGGGGGGAAAGGGAAGGAAAAATACCCCCCCAAATTAGTTAGAGAGGGAATGAGCAGCACCTAAACCCATGTTAAAGGGACAGCACCAAAAAAAGGTGCGTGGTCCCAAGCCCAGCGGCTGAGGATCTCCCAAGCCAACCCCAAATCAATAATGTTTTCCCTTTAAAAATGACCCTGGCCACCTTTAAGACGTAATTTCCTGGCTGCACATCTGTTATATCGATCCACTGGCAGTCAATGTCGGCGTTGTAGGTGTCATAGCAGCCCGGGCTCAAACCCTGTGGGGGCAAAAGGCGCATTCAGAGTGTGTTGTACAGGTGGTGAACCCCAAGGAGCCCTTTGAGCGTCCCCTCTGAAGCCACCTGGGTATGGGCCGTGCAGGCGTAACGCTTCAGGTTGCCGAAATCGCAGGTAGTGTCCTCCAGGCAGAAGCTCGCCTTGTGGCCCTCGGCCACTTTCTTCCCTGTGGTGGCATCCAGCAGGTCATAGTGGCTGAACTCGTCCATGCTGTGGTAGTGCCTGGGGACGGGGTTGGGGGGCACAGTGAGGGCGATTCCCCCCTAGACAGCACCATCCACTCCCTGCTGCGTTTTGAGGGGCTCCCTGGGTCCACCTCAGCTTGCCAGCTCCCTCATTACTTGCAGAAGCTTGGTGGCTTTAGGGACGTAGGTGTGAAACATGGAGACACCACTTCCAAACATCTCAAAGTGCCGTCCCAAAAGGGGGAAATGCCATTTGAAAGGCTTTAAAACTGCAAAGAGGAGGAGGGCTGGTGGTGGGGACACTCACTGGTGGCAGCTGTGCCACTCCCAGCTGTGCCGGGGCCGGCTGGGCAGAAAGTCGGCTGTGCCCTGGTTCTTCACCCGCTGGGGAAACCGCAGGAGCACCCGCACGTCGTAGTCGGTGGCTTCAGCAGCGTAGGCAGTGCTGGGGACATCAGGAAAGGTCAATGCCAACGGCCCCCCAGCCCCAGACCAGAGGGACAGGAGCCACCCTAGGTGTGGGGTGCAGGCTCATCCTGGCACCCTAGGAGGAAAATTCCCAGCGAGTGCCTTTGGATGGAGTTTCCTCCATGGAAAAGGAGATGATGAAAATAAAAACAGGAGAGAAGACTACCCTGGCTCTGCAGCATCCACGAGACACCTTCCTTTGCCCTTTCTTTCATCCTTCTTCCCATTCCTTTCCCCTTCCATCTTTCCTTTCCCCTTCCCTTCTCCTTTTCCCCTCCCCTCCCCTCCCCTCCCCTCCCCTCCCCTCCCCTCCCCTCCCCTCCCCTCCCCTCCGTCTTTTCCTCTTCCTTTCTCCTCCATCCTCCTCCTCGCCCCAGGACCTCATCCTCTCACCCCATGTCCCCATGACCCCCTCACTCTAGGGCCACCCTCTCTCCCGCCATGTCCCCATCTCCCCAGGAACCCCCTCTCTCTGCCCCCATGTCCCCCACACCCCAGGATGCCACCCACATCCCACAGCTGCTCCTACCTGGCCAGGCACTTCTCCTCGGCTGCGCAGCGCAGCGAGTAGAGATGAGCTCGCTGCACATAGGTGGATGCTTGCACATAGTTGGGGTCCGGCACCAAGTCAGGGAGCCCTGCCGGGAGGATGGGGACAACTCTGAGAACAGGGACAGGGCTTGGGGATGCAGAGGTCCTCTCCTTGAAGTCACCAGTTCCGACCTCACGGGGGAAGTTTGCTTTGGTGACCACCACGTTTTTTTCATTTTAAGCTGCAAACGGAAAAAAAATCTTCTCTTCCCCTCCCCTTCCCCCCGGCTCTTGCTGGCAAATCCCAAGCCTCCATTTTCCTACAGCGGGATTGCTCAGCCCATCCTCCTGGAAGCGATTTCACCCAGCCCTGGCTGGCTACCATGCCCTACAAAGGGCTAACGGAGTCCCCCCAAACTCCCCACCTCCCACTCCTGTGTCAGCCAGGGACACAACCCCTAAAAAAGGGAGGGACCCTATTTCCTGCTAATTCCTGTTTTCCACCCCAAAAGCAGGGTGAAAGTGGGTGCTCTGCTAGCCCCAGGCTCCCCATGTTGTGATCCCTTCTCCCCTTTAACTCCTGATGTTGCTCCATGCTTGGGGCCGAGCCAATGCAAGCTGTGGATGGACAGGCAGACAGACAGACAGCTGCAGGGATGGGCGGGGGCTACCTTGCTTTCCAAAAGCATTACGGAGCTCAGCTGGAGCCAGCACTTCCCACCCCAGCAACAGCCTTTCACACCTCCCTTTCCCAAAGGCTCCTCTGGGACCACCAGCTCAGAAAGCATCCTTACATCTGCCTTGCAAGACAGACAAGGATGTATGCAGGGGATACTCCACAGGCACCCCGTGCCTCGGTTTCCCTCTGCAAAGCCAAGCAATGCTCCACTGCAATCTCTGCTTGGCAGCCCTCCTTCCTGTGAGCTCAATAGCTCATCTCCATCCTTATCTCTGTCCTCTTCCCTAGCTTAACTCCCATCTTCATCTCTACCTTCATTCACATCCCCATCTTCACCCCCACTCCCATCTCTATACCCATCCCCATTCTCATCCTTATCTTCATCCCTGTACCCATCCTCATCTTCACCCCCATTCTCGCCCCCATCCTCATCTTCATCCTTATCCTCATCTTCAGCGCCACCTGTCTCTCTCTTGATCTCCCTGTCTCATCCTCATTCTCATCTCCATCCCTGTCTCCATCTTCCTCCTCATCTCCATCACTATCTTTATCCCCATCCTCACCTCTGTCCTTATCCTCATCCCCATACTCATGCTTGTTCCCATCCTCATCCTCACCTCCATCCTTATCTTCATTTCCTTCTCCATTCCTGTCCCCATCTTCATTCCCATCCTCCTCATCATCCCTGTCCTCATCTGTCTTGTTCTCCATCCTCGTCCCCATCTTCGTCTCCCTTCCCATCCCCATTCTCATCCCCATTCTCCCTGTCTCCATCCTCATCCTGATCCCCATTTCCATCCCCTTCTTGATGTTAATCCGCATCCTCATCCCTGTCCCTATCTTCATCCCCATCCTCACCCTGATCCTTGTCCCCATCTTCATCCCCATCCCCCTTTCAAGGCACCAGTGGGTTCTGGCCACACCAGCTCCTCCCTTTGCACTCAGTTTCCAGCATGTCTCTTTTTTTCCCCTCCTCTTTCTTTCTCCCTATTTTCCCTTTTTTTTTTTTTTTTTTCCATGGGCAAAAAGAACAATGCCTTCTTGTTTCTTGGCCTGCCTTCCCTTGAGGGATCACGTCACTCCATTGGAGTTTGCTTCCTGCCCCACTTGCTTGGTCATCGCTACTGATGTAATACCCAGAGGGGGCTGCGCACGCCAGGGGGGAAAACTGGGAGAACTGGGAAGGGCTTTTCCCTCCCCCTTCAAAAAATTAACAATAAAAAAGGCAATGGGAAGGAACCCCTGGGCCCCATTCTACTTCATTGTTTAGAAACCAGGTTTTCCTCCCCGTTGTTGTTTACAATAAATTCTTGGACACTCCGGAGAGAAACCTGACTCCTTTACCAACGGGTAGTTTTATTTTCCCCCCCCAGGACAGAGCTCACCCTGGATGGCCCCAGTGTTATTGTAGGGTCTCCTGCCTCATTTTCAGCAGCGATGGGGCAAACGGCAGGTGCCAGCATTGCTGGGATTAATAGGATGGCAGGACCTGACCTCCCCACCCTCCAAATGTCCCCTTATCGCAGCAGGGCACCAAACTGTCCCCATCCTGGGGGCTGGTCAAACCCTGATCCTTTTTTTGCTGAGCCAGCGCTTTTCCACCTCCTGTAAGTTCGGGGCCCTGGCAGCCCCCCTACTATTGCCTCCAAAACGGGACAACCACAGCAAGAAAATGTTTGTTTTCCCTCCTCCGCCCCTTGGTCTGCCCCAGGGAGCTGCCAGAGAAGATTTCCTTCTCCTTCACCATGAAAATTGGAATAATAAAAAAAAGGCAGGCCTGCTCCCCACCGCGCTGTTTGTGCAGGTGTGCCGGGCTTAGCCCAAAAACCTCCAGCTCCAGCAGCTTCCCAGCTAAAGGGGTGGCTGCTTTGCTTTCCCATGCCTAGCAAGAGTGGGTCCCACATCCAGAGACACGGGGACCACCAAACAGGGTGGCGGTGAGCAGTGGGGACAAGGAAATCCCCCCAAGTGACTGAGATGCACCCCATCAGCCCAGCCCAGCCCTATAGAATCCATCCTCCTAGTGCATCCCTTCATCCCATCCACGTCCACCCATCCCAGGGCCACAGCATCCCTCCTCCAGCCCCTCCTGGTGCACCTTCATCCCATCCCATCCCATCCCATCCCATCCCATCCCATCCCATCCCATCCCCACAGCATCCCTCCTCCAGCACCTCCTGGGGCACCTTCATTCCATCTCATCCCACCCTACCCCACCCCAGGGCCACAGCATCCTTCCTCCAGCACCTCCTGGGGCACCTTCATTCCATCTCATCCCACCCCACCCCACCCCAGGGCCAGAGCATCCTTCCTCCAGCATCTCCTGTTGCACCTTCATCCCATCCCAGTGCCACAGCATCCCTCCTCCAGCACCTCCTAGTGCACCTTCATTCCATCCCATACCACCCCATCCCATCCCAGGGCCACAGCGTTCCTCCTCCAGCACTCATTCATCCCATTTCATCCCAGACCAGCCCTGCAGCGTTCCTACTCCAGCACCTTCTGATGGATCCCTTCATACCTCCATCCCAGCCCCACTGAATCTTCTCAGGATCCCCGGCTGGTTGTTAAGCCTGAAGACAGCAACAAAATCAACCAAAACCCATCCCCAAACCTACAAGAGACATTCCCAGCAAGACTGTCATCTCCTCACCCAGGGGCTCCATCCGTGGGTGACTGCAGCCACCACGATTCAAGCTTAGTGGGTACCAAAATCACTATCACCCCATAGGATTTCCAAAACCTGCTTCTATTCCAAACCCAACCCCAGGTGACCCATTTGCATGAGGGCAAGGCACAATACCCCATCAAAGATGTAGGAAAGCAGAGGGGAATGGGTCCGGGGAGGGGTCAGGGAGAGGAAGCCCCTGGAGATGCCTCCAGGGGGTCAATCAAGAGCAGGGAGCACCACTAAGAACTGGCACGGTGGTTGAACTCCATAAGGAGGAGTGGGTCATCGGGCGCTGTGACTTAGATGCCACGTGGCTTTCACTAGCCAAGAGCTTCTTTGCATGCGACCATTCCACCCCTAAACAAGACCTGGGTGGCATCAGGGTCCTCTGCAGTAGTTGTGAGCAGGAGACATGAAGACTTTTGGTGTCTCCTCCTCATCTCCCTGCCAAAGCCTGGTATGATGCATTTATCCACCTCCCTCGACCAAACCACATCAGATGCTCCTCTCCCACCTCCACCACGGCCTGGCTGTCTACACATTTAAGGCTAGAAACTATTTCAACTCTTGTCTTCCAAGGTGTCTTCATCAGCTGGTTGGGATGGAGGGAGGTGGAGGACCCAAATAAACCCCTTCTTAAAAGCCAGTGGGATCTAATTGCTTAATTAACCCCCAAGGTGCCCCAGCAAGAGGCCAGGAATGCCTCACATTCCTGGTTGAGCCGTGTGGGATTAGGCGGCTCTTAAAGAGTTTAGGCGCATAATTAACATCTGATTCGGCTTTATAAAGTGTTTTGACCAATTAAGAAACCTGCCTGAAGGGTGGCCCTGCAGTCAACAGGCTTGGAGAGGGGTTTTTTTTGGTGACCCCCAGGGAGGTGACAGCTTTCCCCAAACAAAGCTGGGCTGGAGAGAGCAGCAGGTGACCCAGAGGAGAGGCCAGGTGGGAGTTTTGGGGGGGTGGGTGGTCAGAGAACCTTCTCCCTTGTGTGGCTGGGTGATTTTTATTCTCTTCTTCAAATTTATTACAGAAAATATATGAAGGAGGAGGCTTGGGGCTCCTGCACCAAGAGGTGGGTGTTGTGTTGATGGGCTTGTTGACCAACAAGGGTTGTCCACCCAGCCATGGGCACCCTGACACCCCAGGCAGAGCCACAGCATTTTCACCTCCTGGCACAGCTTCCAGGGATCCTTGAAGGACGCAGCCTTTGCCAACAGGAAGGAGATTTGGCAGGCATCAGCCCATTTCCCTCTGTCGCCTCGGGTCATCTGCAGCGCAGCTGTCCCCAGATTCCCCCCCAGAGACAGCAGACCACCAGCATCCCTCATCCCTGCATTCCTCATCCTTCCATCCCTCGCCCTTGTATCCCTTGCCAGGCAGGAGAGGCTGTTCCCGGTGAGGTAGGAAGGTCCTCTCTTGGCAATCCCCGTCCCCATGCTCTTTCCCACACATCTTCAGCAGGGCTGGACCTCAGGCTGACCCAGCCCGGCTGCTCTCGCGGCGTTTACTCACTCGCACGCAATGGGGCAGGGCTGGGATGAACGCTTCCCCCAGCCTGAACCCTCTGGGAAGGGTTTTTCTCAGAAACCAGAGACAGGGCTGGAGGGGTTACGAGGTCAGAGGCTCCGGCTGAGACGGGTTTCCCAGGGGACAGGCAGGGAACAGATCCCCCAGGCTGCTGCTCCTCGCGCCCTCCAGCCTTGCTTCCACTTTCACCACAGAGAAAAAACACTCTTGGCAAAGCCTCAGCCGAAAGCCACAGGATTTCATCAGGATCGGGGTCAGTAGGACATGAAGAGCCAATGTCCTTGCTGCAACCTTGGTCCTCTGCTGCGTCCCCGATGTGGCCCCAGGTGAGGCAGCACAGATCCAGCATATGGCCAGGATGACCTGGGACGGCACACAGCCACCCCACGGATGCAGGATGACTTGGAGATGTGGCCCATGGCCACCCTAGCAGCACGGCGTGTCCCCAACCCAAGGCACACGGCCACTCCACGGACACACGATGGCCTGGGACACGGCACAGTCCTGCTCGGCAAATGCAGGATGACCAGAGGCAGCACAGTGTCCTCCCATCCCACAGCACAGACCCTCCCCACAGCCATGGGGGGACCTTGGACACGGCACAGACCCACCTCACAAGTACAGGATGACCTGGGACGCAGCACAGATCCACCCCAGGGGCACAGTGTCCCCTCATCCCACAGCACAGTCCCACCTCAGAGGTGTGGGGTGACCATGGGCATGACACAGGCCCTGCTGGGACTTGTGCCTTTGCATCCCTTCTCTTTCCTCCCTCTTTTTCACCACCTCAGACCTCATTCCCAAAACACGTAGGATCTCCAACAGCCCCAGCTCCTTGTGGTCCCTTGGCCATATTTGTCCCCACCGCACTGGAGCAGCGTTCTTGGAGAGCCGCTGGCACCAGACATGGTTACAGAGGGCTCTGTCCTTAGGGGAAGCCCTCTACTTGGGTAATGAGGCACCCAGGGCACCATCCCACCCTGGGGTGCTGCCACACACTCCAGGTCCCGTTCAGGACACCATCCCACCACCCCAGGGTCTCACCTGGGACACCATTCTTACCCCAGGGTCTCACTCAGGACATCATCCCACTCAGGACACCATCCTGCCCCAGGGTCTCAGCTGGGACACCATATCCCCTCCCAGGGTCTCACCTGGGACACCATATCCCCCCCCAGGGTCTCACCTGGGACACCATATCCCCTCCCAGGGTCTCACCTGGGACACCATATCCCCCCCCAGGGTCTCACCTGGGACACCATATCCCCCCCCAGGGTCTCACCTGGGACACCATATTCCCCCCCAGGGTCTCACCTGGGACACCATATCCCCCCCCAGGGTCTCACCTGGGACACCGTATCCCCCCCAGGGTCTCACCTGGGACACCGTATCCCCCCCCAGGGTCTCACCTGGGACACCATATCCCCCCCCAGGGTCTCACCTGGGACACCATATCCCCCCCCAGGGTCTCACCTGGGACACCATATCCCCCCCCAGGGTCTCACCTGGGACACCATATTCCCCCCCAGGGTCTCACCTGGGACACCGTATCCCCCCCAGGGTCTCACCTGGGACACCGTATCCCCCCCCAGGGTCTCACCTGGGACACCATATCCCCCCACAGGGTCTCACCTGGGACACCATATCCCCCCACAGGGTCTCACCTGGGATACCCCCCCCCCCCCCCCCAGGGTCTCACCTGGGACCCCATCCCATCCCAGGATCCCCCCGGGACGCCGCCCCCCGGGACTCACCTCTCCCGCCGTGGCTCGGTCTGTAGACGCTGCCCAGGCTGAGCCGCGCTTGCCCGTCGGTCCCGGGTTCGGGGCTCCTGGCCGGCAGGAAGGGCTCGGGCCGAGGGGCCCCGTAAGGCTCCAGCGGCCGGAGCGGCGGCTGCGGCTCGTAGGGCGGCCCCTGCCCCGCGTAGCCCGTCCCGGGGGCCGCCTGCAGGGTGTCCGCAGGGGCGAGCGAGTCCGGGCCGCCGAGCTCCGGCGCCCCCCCGGTATCGTGATAGAGGCTGTGCGAGTACCGGCGGTCCAGCCCGTCCGCCGGCTGCGGGGCGACGGGGCCGCGGGGCCGCTCCGGGTAGTAACCGTGCGCTCGGTAGGGGCTCTGCTCGTCCCCGTAGTCCTCGTAGCGCGCCCGGGGCTGGTAGGGATACACCACGCTGGCCCCGGCCGCCGCCACGGCCGCCCCGCCGGTCCCGGTGCTGCGGTGGTAGCTGTAACCCTCGTCGTAGGCGCGGGGGGCGAAGGGGAAGGGCGGGTAGGGGGGCTGCGCCACGGCGGCGTAGGCGAAGGAGGAGGAAGAGGCGGAGGAAGGCTGGCGGGGGCGGCCGGCGGCGCGCAGCCGCTGCGAAGCCGCGTTGTCCCCCGCCGGCCCGTCGCGCCAGTTGTCGGGCACCTGCCCGAAGCCGAAGGGGTGGCGCGTGTGTCCCCGCACGGTGCCGGAGCCCGGCGCTTGCCTCCGCACGCTGCCCGGCCCCGCCAGCAGCACGCGGCTGCCCGCCGCCCGGTCGTGCCCCGCCGGTTCGTACTCGGCGCCGCTGTGCAGGAGGCTGTACACGCGGCCGTTGTTCTCCCACTGGATCAGCTGCCGCCACGGCTGCGGCGCGCCGCCCGCCGCCTCCCGCTCCTGCCCGCCCGCCAGCAGGCACAGCCCGCACCCCAGCGCTGCCCACAGCCCCCACGCCGCCCGCCGCCACATCCCGGAGCGCCTCCCGCCGCGGCACCGGCACCGGGACCAGCCCCGCCAGCGGCGGCGGCGGCAGGGGCGGCGCCTGGTCCTAGCGCCCGCCTCCGCGCCCTAGCCCCGCCCCCGCGCCCAGCCTGCCCCGCCCCCGGGGCTGTGCCGGGTCCTAGCGCCGCCTCCGCGTCCTAGCGACCGCTCCCGCTCCCGCGCCCAGACAGCCTCCCCGGGGCGGCTCCGGGTCCTAGTGCCCGCCTCCCTCACCCTGCCAGCCTCCCCGGGACGGTGCCGGGTCCTAGTGCCCGCCTCCCTCACCCTGCCAGCCTCCCCGGGACGGTGCCGGGTCCTAGCGCCCGCCTCCCTCACCCAGCCAGCCTCCCCGGGGCGGTGCCGGGTCTTGCCTCCCCGGGGCGGTGCCGGGTCCTAGTGCCCGCCTCCCTCACCCAGGCTGCCTCCCCGGGGCGGCTCTGGGTCCTGCCTCTCCGGGGCGGTGCCGGGTCCTAGCGCCCGCCTCCCTCACCCAGCCAGCCTCCCCGGGGCGGTGCCGGGTCTTGCCTCCCCGGGGCGGTGCCGGGTCCTAGCGCCCGCCTCCCTCACCCAGACAGCCTCCCCGGGGCGGCTCTGGGTCCTGCCTCCCTGGGGCGGTGCCGGGTCCTAGCGCCCGCCTCCCTCACCCAGCCAGCCTCCCCGGGGCGGTGCCGGGTCCTAGCGTCGCCTCCGTACTGGTAACTCAGGACTGACAATATTAAACACAAAGGGGGGACTTGAGGACCGAGTCCAGGGATCCCTAACTCTGCTGCTGTCTGAGGGGAGGTTGTAGAGAGGAGGGTGCTGGCCTCTTCTCCCAAGTGACAGGGGACAGGACAAGAGGGAATGGCCACAAGCTCCACCAGGGGATATTTAGACTGGACATTAGGAAAAAATTTTTCACAGAAAGGGTCATTGGGCACTGGCAGAGGCTGCCTGGGGAGGTGGTTGGTTCACCTTCCCTGGAGGTGTTTAAGGCACGTGTAGACGAGGCGCTGAGGGACATAGTTTAGTGTTTGATAGGAATGGTTGGACTCAATGATACAGTGGGTCTCTTCCAACCTGGTTATTCTGTGACTCTGTGATTCCACATCACAGAATGAACAGAGCACCAAGAGTCTTCTGCCCTGTCCTCCCTGGGGACCCTCCCCCCCCGAATTCTCCCCCCTCACCTTTTTACAGCCCCATGACCCAGCCTGGCACCCCCAGGGGGATATTTCCAGGCAGAAATGAGGCTGAGACAAAGCCTCCCAGTATCGTTCTCTCCGTCTTCCACCCTGGGGAAACTGAGACAGCACTCCAAAATCCAGAGCAGACACCCCAGCCCCTGCTGCTCTGCAAACCCTGTCACTGCCCTTGTGTTGCCCAGCTTTTTCCTGTTGCTTTAAGTCCTGGCTGTAGGGACGTGTGTTTTCCACATGTAGATTTTTCCTTTTCTCCTCCTCCTGCCACTTTCGTTCCCAGCCCTGAAGCTGGAGATGGAGCCAGGATGAGGCCAGAAAGATCGCAGCACCACATCTTACCAGAGGCGCCAAATCTCTGCTGGGGGACACACCAGTTCCTCGCATTCCCCCAATATTTCTTTGCTTTTCCTTGCTCCTGCTCGTGCTCCTCCTCCCATCTCCCCGCAGGGACTGGAAATACCAGAGTTGATGTAATAGGCAGAGCGCTCTGGCCAAGGAAGGAAAGCCTGGACTAACCTCCTCCCACAGCCCCACAGCCGCTTGTCCCGAGTGGGGCTGGTTTTGGGTCACTGCCCTCCACGTCGTCCCAGCCCTGGATTTTGGGGGGGAGTTGAGGGCTTGGTGTGATGTAGTGGGGAGCACTTAGAGCAGCTTCCAGTACTGAAAGGGGCTCCAGGAAAACTGGAGAGGGGCTCTTGATCAGGGAGGGCAAGTATGGGATGAAGGGGAATGGTTTTCAGCTGAGAGAGGGGAGATTGAGAGGAGATTTTAGGAAGAAATGTTTTCCTGTGAGGGTGGGGGTGCCCTGGCCCAGGTTGCCCCATCCCTGGAGGTGTTCAAGGCCAGGTTGGATGGGACTTGGAGCCACTGATACAGTGGGAGGTGTCCCTGCTGGTGTCAGGGGTTGGAACTGGATGGGCTTCGATGTCCCTTCCAACTCACACCATTCTGTGATTCTACGACACAGCAGGGACAGGGTTGTCCCCACCCCGGTGTGGGGCAGGAGGGATGATGGGGTGGGTCTCCTTAGCTTTGGTTCAGGTGTGGGGGTCTGCGTTGCTCCACACCCCCTCCCGCTCCCCAGGCAGTGAGATGCCACCAGGACAGGCTGCCAACTCCATCACCCTTAATGGGGAGGGTCCCTCCTCCATCCCTACCCTGGATCAGCATCCCCAGAGGGGAGCCAGAGGGCAACTGTCCCAAAGCAGGACTCTGAGCCACCAAGCTCTGTATCGGGGGTCCCAGCCCCACTAGATGGTGCCAGCAGCCCACGCTTGCGGTGCCGCTGCAGCCGGGGTGACGGCGATGGGGGCAGACACCCCTGCAGAGGCTTCTCTCACCCCAGCCTCACAGGAATCTCTTCCCGAGGTGGGGTGGGAGAAGGGGGCAGAAGGGCTGGAATCCCAAACCATTTTCTCCCCCTTTCTTTTTTATAAAGATCCTGTGGGGATGCATGAGGTTGCCCGTATCCAGGAGCAGAGCTGGGAGTATTCATAGAATCACAGAAGGGTTTGAGTTGGAAGGGACCTTAAAGCCCATCCAGTTCCAACCTCCTGCCATGGACAGGGACACCTCCCACTGCAGCAGGGGCTCCAAGCCCCAACCAACCTGGCCTTGAGCACCTCCAGGGATGGGGTATTGTAGAGTGACTCCCCTAAAGAGCATGAGGCAAAGCCACAGTGCTGGGGAAACTGAGGCAGCGCTGGCCCAGGGCAAACCCCCAGAACAGCTTCAGTGCCTCCATCCCTCCCCATTGTCCTCAAACCCCCACATTTCAAGCTCTGTTAACCCCTTGCCCTGCCCTTTCTGCTTTTCATTTGCAGAAATAATTGACAATATGGTGAATTTGTTTCATTCTGGAGTGATTAAATGAGTTAGGAACTTAATTACCTAAAGACTATTTTTCTATTACAATTATTTTTAGGCAATTTGGGATAACCAGTCATGTGAATAATTGTCACCTTATTGAGTCAACAGGAACAAGTGGTCACCATGGGGCACTGTGGCACAAAGGCTTCTCTGGCTCTGTTCACATCAAACTCGCCCAAAATCTCATTCCCAGGATTCTCCTGCCTCCCTTTTAACATGGATTTTCCAGAACTGACTTGAGTTTTCAAGACAACCAATTGACAACCAAAGCAGGAGGGAGACAAAACCAGTTTAACTGAACTTTTTCCTATGAGGGTGGGGAGGCCCTGGCCCAGGTTGTCCAGAGAAGTATTGGCTGCCCCATCCCTGGAGGTGTTCAAGGCCAGGCTGGATGGGGTTTTGTGCAACCTGATCCAGAGGGAGGTGTCCCAGCCCATGGCAAGGGAGTGGAACTGAATGAGCTTTGAGGTCCTTTCCAACCCAAACCATTCCATGATTCATGGCTCTGCCTGGCCCTGCATTTACCTTTCTTCTGTCCCAGGGTGGTGGGAAGGGAAACTGAGGCACGGGGAACTGTCCCCTGGCTGGCACAAGGTACACTCACACTGGGACCTGAGCAAATCCAAAACCTGGTGTTTGGGCATCCATCAGCAGATTGAGGAGTTGGCAGTCAAGGAAACCCTGTGAGAAGCTTCCTCCTTCACATGATTCATCCAAATTCCCCAGCCGGAGCCCGTAAGCACTTTCAGCAGGAGAGTGTGTTTGAAGCCTCATTTATCCACCAGCCTAAATGGAAGATACTTCATTACTTTCTCCCTCTCCATCGCCATTGAAATACTCACCAGCTGGATGTAAACAATCCCTTAACTTCTTCCCTGCCAACTGCCAATAGCCACTGAGCTCAGCCGCTACAATTGATGCCTTCAAAGTCCCTTGATCAACCGTTCGCTCTTTGATGTTACCGTGGGGTAATTTCCAAGGTGGGTTTGTCAGCCAAGCCCTGCTGACCCACAACCCCACCTCACCGAGCTTTATATTCCTGGTTTCTCAGCGTGAGTAAAGGAGAAGGGAGAGCATGAAGTGATGCTCCAACATTTAGCATCAGAGGGATTTTTTGGATTACCTTGTCCCTAAAAGTCTTTTTCCTCTGTGAATTTGTCTGGTAATGGCATCCCATGGGAAGGAGCTCCAAAGTTGAATGAGTTGCAAGTTCTTTCGTTCCTAGAACCGGTCTTGAGGCAGGAAGGCAAGAAAAGAAGGGGGAGTGGGAAATTATCTGGGGCCATAAAGCTAAAAGGCAGCTTGGGGTGAGGTGGCTCCTCTCCTCTATTTTTCCCCAACACCACAATTAACTCAAAATTCAAGAGAAATTACATGGAGAAACCTATGGGATAGAGCAGGGAGGTCCCAGCCCTGCCATCGTCTTGCTTGGGATTGGTCAGCCCCTTTCTCACTCTGTGCTTGACCCAGAGATGGCTGGGGAGGGTCTGCAAGGGGTGGTGGTCCTTCACCCTAACTTGCTTTATGGCTTCTCAATGGTTTTGAACCCTCACAGCACTCCTTGTTTGCCACACTTGCATTCCTCTATCACATTTAGCAATTACAGGTGATTTTCTTTCCCCCTTGTGTTCTTAACGGAGCTTATAATTAACTCTTCTGATTTGCATCCATGTTTGTATGCCGGCCTCATCAGAGATGTCAGCAAAGCTCTTCAATAACATCGCCTCCAGGTTTTTTTATAGCCAAGTGCAGCTTGGGAATCAAATCTACAGGGGTTCTTTTCATAGAATCACAGAAAACTGTTCATCCTCATCCTATGTCTGCCCTCCCTGATCAAAAGCCCCTCCCCAGCTTTCCTGGAGCCCCTTTCAGTACTTAAAGGCTGCTATACGTTCTCCTTGGAGCCTTCTCCAGGCTGAAGAAGATCAACTTTCTCAGCTTGTCCTCATATGGAAGGTGCTCCAGCCCTCGGATAATCTTCGTGGCCTCCTCTGGACTCACTCCAACAGCTCCATGTCTTTCCCGTGCTGAGGACTCCAAAACCGGACACAGGGCTCCAGGTGAGGTCTCACCAGAGTAGAGCTGAGGGGCAGAATCTCCTCCCTCGCCCTGCTGGTCCCACGGCTTTGGATGCAGCCCAGGATATTGTTTTCTTAAAGGACAAGAAACCCACTGTCCCCAGGAGATACTGTCCCTTGTCATCTAGCCTGCAGAGACATTCAGAGACATTTGAAGCTGGCAGAACCCATGGCTTCACCCCAATTCCTTGCTCCTGGTCCCAGCCCAACCCAGTCTGAGCATCTCATCCAGACTGGCAGTGTTTTAGCCAAAGCTGCTGGGGAAGAAATACGGCTTCTGAGATCTGTCTTGGTGGCTCAAATTAGCCTTCACTGTTGGGCCAGGTGTTTGGAACACTATGGTGCCCAGGAGAAGCATCCTTTTAATCTGCATGGCTGCCCACTCCCTGTAAACGTGCAGAAGTTCCTGCATTTCACTGGAGGTTTCTCTTTGCTATCGTAAACTGAATAAAATTGTCATCACCTTAAACTCAGTGGTTCTGCATGAGGAATGTTCTCTCCCTTATCTCCTCAAACCTCCTGCCTCGGTTTTCTAGCCTATTTGGATCGCTTTAATGCTTTGCAACCCAACCTAGCTCTTAACTAAGGTGGGAAAAAATCCATCATGTTCCTTGAGGTGAGAATAAAGTCCATGAAGGTTTTCACCTTCACAAGCCTTCCTGAAGAACATCCTCCTCTGCTCTCCTGAGCCTGGCCACCATCAAGGTCCCCAGCCCTTGCACAGGGACAACGCTTACCACAGACTGGAAAGATAGGTTGGACACCACCAGGTATGTCACCCTCAGCATCCCTGGACCTTCCCATCCAACCTTCCCAATGCTTCCACGGCTGCAGCCAGGCTGGATTCATAGGCAGAAGTGATCTTAACCCAGCTGCCTCAGGGAGAGACGTGCTCTGCAGAAGGTGGACAGAGGCTCAAGAGGATTCTTCAGCTGCTACTGCTGCAAAAAAATAAGGCATCAAAGCTTCTTTGGAGAAGTCAAGGGAGAGTTTTCTCTGGTATTGTCCCATCTGGAGGCATTGAAGCAGCCATGGATGCACCGTTGGTTCTGGCAGGGCCGCCTCCATCCAGCCGTGCGGGAGGAACCCCCCAGTTACAACCAGTGGGGAGGTTTTCAACTTGTTGATTTCCACAAGGCAAACCCAAACACCCCCTTCTCACCTCCATTCTCCTTCACCAAGGCACAATAAATTTCAATCACATCCAGCCCAGCAGCACCCAGCTGAAGACCAGTTCTCCTTGGCTCTGCTCCTTACCCCCAACAGCCAATTCACATCCTAAAATAACACAACCCCATTATTCCTACGGTCAAATTATTTTTTTAACTTAAATCTTAATGCAAATCTCAAGTGTTTCCCTGCCTGGAAGGGGTGACCCAAGGTGGCTCAGCTGTTCTGGCATCAGCAGATGGCAGACTCTGCAGCCTATAAACCACCCACTGCTGTCTCACCCATCCCTGCAGCATCAGCTGGGGGGCTCAGCATCACCCAGAGGGGCTCAGAGTCGCCTCAGGGTCCCAGCACCGCCCCCAGGGGTCCCAGCCCAGCACATGTGCCAGGTACCCTGTGGGCTTCGCTCATGGATGGCAGGAGATAGAATTAATTGGGGAGGCAGAGTGGATAATAACATGTTTTTTAAAGTGTGTTGTTTGCAGCAGACTTCTCTGGAGTGGGTTATTTATAGAATGTGTCTATAACCTAAATAAAGCAGCTGAATTTCACCGTGTCGCTCTGAGGGGAGGTGCTGGCCAGGACCTTGGTAGTGCAGACACCCCCCTCACACACACCCCTCCCTCCCTGGTGCCAAACCAGGCACCCCTGGCCCCTCTGTGGGTGCAGCAGCACAGTTAGAAGCAAGACATCAGCTCGAGAACTTCAAGCATCGACTTCTCAGTGGTAACACTGGTTAAACAAGGTGGTTTAACAAACAGACCCTCATAAGCATACAGCAGCCCCCACGCCTGATCCCTCCCATGGGACCCCGAGGAGGAGGATGTGATGCTCACTGTGAGCTGGACCAGCTGCTCTGTCACATCTTCTTCGCAGCACTCGGCTGCTGTAAACAGGGAGCAGGAGCCAGGACCTTATGCTGAGCAGTGCAGAGACAGGGCAAAGGTGTCTCCCAGTCCCAGGTGTTCCAGCCACAGCCCAGCTGGGAACTCAGGTGGGTCTCAAAACCCCTGGCTCCTGCTCATCCCAAGGGGGCCTCATATCAGCTGGCAGACATCATAGAATCAGGAGGTTGGAAAAGACCCACCGAATCATTGAGTCCAACCATTCCTATCAAACACTAAAACATGTCCCTCAGTGCCTCATCCACCCATTCTTAAACCCCTCCAGGGAAGGTGAATCAACCCCCTCCCTGGGCAGCCTCTGCCAGTGCCCAATCACCCTTTCCATGAAAATTTTTTTCCTACTGTTCAGCCTAAATCTTTCCTGGCAGAGCTTGAGGCCATTCCCTCTCCTCCTGTCCCCTGTCACTTGGGACAAGAGCCCAGCTCCCTCCTCTCCACAACCTCCCCTCAGGTAGTTGGAGACAGCAATGAGGTCTCCCCTCAGCCTCCTCTTTTCCAGGCTAAACACCCCCAGCTCTCTCAGCCGCTCCTCATCAGGCCTGTTCTCCAGCCCCTTCACCAGCTTCGTTGCTCTTCTCTGGACTCGCTCCAGAGCCTCAACATCCTTCGTGTGGTGAGGGGCCCAGAACTGAACACAAGGTGTGGTCTCACCAGTGCTGAGTCCAGAGGGAGAAGAACCTCCCTGGACCTGCTGGTCACGCTGTTTCTGATCCAAGCCAAGATGCCATTGGCCTTCTTGGCCACCTGGGCCACTGCTGGCTCATGTTCAGTCACTGTCAGCCAGCACCCCCAGGTCCTTCTCGTCCAGGCACTTTCCAGCCAGACTTCTCCTCGTCTGGAGCTGCTCAGGGTTGTTGTGCCCCAAGTGCAGGACCCGGCACTTGGCCGTGTTAAACCTCCTGCCATTGGGCTCAGCCCAGCGCTCCAGCCTGTTCAGGTCCCTTTGGAGCCTCCCTACCCTCCAGCAGTTCCATGCTTCCACCCAGCTTAGTGTCATCTGCATGCTACGGCCTCCTCCCCACACCAGGAGCAAAGAACCTTCTCTCACCACCCTCCTTTTCTCCGTAGTCTTCTTTTTCCTCCTCTTCCATTCACCATTTATTCTCTCTGGCTGCCCTCAGGTGTTTAATATTTGGCCCAGGCTGATCCTATCGCTGCCCTCCTGCCTGCATCTGCCCAGGCTCTCCTGGGTGGGCTGGGACAGAGATGGCAACTGCCACCAGCAGGGCATTATCCCCAAACCTCACTAGGACAGCATGTTCTTGCAGTTGGGTTCCCCCAAACCCTCATTTAATTAACCAGACAGAGTGAATGATGAATTTGGGACCGTGATCCCTCCTGCCTCAGTTTCCCTCCTTGCCTGGCAGAGGCCCCCAAACCACCAGCAGGAAGCTGAGCGGAGGGCAAGAAGGATAAATAAACCCCAGCACATCCCATGTCTTTCCTCCATCGGCTTTAAAAGGAGAAACACCACCTACAGCCATGACAAATGCCTTTGTCTGGCTCACAAGTGGAGTAGCTGACACCCAGGGAGCAGTGGCTGCTTGTGCTCCAGAGTTGTAGGTGTATAAATATATAGTGAATAAAATGAATAGTTTTGTTTGTTCTGCTCTTATCTAATTTAATAGCTTCTGGGTGAGCAATTACTCTCTGTAACAAGAGCAAATAAGCAGCCTTAGTGTAATTGGTTGAGTATTACTCTGCTTTATGCTATATAATGCAACATTAGGACCTCAGCACTTACTCTTAAATGAAGGTTTTTTGCTCCGGTCACGGCTGGAGGGATGCTCAGTGTGAGTTTTCCCTGGTTTTATACACAAAAACCCAAACCCAGCTCCATTTTTTGCCATTCCCAGCTAGGAAGAATTGCTTTTTTTCCCGCTTAACATTTACTGCAGAAGATCTGCAGGATGAAATCTTTCCTGAAGGAAGGGGTGTGTGATCTCGCTGTGTGTTTGGATGCACCTCACTGTGATGCTCATCCTCTCCCCCAGCTAAAACAAAGCTGGAGCTGGCCTGGGCAGCACCAAAACCTCAGCCCTGAACATGGCTGGGTTTAAAAAAGAAGGGAAAAAAAAATAAAAAATCACCTGTCGAGACAGCAGGAGAAACCAGCCCATCATCTTCAGACAGACCAGCTCCATACTCAGGTTTAAATGGTCATTAATGTATCCCTTCCTGCCTGGAATCATATCTGGGTTAATGTCCTCGCTGCTGCGCTCCGTGATGGACATCTCCATTAGAGGCAACTGAAAAAGTGACAAGAACTGTCTAGGGAACAAAAAAGAAATTGGCTTTTGGGTTGGGGAGAGGTGGAGATTTCATATAAATCTGCTTATTTGCTTTGTTACTGGTGAGGAAATTGAAGCGGCAGCTCCAGATCCAGGTGTATGTGCAGAAAGAATTGGGGAATGGGAGCTAAAGTCCAAACCACAACAGTTCTGTGGTTTTGCTGGGGGAAAATAAGCCTCTTCTTTTTTTCTTCAGCAACCCCAAATCCTTCTCTCCACTTATGCCTGGGAGCTGCTGCCTCTTGGCCCCGTGGAGGAGACCTTTCCTCCAGCTGTTCATCCCTGGAGGCCAGAAGTAAAGACCAGTTCTTCCAGATGCCCTCTGTTCCCCTTTGAAACAGTGAAGACACTGTTTGCCCTGGCCATGCTTCAGTTTCCCTCCCTGTGGAAAAGAGAAGGGGAGGAAAAAGTGACACATGCACACCTTTGGTTGTCCCAGGGGGAAAATGATGTAGGATCCATCCTGTCCCTTCTCCCACAACCCCTACTCTGGGTGCTGAGCACCCTCAGTCACTCTCATCTCATCCATCTCATTCCATGCTTTCCCATCTCATCCCAGGGACCTACTTCTGTGCACAGGAATGGGATGAGCCGGACCATAGACACAATGTCACCCCTGGAGTGAAGGAACCAGGCCAGTTCTTGTATTTGACGCCCCCCAGGCATCTACCCCTCATTAAGGAGAGGTGAATAAAATAATGGATGTTGAGAAGCTGGGAGGAATGATTTAACCCCATCACAGTATCTGTGTACATGAGGGATGTCTCATCCCCAGGTAATATGGCAAGAGAGGGATAGCTTGTGAGCAGATATATTGCTCTGCAAAGAGCTGTGTGGAGTGAACTGGTCCAAACTGGTCCCCAGCAGTATCTGACATAGCCTTGAAGATGAAGAAGTCAAGCACAAGAAATTGCTGAGTGGAGGGATTTTGTCACTGTGGGGAAGGGTAATTTTTAGGTGCAGAGAGACACGGATTTGTGGCTCCTGCTGCCTGTACTGGGAACCCAGAGAAAGCCACCTCCTCCCCAGAGACAGCAGCACCCACAAAGAGGCCTCCTGCAAGCAAAACCCTCGTCCCCTTTAAACCGTTTAGCAGGGTTAGCTCCCAGCTGGTACAAGGCTGATTATCAATATGCTCTCATTTATCCTGCAAAAGCTGCCTGATGCTGTGAAGCCACACGTCCGCCCGTGCCGTGGCATCTAAACCCAGCCCAGAATAGCAGCAACCCCAAATCGGCTCATGCTTATTGACTAACCTTGTTAATCCTACAGAGAATGAAAAAAAAACCACCTAGGAGGTCGAGGAATTTCTGCTGCAAGCCCAAAGCCGTCTTCATTTTGATAAAAGAAATTTACACCCTACTAAATATCCAGAAGCATCAGATGAGGCTGGCAGAAAGAGGTTTGGAACAGCCAGAATGATGAACTGGGGTCTGCTGGGTGGGATGTGAGCCTGTGAACTTCATGAGGTTCAACAAGGCCAAGTGGAAGGTTCTACACCCGGGTCGGAGCAATCCGCAGTTTCAATACAGACTTGGGGATGACATGATTGAGAGCAGCCCTAAGGAGAGGGGCTTGGGGTGCTGATTGATGAGAAGCTCGATGTGAGCCAGCAACACATGCTGACAGCACCTCTGCTACGAGGACAGGCTGAAAGAGTTGGGGTTGTTCAAGCCTGGAGAAGAGAAGGCTCAAGGGAGACCTTAGAGCAGCTTCGAGTACTGAAAAGGGCTCCAGGAAAGCTGAGGAGGGACTTTTTACAAGTGCATGGAGTGAAAGGATGAGGGATGATGGCTTTAAATTGGAGAAGTGAAGATTTCAACTAGACATTAGGAAGAAATTCTTCACGATGAGGATGGTGATACACTGGCCCAGGTTGCCCCATCCCTGGAGGTGTTCAAGGCCAGGCTGGATGGGGCTTGGTGCAACCTGATCCAGTGGGAGGTGTCCCTGTCCATGGCAGGGGGTGAGACTGATGGGCTTTGAAGTCCCTTTCAACCTAAATCATTCTATGATTCCATGATTCTATGATACTGTGGGCAGAGCCAGGTCATGGACCAGATGGATGAAGAAATTACTTTGTTCAGGTAAAGGAAGGCAAACTTTGCAAAGAGAGGGGTGGGGACAGCTTGCTAACTAGGGGAAAATATGTAATTCAGAGCAAGAACATGAAGTTTCATATATGGAGCCTGTGTTTCAGCAGCAAAGTTCTGGCATGGAGATGGGTCACAAGCGTCCTGGAGCTGTGATAACACTTCTACCAGCTGAGAGCTCCTGCTTTGGTGCTGTGTTTGTCTCGATGCTGAAGAGCCCGTAACGATGGTGAAGCACCTCAAAATGTGTCCAGCCCCTCATTCCCCATGCTGCAGGGTGCACTGGGGCTAGGGGCTTTGCCAGAGCAACCTATCTGCCACTTCTTGTGCTGGAGGAAAGCATTATCATGACCTTCTCCAGCCATAAGCCCCATCCACACCATCATGCTCCTTCCCCTCCAGCCCACCTCAGCTGCAGGATGCTCTCCCACCAACACGCAGGCTTCTCGCTGCTGTGGTCCTGGGGAAATCAAGGCAGTTATTTCTCCAGCGCTTCACAAACACAATCACTTGCAGTGCATAAACATTTAAACACCTCTCAGGGCTGGAGAAAACCTGCTGCTGAGATGGTTTTGATATCCTACCCCATGTCCTGTATCCTCAGTTCCAGCTCAGGCATCGTGTCTCCCCTTGCATCTGCCAACACCACGAGGCTGCACGGGGATGGGACAGCCAGAAGAGACACAGGGACAATGTTAAAAAACCCAATGCCACCCTGAAGAGTCTTATCTCAGGGCCAGGGCCTCCGCCACCAGGAGAGCATCAGCATCAGTCTCAGGGATCAGATGAGAGAGGACCAGCAGCCTCCTCCCCTCCTGCCCAGCGCAGCGAGAATTTGCATGTACAGCAGAAAAGGAGCCGCACAACACCAGCTACACATTCATGCATGGAGTCCTACCATCATCTCCAGTCGGTTCCACCTCTCCACCCTCCTGATAGAACAAGAGGCCTATGGAAAAGCACCTTCCCGATCCTGGTAAAGGAACTGAGTTTGTAGGAGCTGAAGCATTGCCCAGGGAAGGGCCATTCCCTAGGGACTCGTTTTCCTGTGTGCCGGCTTGGAGTGACGTGGGGGTCCCCCACGATGGAGCTGCTGCCGCTGCTCATTCCTCCTCCTCAGCATCCGGGGTTGCGATGGGGTGGGGTGGTTGGAAAGCCACCACCAAAACCAAATCCTGCTGCACACGACGTGCTTTGAAACAGAAAGGTAAGAAGAGGAGGAGAAAGCAAATCAGCAAAGCTCGGGAAGCATAATTTTGTTAAAAATCTCAGCAGGGACACAGTGTAATTAACAAATTCATCATGAAACAATCCCTTGGTCAGTTTGGGATGAATAGGGAGCTGGTGCCTATGGCATCATCATGAGGAGGAAGCAGGTACCTCTGGTACCTACTGGCAAGTGAAGCAGAATCCTCCCCTTTCTGAGGCTGCTGTCACTGCCACAAATGAGGCAGCTTGTGAAGAAGTGGTTTTGCCAGGTTATCAGGTGGCAAAAAGGGGACAGGGGCCCTGCAGGTACCAATCTAAGGTGGGGAGTAGTATGAGGATGCTCAAGTAGGCGCAGCCACCCTCCCTCCTCCACTATTACATTTCGGAAAACAAGGCTGAGGTCTTCCCAGATTTTAGCTACAGAGTGAAATGAAGTGAGCAAATAAATATGCATTGGTCCCCTCTGATTTTTTGCAGGGATTGCCTTTTGCCCCTCATTTTGCGGCAGCGCCGTTGCAAGCTAAACCAGCGCTGATTTTACTGTTTTGCTTGGCCTTCCCCACCTCCTGTCACCCTTAACACAAGCACTGAATTCCCTCTGCAAGACAATTTTTGCCCTAATGAATGCCCCATCCATCTAAAACAGGAAGCATTAAAAATCTCTCCTGTTTCAGCTGGAGAACAATGTTTGGCTTAAAAAATAAAAGGATAAGCGTGCTTTGATCATCATGAAGATAGAGAGGGACGTTTATGATTTGTCATCATGCTCTGCCTTTTAAGATGTCCCAGGTCAACTAAATAATAATGAAACACCCTCAACCTTGCCAGAGCGTGAGAACCACTACTTTTAGCATCCTGGTTGGCCTTGGATGAAGATGCTAAGCTTTGGGTACCATTGGCATCCCAATGCCCTCGCACTGTCCTTCCCAGCACGGGAGGGCTTTCCTCCCCGTAGGCTTTCCCAACATTCCTCTCCTTCTTCTCGCCTGTCTTATCTCCTAAACGAAGTGTGTCAGGCAGCATTAGCTCAGCCTTCCCCTGATCCCTGCCCAGGGAGCAACCCTTGCAAAACAAATCGCTCCGTGTCAGCAGAAGTGTCTGGAGTGATAAAAGCCGTTCAGCGGCAGTGGCTCCGTATGACCAGCCGCTGGATGCTCCCAAACTTATTAGGACCTTCAATATATCGGCAGATTTTCTGCTCTACCTGCCAGCCTCGCTGAGGATGGATGAATTCCTCAAGCTAGCTGGAGACTCTTGCTTCTCCTTCTTTAATCTTCAAGGAGATTTATGGCACTTTTACTGGCTTTTGCCTTTCTGGGGAGATGACAAAGTCCAGCCCTTCTTTGCTCCACAACAAGGTGGGCGGTGGCTTCTTGCCTCAGTTTCCCCATCTATAAAAATTAAAGGTAATAATTCTTAGCAGTTTGGGATCTATTTATCTTTTCCCTCATCCTTGGTGCTGCCATGACCTGCCTGACCATGAGAAGACAGAAAAAGCAGGAGGGCTCTGGGAGATGCTGCCTAACATCATGTAGGACAAGGTGCCCAAGTGGGGACAAGCCATGAGGCTGAGTCAGGGGCAGCACATGGAGCTCCTCTCTGAGATGAGCATCTCCCTCTCTGAAGCAACAATCACAGCTCAGCGCATCACTGGGCTCTGTTTCAGGAGCAATTTTCCTCCTTGTGCTTGTTTATTTGGCTGTGAACTTGTCCAGTGCTGCTGAAGATCTGCCTGTCTGGCTCTTTCAATGTGAAGAAGGAGGACTTCTGCCTCTTTTCGTTTCTTCACAATGCATTTTCCCCTTTCCCACCCCTTTTTTCCCCTCTTTCCCTCCTCCTTTTTACCCCCCTTTCCCCAATCCTGCCACTCACCCTAAGGCTGTTGTTCTTGCTCCTGTTCTCCTGCAGAAACTGCTCCTACACCACCAAGACCAGAAGCAGTTGAGAATTTAGAAACATAGAATCATGGAAAGGTTTGGAAGCAACTCTCCATAGGGATAACCCTCCATGGTAAGGGTTAGGGCTATGGGTAAGGTCAGGGTCTGGGGCTGACCGCGGGGAGTTGTCCCCACAGAAAGCTGGTCATGGAGGTTTGTCCTAGACCCCTTGGGACAGCTAAATGGCTGCAGCTTCAGCTCCTTCTTCACGCAGCTCAGAGAGTAAAGGAGATATATCCAAAGAGTGAGTGCAAAGGTCTAAGGTCTTCCAGAGTCTCACCATGGAGCCATTTCAGGAGAATAAAGATGCAAAACCCCGGCTCAGTGGCCGTGATCCTTGTCCTCAGCATATTTAGCTGGTTCAGATGACATCAATCGCTGTGCAAATATTTACTCTCCTTTGCTGGCATCATCTCTAAATGATGCTGCTGGATCTATGAGGAGTTTTTGCTCCTGGATCTGTGGAGGTGCTGAGGAGACTTAGGATACACCCAGGTATTTGCAAAGGTGGGATCCATAAATGAAACAGAGTCTTCTGCATGATGATGCTCTTCACCAAGCCTGTATACATCACACAGCTGTGCTCCTGGAAGACACAGAAAGCAGGAACCCAGGGTGGGGAAATCTCCAGTGACTCAGCTTGCCCATGGCCACAAAACCCAAAGGCCCAGTAATAGAGGTCTGGAGCCCAGGGGTTCTGGGAGCAGCTGAGGGACCTGGGGTTGTTTCACCTGGAGAATTGGAGGCTGAGGGGGGACCTCATCACTCTCTGCAGCTCCTTGAGAGGAGGTTGTGGTGAGGTGGGTGCTGGTCTCTTCTCCAAAGTAACAAGCAATAGGATGAGAGAAAACGGCCTCAAGTTGTGCCAGGGGATGTTTAGATTGGATATTAGGAGAAATTTCTTTACTGAAAGAGTGGTGAAGCCCTGGCAGAGGCTGCCCAGGGCAGTGGTGGCGTCTCCATCCCTGGAGGGGTTCAAAAAACATGTGGCTGTGGCACTTTGGGATACGGTTCATTAGGCACGGTGGAGTTGGTCTGACACACTGCATGAGCTTAGAGGTCTTTTCCAGCCTTAACAACCCTATGATTCTTCACCCAGTCATGGAAAGAAAAGGGAGTAAAGAGATGTATCTAGCTGAAGGCATGACATTTTTCTAAGGTCTCCTCCATCTGGATGCAAAATCTTTCAATCCTAAAGCAGTAACTTTGTCGCAGCAAAGACACTTGGAAAAAAACAAACCCAAACCTTATCTTCTTGCTTTGACTGGGTTGATTTATGCAGGTTACATTGATTTGTAACATAAATTTTGCAAGATCATTTAATATTCCTTTTGTTGTACAACTCAGAGAAGCCTAAATGGGAATCTGAATATAATAATGCTCTTCACTGAAGTGAGCTCCTTTCATCCACCAAAAAAAAAAAAATATATATATATATATATGGGCCCAGAGGTTCTCTCCTGGCTCCCAGCTCCTCTCTAATGACATCTCTATCTCCTGTCTTTCTATATATAATTCTCTCTCTCTGGGTCACTTGACCTATTGCTGCAAAGCTGATGGCTCCGGGCAATGCTGTACTAGGCGCCAGATCTAGAGGAAAACACTGCAGCTCATGGTGAGAAAAGAGGTAGAAAAATGCCATAATTTAGAGCATCTGTAGGGTTTTTAAGGTGTTCAGAAATATAACGACATGGGCTGGGGCAGCCTGGGTTAGCACAAGTGGCTGCTGCTGGGATGCAATCCCTCACCCTGCCACCCCTATGGGCAAAGGACACCCTTCCCAGTAACTCAACTGAGTAAAAATCCACCATGATAACTCTGGTACAGCTGCAGCTTTGGGAGAGGAGAGAGGATTTCATTGCAGTTTCTTATCAGTCCCAGCACAAGATTTCAAAAGCAGCTTAAGGTGATGCAGGAACTTCATACAGTCTCAGGTGGCGCTGACCACATCCCTCCTGCAAGGACTGGTTGCCGGCTGGAGCAGGGAGCTGCTCAGCCTTGCAGCTAGCTCTATGGACATCTACACGATTAGTTACCCTGCAGATGGCTGGACACTGAAACTCAAGTCACTGTAACCCCTCCAGGGACCCCATGCTCCCCTCCCCGCTGCCATCAGCACGTCCCGATGAAGCTGCAGGACTAGGAGAAATGCCTGCGGTCTGGCTCCAGCAACATCTGGGTCTTATATTACATCTTGAGGACACATGAGGTGTTCAAGGCCAAGT
This sequence comes from Clamator glandarius, assembly GCA_033459285.1. Taxonomy (NCBI): domain Eukaryota; kingdom Metazoa; phylum Chordata; class Aves; order Cuculiformes; family Cuculidae; genus Clamator; species Clamator glandarius. Next base: position 254,498 of record JAUNZM010000115.1, on the reverse strand, counting down.
TGGATGGGACATGCTCAGAACTTTTGCAAGACCAACTCCATGTCGTGGCCCTCACCTTGAACAACACAACTCCATTTCCAAGGAGGCAGGATCATCTCCACCTCCCCATGTCCCAGAGCTGTAGCTCCGCACACCAGCTGGACAGGGTCTGAGAAGCTACCCTGCCAAAACGCACTGTCCCCAGACTCCCTGCTGCCAGCAAGCCACCCTTGACCTCCCCAGATGCTTTCCAGCCACTGCTTTTAAGCTCAGACAGGAAAATTTCTCACTATCAGCCCAACAACAGGGAAGCAGACTGTTTTTGCAGCTCTCTGCAAGTGTGACAAGGTGTCTGGGTTTGTCTCGGAACCATTCAGGCTGTTTTCAGGGGAATTAAAAACTGGTTTTAGCAGCTTAAAAAAAATAAAGATATTTAAAAAAAAAAGTGTTTTGCCATAAGAATCAATTCTCCCTCACTGGGCAAAGCTGACTAATTTGTAAACTGTGAGAAAAGAAGAAAAAGAAAGCAGCGAGTGAGAAATGCCAGCTGAGGATAAGCGTGGAGTATCGCTAGGCAGAGGGATGCTGGATCCTCAAAGACTTCTCTCCTCTCCTAGAAAAAGAGGGAGGGAAAAGAAAACTTTTTGACAGTGCATCCCCTTTCAGATGCCACCTAGGCTGATGTCCCAGCAAGTCTGGGGACACCCTGGAGCCACCCTCCCCATTGCTGAGCTTGCTCATTCTGTTGATGGGTGCTTTCTCGGCTCTCTACAAGCAAGAGGAGAGTGGGGCCAGCCAGGCAAGGGCAGCAAAAGCTCCCCTGGGTTAACAGCATCCTCAAGCTCATAAATCACATCAGCAACCTCCTTGGCTCCAGCACAGCTCCTATGGACTGTGTACTCCAGCTCTCTCATTGGGAAAACACAGCCCTGAGCCTACACCACTCTGTTTAATTCCAGTCCAAGCCTGCCTTTAGCAGAGGATAAAAGGCAAGTGCAGTGTGGGTTAGCATTGCTAATTAGAAACAACGAGAGAGGAGGAATTAAAGGGATGAAAATGAGAAGAGGAAAATGCATTGGAATCTGAAATTTCTGCATCCAACAGAAGAAACACTTCATAACGTGACTTCTGGGGTCCAAAGGCAGGTCCTGGAGGAAGGGCTGTGCAGGCAGTGGGCTGCAGGAACACCACTGGTACTGCTGCCTGAATTATTGAATGGAGGAGGAACAGGGAAAAAACCTTTTTTTTTTTTTTAATGCAGCACCAAGCTGAAGGAGAAACAAGAGTGAATTTGTGCTTTTACTCCCTCCTTACAAAAGGTTGGGCTTCAGCAGTTTTGCCATGCTGGGACCAAACAGACTGTGTCCCCATTGCTGGCATCCACATGACAGTTCTCCCACGTTGGGGCTATAGGATGGGGGAAACGCAGAACAGAAAACCCAGGCTGAGTTTGGGTGAGCCAGTTCAAGCTGTATCACCAACCCAGGAGACTGAAATCTTTCAGACTCCATCTCCAAAAGTAGGTTTCAATCACCCTGTCTGTGTACAGTTGGGTTTTCATAGAATGGTTTGAGTTGGAAGAGACCTTAAAGCCCGTACAGTTCCAACTCCTCCCTGATGCGGACAGGGATGCTTTCCACCACATCAGGTTGCTCAAAGTGTCATCCAGCCTGGCCTTGAACACCTCCCAAGGAAATCCCCTGGGCTGGAAATAGCATATGAAGAGGTCTGGTGTAGGCTTGACTAGTTTCTACTCCTCTCCAAGTGGAGTAAAAGGCAGGGACCGAAAGGATTGCCCAGACCTAGGAACATCCAAGTACCAGTAGGGAGGAGAAGGAGGGATGAGCTGAAAGATCTTGGTTTGGGAGGAGGCAGTTGCCACCTCCCAGCTCTGCTGACGCATCACATGCTCATAAGTGGAGGGGAGGGGACCACATGCCTGCAGGGCAGAGATGCACCGATGGTTGCTATGAGGCTATAGGAGCAGGAGTTCAACCAAGATATGAAGTCACATGGCGTTCTCAGCTGGCATCTCCTCTGCAACCCGAATTCGAGCCCCTCAGCAAGGAGCTAAAGGTACCCAAGTCATTTGGCATCTCTTGGGTTTGCTGATGACCTATTTACAATGGCTTTGGTAGATCTCTGTCTACATCCCATGTATAATGTGATTACAAGGCTGTGTAATTGCTGCATAATTGTCCTTCTTCCTGAGGTTGGTGCACCCTGGGGTTCCAGCCTCTCCATCTTAATTAAAAAGAATAAATCTTAATCAATCCCAATTGTAATTGCAGAGCTGGGGGCGGGGGCAGTGGGAGAGTCCCTCAGCACACAACCAACTTTTGGGGTGTATGGGGAACATGAACCCCTGAAGGGGAATTAGCCTGACAAAGTGTCTCCAGAGTGACATGCCCCATCATTAGGGGTTTAATTAAATACTCTTTTAAACAGTAGTTTAACTCCTCAGTGGCTGGTTGTTCTGCAGAGCAAAGCCTGAGGAAGATCCACCTGCCAGCTACCAAGCATTTCCAAGCAGCCAGGCATCCTCTTCCGTACATTTTACAGGGAAGCAAAACAGGGCACAGCTGCTTGTCATCCTTTAACTGCTGAGAGGCAGGAGGAGATCAGCTTTTTCTTCTCCTTGAATCAAAGGGAACAATGCTTGAACCCATTTTTCTTTGCATAAGATTGCAAAAGGAGCTTTAGAACACCCACTCCCCTTTTGCCCACTCAACCACAGCCCATTTGGACACAGAAATTCACTGAACCTGGGGACTAGGGCAGCAAGATGCAAGCCAGCTGCTGCCTGGAAAGTGAGAGAACATGTTTGTGATGGAGCAGAGCTAATAAAGCTTAGTAAAGATCTGGCCACCAAGCTGCTGGCACACCAGGAACTTGAGGATGAGGAGAAAGAGCCTTCTAAGAGAAAGGTTTTCCAAGACAGGGATCTAGAAATGACTGCTGAAGAGGAAGCTAGGAGTGAAGGCAAGAATTAAGGACACTGTGGAGGAGGGGAAGCCACAGCAAGGACTTTAGATATACTCAGTGAATATAAGCTGCCCTACAGGGAGACCCTTCTCCTAGTGATAGGAGCCTTGGTCTCATACTTGCTGAAGCAGTGGGTCAGACATCCAGGTGATGGCTGGGGTGGTTGAACGAAAAAATATACGGAGGAAATAAATAGGAACCAGCATAAGGGGAGCAAAGGAAAAGGAAATAAAACCAACAAAAAAGCAGATAGATGCAGTTAAGAAGAGTCTGTCTTGCTCCTCCGGTGCAGAGCCTGCGTACCTGGTGGTAGCCTGCAAAGCCCGACTGATTTGGTTGCAGGGAAATGTAAATCAATCAGCCAGACTTCATTACTGCATACAAACCACCTATCATTTGAAATACACAGCTGCTAACACTCAACGTGGAATGAGAGAGATGCTCAAGCAAGGAAGACTCAAGACAAGGTTTAGCCACAATCCCCATCTCCCTCCTGCATCATGTCTAGGACCACGAGTGTTACCTCACTAGCCCTAGAAACACTGGAGTGTTTTCTCACTAGAGAAAAGTCAGTTAGAGAGCAGGGTTTGCCCTTGGAGAGCTGAAATCGGGTTAGATGATGCAGCATGTGAAGGCCAAGTGCAAGGTCCTGCACCTGGGTCAGGGGAATCCCAAGTGCAATTATAGGCTGGGAAGAAAATGGATTTGGAGCAGCCCTGAGGAGAAGGACTTGGGATGCTTGTTGATGAGAAGATCAACACTAGCCAGCAACATGTTCTGGCAACCCAAAAAGCCAACCGTGTCCTGGGCTGCACCCAAAGCAGTGGGAGCAGCAGGGCAAGGGAAGGGATTCTGCCCCTCTGCTCTCCTCTCATGAGACCTCACCTGGAGCCCTGCATTCAGTTCTGGAGTCCTCAGCACAAAAAAGACATGGGGTTGTTGGAGAAAGTCCAGAGGAGACCATGAAGATAACCCAATGCTGGAATACCTCCCATTCAAGGACAGGCTGATAGAGAAAGGGTTGTGCAGCCTGGACAAGAGAAGGCTCCAGGGAGACCTTAGAGCAGTTTCCAGTACTGAAAGGGGCTCTAGGAGATGTGGGGAGGGGCTCTTGATCAGGGAGGGCAAGGATAGGATGAGAGGGAATGGTTTTCAGCTGAAAGAGGGGAGATAGAGATGAGACCTTAAGAAGAAATGTTTTCCTGTGTGGGTGGAGAGACCCTGGCCCAGGTTGCCCAGAGCAGTGGAGGCTGCCCCATCCCTGGAGGGGTTCACGGCCAGGTTGGATGAGGCTTGGAGCCTCTGATCCAGTGGGAGGTGTCCCTGCCCATGGCAGGGGGTGGGACTGGATGGGCTTTGAGGTCCCTTCCAACCCAAACCATTCTTATGGTTCTGTGATTCTATGAAAGAAGAGAGGTCTCGAGTCAAATCTCTTTCAGAGCCGCCTTCTTGCGGAACAACTGTGCCAGATCTCATGTATTAAGTACTTTGTTTTCTTCACTTCTGAGACTGGCAAGGATCTGTCCTACTCAGTGTCCAGGGAAACCTAAGCAAGTTGCAAAAGGGCTAGGAAAGAAAAGAGAAGAGAAGGAAAAATAGAAAAGAATGATCCAAATAAGTTTTGGAGAGAGATGATGGAGTGGGAGAACTCAGCTAATTATGTCCTCAAGAATCTCACTACTTCCAAATTAATTTTTAATGAAAACAATAATGCTCTTTTCCAATTATTTAACAGAGAAAGGAAAAGCTACAGAGGTGGCTACACCATCCCCCAATATCTACCTTGTCTAGGCATCTCAAGACTACATGGTGAGGTAAACTAGAACCTTTTGCAGCCAGTGCCTTACCTTGGGAGACAGGATCAGAAATTAATTCAGTCTCATGCAGACTGAGAAAATGCTCTTTAAAGTGGATGCACTCATAAAGTGGGGGACTCATAAGGGTCAAATGGTGATGGCACCCCTGGCAGACTTGCTACAGAGGCCTCAGTTGGTGACCAGAGTAGAAGTTTTCTATTCAATACAAGGATGGGCCTCAATTCCCCAGGCCTCTGAAAGCACTGAGAAAGCCTGCGGGAAGACAGATGATACCACAAACAGAGAGCAGCCAGTACCCCCAAACACCACCTCTGCCACCGAGGGGAACCTCCAGGATGGACTTCACCACCATACCCATGTCATCTCCTGGCATGTCTTGGAGATGGGTACTTAGCATCATGGTATGTGACTTCTGTCTCCCCACAGCATACTCTCGTGGTCTAACCTCAGTCTCTGAACCATTCCTTTGCCCAGAGGACAAAAGGGTGCTGCAGCTGGGGTCTCAGCATCGCAGCTCAGCTCCTTTCCAAGCCATCTGAGCAAGGTCTGCCTGATGCCAGAGGAGGAGGCAATCCCTCATGAGCCACCACAACATGAAAAGCTTCACACACTCCTGGAGATAAAGCAAAAACAGTGCAGATATTCGGAGCAAAACCCACTGCAATTTGGTCAAAAAGATGGAGAGAAATTCTAAAACTGCAGCTTCAGGATGAGAGGGAATCAAGCCAGACCATTTCAAAACAGCCAGACCCATCACCACTAGGACCTGCCTGGAATGCTTCACCTCCATGCTAATGCAGCTGAGCTGAATGATGGGTTGTGCAAACAAGTCCTGGCTTTGTTTTAAAACTCCTTTCATCTGGTGTCGTCTGATTCTTGCCTTTTGAGGAAGAGTAATTGTTCCCTGCTCACCCTTCCCTACCACTCAGGTTTTTATAGACCTCTGTCACCAACCCCATACATCATCCCTTCCCTATGCTGATGAGAACAGGTTATTTAAGCTTTCCTCTTAGACAAGCTGTTCCACCCCTGATCTTCCTTGACAACCCTCTAAATTGTCACCTAGGGAGCTCCAGTTCTCACCACAGCAGCCAGGAGCCACAAGCAGCGTGTGAGAAAGGGCACTGGGCTACATTTGGCTGAAACCTCTAAAAGTGAAAATGTGATTATTTCTACCTTTAACCATCTCACATCCACCCTAAACTACTTTCGGGCACCATTCAGACCCATGATGTGGAAGCCTTGACTTCTCTGCCTGGCAAGTTTATCTCAGCTCTTGTACTCTCCAGTCTTCTGGATCCCAGGGACCATGAAATAATAAGCAAAAAAAAAAATTTAAAAAAAATTATAAGGGATTTCCAAGGAGCTTTTACCTCCTGCTTGAGTGGGTCAAAGTTGGACTCTCAGAAATGAGTAGGGAAAGGACATGAGGAGTTCTTTGACACAGCAAAGATCTCGCTAAGCAAGATGGTCCTAAAAGAAATTGAAGGCAGAGATAATTTGTGAGGCAAGAAAACATGTTGGGATGGAGGACCCCCTTTGGGCAGCAAACCCACCATCACCCAAATAGCTGTTCAGCTTCTCTGACAGCATCTTCCTGCAAGCCATTCATCTTCTGTGGATGGAGGGCTGCAAACTCTCTTTCCCTATACCCAGTTTAGTTCTTTAAAACTGTTCCATCAAAGAGATCTATGAAAGGCTCAGTTCCCAGCTGACAAGCTATCTATTTAAAGTTTATGTGCCCGGGAACGTTCACAAAGACTCATTAATAGGAAACTGCTGAAGGGAACAAGCCCATATGCAGCCACTACACAAACATGTCTCCATTATCATTCAGCACTCCTCTGCTTGGCAAAACAGCGTGTTTGCACCCCTCATCCCACCCTCTCTCTACTTCAGTGCTCAGGACTCACTTATTCTCCACCAGCGAGAACAAGTAGGTCTGAGGGTCTAGCAGACAGGGACAAGGTGGCACACAGAGGTCCACTCCATTGAGAGGGTGAAGCTGGATACACAACCCTGCTCAGTGCTCTGGTTGCAACGACAAGGAGTGTCATCTAGGAGATGGTTGCACTGGGTGGCTCTCATTGAGGAACCGCATCTCCAGTGTGGACCACAAGTGCTTCGGTCTGCACAGTAGGAGAGCAACTGCCACCAAAATGATGAGGTGGACATGGGAATGGCAGGATCACATCTCCCAGGAGCAGGCAAGATTAAGATGGAGCAAGGTGAAACTATCTCCAATGTATGCTGACAACTTGTAATATTTTTAACCCTCTCTGCAAAGAACCCAGGATACATATGGATGGTCTAAGTGGAGAATGAAGATTGGGGTAAAAAGGGCTGGGGGCAGGTAGAGCCAAGAGCCTCCCCTCTGCCCCAGAAGGATGCTGCAGGCTATCCTGCACCTCAAGATCAAAGCCCACGGGGAAAGTCCAGGCACATTGCTGCTCTTGTGGGGCAGTTGGAATTAAAAAAGCAGCAGAAATGTTGAATCACACAGAATCACAGAATGACCAGGTTGGAAGAGACCCACTGGATCGTCGAGTCCAACCATTCCCACCAATCCCTAAATCATGCTCCTAAGCACCTCATCTACCCTAACCTTAAACACCTCCAGGGACGGTGACTCAACCACCTCCCTGGGCAGACTGTTCCAATGCCTAACCACCCTCTCTGTGAAGAATTTCTTCCTAATCTCAAGCCTAAATCTCCCCTGGCAGAGCTTGAGGCCATTCCCTCTCATCCTGTCCCCTGTCACTTGGGAGAAGAGCCCAGCTCCCTTCCCCCAACAACCTCCTCTCAGGTAGTTGGAGAGAGTAATAAGGTCTCCCCTCAGCCTCCTCTTCTCCAGGCTGAACAACCCTAGCTCTCTCAGCCGCTCCTCGTAAGATTTGTTCTCCAGCCCCTTCACCAGCTTTGTTGCCCTTCTCTGGACTCGCTCCAGAGCCACAACATCCCTCTTGTGGAGAGGGGCCCAGAACTGAACACAGTACTCGAGGTGCAGTCTCACCAGTGCCGAGTACAGAGGGAGAATAACCTCCCTGGACCTGCTGGTCACGCTGTTCCTGATACAAGCCAGGATACCATTGGCCTTTTTGGCCACCTGGGCCACTGCTGGCTCATATTCAGTTGGTTGTCAACCAGCACCCCCAGGTCCTTGTGGCCCATGTCTGCTCTTAGGGTTGCCTGCTGAGCAAGGCAATGCCCTTGCTGTGGCAGCTGCACAAACCTAGAGAGGGTCCTTCCAACCTCCCCGAGCACTTGCTGCCCAGGGAAAACCACCCTCTGCCAGCACTGGTTTCATTCAAGCTAAGGAAATAAAGAAAAGAAATTAAAGTGTCCTTCCCAAACCATACAAGCTAAGAAACAAGTGATTGCATTCACATATGCATGCCCTGGGTGATGGGTAGCTCCCAGTATGCTGAGAAGCCGAGCATGACCTTGGTTCCTGGAAATCAAAGATTTATCAGCAAACGCTCGCAAAGCTCATCAAACCAGGCGAGGAGCAGAGACGAGATGAATGGACGATAAGGGCATTGCTGCTTCCTCTTCCCAACGCGCATGTAAATAAATGCAGCGTTTCCAGCCAGGCGATGACATATCGAATGTGGCCGATCCAAGGTAATTGCCTGTGCTTTTTCTAGCTTCAGATTTCAAAGCTTGGGGTTTTCCGTGTGGAAGAAAAGCCCTGTTCTTATGATAAATGCCTCTGGCTGTGCAGCTTGTGCTTAGTTTGACGAGAGGACAAACCAATAAAAGTCTTGAAATGAGAGACTAAAAAAAGAATATTAAGCATCAGAAGAATTTATTTGGGGTGAGGGATGGAAAAGCCTGGGACTGCAAAGCCTCAAAGGCTGAGACTGATAGAGCTAAGTCAAGCAATACATGTTGGAGAGGGTCAGCGGGGAGCTGTGGTCCCTCCATGTCTGACCATGACCTCTGCAAACCAAGAGAATTTCATCCTGTCATCTCCATAATACCCACTTTCTGCAGGCTCCAAGTTTCGGTGTCATCCATGACCATTCCCAAGATGGTCCAGATACCCACATTTTGCATCTCTGAGCAACTGGCAGATGTTTTGGAGTGATGAGGCAGCAGGGATGGGGATTTCTGCTCTTCTCCTCATTCAGCCTTACACCAGCACCAGTGCTAAGCATCTCCATCTCAGGGGATGGAGTCACACGCCTCTCCTGGCAGCAAGAAAGGTGAGCTCTGCTGAAGGCAGATAGTGCCCCAGCTGCTGCTTAAACCCATTTCTAAGTTTGCAGAGAGGCTATATGAATGGACAGCAATGCCAAGCCTCTTTCTTCCCCTGCAGCCAGGTGGGAAAGGCCATCAGCAATAGAAAAAGGCATCCCCCAAACACCCACAAATCCATCTAATGTAAGAGCCTCACATATTGATTACCTGGTGTGGCCAATTTAAGCAGGTGCTGGGAATCCCCACCAAGATTTACAGACTCCATTTGCGGCACATGGATTTTTGTGAGGACACAAAGGACATAATTTTTGGTATCTCTCCATTTATTCATGATATTACTTCCTTTTATGGGTTCCATAAATTTTTGAAAAAGCTCTTTTATTGAGCCATTTCTTAATGAACAACCCCACCAATTGGCTTCTTGGAAGAAGTCAAGGTAATACTTGACAGTTTATGTCAATGCAGTAAAAACCATAATAATGTTGTTAACTCCTCAAAGTTCACAGGTCCTTGTCTGTGTGGAAATGCTTTATATGGAAAGGATAGATCCACTATAAATGTACTGTGAATCACTTAACACTGCATACCAGCACCTTCTATGGAGCCCAGGCTTGTATTTCAGGAGGAAATATATAAGCGCAGCTCAGTGTTTACTGTGAAGCAAGTTCCTCATCTATCGGGAAAGGTTTTCTTTGGCTTAGGCTCTATGGACAGGTTGGATGCTGTGTTGGACCATCCTAACCTAGGAAATGGGATCAGGGGTGGATCTTCACCTAGAGGTTACCTGAGAAAGCAAGCAGACCTGGAGAACGAGGGCTTGGTGGGGATTCCCAGCAAATACTTCATTATTGGCCACACCAGGTAATCAATACGTGAGGCTGTTGCATTAGATGGATTTGCCGGTGTCTGGGGAATGTCTTTTTGTGTTGTTGATGGCCTTCCCCACCTGGCTGGGAAGGGGGAAGAACAAGGCTTGGTGTTGCTATCCATTTACATAGCCTCCCTTGTTTCACAAGGAACAAAGAAAGAGATGCAAAATGAGGTCAGAAGCAGTAAGCACGGATCAAAAACCAGCAGGAGAGAGTGGAAAAGGGGAGTCAAAGATCCAGGCTGCCTTCCAAGTTCATTGCTTCACCTTGCAGCATCGCCAACAGACAGCCCGCCTGGCTAAGCCCCCAGTAACGTGGCTGGGAGAAGATACTCTGGTCCAGAAAAGCTGTTGGGGACTGGGAATAGACAAGAACAATTACCCTCAGCTTGGCTTACAAGCTTGAAAATAGCCACCCACCCCAATTAAATCATTGGCAGGTTATTCACCAATGTTGTCAGCCCAGCGCAAACTCCGCATTTGGAAGCTTCAGTCATTGGAAATAAGGTTTATTTGGGGTGAACTGGAAAATTATAGGGGGCAAGGAGACAAATCACACTGAGATCACCTATCCTATTGTTTGCTCTGAGTGAATTACACTGGTTTAAATTCAGACATGAGGTTATACCCGGGACATATTTCCTAGATAAATAAGCCACTAGCCTTTTTTACTTGTAACCAGGCAACATACAGACATGTGGGTGTAGGGCGCCAATGAATGTTTATATTGGGTATTATAACCTTTATTTACTGTTGGACTGGTGCTATTCTCTCATGCTGAAGAAGAAAAGAAGGTTTATTACCAAGCTGAGTAGATATGGACTCCTGCCTTATAGCCAAGCCCCACTAGAGACAAAAAAATAAAAAAGAGGAATTAGACCTCTCCATCCTCCCCAAGCATCAGATCAAGGGTCCCTGCTGCAGCTTCTGGCATGGGGAGCAGCTCTTTAAACATTTAACACACTAAAACCAGCAGTGAGCGAGATGGAAAAATCAAAAAACACACCCGGAGCAATCTGATTTTCAGCCTTTAGAGACACGGAGCCATTAAACTTTCATGTCCGCCCTTCGCCTCCTTGCTGCCCAGCTCTGATCTGATTTAGTAAACACATGGTCCCAAGGACCAGGACCTGCTGGAGGCGAGGCAGGGAAGATAAATAAGGCACCAGCGCCTGGGCACAGGATGCTGAAACACAAGATGCTAAGAAGAAGGTGTTTTCTTGGGGTTTTTCTTTTCAGGATAATTTTCTTCCTGTGCCAGGAGACAGCCCTTCCACCAGCCTTGCAAGACTGCCTGAAGGGACATCACTGTGCCCAGTAGAATGGTGACCAAAACGAGCACATATATATAAAAATTATATAAAGATACATAAATAAAAATACATAAAAGAAATATAAATGAACACATTTAATATAAATAGATAATGTATATATATTTGTATTTTAGTGGCATTTTCATAGAATCATGGAATGGCTTGGGTTGAAAGGGACCTCGGGATGGGCTTTAATGTCCCTTCCAATCCAAACCTTTCTATGATTCTATAAAAACAGGAATCCCTCGCAAAACTCAAAAAAAGGCAGAAGATGGAAATGTCAATGGCATCAGCGATAAAACCATGGGACATTTCAGCATCTCACAGTCAGATGGATTCAGCCACTGGATGCCATCTTAGGACGATGTCCTTAAAATAGACGTTCCTTCTGCACACTAACTGATAATTCTTGAATCCTGACTGGGAGAACCTGCCAGCCCAGCTACCCAAAGGGGACATTTGGAAGAGAGATGGGGACAGAAGAACAGACCCATGCTCAGAGGATCTCCTGGAGCCCTCCAGTTCTTACAGGCAGGCTGGGGTTGGTTAGAGTGAAGTTCAAGTACCTGATGCATCTACAGCAGCATGGAAGTGTTTAATTTTCTAGCACCTTGACTCAAAATTTTGATGCAATTCATCACCTGCTGTTTCTCCACATTAAGTACGTTTGGCCTCCTTCTGCAGAGACCTTTCTGGGACACTTTCCAGCCTTCTGTCTCTGTTTATCTTGCACCCTTGATAAGGAAAGGGAAAAAAAATCCCACACAACTCAACCTCCAGGCAAGCAATCTGGTCTCTTTGCTGCACATCATATCTTCCTTCCCTTTCTTGTTGACCTGTTCTTGTCTCTATTCTTTGTTTTTCCCTCTTCTCCCTTAGGCTGTTCTAATAAAACCTGGCCTTTAGGAGACTGAGGGAGGAGAAGGATTTATTTGCTGCAGCCCCAAAAGCCAATCTACCTGTCTTTAGCCCACTTAAATGGACTGCTTCACTCTGCAGCATCCCAGGCCCAATTAATATCAGAGTGAAAACTGCCTTGCGTGCATCTTTGTGGAAAAAAAAAAAAAAAAAAGAGTAGCATTTTTTTTTTAGGAAGCATTTGCTGTCAGCCAGGGATGCAAATCAGGGTGGCTATGAAGGGAGAGAAACTGCTTTTTGCTCAGACCAGGTTCCCTGCCCCCTTGTTGTTTCTGACAGCCCAGAGTTCAAACTTCTGTAATTGTGCTTGGGATTGCTCTGACCCAGATGCAGGACCTTGCGCTGGATCTTGTTGAACTTCATGAGGTTTGCACAACCCATCCTCTCCATCCTCTTCATGTCCATCTGATGGCACCACACAGACTGGCGTTGTTGGCAAACTTGGGGAAGGTGCACTCAGTCCCACTGTTCACCCCAGAGGGACCCAGGTCACTGTCCCAGCTCTTGGGCTCCTCTGCCAGGCTGGGCACACCAGGCTTCACAGCACCAGAAAAAGGAAAGCAAGAGGGGGAATAGATATCCCAAGAGCCCTCACAGAAACACGGGGGGAAAGGGGATATTTGAGAAGAGATGAACAATATTCCAGGTGCAAACAGAGGCAGGGGAGATGCTGGACTGTGCTGAGCCTATGCCCATGGCTCCTTTTTTGTGTCTGTCTGTCTTCACAAAATCACCAGGTCTATTATGGCAGAGGGAAGCCCTCCCCTGGGGCAAATAGAGAGAAAAGAAATCCATTCATCTGAATGCATTTGGTCAGTGGAGACATGGTACCAGCTCACCAAGATGCCCCTCAGCTAGCGATGCTCCTCTGCCTGCCACCTTGTCCCCTCTACTTGAGCATGCCAAAATTTATCCCGACTCTAAGGGCATGGAAAGAAGAGGAAGGAAAAAAAAAGTAAGAAATCCCTGATGCATTTATTAAAGATCATTTTGGTCACAGCAGAAAATTGCTGGCAGCTCAAGGCCCATCATCTGAGCAGCTGCCATGTGGCCTCCAACCCTTCCCTGCTGGAAGCACGCCTGGAAATGAGCTGGCCCCAGCACCAGTCCTACCCGAAGGACTGAAGGGAATTAGTTCCTTGAAATCAAACCCAGTGAATATCCTACCTGACTTTGCATAGGGAAACCGATGCACATAGGGTGTCCCTGCTGGGGAGCTGAGCCCTGCGGGGCCAGCCCAGGCTGGCATAGGCACCCCCAAGGGCCTCAGAGTCCTCTGGCAAGTGTGAGGTCACCCTGGAAGGGCAAGAGAAAGATTAGGATGCCTAGTACAATTGCACCAGCCTGGAAAGAGGGAGGAAGCATCATCTGGTGCACAGTCCCTGCAAACGAACACAGCAATGAGAGTGAAGGTGGGAGAGGATTGTTTCTCCCATCCCCACCATCTGTCTAGCCTGGCCTCCTGCTGCACTCCACCAGAGAAGAAACCATCAACTAGAGCCTGGGTGCTGCCCAAATGCTACTATTTTTTAGCACAAATGCTCAAGACAGAGCTGCCATCAGTGCATGGGCAGAGGGAAGGGTGGAGGTACATTTGCCTGGGTTGAGCTCCTGGTCCCTGTGGTGGCATGGTGACATCCCCATGGATGTCCAGTATCACATCACAGGTAGCTCAGCACTGCTCGGTGCGGGCATCATCACCCTCCTGCTCCAATCAATGCCATCAGCAGCGGTGGCAACGCAGCAAGATGCCACCACAGCTGGAGCTGTTCCCTGCTCCCCGGCTGTGTTGGTTAAGTGTGGTCCTCTGAAGGGGACACTTGGTAGATCCACCATGCACTCCGACATCCTGCTTCTGCCCAGGAGTCTCAAGCAGGCTGGGGTTGAGCTCATGTCCCAGCCAGGGGACACGTTGTCTGGTGGATGCAGGGTAGATGCCCCAAGCCTGCAGGACCAGTGCTGCCGAGGCAAGTCTCAAGCAGATGGGCAGTGAAACTTATCCCAGTAGGAAATCTTCACCTTTAATCAGAATAACTCCAAGGGATGACTTTCAAAGGAAAAGTAAGTCTACGCTGAAGAATTTGAGATCCTTCTTTCATAGCAGGAGACACATCAGCCTCCCTCCCTCCTCCCACAACCCTCTCTCACCTCCACCTCACTCAAATGGAATTTAAAAGTCACAGCATGCCAACCTACTGTCCCAAGGGGCGCAAGGAGCAATTTCCTCTCCTTTGCACACTTCAAAGGTGCTGCTGCTCATGATCTGAGAGCGTCTCCCTCTGGTTCCTTTCCCCTGCAGCTCGTTTCCTTGTCTGGCAGCCTCTGTACTTCCAGCTCCTCTTGCTCTCTCCCTCGCCCACGTAGCTGGAAGAGAGCTGCGTGCGGATGGCAGATCAGCTCAACCTTCAGAGGCGCCAGGCTAGCAACAATCAAGGACTTTTCTTTAATACTTTTCCAATTTTTGTCCTTTTTTTTGAGCTTTTCCCCTGCCTGTTAACTCATTTCAGCTCCAAGGTGCTGGATGTGCGCTTAGCTAATGCTTGGATAACGTGAATCCCTGTCTGATACTGCATAAACGTGGATCCTTTATGATTCAGTGCAGGAGCATGTGGCTTCAAGCTTCAGTTTCCACCCATTTGTGCAAGGAAACCATGTCCCATTCCGTAAGGTCTGGATAAGCCCAAACATCAAGCAGGTACATCACGGCATGTCCACCCCAAGATGATGTACAGAAGCTGGAGATTAAGCAGAAGGTCTCACCGGGGCCCTTCCTATAATATCATAGGAGAACCAGTTCAGATCCACCTTGGAGAGAGAATCTAATAAGAAAACAAACTTGAGTGTGCCAAACCCAGAAGGGAATTTGGAGCAAGACACCCCTTGGGGAAGTTTGGACTGAGCACAAGTGATTGTTTCTCAAACTGCTCTCATGCCCTGAAGCCTGCGCAGCATGAAATTTTACTTGTCCATTTGTGGTCCTCTTGAATCCAAATCAGATGAAAACAACAAAAACACTGCCTCACAATCTGACAAAGCTCCTCCTGCTTCTGCTTCTGCTGACAGGTGGGTAATGGGTGCAGGCACAGCCGGAGGAGGAGAGCATCCTGAACAACGCTAACATGGACAGCCCGTGGCTTTCCAACCAGAATGCCCTCCTTGCAGGAATAGGTTTCTGTCGGAGGAGATGAAATAGTGGACAAAAGGTGCATTCCAGCACCACAGAATCATAGAATCATAGAATCACCAGGCTGGAAAAGACCCACCAGATCATTGAGTCCAACCATTCCTATCAAACACTAAATCATGTCCCTCAGCACCTTGTCCACCTACCCCTTAAACCCCTCCAAGGAAAGTGACTCAACCCCCTCCCTGGGCAGCCTCTGCCAGTGCCCAATGACCCTTTCCGTGAAACATTTTTTCATAATTTTCATCCTGAACGTCCCCTGGTGGAGCTTGAGGCCATTCCCTCTCATCCTGTCCCCTGTCACTTGGGACAAGAGGCCTGTTCTCTGGCCCCTTCACCAGCTTCGTTGCCCTTCTCTGGACTCGCTCCAGAGCCTCAACATCCTTCTTGTGGTGAGGGACCCAGAACTGAACACAGGATTCGAGGAGCAGTCTCACCAGTGCCGAGTCCAGAGGGAGAATGACCTCCCTGGACCTGTTGGCCACACCATTTCTGATCCAAGCCAAGATGCCATTGGCCTTCTTGGCCACCTGGGCACACTCTCACTGGAGTGAAAAGACCAGGACCCTTGTCATTACAACCTCCTTTCAGGCAGTTTTAGGCACTCATAAGATCTCCCCTCAACCTCCTCTTCTCCAGGCTAAACAATCCCAGGTCCCTCAGCTGCCTTTCATAGCTTTTAATCAGCTTGCAGAGGAACTAAATCCATGGCAGGAAGGAGGCACGTGTCCCATCATGTTGGAGAAGGCTGACAGGAAAGGAAACAACCCCAAAACAGTGGAACTGGAATAAGTTTGGTTCTCCAGCTTATCCCAGAATTGCCTTCTGTGTCAGGACTGAAGAACTTGTCTTGTCATTGTCTTTCAACCCTCTACACTGTAACAGACTAGGTTAAACCTAGAGTTAAACTGAAAAGGGTAAGAATCAAAAAGCCAAATAAATCATAGATGCAGATTGATTTATATGGTTTAAATAAAGCCTTTAAAATGGAGACATTATCGACTGGAAACTCTTAATGAAAAGTTAGCAATGTGCTCAGAAGCAGCAATATTCTCAGCATGAAGGCAGGACATCTATTAAAGCCAGTAAAATTAGATGAATGGGGCTCAAAGCTCGTGATTTTTAATGCACCAGTTGGACATTGTGAATTTAAGCTAATGCCATTCGGAATTAGCTTTGCTCCCAAGGTATTTCAAACAGTAATTTAGCAGATATCTGAGGGATTAGGAGATGCTGAAGTTATAGCAGATGATATTTTAATTTGGACTGTGGAACCTGCAACTTCTGCAGACAAGCGAGAGGAAGAGAGTCCTCTTTGCATATTTAAGAAGTCCAAATGCCATGGGTATAATTGGCCTTAGGTGAATCACGTTAACTGTGGTGTTCTCCAGAATAAACGTCAACTGGCTGATGAAATGACCTTCAGAACTATTTCAACACTGAGGCCAAGATGATTTAAGTTAGCAGTCAGCAAGTTGGCTTCTGCGAAGGTGCCCTTTTTCTGCTGCCCAAGAAGGGTTTGGAGATTCAGCTGCTGGAAACTTTCTGCCAGGGATGCTTTGGCCTCTCCTCCAGATATCTCCTCAACCCTGATCGATACATAGAGCCGTGATGTGAATTCTAAATCTGAATATGTGTCCTAGAGGAATTAAGATTCCAGCAGTGCTACAGGCTTGGGGAAGAGTGGCTGGAAAGCTGTCTAGTGGAAAAGGACCTGGGGGTGCTAGCTGACAGTAGCTGAGCATGAGCCATCGGAGTGCACAGGTGGCCAAGAAGGCCAACAGCATCCTGGCTTGGATCAAAAGTGGTGCAGCCAGCAGGAGCAGGGAAGTCGTCCTTTCCCTGTGCTCAGCATTGGCGAGGCTGCACCTTGAATCCTGTATTCAGTTTTGGGGACCTCAAGAAAGACATTGAGAGGCTGGAGCACATCCAGAGAAGGGAACGGAGCTGGTGAAGGGGCTGGAGAAAAACTTCTTATGAGGAGCAGCTCAGGGAACTGGGGTTGTTCAGCATGGAGAAGAGGAGGCTGAGGGGAGACCTTATGACTGCCTACAGCTGCCTGAAAAGAGGTTGTAGCAACAAGGGTCTTGGTCTCTTCTCCCAAGTGACAAGTGATAGGACAAGAGGGAATGGCCTCAAATTGCACCAGGGGACATTTAGGCTGGATATCCCCTCACCACAAGAAGGATGCTGAGGCTCTGGAGCGAGTCCAGAGAAGGGCAACAAAGCTGGTGAAGGGGCTGGAGAACATATCTTACGAGGAGCGGCTGAGAGAGCTGGGGTTGTTCAGCCTGGAGAAGAGGAGGCTGAGGGGAGACCTTATTACTCTCTCCAACTACCTGAAGGGAGGTTGTGGAGAGGAGGGAGCTGGCCTCTTCTCCCAAGTGACAGGGGACAGGATGAGAGGGAATGGCCTCAAGCTCCGCCAGGGGAGATTTAGGCTTGAGTTCTTGAGGAAAAAGTTCTTCACAGAGAGGGTGGTTAGGCATTGGAACAGTCTGCCCAGGGAGGTGGTTGAGTCACCCTCCCTGGAGGTGTTTAAGGTGAGGGTAGATGAGGTGCTTAGGAACATGATTTAGGGATTGGTGGGAATGGTTGGACTCGACGATCCAGTG
This sequence comes from Clamator glandarius, assembly GCA_033459285.1. Taxonomy (NCBI): domain Eukaryota; kingdom Metazoa; phylum Chordata; class Aves; order Cuculiformes; family Cuculidae; genus Clamator; species Clamator glandarius. Next base: position 236,616 of record JAUNZM010000115.1, on the reverse strand, counting down.
GGTCTCTTCCAACCTGGTCATTCTGTGATTCTGTGATTAGGAAACATTTCTTCACTGAAAAGGTTACCAGGAACAGGTAGAGGCTGCCCAGGGAAGTGATGGAGCCACCATCCCTGGAGGTGTTTAAGGACAGGTAGATTTAGTGCTCAGAGATGCTTTAGTAGTGGACATGTATGGTTGGACTCAACTATCTCAAAAGTCTTTTCCAACCAAAAGATTCTATGATTCTATAATTTAAAAATCAGTGAGAAATGAAAACAATCAATGAGAAGATGCTGGGGAAACCCCTTGCAATGAGATACGTGCACATGGTGGTGTCCCACTCTATGGAGTGGCCTAGCAGCCTCCAAAACATGAATGAGCTGTGTGTCACCAGAGGGCTTTGGGCTGCTTGAATGGACTCCATGCCATTATATGTGAGTTTTCCATTAAAAGAAAAGCTTTAAAAAGTCAAAACTATAAAAGTGCCAGGAACCATTTACCTTCCATGGAGCCACCGAACCACATCTCCTACCCAGGGACCCAGAGCTGAGGATAGATACGGTCATCTCCAACCCACCTGACCTGAGGGAGAAGGGTACAAGTCCCATAGAAAGACTGAGAAGTCCTAACTGAGCAGTCGCACTAACAGCTGCTGTTTTTCTTCTGCTGCCAACTAAAAAAAAAGGAAAAAAGGGGAGGAAAAAAGAGTATTTACCCTGTTTATAATATTGCTCTGGATCAACATATTAATTATTGATACAGCTAGAGACGAAAGCAGTCTCCAAACACCTCCCATCGCATCAAACTCATGTGTGAAGTTTCCATCCATCAAAATCCCTGGGAAGAAACAGCCTGAGAGCAAGTCTTCAGGTGGAGGAGAAATCAAAGAGAGAAGGAAGACCACCCTGCCAGGAGAGAGGTCCCAAAGTTCAGATCAACTCTAAGAGCAGTAGAGCAAGGAGTCAGTCCTCTGGGATTCACTGCTGGAGTTTGAGTGAGGGGTGAAATGGGCACCCTCATGGGGACATGCAAATTGATTTTTGGTGAGGGAAGTTGACAATATAAAGACAGGCTCCTGCCGGCTGCAATAACTGTTCTGCAGCGGGTGCTCCAGAATTAGGCAGAGCGCTGCTCCAAGAAAGGCTGGCTAGGAATGAATAATTCATGCTAAAAATCTGAGCCAAATTCCTTAATGTGAGTTCACAGCCTCCCTCCCCAAGCCAGCTGGTGCCACCCCGACCACCGCGCCCTCTCCTCAAAGAGGTGCCTGGGCTGGAAAAAGAAGGAAAAGCTCCCATGGCAAGTGGGAAAGTCTGATTTTTAAGCCAGGCAGGCAGTGCAATGGGGATCTGGTCTTGTCTCCCTCCCAGAGTCACTCAGACAAGGAAGAGAAGCAAGAAATAACGTTCCTGATTGAAATTCCAGGGAAGGACCAGGGAGACATTGCTCTGCAGCGTAATTACCCGCACTGGATTGCCGCCAGGACACAGCCCGATATCAGGTCTGAGTCCAGCTGTGCAGCTTCATTACAGCTGAACCACAGTCGTGGCATTGAGCTGATTCCTCCTCTGGGGACAAGGAAAGGCCAATTTGAGCTGTGGGGTGAGACGTTGCTGGAGCAATTCTCCTGCTCTAGGGTGACCACTCCACAGCGGTACCCAGGAAAGCGCCCACCTCACTGGACTCCCTGCTCACCCTCACAGGACTCAGGGCTGCCTTTCTCTCCTGCCCAGACATCCCCAGGTGCAATAGACCCCGAGCATTGGCAGTGACAAGGCTCATCCAGGACCAGCTTTGGCAGTGGGATGGGAGACCACATCACCTCAGCACAGGGACATGGGGACACCTCATCTCTGTTAATCTTAATGGTATCCCGCTGGCAAGGCTGATAACACATGTTTTATTTCATAGAATCACCAGGCTTGAAGAGACCCACTGGATCATTGAGTCCAACCATTCCTATCAAACACTAAACCATGTCCCTCAGCACCTCGTCCACCCGTCCCTTACACACCTCCAGGGAAGGTGAATCAACCCCTTCCCTGGGCAGCCTCTGCCAGTGCCCAATGGTCCTCTCTGTGAAAAATTTTTTCATAATGTTCAGCTTAAACTTCCCCTGGTGGAGCTTGAGGTCGTTCCCTCTCGTCCTGTCCCCTGTCACGTGGGAGAAGAGCCCAGCTCCCTCCTCTCCACAACCTCCTTTCAGGTAGTTGTAGAGAGTGATAAGGTCTCCCCTCAGCCTCCTCTTCTCCAGGCTAAACACCCCCAGCTCTCTCAGCCGCTCTTCATAAGGCCTGTTCTCCAGCCCCTTCACCAGCTTCGTTGCTCTTCTCTGGACTCGCTCCAGAGCCTCAACATCCTTCTTGTGGTGAGGGGCCCAGAACTGAACACAGGATTAGAGGAGTGGTCTCACCAGTGCCGAGTCCAGAGGGAGAATAACCTCCCTGGACCTGCTGGCCACGCTGTTTCTGATCCAAGCCAAGATGCCATTGGCCTTCTTGGCCACCTGGGCCACTGCTGGCTCATGTTCAATCTCTGTCAACCAGCACCCCCAGGTCCTTCTCCTCCAGGCAGCTTTCCAGCCAGGTTTCTCCTAGTTTGTACTGCTGTAGGGTTGTTGTGCCCCAAGTGCATTTGGCCTTGTTAAACCTCCTGCCGTTGGACTCAGCCCAGCGCTCCAGCCTGTTCAGATCCCTTTGGAGCCTCCTGACCCTCCAGCAGATCCAGCTTCCTCCCAGCTTAGTGTCATCCGCAAACTTGCTAAGGGAGCACTCGATGCCTTCATCCAGGTCATTGATAAAGACATTGAACAGGGCTGGACCCAGCATTGAGCAGTTTTTGCAGTACAGCTGAAGAATTGAGCACCCGTGGGTGTCCCAGCCCGTGCTGCAAGGACTGAGGCAGACAGAGGAAGGGCTAATTTGCCCTGTCTGTTTGAAGGCAGCAGTCTAGGTCACTGTAGAATCATTGAATCATTAAGGTTGGAAAAGACCTCTAAGATCATCGAGTTCACCCATCAACACAACCCCATCTCGCTGATGGCCATATTCAAAGAGACACAGGCAGGTTTGGATGGACAAGTTCTTGGGTAAAGACTACTTTAACTGCAGGACTTCTCTGGTGACAAAAGAAGGGTTTAATCAGCCTCATTCTACCAAAAAGCCTGGGTCCCATGCTAATTCCCAGGGGACTCTCTACCTTCAGGGGTTTGTACAATCACTGAATCTTTAATAGCTTGTCCTCATACAACCCAACTTTTTTTTTTTTTTCTGAGTCTAGAAGTTTTCTCTCCTGCTCATCAGCAAATCAAATTTCTTAATAGCAAAGTGAAATAACCTGAGAAGTAACGGAAAAAAGGGAAGGATTGAGTTTTCCCAGGGACCTTGATCTCTTTTATCATCTCATTGTCTTCAGAGGAGTGGTTTCCTTTCAATCTAATTATCTAGTGGGTATGTGTTGCTGGCTCTCTATATGCATCCTGGCTTCCATCAAAACAAACAAAAAAAAGAAGATAAATCCGCTGTTATTGTTTTTTGATGAGAAATTCATGCTAATAACTTACATTTGGGAAATAATTTCGGCAAGTTCACTTTGTTTTCCTGAGAGACGTCCCACAGGAGCTCTGCAACAGAAGAAATGGCCACAAGGAAGAGACAGCTGTTGCTGAGAAGAAGAAAGGGATATGCACTCTAACATGTTTCCTGAAGGACTCAACCCAGGTGTTCAGAAAAAGTAACCCACGTGAGGCTTCCCATGGCTGGTGGCTGCTTTCGAGAAGGGCTTCCAGTAAGCAGGGTCCATTTCTTTGTGCCGTGAAAGAGAGAGGAGACAACCACAGGGTAAAGAGAGGAAGGTTTCTGAAGGCAGGAGGGACCTGTTAGGAAGAGAGTTGCCCCGGGCCATGGAGGAAGCAACAGTACAAGATGAAGACCATGCAGAAAGATGTGATGGAAGCAAGACAGGAGACATTTGCTCTTGAGAAAGGAGATGAAGATAGCAACACAAGAGATGAGTGTGTGCATAGGGCTGGCCAAGAAGAAGCTGGGCTCGAATGGAAAGCAATAGGAAGGAGCAGACATGGGGATCAGGACAGCAGGAAGCACAGTGTCCTGGCCTGCTGGGGGATTTAGAAGCAGCAGCATCTGGTAATGAATATAATTACACAGCTGAGTTCCCCTCTAGAAACCACTCAACATCTATCTCTTCTCAAGCCTGACAACATCAGGGTCACACAGGTAAACTAGGGATGTGTTTGGTTGTCTGTAGGAAAAGCTGAGCTTCTTTCTCAGGCAGCATCAAGATTCAGGCAACTGGGGATTAAAGAGAAAAATGAGATTGTGAAAACAGAGGATGAAGGGTAAATATCCAGACACAAGCACCCCCCAGAGCCTATCCCCCGTGAAACCCAGCTCCTCTACTGTCCCAGCACAGCATGTGTAAAAGCATCCGTATCATGAGAACACCAGAGTGGCTCCTAAAGGGTTAAACTGACTTCACCTCACACTGATCAAGTGGAGGGGAAGGAAGCCCTGTTTTGCTTTTCTGTCTCCCAAAAGGCTCAAATAATTGCCACCAGTATGAACCAAGTTCCATAAGACTGGCACTTTACCAGCAACATGGCCAAGAGGTGCTCTGCCACTGAACTTCGTACAGGAGAAAGGGATGTCTTTTCTTCTTCATCACTCTTTGCTGCTAATTTGATACAATAACTAGATATTGGTCTATCAAAGCAAACATTTTAGCACCTCTTACCATACCCGTGACTTTTGGAGATGTGCCTCTTGCCGGGGCCACTCAAGCCCTGGCACAAGAGACAAAGCAGGCTTCTTGGAGAACCATGGTTAAGCAACATCAGCTGCAAAGGTGGAAAGGGCATTGAGTGTGTGTGTCCAAAGAAAGCATCTGAGGCTTAGAATGGGTTGATTCACCCTCCCCAGGAAGAAGGAGCACCAACCTGGGCTAGCAGAAGGGACAACGTTCTCCTCCAGGGTGACTGTGCCGGCATCAAGAAGGTTAAACATCAGCAGGATGGTGGGGACAGCACAAAATTGAGGTACGCAGAGAACAAAATTAATCAAGGGCACCACGGGATGTGACTTGAAAAAATATTTAACTGCCTGCCCACCAATCTCTGCAGCCTGGTAATGCACAAACAGCACTGAGCTGCTCATTTATAAATGAGCGCTTGACCCGGTCTGTGTGGCTGAGAGCTGGCGGGAAGCAGTACCTGCCAGGAATGCCGAGATGGCTCTGAGTCACTCTGGCAGGAGTGAAAGGTGGAGGAGGGACACGGCTTGAAAGCAACACAACTTGATGTCTGCAACCCCAATGAGAGCTTGGAAGGGTTTATTCCTTCCCCAAGGCGATGAACACCTTGCTGACATCTCTCAGGACCTCAGGTGTAGCCTTATCGCCAATGTTCCTCCATCCCAGCCCATCACAGGGATGAGCCCCAGCTCCCCATTGCGTCCCCAAATGCATAACCCAAACAACTAAGCGAATCCTTCACTACTGGTAAAATTTCCTAAACTATTTTGTTTAAGAGGTCAAGGTTAGGAAAAGTTGCAGAATGCAACAGGTAGAGTGAGAAACAAGTTGAAAAGCCAAAATATATTCAGAGAAGACAGAGAGAAAGGGAGGGATTTTATAGTTAGATTGGTAGTGATGCATAATGGTGAGAGAGATAATGCAGAAAGGAACAGACAGATATGTACTGAAAGATATTCTGGATAAACCAGAGACAGATTAATAGGTAGAAATGGATTAGGCAGACCATGAGGGGGGGGAATGGAGAAAGAACCACGAATCATAGAATGATTTTGGTTGGAAGGGACCTCAAAGCCCATCTAGTTCCACCCCCAGCCATGGGCAGGGACACCTCCCACTGGATCAGGTTGCCCAAAGCCCCATCCAACCTGGCCTTGAACACCTCCAGGGATGGGGCAACCACTTTGGACAACCTGGGCCAGGGTCTCCTCACCCTCACAGGAAAACATTTCTTCCTAAGAAGAAATTTCTTCCTTCCTTCTCAATCTCCCCAGTTTAAGCTGAAAACCATTCCCCCTCATCCTCTCCCTGCACTCCCTGATCAGGAGCCCCTCCCCAGCTTTCCTGGAGTCCCTTTCAGTATTGAAAGCTGCTCTAAGATCTCCCCAAATACTTCTCTTTTCCAGCATGAACAACCCCAGCTCTCTCAGTCTGTCTTCGTAGGAGAGGTGCTCCACCCCTCAGAACATCTTTGTGGCCTCCTCAGGACTTGCTGGAGGTTGCTCCAGCCTCTGCCCTGCTCTTTGTACGGTCTGTCAGGAAGAGACCAAGGGGGTTGTGGTGGCTCAAGGTACCAGGAGCAACACCGTCCAGGTAGGATGCCTGGTGCATCTGCATCCCCTCGCACCCCCTTGCTCAGAGATCACCCATTCCTGGGGACATCCCCAGCATCCCCCCTCCCCAGCTGGCACACATACCATCATGTGCCATGGGTCATGCATGCAGCAGCTCCTGCTGCACTCCCCCTTTCCTTCCCACCCCCAAGCACCTAAAAGATACCTCCAGCTCCACTCTGACACCCTCTCTTGCACTCCCAAAACCCCATGCCAGCTCTCTCCCACGCTCCCCTGCCTCTCACAGCGATGTCCCCTGCACCTCATCAGTCCCATGGGGCTGCTGTGGACAGCCCACACCTGCCAGTGATGCTCCAACTCATTTCTCCCCCACTGCTCACTTCCATCAGCTTCCCACCATTGATATTAATGCACCGCTCGCAATACAAGCTGAGATGGAAGAGATATATTTAGCCTAAATCCCTCACAGGTGATTTGGGCAGGTGGAGGCAGGGTTTAATTTTTTACTGTGAGCCTCAGGGTCTCTCCCAGAAGCTGTGCAGCACCAGCACAGCCCCTCAAGGTAGCGATTGCTTTTGGGGATCCCCCTTCATCAAACCTTACCTTTCATGTGCAGATCAGACACCTGCACTACACAGCCAAACCCTTCCCAGACTGTCTATCCATCACTTGTTATAGACTTTGTTGTAAGGTATCTCCAATAACTCTTCCTTTGCAGACCCCTTGATCCTGGTGATGTCCCACGGCAGTGAGCTCCTCAGGCTGTTTGTGCCCTGCACAAACCAGGCTGGGCTCACTTTTCTTTCCCTGAAGGCTCGTGATAGGAAAGAAAGGATTTTTGCCCCTCAACATACACGTGCGCACTCCAGCCCTCACTAACAAATGCTACGTGACTCGAGGTGGTTTTGCTTGAGCTGATCCCACTAGACGTGTGCTCGTGTGCTGCAAACCCAGATCATGGAAGGGTGAAGGCTCCCACCAGGCATGTGGTAGCCAGTCCTCTGCTCTTTATTGATCAATCTCTTCCTAGGTTTTATTCCTCTCCAGCTGCACTCTGATCCTACCACTCCATCCCAAGTACAAGAAAATCTCCTCCATCCTTCAAAGACCCAGACTGGTCTTTGGTGCTCCCTTCCCATCCACCCAGCATGAACACCTGAGAGGGGCCCAGGTGGACCTGCTCAAGGCAAAGGGTGCTCAGCATCTGTTCCTAAGATCTGGTTAAAAATGGGCAACCACACATCACACCAACCAATCAGGAAAAAAAAAGCTCCCTGAATATTTACCAGCACATCTTTGCTGTTTTGCATGAAATATTTTGCAGCGCAGCCCCAGAGGCCCATGCACCCTGGAGATTTGCACGTAGGCAAGCGCCAGCCGAGCCTTCCTCCTAATGAACAAGAAATCTGGCTGTAAAGCCTGCCAAAACCAAAAGTGGAAAAAGACAGAAGGCAGCCAGGGGAATGTGCATCAATAAACAAGTTTTATGGAAACCCCCAGTTTTTATACAGTTGCTGAGTTTCTCAACAGCTACTGTGGGATGCCAGGGGGTGGGTGGGACCGACACCCCCCCCCTCCCATGGCATTTGTACATCGTGTTTCCAACATGGCTTCAAAGAAACAAGGGGTTTCTGTTTTCTTTCCTTCCAAAGGGTGGCAGGACACAACCACTTCTTTGTCCAAATTTGCTGGAGTCAAAAATCACCCAGAGCAGGATTTCAGCAGATGCACCTGCATTTGCCTGGTGTTGCTGCTACAGCATCACATGTGGGTATCGTTCCCAGCCTCACAGCATCACTCCATCGGGTCTGATCCTGCATGACCATGAAGGTCAGCATCTCCTTTGCCCAGACCTATGGCCTCCTTGACTTATCACATGGCCACAGAATGATACTGAGAGACCTACACAGCCATGGGGAGGATTTCCATGCCACCACCACAGAGCACACAGCTCCTTCAGCCCAGCATCAAATTTATATCCAAAACATGTTTTCTAAAGGATGTTTTAGCCCCATTTTACTCACAACAACCCCTGTAATGCTCCAGTCTTGGGAAAGAGTGGCTGGAATGCTGCCCGGCGGAGAAGGATGAACCCGAACAATTCTATGATTCATTGCAAGGCAAACCCCTCTCGACACTGGATTCATTGCTACCTCTGACCATGACAGATGCGCAAATGAGCTCCTTGGTAGGTTAATCCAGCATCGTGCCCATGGAGGAGCTTACAAAGAGCATCAGATGAGGAGAGCTTTCCACTCCAAAAAGTAACAAGTGGTGGAGATGGCTCAAAGGTGTCAAGTGTCCCTGCAAGCACAACCTACCCTCGGAGCAGCCACAGGCTGTTTGGAGTCACCCACAGGAGAACAGACACTTCCAGCCTGCTCTTCCTTGCACCTGAGCCCTTTCCTAAGGTCCTGGGACGCTCTGAGAGAAATCCCCAGGATACATCAGCAACCATTAGTGCCGCTTGGAGCAGCTCAGAAACCTTCCCCATAGCTCTAAGATGCCTGGGCCAGCCACATTTCCACATCTAATGCCAGAGTTTCAAGCACCAGGCAGGGTAACAACACACTCGGCATCCTTCGGAGGGCACCTTATAAATCTTTTAAGAGCATCCATTGACAGCAATAGAGATCAAGGGCTGCAAGCAATGCCGATCTGCCGCAAACAAAACTCAGTTTGTCAGTGATTTGCAAATGTTGGTTGGATGTTGCTGCACTTGCAATGATGATGAATGTTTCCCAGTCCCATATTTCCTGCAGTCCTGCCACCCTGCTTGCCTAAGGGAATTACCTGTGACCATACAGCTGCACTCTGTATCCATGCAGATCAAAAAGAGGAGATCCTACGCTGCGAACAGCTATGTAAGAGCAATGTGTTGGTTTGTTCCAGCTCATTTTGACCCCAGATATGGATACATCCATGTATAAGGTGCCTATGGGCATGTACACACAAGAGCTATTGCTTCCCTGGTTTTCTTCTGCAAGAAAACAAAAGCCCATAGAAAAAATAGGAAAAATGGGGGAAAAAAACCCCTGATTTTTTGAAGTATCTTATCATCAACAGGATTTATCTTCTGACAGGGTGGCTCCATTGAAAAATCCCAAATCCACCCCTGCCTATATATAGCCCCATCATCTATGCATCTTCAAAGGCGTCACAGGTGTTGGTGTGGTCCCACCATGTGCCCAGCAGGGAGAACACCTTGATGCGGCTCCTCTGGGAGCAGGGAGGTGCAGGGGGTTAAGGGGGCACCAGTGTCCCATGGCTCAGCCCTCCTGTGGTATAAATACTTATTTGTATCCCTCCTGGGATAGAAATGTGTATAAAAATATATATATGAAAAGGTAGCACTCTGGGGCCATGAATGAGTACTGCGATGCTCAGAACCTGGACCAGAAGGACCAGGCTCAGCAAATCCATCCCATGGGGATAATGAGCAGGACTAAGCTGGCAACCCCCTTAGCAACCTGCCTGGGGTTCAGGCTGGTGGGGTGCAAAGTTTCGAAGCTCTGTGCTTATGTGAGACATCAGCAGTGCTGGATGAGACCCAGGAGATGGATACCACCCTCCCTCCGCCTTCTCCTTGAGCAAATGCCCCATGAGCTCAGGAACTGCACAAATCTGAAGCCTTCCTTCACCAGCTTTGAGTTTTCCTGTTTAACAAATTCACAAACACTTCTGGGATGACCAGAACAGCTTTTTCCCTGTAATTAGCCACCCCCCTCCCTCTCCTTCCCTCCCTAATGACTCATAACACACAAAGTCAAGTCACACACTGGGGCAGCCTGAGGGATGCTCCAGGCAGGTCCACGCTTCAATAGCTACCAAGCAAGGGCCAGATCCTGCTCCACCACCACTTGTCTCGTTATCCTCAGCCTAATTAAATGCAAGACAGTCTCTCACTACCTACAAAGGAGGCTGGGGGCTGGTCTGCTCCTGCAGAGCTGTTGGCTATATGAAGCTCCTCTGCATTTTTTCAGGCACAGCTACCAAAGAGCAAAGCTGAAGGTGGATACCAGCACAACCAGGGACAATGTTAGGGCATTCCAAATATCCCCTTCCCAAAATTTTCCACCTGGAAAACATTAGCTCAGAGCAATAAGTGCATCTCCAGTAAGAGAATGATGGGGAAAAAAACCAACCAAACCTGAAACCAACCCTTGGTTCCCACTGGGCCAAGAAGGAATTTGGCTTCTGGTTGCCCATGCGTGGTCCCACCATGCTGGGCTCACATGAGTCCGGCAGGAGTGACCCTGGAGCCACCTACTCACTGAATTTTTATCTCATTACTTTTCTAAACTTCTCTTCAAGGTCTAAATTTAACTCACTATTGCTAAAGGAGGTATCGATGCATTAGAAACTCCCCTGCTTATTTCAAACCAGCTCTGCTCAGCTGCATTGAACCCTCCCCCGTCTGCACTGAGGGGTTTGTCACATCCCTATGAACCAGCCGGCGAAGCCAAATGATACCAAACAAATCTCCCTGGGCAAAATAATGCACTAAACATGGAAACTAGGCTTGGACATGTCTGTGGGATTAGGTCCTGCCCTTTATCATGCAGCTTTCCTGGGCATGGGGAGTCCAGCAATGGTGCTTTGCCATGGCATGACGTTTTGAGTTTGTTTTCCCTCGTGCCCGTTAAATAGAATCATAAAATGTTTTGGATTGGAAGGGATCTCAAAGCCCATCCCATCCTATCCCAACCCCCTGCTATGGGCAGGAACACCTCCTACTGGATGAGGCTGCTCCAAGCCCCATCCATCCTGGCTCTGAACACCTCCAGGGATGGGGCAGCCACCACTGCTCTGGGCAACCTGGGCCAGGGTCTCTCCACCCTCATCATGAACAATTTCTTCCTAATATCTAATCTAAATCTTCCCTCTTCCAATTTAAAGCCATCCCTCTCGTCCTATCCCTGCAATCCCTGATCCGTAGCCCCTCCCCAGCTTTCCCAGAGTCCCTGTCAGTACTGGAAGCTGCTCTAAAGTCCCTCCAGAGCCTTCTTTTCTCTAGCTCTCTCAGCCTGTCCTCACAGGAGAGGTGCTTCAGCCCTCAGGTCATCTTTGTGGCCTCGTCCAGACCCACTCTCGCAGCTCCATGTCCTCCCTGTGCTGAGGACTCCAGAACTGGATGCATGGCCCCAGGTGAGGTGTCATGAGAGCAAAGCTGGTTACACTTCTGATGCAGTCCAGGTTACGGTTGGCTTTCTGAGCTGCAAGTGCAGCCCAGAAACTTTTGCTTGAAAAGAATTGTAAAGCAGGAACCATGCAAAACAAAGCTTGCAGGAGCAAGGAAAAAGTCAAAGTGAGTCTGAGGCCACCATGCCCTAGCACCTGCAAGCAAATATATCACATAATCCCTCTCCTAAATGGATTAAATTCCTTCTTAAACCCAGATGGCCCCCAGCTGTCCTTAAAATCCCTCCAGAAACTCTCCTGCTAGTCGAAAACCTTCTGCTGTTTCTTTAAGTGCCTACATCCTGATGGGCTGTGCTACCAATTGCTGCGGCTGAGCATCTTGTTTCAGCTGCAGAAACAACAAACGCAGGCAGTATTCAATTCCTTCTGACTTAAAAGCTGCTTTATCACCCATAGAGGAAGGGATTACCACTTACATTGCAAACAAGCAGTAGAGAAGCCTCAAATTTTGTACTTTGGAACACACTCATGTATTTTAAAACCCTCTTTTTTTCCTCTGTTTTAAACCAGAGTTAAATTTTGCCTGCATGTAGTAGCTATGCTTCAACATAATTAAAAAATACAGACTTTGGGATTGCACGTACTTCCATAGCAGCTTTGATTGAGTTAACAAAATAGGGCTGGAAATGCCATGTGCCTGGTGAGAAATTCAGCTTCAGGTGGCAGGGGACCAACGGCTGGCAGGATGGCAGCATGTCGATGAGCATCCTCTTCCGTTTGAGCACCTGCCTTGCTATTTCTACACCTATTGGGGAAGAACACAATTATCAATAATTAAGATAATTAAAAGTGTAATCAGACCAGGGCAACTCCTGGATGCTGAGCACTCTCATTGAAGACCCTGGGGCTAGAATTTCATGCCTAGAGTGGGGCTCTTCCCTAAATGTCTGGTGCTTGCATTTTGTCTCTGTGATAACTGAGGAGACGCAAGCTAAAAGAAGAGTTCCATGTATGTGTGGCTTCTGACTTTTTTTATCCACATTAAAACATTCAGTATGGAACCATAGGGCATGGAAAGGAACTCCAAATGCATCCCAAGTCCTGCGCCTCAGAATGTGGATGGGGACTCTAAACCCATCCCAGGCCTTGGAGCAAAATATCGTGGATGGGAACCCCAAACCCATCCCACATCCCAGAGCCACAGGGCACAGTTGGGAACTCCAAACCCATCCTGAGTCACAGAGTCACAGGACACGGATGGAGATTCCAACCCCATCCTGAGCCCTAGAATCTTAGGGCATGGATGAGGATCCCAAATCCACCCAGAGCCTCAGGCTTGGGTGAAGACCTCAAACTCCTACTGATCCCTAGAGCTATGGGCCATAGCTAGGAATAATATTAGCTGTTGGAAAGTTTCCTTTTCTGACCTGAACCTCCGTTTCCCTGCACTAGCCAGGACAGCCAGTGTGGTACCTCCCCTCTTCTTACTCCTCCTCCTCCTCTTCACTGTTTTGGCTGCCTGCTGATTTCCATTTTACGTGTCAATCAAATCCCCATCAGAGCTGCTGTTCCCAGGGAGTGGGCTGAGTCAGGGAATATTTGCTCCTGGCAAATTGCCTGGCATGCGTTGGGTGAGAATCAGCATGCGCAGGCATCTTGTCCATGACCATCATCCCTGCTACTTGCTCCAACATGGGCTTCTCCTCCACTACTCTGGGTCCCACCAGGCTAGTCTGTACCACGTGCAATACAAAACATCCATCAAACAGAGCCTGCAGGCAGGTCAGGCAGCATCCTCCTCCTCAACAAGGTTTGCTAGCCAGTGATGGAAGGTTTTGGGACCTGCAGTGACCCTATAACTTCCCTCAGTGACTTCCACACAAGGCAAGCTGCTCTGTGAAGCAGCTGACCACAGAGCTAAGTTCATCTTCTTTATAATAAGATGCTTGTTGTTCTTACAGTCTACCTTTAGAAGCAGTTCTGATCCTACCACAGACACTGGGAACCATGTATCCCCCAAGCAGCATACCATAGGTGCCCACCTGGAACCATCAAGGTCTCAGAGCAGCCCCCAGTGCACCTCCACTCCCCACAGTCAGGCTGCTTTATTGACCATGCCATTCCTCCACAATTTATTTCTCCTTTAATTAAAATTGGTATTCTCCAACAGGGAAAGAAAAGCAACCAAATGTCTCCTCCTGGGAAGTTCTTCCCCACTCCACAAGCCTCTGGTAACATCAGTTTCCCCCCTCCAGCCCCACAACCTGCTCCAGACCCTCAAAGCATCACCACTACAGAAACACAAGATCTTCTTCATCAGCCCTCTTCGTCTTCTGCCGCATTACCCCATCACCCATACATCAAGTTGCATTTTGTGTTTGCCTCGGAATCGAAGAAAATTCAGTTTATTTGATTCTCAGACTCTTAAAGTGCAATTTCTTAACAGCTGGAGACGAGGATTTATCCCTGCCAAAAAAGGTACAACCCCTTGGAGCAGCACTGGCCAGCATCAAGAGATTTTTCTGAATGGGAAGGAAATAAAAACAAGCTTAAGTTATTTCTGCAGAGGGACGGGGACAGGTGGAGGGGGGAATAATACCTTTTCCTGCTGTTGGCATGCTGCTTTGATCTTTACTTTGTAGTTACCATAGTGACAAATAAAAAAGGCATAGGTGGAATAAATTGCTGAAAGTTGATGATGTCCTATATATACTCCAGTGCACGCGAGTGCAGCCTGCAAACATCCCCCAGCTGCTGCGACATGTGCTTGGCTTCAGCGTACAGCTCACAGAGAGTGTTTATGCTCTGCCTCACAGTAAATGATATTTATGCATGTCTCAGAGACAGAAAACTCCATCACCGGTGTTTCATGGTCTGGAGGAAGGAGGTAGAAGGTTTGTCTTGTCTGCAAAATTATGTGGTATTATTGCTACTCAGTGATGGAACATCCTCATCTGGGACTAGAGGGGACCTGGGTGTTGGGGGTGGCAGAAGCAATAAGAAGGACACAAGAGAGCTGGACGGCAATCCCTGCAAGAAAATCTCATCACCCAACGAACCTTTTTCCCAGCTCCTCTAAGATGTGCACTAACAAAAATACAAACATATGAAGCCATAACTACTATAAAATGATGTTCTTGATTGCTTTGCTTTCCCCTTGATTGCTCCTCCCTTGGCTTAAGGTTGAGGACAGAAAGTTGCTGCGTGTTCCAAAAAAGCCAGGAGCTTCAGGAATTTCCTTTTCTCCTAGAAACCAATGAAAAACCACTGCCCAAGCCAGTTCCTACTGGTTAGACAAGATTTAACAGTCCAGACAATCTTCATCTGGCCACTTGTAGCTCTTAACCTAATCTGGAGGTATGCGCTTTTCACAGAGTGGTTTGGGTTAGAAGGGACCTCAAAGCCCATCCAGTTCCACCCATGACATTGACAGGGACACCTCCCACTGGATCAGGGGCTCCAAGCCCCATCCAACCCGGCCTTGAACACCTGCAGGGATGGGGCAGCCACCACTTCCCTGGGCAACCTGGGCCAGGGCCTCCCCACCCTCACAGGAAAATACTCCTTCCTCGGATCTTATATCAATCTCCCCTCTTTAAGCTCAAAACCAACTTGAACCAATCCCCATCAATGCCTTAATATTTCTTTCTATGCTAATGAACAAAACCCTATTAGCAGCAATTCCTCTCCCATGAAGAGGTTCATTGCAGGTTTGGATGGATCAAAGCATTCCCAGTGAGAAACTGGGATGAGTTTCCACACTGGGGCAGCCCCTCGGACTGGCCCATCCCCATCCTGGGAATGCCTGGATGCAAGAAGCAATGAGATGCTGTCACAGGCTCTGATCATCCTGATTTTTCCGTGCACAGGTAGTTGGAAACTGCTAATTCTTATGTGCTCCTTGATGGAGCAGCCCAAATATTTGCAGGGTCCTGAGCCCAATTAGCTGCACAAAGGTGCTGAGCAAACGACAATGCTGCTGGCCTCTCACCACACATACACATAATAAAATATAACAAAAATGAGAGGAGCAGGGCCAGTATCAGCACTTTGAGGGCTGAAAAGAGCTAGGACAAAAGGAGTTACCACAAGACAAAGACCACACGGGTTATGGCACTCACCTGGCAGGCTGTGAGACAGGGAAAAAACAAAGTCCCAGATAAAGACTACAGGAGATCCCAGGCACTCATGAGCACCCATCAACTCCTTTAAATCCAAGAACTCACAAGGATGGAGCCACACTCAAGAGATGCAACCAGCCTGAGGCTTTGCCAGCCCCACCTTGCTTTGATGCTGTTGACACACAGCTCTTAAGTCAATCCATGCACAACTAATACGCTACATCTGCTGTGTATTTTGCTCGGCATTTGTTTGCTTTAGTTCTGTTGAATCTCTTCCCGTGCTCCCTGGTAAGCTCTAATGATGTGCGGCGGCTGCTGTTGTTGCACCATTACGCCGCGATAATCTTTGGACAATTATTTGCTGGATTCGTCCCGTTGCTGGATGAAACGGTGCTTTCGCCTTCTGTCAGTTATATATTTCTCCAAGCTGAAGCCAGATCACGGGGAACCATTCTGGCAGTAATTCAAGGGTACCCAGTGCCAGGAACATCCTACAGAAGCGTCTCTGGCTTCAGATGCTCAATAGTGATTAACTGTAGGTTGGGCAGGTTGGGTCCTGGGGCAGTAGGCGATGCCTATAGGGAGACAGGGATGGGTCCTGGGTGCTTGCACACACTCGGTTCCTAAAGATACCATATGTTGTTCAAAGATTATTCCAGTTTTTATTTTCATAGAATCATAGAATCACTAGGTTGGAAGAGACCCACCGGATCATGGAGTCCAACCATTCCCACCAATCTCTAAACCATGCACCTAAGCACCTCATCCACCCTCACCTTAAATGCCTCCAGGGGAGGCGAGTCAACCACCTCCCTGGGCAGACTGTTCCAATGCCTGACGACCCTTTCCGTGAAGAATTTTTTCCTTATCTCAAGCCTGAATCTCCCCTGGCGGAGCTTGAGGCCATTCCCTCTCATCCTGTCCCCTGTCACTTGGCAGAAGAGCCCAGCTCCCTCCTCTCCACAACCTCCCTTCAGGTAGTTGTAGAGAGTAATAAGGTCTTCCCTCAGCCTCCTCTTCTTTGCCTTAAGTTCTAGGAAAAGCAAGACTTTTCTAAGCCAGACTCCTTCAGAAAATCCACAGAATCATAGGATGCTCCGAGCTGGAAGGGACCCACAAGGACCATCAAGTCCAACTCCTGTTCCTGCACAGGACAACCCCAACACACACACCGTGTGTCTAAGGGATTGGCCAAATGCTTCTGGAATACTGTCAGGCATGGTGCCACGACTGCTTCCGTGGGGAGCTGTTCCAGTGCTCCACCACCCTCTGAGTAAAGAACCTGTTCCTAATATCCAGCCTAAACCTCCCCTGGCACATCTTCCTGCCTGTCCCTTATTCTTCATTGTGATGTCTCCTACAAAGTTCACCCTTCCCTCTCCCTCAAAATCCAAACATAATTGTGGGGCTTCTCACAGAAAAGAGGCCGCCCATGAATACAAAATAAGTCAATGCAGCACAGGGGAAAAAAACCCACGTATCTGGTACATAGGAAGGTCTGACCTCCAGGATGGTTCAGGGGAACAAATTATCCAGCAAAGCTCCTTATAGAGCAGGAGAGAAAGGGACGTTTCCACAGCAGGGAGAGCTAGGGAGATAGCTCAGGCCCCCTGCATTTAAAGCTTTTTACTCTCAAAGACACACACAAAAAAGGGATTGCATTTTCATTGTTATTATTTTAAAACAAACCCTCAGAAGCTAATTTGACTTGGGGGATCCTCCTAGAACATCTTGGAGGTAACTCCATTGCAGATCAAAACACTTGGTACTTTACATGGAGCTTTCATCTTCCCTCTCCGCCTCTGCTGTTCCTGTAATTAGAGACAAAGGTCTTTTGTCTCCAGCTAAACCTCCCCTTTCCCTCTCCCTTCCAAAAGATACTGACTCTGTTTGATTTTTGATGACCGGCCTTCTTTCTTTTTTTACCAAGCTCTCTCCTTCGTGCCCCATTAGCCTGGTTTCAAGATGTTACACGTTTGTGGTTTGTTTGTTGTTTTGTTTTGGTTTTTTTTTTTTTTGCAGCATCTTCTTCCCCTGCATCATTAATGTTGTTGTATATAAGTTTTTAAGTATGCTTTCCCAACCCATCCAAGGGCACGCTCGAGGCACCGTGGGTTTCTAAGTGGCTGCTTCAATTTAACTGATGCCCACCCAGGCCTGGAGCAAACACGGGCAGCATTAGGACCCAAGTTTCTCCCCCCACACCCATCTCTTTTAAATAGAGTTTTTCCTTCCACTCATCTCCAGGTCAGAAAGGAGAGAGGAGGCACTTCCCATGCAGCCCTAGAACTATTTTGCCCTGGGATACATATTAATGGCTTACAGAGATAATCAGCTGCTTACATCTGTTGTCCCATTACCTTCTCATCAATTTTGCATGAACCCATCTCCTCCATGGGCTCAACCTGCCCTTGAAAACCCACATGAAGATGGGGAATAAGAGCCCCGCCTAGAACGAACCGTGTCCAACATCAGCAGGCACTGAGGCCAGTGCCAAAGAGACTGAATGAGCCAGGAACATGGCACAAAGCTGTTAAAACACCTTTTTATTTCAGCTGTGCCACTTGCAGAAGGAATTGTTTGATTCAAATGAGTGTAATGAGTGGGGCCTGTCTGTAAAATGAGCTTTCCCAACGGCAGGAGGAGACAGAAACTTGGCCACCGCCCCAGCACTGCATCCTCATGTCACTGCTTCCCATCTCGCCTTTAATCCTTTACATTATTACAACAGGATATGAAATTGCTGGAGGGGTGAGAGAAGAGATACCGCTGACATTACACCGTTTGCTTTCATTACTCGTGATTAAATGCATCATTCCAATAACCATCTCCCAAGGGGATGTAGAGGCTGTACCAAGCACAGGTCGTGATGCTCTCAAACCCTGGCAACAAGGAGACCTGGGAGAAAAGAAACCAAGCCAGGACACCTTGCAGAAATACCCAATGGGATAAAAAAATCAGAATCCTGAAGGAGAAACCCAAGTCTTGTTTTCAAAAGCAGACTCTGGCTTTCAGATGGCCCAGTAGTCTCGGGAGCTTGACTGAAGTCCCAGGACTCCACAGCAATGGATGAGGGACTGACCTGGTACCTGAGCCCAGTACTTGGTGTTTTCCTAGAATATCAAGCTGTGGGGCTCATGGCATTTCCAGGGAGATGCTACAACCTCCAGCTTGTGCTCTATGGCTGGAAGCGAGCGCTCCTGCCACTGGTACCTCCCTTCCCATTGATCCTCATTAGACTGTGAATGGCAATTAAATAATACAAGGTCTGGATATCCTATGACCTGGGTACCTGCACACAGCATCTGCTCTTTAAATGAGGGCTGAGCTGAGGCATCACCTTTATGAGCCTGGAAATAGGATTCTGCTTTGAATGGTGTTGCCACAAGTCCAATACCCAGGTATGCTGGGAGATCCTTTTTCCCTTCTTACCCATGTCCACAATGTAGATCAAAATCCTGAAGAACCCAGAAGCTTGGGAGATGCCGGAGCATCCTTTGCATGCCTCTTTTGTTCATTAAGAGATGATAATGGAAGCATTGGCAGGGAGGGAAAAATAATCAATAGAACAGGAGAAAATACCTGATGTATGTGAAAACATCAAGAAGCCTCATTACTTTCAGAGGGGTCTGCACTCCCCGTCCTCTTGCAATACACCAAACCACCCCAAAATTTGCACCAAGGGGTTCCTACAGTTCTTGTGAACAGGAGAAAGGGGAAACAAGAGGTAAATACCTCCCTCCTTGGTCCACCACGGCATAGGGGCTGTGCACAAGCCAACTACTTTTTGAGTGTAGATATCCCTATTTCTGTACAATGGGCATTTGTTCCTGTTCTGTCTCCAGAAGGATGAGCCAAGCCCAGTAAAAAACAGAGAACAAAAGACCTTTTACTGGTCGGCATTGCTGCCTTTCTAGGAAAGGAGAAAATACAGCGGCGAGTTTCTAGAGCAGCAGGAGTTAAAAAGTCCTTCTCATCTGTCAGCACCAACCAGTCTCCTATGAAGTTAAGGAAGAAAATGAAAGGGGGAAGAAAAGGCTGACAACATCAAATTAAACCAGCAGTCATCCTTTTCTCCTGTTACTTTAAAACACAAGCTCACGCAGCATCCTGCTTTCAGAGAGAATCAAAGTGATTTTATTCCCATGCAAAACAGACGCTCAAGGGTCCGGCATATTGAGGGCTTGTACTGTTTGGCCAAGGCACCTCCAAGCATCATATCAAACAAGCATCACCATCAGGTGCCTCCATCCGTGGTTAAATCAAGCCCAATTATGACAGGTGTGATTTTATATCACCGTTTGACTTTTATAGCCATCATAAACGGTCCAGCTGGCATCAGACTGGCAGTAGTTCATAGTGAGAGATGCACTGGGATAACTAAAAGGAGGAGAGGGGTTTTTTCTTTCACGCTGTGCCTGAAATACATCCCTGTGTGTCTCAGGCTGACCGAGGAGCCAAGGTTGGAGAAAAGCCAGAGCATCACAGAGGAAGCTGCTCTCCAATATTTGCTCTTTAACCCCATCAACAAAGCCAGGGAGCACACGATGTCCTCATGGCTGGGGACAGGATGAGACAATTTGCCTACCAAGGGGCTGCAACTGATGGGCTTTGCAGTTCAACCCCAAACCTAAGTGGGTGGGATGGAGAGTGGACACTAGGAAATGATTTGGGCCCCCCAGCCAGGCATGATGTACAAGAAGGACCATCTTCAAAGGTAACCTTCACCACAGAGTTCAAAGGATGAATCCTGCCTGGAGCTGATGCTCCTCAGTGCTTGATCCACAAACCCTGGGGCCTGAAACCAGGGACCTGATTCTGCTTGTTGCTCATCCGCCTGAACACAGACAGGTGGTGGCACCTGAGCCAAGGTTTCACCCTCCTCAGGGTACTACAAGCCTTTTAAATACGTGAGATTAATCCTCATGCCACCCATTGGTGGGGAGCAGCCAAGAAAGGACCCTAAAAATCCATATGTCCCACCATCCTTGAGGAGGACACCTTCCACAAAAAATGGGAAGAGCAGGGTTTTAACAGCAAACAGGGAGGGCAGCTCCATAACCAACTCTGTGACACCCCCCCCAGGCCAGGAGGCACCTGGACCACCCCAATGGGAGATGTACGGGACTTCAGTGTGTTTATAAATTAACATGAAAGATTTTCATTAGCTTAATGGGCTGGGAAAGGGGTAGATGCCCTGTGCCAGCCCTCCTCCTCTCCAGCTATTTCAAGACAGTTCAAGGCAAAAAATGTAAAAAGCAAATAAAAAGCAAGCATAGCAGGAATCGCCCTGTTTACCCGAGCGATCATGCAGCTCCAAGTAAACCCCCGGAGAAGGATGAAGTGTCTTGGCCACTGCGGTAGAGCATCACGGCAGCTGGCGTGTGGAAAGGAGGAAGAGATTTACTATCCCTGGTGCTTGTTTCTCCTTCCCTCCCTCTCTTTTTTGTAATAATAATTGTAAGGGGGGGGGGAAGAAACGCCTCTCCTGCACCTCCCCATGATGCTGCCTTATTTTAAAAAGTGACAATTAGTCATTTGAAGAAACAACAAAGAGCCAACGATGGAGAGGCACGATTTGAATTTCAATGTGCAATGGGAGGGATTGGGAGCTGAGGTTCTGGCAGGAAAGCTGCCAATCTCTCCACAAAACCCACGGCCACCCCTTCCCACCCCAGCTCTCTCTGCTCAGGAACCCAAATATAGCTCAGAACAAGCACCCTGCTCCGTCTGCCCCAAAATACACCCTGACTTGCTCCCCTGGCTCCAGCTGACTGCCAGATTTTGGCACGGGTGCTTTGCATGGGACAGGATCAGCCCCCCTGCAAAGCTGTGTTGGAATTAGACGTCACGTGCAGAGAGGCTGGGGGGCCCCAAATCCCACCTGAAGGTAGCTGGACCCCAATGAGCCTGGGCCAAGAGTCCTGAGCAGCTTTTTGTGTCTGGTGCCTGGAGATGCAGGCTGGGGTGGCCAGGATGCTGGGAGGGAGGAAAGGATTGCAGGGATGGTCACAGGCTGGGATGGGAAGGATGCAGGGATGGATGGTTGATTGCAGGCTGGGGCAACAAGGCTGAAAGGCTCAGCCCAGTGTCCCCTTCACCACACCTCTCCATCCTTCCCCCTGTACAATCCCTCCAGAGAGTTTTAAGGGAAAATGAATTTCAAGTTTTAATATACCAGCTCTATCTCACCTTGTTTTCATGAGTGCGTTCATGGGCTTGCCCTATTTCACACATCCCCAGCTCTAGTTTGCCAGGAAAAGCTGCAAAACATGACCCAAGGTCACTCTAAAACTGAGCCAAACCCATGAAAGCAGAAGCCAAACACATTTCTCACCACAGCAAAACGAGCCCAAGGGGCATAAAGAGCTATGAAATCCCCCAGGGCCAAAAAGCCCTGCCAAAGCAAAGCCCTCCAGCCCCATCTACTCCAGGGAGGAGTTTTAGGGGAGGCTCCCAGCTCTTGCAGCACATTTCACATTTTACTCAGGACACGGTTCAGAATTCAGAGGCTGAGAGCCGCCAGCCAGAGCGAATATAAATGCAGCCCCACAGCCTGATGACTGAACAATATCTTTATTAGCATCTTCCTTTTATTATAGGTTATAGGGATTTTTTTTTTCCCCTCCTTTTGTTGCCTTTCTCCTCCTTCTTTTATTCCCACAGTGACATTTATGGGACTAGACAGGCAGGATGTCTTTGCACAGCATCCCCCAGGGGACACAAAGCCCCCCTGAGGACACTGGTCCCCCTTCGAGGAGAGCAGCAGACAGGTACAGCAAAGCAATTGCAACAGCCAAGAAGCGGCTGGCGCATTTCCCCCATTAGCAGCAAAGTGGGGGAAAACACCCATATGACTTTCCAAATCTTTTGCTTCTCAAGGAAAGTGTCGAGCTAGGGGCTCACTACCCCGACAAGCCAGACATCACAGATGGAGGGACGACAGGCAGAGCTAGACACACTCTCCAGTGCCAAGTATAGGAGACCCATCTTCTCCGTGCCTTAGAGCCAGCCAGTTTACACCACAAATAAAAACTCCACAATTATTGAGTCAGAGCATACCTTCACTACCACGTTCCTGCCATCACATCCCCCCAGGGACCTCTCGTGTCCTCTAGCATCTTCAGCCACTGCGGTGAAAGCTCCCTCCCATCCCCATGGGCTTCTCTTGGTACCCTGCATCCTGGCAGAGACGGAGATGTTCAGCGACGTGTTTAAAAGCAAGCTGACCTCTTTAGCCATGCATGGATGCTGCTGAACAGCTGGCGGGCCAGAGAAACATCTGCGGTTCCCCCTCCTAGGAGATGCTAACAACCCTTGGGTGAGGCTGGGAGGCTTGGCAGGATCAGGCCCAGCGTGGATGCTGGGGTCTTAGGCAGGGGCATCATGCTTAAAAAAAGGATGCCTGTATAATAAATATATCAGCAATGTGCCCATCCCAGCAGAGCCCTGGGCTTCCCAACAGCATCCCAACCTGCCACTGAGATCCCCAAGGAGCAATGTGACTTGGCTTGCAAAGAGGAGCAACCCCCTGGTTTAATCTCATTCTCTTCCTATGGAGTAAAAATGAATTATTTTTTATTATTATTATCCTTTTTCTTCCCATTCTGTAGGTGAGACATTGCATTTAGAGGAGAAGAGCAGATTGCAGCTTTTAATTAAAAGCTCTAAGCCTTTTCCTGCTTCAAGTTGCTCTCGGTGCAAGCTCTAAACAACGTTCAGCAGAGAGGAAACAGCCCTGACTGCTGCTTTGCTTAAAAAAAAAAAATAAAATAACACAAGGCACAGAACAGGGAGTCCTTCCAACAATCTGTTTGCTGTACCCTGGAAAATAATAGCAACCCATATGGAAAGCCCACACAGCCATTTTCCAGGTGCTTTGTATGGCATGAAATCCATGGAATAAATTACCTGTGTAACAGGGGGGGAGGCAAGGGATGTGTTTATATGCTGCACTTCATTCCCTTTGGATGCAAACATGCAGCACGGTGATGGATTTCCCCCTCCATGGGAAATGTCATCCTAAATATCAGCAACATTGGGCATCACCGTGGCAGAGCCCTGTTCCCAGCCCAGCTGGGAGCAGTCGAGGAGAGAGGAAAAGGAAGAGGCTGAGAAACATGTTCCAGGCATATCTGATCACAGAGAGGTGGCATTTAATGGTTTTTCTCCTTGTTGCTTGTTTGAGGTGTCTGCAAGGTGCCTCAATCTGCCTCAATCCTACAGCTGAGCAGTGGGTGCCTTTACAGGCTGCAGTGAGGGAGCAAACCTGGCACTAAAAGGGAAACTGAGGCACAGCAACGACAAGACATTTCTTTCAGGATGATGCTTGAATCATAGAATGTCCAGTTCTTAGAGATGCCAGCAAGGCTTTGGCTGGTCCAAAAATAAAACCCCAAAGCCACTTGAAGGCACACAAGTTCCTTTCTCACATGCAAAAATGCGTTCCCACATCCCCCTGTAAGTTCAATCGGCCCTTCTTTTAAATGAGGGGATGAAGAACACAGGGAAATGCTCCTAAAGAAGATGCTGCTCTTGGATAGACGTTTCCCAAACACCTTGAAAACCTGTTTTCACTCAAAAAAATGATTTAGGGATTGGTGGGAATGGTTGGACTCAATGATCCGGTGGGTCTCTTCCAACCTGGTTATTCTGTGATTCTGTGAAAATGTGTGGTAATTCTGTTCTACTTTTGCCTGGATGGTTTTTTTTATTTTATTCTTTTCCTGGTCAAAAAAGCCCATCACTTCTGGTACATGCACAGGCTGCCTGACTCTCCCTCCAAGCCAGTGAAGGAGCTGCAGCAGGTCCTGGCACAGGATCATCAACACCTCACAGCACCAAACAACTCCTCCACACTCTAAGAAATCCTCTGCATCTCCCTTGGAGTCCCCTAAACTGGCTCTGAAAGGTTTAAGCCCTCCTCCCTCCTGTTTTTAAAACCAGAGCAAGCAGATCTCCAAGCCAGAGCCTCCAGGACAGGCTCTGCTCCAGGCCCTTGGATGATTTCATCTCCTGGATGTCACACATGGATAGAAAGGACAGAGCCAGGCCCCCGCATCCCAAAACAGGGATGCCCCTGCAGAACCTGCTCAGGTGGGACGCAAAATATGTTTGATTAAACTGGAATTAAAAGCTTTTTTCAACCTGATGGTAAGAAAAACAAGCCTTGCTTTCTGGAGACCCAGCGCCAGCATCTTCTTGGGTGAAGATGAACAAACTCGTTTGATTTCTTCCCTCTCCTCAAAAACAAACCATCCAAGAGACAGCTCTGCAAAGACCGCCACAAACTCACCACGGAAGTTCAAGTTCCCACTCCTCCTCCTGAACCATACCAACATGTTTTTCCCACCCCTCCATCCTTAAGCCACTTACTTAGAGAGAGTCGTACGCAAATCCAGACAGAAAATTAAAATAACATAAAAAAAAAGTAACACTAATTAAAGCTACGATCATCCCACACTGCAGAAGCAGTTCAGGTTTTCCTAGCTGATAAATTTAGAGGGAGGTGGCACTGAGGATGATTGTCCACTTGGTTGAGCTTTTACAGCCGTTTACCCGGACTTGCAAACATATTACTTGATGAGGGGAGAGTAATTAGGAAGCTGCACCATAAACTTTTATAACTGTTCAGCTCTTTCCCTCCTGTCACGTCTGCTCCTAACACAAAGGCATCACCTAGCGCTATCTTTGACCCAATCTCCTCAAGCTCTGGTATTTATCTTTTATACTCTCTGCCCCAGCCTGATAATCCATTCCTTGTACCATGTCAGCTCTGTTCTCACTTTTTGCTTTTCTTTCAAGCCTTTCTAAGTCATGGGCAGGGATGTGGTGCAGGTGATTTTTATCATAGCATCATGGAATGGTTTGGGTTGGAAGGGACCTCCAAGCCCACCCAGTCCCACCCCTGCCATGGGCAGGGACACCTCCCACTGGATCAGGGGCTCCAAGCCCCATCCAGCCTGGCCTTGAACAATTCCAGGGATGGAGCAGCCGCCACTGCTCTGGGCAACCCAGGCCAGGGCCTCCCTACCCTCACAGCAAAACATTTCTTCCTAAGATCTCATCTTCATCTCCCCTCTTTCAGCTGAAAACCATTTCTCCTTGTCCTATCCTTGTGATCCCTGATCAAAAGCCCCCTGCCCCCAGCTTTCCTGCAACTCCTTTCAGTACTAGAAGGCCACTTCCCTCCTTCCCATCCCCAGGGGACATCACATCTCCTGCCACAGATAAGGCACAGCTTGGGATGGTGAAGTGCAGCTCCAACACCTCCCCCAGGTCATGGCTCTGGGGAGCGCTATTTCATTGCCAGGTCTACAAGGAATTAGTGAAATCCTTTGAAGCCCAGCCAGCAAAGAATCATACAATGTCCTGAGTTGGAAGAGACCCACAAGAATCAAGTCATAGAATCACCAGGTTGGAAAAGACCCACTGAATCATCAAGTCCAAGCATTCCTATCAAACACTAAACCATGTCCCTCAGCACCTCGTCCACTCATCCCTTAAACCCCTCCAGGGAAGGTGACTCAAGCCCCTCCCTGGGCAGCCTCTGACAGTGACCAATGACCCTTTTGGTAAAAAAATTTTTTCTAATGTTGTCCAACCTAAACCTCCTCTGGCAAAGCTTGAGGCCATTCCCTCTCGTTCTGTCCCCTGTCACTTGGGAGAAGAGCCCAGCTCCCTCCTCTCTATAACTTCCATTTAGGTAGTTGTAGAGAGCAATGAGGTCTCCCCTCAGCCACCTCTTCTCCAGAAGTCCAGTCCCTGTCCCTGCATAAGACAACCCCAAAATTCACACCATATGTCTGAGGGCAATGTCTAAATATTTCTTGACTATTAGGGTTCTGCCTCAAAAAGGGTTCAAATCCCGCTGTCCAGCAAGGAGAGCAGCACCCTAGAAGTACTAAGCAGCCCCCATGCCTTGCAGCATCCAGAATTTGGGGATGCTCAGCCCCCCATGGGGGATATTAGCAGCACCAAAGGGCTTTGTAAGGGCTTCAGAGTCCACCCTGACAGTGAGAAAAGCAGATTATGTGGTTAACCCACAGCTGAGGAGCTGGAGGGGAGAGCAGGGCGTCCCCAGTCATCAGGGTTTGCCCTTCTGTGGGGGAAGGGACACACAGGGACGTCAGGAGAAGCCACAGAGGGAACATCCATTCCTAGGAGGGGGTTACCACTGGGGAAGCCAAACAGCCAACAACCCCACAGCACCTCCAGTTCAACATCCCACTCCACTGAGCAGCCAGCACCAATCTCCCCTGCCCTTAACACCCTACTCACCACATGGTACCCCACTTTTAGGGGGCTGGGGATGGTGCACATAGAGGTCCCTGCAAGGACGCACGTGCTCCTGGGCTCCCTATAGCACTACAACTCCTCTAAAAACCCAGCTGTCCTCAACTCTCCAGCCCTCTAATACAGCAGCACCCACAGGTGCTGGCAGATGGGGTCCTGCCCCAACCCCACCCCAGCTGCTGGAGCAGGAGCAGCAATTAGAAAATCCCAATTAGAAAGCTCAATTACAGGACATTAAAATGCACCAAGACGGGTGCAGTAGCAGCAGGAAAAGTCTGGGTCTGCATCCAGAGAGGCAAACATGAGACATGCTGAAAGCCCTTTCCCTGAGACAGGGAACCAATCAGAGGATGGACAAGAACAAATAAGTTTTTTCCTCCATTAAAATGACTTTTTCTGGCCCTGATTAATCAAAAATATGTGACCACCAGTTTTTCTAAACACTGCCAAGAGCCTGTAATCTCTGCTCCTCAGCCTTGAATCTATGTGGCCAGTGGAATAGGCTCAGGCGCATCATTTAAGGCACCTCCCGATACCCCCATTTTCCTCCTTTGGAACCATCCTGCTGCAAATAAACAGCACCAGAGACACATTTGCCCCCAAGATAACAACCTCTCTCAAATTTGATTAAAATTGAGCATGGAATAACCTCATGGGAGGTTATTGGGACAGACAGACACATGCAGAGCACCCCGCTTCCTTCAGAACTCCCCCCCAGAAAGCTACAGGGCAGCCCCTGCCCCCATCCTCACTGGACAGGGAGCAGCACATTTCTCAGGATTGATATTATTCTTCATTTTGAATGCAGGCTGCCAAAAACTCATTGTTTGAGCCGGGAGAAAGCCATCCAAGCTCTCAGCCTAGGCAGACTCTGGGGAAGATGCTCATCTCCAAGATGTCTGTCATCCTCAGTACCAAATTTACAGAATAAAACCAGTCCAGGGTGTGAAGAATTTAATAATACAAGCTGTTGCGTGACAAAGCCTAGAGAGTAATATCCATATTACGGTTATTATTAAATCGGAGCAGCCTCCTATGTTTTGTCCTGCCTGTAATTTAAATGGATCCTTGGTTGTATTTGGGTGCTTCTGCAGGGGAAAAAAACATGAGTTATAGCTAAATAACCATAAGAAGTGTCAGACAAGCAACATTTCTCTTTCTAAATAAAAATCTAAATATGAAATATATATATATTCAGAATCTTACAGGGTTTTGCAGCCTCCTAGTACTGGCAAAGCCTCCATCACTTCCTTGCTGGGTGACCTTGGCCCAGTGAAGCAAGCATAGAATCGTTACGGTTGGAAAAGACCCCTAAGCTCATCCTGTCCAACCATCAGCCCAACCCCACTGTGCCTTCTAAACCACGTCCCAAAGTGCAATGTCTACATGCTTTTTGAACCTCTCTAGGCATGGAGACTCCACTACTGCCCTGGGCAGCCTCTGCCAGGGCTTCACCATTCTGTAAGTAGATACATTTTTCCTAATATCCAATCTAAACCTCCCCTGGCACAATTTGAGACCATTTCCTCTTATCCTGTCACTTGCTCCCTGGGAGAAGAGACCAGCACCCTCCTCGCTCCAACCTCCTTTCTGGGAGCTTCAGAGAGAATGAGGTCTCCCCTCAGCCTCCTCTTCTCCAGGCTAAACAGCCCCAGGTCCCTCAGCTGCTCTCAGAACTCCTGGGCTTCAGACCCTTCTCCAGCTCTGTTCCCTTCTCTGGAGATGCTCCAGCCCCTCAATGTCTTTCTTGTACTGAGTGGCCCAAAACTGATCATGGGATTTGAGGGGCAGTCTCACCAGCTCCAGGTACAGGGGATGATCCTTTCCCTTGTCCTGCTGGCCCCCCCATGGCTGACCCAAGCCAGGATGCTGTTGGCCTCCTCGGCCACCTGGATCACTGCTGGCTCATGTTCAGCCACTGTCAACCAGCACCTCCAGGTCCTGTTCCCCAGGCATTGCATGGGGTGGTTGAGACCCAGGTGCAGGACCTGGCACTTGGTCTTGTTGAAGCCTATCCCACTGGCCTTGGCCCATGGACCCAGGATGTCCAGGGCCTTCTGCAGAGCCTTCTTGTCCTAAGCAGATCAAGACTACAGACTAACTTGGTGTTGTCTGCAAACTGACTGAGGGAGCACTTGATCCCTCATCCAGGCCATGGATGAAGATATTAAACAGAGCTGGCCCTGACACTGAGCCCTGGGAACACCACTTATGACCAGCCAACAACTGGATTTAACTCCATCAGGCCATTTTTTCTACACAGTGAAGAATATGCCTGTGCAAGCCACGAGCCACCAGCTTCTCTGGGAGAGTGCTGTGGAAGGCAGTGTCCAAGGCTTCACTGAAATTGAGTCAAACAACATTCAGATAACATTCACAGCCTTTCCCTCATCCACTAAGCAGTCACAGGATCATAGATGTAGATCAGGTTGGTCAAACAGAACCTGCCCTTCATGAACCCCATGCCCTGGTTAGCTTGCACTTGCTTGGTAAGCGCATTCAAGGTGAACTGCTCCATATGCTTTCCTAGAACCGAGGTCAGGCTGGCAATGGGACACCTGGCATGGGGAGAGGATAATTCACCAGAGGTTCCCCCGAGATATTTCAGTCCTCATCTGAGGGAATGTCTTTCCTTTCTTCTTTGGCTTTGCAGTCTCCCTGCTCATTTGCTCAGCTGCTGCTCCCGAGTCCCACTGGCCGGCCGCGTTTGATGAACATCACGGAGCTCCTTCCTCATTAAAACCTGAAGCTGTAAAGTTTAATACCCAATAAAATAAGTAAGGAATAAAAAACCTCACCAGCTTCCCCAACTTCAAAGTGCTTTTGAAGATCAGTCAGGAGAGCACCAGTGGAGTTACAGCCTCCCCCATGAGCCTTCTCTCCTGGGAAGTGGTCAGCCCATGGTACAGAGTTGGTGGTTGATGGAGAGCAATGTGGGGGGTCTC
Organism: Clamator glandarius; assembly: GCA_033459285.1. Taxonomy (NCBI): domain Eukaryota; kingdom Metazoa; phylum Chordata; class Aves; order Cuculiformes; family Cuculidae; genus Clamator; species Clamator glandarius. Next base: position 206,790 of record JAUNZM010000115.1, on the reverse strand, counting down.
AGCAAGCCCCGTGGGAAGGGATTTGGGCTGGACAAGACCATGTGACAGAGCCCAGGGACCACAGGGTTGGCATTTGCAAGGGATTCATGGCTGGGTGTACATTTTCTAGCTGCTCCTCATGGAGGATGCTGCTGCAAGAAGCCAGCCCAGCACTTTGCTATCCCCCAAGTGGAAAAGCACCCTAAAATCCAATATTTCATGCAAACACCGTGCAGGAAGACCACAGGGGGAAGGAAAACTTGCCTTGGCTGGGTATAACCTTGCTTGCCAGGCCTGAGGAGGAGGTGATGGCCACTGACTACAATGGGGACGAGCCATGCAAATGCCTTGGTTAGGAAACAAAAGCCAGGCTGGCCCAGGCTCTCAGAAATGAAGGATTATCAGCATTTGCTCCGGCATGTGAGCAGATGCACTGACTTAGCAAAGCCAGGCTCGGGGGCAGGCACAGGAGCTGGTGACAGTGCCCTGACTGTGGCCAAGCCTCTTTACAAAAAGGCTGAACTTGGCTTTTCCACTGGCGGGTTTGCAGGGGGAAAATAAGTTCTTGGCTTCACCACCAAGGTTTTGATGGGGAATATCTATCGCCAGTGCAACAGTGGAGACAGAAACGAGGCTGGTGGTTCTGAACCAGGAAAGCTGCCGCAGGGGAGCACAAGGGAAATGAGATGTACCAAGCCAACGTAATTGCTGGATCCTGTGGGGGTTTCCCCCGCTTTGTGGGAGCGGAACTCCAGGGTGAGACCCATTCCTTTCCACGGTGTCACGTTTGGGTTAATGCACAAGCAAGCACAGACAGAGTGCCACCCAACCTCAGTGGTGACCAAGGTGCTGGTGGCCTTGTGCCTCAGTTTTCCCTTCTGCTGCATGGGTAAAACCAACAGAGGTACAGGAGCTTAGCAGAGCAGAGACCACACCAGGGGAATAACACCTGCCCCTACACTTCCAAAAATGATCCCTACAACCCAAGAGAGGAACTAAATAAAACTAAAATCAAAGGAGGGGATTCTTCTCTACTCTGCTTTTGTGACACCTCACCTGGAGCCCTGTGTTCAGTTCTGGAGTCCTCAGGACAGGAAGGGCATGGAGATGTTGCAGCAAGTCCAGAGAATGCCACAAAGATGATCTGAGGGCTGAAGCACCTCCAGTACGAGGACAGGCTGAGAGAGCGGGGGTTGTTCAGCCTGGAGAAATGAAGGGTCCAGGGAGACCTTGAAGCAGCATTTCTGTACCTGCAGGGGTCCTACAGGAAAGCTGGGGAGGGGGTCTTGATCAAGAGTGCAGAGACAGGATGAAGAGGGATGGTTTTGAGCTGAAAGAGGGAAGACTGAGATGAGATCTTAGGAAGAAATATTCTCCTGTGAGGGTGGGGAGGTCTAGCCCAGGTTGCCCAGAGAAGATCCACTGGCAGCCTGAGAGCCAGAGCTAGCGGAGCCCTTGGTCTGGCTTCAAGGCTCTCTGAAGGGAGTGGAGAAGAGCAAAGGAAGCCCCATAATTGCTAGACAGCCCTTTGCAAGATCAGCCTGCCCTCTGGAGCAGACCCTGCCTCTCTGTAAAACACTCAGGCTCTCTCAGCCTACCAGATTTGAAAACAAAAAAGAAAAGATGTTTCCCAGTAGGTGAAAATGAGTTTGCTTCTGGGAGGCAGGAATCACCTTTTCCTGGTAATTGTGAACAAAAAGCATCATTTACTAAATGCCTGTGAGGTGGTTAATTAGCAGAGAAGTGAGAGTCTAGCAATTAAAAGGCATTTTTCCAATGATTCAGGAAGGCAGGGTCAAGAAATAGAAGCAGAGGAACAGAGGGAACCCTTGGTTTTGGCATCCAGCGGCATGAGGGGACACAGAATAGCTCAGCCCCAGGTGCAGCCCTGGATCCACACTCCTCAAAAAAATAAAAAGCAAACACATTGCTTGCTTTCAGATTGGAGAAACCATCTTCCATGTAGTCCTTACACTGCATGGTTGCCCTGTGCCTCAGTTTCCCATCAGTATCATTAACTGGTATGGATGCAGGGAAGATGATGCTGTTGGTGCTGCTCACAAATGAAAACCATCTGCTTCAAGATATCCCGTTCCTCTCCCTGTGAGCATGTCCAACCTCACTTTTTATCCCCCTGCTTGGGAACACAGATGCCACATACCCTCCTGTTTGTCCTTAACAGCCCTAGGTTGGCGTTATGACAGCAGATGGATTTCAGCAAAGCCCCAGCCCTCAGCACTACCAGGACCATCCCTATTTAACGGGTTATTTGCTTCCCCTTTCTGCTCTGCCACATTTCAGCATCTGCAAATATGTCCAAGCACTTACTTTTTATATCATTTTTCAGCTCGGTGACAAATATAGCAAAGAGCAGAAGAGGAGCAACACCAACAATCTCTCCATTAACCGGTTTTTAATCCATTTAACACGGGTTGCGCAGGGCTGGTGCGGTGCTGGATTTTTATCAGGCTGGGATGCATGATTAAGTCAAATGCCTCACAGAAGTCAAAGTGCATTAAGTCAAGTTATCTTTATCAGCCATCCTTGCGATTTAATAAGAAAAATAGTCTTGAGGTTGCTTGGCAAGAGCAGGCTCCAGCGTTGCTGTAGGTGGCAATAACCCTCCATCCTGCCTGCTCTGGGATTGAGAAACATGCATCATGCCCTTGACTTCATCCCACCTGCCATTTAGCAGCATGACTTTAGCATGTGGAGGGGATTTTAATACCCCTCTAGAGGAAAAGGAGCCTTGGAAAGGGCTCTCCTCTACTCCATGCACCAGGGATTGCTGAACCAGAAGTCAAGAGTCAACCTGGTTGTTTTTTGAAGTGGTATGCCAGGATGGCAGAAACAAATCATTTCAGTGAAAAGAAAACAAACAAGGCAAGATAAAAGATCTCAGAAGTTCCTCCTTCACTTCCCCCAAGGGCAAAGGTTGGCCCAATGCCCACATACTGTACTCACAGAAAAAGCTGCATGGATGGCCAAGACCAGGCTTTTCTAGACATCTGTCCCCTAGGATGAGACCTGGCTGGCTGGACCACTGTGAGGGTAGATGTTCAAGCAAGACCTAGATCCTGCTTCTTGGTCCATATGACTCCTCTAGATGGTACCACCTCTACCCACGCACAGATTTGCAGGATCCTCATGGTGAGCAATAGTGAGGACTGCTTAGGAAAGACTCGGGACATCATCTTTGCTTGATTTTGGGGTAAACATGGATGAAGACCCCTACTCTGGAGGAGGGACCAGCACCTCCATGCATTGGATCTGGAAGCTGGAAGGGACCCTGCTCCTAGCACAGATGATATCTGCATCTCACCATCTCTCTTATTTATCAGCAAGTTGACTCAGGGAAATCTAATCATTATTTTGGAGTTAATCCCTCTAAACAAATTCTTGCAAATCCTTTCATCCAGAAGTTTATTAATATTAGCTCCTTTCAAGCAGAAGTGAATTAAGTGCCTTTACCTCCCATTTGGCTTTTTGTTCCTCTTCTCCTCACTGCTGTTAACGGGAGCAATTCAATTAAGGAAGAAATGACTTCCCAATAAAAATCCTTCCTTGCCTCCTCCTTCCGCTCAAGGACTAATAACATTTAATTGGGGAAATGAGCTCAGCCAGTGGTGCTGGTGGGGATGAGGAGAGACCCCATCGGGCTCTGAGCACGGGCAGAAGGGCTTAACTCATCCCAGGGAAGGCAGATGCTTAACTGTGAAACCCCAGGAATGGGATGGAATGATTCAGCTTAGAAAGGATTTCTAAGCTCAGGCAGTCCAACCACACAACACACCACCACTGTACCAGCTAAACCATCTCTCAAAGCGTCGTGTCTACACATTTTTTGAACCCCTCCAGGGATGGAGACTCCACCGCTGCCCTGGGCAGCCTCTGCCAGTGCTTCACCACTCTTCCCATAAAGAAATTTTTCCTTATATCCTCTCCAACCCTCCCCTGGCACAACTTGAGGCCAATTCCTCTCGTCCTACCCCTTGTTACTTGGGAGAAGAGATTGGCACCCACCTCACTACAACCTCCCTTCTGAGAGCCACAGAGCACTATGAGGTCTCCCCTCAGCCTCCTCTTCTCTGGACTAAACAACCCCAGGTGCCTCAGCTGCTCATAAGACTTGTTCTCCATACCCTTCACCAGCTTCGTTTTCCTCCTCTGGACACCTTCCAGCAGCTCCCATAACTAGTCAGGGAAAGGTCTCCCAGCCCCAAACTCGTTGTCTCAGTGCCCAGACAATGCTAGCCTGCTTGGTCCATGGAAAGGAGAACTCTTGGGGGCTGCACCAAACAGGGACTGCAGACAATGCCTGCCAGCTACCCAGCTGCTTATTGGTGCTCAAAAAGTCCCCAAACCTCCTCCATCTCGATGCAAAACCAAAGGAATTACAGCAGGCAATGCTACAGGTCCACCAGGATACAGGTCTGAACACTGCACCAGCAGAGCTGGTTGTGGTGGAAGGCTCAGAACCTGAATCCAGAACCATGCAACCAGGAAAAAGGGAATAAAAATAGCAACAAGGCTTGAAAATAGAACAACAAGCTATGGGTGTAGCTTGCTCCTTGTACACAAAAGTGCAAGCCAGCTCCAAGAGGGCCTCCAAGAGGGGCTCCAAGAGGATCCAAGCCTGCCTTTGCAGACTCCATCTCCAAGCATGATGCTGCTGCAGGCACTGTCCCTGACAAGCAGCACTGGAAGAGGCGGCTCAGCCTGCCCAGGCTGTGGTGCCGCTCAGCAGCTCAGCTCCGTAGCAAAGGCTACGGCATTTCCCAGCTGTCAGAAAGGATTTGTTCAGCACTGTGTGCTCCCTCCTCCACCTAATGCGGTGACAGCTCTTCTCCTAAACCTGGGGTGAGCCTGGGGAAGGAGGTTGCATCTCTCTATCCAGTCCAGGCTCCTTCCATGCATTTAGCTTTCATCCATCTGCATCATTGGCAGGGGGATATAACGGACCAAAGAGGTTCAGCCACAAGATGAGGTGCTACGTGCAGGCAGAAGACAGATGTAGGCAGGGACAGGGAGGAGGTCCAGGATACAGAATATGCTGCGGCCTGGGAGAGCTGTCTCAGGGAGGCACATTAAACACTAACTCCCATGATGCATGCCCATCATCTTCCCAGAGCTCCTACTGAAGTTGAGGGGCCACCAAACCCCATGACCTCCTCCATTTGGGGTGTCTCACTTGCTGACCAACTCTGCCTCTGCCATTCGTGCTCCAGCACAAGCTTAGACTCAAAAGACTGCATCACACCTTCACCAGGAGTGAAATTCTTTATTTTGAACTGATGTGAGAAAAAAGTCATGGTGTGTGGTCTGGAATGATCTCTTGATGTGCTCCAATTGCACATCACCCCAGGGCCTGTGTGAACCCAGCAACAGAGACCATCCTCATGCTCTTACTCACAATTTTCCATGGTTCTCCTTCCCAAATATCCGCTTCCTCAGCCTTCAATGTCATTTCCACAATGCCTTCCAGCCATGCCTGAGGATGCATTGAATGGCATCACTTGCCCTGAATGCCGGCAAGGAAGGGTGAGGGATAGGCACCCAGCCTCACTGGTGGCCACATTCCAGCACCAAGAGAAATGATAGAGCTTCTGAAGTGCTTGGGAATCCCTTCAGGAAAAAATGTGTCAGCAGCAGTTACCGTAATTGGTGAGACGGGTTTGTCAGGCAGAGGGTGGTTCAGATCCGGACAGATGCCAGTAGGTGTTTGACAAGGGCATTTCAGGCCAAGCAAAGTTCTGGCCCCAGTCCTGGGGCTGGTGGCCCTGCACCCTTCCCAGGTGGCCTTTGGGCTGGCAGAGGGACAGAGATGGTACTGCCAGCAAGGAAAGGGCTGTGGAATGCTCTGGCAGGGGTCATGTCACCTGGACTGACCTATCTTTATGCAGGAGGGAACTCTGAGCCACACAGCTTTGCCTCCAGATTAGTCTATCTTGTTGGCCAGTGAGTAAGACTCTTCTCAGAGCTGCTGGTATGCTTCCAAGACAGGGCTGCAGCAAGGACAGAGCTGCTTTTGAAAGAACATTTCCATATAGCAAAGTGGATTGAACAAGCCAGTGATGAAGAAGGTTTCATTTCCTACCTCTGCCTCTTTAGATCCCTCAGGAGACACATACACAGTGGTCACATCATCGCCAGGACCTGCACCTGGGTCTCCTCCAGAAATACATTCCTTCCAGACTATTAAGTTCAGACCCTAGACTTATCCGCACACAGAGAGGTCTCATCTTTATCACATCAGGGTGGCTACACTCAGCCCATGCCCCAGCAAGCCAGGTCTCACCTCAGCAGAGTTGAGGTAAGTTGAGCAAGCGTACTCATCCAGGCATGTCCGCACAGGGGTCATCACCTGAAGAACAGCAAAAGCTTGGGCCCAGTCACAGAATCATAGAACATCCAGGAGTGAAAGAGACCCACAGGGATCATCAAGTCCAGCTCCTGTCCCTGCAAAGGACAACTCCAGCATTCACACCGTGTGTCTGAGGGACTGGCCAAACGCCCTGGAACATTAGAATTAGCATCGTGACTTAGCATGTTAGACTTAGTTCCCCAGGGAGCTGTTCCAGTGCTCCACCACCCTCTGGGGGAAGAATCTTTCCCTAATATTTAACCTAACCTAACCCAACCCTGGTCCACCTTCCTGCCATTGCCTCCAGTGCTATCCTTGGTCACCAGGGAGATGAGATCAGTGCTTGTTTCTCCTTCCCTTGTAATGAAGCTTTAGACCACGATGAGGTCTCTTCTCCAGGCTGAAGAGACCAAGTGACTTCAGCTGCTCCTCACACAGCTTCCCTTCTAAACCCTCAACCAGCTTTGTGGCCTCCTCTGGACACTCCCCAGTAGCTTTACATCAACCGGTATAAGCTGGAGTCCTTGGGTGGGGTAGCAAAGGGACCATCCCCCCACCTCCTGAGGCTGGAAACAGTAAAAAAGACCCAAAGACGAAGCTCTCTGCATCAACATTTTCTTCTCCTGTGCAAGGGGAAGACACTCTACGTTATATGCCGCTCTACAGGGCATGTAATACAGCAAGCAGCCACCCTTTGCCCCTCCTTGGGCTTTGCTGAAGGGATGGCTGCTCATTAGCAAGTAGCACTAATTAAGAGGAATGAACCTAATTAGCAAGAGCAGAGTGAACAGCCACCACCTGCTCCCCTTTGCACCACAGGCAGCTTTGCAGGGGATTATTCAGCTGCTGGACCATGTTGAGGGCAGTAAATGCTGGCCAGAAACACATCCCACCTGGGATGAAGGAGATCCTCAGGGACACACAGGCATTTGCAGACCCAGATCACAGGAGTTGCAGCAGAAATCAGGCTTCATTTTTCCTAATGACAGTCACAGAAAAGTACAGTTGAAAGTATTTTCAGCCCTTTGACGTGCCTGCCTTTGATTTCTTCAAAACAAAATGAGGTTTCCACAAATAAATTAATTTCTTTTTAACACGGAGTTTCTTGTCAGGTCCTCTGACATCTGCTGACCCAAAATGGAAACTTTAAAATATATTTTTTTCTCAAAAAAAGAAGAATATTCAGTTCACATTGACCCGAATTCCAAGCTTTTTATTAGTTTTGGCTCTGGACAGTGAACAGAAGAAGCAGGTGCCCTCCTAACACTAGGGGACACTCGGCTAATGCAACCAAGCACTGGGAGATCAGGAACATTATAAACCATCTAAGTGGGATCAGCAATTCCTGCCTCTGAAGGAGGCCAAGAGGAGATGTGGAGGCTTGCAAGCAGCAAAATGAGACCATGGAGCTGCTCTTCCTGTGTTTAAAAACTCATGGCTGGTTTTAGCACAGGGATGCTGGAGGCTGAATCCAGACCATGGTGCTTAAAAGCCCCTTGAAACCTCTTCTCCATGAGCTGGTGAAGCCCATTTTGTCCTCCAGAGCATCCTGCAGCAAGGAGTCCCACGAGTGAACATCCCATTGCAGTGAAATAGCATTAGAAAACAGGTGATTTAGTTCTCTTAATGAAATTAAAAGACATAAACCAAGTTATGTAGGACAAGCTTGGCCTTGGAGCTGCCACAAACACTTGGCAAGAACTGGCTTGCAGATGCCATTGGGGAAGAAGGGAAAAGCTGAGCCACCAGCAGTTCCATGAAGATCTGGATTTCACCTTTAATGTATTTCAGCTCGTGATTCAAACACATTATCTGCATGAAATGCTGCATTAGCATCAAAATGAGGGGAGTTCTGTTCAATATATTAAAGTGTCTCTGATGGGTTTGAAGGTAGCTTAGCGCAAGATAGGCATTAAAGAAGCAAATGCCACATTTGTATTCAAAAGAGCTTTCTTTTTTTCATTTAAAGCCATTGATGTAAGAAGTGGTGCTTAAGACTAGCTTATAAAAGCAAGAGAGCATCTTTGCTATGAGACAAAATGCAGTGTTTATGGCAAATGGTAAAGGAAAGCAAATAGCCCATTTAGGAAATATATTATTTTGGAGCTTTGGCACAAGAACCGTAGCAGTGGAGGGCACGCAGGGACAGGGCCTTCCCATGGTGTTTCCATCCAGAGCCGCTTTCTACCCCACTATCCCCTGTGATGCCTTATTTTTGGTTCCAGCCTGGAATTAGAAATGGTTTTTCCCAGCTGGCCACCCCCACCGTGCTTTTTCCTGGAGAAAAAAATAAAGGCGATATATTGACCCAAGTGCCTGGCAAACACCCAGTTTGCCTTTTTCTGCAAAATTTTAAGAAAAAAAATGGCCTGTGTAGGCATTTTTATTTTTTTCCATTTTAATTTGGATGGTTTTCTGCTTGACAAAACATCTTCAAACTTAATATGAACATCAAAAGTCCAAGCCCTGTCAGAGCAAATGATACCAACACATCCACCAGGACAATTCCAATAGTCTTGTTCACAAAGAATTTTAAGAAGTGGCAATTCTGCTTCAGAATATTCTTTATATCTTTATGCCACTCAGCAGAAAAATAAGTCTATTTTTCAGCCTGTTCTGAGAAAAGAAGGTTTTGCCTCAAAAATCAGACTCCACACCACAATCCTGTTTAGGACAGGATGAATATTTCTTTGCTGTTAATCATAGAATGATTTGGGTCAGAAGAGACCTTAAAGCCCATCCACCAGGGACACACCTTCCACTACATCAGGGTCTCCAAGCCCCATCCAACCTGGACTCCAGCATCTCCAGGGATGGGGCAGCCACCACTGCTCTGGGAAACCTGGGCCAGGGCCTCACTATCCTCACAGGAAAACGTTACTTCCCAAGATCTCATCTCAAACTCCCCTTCTTTCAGCTCAAAGCAATTCTCCCTCATCCTATTCCTGCACTCCCTGATCAAGAGCCCCTCCCCAGCTTTCCTGTAGGACCCCTTCAAGTACAGGAAGGGTGCTTCATGGTCTCCCTGGAGCCTTCTCTTCTCCAAACCGAAGAACTCCAACTCCCTCAGCCTGTCCTCACACAGGAGGTGCTCCAGCCCTCGGATCATCTCTGTGGCCTCCTCTGGGCTCACTCCAACAGCTCCATGTCCTTGCTGTGCTGAGACTCCAGAACTGAACGCAGGGCTCCAGATGGGGTCTCATCTGAACAAAACAGAAGAGCAGAATTCCCTTCCTCATGCTGCTGGCCACACTTGTGATCCAGTCCAGGACACATTTGGCTTTCTGGGGTGCAAGCACATATAGCTGGCTCTCATCTACAACTACCTGAAAGGAGGTTGTGGAGAGGAGGGAGCTGGGCTCTTCTCCCAGGTGACAGAGGACAGGACGAGAGGGAATGGCCAGGGGAGGTTTAGGCTGAACAGTAGGAAAAAAACATTTTATGGAAAGGGTCATTGGGCACTGGCAGAGGCTGCCCAGGGAGGGGCTTGAATCACCTTCCCTGGAGGGGTTTAAGGCACGGGTGGACGAGGTACTGAGGGACATGGTTTAGTGTTTGATAGGAATGGTTGGACTCGGTGATCTGGTGGGTCTTTTCCAACCTGGTGATTCTATGATTCATCCTCCGGCACCCCAAGTCCTTCTCTTCCAGGCTGTTCCAAATCCATTCTCCGCCCACTCTGCATTTGTGTTTGGGATTTCCCCAACCCAGGTGTGAAGGACCAGTGCTGGACAAGGAACATTTTAGCTCAAAACACCGGGATTTGTGCTGACCTGGGGAAATCAAACTGATTTGGTTTCATTATCTGATGAAAACAGAAACTGTGCTGAAAGCTCGGGGCCAGCATTAATTGGCTTCATCCATCTTTGCCACCTCCAAGGGCAATTAATAATCCTTTGTCTTTCCAAATGGAGAAAGTGAGGGGTTAAAGTAATTGCTTCTGACCACTTAATGACTCAGGGAGAGACCCAGGGAAGCTCCACTCACTGCTGCCTGCAAATCAGCCAGGGGAAAAATAGACTTTTCTTGCCAGAGGTGCATTGCTTTCAGAAATATTGATGCCTCCGAGCTGGCATGGTTTTATCACCCCCTAGACACAGGGTTGGCAGAGGCTGTCACTTTGTGAAATTCAGCCACGTGTGGCTTCCCTGGCCATTGGGGTGAATTAAACAAATCAGGATATTTGTTCCAAAGGGACCCGTGAGCAGCGCTGCCAAGGAAAGACACTTTCTTACAGGCACTGGGAAATTTGGAGATGTTAACAGAACAAAAACCAGATAGATGCTGGGATCATGACCATGCTATGACCTGTTACTGATGTCATCACTCCCTGGAGAGCCACACGAAGAGGAAAATACACCAGTGGAAAAGCTGGACATGTTGCAAGTCTTAATAAATTAACAGCTCCTTCCTGCCAATGGCACTAAATCACAGCCTGCAGGATTGCTGTTTTTATCACCCAGCCTCTAGCCTTCCTCCGTCACTCCACAAGGAAAAACTGAGCATCTTGGGAACATCTCAGTCATCCCCACTTTTCCACTCAGCTCCTCCAAACAAGCTGTCCTAGGAGGCACCCAGCCTACAGAGCATCCCCCCCAGCCCCATGTGCATGGGGCTGTTTGCTAGGAGAGTATCTCCCAGTCTAGGGACAAATCCTGCTCCCACACAGCTACCTCCCACTCCTAAGTTTCCTACCCATCCCAGCTCTTTTTCTCCCTCCTCCCTCAGCAGGTTGCCATGTCACAGAAGAAGGGACAGAAACAATGTGGAGGAAATTGATAAGCATAGCTTGAAACCCAGAGAAAGGGAACATTTGCCTGGGAGAAACTGTGATTAGATCCGTGTGTGTGTGTCCTTTGCCAGCACTCCTAAAAATAGAGCTTGGCTGCACAGACTGTCACACGCATGCAGACATGCTCTCGCTGAAGCTATATTTACCAGTCTGAGACAGCCAGATTCCCATAGGAGCTATACATCCCCCCAAGTCCTAGAACACAGGGTTCATGTGGTCAGGAAGGGACCACAGTGGTGGCAAGGGACCTCCTGGTGCATCCCTGAGAACTCAGGGGCATGGAGAGCAATGGGGTGAGGAGCACAACAGTGGGGAAATTCATTTCTGGAAGGCCCTTGAGACCATTTTAAAAACCAAAGATCTTGACTTAGAGATGTGCACACAGGACAGACATTAGATGCCAGTCAGGTGGCCAGCCCACTCCTGGCCCCATCACTCTGTGTAGCTCCCAAAGCAGCAGCCCCCAAAAGAGGTACTTATATCCTAACACATCTTTCCATAACCTCTTCAAAAGCAAGTGCTCATGGTCTGAACAGAAGCACTCACAGCCAAGTCCTCCAAGCCTGGTATCTGGACAGCACAAATACCTACAGCCATGGGCTGAAGGTCCACAGTGAGCTCCAGCACTTCTTCAATAAATGAGACCAATGCTTGGTCCCATCAGCTGTGGTGACGTATTTGTGGGTTTGGGCATGAATAGTTTTGGAAGGAGGAAGGTCCCACAGCTGGTAGTTGGAAAAAAACTGGAGCATGACCTATATCGCCTGCTGGAAACCAGCTCCTCCACCCCCCTTTGCCTCGTGATAGAGCAGGGAGTGTTTAAAGGGACAAAATTGAGGCATTTTAGTCTTATTCATGAGATTTGTAAAGAGGATATTTGAAAATCGAGGTATTATTATCTACATAGGTCTTCACAAAGGTTGCATGCAATTAGCATTATTCAGAGATATGCAATTAGCATTATCCAGAGATATGTATTTTGGGTGGGAAAATAACTGTTTCTTCTCTGAGAAATTTTATGCAGAGTTTTCACAGCTCTGAGCTTTTTTGTCCAATTGGGAATTGGAAAAGTGCCATTTGCCTCAGCTTACCCCTGGAAATGGAGTGGCCAGCAGCAAAGGATGGTTCTGTGACTGTGGCTTTTGTTTAACTGGCAAATTTTCATAGAATCATAGGATCACCAGGTTGGAAGAGACCCACCGGATCATCGAGTCCAACCATTCCCATCAATCACTAAACCATTTCCCTCAGCGCCTTGTCCACCTGTCCCTTAAACACCTCCAGGGAAGGTGAATCAACCCCCTCCCTGGGCAGCCTCTGCCAGTGCCCAATGACCCTTTCCGTAAAAAGTTTTTTCCTACTGTTCAGCCAAAACCTCCCCTGGTGGAGCTTGAGGCCATTCCCTCTCATCCTGTTCCCTGTCACTTGGGAGACGAGCCCTGCTCCCTCCTCTCCACAACCTCCCTTCAGGTAGTTGTAGAGAGCAATGAGGTCTCCCCTCAGCCTCCTCTTCTCCAGGCTAAACACCCACAGCTCTCTCAGTCGCTCCTCATCAGGCCTGTTCTCCAGCCCCCTCAGCAGCTTTGTTGCTCTTCTCTGGACTCGCTCCAGAGCTTCAACATCCTTCTTGTGGTGAGGGGCCCAGAACTGACCCCAGGATTCGAGGAGCGGTATCACCAGTGCCGAGTCCAGAGGGAGAATAACCTTCCTGGACCTGCTGGCCACACCATTTCTGATCCAAGCCAAGATGCCATTGGCCTTCCTGGCCACCTGGGCCAACTCAAATATCCTGTTATAATCAGCTGGTTACAATACCCCCTTTAAAATGTCATTAACAGACGGCAAGAGGCAAGCTCCATCCATTTAAAGGAACGCAGGCTGGCTTGCTCTGAACATGCAGGTTTGCGTGTCTGGGCATAGAGAGAACCTTGTGCTCAGCAACCTCAGAGCACAACACTGAAAGTGGCAGCAGAAGAGACTCTCCAACAGGGAAATATCAATTCAATTCACTGTGCTAACAGCCACTGGTTTCGACAGCAAGCTGCAGCAGCCTAAATCATGACAATAAACAAAAAAAAAACCTGCTTTGATTTAGCTTGGTGAATACTTAAGCTGTACATAGAGATGTACTGTAAAGGAAGAATTTGAAGGTCATTCAGTGAGGACAGCTCCATAATTCCAGTTCCCTTTCCCCCTCTTGCTTTAAGTTTAAAAGCCTAGGCAAAGGCAAGGTCGAGATCTACCCAGATGCTCATAGCATGACTTCACTGCCTGCAGGAGCTGTCCTTGATGTGGGGGCTCCAGACGATCATTCACTCACATCCACTCTATGAACACCACTCATCTCAGTCCAGGTAGGTCCTTTCTCCATTGCTGACAACTTGATCGCTACATCCCTAGTGCTTTGAACTGAATTCAACCAGTCTCTGCAGACATTAATGCTCTCAGGAGCTGACTAAATCCAGAACAAAGCTTCACAGAGGTCTTTAGGCAAGAGAAAGTGTGTTGGGTGACTTAAAATTGCATAAAGGCACCAGTTGCTTGGACATAGTGGAGTACCTTGACATAGCAGGTGACTTCACTTGAGCTGGGACTTTAGCGTACAGCCAAGGAGCACCCCCACTCATAACCACACAATGCTGTGGGAGTACTCATACCCAATTCGTGGCTCCATCCACCTAGGAGAAAGGTTAACCTAATGACACAAGCATAGAGAGATCACGTCACAAGGTTACACGTGGGCTGATGTTCAAGCCAAGAGCAGACTCCGATGTCCTGGCTCCACCATAGACTTGGCAGGCAGGTAGGCATCTCTGCACACCTAGCCCCGCTTCCCAGCTCAAAGAGACCATGGGGGCCACCACATGGTCCTGCTGTTTCTTTCAGAAAGAGCTGTGCCTTGCAAAAACACATCACCAGCAGCGCTTGCTCCAGGGCATCCCATGCCAGGTGTCTCCACACTGTGCCAGTCCCCAGTGTCACTCTCCACTCCTCCCTGCTGAGACCAAGGACCTTTACAAATAAATAATGTTCCACTCCAATCTGTTTGAACAAGCTGGCCTCTTCAATGCCACTGGGGAGGGCAGCAGATGAAAGGGTTGAGGAACCACATGGAAAACACCTGCCCATTGCCCAGAAGTGCTTGTAAAAAGCAAACAGGCTGCCTCAGCACTCAAAAAAAAAAAGGATATATCTGGAATTAGGAAATCTGACATTGCATCTAGCAGTGAGGCAAAGAGCATCAGCTCCCAAAACATTGTGGTAGCCCTGAGAGAGGCACCAAGGACCCCAGAGCCTCATATTAAAGACATGAAGACCTCAAAGGGTGGTGGCCAGGGATGAGGGACTGGTTTCGCCTGAGGGAGGGCAGGGTCAAGCACCAGGACAAGTTCACCTCTGCTACAAGGGGAAGCATTCACTTGCTGGCAGCTTGAGACAGGGCAGGTGCTTGCTTGGCTGCACTCAGGCAGCTTCACAGCCATCCTCAGGGGTGTTAAACCCCTTCATTTCCCCAGCAAGAGCATCACTTAAACACAAGCTACAGCAGAGCCACAAGTGGGCTCTAGAGCTAATGCACGAATTATATTTCAAAAGCTCTTCTGCCTAGCACTGGCTATGAAATACAGGAAAATTGCTGTAATAAAAAGCCATCCTCTCCAGATGGGAAAGGTGATGAGGAGGGCAGGAGGGAGCAGGGGGCTTGCTGTGAGGCCAGCAGCAGGGCAGTCCTTTGGGTTGGGATTATATAGCACCCTTCATCTCTGAGGACAGGATGATGCCCCTCAAACAGCCAGCCAGGGGCAGATTTTTTCCTAGGACTGCTGACACATGAGGATACAAACCCTGTGCTGGATCAAAAGGAATCACAGAATAACCAGGTTGGAAGAGACCCACCGGATCATCGAGTCCAACCATTCCTATCAAACACTAAACCATGTCCCTTAGCGCCTCATCCAACGTGCCTTAAACCCCTCCAGGGAAGGTGACTCAACCCCCTCCCTGGGCAGCCTCTGCCAGTGCCCAATGACCCTTTCCGTGAAAAATTTTTTCCTGATGTCCAGCCTAAATCTCCCCTGGCGAAGCTTGAGGCCATTCCCTCTCATCCTGTCCCCTGTCACTTGGGAGACGAGCCCTGCTCCCTCCTCTCCACAACCTCCTTTCAGGTAGTTGTAGAGAGCAACGAGGTCTCCCCTCAGCCTCCTCTTCTCCAGGCTAAACACCCCCAGCTCTCTCAGCTGCTTCTCTTGTTCTCCAGCCCCTTCACCAGCTTTGTTGCTCTTCTCTGGACTCGCTCCAGAGCCTCAACATCCTTCGTGTGGTGAGGGGCCCAGAACTGAACACAGGATTCAAGGAGCGGTCTCACCAGTGCATTAAGAGTGGGGATAGGACACAGGAGCCCCCCAAACAACCTCAAAGGCCCCATATTCACTTTATTTTGTGCCCACAGGCCATGCTTTGCTCTGCACGCAGAAGCCACGGCTGCAAGAGGCCAAAAGCCCTACATCAACTGCCGCTGCTTCCAGCAAAGCAGTGTTCAAGGGGAGGATCAAACAGCATCATCAGTGTTAACCAGAAAGCCCACACTCCTCACCATCCTGCTCTCGGCTCCCGTTGCTGTGCAACCCCACTGGTTTGGGGATTGCTCTGCAATCGCGGCTGAGCAGTATTAGGAGGATGCAGAAGGCAGCTGCAGCGGCTCTCCCACTCCTGTCACCTTCCCAGCAGAGGAGCCCCAACCCCTTCTGCTACCCCCACAACACCTGGGGTGCCTCCAACTCCACCCTTGCAGTGTTCGAATCCTCACCCCTGAATCCAAAAAAGGCTGGAAAACATGACAAGAATGGACTCTGAGGATGCAGGACACAGAAGCAACCCGATGTTTTGCCTAAGTCTCCTAAGACTCAAGGGGTGGAGGAGACCAACTCAACCTAGGCTTGGCAAGAGAGCTGCTCAGCTTTAAGAACACTGAAGACCCCTCCAAAGGCAAATCCACCCTCTGCTCAGCTCTGAAGGGTGCAGGATCAAGTCAGCTCTTCAACTCATGGGTTAAGGCAGGGCCACTAGGAGAACTCAGATAAATGCTGCGTGACTTCATGCATGGGGAAAAGCCCTGGTGAATAAAGCCCTCAGGGAGCCAGGCAGGTATTAAGCAGGTCCTGCAAGCAGTGATACCCACTCATACAGCCAAAGTATCAGGCAAGCGTCTTGTCTGCCCAAGTAAAAGCCCTGGGCACAGAAAATGATAAAGTTTTCATGGAAGAGAGAAAATATTCAAAGCTGCTTTAATTTCCTGGTGGATCCTCCAACCCAGCTCATACTTCCAAACTCGTTAGCTGCCATCTGATTCTTCCCTGACAGCAGGATCACTAATTTTGCACATCCCAAAATAATATTTGCCAAGCAGCACTCCTCGCTATGATTAAAACAGTACTGAGCACTAAAAATATACGGCTCTTGGGGGAATCCTGCCTGCCCAACACAACAAACTATGCAAGACACATAAAGGAGGAGCTTCTTTCCGATTAAAGGAAAAGCAGGTCTATGCTCTGCAATGAGGAGACCAGGAGGAAGGAAAGGCAATGAGGGGAAAACTGAGGGTGAGGGAGGGACAACAAGGGGTGGAAGAGGTTTCCTCAAGCATGATACCTGTGATGGGAGAGCCAGGGCTGGGCAAGGGACAGCAGACATCTACTAGTGATTAAGCCAAGTACTTGGAGATAATCCCAGATGTCATCAGTACCTTCTCATATGGCTCCTGCCAGCAAGAGCTCCTGTCACTGGTCAAATCATCTTCTCAAATAGGTTACACTACTAATAGCTCCTGCCAGCTAACGGATAAAATATCTGTGTGTAAGCGGTTCATTATTCGAGCAGCCTCTGTGGCTGGATACAATTCATCAAGGCAAATATTTGCATTTTTATTCCATTAACTAGCAAATGAATTGTCAGGCAACACCCGCTCCCAGTCCTCAGCAGCAAGGAATTGTCCCCAGGAGCATCTCTCCATCATGGTGGCTTTACGTGTTTGCCAATCAATCTGGCCTCCTTACATTTTCTCCCCATTTCCAATCTAAATATATTCCCGACTGGGTTTCCCCTACTTGTTCTTGTGCCAATATGGACTTCTAACTTAACCTCTCCCCCCTCCCTGGTCCTCTTTGCCCTCAGGGCATTGCTCGATGCCCACACACTGCAGATACTCATGTGAGCCAACATTGTGGTATTTCTAGGTCGATGCAACCCAAGAGCTGCCAAGCCCCATGTCCTTCCCCAGCTAAGTAATTAATAATCACTTCTCTGATCCTATGATTAGCATGGCCAGCAGCCAAGGTCACACCACAGAGCGCTTCACGGAGATCAGCCTCTGATGGATGCCCCATCACCTTCTACAGTCTAGACAAGAGCAAGGCTCTTCTTGGTAGATCATGGGGCAGGTCCCTGCAGAGCAGCCCCAAACATGAGCCGTGGTTTTGAACTCAGTCTGCTCGCTGCTCTCTTTGATCTCCCCTTCATTAGTCTTTCTCCTTTGCTTTCAAACATAATTAATATTCCCCTGATCAAAAGCTACAGTGCAAGGAGAGCTTTAACAACTCTTGTTTCACTGCGTGTTCCCATTAAAAGGGGGCTCAGGCAGAGAGGAGGATCGAGACCTAATTTGGAGCCTCAAAATCGCAGCAGTTACCCTTCCCTCTGCCCCATCCCCAGGACCATCAGTAGAGTCAGAGTACACCATATCTCACTTTTACCCAGCACCCAGCAACACAAACAGTTTCTCCAGGGTACTCAAGGTCTACATGATGGCTGCATGAGGTCTTGCCAAACACCCATCCAACCCATCATCAGCACCAAGAGGAGAAAAGCAGGGCAGGGATATTTTTTTCCCCAGCTGTGACCCCACTCCTGAGCCAGAGGAATATATCTTCCATAACCCTCACTGAGTTTCCACACCTAGCCCTGATCTATCCCTAATTCTTATCACTCAGCAAACTCAAGGCCAAGCTTGGAGAAATCCTAGTCCCCTTCCCAAACCCTTACAACAGCCTTGCTACTTGGCTACTCAATCCACATTCAGATAATCCAAGATCTGCATGATCAAAACCCCTTGGGTTAAACATCCTCTTCTGCCACAATCCCCCAGCAGATTCCCTACAAGGTCCTAATCAGCTCACAGAGATGTGGAAAGCAGCCACAATTGCCAAGATCAGAGGAAGAGTGCAGGGAGAATTTTGGGCACCCACAAAGCCCAGGCTGATCCCTCTTCTCCCAGCGCTGACCCTTTGTGGACTGGTAAATGTTGCTTTTAAGGACCACAAAGCATCCCACGTCTCGTGTACCAGCCATGTGCCTCTCAGACCAAATCCACCCACCCAGAACAAGCCAGAGCCGAGCTGCAGCCCAGCACACCAGGAGAAAGGTACTAATCCAACCCCAGCCTTTATTGTGCACCAGGGGTCTCCAGAGCCCCAGCTCCTCTCTGCACAGGGCAAAACACCATTTCCTTCAACGAGCTGGGAAGGAGATGCTGATGTTACATTTTCATCTGTCAGTGAGCACTTCTCAGTTTTGCTGAGAGGAAAAAAATCCCAAACCACCATGCAAAGCAGATACACCTTCTCCAGAGACATCTGAATTGTGATAAAAGCACATTGTCCACACACAGCATCCCTGGCTGTAGCATCCTCTCCCCTCCTGCTTCCCCTGTGACTCAAAGGCAGAAGGAAACAAAAGATATTTTGTACATCAAGGTCTGCCTTTTGGGCTTGCTAGAGCTCTACTAGCCTGCTCATGTCTCAGCCCTTGCAACAGCCGGGACAGCAGCATGTCCCACGCAGGGTCCCACCAACACAGGAGCCAAGGTCACTACACCCAGGTGACATTACCCAGCAGGCACATCTAAGGGATTGGCTTTGCTCCCTGGCACTGTCAGCCTGGCCAGACCTTGCAAAGTCACATAAGGTGACAATTTTCCAAAGAATTTAACTCATGCTGATAAAAAGCTGGCTAAAAAAATCCTCCTGTCTGTACATATCCCTGCTGGGAAACACAGTTCTGGGGGGAACAGGCTGTTTTAACTGGCATTTTCCAAGGGGAAAGGAAAGGGAACAAGATCCTTCCCAAGCTAGGAACCACATGAGAAGATTATTTCCTTTGAAAAGGCATTTGATCAGGCTCTATTTTTTATTTGTGCTGCAGCAGTCACAATGACACGTATCTGTTCAAAGGCAAACAGAAAACACAACACTGATCTACTCGGACAACCTCAACTGCTCCCTCACCATTATCACAGTTCAGCTTTCCTCTCACCAAAACCACCAGCTTTTATTCCACCTGCAAACTAGGGAACCAAGCAGTCAAGCATCCTGCAATGCTGAGCCCTGGCAGCCCTCAGGCATTTTGGGAATGAGCCTCTGCCCCCAAAACATGGATATATTTTTTTCTTTTCCTTTTCATCCTCACAGCAAGCAGGAGAAGGATGCATGCTTCAGGGTAGAGAACAGGAAAAGCCTGAAGCTTCTCAGGTCAGAGAAGCTACAAAAGAAGTCTCATTTCAAGATGTTGTCACAACATCTCCTTCGACATGTGCTGCCCCAGACAAATCACAATCCCCCCCAACTCAGTCCAAGTAACAGAACAGGAGGAATGGATTTAAATTGGAAGGGGGAAGATTTAGATTAGACATTAGGAAGAAACTCTTCAGGATGAGTAATTGTCCAGAGAACTGGTGGCTGCCCCATCCCTGAAGGCGCTCAAGGCCAGGTTGGATGGAGCCCTGAGCAACCTGATCCAGTGAGAGGTGTCCCTGTGCATGGCAGGGGGTTTAGAACTGGATGGGCTTTTAGGTCCCATCCAACTCAACCAATTCTATTTTATTTTCTCTGCCTTAATCTTGTGCTGACAATGTAAAAGAGGGTGGAAGTGGGGTGATCTACCACCTGAGGGGTGTCTCCTGTGGAGCTGCCTGCCCAGCCCCTGGAGCTCCCATGGCTGGGGAAAGGAGAGGTCCTCCTGTGCAGCACAGATGGACCTTGAGAGGGCACATTTCCTCAATGGTAAAGTTGTTGAGAGTAACTTCGAGTTGTTCTTCGGTGTTAATAGAATGGATTTTAAGCAGTAGAAGACATTTGCTGCTGGCAGCTTGAGCTTAGGCAGGAGAGAAGGAACTGGACCGTGGTATGGTGTAGGCTCTGAACTATGGTGTCACCTCCTAAGGGATGCAAGCATAGACCAATAAAAGTCCCCTGTTGCCCTAATCCTGTGCTTGCAAAAGGCCTGAGTGCAGGTTCTGGCTGCTCAGTTGCACTTGTTGTCCCCTGACATGGATCTTGGCATTGCTGGAGGATGAAGTTTGGACAAGCAGTACTGGGAGCGGGACCAGACTGTCCTGGGCTGCAGCATGCACCAAGTGTCCCCTCTGCTTTGTTTTTTCCCTAGGGAAAAGCTGGAGGGGCTCTTTATCCAGGAGTACAGGGATAGGATGAGAGGGAATAGTTTTAAGTTGAAAGAAGGGGGATTGAGACAACATTTTAGGAAGAAAGACTTTTCCTGTGAGGGTGGGGAGGCCCTGGTCTGGGCTAATCAGAGCCTGCAGCAGGCTGGAAAAATTCATCCAGCTCTGAACACCATCAGAAAGCATTAAGGAAAAGACAGATATAATGTCTCTGGATAGGGAAAAATCTGTAAAGGTTTGTATTTTTATGCACTCTGCAACAAAATCTAGGAAACACTGAAACAAGCAGATTGAGCATGGGAAGAGCATCCCACATGCAGAGTTACTGCATGGGGGAGGCATGGGAACAACAATGTCCAGGAGAGTCTCACAAGCTTTGGCCTCCAGGGGTGCCACAGCAGCAGGAAAGATAGCTCGTCCCCTGAGCTCTCATCTCTCTGTTGCTCTCCCACCTTCTTTGTGTGAAAGAAATTTGAGGGGTCTTAGCCACAAAATCCACACAGTGAGAACTGGGATGGTTTTGTGGGACATATCCAGTCTTCTGGATTTGCAAAGTAACCATACACTCATTCTAGGTACACCAGGGTGTTGCTGCAACCAGAAGTGTTGCTGATCTGGGCATCAGGATCCAACAAGAAACTGTGGTGCTTCTGCTTCTACAAATACAGCATCCTTGGGGTTTCTAGCTGGGCAGGTAGGATGTGCCTCCAATAGAACCAGCCCTCCTGCCCAATCCCAGCACCTTTTCTCCCTTCCTACAGCTGGTGGAGTAGGGGATCAGGTGGGAGAACAAGGGAAGGAAACCCCAGCGAGATGGCAACCTGCAGCCACAGCAACCATAAACCACCTCACCCCACCTGGCTCCAGGCAGCACTCAAACCCCACAAGAGGATGAATATCCCCTTTGGTGCCCAGGTTGCCCCCTTCCAGGGGATGCAATGCTCTGAGGAGAGGATCTCACACCAAGATACAGGGCTTGCACATAGCCCAGGGGGTCTGCAGGGTGCTGTGCTTCTTGAATGTAGCAAGAGATAGTAGAGGAAATAGCCCCGACTTGTGCCAGGGGATGTTTAGACTGGACAGCATGAAAAGTTTCTTCATCAAAAGGGTCCTCAGGCCCTGGCAGAGTCTCCATCCCTGCAAGTGTCTAAAAGACGGGTAGATGAGGTGTTTAGGGATGTGGTTTAGTAGTGGACAGGTACAGTTGGACTCCATCTCAAAGGTCTTTTCCAACCAAATGATTCTATGATTCAAACAGAACAGAAAGCTGCCCAACCACATCTTCAAAGCCTCAATACGTGCCGGAAGGGCACAGCCCAGAACTGTCACAAGGCACCCATCAGTAGCTCCACACACAAGGGTTAATTTTGTCTGCATGGGGAGAGCTGGTGATTTCCTATTGCTGTGTAGAAAGAGAGCAGATACACCAGATCGGAGTGGAGAGTGCATCCTCCCAAAGCACCAGAAGCGCTGAAGCCCTACAGTGCACCAGCAGCTCATCACCCCCACAGCTGAAACTCAACCACAACCAAAACTTGGTGATCTGAGCATACACATGTGCAATTTTACATCCATCCACCACAAGCGAGAGCTCGGATGCTCTAAAAACACGTCCCCACCTCACCCAAACACACAGCACCCTCCCTCACTCCTGCCCACACACTCATAAAGCTGTTTAAACAAACCATCCTGGTTTTCCTATGAGCTTTGAGGGAAGCAATAAATATATTTCGCAGCTACTTCCATGCTTAAGCACTTGGCTCTTACCAAAGATAGGAAGCAAGGCAGAGTGATGGGTAATCCAAGCCTTGTAGCAAACATCTGAGTCAGAAAGGTTGAACCCCTGTAACTAAAATGATGCATTCTAAAGTTTCAGGCATGGCACACACATCTCACCATCCTCTTTGAAGCAAGGAAGGTTTCAAGAAAATTTGTCTAATCCTTTCCAAGTTATGAAGACTTAAATCCTTTGCATTAGAATCAAGCGTATTCCAGCTCACAAGGAGGAACAGATCCTCTCTAAGGGCACTGAGGAGAGTGGAGTCAAGCATGCGTGGGGTAAGGAGCACTTTTTCACGGCATCCTAGCCACATCCCATCCCTTATAGGACCTTTCAGCAAAGCAATAAATCAGTCACAGAATTATTTATGCCTATTTTCCCCCAAAGCTCAGAAGCAGCCAGCTGTATTTTGTTCATCCTGTCCCAAAAGGCTCCTAACAAAGAGGAGACCGAAGCTGGAACATGTGCCAGCTGATTTTGAAAGCTATGAATGACTGCAAGGAAGCAGCTGGGAAGTCCCCAGGCAGGCACAGCCTATTGGGATGCCCTATGCCCTGCAGGGTCTCCATTTCTTCTTGGAGAGGTTCAAGATGCAGGAAGAAGAGGGAGAAGGGGCTTGCACATTGTTCTGACCAGTTCTCAGCATCATCTACACCTGCTCCCTGCCCCAGCCTTTCCTCCACAGCCAGTGCTGGAATAAGAAAGGTTTTGAGACAGGGTACAACTGTTGCAGAGCCCAGTAAACCCTCCCAGGCTTATTAAATTCCTCCTTCACACCATTCATGGAGAGCACGTGTCCTCAAGCAGCTCACCTGGCCCAAGGGACACCAAATACTGCATTTAAACGAACAAACAAGGAGCAGAAATGCAGGGTAGCCACAGCCACATGAGAACCAACACTCAATAGCAGATGGTAGGATGGACCTGCAGTAAACCCAGGGCAAAAAGCAGAGCAAGGGAAAAGGGAGGGATATTCACAGGTCATATTCTCATTTCCCAGTAGAGAATCCCAAACTTCTACAAAGCCTTTCCACCAGCCTGATGGATGGGCAGCTCCTTGCCAAGCACAACCGCCCTGCTTGCACCTCCCAATATTTCTTCCAATGGGCCAAGATGTTCACCACAGACCTTGCCCAACAGCATCCCACCAGGGCAGGGGACACCAAAATGAACACCTCTTAATGGAAAGAGGAAAGTGAACATCAGTCTGATGAGGAATAGCAAAAAAAAATAAAAAAGCAGCAAGGCAAAACAACTAGAAGCCAATTCAAAGTAAGCTCCTCAAGGTTTGAGGGAACCCTGCCTTAATTTAATCAACTGTGAAAATCCATTTAGCATCTTGAAGTCCATTATAAATATTTATCTGGAGGGTATTTTATGCAAAACTGCCACTGTGACTTAAAAGCTGCTGCAAAACATCAACAGTCACATTGAAACTCCTCTCTTGTGGCAGTCACCTGGTGGGTTTAGCGAAGGTGGCAGCAGGAGGTGACACAAGGGAATGGACAAGGAATGCAAGAAGCCACTTGCCAGCTTTGGAGGAATGAATTTCCAAGCAATGCTTGGTTTCAGTCCTGGGTTTCCAGCCTGGTTGCACCCACAAGTCCCCACAGCACAGTGTGGGGTGATGCACAAACCCTGTAGCATCAAAAGGGGCAAGGATGGGGCTTTCCCAGGGTCACAGCCTGAATCCACACAGGATGCAGGAGTCCCTTTCTCCTCTCCACCAGCTCATGGAGGATTTTAGGGGTAATTCTTGACTTCCCCACCCCCTCAGAAGCACCATGGTTGTTTATTTAACAAGCCCTCGCTCTGCCACAGCAGGGAATTAGAAGGCAAGCAGCTCTCCACTGTGGCCTCTGATTAACAAAATATATTATTAGCATCCCAAAGTAAGCTTTGCCAGAGCCTATAAATACAAGCCAGCAGTGACTCAGCAAAGCTGTAGCTATCCCCTCCCACCTCCCCCAATTTCCCAGGTAGTTGCATCTTGGGGTGTGCATATGTGCACAGTCCTGGCTCCAGGGATGCTGCTCAGGTCGTCATGGAAACCCAACGCTGCTGAAGTCATCCCAGAGAATCCTGCACTAAATTTCCTCCTCAGTCTAGCCAGGGATGCCCCAAGCAGACATAAGGCCAGGCTGTGGCATAGATTAGCATTCTGGGAAGGAAGGAAGTGGGATTTGACAGTTTTTAAGCTATTTCTGGATTTCAAAGCCATACAGACAACAAGGAACCACAGATTCATGGAATGGGTTGGGTTAGAAGGGATGTTAAAGCCCATCCAGTCTCAACTCTCTGCAATGGGCAGGGACACCTCCCACAGTATCAGGGTGCTTCAAGCTCCATCCAATCTGGCCTCCAACACCTCCAGGGATGGGGTGGCAGCCACCACTGCTCTAGGCAACCTGGGCATCCCCACCCTCACAGAAAAACATTTCTACCTAAGACCTCACCTCAAACTCCTCTCTCTCAGCTTAAACCTGTTCATCCTCATCCTATCCCTGCACTCCCTGACCAAGAGCCCCTCTCCGGCTTTCCTGGAGCCCTTTTCAGCACTGGAAGCTGCTCCAAGTTCTCCTCAGAGCCTTTTCTTCTCCAGGCTGAAGAAGCAAAACTCTCTCAGCCTGTCCCCATAGCGGAGTTGCTCCATCCCTCAGATCACCCAGGGCATGGTGTCATGCTTTATATTTTTTAAGCAGCAAGTTTACCTTGGAATGAGCAATCAAGGGATATGACAGGAAAGTGTACCTTAGAACAGCAGGGGGGTTGGAACTAGATGAATTTTAAGGTCCCTTCAAAGCCAAACCATTCTACGATGATGCTACAGTAACACGGGTTTCCTACCACCTGGGGCAGCTCTGTCCACCAGTTAATCCTGCCTTGTAAGCAAGTAAATTTATACGTCTACTCCCAAAAAATAGCAACACCAGTAGCACTGGGACTTCTAGCAGCCTTTCATACATCACGCTAATGGAATCACCCAGCCCCAAGGCACAAAACCCTTTAGTTGTTACCCAGCTTAAAGGATTTTCATTTGCAAATTCACCATGATAAACAGGGCCCTGGAGCAGAGACAAGCAAAGTTTTCTGGGGGAAAAAAAAATAACAACCCACTACCCTCAGCCCAATAAAACTCCACAGAATGCTTGGCAACTCCCAAATTTCCATGCCTTTGTCCAAGTTTCAAAGAGCTGTTTGTGCCCAGAGGATGCCGGTGCTGTTTTGCTGCAGCATTTAAACAAGCAGCCGCCACAGAAAAGGAGATTTGCATTCAGAAACTCCCTGTGATTTTGCTTTTCCATTCCTATTGCAGAAAAAAAAAGATTTAGTTGAAAAGCAATTTTGACAGAAATTTCTGTTTTGGCTAACCGGCAAATCACAACTGGAACACCACAGGATGGCTCAAACCCTCCTGGACCAGACACCATAGATATGAGCACTGCTGGGTGGGACAGGAGCTGTAATTAATATTACTCCATTAATATGCTGTTTCCAGGTAGGTGTCAGCAGCTTGATTTGTGAAATAAGAGGGAGATAGCAGGGTTCGTCCCCCATCTTAAGTTCTGCCCCAGAAGCAGCCACATCCCTGTGCCCGCGGCTGATTCCGCATCATCCCACTCACCACATCACTGCCCTCCAAGGCCAGAGGTCCCCTTGATTAATTATTTACCATCGCACACCATAAATCATGAAGAATTTGAAAGGGAAACCTGTACGGGCAACACAAGCAAGGTCACCTTCCCCCTGTCAGGGCTCAGCTCTCACATTCCTGGGTTCAACACAAAGATATCAGCCCTGCAGGAGAAGATGCTGTAATTACATCCAGCCCCCGTGATGATCACAAACAGCAACCAGAGACTGGGTCTCTCCATCCCAGCTCCACAATGGTCCAAACAAACAAAGAAGCAAGCAAGGACTAGGTTGAAGTTGTCAGGGAATACTAGAATGCTTTTGGGTTGGAGGAGTCCTCAATGATCATCCAATTCCACAATCATTGGCAGGGACACTCAAAGCCCCATCCAACCTGGCCTTGAACACCTCTGGGGATGGGGCAGCCACAGCTTCTCTGGGCAATCTGGACCAGGGCCTCCCCAACCACACAGGAAAACATTTCCCCCCAACATCTCCTCTCAATCTCCCCTCTTTTGTCTTAACACCAAGAAATCCTTAAATTAAAGTCACCTCAGCAAGCAACTTTGTGGCCAGGCTCTGTCAGGACCAATGGTCCCAAGGAATGCTCAGGTGGCTCCTGCAGATTTGGCCCTGCAAATCTAATTTTGCTTTTGGAGACCCCAAAAATCATTTGAGGTCTCCTATTTATGGCCATTTTCCCCAATCCAGCCACATCAGAGCATCTCTGAGCCCCCATCAACACAGCTTGGTCCCCACAGAGATGCAGAAGGAGGAGGAGAGCCAAAAACACTGACAAGGTCAGGGACAAGGCTCTTAAAAACTTAAATGAAGCCCAAGGAGGTGGCCTAATCCTGCAGGCAGGCACTCTGCAATACGCAAAAATGAGATTAACACAAGGTCCCCTTGGTGCGGGTCAGGTCCATCTGCTTGGTATTCTCTTTGCAGAGGGTCTCCCCAAGGACAGGAGCAAGCCCAGAGCTCCCAAGGACATCTCCTGCCCCAATGCCATCCTGCTCAGGACTAATTATCCTGGCAAGCCTCAAATGGGGAAAAAGAAACCCGATACAATTTTGGGCCAAATCAGCAGTTCATTCACAGAGCATCACTGCTGATGCTGCATCCCTCAAAGGGATATGAAAGTGCAAGGGAAGCTGGAAAACCCACTTCCAAAGCTTTAGGGGAAAGCTTATTTTTCCTTTCAGCATTTATTTGGGTAGGGTTATTCTGAAAAGCAGCTGGAAAAATCCACTTTGCTGTCAAGCTCCAGTGCTGGCCCACAGCCCTTGGCTACTGCTGAGACTCCTCCAAGCCCAGCCTTGCTGCTTCCCTGGTTTCTCCCTGCTCCTCTCAGCTAGGCAGTCCCAGAGGAGCACAAAGCCTGCTGAGCCACATTTCAAATCAGCATCTTTAGGAAAGATTTCCACCTCAAATATGGCACATCAAATTCCAAACAAGACAGTCGTGTTCAAGTGGAGGATGGCAGGAAAGAGGCTTTACTGCTTAACCCCAGCAGCTGCTTTCCAAGGGCTCAATTCCAAGCTAAGAACTGTCTGTCTGCTGCCCTCCAGCCTCCTATTACATTCCCTGCTCTTCTGGAGCATTTTCAACCCAAATACAGAAACCAAAGGGAAATCGAGGCACAGAGGGATTCATGCAATCTACCAGCTCAGTAAAAAGAAGCACCCAGAGTTTTTCTGCCCCACTCTTCCCGCTGGAGCCTCTTCCCCTCCATCTCTACCCCTCTAGCAAAGCCAAAACCATGCATTTTTAGGGCACCTCCAACTCTGCCAGTCCCCGTGCTCAGTCCCTGCTCAAATGCCAGCAAGGATGCTCAGAGATCCCCTCCTCTAGTAATTCCCAGCTCTGTTTGCACAGATAAGCCATCCCTGAGCAGACTCGGCTCCCCTCGCTGGGGTGATTAATAGTGGTTTTGCTAGTAAAACAAAAGGCCATTAAGAGCGCTAATATTTGCTCTCCCTACTCCCTGTCTACTTCATTTCATACTTCAATGCAAGCCCTGTGCACTTTCTCCAACAAGATAGTAATAAGGGCACGAAGCCACATTGATTTTCCCTGCTACAGGGAACCAGATACACCTCCCTGAACCAAGGGATACCCAGACCCACTGGCCATGAAAGAAAGGATGCTCCTAGCTCCATCCACACAGATAAGGAATAAATCCCAGAGCAGGATAGAAACAATAGGAATAGATTGTCTTTATCTGAGACAGCGTTAAAATATTAACAAGAGCAGCATTTCCACAGGGCTTTTAGCTGACCCAGGTGTTGGGGAGAGCCCCACATCCATATCCAGCCCTGCCCTACAACAACAGGCACCCCATTAACACAGAAAAAGCTTCATTGAAAGCAGCTCCAAGCAGCCCAGATCCCATAGCCTCTAAAGAGTTTGGAAGTAAAAAGAAATCAACCCAAAGAGATCAAATCTCATGAAGAAAAGCCCAACTTTGAGGTTACTTATTGCTAACCGGTGATAGCTCCTCTACAGTTTGCCTGGGAACCTCCCTTTGACAAAAATCTGAGCCCCAGAAGATTCCTCCTTGCTCCAAGACCCTTTAGGGAACATTGTGGCACCTTGAATCCTTTACTAGGAAGGCCCCACTCTCCCCAGGTGGAATGTACCTGGGCTGAAAGACCTGGGGGGGAGGCTGATTGCCCCTGGGTTAATTTGGGCTATCAGCAGGGGTGGTGATTTGCTCCAAGGCTTTGTACAAGAGCTGGACAAGTCGGTGTAACACAGGCCAATAGCCTCGTGTGATGAGATACACATTTTCCATCAAAATACACCAGAACTGAACCTTTTTCTCAATGTAGGAGAAGTTCCCTATTCTGAAAGCTTCTTTGGAAAGCAGTCATGAGTTTTCCTATATCCTCTTCCCAACAAAGCAGATGGTTTTACAGGTCACACCCATGTTACCACCCATTTTAACTGGCTTTTTTTTTCTTTCTGCCTGCTTATAGCAACAAGCTGACCTGCAATCACCCAGCTACAACATGTGTCTTGAGCACACTGGCTGAGCAAACCCATCGCTGCTCAATACTAGTGACATTTTGATTCCTCATCCTCGCCACAGTCAGACTGTGATTTCAAATTCAAGGCTGCTCTGTTCACTGGAATGAGTGGGCGCTGGGAATTTGGTGGATATTGACCCTTGATGATGTGCCACAACACCAGTAGCAGGCAGAGCATGCAGTGCTAAAGCTGCCATCCTCCCCTGGTGAGCAATGGGCTCAAGTCCCAAAGAGAGCCCATCATGGACCATCTCACCTAAAAAAAAATCCCTAATTATCAGCAAGAGCAAGGATTTTGATTTCACCTAACCCCTTGGCCCAGGGAGCCAAGATCCCAGCAGTCAGGGGAGCCTCCTTCTCCCCCAAACCATATGCTGAGCATCAACGAGCACGTTCTGGAGCATCTCAGAGATCAGTTTCCACATCCCATGTTTCAAATGACCCAAGGATAAAGTCAATCCAGGAGAAGGCTGTTTCACCATGAGCATCCAGTGGGATTTCTCCCAGGAAAAGGTACCATCTGCTGCTGCAGGAACACAGCAGGATGGGACTTGTGGGTCTGCAGGCCAGGGAAGGGAAACGGAGATGGGGAGAAAAACAAATTTTGAAATATTGCTCTAAACAGGTCTCTTCAGGGATTATTTTCTTTCTTCTCAGTTTCTTACCATATTCTCTGCAGGTTTTCCCTGGGCAGCTGGGACTCAAGGCGCTCCCTGGCTCGGTGCTGCTAACACATATTTCTGTATTCTCACATCTCTCCGTGCTAATCTTTAGGGAAAGAGGAATTGACAAACTGGTGAAAAACTGACTGACACTCCAATCAAAATACAAAAGAAACAGAAATAAATGGCTCTGAAAAGAATCGCTATTTAATTAGAAATTACATCTGTGCCAGTGAGTCACGGCGGGGAAGCGATACATCAGCGGGCTCGGCAGCGGAGGGCACCTGCCAGCAGCATCACAGTGGGGACCAGCTCCATCCCGGGGCTGTGGTGGGAGATTCTGGGGGGGACAGAGGGGACCCCCTGCCATGGAATTCCCCTGCTAAGCCTTGCCGAGCCGAGACCCACCCCGCAGGAACCAGCCTGGCATGACCCTGGAAAATAAAATGCCTGCAAGCTTGAGAGCTTTGCAGAGAAATTCCCTTCCAGCAGTTTTCCTGCTGGAATGGGAAAATCCCCAGTAAATCAGATCTAATGAAAGGCATAAATAAAGACTGCAGAATGAGTGAGGGAGAGAGATTAGGGAGGTGGGAATAAAACAGCTCCTCTCTTCGTCGCGATGCAGCCACGTCCAGGGAAACGCCGACCCTCCAGCAGCGAGAAACCAAAGCTGGGCAGCATTTTGGGACTCCCCCCACCTCCAGCTCCTCTGGGAGACACCAAGGAAGATGGAAAGGGGCTGGAAAGGATCTGGCAGGGAGATGGGGGACACAGATCAGTGACAAGGTATGTGGGGGTCAAGAATCAGTCACAAGAGACATGAGATAGTGAGAGCAGGGTAGGAAGCAGCATCTCTGGGGTTGCTCCTGCTGAAAGCTGTGTCCTTCACCGAGTTCCTTGCAGGGGAGGGGGAATTCAGGCTTTGCAAAGCAGCAAATTGAAGCAGAAAAAAAACTTTTCAAAACTATAAACAACACCCTCTTTCTTTTCTTCCTCGGCAAATGATGAACCCACCTGTAGCTGGGCTGTGCTGCCCAACAGCAGCTGGAAACACAGAGGCTTTCACAGCAGGATCAAGGCAGGACAGATGGACATCCCTCCCCACAGCCACAGGCACTGGGACTGCTCAGGCCAGGGTGCCCTTTGGCAGGGAACCAGCTGAGGAATTCCCCCCTGGGATTTGGAGCAAAGGAAAGCAGGAGGGAAGAGTGGTGTGTGCTGTGGGCTTGGCTTGTCAAGTGCCTCATAAAGGCTGAGCCTTTCTGTCCCCTTTCCAGGGGCATTCCTCAATGGCTCCCCCTCATTTCCCATCCTCCAGAAACCACCCAGAGGGTTTCAGAAGGTGGTAGGAAACACAGATCCAGCCTCTGACCACAAGCTGAAGGCTTTGGACATCATAGAATCATAGAATCACAAGGTTGGAAAAGACCCACCAGATCATCGAGTCCAATCATCCCTATCAAACGCTAAACCATGTCCCTCAGCACCTCGTCCACCCGTCCCTTAAACCCAGGGAAGGTGACTCAACCACCTCCCTGGGAAGCTTCTGCCAGTGTCCAGTAACTCTTTCCATGAAACATTTTTCCTACTGTTCAGCCTAAACCTCCCCTGGTGGAGGTTGAGGCCATTCCCTCTTGTCCTGTCCCCTGTCACTTGGGAGAAGAGCCCAGCTCCCTCCTCTCCACAACCTCCTTTCAGGTAGTTGTAGAGAGCAATGAGGTCTCCCCTCAGCTTCCTCTTCTCCAGCCTAAACACCCCCAGCTCTCTCAGCCGTTCCTCATCAGGCCTGTTCTCCAGCCCCTTCACCAGCTTCGTTGCTCTTCTCTGGACTCGCTCCAGAGCCTCAACATCCTTCGTGTGGTGAGGGGCCCAGAACTGAACACGGGATTCGAGGAGCGGTCTCACCAGTGCCGAGTACAGAGGGAGAAGAACCTCCCTGGACCTGCCGGCCACACCATTTCTGATCCAAGCCAAGATGCCATTGGCCTTCTTGGCCACCTGGGCCACTGCTGGCTCATGTTCAGTCGCTGTCAACCAACATCCCCAGGTCCTTCTCCTCCAGGCAGCTCCTCCCTGCAGGGACATTTCTGCTGCCTTAGTTTTTCCAAAACTGTCCAAGGTGGGTTTTTGGGCAGCACCAACGCTCAGGGTCCTGCTCTCCTGTGCTGGTAATGGGTATTTTTGAACAGCTTTTATCAACCTAGCATGGACCTCAAGTCCTAGGGCTGCTGGTACCCATCATAGAAATGATGAATAGGTGCTTACAGAAGAGGAAAAGATCAAATCATGGATGGAGCAGCATTTCTGCCCCATCCCTTTTTTCAGCCACTCATTTTATTCCTGCCTGTGGTTTATTCAGATCTTCATCTGTCCAAAATCATTTGGTATCTTTTATCGCCTTCCCTGGACCCACTGCGTGTGTGTTCAGAGGTGAGACCTCGCCAGGTCCTGTTTTGCTGATTTCCTGGAAGCAGCACCTCCATCTCAGTTTTACCACCTCCACTCTTTCCCCAAATTACAGTCCGAATATCCCCACTGGTTTTCGTCTCTGCTTGGTTAACGGCAGAGGCAGGGCTCGAGCTAACCTGCTGTGAGAGGGACCGAGGCAGCAGAGGAGAGAGCACTGTGGTTGTTGGGGACCTGGGTGGCCACGTTGTCACTGACTGAGTTTAGATGTGAATAATTGCATGGAGAAGGTTCCTGCTGAATACTTCCCACCAGCCACACGTTTAGCCTGGAAAATATCATTACAACAAGTCTGTGCCCGGAGGGGATCGCTCACCAACACCTGCCACGCTCCCTCGCGCTCCTGCCACCCAGGGATCCAATGCTGGACCCAGACCTGAAAGTCCAGTGGGAATCGGAATAGTCCCCAAAGCATCGTTCCATAACGAGCTGCTCACTAAAGGATGAGTCAGTTGGGGTCCGTGCCAAAAAGTGTGTTCAGCACTTTTGAACATACCCAGTAGGAGGCAATAAATAACACGTATGCGCACACGCTGCCTCGCCTCTGGCAGACCTGGGATTGCCACCTATCGTTGTGGTTCAGCTCTAGGACAAGAAAACAATCCTTAGTCCCGTTGCTGGCTGGACTTTTCCAGGCTGGATCCCCAGTTTGGTCCAATTCTCTCTCCTCATTGGGGTCCCCCCCCCAGCCCAGCCCCACAAATACACACAGGATCAAGGTTATCTTTTCCTCCTGCCCAGGCAGTAGGGATGATGTTCGGGCATCCCTGGGCAGTTATTCACAGGTCCTGCAGAAATCACAGAATAACCAGCTTGGAAGAGACCCACCAAATCATCGAGTCCAACCATTCCCATCAATCACTAACCCATGTCCCTCAGCGCCTCGTCCACCCATCCCTTAAACCCCTCCAGGGAAGGTGACTCAATCCCCTCCCTGGGCAGCCTCTGCCACTGCCCAATGAGCATTTCCATGAAATTTTTTTTTCCTAATGTTCAGCTTAAACCTCCTCGGGGGGGGAACCAATCAAATCGGCCCCAAACACGACCCACAGGGTGGGGATTCGCATTTTGCACCCAGAAGGGACCATCCTTGATGAGATGATGATTCAGTGCGGGGAAACTGAGGCACGGGCTCCCCTCCTCCATACAACCCCCCCACCCCCAGCGCTGCCTCAGTTTCCCCGAGCGCTGCTCCACCTCTAAAGGGGCTCCCGGCCCCTTTAAGCCCCCCCCAGCCCGGCGGAGGCTCAGCCCCTTTCTCTGACACAGCAGCCGCCGGGGCGAGCCGGAGCGGGAGCCGCGGGGAGCGGGGAAGGCTGCGGCCGGGGGCCGGGGGCCGGGGGGCCGGGCGCCCACCGCCGCTCCGCCCGCCCCATGGCTCTGCCCGGGCCGCCGGGGGCCGCCGCCCGCCCCGCCCCGCCCGCCCCGAGCCCCGGGGGACGACGGCCCTGAGCCCGCAGCGCGGCCGCCGGTCGGTCCCGGGGGCACCGGGGGAGGCTGCGGGGGTGCGGGGAGGGAGGGGATGCGGGCACCGGGGAGGCAGGATGCGAGCGGCGGGGATGGAGGATGCGGGCACCGGGATGGAGGATGCGGGGATGAGGATGCAGGATGCGGGCACCGGGGATGGAAGATGCGGGGACCGACGTCTTCCATCCCCCCGTGCTCCAGAGGATGCGGGGACCGGGCACGGAGGGTGCCGGTACCAAGGATGGAGGATGCGGGCACCGACCTCTTCCATCCCCTGTGCCCAGAGGATGGAGGTGCCAGGGATGGAGGATGTAGGGACTGACCTCTTTCATCCCCCATGCTCCAGAGGATGTGGGGACCGACCTCTTCCATCTCTGGTGCCCCAGAGGATGGAGGTGCCAGGGATGGAGGATGCGGGGACAGACCTCTGCCATCCCCAGAGGATGCAGGCACCGGGCACGGAGGGTGCAGGTACCAGGGATGGAGGATGAGGGCACCGGGGATGGAGAATATGGGGAGCGGGGACGCAGGATGCAGGCACCAGGGGTGGAGGATGCGGGAACAGACTTCATCCCCCATGCCCCAGAGGATGGAGGTATCAGGGATGGAGGATGCAGGGACCGACCTCTGCCATCCCCAGAGGATGCCAGTACTGGACACAGAGGGTGCAGATATCAGGGATGGAGGATGCGGGTACCGACCTCTTCCACCCCCACTGCCCCAGAGGATGCAGGTACTGACCTTTCCACCCCCAGTGCCCCAGAGGATGCAGTTACCGGGCACGGAGGGTGCAGGTACCAAGGATGGAGGATATGGGTACCAACTTCTTCCACCTCCAGTGCCTCAGAGGGTGCAGGCACCGGGGATGGAGAACACAAGCAGTGGGGATAGAGGATGCAGGTACTGGGGATGGAAATGCACGCATGCTGCCCCCCACCATCCCCCCCGAGCTGGGGGGGACGTGCCCCCACTCCACTTCTACCTGTGCTGCTTTGCACCTCCCAGAGGAAAGTGGGGTGGATTTGAGGGCAAGGTGGGTTCCTCCTCCATCCTTGGCTGAGGAGATGTTGGGGCTTGAACCCATGAGGGAGGGTGGTGGAGGGGAGGGTGCTGCATGACACCCCAGTCAAAGCAGAGGGGATCCTTGGGATGTGCGTGTCGTCCCCCCTGCCATGGCAGGCTGTCACCTCTGATAACGTCTCACCCCTTCCGACAGCGACCAAAAGAAAGTGGCCCCCGGACTCCTCCTGTGCCACGCAGAAGCCCTGAGGGAGGAGGAAGAGGAGGAGGAGGAGGGGAAGGAAGCCAGAAAAGGAGAAGAAAAAAAAATAAGGAAAAGGAAGAGCTTGAACTGGAGCCAAGGGGCTCTGTATCACAACGGTAAGTTCCTGAGCTGCACGTCTGTCTGTCTGTCTGTCTGTCTACCCACCCATCTGGCTCAGTGAGAGCTCTCTGTGCCCAGTCTCTGGATCTCAAACTGGGGAGGGAGCAAAAAGGGGGTGCCAGAGACAGTGCGAGGTTCCATCCTACCCTCCACTAGAGATTAAGGCAAGGCGGGAATGGGCAGAGGCCCCCCCCTCCTCCCCCTTTCCCCTCCTGCTAGCTTTCTGGCTCCAGAAGGGATGGCTCCTTGATGTCTGTCTGTCTGTCCTTGCAGGAGGGGACCCTGGGCTTCCTAGGACGCCTGTGCCCAGCTGGGAGACCCCCACCACCACCACCACCCAGTGTCGGAGCTGGCAACCTCGGAGCGAGGGCTGGACGCAGGGAGCAGCATCGCTCCCCGGGGACACCCAGCCCTGCGTCTCCCTCCCTGGCATTGGGGAGCAGGCAAGGCGTGAGCCACTGGATTTTAGCTTCCTGGGACATCCAAGGGACTCTTCCTCCTCCTCCTCCTCCTCCAGCTCTGCCGCAGCAGGCAGGTGAAACCCTGCCCAACCAAGGGAGCATTTGCCTTCTCTGCTCGCCCCATGGCCGCCCCACATCTCCCCACAGCTGCCGGCTGAGCCCCCTTTGCAGCGTTCCCGACTCCGCATGGTGCATCCTGAGCCTGCTCCCCACTCTGAACCGGAGCACCCCGACCTCACAGGGAGGCGAGCGCGCGGCTGGGACTTTCTTGGAGGCAGGGGAACGTTAAGATGTTGAAAGCTCCCCAGCCGAGAGGGGCTGTGTGGACGCCAGGCCACCCTTCTAGAGGGGAGCAGGATGGACAGAGCCGTTGGGGCCAGGAACCGAGGCCGGTAGGGAAGGATGGACTCCCAGACCTGCCAGGACAGGCAGCCCAGTGACCAGCCCAGCAGCAGCAGCAGCAATTGTAGCAGCAGCAAGAGTAATTGCGAAAGGGAAAGGATCCGGAGTCGGATGAAAATGGTGATCGGGCAACTGGAAGGCATTTTACAGGAGCTCAAGGAGGTGGCCAAGGAGCTCCGAGAGGTAGGAAAGACCTGGGGTGCCATCACATCCCTGCGCGGGTCGCAGTAGCTGCTGGGGTGCCCTGTCCCCATTTCCCTGCCTCTGGGGCTGGGCTGGGGGGAGCAGAACCAGCTCAGCACCCCTAGCCCATCACCTCCTAGGGTGGCACAGCCCAGCTGAGCTGCAGTAGGATTTGAGGGTAGAGAAGGGAAAAAAAAGAACCATATTTTGTAAAATTACTCTTGACCTTGACACTGAGGTTTGCTCTAGGTCAGGGGCCCAGCCAAGGCAGCGGACCCTCAAGTGCTGGTGGTGGGAGAAGAACCACGAGGTCACACGGTGGGACTGGAGAAGCGGATGCTGCTGGTGCTGTGCAGCAGGCGCGGGTTTGCCTCTGCTCTGCCTTGGGGGCTGCTTTTCAGGCCTCTTTCAAACCAGGGAGGGGAATGGAGAGGGGATGATGCGTCCCTCTTACATTGCAGAGGGCACCAAGAGTGCTCTGGGTGCAGTGAAGAGGGGTCCATGGGCTGGGCAGGGCGCAGAGTGGCTGGTTGTCCTAAAGCCTGGCTGTTGGGGTCCATTGCTCCTGCAAAAACATACATATATAAATGTATATACATTAATACACAGGAACGCAAACTGTGTTTGGAGTTCCTTCCCAGTGCAGAAGCACAACAGACCCAGTTTCGTGGAGGATTTAATATGTTTGTGGCTCAAGAGTTTGGACAACACATTTCTGGAGAAGGGGACCTGGATGGGGTTGGTAATTTAGGACAGCTCTGCAGGTGACAGGGACGCAGTGGATGGAAAGCATGCAGTAGCCTTGAGCACAGCGTGCAGGTTGCTTTCGCAATGGGGCAGGTGGGCGTCTGCATCCTTGCTGTGGCCTGAGTGCAATGGGGTTGTTGTAATCAGAAACCTCATCGGTCCCCAGGAAGGGCAGAAATTGCTGGAGGTTTTGCCATGGGGCCACTGTGGAGCAGCCTTGTGTGGGCTGGTGACATTTGGGTGCCACCGAGAGAGTGCTGATGCAGGTGGAACAACGTCATCCTCTGCACAGATGTGGCCGTGGTCAGGGAGGTGACATCTGCCTGCCTGAAGCATCCTCTGGGATGCAGTATCCTGCTTTGAGATGGTTCTGCTCAACCCAGGAGATTTTAGGGAGGTTGTCCTGCTTGGGAAAGCCAGTGGCAGGCTATATGTTACAGTCCACCCCACCACTCAGCTGGGTCCCTGTGAGGACTTCACCTGGCCATGGGATTCCTAAGAGTTCTCTTTCTGTTGTGGCTTTGCTGGTCCTTCGTGCAGCAAACCCTGCTGCCTAAAGCAAAAAGCCCCCCTGATTCCCACAACAGCAATGGGAAGCCCAAAACCCCTTCAACAAATCTCCGATGCATTAAAAACAGTCATTATTGTAATAATCAGGAGGCAGAGCTATTTTCCATTTAGTCTAAGCTCACTTCATGCTCCTCCAGGAGCTCAGAGAGGCTTTAAAGTGAGTATGATAGCAATTGCCCCTTTGATTGAGCCCATGGATTTAAGGTCAAAGGGGACAACCATGATCATAGGAGTATCCTTCCTGGCAAGGATTTGGAGGGGCAGGGAGGACTGGGATAGAACAAATCTCTGACCATTTCACAGCTGGGGCCAGGCTGTGCTTTCCACCAAGCTTTGAGTGGACCCACAAGGTCCCTGTCCAGCTCCTAGGGCCAGGAGGACCTTGATCATCCCTGCAAAATTCTTGGTAGGCTGCCCAAGTCAGGTCGTGTCTCAGAGCAGAGAGGAGAAGGCAGCCTGAGGACACAGGGAGGGGTAAGGGACTCTCAGTGTTCCTTGTGGACAAGTTTTGAGAAGCAAACTCAGAGGAGGAGGATTAACATTGGAGGGTGGAAGAGCTGAGACTGGCACATCAGGAGCAGAGTGGACACCCATTCTCTGCCCCTCACACCAGGGAGATCACCCTCTTGTGCAGGTTAGGGGCCCATGCCCCATAAGATGCCTTCTCCACTGAGGTCTGGAGATGAACTTTCCATGGAGCTGGCACATTCCTAGGCAGCAGACTGCATCCCACAGCTGCCCTGGAAGAGCCCCACACATCATGGGACATCAGAGCCAGCCAAGAGGTCCCCATCACAAGGTGGGTTCTAAACTTCAGCCCTTCTTAACAAGCCTTACAACACAGCCATGGAACTTTGCAGCAATTAATTGAATTTAGACAAAACAGCATAAAACTCCATGGAAGAGCAGGCTCTGGAGCTAAAACACACTGTTACAACCAGGCTAAACTGGGCTCCAGGGACTCAAAACAAATAGAAATTTGGTTTTTCCCAAAGCAAGCAGATGTAGGGCATTAGAGGCTTTGGAAATTCTGGATCTCTTACATGGAACTCCTTCAAGCCCATCCAGACAAGTATGTGGTAGACAGCAGGCTGGCAAATCATAAGCTCTAGGATATCAGTGAAAGGAAAGAAGTAAACAAAGTAAACCCTTATGGTTTCCTACCTTGCACGTTGTGATGCTCTTCCTCATCTGGAGTAAGGGGCAGAACATGGGGACAAGGCTAGGGACGGGCAGCTCTGCAGCCCCAGGCAGGGAGTAGTGGCTCCTGAGCCTAAATGGGCTCACGATGGTGGTCCCAGGAGGGGTGCTCAGGGCCATTAAAGCCCATTCAACAGTGCCCACAGTGTCCCAGCACTTGTAATATTTAGTGTATTCTCCAACAGAGCCACCATGGGGGCTTTGGAAATGTCCATCCCTGCAGCCATCTCCTCTGCCTGGGGCACGGGGCAGTGGTGGACCTGATCCTGCTGCACCAGAGGCACCTGTGGCGCCAGAAACCCTTCTCTGGGCAATGCTGGAGGGCACTGGATGATGATGAACCTGCTCCTTCCACATTCTCTTTGTAAGAGGAGCTGGATACCAGGGCTTTGCAGGTCTGGAAGAAGCAAACAGGTCATAACCAGCTTGACAAAAATAAACCCTGAAACCATCAAAGCCCCTTTGTGGGCACAATGACTTTCACCCAGTAATGATTCCTGCTTCAAAACTACTCTCAAGCTCTGGACGTAGCAGGCTCTGGCTTACATTAGACTTTCCTCACGGGTGATCCTTGCTCCAGCAGAGGTTTTGAGTCCTGGACTCAGCTGAGATTGTAGGATGCTCCAGAGGAAGGCTTTGGTGTGGGACCCCAAGGCAGCTCCACTCCACATGGGGATGCAGCGTGAGGCCAGACCCTGATTGAGGCTCCATCCCCAGCTCCTGGCAGCGGTTCCCACCTGAAGGCTGTCATTCCAGATGTCCGTTTGATTCATGATGCTGTTTTACCAGTTTCCCCGCTCCCACTCTCCCTCCCTCCCTTTCCCTTTTGTGTATATAATTATTCCCCAGCACTCCAAGACAGGGCTGAATTATGTGCAGGGAAAATGATTATTAAAATCTTTGATTGAAATCACACACTGGAAGTAGAAATCAGGCAGGAGGCAGGCAGGGAAGGCGCTTCCGCCGAGCACTTGCCACGCTGCCTGCCCTCCCACGTGCCTCCTGCCAGCCTCGTCCTTTTCCCACAGGAATAAGGGTGATGCCACCAGGAAGAAGATATCCCAGGGGGTCCCAGCCGTCTTCACTGCAAGGCTGAGCTCCTTTCCAACTCTGAGGGTTCCCCATCCATGGGGTATACTCAGAGATGGGAAACAAAACAAAACATCTGTGCAAGTCTCACTGTGTGCAATCTCTCCCCCCACAAAATCCCGTGGGAAGCATCCCATCCTCCCTGTACCCCCTGACTTAGGAGCAGTGGGGTTCCTCTACCAAGGGAAGCAGCACCAAGGGGTCCCCTTCAAGCCTTTGGTAGGAGGAAAATGCTCCTGCAACCCCTTATGATAATAAATACCTTAATAATGTTGTAATCAATAGGTGATTAGCTGGGAACGCTTGGGAAAGTTCAGAGCAAGAAGGCAGCTTATTATTCTAATAATAACACAGTTTAGAGATCTGCACGATGATTTTGAACTATTTTGCAGCTGATGATCTAGCAAATGATCCCGAGATCCACAACCCTCTCATTTATAAGCATCAGCTCAGGGAAGAGAGGCCCCTGTAACCCGGCTTCGGTTTGCAATTAATCATTTATTCCTTATTAAATATTTACTCAACTCTCCTGCACTGGGAAGTGGTTTGGGAGATGTGGAAAGGTCCCTGGTCCAGGAGAGTTTGGCTGTGGGGACTCTGCTGGAGGTTTTTCCCCCATGGAGGGAGGAGTTAATGTTCAAGTCGATGGTGTCAAACGCCTCCGGGATTATTTGATGCTTTGGGAATGAGGCTGGGGATTTTTTTGCATGAGTCATGTGGTCCCATTGCGCATCCCCATTGTGCATCAGCCAGCAGCAATGCAGGGTGTGAAGCCAGGCAGGTTGGATCCAGCCTGCAAAAGCAGCTGCGTAGCATGGGAAGATGCTTTGGTCCCCAAAATGTGCTGCAGGAGGTGCACGGTGGGTTTCTGGGGATGGAGCCAGCAGCCAAGGAAGCATGGGGTAGGAGGGGGATACACAAAAATCCTCTCTCAGCCCAGCTGGGGACAAGAAATTTGGCTCCGGGTTGGGAAAACAGCTGCATCTCAAAGGAGGACTGCAGAGGGGACACACAGAGGTCCCCCCATCATTGAAGCAAAGGTACCTCAGGCAGCACAGTGCCCTGTCCCCCTGCTTTGATCTCCCCACCATGGACCAAGCTTTTGCCTGGCAGTACCCGCCCCAAGCACCAATCTGCTTCAAAGGCCACACCAGGATGAAGGGGCCGTTAGATCACACCACTTTGATCCCAGCATCTTCCAGCTCCTTCCCTGGCCTTGGGAATATGTGCATTACCAATTACCAGCCATGAAGCCTTTGAAGTCCCCTCTCATCCTCTCACCTCTCCAGCATCTTTCCAAGCTTCCAGGAGCTTTAGCTCCTCAGAAAGAAACAGTATGGCCAAAAGGTGGAAGCCGGAGCCACCAAGCCAGGAACCTCCATGCTTGATTTGCAGTCAAGATGATAACTAAAAATCCCATTAAAAAACAAGGATGCTCCAGATGTTCAACATCTGGCTCAGCTGGGGAGGTAAGCACGCAATCTGGGGATAGGGGGTTTTACCTGGAAAGCTCCTTGCTGCCAGCAGTGTTCAGGGGTGAGGGATCTGTGTGTGAGGTGAGGGGAGAAATTCCCAGTTGGGCTGAATAGTGGGAACAGATTTTTGGGGTGGGAGTGAACTGGCCAGCACCGTGGTTTAGCTCGTTCTTGCTTGGTGCCGGTCTCCACAAGGCACCACAGGGACACGGGCCCATCCTTCTGCCATGCTCTAGTCTATCCTCTGCCTGCTCAAAGCTCATCCCTTTAGATGAGAGCTGAGCACCCTTGGCCACCCAGAACCTGCTTTCAGGGCACTTGGACACAACAAGATAAGGCCCCTCAGTGACACCACGCACAGGGTCAAGGGAGATTGGATTTGCTCCCTAATTTCCCACTGCTGGGTACCCCTGGTACCAAGGATACTCTGTTGTCACCCAAAAGGTGGTTCTTTGCAAAAGGAGAGCAAGGACAGGGACACTTAATCACTTTGTCATCCCTATGGCACCTCCAGCACATGCTGGGGACACCCCAGCCCTCCTCACCTGCTTGTAGGGGTGCAGAGCCACCTCAGTTCCCAGGGCATGAGAGCATTACTGGGGTCTCACCCCAAACCACCTGACCCCAGGTCTGCTCCATCCATCCCTCCCCACTGCTCTCCCCCTGGCTCCTTCTGCCAGCAGTGATGGCCTCAGCTAGAAATCTTTACCAACCTGCCTCGAGAAGGAGAAAAGGGGGGACAGAAGACCAAATCCTACTTTACATTTAAATCCTCAGTGGGTACCAAGTGTCACATAGGTATTTAACACCCCCCTCCCTTCCCCCGCCACCACCCGTTCAAAATAGAAAGCACTCTTAAAAATAGCCCCGAGTGAGCTGATGTGACACTAATCCCTGCGTGCTGTGGTGAGGACTGGGATGGGGACCAGGATGGGGACCAGGATGGAGATGTGCCTCCTCCTGACGCTCGCTGAGCCCCATTTGCAGCAGGTTCCTTTAATGAGGAGGAGCAGAGACTACAGGTCGCAGCGACCCAACTTGAAGCCCAGGGAGATGCTTGCCCTGCACCTGCTGCTGTAATCACCGAGCCTTCGTGCAAACAGAGGTGATCTCATTTTAGCTGAGGGATTCAGCAGAATCATTTTCTGCCTTATTAAAAAATAATAATAGCCGGGTGTTTCCCAGAGACAGCTTTTTTCCTGTCCTTTTTCCTAATTCTTTCTTGTCACTGCGAAAGAAGAGATCACATTGTCCCTTTTTTTTTTTCTCCTCTTTTCTTCAGTTTCACCCTTTCACCCCCAAAGAAAAGCAGAAAAAAAAAAGGGGAGGGGGGGGGAAGAAAAGGAATCTGGTGGTGCCTTGGGAACAGAAGCAATTGTCATTTCTAATTGCAAAACCTTCTTGTGGATGCTGGTGTGGATGCTCCCAGCTTGCCCTCAGCACCCTTCAAAGACAAAGCTTGAAAGGCAGATGGGTCCCTGTCTGCCCTCCCCGGAGGTCTTGCATGGGCAAGGAGGCAGGAACAATAAGTTGGAGATGGTGTGTGAGGAGCTTAGGTAAAGCCCATTGCCTGCTGCTGTCTGGAAAGAGAAGCACTCAGCTGTCTGTCCCCAGCCTGCTCTGGGGACCCAGACTCCTTCCGGAGGACAGAGACAAGGTGTAGACCCAAGGTCCATCCCCAAGGCAGGATCAGGGAGGGATTTCAATGTTCCTTCAAGAAAGGAAGGGCTGTAATCCAGAAGGAGCTGTATACAGTGGAAAGGTGGGACTGGGTGAACCTCATGAGGTTCACCAATGCCAAGTGCAAGGTCCTACACCTGGGTGAGGGCAATCCCAAGCACAAACACAGGCTGGGCAGAGAATGGATTCGGAACAGCACTGAGAAGGACTTAGGGTGCTGGTGGATGAGAAGCTCGGCATGAGCCAGAAATATGCACTCGCAGCCCAGAAAGCCAGACCGTGTCCTGGGCTGCATCCAAAGCAGCGGGAACAGCAGGGCAAGAGGAGATTCTGCCCCTCTGCTCCACTCTGGTGAGACCTCACCTGGAGCCCTATGTCCAGTTCTGGAGTCCTCAGCACAGGGAGGATATGGAGCTGCTGTAGCAAGTCCAGAGAAGGCCATGAAAATGATCCAAGGGATGTAGCACCTCCCCTGTGAGGAAAGGTTTGAGAGAGTTGGGGTTACTCAGCCTGGGAGAAGAGAAGACTCCAGGGAGACCTTAGAGGAGCTTCCAGTGCTGAAAGGGCTCCAAGAGAGCTGGGGAGGGGCTTTTGATCAGGGAGTGCAGGGATAGGATGAGGGGGAATGGTTTAGAGCTGAAAAAGGAGAGATTGAGATCTTCGGAATAGATTCTTCCCTGTGATGGTGATGAGGCCCTGGCTCAGGTTGCCCAGAGCAGAGGTGGCTGCCCCATCCCTGGAGGGGTTCAAGGCCAGGTTGGATGGGACTTGGAGCAACCTGATCCAGTGGGAGGTGTCCTTGCCCATAACAGGGGATGAGACTGGATGGGCTTTGAGGTCCCTTCCAGCCCAAACCATTCTGTGATTCTATAAGCCAGGACAGAAACCACCACTAGGGCTGAGGACTGGTCAGGAGGGGACTACTACTCCTGGATGAACTTATATGGTTTCCTGGGCCATGGGCAGGGTGGGGTGAGGTGTGGGGCATAGGTGGGGCTAATTGAGGCTGTTAGGGTGTGCTAGTGCCCATCACAGGTGTGATGGTGGGAATGCTTCTCTCATTTCCAACCCAATCTTCATCCAGGCTCTCCTGCACCATTTCCCCCCTCAAAAGGTATTTTCTGGCAGCTTTTATTGCCGATGTGTCCAACACAGTCCTGGGGAACAACCCCCAGCCCTTCAATGTACCTCTTCCTGGTGACACCAGCCAGTTCCATCTCAGAACAGGTCTCCTCGTTCCCAGGGGCTCCCCAATTGCTCTGCTCTGTCTTTGTACCAGGCAGCAAATGCACACATCCAGACTCATCACCCTCACCCAAACTGTATCGGACCCCTGTGCCCCTTGCACTTGTGGCCTATGGAAGTGACACTATTTTATCCTCCACAGGTGCCTCTCCAGCTTAACCCTGTGTTGTCACGTAGCATTTGGTAGCTCGGGAAATGGTCCTCACTGTAGCCAGAACCTGGAGATGTTCTATGGGGACCTGCAGGTGATTTAAAAGA
The DNA here is from genome assembly GCA_033459285.1 of Clamator glandarius. Classification (NCBI taxonomy): domain Eukaryota; kingdom Metazoa; phylum Chordata; class Aves; order Cuculiformes; family Cuculidae; genus Clamator; species Clamator glandarius. The sequence goes on along the minus strand of JAUNZM010000115.1, from coordinate 162,473 downwards.
GAGGATGCTGTGTGGCTTCAGCTGGAAGTTCACCAACAAGCAAACTGGGGCGATTAGGGTCTCCCACCCTCGATGCCATCTCCTTGGGAGCTTGGCAGAGTACGAGAGCTGCATGGGCAGGGCTATCAAACAAGTGATGAGCTCAAAGAGGGAAATTTTATTAAAATTAGGTCAGCAGAGTGTAATGGAACCACTTGGGCTGCTGGCAGCACGAACATCTCCTCAGGCTCCTGGTTTCAGATGCCCAGACATATTAAATTACTCTTAACTCTGTCTCTTACTTGATTCTTAACACATCCTCATCCACTGCGAGGGCTTTGCAAGGAGCCTGCCCTGCTGAGCTGTGGGTTGTGGTGCATTTCTAGTGATTTATGGTATTGACCCAAACCTCTGTGCACTGACATCGAGCAGAGGGATGCAGGGGTGAAGGGCAACCTGGCACCACGACAGCAGCTTTGGGGTACCCACACTTAGCCACCTGTCACAAGGATGGGATGAGGTGTCTGAGCCCAAGGACTTGGTTTCCCCAATAAAAGTGCGGGAAAGAATGAAGTTAGGGGATAACAACAGCATCGAAATTATGGAGAGATGTGCCGTGGTTAATTATTCTTGGTGAGTGAGAAGGTCCAACATCTGTTGATGAACCATGCACCAGTGGAGATATGGTAGAGTTTTTTGGCAGCGTGAGGAGAAGGAAACAAAACATATCTGGCAAGATATCACCCATTGATTTGTCTTCCCTCTCTTATTTTGGGAAATTTGTGGCTGATTCCTACCAGGAAAGGATGTGTGGAAGGTCAGGGGAAGGAAAAATGGGGAGAGAAAGACAGCAGAGCAAAATAACCAGGAAAAAAACTATTGTGTGTGGAGAAATCACCTGGAAAAGCCAAGCAAAGTGGGTTTTTCAACTCTCAGTTGTTTCTTGTGGGGGTAGGGGTCCAGGGAGCAGCAGGAGGGACACAGCCCCCGTGCGCCAGAGGGCACCAATATCCATGGATGCCTGTGATGGGGAGGGGGCCAAGAACAAAACGGATCAACTGGGTGCACAAATAGGTACAGGGAGCATTGAGGGGTTCCCCCCAGCACCCTCTTTGTCTGCCGCTGCCCACCTCCTGCTTGGCAGTGCTGGGATCAGCCAGGCCCTCTGCCAGCTCCCCCCGGAGATGGGGGGGTGGGGAAGGTGAGCCAGAAACCCTGCCAAAAATACGCACTTCCAACTGCTGCTGAGTTGAATTTTCACGTCGTGCTCTGCCTCCCACACAAAATAAAACCACACACCCCCCCCCACATATATATATATATATGCAGAAACGCCAGCCAAGAATTGCCATGGAGAAACAGCTACGGCTTCATCCGGGTGCCACAGCAGTGGGGGCTTAGGGGGAACTGGGGAACTCCGGGCAGGATTAGTGCTGTGCTCAGTGCTGAGTGGCCCTTGAACTGTATGGGGTTCAGACTGGAAGGTAGGTGATGAGCCTTTTGCATCAAAAACCTTGGCAAGTTCATTAGATGGAGACCATGGTCCATAAAAGCCACAGGAGGAAGGTGGTCCTTCCTCCCTTCTTTCCCCTTCCAGCCCTGCCCATGGCTTGAACAACAGCCATGTTCAAGACATATTTTTAAATGTAAGGGCTTTTTATGTTCATGTTGTAGGTGGGGTTCACCCTCTGCGCCCTGGCGGAGCCACAACCCTGTCCCCAAGCCACCACGGGTCTTGATATGCTCAGTGCCTTGCAAGAAATGCAGTACTAGGGATGGAGCCCATCAGCATCGTAGCCAGGGTGAAGGGTGACAATGCTGTCTCCACAGCTCTCCCACCTTCCTGTATATTTTGTCCCATGACCTTGAGACATTTTCCAACCCCTGCCTCAGTTTCCCACCCTGCGGAGCCACTTTTTCCAAGAGGAGATGGTGTCAGTTGCTGGTGGCTCCCCATGGTCAAATGTGAGGGACCAAGGGACACCACATGTGTGGGGATTTGGCATGGAACTCGGGGTCCCAGGGCACAAGGAAGACCCCAGGACCACCCTGGGAAGGGCCAATCCTGCCTTGCTGAGCACCTAGTGGCACACTAGACTTCACTGCCTGCTTGTGCCCCATGGGTGCTGTGCCACCAGGTGGGCTTTGATTCCCACTGAGGGATTCCCAGAGAGGCTCCATTCAGGACTAGACTTCCCAATTCATCACACCGGTGGTGCCAGGGGAAATGGCAGAGATTTAGGGATGTGATGGTAACAGGGAGCAAAACCAGAAGGGCCCCGTCCCGTGGCTCCGCTCTGCCCATCCGTCCATCTGTCTGTCCACAGGTGGTGAACCAGATCGACCGACTGACATCCGACTTTGAGTTCGAGCTAGAGCCGGATGACTGGACGACGGCGACGGCCAGCAGCACCTCCAGCAGCGAGAAAGGGGGGGGCGTCTTCGAGCTGGGACCCCTCGATTTTACCACCTCAGACATCCTCTCCGACAGCTGGGAATTCTGCTCCTTCCTGGACACTTCCACCCCCTCAGACCCTGGCGACGGTCCCGAGCCTCCCCGACCGCAGCCCCCACCAACTCGCCAGCCCGATTACCGGCTGATGAACGGTGGGATTCCCATCACCAACGGTCCCCGGGGCGGGGGAACCCCAGATTCATCCAGCGAGGAAGCCTTCGGCACGACGACCAGCCAGAAGATCTCACATCACCGGCCAGCCGGCACACGAGAACGGGTGCGATTCAGCGACAAGGTGCTTTACCACGCTCTGTGCTGCGATGACGACCGGGACGGTGACAGTACAGTGTCTCTGGGGGATGATGGTCCTGAGGAGCCCAGCCGTAAGGTGCTGGCGGGGCCACCCTCGAAGCATCCTTCTACTGCTGGTGGTGGTGGTGGTGGTGGACCCCCGGCACGGCGGCTGACGAGGAACAGCAGCACACAGACCGTAGCCGATAAAAGCACCCAGACGGTGCTGCCTTATATCCCGGCCAAGCAGAAAATGAAAAACAAAAACTGACGCCAGCTCCGCCACGCGGATTTGGGGAGGGAGGGGGCGTGGGGGGATTCCTGGGGAGGGACAGAAAAAAAAATATATATAAATATATATTTCAATAAATCAATACTAATAATAAAATCAACATGAAAAGGTGGCAAAGAAGACAAATGTCCCAACTACCTACCCGTCATTTTTGAGGCTCAGGGAATTTTAAACTGCTTTTTTTGTGGACAGAAGCTTCAGATCAATAAACCATCCATCATGGAGAAATAAGAACAATAACACATATATATCATATGTATATATGTACCGAGAGAGGGAAGCCTGGATGGAGGGGACAGCCAGCACATCTGAGGTTGTGTATGGGGACCTGGGGATGCTGGAGCCAGGGGGTGGCTGGCCCAGGGATGGGAAATGTCTGAACGTGAGGCAGCAATGACCCAGGTGGACAAGGAGGGCAACAGCATCCTGGCTTGTATCAGCCATGGGGCGGCCAGCAGGAGCAGGGCAGGGATCGTCCCACTGTGCTCAGCACTGGTGAGGCTGCACCTTGAATCCTGGGTTCAGTTTTGAGCCCCTCAGTGCAAGAAAGACGTTTAGGGGCTGGGGCACATCCAGAGAAGGGAAAGGAGCTGGGGAAGGGGCTGGAGCCCAGGGGTTCTGGGAGCAGCTGTGGGACCCGGGGCTGTTTAGCCTGGAGAAGAGGAGGCTGAGAGGAGGCCTCATCACTCTCTGCAGATCCCAGCAAGGAGGTTGTAGGTGCTGGGCTCTTCTCCCAGGTAACAAGGGATAGGACGAGAGAAAATTGCCTCAAGTTTCACCAGGGGAGGTTTAGATTGGATATTAGGAAAAACGTCTTCACTGACAGAATGGTGAAGCCCTGGCAGAGGCTGCCTAGCACAGCAGTGACGTCTCCATCCCTGGAGGGGTTAAAAAAACTTGTGGATATGGCATTTGGGGACGTGGTTAAGCACGCACAGTGGTGTTGGGTGGTTGGACTGAATGATTTTAGAGGTCTTTTCCAATCTTAATGATTCTGTGATTTTATCCCTGTTTGTCTTAAGAAGAGCCAACATGATCTGCTCTGTCATTTCTGATGCCTGAGTGGAGATGAGATGTAACCAGGGATGTCACCCTCCCCTGCCCCAGCCAGCACATGGAGATAGAGAGGGGCTTGGAGAGAAAAAAAACACGCCAGTGCCAAGGAACTGGGGTAGGAAACACCACCACCATCACCCCTAATTTCCATCCTGCATACCAGGTCCAGGGAAATATTTGCAACCTCCAAGTCTTGCAACTATCTTAAACTGATGGGTGAAATGTCTCCAGATTTCCTTTAAGCATCCACTCCTGGTTTTGCACTTCAAAAGCTGCAGCCTCAATTTGGAGGGGTAAAGAAAAAAAGCTGGGTTTGCTCTAAAAAATGGAGGAATCTGGACCTCTGAATCCACCATTGGCACTTTTTTGACTTCTAGGTTTTGCCAAAGCCTTCCACATCCTAAGGGTTTGGTCCTGGAGACAAACACCCCATGCTTTCCCCATCAGCTCTTTCTCCTGCAGAGATGCATTTGTGCTGACAACCCTCGAGCATCCCTGGCACAATTGTGTTTTTTCCAAACCTGGCAGCAAAAGAACATCACCTTGCCTCCTTATTTTTAATCCACATCAGAGATGCTCCATTTCAAGCCCTTTTCCAAGCCTCACACTGAAGCCAGGACCCTTGTTGCCACTCAGCATCTCTTCCACTGGTGAGAGATGTGTGTGTGAAACGCCCATCAAAGAGGAATTGGCAGTGATCAAAACACTCCCAGTTCAACCCAAATCGTTGGAGGAGAAAAGCTTTTCACGCCAATTGTATTGAATTACTTTATTTTTATTAGGTTTTAGGACCCCTGGGAACACCTGGGGATCAGTGTACATTCCCATGATCCACAGAACCTGGGACCTCCAACTCAGGGTAACATCCTTTCAGGTCCCCACCCGGACGTCCCATCCTCAGAAAATGTTGGGAGAGAGATAAGAACCCTGCAGAGGGGACCACGGTGGGGAAGATAATGCTGATACATCATCTTCCTCCACACCTCCCCCTGCCTCCAGTGCTGGGACCCTGAGGGAAGTATCAGCCCCTGGCTTCTCACAACAAGGGATGGGATGAGCCCATCCTGCATCCCAAAGAGGGGACAGTCAGGTTCACCCAGCACTGGCACAGGTTGATGAGCGATGGGGCAGCTTCTTGAATTGCTTCTTATGCCAACAGCTGGTTACTTATTTATTTTTATGAGCTTTTTACAGCCTGGCCCCGTTGTAAAGGCATGATTAATAGCTGTAGCTTTGTTCTTTAATAACTCCTCCCGAAGGATGCTAGGAAGAGGATGAAGAAAAATTCAGAGAAGACAGAGCTGCATGAGGAGATGCTTTTTGGCTTATCCAGATTTTGGGACACCTGCAACACCTGCAGCTCCAGAATGGGCTGCGAAAGCAGCCAGAGGGGAAACTGAGGCACGGCACAGAGATTAAAAGCTTCAGCTCCTGCACAGCTCAGGGCAAAGCCACTCACCTTGGGGCCAGGGATTTAAAAACCAATTGCTGCAGCTGGGGCTGTATGGACAAGGGTAATAGCTTCTTCCCCCACATTTCTATTAAGAATGAATTTACAGCCATGCAAGCTTTATTTCCTGCTCTTCAATAAATCCAAGTGACGGCAGCGGTAAGCACTGTATTAACCTCTTGGGTCCACAGATGGAAAACCTTCATAAAACAGGGATAAACAGAGATGGGGCAATTCCTCTGGTCCCATTTGCTCATAGTAAGGGGTAATAAAAACCACCACTGATATATGGAGAACCACGGGCAATGTCCTTGCTGCCTCTCTGCACACCTAGAGAAGTTTTGCTAGTATTATTTAGTAGGAAAACCTGCTGGATTTGGGTTTATTTTAGGGTAAAATTTGAGAGGATGGGAATGATTATTAAGACAAATATGGAGAAACTATTCAAATTAGTCAAAATGTCTCCGTTACACCACTAACGAAGTTATTAATGATGTTATTAATTGCACCATCAATCTAGTTATTAATGATGTTGAATTAATGGAGTTTGCTCTTGCAGGGGCAAGATCTAGCTTCTTGGGATTAGCTTGTGGCCATAAGGAAGTCAATGGAGAATGCAGCTGGACCTGGGAAACCACCTCGTTTTTGCCTCAACGTTATATCTTAATGAATTAATGAGCCTTCTCCCACAGCATCCCAGGAATGCCCCTGCCCCCCACAGCATCCCCAGTCCCTCTCTGGACCTCAAAACCTGTTCAGGAACAACCAGAACAGCAACCAGAGAGTCATCAAAGCTGACAAAGGAAGGAGCAAGGGGCTTGTATTTCCTCCAAGAAGCAATAAAGAAACCATGAGGAAATAAAATGAGGACATGGACTTACCAGCTATCCAGAACAGCAGCCACCTCTGCCATGCATCCTGCTGAGTTTTGGCCAGGAAGGATGCTCGGTGGCTGCTCTTGCTGGAGCCAGGCTTTGATGGGGTTTAAAGGAGAATTTCAGCTTGGTGTTCGAATCCTCCACCTCTAACCCTCCCCACGGCTCCTGTTTGAGTTGACCTGAATTATAAGACTCTCTGCTGGGGTTTGTGTTCTGAAGAGACTCCTCTGAGCTCACCCGGTCCCTTTGGCTCATGAAATACAGCTGGAAAGTTTGCCCCTAGAAGAAATCGTCTTGCTATATCTTGCTTCCGTGAGGGCTGAAAATAGCCCCAATTGCCTGGAGAGTTCACTTCTGAGTTCCCTTATATGAAAGACAGCCATCCAAAATGGATAGCAGGATATTTTCCTGCCTAAGGAAGAATTCCAGTTCAAGGTCAGGCTTTGGAAAGGGCAGTTCTGCAGGGAGTGGGAGCCCAAACTGCACCAATGGGTCCCTGTGCTCATCCTGCCCACTCCTGGGAAGCCAGAAATGAATCTGTCCCCATACACCCCCTACAAGAATCCTCTCTCTGGGGACTGCATCGACCTCTTCCCTGCAGGGATGGTCTTTATTTCATACTGACCTGGCTCACATCAGGCTACAGCCAGCCCCCTTGGTGTTCATCACCTGGAAAAAGCATCCTTGGATTTCTAGCTGCACCCCCTCCCTGCACCACTCTGGGCTGGTTGCTCCTTGCAGCAGGAAGAAAAATGCTTTGTTTATGAAATGAGAATCTATGTCTCCTGCCTCTGCTAACGTATAGCATCTTGTCTTATTTGTTCCTCGCTGTTCCACAGCTGAATGACTGCAAGTGATGGACAGCTGCTTGGTGCAATGATGCTTCCTCTTTATAGGTGAAAGAGGAGAGCTCCTTCAACCTCCCCTTCCAGCTTTCAGGAGTTAAATCCACCTTGAGTCCTGTGAGGGACCCACCAAGACTCTTGCTCCTCATCCTCATCTCCCCTACCAGGGTCCTTCACTGGGAGAAAAGGAGCATCCAGGAAAGCTGGGGAGGGGCTCTTGATCAGGGGGCACAGGGATATGAGAAAGGGGAACAGGTTTAAGCTGAGAGAGGAGAGATTGAGATGAGATCTTAGGGAGAAACTTTTTCCTGTGAGGGCTGGAAGGTCCTAGGCCAGGTTACCCAGTGGTGGCTGCCCCATCCCTGGAGGTGTTCAAGGGCAGGTTGGATGGGGCTTGGAGCAACCTGATCCAGAGGGGGGTGTCCCTGCCCGTGGCAGGGAGTGGGACTGGATGGGCTTTGAGGTCCCTTCCAACTTCTATGATCTTCCAAAAGGCACAGTCTCCACGAGCCAGTGCAGCTCAACTGTACCTTCTCAGATTGATTTTACTCTCTGGTGCAGCGAGCCAGGGTTAGTGTTCTCCACACCTCTGCTTATCTCCTGTCTCAGATAGCTGGCTGGCAGCGGTTATCTCCTTGCAAGAAAAGGCTGCACAGGAAGAAGGTGAGGAGCCCTGCACCAAGCAGAGCATATCCATGCTGCTCACGGCAGCCTGAAACTGTGCCCCCCCCAGCACAAACCCAGCCCTCTTTCCCTGGGAAGGGCAAACACGGCCAAATGCCGGGTCCTGCACTTGGGGCACAACAACCCTGTGCAGCTACAGACTAGGAGAAGCCTGGCTGGAAAGCTGCCTGGAGGAGAAGGACCTGGGGGTGTTGGTTGACAGCGACTGAACATGAGCCAGCAGTGGCCCAGGTGGCCAAGAAGGGCAATGGCATCTTGGCTTGGATCAGAAACAGCGTGACCAGCAGGGCCAGGGAGGTTATTCTCCCTCTGGACTCAGCACCGGTGAGACCGCTCCTCGAATCCCGTGTTCAGTTCTGGGCCCCTCACCACAAGAAGGATGTTGAGGCTCTGGAGCGAGTCCAGAGAAGAGCAACGAAGCTGGTGAAGGGGCTGGAGAACAGGCCTGATGAGGAGCGGCTGAGAGAGCTGGGGGTGTTTAGCCTGGAGAAGAGGAGGCTGAGGGGAGACCTCATTGCTCTCTATAACTACCTGAAAGGAGGTTGTGGAGAGGTGGGAGCTGGGCTCTTCTTCCAAGTGACAGAGGACAGGACAAGAGGGAATGGCCTCAGGCTCCACCCGAGGAGGTTTAGGCTGAACAGTAGGAAAAAAATTTTCATGGAAAGGGTCATTGGGCACTGGCAGAGGCTGCTGAGGGAGGAGGTTGAGTCACCTTCCCTGGAGGGGTTTGAGGGACCGGTGGATGAGGTGCTGAGGGACATGGTTTAGTGTTTGATAGGAATGGTTCGACTCGATGACCTGGTGGGTCTTTTCCAACCTTGTAATTCTATTATTCTATAAGTTATTGTAGCATCCTGCACCCCCTCTCCTCCTCACCCCCAGTTCAGTGTATCTCCATCAGAGGACAAAGTTGGATTCAGGGGCATCCCCAAGCCACATATCATGGCACTCGGGGTCTCGGCCCTGGGTTATGGATTCACCCTGATGCAATTTAGCACTAAAACCCCAACCAGATCAGCTTCCCTGGTCACACTCCTCTCCAGGTTCTCCCAGCCAAGCCCTCCTGGCAGTCACAGAATGGAGATGTGTAAGCCAAGCCCAGCCAGACATGGGCCTGAAATGGGTGCTCATGGCCATGGCACGCTAATTAATCCTCATTTGCATCTGGCACTTGCCAGTCTGTAAGTTTACATCTTGCTGGAGGTAGGATGGCTGCCAGGACAACTGCCCCACGCCTGTGGATGGAGCAGGGGGCTCCAGTCTTCCCCATGACGGATAATCCAAGGATGGAGAGGTATCTGCAGGAAACGTGAAGCAAACCTGTTCTGCCAGGGGAGGGATGTGGAGCTGGGATAGATCCTCAGCAGCAGGCAGGGGCCTTCACTCTACTCTCAGAAAAAGAACAAGGGGGAAGCTGGTGTCAAGAGGGAGCTCAGAGCATCAGGCAATGTGGGAATAAGTTTGTGGTCAACGGGCATGGCTGGGAAGCAGCATCCCTGCAGCACGGTTTGAGCAAGGACTGATAACAACATGCTGAGCTTAAATAGGCTCCTGGGGGCACAGACAGGGTGCAGGTGGGGGTTCCAGGGGAGGTTGTCTAGCACGGTGAGAGGCCCGACTTAGAGTCATAGAATTCTGACATGCTGAGCTGGAAGCTCCACCACCACCAGCACAGCAAAGCCTGCTTCTGCAGTATCCTCTGCTTCTGCAGGAGCCTCCACTGCTGCAGCTCAGCCCTCCAGAACCTGGTTACGGCCCTTGCTGTGCCAACGCGTAGTGCGTATTTATTATGCTACCTCACCTTATCAAACGCGTGTTGCTGGGTGATGGCTGGGTGCTCTCCCACCACTGGGTGGCAGTGGGCACACACACACACATGGGGTTCCCTCCATCCTCAGCACCCCTTCCAGACACCTCCTGGGGCGCAGTGACCTGTGCCAGGCACCGATGCCATGGTGGCCCCGTGTCACAGCACCCCACGCTTCTTCCCCAGTGGGGGCATGAGGACCTGGCCATATCCTGGTGTCAGGAGGAGAGCATCCCCCCAAAACGCAGGCAGAAAGAGAAAATGAGAGGTTAAAATGCTTCGTACCTCCATGCTCTGGAAGCAGCAGCAATCTGGATCTTCTCTCCACGTTGGGGCGAGGAGGGCTTGGCTGGAGCTGCCCTCTTTTGTGGAGCAGCTCACCACCACAACCACCACCACCACCCAGCAAGAGCCCCAGGCTCCCCAGAGCTGTCGGCTCCAGCTGAGCCTGCTGAAACACAGCCACGCTAGAGGAGCCCTGGAGGTACTTGTAAGACAAGGGATGACATGCTTGATGGGACTTCTTAATTAGATCTTGCTAAACCAAAATGTACCGGGGCTCCCCTGGCAGAACAGCATCAGACAAAACATTAATCATGCTCCAAATAAATCATTAAAACGTTGGGGCTCTTAGAAGAGGAAAAAAACCACCAGAAAAAAAAAAAACAAACAAAAGCATCTCCAGCCCGTAATAAGGAGCACTACTCCAGCAATGACCTGGCCTCTAGGTAGAGCAGAACTGTTCCCCCAAGGCCACCTGAGCCAGGTGGTACCCAACATTTTCATCGAAATCTGTGCCCAAATATGTCAGGATGAGGTTTGGGACCTCCTAACCTCATACCTGGCTTACACCCCACCGCAGCTTTACATTCAAATGTGTCTTTTTGCAACTACCAACACTGGCCTCTAAGAATTCTTTCCCCAGTGGTATAGGCTCATGCACATCACCCACAGCCACCTCTGGGATGCTGCCCACATCTTGGGCTCCAGCAGGTGCCAGATGCAGTGCTGGAAAATGTCCTCCCCCAGCACTTAGAAAACACTTCAGGGAGACAACAATAAAAAAAGCAGGCTTGAAAAACAGAAAGCTCTCCCTCCCTGCCCTGCCCCTCTTCACCAGAGCAGAGATGACTACTCAGTGTCAACAACCCAGAGCTTAAATTATGCATGGAGCCACTTACATTAGAGCACACGATTGAGGCAAAGCCAGTCCCTTCCATCCAAGCAGGCAGGATGGTGGGAAGACTCCTTGGGATGCTGCCTCAGCCTTGGGCAAAGCCTCTGGAGGAAGATGGGGGGAAGAAGATGAGACAATGCTGTTTTCCCCCACGTGGCCATCAAAGCTGCCAGACACTAGTCCTCAGAACCAAATACCACCTCTTCCCTGCTTTCTTTTCCTTAGTTTTCCTACAATCTATTTACTAAAGAGCAAACTATTTATTAAAAAGCAAAGCCAAGGCTGTGGTGGGATGGAGCTACTCCCCTTTTTACATCAAAGATATGATAGCTGACAAATTTACTGCAATGAATACTTTTTAGCTTCTGGTTTTCCTCCCTGTAAGGCGGCAGGGAAACAATATTTTCTGCAAAGCGTAGAGCACCCCATAGCATTCGGACATTGCCACCAAGAGATGATGCTGCACACTCGGAAGCTGATGGGCACTCATGAAGCCTCACAGATGGGCAGCAGCCCTGACCTTCCTCTTCCTCCTCATGACCTGGGTACAAAGCTAGCCGAGGATGAAGGATGCCACCAAACCCAACTTTATTACGTTAATATTTGCTGATAATAAAGCTAGCTAGCACTTAGAGCTCCAATCAAATTAGGAAAGCTATAATGAACAATAAGTGGTGCATTAATTCATTAGCAGGGAATTACAATAAATTATCTCTGCAAATATGGCAAAACTTTAATTTACCAGTGGTGTTTTCAAATGGCTTTTGCTCCTTTGTCTCCCTTTACACTGCTGCACATTTTTTTCCAGCAGCAACAAACACAAGAAGTGAATTAACTCCAGCTCCTCAGGGAAATGCTTTTGTGTCTCAGCTGGGAATTAACACCTATAAGAGATATCAGAAATTTTCCTTTTCACCTTCTTCTCCATGCTTGCACAGGGATTCTCAGGAAACGCTTTTATCATAGAATCATGCAATGGTTCAGGCTAGAAGAGTTCTTGAAGCCCATCCAGTTCTAAACCCCTGACATGGGCAGGGACACCTCCCACTGGATCAGGTTGCCCAAAGCCCCATCCAGCCTGGCCTTGAGCCCCTCCAGGGATGGGGCAACCACCACTGCTCTGGGCAACCTGGGCCAGGGCAGAAATAAGGTCCTTGGGACATCATGGAGCTTATTCCACAGTGGGTGGAAGGAAACTCCTTGCACCACAGGGCATGGGTGCCTGCCACCTCCCATTTAATGACCAGGGCTGCAGCAATACAGATGAAGCATTGAAGGCAAGAGGGCTCCTGGCTTGGGAAAAAATAGCAATAAATAAAGCTGGGAAGTCCTTGGGCTCCACAACCCAGCATCTGTATTTAATGGCAAGGCAGGCAGCTCAGGGATCATTAAGGAGGCTCCTCACTTTGGAAACTGGAAAATGAACCCCTGCAATGGCAGCCTGGCCTCAGCACCCTGGAGTTTTCAATGCAATTTGGAAATTGTTTGCCTTAACATATCTACCTTACAGACCAGGAATCCCTTGCAGAAAGGACCCTCTGCTGCAGGACAGATGGCAGTGTAATGAAGGGGATGGTCCCACAGGATGAACTGAACCACCTGGAGTCTCAGGATGTCATATTTCCCACTTAAAAATAAAACTGTAGTCCTTCAAGTTGGAGGAGAAGGGCACACCCTGGTCAGAGATAAGGATGCCTGGCTACACAAGCTCTTTGGGTACTGTAACAAGACACTAAAGGATGGCTTAAATGGATATTGCCTCCTTTCCCCTCAGCTTTCCCTTTCCCTGGCTGCTTGACCCCAGGAGAGGTGATCCCCAGAGAGTCCTCAGATGCCACAGCAGTGCCAAAAAAATGCTTGTGCCCCCTTTCCTGAATGTCTGAACACCCATATATCTGGCCCAGGGCCGCTGTTGTCTCTCCAAGATCAACCCCATGAGTATGTGGCTGTGCCACACACCCAGACAGAGGACCTCCAGATCAACTCAGACTCCCTGCAGGCTTGCAAAAGCAAGTTGCTACAAACCCCAGCTATCTTCTTGAGAAAGTCGATTAACTAATTATTTTATGCTGCCACTAATTGTTCCTGCTGCCTAATAACTAGCAGACCATGCCTAGAGAGGGACAGAGCAGAGCAGCTCCTGCTGTGCAGAACAGAGACAGGCAGAGATGCTCACACCGCTTCCACCAGGCAGCTCACTTAATCCTGAAATTCCTGTAAGAAGTACCTGATATTTTCCCATATGGTAAATTACTTTTCTTTTAATTAATTGCCTTGAAGGCCACTTACAGCCCATCACCAACATCTCCCTATAACAGGGCACTTACAAGAAGTTGGAGACACACGTGAATAACCGCAATGCATCCTCATTCCCATTATTAGTTCCCACAAATTGATTGTTCTGCCAGCATCTTACAGCTAGCTAATTAAGTCTTTACTCAGATGCTCATGTGTGCGAGGGAAATGAATGCTAATAAAGTCCAGAAGCAGCAGTTACTGGACAGGGGTTGATGGGGCTCACAGTGGGGAAGAGTGGGTAAGTTGAACATCGCTTGTGCATGCCATGCACTTTGTCTTCATCCATCAAGCAATTGCACGGGGCTCAGTTAAACCACACAGGGCCAATGGACCAGCAAATGCCACCTACTACAGGCCCAGTGAGGGATCTCAGTGCCTTTGGGACCAGGACAGAGGTATCTGGCACTATCTAGCTCTCAAGAGCATCTAGTGGCAAATTCCTGTATGGTCCCTTGATCAAATCATTACTCCATCCTCCATGAGATGCTTTTACCTCTCCAGCTCCTTAACCCACCTACAGCAATTCCAGCTTTGGGAATCATAGCTCAGGGCTGGATTTTAGGGAGAAATTTCTCCACCAAGCCTTTCTCCTTATCCCTCCTACCAACTTTTCTCCTGGTAAAGTCAAATCCTGGTGGCACAGGACAACAGTAACAAGAGCAGCAAGTCTTGCTCAGTATTAGATATCTTTGAAGGGAGAGAAAAATTATAGAATCAAGGTCAGAAAAGACCTAGTGGATGAGGGGTTTCCCCTGCTTTATATTAAGAAAACCAACCTCAAAAAAAACCCCAAACCTGTTTCAAGTGGATGGACTAGTAGCATTCCTATTCTTTTCATTACAAAGTCACCAGCTCCACCTCTCCATCCAGCCATTGCTCCCTACTCTCCTCACAACTGAGGCCATTTCAGGCTGAAGCAGCACATCTTCAGCCCTTGTTTATCCCCAACACAGTTTTTTCCCCAGGAGCAGAAGCCTTATTCAGCTTCAGCACACAAACAAGTCCCAGACTTCACTCTGCTGCTGTGTCCTGAGAGAGGTAGTGCCTCCTCACTCAAGCTACAATAACAGCTTTATCTTGGGCTTGGCATGTGTTATCACATCCTCTAGTATCAGCCCTACTAAGAGGGGGATAAACGGGACTTCTAGAGTCAGGAATCCATTTGGTATCTGTCAGCAGTATCAGTTTTTCCCCCTCGCTCACCTGAAGCTGAGCCATACCTTGCCCACAATCAGCATTGAGTCCAGTGGCACCAGCGCTGCATGCAAAGCGCACAATGTAGAGGGAGCCTCAGCAGCAGCACTGGACACTTGGAAAGTCCTTCTGCAAGGAGACCCTTCCCATCTCCAAGTCCCATGGTTTGGGAGATGCTTTCAAGTAGCGAGAACCCTCCCTCCCCTGTCTTTCATCCCACTACTGGTTCATTACTGGCTTCCTAAAAGTTGGGAGCCTCCTCAGGAGACGACTTACCTTTGAGGATGGAGCATGAGCACAACCCCAACTCCCAATCCCCTAGAAAAGACCAGAGCAAAGACTGACTGCCGTCACTCCTCCCCACTGAAGACACAAGGAAAGGACAGAAGCATTTCTCTTTATTACAGTTAAGGAGTTACAAGGACACTCCGGGAGGGCAGCTATCATTTTCTGCACGCAAGAAACACTCCAAGAGCAGTTATGCTCAGCACAGTGGCTGCTGTGAGCATAGCAACTTGGACCAGCGTGGGAAGTCTTTCAGCAGCACCTGGAAAAGACAAGATCCACTTAAATGTATTTAATGGCCTTCCACCCTCTGTCAGTGGATGAATTTGCAGGCACCTTTGGGAAGAAGCCTCCCAGACTATCTTATGGTGATTTGAGAAAGGCTATTCAGGTGTGAAATCATGGGGGTTTCATATCTAGCCCAACCAGGAGCTACCCTCAATTGAGACCTGAAGGCAGTCAGAACACACACATACCATCTGAGGTCTTCCCTGCTGGTGCAAAGCCTCCCGAGGAACTCTGCAATCCCTGAGCTGGATCAAGGATTAATAGTGGTCCAACTGAGACATCAGCCTCTGCTGCCCTTGAGGACCCATCTAAGAAGAGATGGACACAAATGAGTCCACAGGGAAGGTAACTCTGGATTTCAGGATTTGCAGAAAGGTGGACCATGCAAAAGCAGGTTTTCCACTAGGTTTAAATGCAAGGACACTGCCACAGTTACTTCCCCAAGGACACTGGAAAAGACCCGAGTTTGTCCTTAACATAAGATGCATTTGTTAACTGTCTTCCAGCACCTTGCCCAGCCCCAGCCTGGATGGTCACCCTGCCCTGGAGACACATTCTGGATACAGATCCCTACCTTGCTTGGAAGGAATGTCTCTCTTCAACCGCCTCCCTGACCATCTGGCCAGAGGGTTAGTTCTCTGGGAATATCCTCCATACGACAGACAATTGCCAGTCTCACAGCAGCTGCAGATGTCTCCAGTACCCTCCAGAGGAATCCAACTGAAAGAGAATTACCCATAAGCCTTCTTCTCCAAGCTGGTCCCCTCCCTGTGCACACCAGCTACTCACAGGCTACTGGCTCTATTGAAGGAACAGGCCTTGTTCAATGGATTTGGGGCTTGGTCAGCTGAGGAGACCTTCAAGTGGCAAGTGATGTAGATCTGGAAGGGAAATTAAGCCAACATCCAAGGTTAATTGGATTTGTTCATGCAGAACAGCACAGCTTCTAAACGTACTGCAGGAGGAGGGACGAGCACCACATCTCACCAAGTTCCTGTCATCTGCCACAAACTTGAAGGCATCAACCATGAACTGCAGCGTTTCCTGCCTTGGCCTTGGAGAGATGAAGGCTGAAGTGGTGTCATCTGATCTCCCATCCACCAAGCATCTGGATAAGGGTCAAAAGTCAGGGATGTGCCCAGCCAGCTACAGCAGCACCACCCAGAGAGCACACCACTCCTTACCCATTGAGATCAATCAAGGCATATCGGGGAGAGGAGTTTCTGTCTGGACTCAGAGTAGCAACACAGACGTCCACAAAGAGCCTCAGAGGTACATGGCCCCCAGAAGCAACATCAGCCTGGAGGTGCAGGCTTTCCCCCAGCTGGAAGCCATTAGAGAGCCTCTCAGTGCTCCAGTCATCTGAAAGGTAGATCCAAGGCTACAGGTCACTTCGGAAAAAAAGCATGTTGCCCTCCTTAGCACAGAGAACCTTTTAACTGAGCAGCAGCCTCACACGTCACTTCTGTAAAATCTGATTTTAGCCCAGATTGCAGCTCTGTGCTCTCAGCACACGGCCAAGAGCAGGATCCAGAGGGAAACAGGACTGCCAGGTCTGCACCCACCATTCATGACACGCAGGGAAAACATCATCTTCTCCTCCGCTGACAGGGTGGAGTGGAAAGGAGACCACGTGGGCCAGACAGCCTTGCTGCTCACGTTGCTTTTCCTAAGAGGAAGAGATGTGCATTAACAAATAAGCCACCAGCAGCACGGGTCTGAAGGAGCAGAGCCACAGCCTCCACGTGCTCACCTGGGATAGTGACACTCAATGGGAACCACAGCCGTGTTGGTCCTTACAATGACTGGGTTGCCAGAAGGAGTAGGTTTGTAGAACAAACTTGTTTTGTAGATCAAGGAGTCTGGGGTTATCTGGAAGGGACATTTGAGAGAGCTAATAAGTCAGTAAAACCAGTCAGTCAACCAGAAGCTCAGCACCATCAGATACTACAGTCAGTACTGGGCAGGACACGTGTTCATCAGCTGTAAAGTCACAGGCTGTCCTCTGCATTCCCAGACCAGAGCATGCAGGTTGCCAGTAGGTCTGCAAACCTCATACAAACCCCAAGTCAGTTGGGGCACACCAGCTCCAGGCAGCCTTGTCTCCTGCCAAGGAGATCAGCAAATTCCCAGCAAGCCCCTTTCTCCAGTTCCTCAGCAACAGTCACTGCAGTTTCAAACTATCCCCAGCTCTCCCATCTACGTGGGCACCCAGTTGCATCCAAGTCATAAAACCACTATAAGTCTTGCTTCCTGTTGAGTGTGCACCTCACCTAGGGCTTGGGGATGTTACCCGTACTCCAGAAACAATCTCCTCTCTGGCCACATCCCCCCTCCCTGTAGAGCTGCTACAGCCAGATAAGCCCCTCCACACCTCCAACCCTAGCAGCACCGTTTCCTGGTTATTTCTCAGCCAGAGATCTTTGCCAAGATGAATTTGGCAGCGTGACAGCACATCACAGCACTTGAGCTGTCCACAATAATTCCCATTTACCCACTCAGCACAAGTCAAAGCCCAGAAAAGGTCCATTATCTACATGTGACTACCAGGTATGGAGCAGCCCCTCACCCAGCATAGCACCTCACCTGCAAGGTGCTGCCACACTCGTGCAGCCCAGCCACAAAGGTCACCGTGCTCTCAGCAGCGTTCTGGGCCACGGGCAAGCAAGCAGCCAAGCCCAGGGTCAAATCCACAGCTCTGACCAAGCGTCCTGTGCCAAAGAGGTCCCTGTGGACTGTGACGACCACCAGCGCCTCCTGGCACTGCACAGTCACAGGGTGCAAAGGGGCAGCCGCCTGGAGCTGGGAAACATCCACCCAAGCCCACGGAGAGGACTGGGAGAAGGAAGGCGCACGGGGCTGGCTCCAAGAGGAATCTCCCCGGACCCTCAAGATCCCTGAATCCCTTTGAGGAAAACCCCAAGGGCTGCGAGACATCACTTCAGTCAGCATCCAGCATAAAAGAGCAACACCCAGGCTGCCTCCAGATCCCATCTTGACCCCAATAAAACCAGCTTATGAAGGAAATGCTGCTCAGGAGCCTTTTATACCTACACTCCCAGCAGCCCAGCCCAATGGGGCACACCTGGGAGCTGCAAGTAGTTCCCCACCCACCTAGAACAATCCGTGGGTAACAGCACCCAGCTGGGATCATCCTTTGCTTTCAGGGTATGGAGGATGATGTCCCTGGACCCGCATCTGGAAATTGCCCAGGAGCGGTTTGTTCCATGTCTCTCTGTCTTGCCTGTTTGGGTTGGCATCACCTGCTGCCCCCACAGTGGCCAACTGGCCACAAACCCTCTGCCTGTGTCTTCTTGCTACATGAGATGGAGCTAATTTTGGCCATCATCATGGCAAGGGTCCAGTCAGTTTCCCACAAGCTTGTCTTCCCTGGTCTCCCCCACATCACCAACATCAGCAGTTACTCAAATCACAGGTCTTGGAGCACAATTCAAGGTGGCGTGATCAGAAATGGAGAGGACTTTAACTGCAAAATCCACCTGGGCTCTGGCCTGTGTATGTTGGCAATCTGTCCATGCTTGATTTCATGGGTATCTGCACTGGGTAATTGTATATCAAGTAATGAAGGCATCACAACCAGCTTATTTGCATAGAAAGCAGAGGTACAAAAGCTGATCTTCCCATAACAGCAGCTGATAAGTGAATGGCAGGCATAATCAAGAGATTAATTGGCCCTTGTACGTTAATTATGCTAATTGGCACAGCTGCTCATGTGTACAGTACGATGACTAATGGCTCTACATGGCTGGGTGGAGAGGTTGGGGGTTATTCAAAGCCGCTTGCTGTGGTGGCAGAGCTGGGTGAGTGGGGTCCCCTTGACACAGGGGTGATGCCCTGCACATGCTCCTCTTCAACAGTGCAGCTGAACTAGCTGGGAGGGCTTTCTAGCCTGAAGGGTTCATTCATGGCACATCTCTAATGGTGTTTTACGTGAGTGCACAGAGAAATTGGGTTTACTTGCTGAAGCATCTTCCTCCTGGTCTGCTAGGATCTGCAGCGTGGGTTTGGGGTGGGTGACCCACACCGTTTGCTTGTAGGAGAGTCTGCAACAATGAGCTGGATGGACAAAGCTCCCCACCAGACCAGGAGGTGTGTCCAGATCCCTCATGGGACCCCTTTCCCTTGCTGGCCCAATGCATTAAGCATTCACAGTTGTCTCCCTGAAACATGAATAATGCCAGACACACGCACGCCTTCCTTTGCTGGCATGATCTCCGTGTCCCAGCCTTGCCCCTGATATTTTTATGGGTGATGAATAAATGATACAACAAGAAAAACCTCTCCAGCAGCTCAAGGCCTCTTTACTAATTCAAAAAGCAGGAGGCCATCTCCAAACCCAGCTCATTGCTGTGCTAGGTTGGTGTCTTTTACCCTGCTGGGGAGAGCCTCCTGCAGCCAAAGGCATCCAGGGGAGTGGGAGGTGATGCTCCTGCTGCCCACTGCACCATCGCCCAGCCCTGCAGCAGGACACAGCACTGAAGGTCCAGGTCTTGATAGACCAAGCCTCCTGCAAACCATCTCCATGAGGAACCCAGTCTACAAGGATGGGTGCCTGCACTCCCCACACTTTTCATCCTGCTCCAAAGGGAGAGACGTAGCTCATCTAGAAATCCAAGGAGCCACATACACCCTGAGCTCTGCGCATCATGGTAACACAGCCCAAAGTTACTCTGCTCATAGGTGGGTTTCTCAGACTGTGCAAGAGCTCCAGCCAAGGGAAGGCAGGTCAAAGCACCAGGAGAGGGAAGGAAGGAAATAAATTCAGGTGTCTGGGATGAAAGGTGAATGAGAGATTCACTGGCCTTAAAAGTATGAACTTCTTGGGTGGGGAACAGCTTTAATTCTCATTTGGGTGCAAAAGAGATAAGCAGGCAGCAACCCCCTCGCATCCGCCACCTCCCAGCTCTTGCTCCTCAGCGAGTGCTGCATCCATCACTGTAACCTGTATTTAATAGCTCTGAAGGAACAGGCCTTTCCATCTGCAAAGTCCTCTGAGTATCGATTTCATGCATGAATACTTGGCACTGGTGAGGCTGCACCTTGAATCCTGGGTTCAGTTTTGGCTCCCCCAGTACAAGAAAGACATTGAGGGGCTGGAGCGCGTCCAGAGCAGGAAAAGGAGCTGAGGAAGGGGCTGGAGCCCAGGGGTTCTGGGAGCAGCTGGAGGATCTGGGGTTGTTCAGCCTGGAGAAGAGGAGGCTGAGAGGAGACCTCATCACTCTCTGCAGCTCCCAGAAAGGAGCTTGTAACGAGGTGGGTGCTGGTGATAGGAAGAGAGGTAGCGCCCTCAAGTTGTGCCAAGAGAGGTTTAGACACAGGGCTCCAGGTGAGGTCTCATGAGAGTAGAGTAGATGCGTAGAATCCAGTCCCTCACCCTGCTGGTCACACTTCTGATGCAGTTGCACAGTGGAAGTCTTTGATCCGTGCTATAAGAAGCAATATTACATGCTCCCTTTGGGATGGGTCTCCTCTTAAATTTTTCATTTCATACACAACAGCTTCACCACCTGAGATGAGAAAAATAATTTCTCTGTCAGGCATGGAGAAGAACTCTACTGTCAGCAGTTTTTCTCTGGATGGCTCATCTGAAGGAATCAAGTTTATTTGCTGGGGTGTTTCTTCACTGCAGTGTTAAACACTGTATGAATAGGGGAATTGAATGCTTCTCTGGCAAGGTTTAAGCAACATTTCCTTACCTGAAAGAGCACATGCTTCTCTAAGGCTCATTAAGCAACACTAACCTCTCTTCACCATCTCCAAGAAAACGAT
Source organism: Clamator glandarius (assembly GCA_033459285.1). Lineage (NCBI taxonomy): Eukaryota > Metazoa > Chordata > Aves > Cuculiformes > Cuculidae > Clamator > Clamator glandarius. Next base: position 141,704 of record JAUNZM010000115.1, on the reverse strand, counting down.
TCTATCACAGAGCCTGCAGCGCGCCGGCTCAAATCCCACTTGCACAAGCATTGCCGAGGGGTTTGTCTCACTCACCGTGAGCAATGATGGTAAAATAACATTGAAATGCCACCCAGTCATAAAACGACACTCAAACATGCCCCCCGACTCCCTCTCCCCCGTGCCACCCTTCGGCTGTGCATCCCAGAGAACTTAACCCCACTTGGCTAATGCGGAAAAAGAGGGGAATTGGAGTTTGGAAGTGATATTGCTCATTAATTTTCCTGGCTGGAGACAACTTCTTAATGTCAAGTAGGGTTTTTTTAAGCAACATCACCGTTTCATTTCAAATCTCTCTTAAACGACTTCTCAGTCACCACAATAAATACTCCCTGTGCTTTCTTTCTGCTTCAGATCCCTTATAACTACTGATGGATAAATTGCTTGAGTTCACCAGGATAAATCATGCAGGATAGCCAAATCTGTAATTGAAATGTCTTTCAGCCCCTTTGTAACTCTGAGTTAGCGGGACCACAAGCATTGCGGCTGCAGGGAAAAACCCTCTTGAGATTAGGCTCTGAAAAACAGGTCCTGGGAGGGAGAAATCAGCTCTCAAAGTGCCAACTCCACCTCGATCCCTTAGGAATACCATGTCGCTCTTCATCCCTCATCAAAATGATCTGGATACCAGGATCAATGGCACCAGTGGAGAGTTTTCCAAGGCCTTTTGTTTTTTTAAATTGCCTCTCCCTAAGACAAGTTCCCCTCCAGGTTCACAGCCTTGGCTTTGGGGATTTGCCCCTCACCTTCATCAGCTGAGCTGCAGGAAGATCCAGGCTCTGGTCCTGCTTCTGGGCTCTGCTTTCCCCAAGAAAGTCAGATGTTATGTTTGCACCCTCCTTAAAATCAGAAAGCAGCTCAGCCAGGTTGCTCTGAGATTTACAGCTGAATTTGAGTCTGACCTGGCAATTTTGAGGCCAAGAACTGGGTGCTTGGGGCAGTGTAGGCTGGATCCTGCTCATCCTGATGAGGCACAGAAGGAAGCCCACATAGAAAATGGTGGTTCTGGCAAATCCTTAATCTCTGGAGAACAACATCGACCCACATCGCAGGGCAGGGGTGCTCATGGGTGCTGGGCAGCTCTTGGGTCCAACCCACCTCCATAGGGTTTCCAGAGCATCCCTGGTGCCAGCAGGGACACGGCTCCATCTGTGAGCAGGACAAGGGGACAACAGGGGCAGGCAGCAACACTACTCCAGCATCACAAGGACTTCAACTCTTCCCATCCCGTTCTATCCCATCCCAACGTCTGCCCTCCTGCCTGTGATGTCAAGGCAAGACAGCAACACAGCGCAGCACCTCTCTCCTCCCCCCGCTCTGTAATTAGGTCAATAGGAGAAGCAGGAGCCCTTTATTTATTATTGATGGAGAGAATCAAGCCGCCATCGATCAGTGCTGGGAAGAGACTCGCCCTGGCTCTCTCTGAAATAACCTGCCAAATGTGATTTTTCTGTTGTCTTTTACCCATCAAAGGTGTTTTAATGAACGCACAGCTTTGCTTGCTCCCGGGAGGGATGGGAGCAAACACAAGCGAGCTCCAGCAGCCGAGTTGCTGCCAGCTCTCAGCACCAGGTCCTTTATGCTCTGCATCCCTGTTAAATCCCTCTTTCCTGGCTGCCAAGTTTGCTGTTATCCAGGAGCAGGTGGAGGACAACATCGGGGCTTTGAGGGAATGGAAAAAACTGTGCAGCATCAGGTAGGCAGCATTGCAGCCAGCCAGCCAGGCTCATCCCTGGCTGGGTCTCACTCACAGCACCCATCAAACCACGCATTGAATTAAGGAGACCTTGAAGAAAAGGATGGATGGTTTCCTCCTGCAAAAACCTCAATCACCCAGAGAGCCCCAAAAGCAGGATGGCACTTGGGGACAAAGGAAACAACTAAGCTCCTCCTGGGCTGCTTTATCTCATGCCAAGGCACAGCACATCCTCCCTGGGACAGTGGTGAGCGGGAGCTCACAGTTCAGGATGGCTCATCTGCCTGAGCCACCTAAACACTGCTTTCCCTCAGCTGCCGCAGCTTAATCCTGATTTTCTTCCTCACCACCCTCAAGATCTCCCTACCCTGCACAGCCCAGATTGCATTTTGCCAAACCCACCTCACACTTGCCCAAAGAAATGCCCCAGAAAGCTGCCAGCTGGAAGAGACATCCCTGAGGATGCCTTCTCAGGGCCTTTAGAGACCATCTCAGGACTTTTCAAGAGTTCCTGGACCTAGGGACAACCCATCCCACTGTGACAAAGAGCTGGGGGTGGTTAATGGCTTCATCCCCCCCAGCCCAGTATCTGGGTGCTAAATAATATTAATGGTACCTCCTGGCATCTCATTAAAAACTGCACTGGCAGTTAATTCAGGCCATAGATCAAAGTCCCTAAATGAAATCACCATCCATCCCCCTGAGTTTGACACCAGCCTTCTTCCCCTTGTCTTGCTTTTAGAAATATTTTTCTATTTAAATGTAGAGTCTGGCATCACACCCAGGGAAGGGCAGCTAAAAATAATCCTTAGTGGGTGATTGCGGAAGGTCCCTTCCCCACCAGCCTCCATCATACCCTGATTGCATCCCATCTCAGGGACTAACCAGCCTGAATTTTAGAATGATTCCAAACAGATGACAATGTCCCTTTGGGATTTTGCTCTCTGTTCTGCTTGAAGTATGAAAATAAAGAGGAGGGATGAGGGCTCTGTGCACCAGGTGATGGAGGGGCTGCAGTGGCAGCAGGGACCAATGGACAGATGGGCTGGGCTGAAAGGGGCTCCAGGAAAGCTGGGGAGGGGCTCTTGATCAGGGAGTGTAGGGACAGGACAAGGGGAATGGTTTAAGCTGAGAGAGGGGAGATTGAGAGATCTTAGGAAGAAATGTTTTGCTGTGAGGGTGGGGAAGCCCTGGCCTGGGTTACCCAGAGCAGTGGTGGCTGCCGCATCCCTGGAGGGTTTCAAGGCCAGGTTGGATGGGGCTTGGAGCCCCTGGTCCAGTGGGAGGTGTCTCTGCCCACGGCAAGGGCTTGGAACCTTAAGGTCCCTTCTAACCCAAACCATTGCATACTTCTATGAAAAAGGGACAGTAAAGGTTTTACTCTGGATATTTCAATATTTAAACTAATTACCAGCAAATCTGCCTCCCAGAGACCACACCAAGCCCAGAAAGCATTATCCAAAACAACTCCCAAGTTTATTTGTCAAGGCACAAAACCCCCCTTCCAATTCTGGATTTTAAATAACGATGAAAATCAGCAGAAGAGCCATCGAGGGGGCACAGCAGGGACCTGTCCACCCACCAGAGAGGGACAGGGACACACCACCCTTTTCACCCCCATGCACCCTGTGGGTACCCAGCAGAGAAGGACCCTCGGGTCACACACGAGGGCAAAGACCTCTGATCCCACGGGAAACACAAAGGCTCAATCCTATGGCACTGGCCAGGGTCAAACCCCCACACTGCTTTAGTCCCCAAAGCATCATCATCTTTGTCACCACAGGGAGGGCAGGGGGGCTTCACCTGGCCAGCAGGTCTCCCTAAGCCGTGACTTCCAACTTCCCCGTCAAAAATCCGAGGCAGAGGAAAACCAACCTGATGGGATTTTGCAGTTAAGGCAGAAATAATAGTCCAGTGGGAACCACTGTGGTGCAATGTGAGAAAATAACCATCACCACACGTCCCCAGAGCAACACATCCATCAGAAATGAGAGCACTAGTTCTGTTACCCTGTGCCTAGGGATCCCACACGTCCCATCCATCTTCCAGGAGCCTCTGGAGCTTAATCGGTCACTCCCAGGGACCTCACTGATCCCATCACCTCTCTCAAGGCCTCTGGGCACTGAAATTTGCCCTGGAAGGCACTTGGAAGGCGACTGACTTGGCTGCAGCCACGTGGAAGCAGGCACAGAGGGTGCTGGGGGGAAAATGGTTGACCTCTAGGTACTCTCAGCCCCACATGGGGACAGATAGATGTACAAGGAGAAGCCTCCACGCCACGGCACACCGGCCCTGGGAAGAACGCGCTGGTCTTCAGGGCTTGCCGGGGATAAAGAGATGCAGCCTCTCTCCAACCCCAGGGAACCCCGAAGACGTGGCCAGGGTGGGAGGAGGGTGACAGGGCACAGGACCCGGGGGTGGCAGCAGGTCCATGACCCCCACAGGGGACCTGGAGCACATCTCCACTGAGGACATCTCAGCTGGTCCAGGGCACAGGGTGCTGCTTGGGGTGTCCTAGCTCCCATCAATCGATTTCTTGTTCATTATCTGAGGAGGAAAAAAAAAATAAAAGAATAATTCATAAGTCCACATTAATGAGTTAATTTGGTCACTGGCAACTCCAGGCTCTTCTTGCCCTGGAAAACTGGGATCCACACTCCCAGAGCTGATGCCAGCCTCAGGCAAATAAAACCAGGCACATGTAGGTGTCTTTTTATCCCTCCACCCCTCCTTGTGGTTGAACCCCTCCCCGCTGCAGCCAGCAAACCCTGTGAGATGTTATTATTCAAGCTTCGTTTCTGCCAGAAGAAGTAGTTGAGGAGTGAGCAAGGGATGTCTCGCACCTGTGGCTGAGGAAACAGGCTGCATCAGGACAAAAAGCCAAGGGGCTGGGAAGCCGAGCATGGCCTGCAGCAGCTTGTGAGGGGGAGATAAGGGCAGGGAGGAGGGGAAAAAGGAGGAAAAGCAAAGTCAGTTGATGTTTCACTAAAAGAGTGAAAGGAAAGGGAGAAAAGGCTTTTAAAAACCTATTGCGGTGGGGAGAAAAACAGCATTAGAGAAAAATCTGTTCAGGGCTGTTCATAAAAGAGGGAGGGAGGACCAGCAGTGATTCGCCAGCAGCAAAAACCAAGCCTCTGCCTTTAATAAGAGAGGAAATAAATTGAAAGATTTGGAGAATGAGTTGGAGAAGAGTGAGAGCGACTAGGACATCACTGGAGCCCATCACTGGGCTACGTTGGGTGATGGGCAGCACCGAGCCAGGAGTCTGGGAGAAGAGATTGAAAGGCAGAAACCAGAGGTGGGACTAACTCTTATGAGCTTCCATCAGAAATTCAGTTCTGGGCTGTTGATGGGGAATTCTGTAAGGGGAGGGATGAAGCCCATGCATCCCTCTCCACAAGGCAAGGAACAGCACCAGCAATTCCCTTCCTCTTAAAAAACCCATGGCAATGCTCAAGAACAGAGCCAAAGTCCTCCCGGTGACCAAGGTTGGTGGCATGAGGATTTTCAGTCCCCCAGGCTGCCCAAGAAAAGGAAAGAGAAGAAATACCACATCAGAGTTGTTGGTCACATCGCTCCATCGCTGCTGGGATACAAGCAGCAGCCAGAGCAAGTGTAGCCCAAATTGGAATGGAAATGAGTGCTGAGAAATAACTGATCTGTAAACACTTGATTGAAAACCAGGGAAAAAAATAGTAAAAAAGACTGAAAAAAAACCCCAAAACAAAAAAACTCCAAACCCTAGCAATGGATGATGGAGATGCAACACATACTTTACACCTAGAACTGAGACCTTATTACTCTCTACAACTACCTGAAGGGAGGTTGTGGAGAGGAGGGAGCTGGCCTCTTCTCCCAAGTGACAGGGGACAGGACGAGAGGGAATGGCCTCAAGCTCCGCCAGGGGAGATTTAGGCTTGAGATTAGGAAAAAATTCTTCACAGAGAGGGTGGTTAGGCATTGGAACGGTCTGCCCAGGGAAGTGGTTGAGTCACCATCCCTGGAGGCGTTTAAGGTGAGGGTGGATGAGGTACTTAGGAGCATGATTTAGGGATTGGTGGGAATGGTTGGACTCGACGATCCGGTGGGTCTCTTCAAACCTGGTTATTCTGTGATTCTGTGATCATCTCCAGTGTGCTTAGGAAGAAACCTCACCATGAGCCAGCTTGTGGTCCTACACTGTTGCCTGGCAAACACACTCACCGTCTTGGCTCTCTGCACTCTTCAGCGGCCGCAGGGCTGCGGAGAGAAAAAGAGCACGTGGTCAGACCCCACCATGTAGGACAGGGGGGTTTGCAAGGGAATGTCTCCCCAATGGAAACAGCGAAGAGCCCCGTTTTGGGGAATCCAATAATTGTATCCACCAATTGCAATTACAAACCATTCCCCAGCTCCTAAACCTCCCTGGCAGCAAAGGAGCTGGCATCCAAAATGGGCTTACTTGGCTGCCAGCAGATAAAGGCAATCACTGGGCATATAATTAACCCATTTGATGACAGTAGATTATCACAATTGCTTTTCTATTAAGAGATGGGGTGGCTTATCAGAGAGCTTCCAGCCTGAGGGGACGCAAAGGGCAGGTGAGAGCACAGGGAGGCTGAGTATTGTCAGAGGGTGCAGAGCACACCAGGGTCTTTGCCTGTGTAGGGGACAGTGGCACAAGTGCATGCAATAATGTCCGCACCCATATAATAAGGAAGCATCATGCACCTACCTGTCTTGGGTTCTTCTCCCTCCTCATCCTGCTCCTCTGTCCCTGCAAAAGAGCAAGCCTGAGCATGTGAGGTGTCTGCCAGACTCCAACCCAGCACCCACCCTGAATCCCACCTCCCCGGGCAGTCAAGTTTGGTGGACGCCCCTGTGATCGTCACCATCCCTGGCAGCTCAGAGCCACCCACGACCGCTGCACATCCTGGGCTGTGCTTGGGACCAGGCACTGCTGAGCTGCTGGTGATGTGGAGGGAGGAGGTGACTGGTACCACCCACCTGCACCCAGCACCCCGAGGTGGGTACTTCCCCCAGCGCAAGGCTGTCCTGGGGCTGCACAACCCCGACAAGCCAAGCAGGAAGAGCCACAGCTCTGGGCAACGCACCACGGCCACCCGCCTCCCTATTTATAGCACAGACACCATCTGGAGTGCTGCTTGACGAGAGGCTTAGTGGAGAGCCCATGGATCCCCAGCACCTCCAGGACACAGAGGGATGAGCATCCCCTTCTTCCTCCTGCAGCACCCACCAGGCTGCCAGGCTGTCGCTCCATCTGGAAGTCTGTGAGCTTTGCACACTATAGGTAAGACCTGCTGCAATGCTGTTCCTCACTAGGAAAACCAGCAAAAACTGCTGTTCCTGCCTCTCGCAGCTGCCAGGCTCAGGGGCAGGGTCCCTGTCTGGCTGCTGGCTGACCAAGAGTCACAATAAAAAGTTAGTGCTAAGGGCGTGGCAGACATTTGGTGCTAAACATCACAGGCTGGGAGATGTGTCCCTGCTAAAAGGCTGAGGTCAGCTGGCCCAAGGCCACAGCTGAATCCCCTGACTGAGCAGGAAATGCTGTTACAGGGGTAAAAATGAATATAATATATATATTTCAGCCAGGAGAAAACCCTCTTAATCCCCACCACTAGGAACACCCAACAGCCGGGCATCACGGTGGCATCATCCTCCCTGGCAGAGAGGAGGAGCAAAGCGGGAGCCCTGGGGAGGCTGCAGGTCCCAACCCTGCAGCATGATGCTGGCAGGGAAAGGCTTTGGCAGAGCAAATGCCTCTGGAGTCAGGGAGAGAAAACAAATGGGGAACATGAGCAAAGTGCCTCTGCAGCCATTTTCAGAGCACAGCAGCTTTTTTAAAGCAACAAAGCTCCTCTTTTTTTGAGAAGCACCTCTCCATAGTGAAACCAAACAGGAGAAGGATGCAGAAAACAAGAGTGTGGAGCATCTCTCTAATGCTACTCCCACGTATCAAAGCACTTGGCATTTCCACAGTCGTAAGTGCTAGAGGCACATTATCGGAGGGGATGCTCCATGCACACCTGGTTGTGGATGCCAGACATTCACAGGATGCTTGAACCAGGAAGGTGAAAGGCGCAGACAAGTTGGGTGGCAGGAAAACCATGTATATGTTTGTAAGAGCCACCAGGAGTGATACACACAGCCAGCAAGGATCTGCTGGTGCCTGCCAGCCCCACCAGCTCTGAGTATCCTTTCATCCTTTAAAAGCTGCCTCCACCAAGGCACACTCATGCCCATTAAAATTTGTCCTAGCTCCTCCCATCCATCATCCCCTGCAAACTCCATCCCTTTTAGAGGGGGTGCTCCCCCTACCATTACCTGCGTTTTCCTCCTCTTCCTTGCAGCTCTGACGGATTTTCTTCTGGCAGACGTACACCAGGAGAGCGAGCAGCCCCACGATGCAGATGGCCAGTCCCACCGTCACCCAGAGAGCCACAGCAGGGAAGGCGAGGTGTTGGCCTTGCAGAGGAGGAAAGTAAAATACCACCCATGGTGTGCATTGCTGCCCGACCAGAAGAACATGTGCCATGCATCCAGGACCCCATGGTGACAGAAGCTGAAGATGCTGCACCCACTCTCTTTCCCTCTCACCTCACACCATGAGGCCAGGAAGGATGGGGACACCTTCCCCAGGGTCTGGGATGGCCTGGCAGGGACCATCAGAGCTTGGGGAATATTTCCCAGAGTGCTGGGTATCTGATTTTTCCCTGTCATAGTGCTCCTTCAACAAATAAAGTCTTATCCCAGACTTTGATTCACCACAGACATCACCCCAAGGTTCACCATGTGCCCTTGCGCTTGGGGATCCACGCAAAACCCATTCCTCTGCTCCCAACCAGCAGCATCCACCTAGGGTTTTGATGCATCCAGCCAAGATGTTTATGCTCCACCAAAGAGTCACTTTCCCAATCCAGCAAGGGTAATTAAATGCTAATTAACACTAGCAGGGAGTGTGCAAGGTTATAAAGAGCTCTGAGAGGGCAGCAGGAGGAGCTCAAAGTGAAGCCACAAGGCTGAATGCACTTGATAAACTTCTCCAGCCTGTATTTCTGAAGTAGGACTGCTGCAGCTGGGATGAAGCACCCCAAGTTGAGAGCATCCCACAGCCATGTGCTAAGGAAAAGACAATTACCACACCCTGTACTGGCTTTCTGGGGTGCTTTAAACTTGGACACGGCCATCTGAAAAGCTAGAGACTAAGAACTATGGATGCCAGTTCTATCTGGGATGCTAGAGTGTGATACAGGGAGGACAGCCCAGCCTAAAGTCACCTTCGTAGGTCCATCAGGCGACAGGTAGAGTGAGGACATGGCATTGCAACCCCCAGGGCATCTCTGGGCCACCATAGGGATCCCAGTGCCACCACAGTCACCATATTCAGAGCCCACCGCTTCCTTTCCCCAGTTTTGACCCTCACTGGCTCACCTGTGAAGGTGACAGAGGCCTGGGTCTCCTGCTGCAGCACTGGGTTTCGCACCAGGCAGGAGTAGGTGCTGCTGGGCTCCACCTGCACCTGGAGGATGCTATGAACATCAAAGAGACCTTCCTCATTGGCCACCTGGGACGTGGTGATGTTTTCTGTGATGTTCCTGCCCTGGCTGTCCTGCCAGAGGACACTGGCCTCAGGGTAGCCACGGGAAGCATGGCAAGTCACAGTTGCCAGATCTCCTGGCTTCAAGTCCTTGTGGGGCTCCAGGTTCATATTGGGCTTGGAGTAGGGAGCTGCAAGGGAAAGGACAGCCAGCACGATGAAGACCAAAGGATCGGGATATGGAGCAGCCCAACGAGGCTGGGCAAGCCCCAGGACAGGCTCTTCCAGCTGGAAACATCAATTAGCTGAAACCTCCCGAGCTTCAGTTAGTTCATGGCTGTGCTTCCAGGTGCCTCTCAGCTGAGAGTCTCTGTATCCTGGCAAGGAACGGACTGCAATCCCCACCAGCGATATTTTGGGGAATGCAGCTGTCTGGTCTCTAACAGAGACCTGACTTCAAGGGAAGACCACAGCAAGGATGAGGAGACAAAAGCTCCTCAGAGGAGCAAAGCATGATTGAGAACCCTCCTCTTTGGGGAGACATGTAGGGACACCCCCCCCCCCACCTCCATCTCTCACCTGCCACCTGCAACGTCACAGCTGCACTGCTGTAGTGTTGGACCCAAACGAAGCAGGTGAAGCTGCCCTCATCCGAGATCTCCACACGTCGGAGGAGCAGTGAAACATTGCCCTGGGCCAACTGGTCGTAGAAGAGGGCTGTCCGGTTGGCGTAGCTGTCACCCTGGTTTGCTAGCTGGTCTCGCCCACCGGAGAAGCTATGGACCAAACGCTTGGTGTCTGTCAGGTGCCAGAAGAGGGTCAGGTTGTCAAGGCTGAAGTTGGCTCCAGGGGAGAAGGAGCAGCGCAGAGTGGCATCTTGACCAAAAAGTGCCACCACAGGCTCATCTGGGACCTGGATCTCCATGGCACCTGCAGGAAGGTGGCAAGGGCAAAAGCACATGGTGATGAGACCCTGCAGAAGCACCTCCATTTATTCTTTAGAAGGACATCTAAGCAAATTGATGGATGCCCACGGAAGGGAGCTCTTGCAGGTGGCATCTCAGGACTGTCCCCATCACCAGCCCCAAGCCAAGCCCTCCTTGCCTGCAGGGACACAGTCCCACATTCAGCACCAAACCTGGGGCATCGCTACCTTCAGCCGTCAGCTACAGCCACGGGCACCCAAACCTGCAAACCCCTGGGACAAACAGCCCGTTCTCTCCCCAGGGTGGGAGGAGGTCAGTGAGTGACTGCAGCCAGGACAGTCCCATGTCCCCAAGGATGAGCCAGCTCCAGCGGTGCCACAGCCAGGCTGGCAGGCACTAGATGGCACCAGTGTGATGCCAACCGACTGCCACAGCAAGATGCCAGCTTCATCCCAGTGCCATGGCATAATGCCAACCACACAGCCCAATGCCATTGCAGCAGGGAGCAACGCCAACTATGCCAGGCCCTCTGCGCTCAGGACTAGTACTGGAGTGCTTGTCGGCAGCAAGTAGCAACATCCCTCAAACCAGACCCAGGGCACCATCAGCACTTCATTCAACAAATCCTCCCAGCCCCACAACAGGAAGGAAAATGGGAAAAATCTCACCTCAGACCGAGGATTTGCTTTATATTCTGACCTCAACATCGTTGCAGGATAGAGCAAAGCCATTACCCGCAGCAAATACCTCCCTGGGGATGAGGGCAGCAATAAGACATTAACTTTTAAGCAAGAGCCTGAGCGGGAAGGATGAGGAGCTGCAGGAAGGAGCCAGGCTGGAAAAGATCTGCCAGGGGCCACAGATGGGCAGACGGGCAGAAGGGGAGCACTCAGGCAGCCTGCCTGGCTCTTGGCAGACTCAAGTGTCACATCTCCCTCCAGCTAATGACAAATGCCAGTGAGTTTTAAGAACGGGATCCAACCTGGCCAGAACTACCACTGAGCATCCCAAAAGGATTCAGCCTCAACATCTGTCGCAGACTGAGGTGCTGCAGCCTAGGGGACAAGAGGCTGCAGTGTAAGAGGACAGACCCTGCTACAAGGGTGGCCCACGTGCACTAGGAGCCATCACACCTGCAGGGCGATGCTCTGGGCAACTGGAGAATCACAAAACCAGGAAAATCACCCTTTAGGTGCTGCCTGCAGAAACCACAGGTTGAAGGCAGCTTGTGCAGGATGAACATGGTGTTCAGGACGTCTCCTTTAGGGTGGTGACATGTAAACTATGTCAACCCCAAACCCCTCAGCCCTACTCACCTGCCAGGCTGAACACCAGCGTTCCCAGAGCAAGCAGTGGGTAGAGCATCCTTGGCGCAAGAAAACGTTAAGTGAAAAAGCAGAAGGGAGCACAGCCCTGGGCGTCCTTCTCAAAGGGAATCTTCTCTCTCACTGCAAGCACTCCAAGCTGGGGAAAACCAGAAGAAAACACTGAAAGGCTGCTGAGAACCAGGGGTAGAGAGGAGACTGGCAAAAGGTAGAGGATCCCATGCCAGCCATGCCCTTCATCCACTATGCAGCAACTGGAGCACTCACCCCACCATAAAACACAGGATGGGGTTTGCTTCCAGTGTGGCACCAGCCAAGGGACCAGTGCACCCCTGCATCAGGGACCCAGAAGCAGCTCCTGTGTCAGAGGCGGTGGCTGGTGCTCAGGGAAGCCACGTGAGCCTCTTCCCCTCCTCACTCCTTCTCCTCCCCTTTTGTTTCTCTCTTTCCCAGCTGTTCTCTGCAGCATTGGGCTACATCCCTATCCTCCAAGAGAAGGCAACTCACTCCCAGTGTCCTAACTGGCCAAAACCCAAACATATAAAGTTTGCAGATTCCTGGCTCCGCTAACAGCTCAAGGGCTGCAAGGTTCATCCCTGCTCCTGGCAGGAAAGTCTCCAGCACAAGGCTACCCCAAAAAATAGGGAATAAAGCCAGAGCATCTCAGAACTGGATGTGGGCAGAGGTAAGGGCAAGCTGCCCAGCACCGCTGGCTCCCACAGCTCGCTTCCCAAGCATCCCTCCTGGCCTCGTGACTCGCATTCCTCCTTCATAGCATAAATGAGACCCAGATATCACAGCCGGCATTACCGCTGTCCTGTTCCACCCCTGTCCCAGCACGACCCAGATCCCTGCTGCTCCACCCAGAGCCTTTAGTGCCGATGGATTTCAGTACAGTAGTTGTATTGGCAATAAATTAGTGTCGTGGCACCAATTTCCCAGCATGCATCAGGAACAATTTCAGCCATCTGCTCCCACAGGAGACACTGTGGCACGGCAAGGGGAGGGAAACTGAGGCACAGTTCTGCCCCAAGAGCTCTTGGGGAGCAACTCCTCTTCTTCTTTCCTGAGCAAAAGGCTCATTTGGAGGAAAAAAAGCCTTTTTTCTTAACCCATATACCTAATTCTAGCCTTTTCTTGAACAGACAAGCCTGGAGCCAGCCCCGTGCCAAACATCAGACAGCTGAGAAGGGAGGGATCTGTGGTGGGAAAGGGTGATGGGACATCACTCAGCTGCCCGGGCAAGGGAAACTGTGACTCATCCCCCTCACGCTTGGCCTTGGAACTCTTTCCTTTTCCTGGTCATGCTAAAATAAATTACATTTTAAAGGTTTCATGACCTACGAGTCACGCCAGACTGTCTCAGAAGTGTGACAGGAAGAGGACAGTCGTGTCCCAAACACTCCTTCTAGAGTCAGGAGCCAGAGAGGGGTTCCTTTGTCTTTTGATGGGTCTCTTAGTGACTCGGTTTCTCCATCCCTGAAGTATAAGCCCAGACAAAGGATGGGCTCTGTCCCAGACCTGAGTTTTTATTTCAAGTTGGGGTGCAACAAAGCCCACAAACACATCCCTTAGAGGGATGCCCTTGTGCATAGCAAGCCAGCAAGGCTGAACTCTCCAGAAACCCATGGAATAAATAAATCCCTGGTTGCAGCAGGTCCTTCAGGACCATACACCACTCATTCTTCACGCAATACTTACTATCATGTGGCCAGAACACTGCTTTTTCTAACACCCAGACTCTCAGCTGCCAGATTATCACCCTGGGATGGGTGGAGAGGTCAAGAAAACATCTGCTGTCCTAACCACCTCGCTGGGTCAGTCCCAGCATCTGTGCTTGCCTGCGCGGAGCCTCTTGCTTTGCTCCTCTCAGGCTGGTCCAGGCTTTTGAGGGTGCCTGGGCTAAGCCCTCCACTTTGCTCCTCCCTTGTTGGTCTCAGCTTTCTGGGGTGCTTGGGCTGAGATGAGTTGGTGCCCTGCTCTGCTCCAGATTATTTTAGTCCCCAGTTAACTTCTGGATGAGGAGCAGAAGCTCCCTCCATACAAACCAGGGCCTTGTGGGGAAGGGGGGCACGGCCTGCAAGGGAGGGGTATAAAGCCCAAGGAGGACATGGATCTCTTAGAGCGAGTCCACAGAAACACCACAATGATCTGAGGGCTGGAGCATCTCCCGTATGAGGGCAGGATGAGAGAGATGGGGTTGTCCAGCCTGGAGAAGGCTCCAGAGAGATCTTACAGCAGCATTCAGCACTGAAAGGGGCTCCAGGAGAGCTGTGGAGGGGCTCTTGAACAGGGAGGGCAGGGATAGGATGAGGGGAATGGTTTTAAGCTGAAAGAGGGGAGAACGAGATGAGATCTTAGGAAGAAATGTTTTCCTGTGAGGGTGGGGAGGCCCTGGCCCAGGTTGCCCAGAGCAGTGGTGGCTGCCCCATCCCTGGAGGTGTTCAAAGCCAGGTTGGATGGGGCTTGGAGCCCCTGATCCAGGGGGAGGTGTCCCTGCCCATGGCAGAGGGGTGGGACTGGATGGGCTTGGAGGTCCCTTCCAACCCAAACCATTCCATGGCTCCGTGCAGCCTCAGCTCCCGGCCGGGATGCGGCGGGGAGGAAGGGTCGGGTTATCCTCCTGCTCCTCCCGAGGAAAAAGGGAACAACCCCTCCCTCTCGGAGCGCCGGGTGCGTTCCAGCTCCCTAGATTAAACCTCTATTAAAGATCCCACTTCCAACTGGATTTAGAAGCCTCAGGGCGGCGTGGGGAGCGCACCCTGCACCCACGGGAAACGGGGAGGATTGGGGTCGAGAGGAGCGGCCCCGCACCCCTCGGAGCCCCATTCATCCCATCCCAGCCCCCCCTGTCCCCCCTCCCGGGCACTTACCGGGCAGGCGGCGCGCGACGGGCGGGAGCGCGCGCTCCCCGAGGGCCCGGGCGGGGCGGCGGCCGCGCCCTCATGGCGGAGGCCCCGCCCCTCGGCGGCTAAGGCCACACCCACACCGGCGGAGGCCCCGCCCCTCTGTGACTATCATTGGCTGTGGTCCCGCCCACGCTGGCGGAGGCCCCGCCCCCTTTGGCTGTGCACCGTCCCTGGTTGGCTCTCATTGGTTTTGGTCACGCCCCCTCGCTGGCGGTGGCCACGCCCACAGCGGCTGCGGCCGCTTCCGCCGGGTGGCAAAGGGAGGAGGAGCAGAGCGAGAGTTGGGAGTGTAGGGGGTTAAAGCTTTGGGGAGGGTGCATGGAGCCAGGGATATTGAGGGACTGGGGTACACGGAGCCAGGGATATTGGGTGTGGGGAGCTCTGAATACAGAAGGACAGGGGACTGGGGTGCAGGAGGCCAGGGATATTGGGGTGCACGAAGCCAAGGATATTGGGGTCACAGAGCCAGGAATATTGGGGTGCACGGGGCCAGGAATATTGGGTTGTAGGGGGCTCTGGATACAGAGGGTAGGGGATGGGTGCAGGAGGCCAGGGATATTGAGGTGCGGGGGGCTCTGGATAGAGAGGGTAGGGGACTGGGGTGCACGGAGCCAGGGATATTTGGGTGCATGAAGCCAGGGATATTGGGGTGCATGAAGCCAGGGATATTGGGGTGTGTGAAGCCAGGGATATTGGGGTGCAGGGGGCTCTGGATACAGAGGGTAGGAGACTGGGGTGCAGGAGGCCAGGGATATCGGGGTGCACAAAGCCAGGGATATTAGGGTGCAGGGGGCTCTGGATGCAAGGGGCAGGGGACTGGGATGCATGAAACCAGGGATATTGGGGTGCATGGAGCCAGGAATAGTGGGTGTAGGGGGCTCTGGATGCAGAGGGGCAGGGGACTAGGGTGCACAAAGCCAGGGGTATTGGGGTGCAGGGGTCGAGAGATTGGGGTGCACAAGGTGAAGGCACTGGAGTGCACAGAACCAGGGATATTGGGCTGCACAGGGCTGGGGCACTGGGAGGTTGGTGTGCATGGTGTTGAATCATTGGGGTGCATGGAACTGGGGTACACACCGAGCCCGGGCATTGCTGTGCACAGAGCCAGGCAGGCAGGGTGCAGCAGCCCAGGAGAAGTTGGCATGCATAGAGCTGAGGGACCAGGATACAGCTATCTAAACGATTAGGGTGCACAGAACTAGGGGATGTTGGGATGCACGGAGCTGGAGAACCAGGACACACCAATCCAGAGGACTGGGATGCACAGAGCTGGGGGATCAGGACATGTGGAACCTGGGGAGTTTGGTTATAAAGAGCCAGGATGTGAAGCCCTCAAACTCAGAGGTACAGACACAGACCCAGGGAACTGGGGTGCAATGTGCCCAGGATTCCAAAAACCTCAAAGAAGGGGAACTGGGGTGCACAGAGCCAGGGCATTGGAGCCCTCACAGTCGGGGAAGTGGGGAGCGTGGAGCCAGATCATGGCGAGGCAGGAGGGCTGAGCTATCTCCTCAGGAGGGCTAAGGCCCAACTAGAAATGCGATTGGCCATGACTGTGAAAGACAACAAAAAGTCTTTCTACAAATACGTCAACAGCAACAGGAGGGCTAGGGAGAATCTCCAGTCCCTAGTAGATGCAGAGGGAACAACAGTAACAGGGGATGAAGACAAGGCTGAAGTGCTCAATGCCTACTTTGCCTCAGTCTTGAACAGTAAGGAAAATTGTTCCCTCTGTGCACAACCCCAAGGGTTGGATGACAAGTATGAGATTCCCAAGGTCCAAGAGGAGGTGGTTAGAGACTTGCTTGCCCAGCTAGATGCCCACAAGTCTATGGGGCCAGATGGAGTCCACCCAAGAGTTTTGAGGGAACTGGCGGATGTGCTGGCCAAACCCCTTTCCATCATCTTCCAGCAGTCCTGGATGACTGGGGAGGTTCCGCTGGACTGGAGGCTGATGTCGTGCCCATCTATAAGAAGGGGCGCAGGGAGGATCCGGGGAACTACAGGCCTGTCAGCCTGACCTCGGTACCGGGGAAAGTCACGGAGCGGGTGATCTTGAGTGCGATCATGAAGCACTTGCAAGAGAACCGGGTGATCAGGCCCAGTCAACACGGGTTCATGAAAGGCATGTCTTGCCAGAGTAATCTGATCACCTTCTATGACCAAGTGACTAAACTCTTGGACGAGGGAAAGGCTGTGGATATGGTTTTCCTGGACTTCAGTAAAGCCTTTGATACAGTTTCTCACAGCATTCTGCTTCGGAAACTGTCGGCCTCTGGCCTGGACAGGCGCACACTCTCCTGGGTGAAAAACTGGTTGAATGACCGAGCCCAGAGGGTGGTGGGAAATGGAGTTAAATCCAGCTGGAGGCCAGTTACAAGTGGGGTTCCCCAGGGCTCAGTCCTGGGTCCAGTCCTGTTTAATGTCTTTATCAACGACCTGGACGAAGGCATTGAGTCCTCCCTTAGCAAGTTTGCAGATGACACCAAGCTGGGTGGAAGTGTGGATCTGCTGGAGGGTCGGGAGGCTCTGCAAAGGGACCTGAACAGGCTGGACTGCTGGGCTGAGACCAACGGCATGAGGTTTAACAAGGCCAAATGGCGGGTCCTGCACTTGGGGCACAACAACCCTAAGCAGAGGTACAGACTAGGAGAAACCTGGCTGGAAAGCTGCCAGGAGGAGAAGGACCTGAGGGTGCTGGTTGACAACCGACTGAACATGAGCCAGCAGTGTGCCCAGGTGGCCAAAAAGGCCAATGGCATCCTGGCTTGTATCAGGAACGGCGTGACCAGCAGGTCCAGGGAGGTTGTTCTCCCCCTGTACTCAGCACTGGTGAGACCGCACCTCGAGTACTGTGTTCAGTTCTGGGCCCCTCACCACAAGAAGGATGCTGAGGCTCTGGAGCGAGTCCAGAGAAGGGCAGCGAAGCTGGTGAAGGGGCTGGAGAACAAATCTTACAAGGAGCAACTGAGAGAGCTGGGGTTGTTTAGCCTGGAGAAGAGGAGGCTGAGGGGAGACCTTATTACTCTCTACAACTACCTGAAGGGAGGTTGTGGAGAGGAGGGAGCTCGCCTCTTCTCCCAAGTGACAGGGGACAGGACGAGAGGGAATGGCTTCAAGCTCCGCCAGGGGAGATTTAGGCTTGAGATTAGGAAGAAGTTCTTCACGGAGAGGGTGGTTAGGGATTGGAACAGTCTGCCAAGGCAGGTGGTTGAGTCACCGTCCCTGGAGGTGTTTAAGGTTAGGGTAGATGAGGTACTTAGGAGCATGATTTAGGGATTGGTGGGAATGGTTGGACTCGACGATCCAGTGGGTCTCTTCCAACCTGGTCATTCTGTGATTCTGTGATTCTGTCACTTGGGAGAGGAGCCCAGCTCCCTCCTCTCCACAACCTCCCCTGAGGTCTCCCCTCAGCCTCCTCTTCTCCAGGCTAAACAACCCCAGCTCTCTCAGCCGCTCCTCATAAGGCCTGTTCTCCAGCCCCTTCACCAGCTTCGTTGCTCTTCTCTGGACTCGCTCCAGAGCCTCAACATCCTTCTTGTGGTGAGGGTCCCAGAACTGAACACAGTACTCGAGGTGCGGTCTCACCAGTGCCGAGTACGGAGGGAGAAGAACCTCCCTGGACCTGCTGGTCACGCCGTTTCTGATACAAGCCAAGATGCCATTGGCCTTCTTGGCCACCTGGGCCACTGCTGGCTCATGTTCAGTCGCTGTCAACCAACACCCCCAGGTCCTTCTCCTCCAGGCAGCTTTCTAGACAGATTTCTCCCAGTCTGTAGCTGCTTAGGGTTGTTGTGCCCCAAGTGCAGGACCCGGCATTGGGCCTTGTTAAACCTCCTGCCATTAGTCTCAGCCCCGCACTCCGGCCTGTTCAGGTCCCTTTGCAGAGCCTCCCTTTGTTGCCCCAGAGGGAGAGGCTTCTTGGTTTTAACCTGTTTTTCACAGAGGGCCCCTCAACATCTGATGTTGGGATGCGCTGAATCAGGACACACCAATCCAGAGCACTGGAGTGCAGAGAGCCGGGAGATATTGGGATGCATGGAGATGTGGTACCAGGACCCAGCATTCAAGAGGACTGGGGGGCACAAGCCTGAGGCTCAGGGTCTCTCGCGTGTCTCTGAGGCTCCGGTGGGTGCAGTCCATGTCCCAGCACCAGGTGTCCGCGTGGGAGGTTTGGGTCTTCAGTTGCTCCAGAGCAGAGGAAGCTCCTCACCCTTTTGATTACAGAGGAAAGCTGAAACAACCAAACCTGGGCAGTTTAAAATGAAAAGGTGAATAAAAATAACCCCAAACATGCTATGCTTAAAACCTTTTCATTCTTTTTTTGGCGCCTGCAGGCAAGGAAGGATTTTGCAGCACCAAAGCTGGTAATAAGGCTGCACAACTTGACCCAGACACTGTGGGTGACAGCAGCAAGAAGGAGAAAGGATGAAGTCAATATACTTCAAAAGCCTGCGACTGAATCGAGCACTCTGTGCTCAATTCACAGATGTGCCCTGCAAATCAAGAGTGTTTCTCTTTCCATGCCCAGCCTGGCGTGGGCAGTGCTGGATGTACCGAGCGGCTGTGTGATCCCAGCCAGTGCAGGTTCCAGCTGAGGTGATCCTGCAGACCAGACATGAGCCGTGTCAACCCAGTTGGCACTCGTTCCCGGAGGCTGATGGAGAAGATCCAACCACCAGGCTGAGAGAGCTGGGCTTGTTCAGCCTGGAGAAGAGAAGGCTCTAGAGATACAGTGGCCTTCTGGTACTGAAAGGGGCTCCAGGAAAGCTGGGGAGGGCAGGGAGAGGACAGGGGGGAATGATTTCGAGTTGAAAGAGGGGAGATTGACATGAGATCTTAGGAAGAAATGTTTTCCTGTGAGGGTGGGGAGGCCCTGGCCCAGGTCGCGCAGAGCAGTGGTGGCTGCCCCATCCCTGGAGGTGTTGGAGGCCAGGCTGGAAGGGCTCTGAGCAACCTGATTGAGTTAAAGATGTCTCTGCTCCTGAGAGGGGCTGGACTAGATAACCTGTAAAGATCCCTTCCCAACCATTCTATGGTTCTATGATCAGAAACCAACGCTGCAAGAGGGAGAAAGGAATGCGTTGCAGGGACCTTCTGCATGAGCCAATTCCTTCTCCTAATCCATATCCAATGGGTCCACCTGCAGCATCAAAGCTCAGCAACCCTCAAAAAAGCAGGTGGAGCCCAATGGTTTCACAAAGACTCCTCCAAAAAAAGACAAGAACGCCCAGCATGGTGCAGGACAGGGCTTCACACCATCACAGTTCCATCCCTTTGTCCCTTCTCCCAACAGTTCACATGATAAAAGCAGCATCACAGCTTTGATATCTTAACTGTGAGTGCAACTCCTCTCCTGGTAGGCTTTGAAGATACAAAGTGAGCATCTGAGCACCAGGAGCTTTCTTAACATTAAATACAAACACACACACAAAAAGACTGGAAACTACGAAGCTTTGGAAACAAAAGCAGATTTCTGAACATCAAAACTAGCTAAAAATCAAAATTCATTACTGCTTGCAAGTCTGCTCATAATTAACAATGAAAGGGCTTCTGGGGAGGAATTCAAATAGTAGATATTCTCAATCTCAAATGATTATTTTTGGCTAATTGCCCTTCCTCAAACCCTGCAGTACCCAAGTACGTGTGTAAGAAATGTGCATAATAATGAAGCTGACAACGTACAAATACAGAAAAGCAAAGAAAAGAGATATAAATCCAACGTTCAATTTCCAGCCAGAATTTGATCAAGAAGAAGAGGGAGAGGCAAAGGGGTGCTGGAGTGAAGCAGGAGCTTTCCAACAAGGTGTCCATAGTGTGCAGGTCAGCTCTGCATGTTCCAAGGAGGTTGGCATGTTTGCTTTTCCTTCCCATCGATAGCACAGAAATGCTGCACAGTACCAAGAGTTTCAAGCTGCAAAGATGCAGAAATCGAATGCGTGATGCCCAGGAGGCTCTCCTGTATTTCCTTCCAGCACAGAGCATCTGGCATACATCATCTAAGAATCAGAGAGTGGTTTGGGTTGGAAGAGACCTCCAAGATCATCCAGTCCAACCCTCCTGCCATGGGCAGGGACATCTCCCACTGATCAGGTTGCTGAAAGCCCCAGGGATGGGGCAGCCATGACTTCTCTGCGCAACCTGGGCCAGGGCCTCCCCACCCTCACACAAAATAATTTCTTCGTAAAATGTCATTTCAATCTCCCCTCCTTCAGTTTCAAACTGCTCCCTCCTCCCTTACAAAACAGCCTCTCTCCAGCTTTCCTGGAGCCCCTTTCAGTACTGGAAGCTGCTCTACGTTCTCCTCAGAGATTTCTTTTCTCCAAGATGAATAAGTTTAACACTCTCAGTCTATCCTCAAACAGGACGTGCTCTAGGTTTTGGATCATCTTTGTGGCTTCCTCTGGATTCGCTCCAACAGCTCCATGTCCTTCCTGCGCTGAGGACTCCAGACCTGAATGCAGGGCTCCAGGTGAGTTCTCATGAGCGTGGAGTAAAAGGATAGAATCCCTTTTCTCACCCTGCTGGTCCCACAGCTTTGGATGCAGCCCAGGACACGGCTGGTTTCTGGGCTGCAAGTGCATGATGGATTCAGCACAAGGCAGGGCAGTGGTGGGTAAATCCCAGCTTGGCTATGTGCAGATTTCCATTCCCCAAAAGCTGCCTAAATTGTCCATTTTGTAGCCCTCAGGAACCAAACATCAGCTGGATCCACATAGTAGTAACTGCGTTATCTCTATAGGTGAGTGGCTGCAGCTTCTCCACTGGAGAATCCTTGGACGTATGAAAAACAGCTCTGGCTCAACTCACTGCAGCCTCAAACGAGTGCAAGAAACATCACGTGCACAAAAAGGAAAGGATGTGGAGGAGCAGGAAGGGAGTTTTGAGGCTGCTTTGAACAAAGAGGCAGAACAGCAACCCAGTCCCAGGAGCTGACACACACCACAACACCAATGTGAGGATCCCAAGCCTTATTTTGATGAGGTTGCATCTGGACAACCTCAATGCTGCTCACTCAGGAGGAACAAAGCTGAAATACTTTGGATGTGGCTGTCTTGAGACTCAGGGTCAGGGTTGGAGACAGTGACTCACTCACCACTGGCCGAGTGCAGATGTTCTAGGTCTGAACATGTGGCTTGAGGCTGCTTTGGAGAGAGACTCAGTGTTTGTGCAAAACACAAGGGTCATTCATAAGCAGAGCGCTCAGCAATGGACTCCAGATGCAGATTGACTCTGGTGGGATGCTAGCAAAACTGGGATAAGTTCTCAAATGTGGGTGCACACCCGTCCAAGCCCTGATCCTGTACCTGGGTGGCATCCAGGTATGCACCTTCCCTTCTCCTTGCTAAGTCACCACCACCAGGAGGTGCTCAAAATGGGGGCTTCGAGCCTTGGTTCAGACTAGCTACTGCAAATGGTTCCCCTGTAAATTCAGGGCGGGCTTATCCATCCTAAACTCCAGATGGGACCCAGAACAGCAATAACCAAAGATACTGGAGGCCTGGGTTGCTCACACTCCCACAACTGCAGATGAACCGATCTTGCTGATTTTTCAAATAAAAGTTAACAATGTAGTGGGATCAGCACTCCAAATTCACATGGAGGAGCCCCAGTGCAGCGAGAGCATGCACAGGGGAGTGAGAAGGGGCCAGCACAACAACCTCTACTCTCTTTTCCCCAGACTCTTGTGAAACAGCCCTAAGGGGTCGGCAAGGGGGAAAGAGGGAGGACAAGCACAGGGTTACCTTGTGATACAAGGCTTTGCCACCCCTGGAAAATGCTTATGAAAGCTTTTGTCAGCAGAGCCCTGCCAACACATGTGTGTGCCAACAGCGCTTATTTGCACCAAGGGGCTCTCAGGAGCAGGATGGTGAAGTTGTCCTGTTTGCAGAGGCTGCTCTCCTGCACTGCAAGATGAAACAAATTCCTTTTTCTTTCTGCTGCATTGACTTTGAGGCACAAAGGAGCAAGCTTTTAGGCTGAGCCACACACCAGGCCCTGAGAGAGGACATCCCCTTCCCCAGACAAGAAAATTAGACTTTTTTCCCCCTTCCTTTCCTCTCGCTTTGTTTCTACATCCTTCCCAGGCATCCCCCTCATCCCTTCCACCCACCCTTGCAGCCATCAGCATCCACAGCAGGAAGCCTGCAGCCGCCACTTCTGCTCTCCCCATTGTATTGTGCTAAGGGAGGCTGGGACTCATCACCAAACAGCCAGCAAGGACAGCAGGAATTGCCCCAAATTTGAGAAAGAACTACTCCACGGCAGGGGGTTGGAACTGGATTGGCTTTAAGGTCCCTTCCAACCCAAACCATCCTATGATTGATTCTACGACAGCAATCAGATGCACCTTCCTAAACAGTGCCATGTGGTCACCTCCTCCCTGCTCACTATCATCCCTAGCAAACGAATTTACCTGGTGTCCCCCTACCCATCTCCACTGCATTGTGGCCTCTGTCTCCCAATCACATCAGATGAATTGCCTCTTCATCAAAAAGCAGACAGGAGAGCCGGGTTTGCTGGTTTGGTCACAAAGCATGAACTGCATTTTGATCTCCCAGGGAATTAATTCAGCTCAGAGCAGGGCAACTATCTGGAAATATTAGTAAGAAGTGCTGTTATTGAAGAAAAGTCGTGAGGCTTTTCTTTTCCCCAATACCACCTCTGCAAGACTACTTTCACCATGGTTTTCATTGATTCATGATTTGGAATAAAAAAAAAAAAGTAAGTTTTATCTCTAAAGCCTTTCTGTATGGTGTTTTTTTTCTTCAATAAACTCAAACCCTCCCCACTGCAACAATAAGCAAACGCCATGGAGGCAGCACAGCAGCACCAGCAAAGCTGACCACAATTGCTCATACAAGGGAAATCAAGCAGAATAAGTACCTGGGCAGTGCCAAAGCAGAGCTGTACCACCACAGGACAGGATCACCTTGTCCCGAGGGAAGCAGTGACACCGCAGTCCAGCCACGCGGAACTTCAAAAGATCTCGCATTGGTGAAGAACAAACCATGCCTGGGCCATTAAGGCACTCAGCCCACCTACAGGCAAGCTAAGCTGCAAAGGATACGTGCTGCTCACGATTTGTGTGCACACAAATGCCGGGTTACACTAAAAACTGTGCAGATTCTTAATGCAAACTCTTAATGCACTGGTGAGACCACTCCTCGAATCCTGTGTTCAGTTCTGGGCCCCTCACCACACGAAGGATGTTGAGGCTCTGGAGCGAGTCCAGAGAAGAGCAAAGAAGCTGGTGAAGGGGCTGGAGAACAAGAGAAGTGGCTGAGAGCTGGAGGTGTTTAGCCTGGAGAAGAGGAGGCTGAGGGGAGACCTTATTACTCTCTACAACTACCTGAGAGGAGGTTGTGGAGAGGAGGGAGCTGGGCTCTTCTCCCAAGTGACAGGAGACAGGATGAGAGGGAATGGCCTCAAGCTCCACCAGGGGAGGTTTAGGCTGAACATTAGAAAAACATTTTTCACAGAAAGGGTCATTGGGCACTGGCAGAGGCTCCCCAGCGAAGGGGGTTGAGTCACCTTCCCTGGAGGTGTTTAAGGAACGGGTGGACAAGGTGCTGAGGGACATGATTTAGTGTTTAATAGGAATGGTTGGACTCAATGATCCGGTGGGTCTTTTCCAACCTGGTGATTCTGTGATTCTATGACTCAACACTTCTGTCTACAATCAGAAGGCCTGTATCGCTGGCTGAACCTTAGAGCCGGGCACAACTGAGCTAATGCGAAGTTTTATGCTATTCCCCCACAAAATACCTTAATCACCCATGAGGCTACCTTAGTGGAAATGGGGGGGAGTCTGAGGCTGCACTACATCCTAACACGCTTTGAACCTCAGCTGCTGCCTGGGAGATGCCCACCAGGAACCAGGCAGGACCTGGCAGAGCTGTGAGCAGTAGGACTCACTTGGCAGCCTCCACCCCCCAGGCGCCGCTCACCGTCTGCTGTGCTAGCTCCTAAGGCAGAGCCTGCTGTCAGCCTGCAGATGGACACACAGCCCAAACCCTTCCAGCACAAACCTCCAAGGCACAGCAGCATGCCTACAGGAAAGGAACCACGATACCATTAGTGGCCTTGTGGTTAAACACACCAAATATCCCTTTGAAGCCCAGTTTCCTAGGGAAACTAAGTGTTTGATCACATAGTTGGCTGTCCCTCTTCTCCCTAAGAAGGCAGCAGCAAACTCTACCTGAGTCCAAAACGACGTCAGAGCCTAAGGGGTGGTTTGGTTCCTACCAGCGTTGGTAGAAATTCAGCAGCAAAAGTCAGAGCAATGCAGGCAGCCCGGCTGGCAGGCAGCTGGCATTGCAGCACACGTCCTGGCTGCCCATCAGCTGCTCCCTCCCTGCCATAATCCATGCCATCGCTGTCCAGAAGGGTCGTGGGGGAGGAGGAGTTATTACAGCGGTGGGAAAGGGATGATCTGAAGGAAATGGAAGCCATGAGAGGGAATAACCCCCACGCTGCCGCTCCCAGAGCAGCTGATTTCAGGAAGCCAAGCGCTAGCACATCACATCTCCAGACTCACCCACACATTTCTGGAGCCCACCCTGTGCTGCACAGAACAGAGCTTTTTCCAAGAAAAGCCCTTCCCAAAGCAGCTCCTCCATCTCAGCACCATCCTCCTCCTCCTCCTCCTCATTCTCCTCTTCCTCCGAGGCTGCTGCCAGCAGGGAAGAGAATATGGCAACAGCAGAAGTCACCATGAAGCTCATCTGTGGCTGATGCTTTAGGCTTATAAATTGCAGCTGTCCCGTGGCAAGGTGTCAAATGTGTCATGCACAAGATGCCACATTCACTCCATTATCCCCATCACAGTCCTCCCCACCACCATCTGTTTGGAGCTGGGCCTCCTCGACAGGTGGCTGGTGGGACGGCAAGAGGAACCGTCAGCTTTTTAGGGGATCTTGCAGCATGGGATACACCAACTTTCTCCCAAATACCCTGCCGCCCGCTTAGGAACAGTCCCACAGGGAGATTCCCACTCATAAAGCCGGGCAAAGACGTTGTCATGACAAATTGAAGATCAGCTGTTGGTTCCTCCACGCTTTTTCAGCATCTTAATGGGACAGGAAGACTTGAGGGAGGTTTGAAGCATGGATCACCTTGTCCCGCAGCAGGACCCACTAGGGGATGCAGCTATAGGTCCTACCTGGCCTGCCCAACCCAAGCAAATGGATTGAGAGAGGGTCCAAGGAGAAGGAGCTGGGATGCTTGTTGATGAGAAGTTCAACATGAGCCAGAAAAGTGCACTTGCAGCCCAGAAGGCCAACCAAGCCTTGGGCTGCATCCAAAGCAGGGAGACCTTAAAGCAGCTTCCAGTACTGAAAGGGGCTCCAGGAAAGCTGAGGAGCGGCTCTTGATCAGAGTGTGCAAGGATAGGACAAGGGGAAAGGTTTTCATTGAAAGAGGGGAGAATGAGAGGAGATGGGAGGAAGAAATGTTTTGCTCTGACGGTGGGGAGGCCCTGGCCCAGGTTGCCCAGGGAAGCTGTGGCTGCCCCATCCCTGGAGGTGTTCAAGGCCAGGCTGGATGGGGCTTGGAGCCCTTGATCCAGTGGGAGGTGTCCCTGCCCATGGCAGGGGGTGGAACTGGATGAGCTTTGAGGTCCCTTCCAACCCAAATCATTCCACGATTCTATGATTCAAACCTGTCAGGAATACAGGCAGATTCAGGACAGTTATTTGAGCTCATTTAAACACAGTCCTCTGGCAGATTTTTTTGAACCTTCACCCTGTGGTTTGTTTGCATGATGTTCAAATCAAGCCCAAAGGGCACATGTCAGCAGAAACCTGAAAGAACCACATACCTGTGCAGCCTCCTCATCTGCTCTTTCTGGAGATTACGTGGCCTCAGGACTGAGCTTTATCTAAAGGTTAGAAACCATTCCCAAAGCCCACCAGCATCATGGGGTGCAATACCACTTGCTGGAGCGTGGAGACCTGGAGAGGGGATACAGGATGAAGAGATGCTCCTTGTCACCCCTGAACAACACTCACCCCTGCTTCTAGCACCCCAGCCTTATCAGAGCACAGCAGTCCTCCACCACCCATCCAACCACAGGCTTTGAGAGACAAACCAGCCAGGACCACTGGCAAGAACCTCGGGAGATGAGATTTCCAGTCTTCCTGCTACTCTTTAGCCTTTTCCAGGTTTGCCTCTTGCTCCTGGCAAACTCAGAGATGGTTCTCTTTCCATTAATACATTGCCCAGGCTTGGCATCTCTGTACTCTGCACTAGTGAGACCGCACCTCGAGTACTGTGTACAGTTCTGGACCCCTCACCACAAGAAGGATTTTGTGGCTCTGGAGTGAGTCCAGAGAAGAGCAACATAGCTGGTGAAGGAGCTGGAGAGCAAATCTTATGAGGAGCAACTGAGAGAGCTGGGGTTGTTCAGCCTGGAGAAGAGGAGGCTGAGGGGAGACCTTATTACTCTCTACAACTACCTGAAGGGAGGTTGTGGAGAGGAGGGTGCTGGCCTCTTCTCCCAAGTAACAGGGGACAGGACGAGAGGGAATGGCCTCAAGCTCCGCCAGGGGAGGTTTAGGCTTGAGATAAGGAAAAAGTTCTTCATGGAGCGGGTGGTTGGGCATTGGAACAGTCTGCCCGGGGAGGTGGTTGAGTCACCGTCCCTGGAGGCGTTTAAGGTGAGGGTGGATGAGGTACTTAGGGGCATGGTTTAGGGATTGGTGGGAATGGTTGGACTCGACGATCCAGTGGGTCTCTTCCAACCTGGTTATTCTGTGATTCTGTGATTCTGTAATCATAGAAACATAGAATGGTTTGGGTTGGAAGGGACCTCAAAGCCCATCCAATTCTACCCCCCTGCCAAAGGCAGGGATACCTCCCACTGGATCAGGTTGCTCAAAGCCCCATCCAACCCGGCCTTGAACACCTCCAGGGATGGGGCAACTGCCACTGCTCTGGACAGCCTGGGCCAGGGCTTCACCACCCACATCATGCAAAATTTCTTCCTAACGTCTAATCTAAATCTTCCCCTTTAAGATTTAAAGTCATTCCCCCTCATCCTACCACTACAAGCCATTGTAAAATGTCCTTCCCAGCTTTCCTGTAGCCCCCTTCAGACCTGGGAGGCTGCTGTAAGTTCCCCCTGGAGCCTTCTGTTCTCCAGGATGAACAACCCCTACTCTATCAGTCTGTCACCTCTGAAGTGCTCCAGCCTTCGGATCATCTCCGTGACCTCCTCTGGGCCTGTTCTAACAGTTCCATATGTTCTTATTCAACATTCTTATGCTGGGGACTCCAGAACTAGACACACTACTCCAGGTGAGCTCTCATGAGAGTGGAATAGAGGGCAGAATCCCCTCCCTCACCTTGCTGTCCATGCTTCTTTTGACGCAGCCCAGGATATGGTTGGCCTTCTGGATTGTGAGGGCGCATTGCTGGCTCATGAGCTTCTCATCAGTCAGCACTCCGAGGTGCTTCTCCACAAGGCTCCTCTCAATCAAGTTGTCCCCAATAAGGTCCCTTTTAACACATCTTTTGCTCTTCTTTAGGGGTTGCCCTGCCTACTTTATAATCTTGTATTCCAAATCTAGTTCTGCTTTCTCAAAGCACATGGGAAGGAGGTTTCAGTCTTTCCACTGAAACTGCCTTTTTCCTCCACCCATGCTTCCCTAAAACTGTAATTCAAGTAACTTTAATTGTACGTTACTTTCTTTCTGAATTGCCCCATGGATAATTTATCTTCTTTCAGCGTAGCTGTAGGGAGTACAATCTTATCTTACAGCTCCAGCAATGCTGACAATTTCCTATCTTCTGATGCCTTCTGCTCTTTACTATGTTGGGGCTTTGTTACAGAGTTGATTAAACCAAAATTGCTTTTTGCTGCAATTTTACTGCAATCTAACCCAGAAATGCCCAAAGAATCACACTCATCTTTCACAATGCTCATCTGTTCAGTGCTATAAAAGTCCTCCCTGCTCAGTCTGGAGTGTCTCTAATTCTGTACCAGCCATAATGTTTGCCATCAATTAAACCTCCCCTAGTGACGTTCCTCTGAGCTTTTGTAGATGAGATACTAGAGATATTCAGCAGAGCCCACGGTCACTCACTGCTATCTCCTATTGTTCATTTTCTCCTATTGATAAAAAATACTTCTGCTCATAAATTACTTCTCTTTTCGCAGTTGCACCCGCAAGCTTTTCTCATCCCTTTCCACCACAGCTTCCTCAGTAGCTTTTGTTTCTTGAAGGTGCCGGAAAGTCTGAAGCCCAAACATCATTCCCAATGCACACACAGCCTAAAAGCTCCATGAGAAACCCTTGATTGTCCCCAGTTTATCTCATTTCCAGGCCTTAACAGGGCATGGCACTGACCTACACAGCCCCAGCCCTGAATCCAGTTCCTGGAACCTATAAAAATACTCTACTACTGTAGTTGTCTCAAGGACTTGGCTATCCTCAACCAGCTGGGAGTTGGATAGGGCATCACAACTGAGTTTCTGGAAGGTTTACAGCTGCCTCATCCCTCCAGTTCCAGTTCCTAGGGAGGGGCAGTCAAATGCATCATGAAAATGGCCCTTTCCATTGCCCTAACAATGCCTTGGCATCTCACCAGGTGAGCCTGTGCTTGCTGGGGTGGGGAATCCATGCTCTCACCTCCAGGTGAAAGGGCACAATGTGTCCCTTGCAGCAAATGGAGGGTCCGTGGGGAGATATATTGAGGGAGGGCAGACCAAGAGACAGGCCTTGTACTGCCCAGGACAGCACAATAGCAAGATCACACTGTGACCGTCCTGACCTGCTAGAAAGAGGCACACAAACCCTCCGTGTGGCCACCAGCACACTCTTCCTCATTGGTCAGGCAAAAAGTCTGGGATCGAAGCTACAGGCACCTCCAAGATCCAACACCAATAGGTGCCTATGCAGAATAAAAGCTGCCGTCTGTAGGATAGCAAACCCACTGTCCTCCCCTCAGTGAGAAACAGGAGTGGGATTGAACCAAGCAACAAGGGCAATCATAGCACAACAAGGAGCATCCTGCAGGATCAAAGCAGGACCAGGAAGGTGACAGCCTCAAACAGCTCCTGGAATCATAGAATCACTGAATGGTTTGGGTTGGAAGGGACCTTAAAGCCCATCCCATTCCAACCCCCTTGCCACGAGCAGGGACACTTTCTACTGCATCAGGTTGCTCAGAACCTCATCCAGCCTGGCCTTGAACACCTCCAGGGAGGGAGCAGCCATAGCTTCTCTGGGCAACCTGGGCCAGGGCGCCCCACCCTCACAGGAAAACATTTATTCCTAAGATCTCATCTAAATCTCCCCTCTCCCAGCTTTCAGGGAAGTGCCAGCATCACAGGTCCATCCAGAAAAAGCAAGACAGAAAGTAAGGCTAACCACAAAAGGCATCTTGATCCTATCCCAGAAGGATCATTCTGGGAAGACCAAGCCGGGACAGACGCACCCACACTCCAGCTCAAACCAAGGGCAAATACCTGACTCTATCTTATATGGAGCTCCTGGAGGAATGGGCAGAGGGCCTGAGGGTACAACCTGCTCCCTGGTACAACCTAGGTGAGGTGGCTCAAGGCCACTAAAGCCCATTTGTACCCTGAAGGCTGGACCAGATGCTTTCTCGTGACTGGTATTTATTTTAGGTGTCATATTCTCAAGGGAGAAGGGAGCTTCAGGTTTCATCAAATCATTTTTATTAAACCATTGCATCATTGGCTAAAATAAATGCACCTCAGGTCAGCACAGACAGACCCATGTCAGAGTCCTGGACAGAGTAATCTAAGATAGCCACTAAGGCCACACGTCCAACCTGACCCACATCACACTGAATTAGGAAAATAGGCTGAGCTGAGCTAATTGTATCATTTACCATACTGCAAAGGTCACCTAATATCTTTAATTTTGATTTAGCTGGTAAAGACTGACCTGCAGTGGTCATGTCTGATGCAACAACCAGCACACACAACACATGTGGTCCCCTGCTGCCAACCATCATAAGCAATCTGTGCAGCCACAGGCTGTTGTTTGTCAGCTCCATAATGAACTCATGGTCCGGCTGTACCCTCTGTCACACCCCCCCCAGTCATGCAAGCCTGATCGTCTTCATTACAATTTAATCATTGGTGTTTAGTCAAAAGTATCGGCATTTCTGCCTGGTTGGCTGCACGCGGCTGGGACCCAGGGGGAGGCAGTGAGAGGACTGCGGTCGATGCGAAGCCATGATAGCAGAGCTGCCATCGATATCTGGGTCACTGGGCTGCCTCCAGCCCCACCAAACCAGGCTTGAGCACCCACATATGGAGGTCCTCCCTTAGGAAGAGACACACCTCTTGAGGGAGATGGGAGCAAGAACCACAAGCCCAGAGGGAAGAGTAGAGAGCCAGAGTGGCACAGCCAAATAAAGCCCCAACATGGAGTTGAAGGACCACGTGGCTCACTGAGTTGTCCCATGATAGAAAACCCAGCCCCACCTGGGACCCAAGGGCTTAGGAGACCATTTAAGCTCAGCCCAAAACCCCCAGTCCTTCTTTGTGTTGTAGGGCTGCTGGTCCCCACTTCCTATATTTGTACCCAGTTATGGTCCCTGTTGATCTGAATCGTGATCCAGACTGATTTCCCAGCATGATCTCAGGTCTATTTTGTCACCTTGGACCTGCCTGGGGATCACGTGGCAGCGTCTGACCCTGGTTGCCCTCACCCTAATTGATCCTGACCTGTTGATTGATTTCCTAGCTTGTTCTTGAGCCCACCTTGGTGCTGCGGATATGCCTGATTGGGACTCTCAGTTGCCCCTGGCTCCCTTCTGCTCTCCTTACTTAGCTACCTTGGGGCTGATCTTCCCCTGCCAGCCACAATGCCACCTCATTTCCACATTCCTTACTGAGCAGTGCCCTTGCTGCTCCCTGGTACAACAGCCCTTGACCAAAGCCGAGCCTAGTCTCCAGGCTAACAAAACATGATGGGAATCACCCATGTGATAAAGTGTCCCAGGCTACTCCACACAGGACACAGAGATGTCCCTGCATGCAATGAACAGAGCCCATCTCTATGCTCTTCCACCTCTTCAAGGAGATGAAGCTGGACTTTCACTGCAGGGCATTGCCCAGCCTGGCTCACGCTTACCCAGAGCAAGCCCTGTGCTAATCCATGGGTGCCACCTGCCGTCTACTTCTGATGGCATCATCCCCAGCTGCGCCTTTGCACCATGCAAATTGCTCCAGATGTTAGGGTTCCCTCCCCCTGTGCCTTCTTGGAGGTCTCTTGCTGGGACCCTCAGTGTGTGACAGCGAGCGTGGCCGCCCCTGTGCATCCTGCCCATGGCTGGCTGGCGCAGCTCCCAGCGAGCCCAGGGAGATAACAAAGTAAGAGAATAGCTCTTGTGTGTCTGTAACTGGAAACTAAGCTGTTAGACATGGCTCCCTAAAAAATGGGGAGAAAAAAAAACATTGCTGCACGGCTAAGCTGGATAAAAAACTTGCAATTCAGACAAATAACTTTGGGATTGGGTCAGAGAGAGGGGGGAAAAAAACACTTTCTTTTTGTTCCTCTTGCTCCTTTTCTGCAGAAAGTAAGGTTTATGTCATAAACAGATTTATGTCATTACAAAGCTGGAAATCAAATATGCTGAAAGCTCTCATTGGGCTCTTTGTTTACATTGCAAAGCATTCTGACCAAAATTACCCTCCCTGTCACAGTGTTTGTTTTGCGTGAAAAGAGATTTCTTCTTCGGAGAAAAAAAAAACTCAGTTAAAACATTTTGACCGGTTCTGACAAGAATATTTGAATGTGTAGGAGGATGGGAGAGAGCTCGAAATAACCCAAAACCATTACCCAGCGGGGCTGGGATGTGTAAAGCCATCTTTCTGCAAAGGAAGAAAGCACATCGATATTCTCCTCTCATCACTACCCCGGGGGCTTTCTCAAAGCCCATTGCTCTCTCATTTTACAAGTTTTTCCTTGCATTGTCATTCCTCAAAGCACATTTCTCTCTTACTTTACAAGCTTTTCCTCTCTTTCTCATTCTCTACTTTTTCCATTCATTCCTTCTTTTTAGGATGAAAGCTTGGAAGGAGTCCCCTGTGCAGCCCAGCCCTGTTTGCAAGAGCCTGAGTGCTTTTCTGGTGACTCATGGAGATGGGTGCCACCTCTGTCTAGTGGTTCCATTCTGTTATCTGATTAGGTTAATGGCGTTCTCTGCCTGCCACTGTGCCTTTGGGGAGATGAATATACTTTCATCTATTGTGTAAGCCAAAGGGCAAAGCTACCTCTTAAGATGCTGTACCTCCAGTACACCTCTGCCATGCTGCAAGGCCAGCAGCCAGAGCTGAAGTCTGCCTGGCCTTATAGAATGTATGTACACCCATGTATGGCATTGTGTTTGCTGTCATCTCTTCCCCTTCACGCACAAAACAAACACAGTGTGTTATCTTGATCATGCACTTAACAATGGAGCCTCATAGTGCCAGGGCTTCTGGTTTGCAAATACACCTTGTCTGTCTCCAGGCTGATTTCAGCCTGTGGATCTGGATCTGTGCTTTTCCTAGCATGTCGCCCTCAAAGTATTAACTGATGTTCAGCGTTTCTCAGCCCTGAAAAGAGCCACAATGGCTGTTTCACTGCCAGACGTCAGCAAGTGTTCTGTGCTCTACCCTACATTTTCAACTTGTCAATAATAGATTCAAAAGAAGGTAACTGCGAATGAGACTTCCAGAGGCAAAGCTTTCTTCAAGTGATAAAGTGTATCAATAAATACAGGGATATAACAGGGCTCTCAAATGTTTCCCGTTGCAAGAAGACAGGCTCAAAGATGATACATCTGATGCCTCTTTGCTGCTGTGCAATGTGAGAACTGAAACAGTTTCCTGAATTTGCTGCTGCTGGGTTTTACTCTTCCTCTTTGCTTCTTTCAAATCCAAGATTTTCTTTCCTGCTTTTGCTGAAGTCCTAAGGAATAACTGGAGAATAATCAAAATCGAGACATCCTAGGTGAGAAGATGGGTCTTGACTGAAGGAGAAATACAGAGATCTGGAGTTACTGTATTTGGAAGCTCTCCGAGTTCCCCTGCCACTCACAATGTCAGGAATCACCATGCCCACACAAACACCCTACACAAGAATCAATCCGCCTCTGTAAGAAAACTCTTTACTCACTATCAAGCTGCTGTGTTGATTCCAGTGCTGGCAAATTTTGTTTTTCTCCAGAATTGCACTGTAGGAGCAACCTGTTGTAAGAGGATATACTCCTGTGTGATAGATCAACAGGCTTTTACCATATATTAGCCATAGCTGTATACATGAGTGTGGCAGGCATAGATCATGCAGTATTAGGGATTTGAAGGAACCCTGTGTATGACCCCCAAAAGGTTCTTGAAGGCAACAGCAAGCTTGGGATCAGGTCCATCAGCACAGTCCTGTCCTGGCCATGGCAACCTTCTGCTTTGGTTTCTTGTTTGTACGTTCACAGCACCTCTGCACCAACTACAAACCCCCCGGTTAGCTCAGTCTGCGTGGTGTCTTCGTGAACTGCTGTGAGTAACTATCTCTGTTCAGAGCCTCCAAGGGAAGCCCTGGCAGCCACAGCCCCATAGCCTGGCCAAGCACAGCTCCCAACAAGAGTGCACACCAGGGTGAAACCAGCAGTAAACGGGACAGCATAGTTCCAGGGTTGTCCCCAGGACAGAGCCAGAGGAATGCAAACATGACAAGTGAGTTATGCAATTGTGTGGAGAAGATTCAGTAAAACAACAGTGCGCTGAGGTGGTTACAGAGGGTAAAAAAAAAAGCCTTCTGCTAACTTGGGTGCAGGCCTCTGGCAGCATGAGTCACTGTGAGCTGCCATGGTTACGAAACAAGTATTACTGTGCAGCTACAAACCCTGCTCAGAGGCAAGTACATCACTAACTAGTTCCAAACTTGGAAAACGTTCGAGTGTAGGTAAGGCCTAATACTGAGTGGGTGTCTGCAAAAGGCAGAGTTATAGCAAAAGCCTCTGGAGCTAATATTCAGCCAGCAAAGCAGCATGCAAAAAGCAGAAAGGACACTGCCATGTGAAAACTTGATTTCTGAATGCTTTTTGCCTATTCCTTCTAGTTTGCAAGGGCTACTGTCAGAACTGTTCCACAGAGAAGGAAAAAGAGGATGTTTCTGCGCCATGGCAAGAAAACAAATAGTAGCGTCACAGATGATTCAGCTGGCACGAATTGTGAGTCATGGAAATGCACCATGGAAATCCTCCAGTGCAGGATGCGCGGCACAGTGGAATATCTGATGCACATCCAATCTAGTATCAGGACATCCTTGGAAAGTTAGGCAGAGACAGGATTATGTACAGCACCAGCAGCTGCCCCAGTGTTTCTCATGCCCCTGTGAAGCTGCAGCCATTAAGTCCACGATGATTGTCAGCAGAAGTCCTGAAGTGCTTGATCAACAATTTCACTGGCTTCCAGTGAGTAGCAGGTGTTTCATAAAAGACACGTGTCCAAACCTCCTTTTCAGTCTCCAGGTCATAACAGCAATAGAAAGACTTGGAGCCTGCTAACGACCAGATGAGACGCACCAGGCCAGGGTAAAGGATGCGGGATGCACAGTCAAGTGGCTGCTTTGAGGGAAGAGGGGGAGCAGGGCTGTGATCCAAGCAGTTGCTGCAGGCTGCACGCTGGTCAAACCAGCTCTTGCTGTTGTGTAGAGCGGTGCAAGGATTACAATGGCTTTGGATGCTACTACCACACAGTGAGCAGGTGCTGTACCCACCTCCTGAGTCCATCATGGTGTGTGTTCAGCAAAGCCTGCAGAAGGCTTTCTCAGAAGAAACAGAGGACTCAGCAGAAAGCAGAACACCTATTTTTGAGGGATTTTCTGCTTTTTATACTTCTCCACTGGTCTGTTCCACAGTCTGCAACTCTGGTATCTCCCTGCTTTGGGTGTGCATTAGATTGACAAGCTTGTGTTCTGCAGCAGGGTTTCAGCCATCTGTGTTATCCTAAGAAGGAGAGCAGCCAGAAATTTGGCTTAAATAGCCACATTGAGCTTCCCATTGCTGGGGTCACCAGTGCAGCACAAAACAGAGCACAAGGAACAGATCTGACCTGGTATCTGTGTTTTACAGAGAGGACTATAAAGAGACACCCTACCCAAAGCTCAACCACAGGCATTTTGGGGGATGTTTGGCAGATCAAGTGAACTAGGAGCGATCTTTTGTGCTTTCTGCCCTCTGCTGCATCACTAACCTAGGGCAAACACCTTTGCTTCTTGCAGCTAGTTTCTTACTTGTGCAAAAAAGACAGGGCCTGTGGGAAAAAAAACAACCCCAAAACTTTTAATGAGTAGCAGTGATTGATAAAGCGGTATTTAAAATTATTCCAGTCTTTCATGGGTGTATGGTATAAAGCTGAGCACTTTGGGATGGATTTTCCATTCTCCTGATAGTCCCTGGCTGCTGCAGAATGGCACAAAACCTCCTAAATTACACCTGTAAGACTGAAGCTGAACTACCAGCTCTTGGCCTGTCCAGCCGTTGGTCTGCTTGTATTTTAAGCTGGTGAAGCTAGAAGTGAGGAGGCGTGTGGGGCTCCTCAGGTCACAGCTTTCCCACTCACAGTCCCCCGAGGGGACTGCAGCCCCATGAACAAACCACAGGCACCAACCGGGTGCTCATCCCATCCTCTGAGGGGACCATAGCCTCTGGCCGGGCCCTTATCCTATTTGCAGTGCCCTGAGGGATCACAGGCTCCAGCAGGACCTCTCATCCTGCCCACAGCCCTCTGAAGGGACCAAAGACTTTGGTGGGACCCTCATCCTGCCTGCAGCCTCTGAGGGGATCATGGACACTGGTGGGACTCTCATCCCTCCCGCAGTGCCTTAAGGGAATCGCAGCCCCCTGAGGGGCACTCATCCCACCTCCAGCACCTGTAAAGTGACCACAGTCCCCAGAGGGAACCACAAGCACCAACAGGGCCCTCATCCCACTCACGTTGCCCTTGAAGGAACCGCAGACACTGGTGGGGCTCTCATCCTGCCCACAGTGCCCTGAGGGGGCTGCAGCACCCTGAGGGAATCACAGCCCTCCGAGGGGCACTCATCCCACCTGCAGTGCCCCGAGGGCACCATCATCTCCCTGAAGGAATCGCAGCCCCTGGAAGGGCCCTCATCCTCCCTGCAGTGCCCTGAGGGCATCGCAGCTGCCAGTGGGGCCCTGGGGTATTGTGTCCAGTTCTGGAGTCCTCAGCTTACGATGGACATGGAACTGTTGGGCTATAAAGATGAACTGGTGGCTGGAGCACCACCCGTATGAAGCCAGACTGAGAGAGTTGGGGTTGTTCAGCCTGGAGAAGAGAAGGCTCCGTGAAGACCTTGGAGCCGTTTCCAGTACTGAAAGGGGCTCCAGGAAAGCTGGGGAAGGACTTTCTACATGAGCATGGAGTGATAGGACAAGGGAAACGGCTTTAAATCGGAACGGGGAAGACTTAGACTAGACATTTGGTATAAATTCTTCACAACAAGGGTGGGGAGGACCTGGCCCTGGTTGCCCAGAGCAGTGGTGGCTGCCCCATCCCTAGAGGTGTTCAAGGCCAGTGAAATGGTCATTGATGGAACATCAGCTATGTGTTAGAAACAAGATAACCACTAAGATAACTATAATGACCCTTATCTTCTTGTCCCCCAGAGTTGCTGAGATTGACCTCTCAGGTATGGCCACACCTTAACGACTCTGTGCCGATCTGATTTCATTTCCCTGGATATGCAATGAGGTTCTGGGAAAAAGGTATACTTGTCATTTCAGAGAAAAATATGAATCTGAAAACAATTCTGTGTATAAATTTTCTGTGAAATCACTGCTCGGTAGAAGCACTCAGAGGACAAATCCCAAGTCTTCTCCAGCGCTGAATAAAAGCCTAAATGGTTAAATTCAACTGTTGAGTGTAACTTTCTTTGTTTCACTAGGTTGGATGGGGCTTTGAGCAACCTGATGCGGTGGGAGGTGTCCCTGCCCATGGCAGCAGGGTTGGAACTGGGTGGGCTTTGAGATCCCTTCCAACCCAACCCAATCCATGATTCTATGAGCTCTTGAGGACACCGCGGCCTCAGGCGGGAGCGGCAGAGCTCGCCCCGGCGCCTCAGGACGGGAGGGGACGAGCAGGAGCCCGGGGACAGGGAGGGGTAGAGGGGTAACGGGGCGGGGCACGGAAGCGACGGGGCAAGATGGCGGTCGGGCTGTCACGTGACGCCGCGCGGGGCTGGCACGTGACCCCGCCCCGCGCACCTCCCCCCCCCCCCCCGCCTCGCAGAGTCTCGCGAGAGCTCGCGCTGCGCTGCGGTGCGGCAGGAGAGGTCGGCGGAGAAGGACGGAGCGGAGCCGCCTTCGCTCCCGCCGCCCGCCTCGCCCCGCCGCCCCGCGCCTCCCCCCCCGGCCGCGGGCAGGAGGATGCCGCGCTCCGGGCCGCTCCCCGCCGCCCTCTCGCTGCTCTTGGCCACGGCCGCGCTGCTGCCGGGACCCGCCGCGGCGCAGAACGGTGAGGAGGGGAAGCGGGGGGCGGCGGCGGCGGGGGCGGCTACGGCGGGGGACGAGGGTCAAGAGGCATCGGGAGCGCGCTCCGCGGCCGCGCATCAGCGGGGGGCAGTGGTGGGTAGCAGGGGTTTTGGGGGGAAATGCTCGTGTTTTGGGGTCCCGAAGAGGAAAAGGGGGGGTGACAGGGCCGTGGCGGTGTCGCTGTGCCCCCTCCTTCCCCCCCTTTTCCTGAGGCTGCCGGTGAAATGTAACATCTCCCCCCGCCTACTGAACCTGCATCTGCCGGGCTGCCTTAAATCATTTATAATGCCATAAACCCATAGTTCCTTAGCAACTGCAGAGGTCCTCTGATAGGAGTGTAAAAGGAGAAGGAAAAAAAAAAAAAACAAACCCTTTCTCTCTTCCCTGGTAGGAAAGCGTGAGCTAAATCGAGCGCGTCGTGCCTCCTCCCCGATGAGTTTGCAGCCAAGTGCATGGCAGTGGGGAGCGGGGCAGGAGCCTGGCTCCTGCCTGAAGGGAAGTCCTGCAGCGCTCATAAAAATGCGTGTCTTATCGTGCCATCCAAAGGAGAGAGAGTGAGCCGCCAAGGCAGGTTTGATCAGCTCCAGAAGTGCCTTTTCTGGAGCAGCTTCATATGCAGCATCACAGTGAAACTGATGGCGGGGGATGCTCTGGCCTCCTAAAGCTGCGAAGGGCAGGGATCTTGGCACACCAAAGACTGATCTATGGCCATTTCATCCTTCTTTCCTCTCTGCTCTGCAGGCGTTATTCGGTCCCAGCCTTTCCTGGTATTGAGGTGAACTTTTGCCTTGCAGCGTCAGGTCAGCTTTGTTGGCTGTTTCCTCTAGAAAAAATGTGGAGGCTTTTGGTTTGTTTGATAATGATAGGAGAGATGTCAGTGAAAGAAATAACATTCCAAAGATCCCAGATCAGAATTATTGCAGTA
The DNA here is from genome assembly GCA_033459285.1 of Clamator glandarius. Lineage (NCBI taxonomy): Eukaryota > Metazoa > Chordata > Aves > Cuculiformes > Cuculidae > Clamator > Clamator glandarius. The sequence continues at coordinate 102,830 of JAUNZM010000115.1, read as the reverse complement.
GTTTATGTAGGTTTTGCAGTCTGAAACCAAAATGAGCGTCATTTTTCCTGTAAGGGTGGGGAGGCCCTGGCCCAGGTTGCCCAGAGCAGTGGTGGCTGCCCCACCCCTGGAGGAGTTCAAGGCCAGGCTGGATGGGGCTTTGAGCAACCTGATGCACTGGGAGGTGTCCCTGCCCATGTCAGGGGCTTGGAACTGGGTGAGCTGTAAGGTCCCTTCCAACCCAAACTGTTCTCTGATGATTCCTGATGTCTGTTAAGCAAACAGAAGCAGCTTTGGCATCTATGCTATCTGAATGAAAACTGTAGGCTTTCTGCAATATGAGGGACTTCTTGTGGGGCCTGAGAGAGTCTAGGCAAATTCCACTAGTGTTGAGTGAGAATTAGGGACTTGACTCCCATGAACTTCCAGGGATGTACTAGCTGAGCTGTGTCGTGATAAAGTCTAGTTCTCTGTTGGCAGAGGTGCTGCCTGCTCCCTGTGATAGCTGTGTCATCTGAGCGTCATCTTGGCAGGCTGTTTCTCGTGGAATTGGGTGAAGCAAGGTGAGCAGCCTTCCAACCTACAAGTTAAAGAGGTTGTGTGCCTGGAGCTGTTCCTGTGCAGAGCTACCAGGCAAGGTGTCAAATGCTGGCAGCTGCTGTAACAGTTCCAGATAGCTGGTTGGTAGGCAGTGCAAACATTTGGTGTTTAACGTTAGTTAAACATTGTGTCTGGAAGTCACAATGAAATATATTTTTGGGATAGATGGAAGGCTTCAGTCTCTCTGTGTTTTAATCATGACTTCCATTCCTGACATGAATCTAACCAAGCAGCAGCAGATCTTGACATGCGATGAGACTGCAGACCCCAGTGTATCTTGAAAGCTTATTAATTTTTATTTGGTTGACCAGGATCATCCCATCAATGAAATGGTAAGGGAGGTTCTGAGTATCTGTCCTTCTGTAGGAGATCACACAGGTGGGTGAAAACCTGCTTGTAAAGAGAGGAGCACTTTGAAGCCAAGTGAAAGATAGCTGCCCTTCTGGATAAGGTGCATTGCTGCTGTTGGATTTTTACCCCAATTTGATTGCTGTTGTCACAGAGGGAAATGAATTTCAAGGTTGTAGACCCTGCCACAGAGGAACTGTGCTCTTTCAGAAAATAACAGCCAATGAGATGCTTAATGAAACGGAACAATTCCTGTTTTGCTTCAGCGTGAAGAATAGGTGCAGTCATTTCCTGAACTGTGCATGCTCCTTGTAAATCATTAGAAACGTGATCCTGTGGTTTGAACAGGCATTAGTGTGTCAGTTTAAAACAAAACATAGCTGACATGCAGGTGTGTGCTCTGCAGGTATATGGAAGCATCCCAAAGCGTATATGCAAGAATTGCATTATCCATTATTGATACAGAGCCACCAGGGTAGGGAAAGGTGATAGTCCAGGTGCTGTTGAACATACCCTAATGCCTCATATGTGTAGGGTCAAAAAGAAGTGGTTGTGTACTGGAGGGCAGATCACCTCTCACCTGGCACAGAAAACACCCAATGGAATTGTGAGTTTCTGTGGGGAGCAGCCTTTTTCATGCTTCTAACAGGAGGTCACTGTTGAATTGCTGGTGATTTTTCCAGAATTAAGGTAATTCAGATAAGTTGAATTGGATTCACCTGTAGGTTTAAGCTTACTGAAACTGGAAGTAGGTTTTTGACACTTGTATGGAGTGTTTTTAAAGCAGTTGCATAAACACCTAAAGATCACACCAAAATCTGCATGTCAGTAATTTAGCTTTTCCCAAGTATTCTTCTGAGAAACTTGTCAGGTTCTTCAAGGCCACGTTTCTGACGCACACTAGCCCATTCCGTGTATCCAGAGCACAGTTGAGATGAAGTGACAGAGAGGAGGGTTAGGAAAGAGATGAGGAAACACAGGGAGGAACAGCTGGAAAAAGCCAGTCTGTTCAAGATCTGTCTTAAACCTGTAGTTTCCAACTGGTATTTGCTGGAAAATCTCTTTAGTGCTTCAAAACAGACAACATCCTCCTTGTGGAATGGCACTGGATCTGCTGCTTGGTGATGAATAGCATGCCTTTTCCATTGCTGGTTTTTAACCTTAGCATTATCTCTTTCCAGCTGCTTGTTTAAAAATAAAAGACTTCAGTGTGTTAATACTTTCACCTTAGAGTGTTGGGATTTAAAGGAGCATGGCTGGATTTTTGCTGTTGTCTAAAATAGATGCTTGCAATGCTCATGTGGAAACCACAGTTTCTTCAGCACAACAGCCTGTTAGTTGAATTGCTAGCACGAGTCTTCATGTTCTTTCCTTTTCTGAGCTTTGGTCTAGCGAAGAGCGCTTCAAACCAGCCTTTATCGTGGATTGTGTAGAGGAGGGAATTCTTGAACATCATGTTCTAAAATTGTGACTGCTCACTTCATAAAAAACTGCTGGGGTTACTCAAAGTGAGAAATAGGTGGAAATAAAATCAAATTAAGTTAGGTGGTACTTGTTTAGCTCTGCTCTCATCACTCTCTGTTTGGATGATTAAGAAGGAGCTGACTGGCTAAAAATAAAGTGTCTTTTCTGTTGGCAGAAACCAGTGTACGTAATGACCATAAAATCAGGAAAGAACAGCTTCCTAGCGTGAGCTTGTTGTTAAGAGAGCGAGTGAAACAACTTTTTTTTATCCTTGTAATGCTGTTTCTAACTGCTGATTTTTATCCATTTTGCACTGATTGTTTTCTGACGTGATTTTAATGGTCTCCAGATAAAACTAAGAAACAGTTCCATACAGCGTTTATGGAGCGTGAGTGTGGGCTGAGCATTGAAGAGAGCGTTCAAAGTTCTCTTTCCTACCATTGCTGTTCTCCTCCCTCCTACGGCTCCTGCACAGGAAACTGAAATCCAAGCGATATGACTAGTGGGTGTCACTCAAAAATTGCACCGAGTTCTGCCAGGTCTCAGCTGAGGGGTAAAGAGTCAATAACTGCTGGTAGTGACACTCGAAACAATCATTTTAATTATGTTGAGAAACGGTTCAAAGCCTGGAACTACTTACCAATGATAAAAGACACTAAGAGCGTTAAGTGTCCTTACAACATGCTACTGTAGTATGAAAACTACTTTATGTTAAATCCATGAATGAGGTGCATTCTTCCCCTCACAAAGAGCTTTCTGTTGTTGTAAGGATGGCTTTGGGGAAGGCAGTGGTGAAAACCTGCCTTGTGAAGGACAGTGCTCACTTGTGATTCATCCTTGGGCTGTGAAACCTATTCAAACTCTTCTTAACTTCAAGTGCTAGAGGTTCTGCGGCTTTCACTGAGGAACCTGTTAAGATTCAGAGGTAGATAAACTGTTTCAGTTTGTCTATTAGCTGAGAAGATCTTCTGTAACTCTAAACTTGCCTTCCTGTTGTCATTGTAGGCTTTTTATTCCTTTAATCCATGCAATTTTTAGAGAGAGGAGGGTGTTACCTTCTCATCAGCGATTCCTTTGTGTACTTCTCCAGGTTAAATGTCAAGATGTGCTTGGTAAGTTGTATTTTCCTGGCTGGTTTGGTGCCTCTCTCTGGATTTCCCTCAGTCACATTTTCTGGAGTGTGATGTGTAAAACTGGACATGCTTCCAGTTGGGACCTGACCAAGGTTCAGTGGAGTGGAAGGATCGCTCAATGTGTCTGCAATATGGCATTCCTGTTTGCGTCACAAGACAAATGGTTTCTTACCTAAACCACTGTTGGCTTGTGTCCAGCAGGATCTTTGTGGTCGTTGGATCTTACATGGGAAGGCTGCTACTTTGCTTTCCTTTACTGCTTAAAATCACGCGCTCTTAGGTGTTCGTGTTAAATGGCATCTCGACTGCTTCTGTTGTTTTCCCCCCAGCTATTCCTATTTTATTTTCTTGAGCACTTCCTCCTTGCCTTGATTTTATCAGCTTAAATACCTTCTAGCCCATCATTTGTCTTACTTCATTCTGTTTTCTATCTCCTTGTTAGTGTGCTCTATCTCATAAAAAAAACCAACCCACATGTGGTATACCAGGCTGCATTAATAAGGTTTTATGTTTGGTTATGCGGCCTTGTACAGTGTAGTATTAAGAGCTTTACTAAAATTAGGAAACCTATGCCTGTTCTTTCTCTTCTGGGGTCAACTTTAGGTTTTAACTTTGTAGAATGGAGTCAGATTGTCATGGGGAAGCTGTGTTGAACCACAGGTAGGGGATACAGCTCTCTTCTTCCCTCCCTCAAGCCCCTCTCCATTTTTGAGCACTTCCAAGCAGATTTCTTCTGTTCCTTCTGGAGACCAAAACTGGATTGACTGGTTTGCAATTCTTTGGGTTTTCCACTTTAAATGTAGTCACTGTCTGCCCTTTCCCATTCACCTGTCTTCCTGCAGAAGTGGCACCTAGCACCTCGACACCCTCAAACTTCCCACAGCAGCTGGTAATCTGATTCTAGGCCTCTTCTCCAAGGCAGTTTATCGCTATGAACCTCCCATTTTTGAATGGCATCTGTGACAGCAGGAGCTCTTTCTAGTCTTTTCCATACACCCAATATTTCTCCCCGCTCCTGTGTTGTGCTGAGAAAGCCACCAGCGGTGGAGGTGCTGCTCCTGCTGATGGAGCCAGGAGCTTGATGTGCGTGTTTACTATCTGAGCACATGGATGCTTGAGGACAGTTTTCGTGTGTACAGTCAAACTTATTAAAGCAGGCTGCTTGTCTCTGTATGATGGTGATTGTAGTGACCTGGGATTGTTTTCAGTTACTGCTAGAATATGAAACCTGAATTGTGTAAGGTCAGAAGCGGAAGAATGGCTGCTAAAACATAGTTCTGGAATTATCAAAGCTCCGCATCAAATATAATATCCAGTTGTTTGCACTGTGGTAATTATCTGGAATGAATCGTACTTGAAATATTAAATTTATTTTCACTCTATAAGTTAAACACTTTTTTCATGTCTTGTACTACATGGTCTTTTTTGGGTTGAAGGAGATTGAGTCTAAACTAAATATAATTTCAACCTGGATTGAATGTCTGTATCTGTGTCAAAACTTGAGGGTGTTTATCCACTAGTAAGGTAAATACCGTAGGCTTTTAAAAATTCATGGCCTGTTGATAAGCTTGAAGCTTATTTGGGCCATCCGTGTGGATGAAGTCACCAATTACGCACTGACGCAAACTCATTCAAGAAAAAAAGACAATAACTTTTGAAGCTGTGAAGGGTTCTTCGTCATACAGTGTCAGGAGCTGTAGATCTCTGCTATAATTAAGAAAAAGAAGGTCTTTGAGTGAGGTGTTTGGGGCTTTTTCACCATTACTGTTCAGAGCACAGCAGGAAACGGCACCGTAGTGTTTTAGTTGCTGGTAGGAGGGGGTGCATGGGGAAGAGCATGAGCAGTGGGCTCCAGTCCTGGGAAGCAGATGCTGAGTAAATGACCCCACAGGCACTCTGCTGAGGAGCAGTTGACTAGGAGAGCCTTTATCCTTTCCCTAGTGGCTTTGATGTTGAAGTGGGGTAGGAAGCAGAGATCTCTGCTTTGTAGCTGCTTTCAAAGCAGGGAGGAAGAGGCATGATGCTTGTCTTCTGCTCCTTGGAGGTGTAAGTGGAACTCCAGTAGATGAAATGGAGCGTCAGGGACGCAGAGTTAGCTGCATTAGTTTTTGCTATCAGATTGGAAGCCTTTTGATGTATGGAAGACAAAACAGAGGCAGGGATGAATTCTCCCAATGAGGAAAGTGCCCAAGAGTGTGGGTGACTGGCTGAGTGGATTGGCATTGTGAGAGGAAAATTAGATCATAATGTCCTGTTCTGGCTTGAATAAAGAAAAGAAGGCCTTAGATTGCTCCAATTTGTATAGGCTTCTTTTACATTACATGTTTTAAAATGCAGCATTAATGAATCTATTGAACCAAAGTGCTGCTTAGTGCAGCTAAGCAGAGGAGCTCCTCACTACTGCCCACATTCTGTGGGTTATGCGAGCTTTGAGTGCACATCGGGAGTGCAGGGGCTCTCCCTAGAGTTTGTGCGGGTGCTTGGAAACCTAAACTCACTGCATTTTCTAACAGGTTTAGTGGAGACATAAGAAAAGAGGAAGGGGAGTATAATGGACTAGAAAAGGGAAGGCGTGAAAAGATGCAATCAGGCCAAATCTTCAGCCATAAAAGTGGATGAAAAAAGGATTTAATTCTTGGAAGCTGATAAAACTGTCAAGGAATATATTTTAAATTAAAAAAAAAAAGAGAAAATTGAATTTAACTGCCTAGCTAAGAACTTGACAAGGATTCTGGCAATGCAGAAGGCTCCCAGCAGACATCACGGCAGACCAAAGGCAGACCGAAATAATTCGGTGAAGGCGTACAGCAGGAGTTTGAAAAAACAGATGCTTGAGTGCATTTTTTAAAGAACGAGTCGATACCATATTGACTGATCGCTCTTGAATTTTTTTTTTTGTCCTAGTTTGTTAGAAAAGCTTTGTGGTAGTTCAGTAGGGTGATCTGCCTCAGCAGGCTCAAGCTGTGAACACAGAACTATTCTTATTCCTTTTTTATCCATTCAGAACTCCTAATAATGAATTAAGTGATGCCTAACTGGTTACAATATAGTTATAAACCAGAGTTCAGCTGCGTTGTTTCTGTTCATGTCGTTTGATTCATGAAAGTGCTGTGATGCAAAGAAGCTCTTGTCAATCTGTGATGCTAAAAGTTGTATGTAATGACTGGTGTGAGTATTTGAAATATTATGTGATGCCTTCTTCTTGAGGAAAATCTGAAATGAACGTGACAGGCCAGAGCTTAAAAGAGCAGTGGAGATTGCTGCAGGGATGGCTGTGTGAGTTCAGGTCGCTTGGCTTGGGAAGGAAAGGAAGAGGTTCCTTGGTACAGAGTCTGAGACTGTGGCGTGAGAGCTGCTAATGGGTGGGTTTGGTTTCTGTTGGTTTTGTTTTAATTCTCAGGGCAGGAAAGGATAATTAGTAGAGCAAGGACAAAGTAAGTGCTACGTGGGGATTGCTTTGATCTATGATACGTAGCTTTCCATGGCAACGTGAAATCTGGTCTCTTGTCTTGGGCACAAGACTGGCAAGATTAGCCAGGCTGCTACATGCAAGGATTAATTTTCTCCTGCATTGTTGGTAGGGTGAAGGCAGCCTGGTGGTTAGCAATCCCTAGTGTTACAGAAGGAACACTTCTAATTCCCTGTCTGAGCAGGTTGGAGTCATCATTACCAGGAGGTAATGCGGGCTGACTGAGCAGAGTGAGGAGACCTGCAGCCTGCTGGTTTGCAGTATCTTCTGGTCTTCTAAGTATCCTGAAGCAAGGACAGCAAACTTATGTTTATTACACTTCGGTTGTTAATTTCTTCTAAAGGTATTCTAACCTGTGTATACAGAGAGTTTACTGAAGGAGCCTTTCTCAAGGAGCTTCATATTATTTCTTCCTTTCTCCTGTGCTTTAAGCAGCCAGGGCTGGAAGCAGGTGACTCCTGCTGTCCTCTAGTATTACATATGGTATGATTTATATAGAATTGGGATGACGCATTAATTCACATTTTGGGGGTCTATCTCTGCCAATTCTTTCTTTATGTAAAATGGTTGGGAGTGATGCTTGAGTACCTGGCTGTAACCATTCTGTACTGAGAGTGCTTTTCTGCTTGTTGTCAAACACGACAGCAGATTTAATGTTTTCCTTCTATCATTTTATCGGTGTTTAGATTGGACATGGTACAACTTTCCTAGTTAGCCCCCTGTAGCTTTGGCAGAGGGCAGTCTGTGGTGATGCAGCATTCCCTTCCTGGCTGTTTGCTTTCAGAAACAAGCTGCTTGATGTAACCAGGACAGTTTGCATCCCTCCCTGGTTTTGAAGGTGCCGAACCAAGCGTGAGACTTGGAAACACCTTATCAGTGGTTTGCCTCAGACTTAGTTTGCTGAATTTCTAACTGACAGGTTGTTCAATGCTTTGCCGCAAGCTCTGCAGTGCTCAATAGCAGCTTATAGTCTCACTTAAGGGTATAAGATAGCTTTAAGCAAAGCTGCATGTTTTGGGCCTCAGACTCCAAAGCTCCTATTTTTAGCAATACCAAGATCAATGTGGTGACCCCAATCTTGAGCCATATGGAGTAAGGAGAGAAAAAAAAAAAAAAAACAGGTTGATTTTGGTTTCTAGGAAGGGAATTAGTTCGGAAAATGGAGCAAAAAATCACAGGACAAAGAGAAATAGCTTTTAAGGAGCTACAAATAATGGCCAAGGCAGGAACTGTAAAAGGCAGTGGCTGAACACAGAACCATTTAGAGCATTCTCTTTCCCTGCACCTCCATCTTCTCAAATTATGCTTTAAGTAGATACAATGTGGTGTGTGCCTTTTCACTGCACAGCAAGCATCTGGGACCTGTAGGTTTTTGTCAGTGACCTATATTCAAGTTTTTCAGCAAAGCATTATCATGTTCTTTTCTGTTGCCCCAGTATTTATGCCTCTTCTAGGCAGCAAATGAGCTGCAGAGATGATTGCTCCTTTTAGCAGCACCTACTAAATGTGCACCTGGTATGACTGTGCCCTGTCCTGCATTGCTGCTCTCCTCTTTAGGGCCTCAGTGTCACAAAAAAGTGGATTTATAGTTCCCAAAGGGCGTTCCAAATAACGTACTGTCCTCTTTTTGCAAACTGAACCAAAGCTCTTGCCTCTCAGAGATGGAAAATTGCTAAATAAAGCTTTTGGGTTTCTTTGTGGAAATGCAAACTTGCTGTGTAATGGCAATGAGGACATCACCTCTGTTTGGGGAAACCCTCAGCTACAAACTCTTGAAGGCTGAGAGATCATTCCATGTTTCCCCTGTTCTTACATTCTTGCTGTGAGCACCACTGTTAAAGGCCTGGTACAAGATAAATTCTTTCAGTGCTTTCATCCAGTGTCTAGTAAGGTATTGAAAAAAATATCTCTTAATGCTGTTGTAAAATAGCTGCACAATTGGATGGTGTCTTTGGCTCAGGAGCATGGGCAAGACTCCTTAGCGTCGTCATTGCTGAAGTGTGACAGCTCTTTAACTGTGCTAGGATATAAAGCAGATGAAGTACCTTTTACTGAGTTTAGGGAGATGATTCAAATTAGATGTTAGCCAAATTGTTTAGGTAAACTTTTGTACTCTCTGAGAGAACAAGATATCTCTGAAATGTAGTTAAATGTACTTAAATATAACTCAGCTGTAAGTCTGGATGTCTTGATGTCTTCAGCAAGCTGGACTTGAGTTTTCTCAGTGCTTCATGTTTGTTGGATCTTGACACTGACTTCTGTGCAGAACTTCATTTTCTTCCATATCTCATGAGTTTTACAGTGAAGTCATCTCAGACCTTGCCCTTTACAGCTTCTGGTTTTCATTCCTATCAACCTGTCTGTGTAAGTGCATTATCGGTGATGTGATGGTGCTACTGCCAAGTTAAACTCGGAAGACTTTCCAAATTAATGGCTTAGTGAGCTGTTTGGGGCTTTCTTGCTTTCATCCTTGCAGAAGCCCTCTAGCAGATATGGGTTTGGGCTCACTTTCCCCTGTTAATTAGTACTGGTAACATGGTTGTGGTGGTCTGTAAATATTCTTCATACTGAATTGAGGAACAGGTTCCTGTCAGTACTTCGTGTCAGCTGCCTTTTGTGCTGCCTGCACGAGGCCAAATCTGTTTGGCCCTTGAGTAAATTGCTGCAAAAGATGTTGGAGTCGGGGGCCCACTCAGGAGACTCCAGATTGTGTTTGGACCTGTAAGGCTGACTTGCTTTGCTGGAAAACCCAGAAGCTCAAAAGTGGAGCCCTTCAACCATGACTGTCATTTAGGGAGGTTTGTTGCCTTTCAGCGTGTAATTTGTGTGAGGCGTTAGGACTAAGTCAGTGGATGGAGTGACTCAGTTCTCTGGGATGAGCAGGCTGTGGCTGCAGGAAGGTGGTTTCCGCGTGTGGATTAGGATGCACGGTGTGAGTAATCACCAATTCGACTTTCATTAATCTTGGCTGGTGCTGAACTTGAATTTTATCTCATGTACTTGATGCTGAGGAGGAGCTGCCTGCAGAAGCTGATTTCGGAACTAATGCTCTAGCGGTGTCAGTAGGCCATGTGGGATCAGACCTCTGGTCTGAGGAAAGATCTGATTTTTGATATGACCCTGAGGCCACCACATGTGCTGGCAGACAGTGGTTGAAGGGCAAGGCTGTTTCTCTTGGCATGTCTTATATATGAGTGATAAGTGCTGGCAATGCGTGTTGGGGCCAGCAAAGCCTTCCCGTGGACGAAGGACCTACTCGGCACTGGTGAGGCCGCTCCTCGAATCCCGTGTTCAGTTCTGGGCCCCTCACCACAAGAAGGACGTTGAGGCTCTGGAGCGAGTCCAGAGAAGAGCAACGAAGCTGGTGAGGGGGCTGGAGAACAGGCCTTATGAGGAGCGGCTGAGAGAGCTGGGGGTGTTTAGCCTGGAGAAGAGGAGGCTGAGGGGAGACCTCATTGCTCTCTATAACTACCTGAGAGGAGGTTGTGGAGAGGAGGGAGCTGGGCTCTTCTCCCAAGTGACAGGGGACAGGATGAGAGGGAATGGCCTCAGGCTCCACCAAGGGAGGTTTAGGCTGAACATTAAGAAAAAATTTTTCATGGAAAGGGTTGTTGGGCAGTGGCAGAGGCTGCCCAGGGAGGGGGTTGAGTCACCTTCCCTGGAGGGAAGAGGGTGGAGGAGGTGCTGAGGGACATGGGTTAGTGATTGACATGAATGGTTGGACTCGATCTGGTGGGTCTCTACCAACCTGGTGATTCTATGATTCTATGATACTATGAAAGGTGTGTTGGTGGAGTAAGAGGCACATCTAAACAGGGGAAAGCTGAACTGCACTGTAGGAATGGCTTGGGGGGAAAAAGTGATTCCAAAATGCAACTTGGAACAAGCATCTCAGTTTGCACAGGAGCATAGGTAAATCTGGGAAACAAATTGTCATCTCTGCTACTTTTTTAAAGTATTTCCTTCCTTCCTTCCTCTTTATTCCCTGTAACTGGGATGCTGTAATGCTGTTCTGTCAGAGAGCAGCCTGGCGTTGGGCTGTGTACACCTCGCAGCTTGTGAGAGACCTGGTCTGCTAGAGATGTGCTGCCCTGGAGTTAGCAGGTAATAGGCAGTGATTCTCTCCAGCTGTGGAGAGCACAAACTTTTGAACTAAATAAAGCATCCCTCCTCTAACCCCATCCCTGCAGCGGGGCTGATATTTTACATATTACAAGGCGCATTGTGCTCTGCTAAAAGCTGAGCTCTGATTTACATTAAAATTTATCATACTTAAAATGTATTGTAGCTTCTGCTAACAGCATTTTTTTGTGCACACGGCGAGATTTTTTTTTTTTGCTGAATGATTTGTCTCAGCCCTGCCTCAGATTGTGTGACCTCTTACATAAGCCAGTAGTTCTGCAAAGGGCATTTCTTTGAAAAGGTCGGTGTATTAAACTGCTCTGCTTCTTCATCACGGATGGGAGCAAGCGGCTTGTACTGCTGCAGAATGCATAAAAGGGGAAAAAAGAGGGTTTGCCATTCAGTGTGTGCTTCCTTTCTGCTGAAGAGGGATGTAATCAGTGGCCTTTCAAACACAGGTTTGTTGGATCAGGAAAGGTCAAAGCAAGTACTTTAAACCTTTAGCTCTCTAGTGGCACAGTCTGGGGATTTTAAATAGCTAATCTGAACACAAAGTATTTTTTGTTATCCTCACCATGTTTTATAGTATTTTCAATGGCTTTAGGTTGCAAATCTGGTGCTCTTAAACACTGAGATTTTTAGTATGCAGGCTTGGGTTGCTGTGTTATGTGTGAACACCGGACACATTTAAATCGCTGTCTACTGTAACTCAGCTTCTCAGTGTTCTGAAGCTGATTTCTTTCCCACTTAATCTCCAGGGAACGGGTTCCTAGTTTTTGGGGTTTTTTTGCAATGTGCAGGAGCTTTTATTCTGCTCTTGTGTGGTTTTGCTTTAGAGAAATTCTTGTGTATTTCTTAGCTGCAGCAACAATATTTCTGTAGTGGCCTAGAAAAAGGAGCTAAAGCTAATAAATGCTGGCTTATTTTTCCTCCCTGCATGGTTGATTGTAAGTATTTCCTTCCTAAATTGTGCCAGCGAGAAGCATAAGTGGATAGAACAGGAGAGTAATGCCTGCCTATTCTGAGGATGAGGCAAGTTTAATCATTGGAAAAAACCTTTGAGAAACTAGCCTACAAGTTCTCCATGGAAGGCAGTCGATGGTTTGAATGCATCAAGAGTTCCCTGACAACATGTGCTCTTTTGAACAGCCCAGCCTGCAAAAGCAAGATTTGCTGCACAATTACAGAGCTTCAAAACGGTCGGTCTGGTGTCGTGTCCTAACCGTGTCACGTCCTGCGCTGTGCTGGCATCAGGATGCGGCAGTTCCAGCCTCTTCTAGGGATGAGGTTGGATGCCTGGTGCCAGCAGCCAGTGTGACTGATTTTTCCAGGACTATCTGTAGATAAGGGGATCTTTTACCTTCAGATTAGAATAGTTTATAGCTCAAGGTTTTACTAGAGGGGGAGCGTGGGTGCTTTGTGAACCCAATAACTGCTTAAATGTCTGCTCTGAATTCCTAATCAGTTGACTGGAGAATGAAAGCTGCCTTAAGTCACTTGGCTCTTGCATCACTCCTGCAATGCTGAGCCTTTCCATGTGTAGTCAAGCCAGGGCAATGTTTTCTGGTCACGTGTAGCAGCCAGGAATGTGATGATGACACAAAACCTCTTTGGGGTTTTAATATATAATGTTAAGACTGCTTTGTGTTCTGCTGGCATTGTCCTGAATTGAAATGCAGGTCCTTTGAGGAGCAACTTGCTGGTTTCCTGGAGTCACGCAAATGGCTTTGTCGTCTACACTTATTTAATTGGCATTATGCAAGCTGTTGGTGCACATGAGCTGCCAAACAGAGTTACCCAGCCTTGCCTTTCTTGAAGCAGGATTGAAATGCCTCAGAGCCAAATACAGTTTAGAGTGTTGCCTTCTGTGCTATGTGCAGTGTATGTGAGTTACTTCAGAGATGGTTCTTGACTGATATCCTTTAGTATTTTCTTTCAAATATGAAGAAATGTACTTTTTGAGGCCTTAAACAAATTCATGGTCTTGCTGTTGATTTGTATACTGTTAGTTGTTTCCCAGGCAAGTTAACTTGTGCTTCAGCCAGATTAGATTGGGCTTCGTAATATCTCTGTCAATCTAGTGTTCAATTGGAGAGCACTGATCTAAGCAATGCAAGCAAATGAGAGAGTTTTCTATACCTCCTATAGGAGTGAATGCTTTAATACTGTGTCTGCAGTGATATTTAGAAGTATCTGTCCAACCAGGATGCCTGAAGCCTAGAATTTAATATGAATACAGAAACTCCTAGGCCAGAGAGTCTTGGAGCTGTCTAGTTTATACTCCTTCAGCACCTCTAAGCAGATGGGCTTACACAAAAAAACAGGCTTTGATAAGGGAGAAGCTATAAATTGAAAATAGAGCTTGCACTTGAAAATGAGCTATGATAGGGATTGCAGAACACACTTTAGGGACAAGTTTGTACAAAAATAGCATCTTTTCACCCCATGTCTACTCCTCATGTGTCAACAGAATAGTTCATTTAGACAAGTATGCATAGCTGCTTTAGTTACTAGCATTTTCAAGTCCTTTGCAGAAAAATATCAGGATTGGTGGGATAGAGATCCTTAACAAAAAGAGCAATTAAATGTTGATATCAAACAATGCTTACTGGTTTAAAGTGGCCTGTATCTCAGTTTTGTTTCATTGGCTTTCCACTAACTCAGTGAAATACCAAGTTCCCCAGCTGTTTGTAAAAGACTTAAGTCGGTGTTCCAGGTACTTCTCCAGACTGTGCTCTTTTATAGTCCCAGATAACTAGTGGAACTTTGTTCTTTGCAGCTAAAGAACTAGGAAAAAAGATCTGTGGACTCCTACACTTCAAACTGTGACTGTAGCCAGCAGGCTGGCATTAACGTGGAGCGAGGATGAGGGAGCAGATACTATTTCCTTGTTCTGACTGTGGTTCTCCTCCTGCTGGGTATTCCAGACTTGAATCTATTTCCACATCTTCTGCCTTGTGCTATCAAACATACAGGTATGAGGTGGTTGGAAAAGAAGTACATGAGTTATTGGTCCTTGACTTATGGAATTGTGTGTGAATGAGACAGGTGACTCAAGAAGGTTTCTGAACCAAAACGGTTTATATAATGGGAAGGTATTTGAGGTTGAAAGTAATGTCCTGAAACTAGAAGTGTGGAGCTGTAATTGCTATGACACACAAGTGTCTTTTCTGCTCAGAAGATTTCCTGTGAACTGTGCCTTGGTGTGGGTTTTTTTCAGTGAATTATGCTCACTGAGATCAAGTTTTACACAATGGAAGTGACTGTAAGATAATAGTTGAACTTCAGAGTCATTGTGGTGTGAGTTAAGCATTGCTTCTTTTATTCCAAGGAAAGTCTTGAATAAAAGCATCCACTGCATGAATGTATGTGGGTGATGAATGGGCAGCTTGAGACTTCAGCCTGATCTCTAAGTTCATGTTTGGGGGCGGCAGCTGGGCCAGAAGACCTTTGGAAATCCTTTCTAGTCTGAATTGCCTGGTTTGTAACTGAGAAGCTGATCACTGTGTCCTTTGTCCATTCCTCTGCATCCATGCAGAGAAGTGTTTCTTAGCTATGTGGAGCATATTCCCAGGATGGCTTCCCAGCAGTGAAGGCTCTAAACCATTTATTTAAAGGCTTTTTACTTCAGCAAACAAGTGAAATCGGTTTGTCCACAAAGCTTTTTGCATGTCAAGCTAAGCGAGGTTTTCTACTGCAGGGAAAAATGAGGAACGTTGGTCTGCATCCAGAAAATGTTAATCCTCATGTCTGTAGACCTGGAGAAAGTAATCCTCAGGTTTCCCTCTCTGTGAAATCATAGAATCGTAGAGTAACCAGGTTGGAAGAGACCCACCACATCGTTGAGTCCAACCATTCCTATCAAACACTAAACCATGTCGCTCAGCGCCTCATCCACCCATCCCTTAAACACCTTCAGGGAAGGTGACTCAACCACCTCCCTGGGCAGCCTCTGCCAGTGCCCAATGACCCTTTCTGTGAAAAATTTTTTCCTAATGTTCAGCCTAAACCTCCCCTGGCAGAGCTTGAGGTCTGTCCCCTGTCACTTGGGAGAAGAGGCCATTACCCTCCTCTCCACAACCTCCTTTCAGGTAGTTGTAGAGAGCAATGAGGTCTCCCCTCAGCCTCCTCTTCTCCAGGCTAAACACCCCCAGCTCTCTCAGCCGTTCCCCATAAGGCCTGTTCTCCAGCCCCTTCACCAGCTTCGTTGCTCTTCTCTGGACTCGCTCCAGAGCCACAACATCCCTCTTGTGGTGAGGGGCCGAGAACTGAACACGGGATTCGAGGAGCGGCCTCACCAGTCTCACCTAATGCTGCATCATGGTCTCATGCATTTTCTATGATGATCTCTGGGTAATGTTTTCCTCTGTACCGTGTCATAACCCACCTTCAGCTGTATAAAGCTGCATGGTGAGATTGCAGGAATTAATGTCGTGTATTGCTCCAGTTCTCGGTGTGCTTGCAGGCAGCGTGGGCTTATCTGGACATCTGATGCATGTGTCAAAGGGCTGCTTCTGTAGTTGGCTAGGAATAGGGCAAAGCAGACCAAGACAAGTAATGCCAGTTGTTGAGTTTAAAGAACTGGTGTAAGGAACTTTTAGAAGACAGAGGTTGTCTGACATGGCCTCTGATGGTTTATGGGTGCTGGGGCAGCTGTTGAGTCCTGCTCACCAAAGAGGGCAGGGAGTGCACTGTAACACTGAAACCTCTCTCTTATCACTGAAGCAATTAAGACCGAACCCACTTCTTACTAGTGATATGATTAGAAACCAAACTGCTGATAAAAAAATGAGAAACCATCAAACCTGATAGATGACAGGTGAGAACAAGCAGGATATGGTGCTCTCCATGGAATTGAGGTGTGGCTCTCACTTTTTTGTGGATTTGCTTCATTTCAGATACTTTGGTTTCATAAAGGTAAGCATTGGAAAGAAAGTTAACGTTAATTAGGTGGCCTTTTTTCCATCCTGAATTGAAGGAAAAATGCAATACTTTGTCAAAGTATCGCTCTTTCATTTGGGCTCCAGCCAATGTAGAACAGAAGCTGCTCTACATGCTTCTGAAGATTGTCAAGATTAAACATTTCCATGTGCTTTAGATCCATATACGTTTCTAGCTACGTGCTGTATTTAACCCTACAGTGCAGTGGTCACGTCAGCAAGAGAATAAGCCTTGCTCCTTCTACCAGTACCTCTTCTAGAGGTACACGCGCACTTGGTCTCATCCGACTTGTGTTGATAAGAGAAGTAGCTGCCATGGGAAGCTGGACAGGGTATCACCAGTATGTAAAGCTGAGGTTTAGTGTGTGCCAGAGCTGGAATGCAGCTTGGCACGGTCTCCCTCGCTTTTGGCCAACAGGTAGCTGAAATATTGGCAGAAGGAAAATTAATCTGCAAAGGTGTCTGTCATTGATAAAACCTTATTAATGAACAAGGTTTACTTGGGAGCAGTGAAGCTCTTACCCTTATTTAAATTCTCCCTCTTTAGACTTCTTGCCCACTCTCCTTTTCTGAAGTTTGTTTGTTTAACATGGACCTTTTCCAGCTTTCTGGCTCTGGTCTCTGCTGTACGCGTTTCTTTTACTGCATATGGGAATGTTTGGCTGCCCTTTTGAATGGCTCTTTGCTTCCCCTTGCTCCCTGTTCGCATGCACCTGCCTTTCGGAATGCATTTTTAAACCAGGATTTAGCGGCTCATCGCTGCGGTACTAGTTGTTAATACACAGGTTTCGCAAATGGGAAGAGCCCCGCTGTGCGCTGGATCTCATTCATCTTTGGCAGAGTTTTATGTAGAGACTCATTTGTTCCTCTAATTTTAGAGCATTAGTCCCCTGCTTTCCTCACCTTTATCCTTATAATTGGTGGATGAGATCAAATTTTCAATAAACAACTCCCACTTCAGAAGTGATTTAATTTAATTGCCACTTGTTCTTCATTCTGTCCTCCAGGCAGACAGGCATCAATTATTAACAGCAACAAAATTGGTTGAAAACAGAGCAGCGTACTGGAATAGCTACACCTTCGGGACCATCATGTGTTCTTTTTTCTTACATTCTGGTACATCATGAACATTGTGAAGACCTTCAGAGGGATATTTAACAGTAGATTTTTCCCTTGTTCTTTTATGCATGATAGCAATTAGCTTTGAAAACATCCAAACCCCAAACAACCCACCTCCTCAAACACCTTTTCCTTCTAATGAGGAGAACTCCCTATGTAATTGTGTTAGCTCATTATGACTATAATGAAATCAATGCAGCTGTCAGTGCAATGAAAATTTAGTGTCAAAACTGCATAAGAATATTTTCTTGTAAGCACCTGAAGGTGCGTGTTCCTGCTGTCCTTCATGTTAAGGAATCACTTAAGATTGGGGCTGTTCTGCTTCCCATAGATCTGTGGGAGCTGTAAACTGTGATCTGGGAATTACCGGCTCCTTCCTCCGCCCTCCCAGGAGCCCTGACCTTTGTTGGATGCTGGCCCCAGTTCCATACAGGGCTGACACTTTAAGCTGCAGCTGAAAAGGGTTCTTGCAGCCAGTGCTTCCTGCAGTTTACACTTTGGAAATGGCAGCTATAAATTACAAATGAGGGCAGATTTTCAGTTTTAAACAGATATCGTATAATGACTTGAACAAAGCCTTGACCTCTTGGCTTACTCTGTTTATATTTTGATTCTTTTGTTCCCATCTCCAGAACTGTGCAGAACACAGTAATAACAAAGCAGTGAGTGCTGTACTAGGAGAAGACCAAGTAAGGAAACTGTTGGGCTCCGAGAGCCTCTTATGTAAGCAGTGAAATCTGTGTAGTGTCATTCCTGTTTGCTTTTGAGCAATTATGGAAATAACTGCCTGTTGCCAAGAAGCAGGAGTGTTTCAGTCTCCAGACTCCTGTTGTGTTACAGGGAGCATTCTCTAATATTCAGCTTTTTTTTCCTTTTCTTTTTAAACGTGTCTGCCTTGGTGCTGGCAGATTGCAGCTCTCGTCGTAGCCTCTGGCTATATATCTTGTCGGAAATGGCCCTCTGGCAGATCTACAGTGGCTGGAAGCATCCCTTCAACTTACTGATGCTGTTTGATGTATTGCCTTTGCTATTTTTGAACGACTCAAATGCAGAACATTAACCCTAGACTCCAGTGTAGAGTTTTTAAATAGCACTGCCAGTCCTTTGTAATGCTAAGGTTTTATTAATTTGCATAATGGAGGCTTTTCTGCTACCTTCATTCCCATTTATCCTTCCAGGATTTTATTCTAACCTGGAATACGTTTTGAAACAGCAGGGTTTTATCTTTTGGTGGGGTGCAGAGAGCCACCCAATCCAATTTGTGTTTGTTCTTTGCTGTTATGGAGTTACCTGTGCTGATGATCTGCTTGCTCAGAGGAAGGCAGCGCTGCATTGAAATTCATTGTAATCTGAGACATTGCTTTTCAAGATGATTTGAAACTGATGGAAAGGTAGGGTTTAAAAGTGAAACACAGAGAATATTTACTTATAGAGACTTTTTGATGCAGTTGTCCAGTTTAACAGCGTTAAATTATTTTTAGGCTCAGTGCAGAAGTTACAAAGCTTTTAACAGCTTAGCAAATGCAGAAACATATTCAAAACTGGCAGCTTTGACAGCTTATTTTATTCAAATTCCTGCTACTCCTTCTAATAATAGGATATACAGTACTCTTTCACACCGCATGTCTATTGTGTAGCCCCAGCAGCAGTGCAGATCACAGCTGGTTTAAAATACACTACTACTGCCCTTTGTCCCTGGCACAGAAGCCAGGTGAGAGGCCTTTCTTGCAGAAATGGTTGCTTAGTAGCCAGGACAGCTGGAGAAGCAGGATTGAATTGCAGCTTTGTGGGTTTAGGTCACTTGGCCTTTTGACTTCAGGGATGCATTTCACTCCAGGGGAATTAATCATCTTTGTGCATCGGTGTTTAGTGGAAACTGGGGACCTGTAGGAGGGGGATCGCTGCCTGCGTGATCACTATCTCTCTGGTCGTGAGTGGCATTTCAGTATTATGGTGGAAGGTAGGAAAAAAAGGCTCTGCTATAGGAGAAAGAACCACCCATGTTTGGAAAGAAGCTAGGCTGTTTCATGTGTTACCGTTTCAGCCTTTTGCACCTAGCAAACCATGCTGAGACAGGCGTGGTGCCAGTCTCATTGTTTGACATACACCTCTGTGGGAATACAAAGTCGTCATTGTTCAGCATCCCTTGAAACGTGGACAGCCCAGCAGAGCAAGATCATAACCCAGTCTCCTGTGTTCCCTATAAGCAGCAGTGCAAAACCAGTGTGGTGCTTGTTAACCTCGAGAAACGACGACAGTGTTGAGTGGAGTTTGTAACTGCGAGTAATTAGGGCTCTTCAGAGCCGAAGCTTTTCTTCTCTCTCCCCGCAGCAGTGGATTGTTTGCTGTGGTATTTCTTCTAAGCATACAGCTCGCCACCTTTAGTGCTACAGTACGTGACTAGGGAATCCTTGTCAAGTGAGTTTGTAATTGAAACCATTTCTGGGGGTGATATTTTTTATCTGTGAGTGTTTGTAGTGTTTCTTGCAGCTCAGTTGCTCCTTGGACAGGACTGTGCTGGGAAGGGACGGTTCCTGCTTGTGGTCTGGAGGCTCTTGGTCTTGCGTCCTTGTCCGAATGATTCTTTAGGAATGCATCCCTAATGCAGGATTCCCGTGTAACTGTCTGTTAGTGCACAGCTCTGTGTTCCACTGCTCCCTAGTGTGGTCCAGCGATGTAGTGGGGGATGCTGTTTAATGAGTGTACAACAGAAACCTTTCCAAGGCTCTAAGTTCACCTTTCCCTCTTCTAAAATCTGTTGAGTTCTCTTTCAGTCCTCTTCCTGAAAATAAGCTGGGAATTTGAGGAGAGGAATGAAACAATCTGAGCTTTATCAGCTGTGAAGCGCTCTGACTCTGGGGAACACAGCAACAGGACAGGGTTTGCTGCATAATCTGTCTGGCCAGCTGTATTCTAATCTCTTAGTTTTGAGGGAGGGTGGGCGGGGGAAGAGACCAGCTTTAAGGCAACACATTTTTCAATAGATACCTTGGAAAAAGGATTGAAGGACAGTTTAGTATGTCTGTGCTCCTAACATGGCTCTGAAGCTGGTAAGTATCGAAGGATTTCACGCCATAATACAGATATTTTGGCCTGATCATGAATCAGCCAGCACAGCATCTCAATTCAGAAAGCAAAACCCACGTGGTCTGGTGAGGTGTCTTTGCTGTGTTTCCTAATGAACGGAACGATCTTTCAGCCTGTGTGTCTATATACCACTGAACTTCCATTTACCTTAGACGGTTGTGAGATTCCTGGAGCTGTGGTGATCCAGCTACTTCAGGAAAGTAAGTCACTTATAATTGGGGAATTCCCTGCCTTGGAAGTCTGAAATAGATGGAAGAAGAGCTCAAAGCAGAGTTCACAATTGTGAGCTGTGTAGGGCTGGAGGTTAGGATTTTATCCTTTTTACCCCTGTAGATATGTCACATTAAGCAAAAAAATTCATTGGAGAACGTCATCTGGCCATGAATGCTTAACACTTCCCAATTAAAGTCCACACAATAGGAAAAGGCTTATAAGCCCATCAGGCTGCTCTGCAACTTGTAGGTACCTCCTAGCCACTGTGCGCTGCAGCCCACGGCTTCCCAAGTACAACTGCCACACTTGGATCCCCGGAGTGGCGAGGACTGGCACTTTATGAAGCCGTGTCTCCCCTGAATACTCCCAAGTGGGAGAACACTGCTCTCAAACTATCGACCTCCATCCACAAGTGCTCCGTGTTGTGCTTTTTCTATGACAGTTGTGTTGCTGTAGATGCTAATGTCTTCTCTAACTGTTTTCTGCACCTCATTGCTTTGTTCTATGTGAGATCTTCTGTTTTCTGCCACTCTATCACTGCGTTTCTGCTGCCCCTCCCTCTAGCTGGGTTTGTCAAGTCGCCCATGTCAGAAACTAAGCTCACTGGGGACGCCTTTGAACTGTACTGTGATGTGGTTGGGAACCCCACTCCAGAGATCCAGTGGTGGTATGCGGAAGTCAACCGGGCTGAGGCTTTCAAACAGCTGTGGGATGGCGCGCGGAAGCGCCGTGTCACCATTAACACTGCCTACGGGGCGAATGGGGTGAGTGTGCTGAGAATAACCCGCCTTACCTTGGAAGACTCTGGGACTTACGAGTGCAGGGCCAGCAACGATCCCAGGAGGAATGACTTGAGGCAAAATCCCTCCATAACGTGGATTCGAGCCCAGGCTACTATAAGCGTCCTTCAGAGTGAGTCCGGCCCCCCACAGTAGTGGTACTGTAGTAGCTAGAGGCAGTCTAGTGACCCTGCCCTCCCCTTACCCTGATGAAACCCTCTGCTACCTTCTCCTGCTGTTTGAACCTGAGACCGTTCCTCCGCCTGTAGTGCTGACGTTGTCTGCCATCTGTGTCTCTTCTCCTTAGGATCAAAGGACTTGGGAAAATCTGTGGAGCTGTTTTATAGCTTCTGTGTGAAAACAAACCCAGTGTTGAACTTGTGTTTCCTCCCTGCTCCCTTTAGCTTTGTAGTAGGTTTCCAGCCACCCCACTGCTGCCTTCTCCGTGAGTGCCTTTCTATTTTATTTCTGTGTTCTTCCCAGGTCTAACCATCTTTTTTTTTTTTTTTATTTCTTCTTTTTTCTTGGAATTGCTCTGAATGCCTTCTCACATGGTGTTGGTTGCATATATGCTTCTGTACAAACCCTTCCCTTTCAGTTCTGTATGACCTCTATTTACTGTGTAGATTTTTCCATGAAGTCGTGGTGTTTCTTTTCCTTCCTGAACAGCAGCGTGTTCCTAATGCATTCTCTGATGCAGCAGCGCTGACCTGATGCTGCGGTTCTTAATCCAGCCTCTGCAAGGAGGGGGCGTATCCTCCCTCAGCGCTGAACTAATAACTTTAGCCAAATGACTTTCATCTGAGAATGCAACTTTTGGCAGCAGCAAGGCTTTCAAAAGCAAAGAATATGGTTGCCCTAGAACTGCTTTTTCTTTTCTATTGTTACAAGACTTTTCCTGTGTTCCACTTGCTTTTAAAACAAGCCCAGATGAGTTTGGAAATCTTTATCATAAGAGTCAGCAGAGGAGAAACCCCATTTCATGTTGTAAAAGATGCAGAGCTCTTGCATTTGATGCCTACAACTCTGCCTGAGTTGTAGGTAGAGTGAATTAAATCTACAACACAAGCCTGCTGCACGGAGCTACAGGAGAACTTGGTTTCTCGGTGATTTCTCATTGCCCTAAGTTGGCAAACAGTAAAGCATAGATGTTGTCTTGTTGTAAATATATATATATATATATATATATATATATATGAAAAAATAAGCGTTTTATGTACTGCTTTGAGCTTTGTCTGGGTACAAAGATGTCAAACTCTTGTACTTAAGTCTTGATTATGTTTTTTATACCTTAAAGAGACACCCAAGACTCCTCTCAAAGCAAGGTGCTGCAGTCGACACTGCTGGATCAGAGACCTGCCCTCTGGAAAATGGAAACAACATTGATAGATGTGGAAAAATAGACAGTGAACCCAGTGATGTGGATTGACTTGAAACTTTAAGTGGCATTGGATCATTCACTTCAAACCTGCTTGGCTTTCAGTCCTGATGCCTTTTCCCTTCTTTATCCTTTGAGGTCCCAAAGGCCTCGGATTGGTGGTTTGCTTGCATGACCCACCACAGCAAGAGCCATGTAATTTTAGGAAATAAAACTGCCTCAAGACAAAACTAAAATAATTGTCTTGTGGGAAGTAATTTCTCCTGGAAATCCTCACTGGCCCTGTTAAGACCTTCAGTTTTTCTTGTGTGGCCAGCCTGTGGTGGTCCTGTGCTCCTCTCTTTGTGCCTGATCAGTTCTAGTAAACTGAGGGAGAAAATCCTTTGCATATGAAAAGTCACCACGTGGGAATGAATTAAGGTGGAGGTGCCTCCATATGGAAAGTGAGCTTTTACTCTCTCAGGCTTTGACCACTACTAACCTGGTCCAGGGATTCAAGGTTAACCTTTCGTTTTCCTCCCCAGTTAACATCATCGTATTGCATCTGGTGCTACTAATCTCAGAGTGTGTATGGTGGCTCCACTGCCAAGTGCCTTGTGCCTGGGATAACTCTTCTGCATTTGTCTCTTGTTCATGGGAGGGAGCGGGGCAATGTTGAAAAGAATGTTTTAACCGCTTTACTCTGTAATATTGTATGTATTAAAAGATCTGAGCAGGTACTGCCTGGGAAACGGACCGTGTGGACAACCAACTCCTGCGTGGCCATGCTGGAAATGGAAATAAAGCAGATTTCTGAGTTGTCCCAGGAAGATAGGGAAAGCCTTATCTGAAGCTGCCCACAATGTCTCAGGGGCCGCATTGTGTGTGTGAGCACTGTTTATCTCTGAAACGAGAGTTTATGACTGTCCAGTGTTGGAGCTTCCAGCTGATGCAGCTCTTTTGCTGCTGGCCTTATCTGACATCGGCATTACTGAACAGGAACATCAAATGTATCAAAAGAACACAACCCCTTCTCGCTGCCTTTAGGATTACAGCTTGTCTCAAAGATCAAAACGTGAATGCAGAGGGGTCAAGTGTGACATGATTTTTAAGTTAGCACCCAAAGCCTGACTTCTGTGTCATTTCTTGTGTGGGGAAAGAACTTCAATTAAGGGTGTTTTTTATTGCTGTTGTTTTAAAAACTAATCCGACATAAACTACCCATTTTAAGTGATGTGTAAAAAGACGCTCTTCAGTATCTTGCTCTTTGAAGTGGTCATCCGTCTTTGGATGTCACTGTCTTAGTAGTATTCCATTTGCAGTTTGTCCTCCAATTAAATCAGGCTAAGACTGCCTGGTTGGTTTTTTATATAATAAACAAATTGAAGTAACATGAATGCATGTAGGAGCTGTAGGTGAGACTGTAGTTGCCTTTTATTTTTAATCCTAAAACTTCAAAAATTGGCAAGTCAGATGCAAAAGGCCCCAGCAAACTCCAGCAATGCAAAGTTTAGACAGCTGGAAATATTCTCTGGATGCTTCAGCTCAGCAGGAACGTAGGTGGGAATAGGTGGGAATCAGCAGAAGCTCTTATGGTTCATTGCTGTTAAAGGCTGAAGAATCCATTAGCAACAGAACATGAAAACCAGAAGATTATCACTGTCAAAACCCTTCTGGATTAAGTCTTTCTGGTTTCGGCAGGGACTAGATTCAAAATGTGGCGACTTTTCCCTGTTGCTGGAATTTGTGCAATGCTTTCTGAGGGCAGCGCGCGTGTGCTCTCTGTTCCCAGAGTGGCTGCAGGCTGTGGCTCAGCACGACACAGTGAGCAGCAGCATCTGTCCCAGCAGTGCTTGTGAGATGCAGTGTGGTCCTTGCGACGTCTGTCCTGCCAGCATCCTCCTCCTGAGAAGAAGCCCAGGATTTATTTCACAGGCTGCAAACTTGCAGACATTGCTTTCATCATCAAAAGAAAAGGTTTAAACCAAATGCCAGTGTCATCAGTGAAGTCTAGCAAAAGTTTCTTTCTCTGGATAAACGTCCTGACACAGAGTTCCTATTTCAAACACGTTGCTACAAGTATTTTCAGAGCCCTGTTAGTATATGAGAATGCGCACAAGCTTTATGTGGGGAATTCATATGGCTTTATATGGCTTTAACAAAACACTTTTGTGCCAAATAGGATCCGAACAGATCCTTGCCTGGTTAAAATTCCCAGCTTGGGAACAAAGAGACAGAAGCACAGTTGAAAGTGTGTGATAACAACATAGTTTCTGAGAAGTGTCAGAAACCCCTCTGTTACTGCAGCACCTGCCAGTTTTGCTGCAGTTAAATAACAGCCCTAGTTTTAAATAGCTGTGAAAGAAGCTGTGTAGCCAGCCTGTAAGAAAGGGGAGCGAACGTACAGGAGTCAAATGGCTTTGTCAGCAGGTTAGTAGGTGGATATTTTTCCTTGTAATGATCTACGTTCTGTGCTATTTCATGGGTGAATGTTTTATGAGTTAAAATGCAGTGTTTCTGACCTTACTGGTATTTTCCACTTCCTCCTGTTTTATGTCATCATTTCTGTTCCGAGTGGATATCCCAAAGGCTGCATGGGTATGACTAAATCTATATTCCAAAGATGTTACCACAAGGCGTAACAATTTGCAGGATTAGAAATCCTTTGCTGACTGGCAAAACCCATGACTCCGTTCATTACTGACCCCCTTCCGTGCCCTCCTGCGCTCTGAATGCCATGGAGACAGTCAATGTGCTCAGAGAGGCTGGTGCTGTGGCAGTGCTGTCAGCGAATCGAGCGGCTGCCGACAGCCACGGCTCTGGAATCCATTTCACCCTGTAGATTAAGGAAAAGCATCAAAGCCAGAGGACACAATGGCATTTACAAGGCAGAGGCTGCTGCAGGGGCAACTTTCGGTTTATGCTGAGACTACAGCCTGTACTGATGTTCTTGGAAGACTAATAGCAAGAATTCTTAAGTTTTCTTTCAGCTCTGTCATCCTGTGTCAGAGGTTTGGGTTTTAGAACAGAGTACTTGAAACTGTATGTGAGCCACGAGACCTTTGATAGAAAGGTCTTTTTTTCCACGTTTGAGAAGAAACTTCTCTCCAGCTATTCTAAAAATTCACTGGCCTTGTTTGTTAGAGTAATAGCCAGCTGCCCAGTCTTAAGGAAATGTGGAGGACAGTGCCCTGGTACTAATCCTACCACTTCTGAAAGGCTTTCCCCTAGAAACTGTGGATGGGATGTTCCCAGGTAAGGTTGTGGTGGGAGACAACCAGGGTTGTAGCCAGCAAAGTGTGTAACTCTTGGTCTGTTTATGAACAAGGCTCACATTTTTTGTCTTCCTAAATGTTATTTTAGAAACAAATAGCTCCCAACTCTAATTTTAACCTGGTGTGTATTCTTACTTTTTATTGTTAAGCTTTACGGGCTGCTTTCAGCCAGTCTTCATCACATTGTGCCTTACTCTCCCTGCGTGTTTGCTCAGCTTTCAGCCAGCAGAAGAGTTGTGCTGTTTGAAATACCCTGCGTACACAGGATATTTTCCTTAGGTAGACATTAGTCTTTTTGCAGGGGGAAGCCAGAAATATTAGGCAGAAGACTGTTTAACTTTCAGGGCCCTTCTGCATAGAAACAGGTCTGTTTTAAACCTCAAAGTAAGGAGAGGAACCAAGGAATAGCCAGAAAGAAGTCGTCTGCAAGGACTGGCTAGTCTGTTACGTCCAGTCACAGGGCACGCATCCTCCCCTGGCCCGATCAGTAGTGTGTGAGAAATGAGTGGTGTTGCGTAGAAATGTGTAGTAATGTAAATGTTAAAATAAACAATCTAAACTTAACAATTCTCTTTTTTCTACATAGGGGCGCTGGTCCGCAAGGTGCTGCCTTCGCTAGTGCTCAGCTGTTGTGTTGTGACTTTCTCAGTGTCTCCCAACTTAGTGCAGTGCCGTTCCTTGTGTAGTCTTTTTCCCTTCCTGATCCCCCTTTGGAGTTTTAGGCTAGCGTGGTACAGTTGCCAGTGAAGATTTGTTGCTATTTGACGTGTCCTTTGTTTCAGAGCCCAGGATCAATGCCAGCGAGGATGTAGTCATTCAGCGGTATGATTCGGCCGTCACATTGCAGTGTAACCTCACCACAAGTCCCAGTCCCCTTTCTGCCAGCTACTGGGTGAAGAACGGAGAGGAGATCCCTGGCACTAGGAAATCTTCAAACACTACAGAATACAAGTAAGGCTCTTGGGAATAATCTTCATGCTACGCTGGAGACTGATAGACCATGGAAGACCTACAGCTTTGGGATAGGGGATGGGGTGCTGGGAGTCTGAGGTCCCTGCCTTCACCTTCACAGTGGTCAGACAAATGGAGTTGATCTGCGTGAGAGGCTCCACTTGCAAACAGAGGAGCTATTCTGGAAAGGTGGTTGTCTACATCTGTCCCAGCTGGCTCTTGTAAACATAATGTCAGCACAGACATATTGTAAACATGTCTCCTAATCTAAACTCATCTGTTTCTTCTCTGGAGTATACCTGATGTGTGGATAAAGGCACAGACATACAGCCTAGTTTTCTTTTCTTCTGAGTGCATTGTGCAGGCTCTGTCCTGCTTATATCTCCATGAAGATGGATCTGCAGCTATGTATCGTGCAGGGAAATGCAGTGTATAGATCACTGTTGGCATTGGGTTTGTAGCAGTTCTCTGGCCTTGGAAGATGACAACATTCTCAGAGTAGTTACTTATTGTCAGACCACTACTGTGATACGATACCAAATCTTGATTAAAGCAGTACAGCTGTATGGCTTATGCTTCTTTTTTCTCATGCATCCACATTTTAGCATTAATCTGTTCTCTGTGTGCATGCTGTAGCTTTCTCTCTGCCTTCCATCAAAGGGTACAGCCACCTCTTTCATTTCACTGTAATGTGCATCCAGCAGAAATCCTTTGAGTGTTCCTGTATGCCTGACATGGGGCCTTTTTGCCTTGGAGTTGAGGGGCACATGAAGCTCGCTCAGTGATCCCATCCCTGTTTTGTAGGCATGATTTTCTTACTCTTTTTGTTTTCCTTCCATTTTCTTCACTTGAAGTCAGTCTGGGTAGTAAATACTGTTCAGTGTTAGACTAAGAAAGAGCACAGCCCTGCAGATGTGTTTTAACAACTGCTGGTTACTCATTTTTTGGTGACATTAGACCACTTCTGACCCAGTATTCAGCTGTTACACCAGAAACAAATGCTTATGGCTGGTCAAGGCCCTCTGTATTATAGTGCATCTGGGTTACTCTTCCTTCTCTGTACACTACAGAAAGGAAATACGTCTACACACCCAACCGTCTTTTCTCAGTTTCCAGCAGAGGATCCTGGGCAACTCGTGTTGCCTCCTGGCACAGGACAGAGAAATACTCCAGGGTTTTATTGCCTTAGCAAAGCAGCCCTTCACCCACAGGATTATTGTGGAAGTTGTGCTTGATTCTGATAAACATGTATTCAGATTTTTCCTTCTGTTTTCTACTTTAGCTCACTTTGTAGTTAAAAAGATAGTCCCATTTAGATCCATAACTGCATCCTGGTATTTTCTTACTGTGATGTTTAACACTGGGGCTGAATTTTAAAGGCTCTGCTTTCTTATCTAGCAGTTAACTTGATGAGTGGGCTTATCCAAA
This sequence comes from Clamator glandarius, assembly GCA_033459285.1. Taxonomy (NCBI): domain Eukaryota; kingdom Metazoa; phylum Chordata; class Aves; order Cuculiformes; family Cuculidae; genus Clamator; species Clamator glandarius. The sequence goes on along the minus strand of JAUNZM010000115.1, from coordinate 74,566 downwards.
AGCACCAGCTTGAGTGGTACAAAAGGCAAATTGCATTGTGGTCACTGAAAATCACACATTATTATTCAGGAAACTTAAGTCTGACCTCTCTGTAATCCATTCCAAGGTAGGGAGAACTTTTCCTACCAAATTCCTCTGTAAAGGAAGAATTAAAGTTTACTTCAGTTTTATCTTCCTGGAGAAGGCAGAAGTCGGGTGGCTACGCTGTAAGACACTTCCTTCCCTTTGAGTGAAGGCTTGGTAGAGCATGCTGCCCCTCAAATTCTTCTTATTTGTGAACTGCTTTGCTGTATATTGTGGTTTCAGGCTTTCAGTGGCACTTCTTCATTGCATGTGGTCACACTGCATTTAATCTGCTCATTAACTTCTAGTTTGATTTGGTTACTTATTTCTTTTGTGTCCAGAAATGCCACATTCATGCAAGCAATGTCATTAAGTTAAAGTCATTAAGATGTGGGTTTTTGCTCTAGGTTATTGAAATTCAGTGGTGTTTACCATTCAGAAAGCTTCAGAATTTCTAAGTTAAAGTACTTGCCTTAAAATCCTTCTTAATACAACGTTATAGATCAAAAATGTCTTTCCTAAATTTTCATTCAGACTTGGCATAGCTTGGTCATGCTGGAAGGCAGCCGTAGTCAGAAAGCTCAGAATAGCTTTGCAGTTCACCATTTTAATTAAAAATGGCCAATAATTATTGTTAGCATATTCTTGTACAAGTAAGTCAGTGCTCGGAAGTGGTTCTGGCACTCCTGTGCTTCGATTCCAGTAACCTGTCCCTAGGCTGCGATCATAGCTTAGAGGAACAAAGTGATGACTGCTTTTCCAATTCCCTATCAGTTAATTCTGAGCTGGGTTACAGTTTAACTGAGATAAATTGAAGAAAAAGGGGGTTTTGCATCTGCTGAGAAATCTCCATCTCAAAAAGCTCAGCTCTTCCTAAAACCCCAGGAGTGGAGGGAGTTGTTGGCTAAACAGACTTGTTTGAGGTGCTCATCTGTCTTTAATGCTCTGCAGCTGTATCGGTTTGTACTCACTTTAATGATTTATGTTGATAACACTGCAGTAGAGGCTGCCAGTCTCACACTTTAAAAAGAAGCTTATGTAGAACTGTGAGAATACATCGTCTTCCTATTTTCTTGCTTGTTAAGCATTGAATATAGTGGATAAAACCACAAATATGACTTCTTAACTTTAAGGTCCTAAACACTAGGTATTCCCTGCCCTCCTTCGCTATTCCAGAGTCTGAGGGCAGCTCAGTGGTGGAAGCAGCTGGGTGGGTTCCTGTCTCAGCTGGGTGAGGGACACACATTTGCTGCCCCTGCCAGAAGCATCCAGGGTCACTGAGTGCTTCCTCGGACTCTTCACCTGCCTGCAGCACAAACAACAGTCGTCACTGCGATGTTTGATACTACTGAATGATCATTCCTTTTGCTGCTAGGATAATCTTTGATTTGAACTCTAAAGTGGGTGTGTTGTTGCTTATCTGAAATACGCATTAACTTTACAACTGACCGTAGACTTTCACCAGTGGCTCTGAAAAATAAGTGCTGTGAAAACTTGAGTCAAAGTATTGTGATAAAACTAAACAGTTTTTTTTCCATGTGCCTAAGCAGTTTCCATGTGTAATTACATTATTTATTAAAGTGCATTTGTGCAGGTTTTCTCGTCATCTTCATGCTGTTTATTTACTGTCTTTTTATAAAAATTAATAATAAAAAAAAGAAAGCCAAGGGGCCTTTCAGTAAAGGGAGAGGTGAGAACTCTGCTCTACCCTGTGCTTTTTGAAGAGCAGCAAAAGCTGATGGACTTGAGGTTTGCACCATCTTGACTTTTTTTGTTTTAATTTTTGCATTTGTTGCTGCTCTGATTTTCTCCTTGGCTGGCTTGCATTTGTTTTTCCTTGTGCTAGTTATAACTGTATTGGTCTTCCCTGTCTTTAAGTGGCAGTGGATTCCTGGGTGGCGTCTCCCTTCATGAGTTAACCATCCTTTGCAGTTTTTCCATACCCAGCCTGAATTAGAAAACCATTAACGGCTCAGTCCCATAGCTGTTACGAACAAAGAGCAGCTTAGGAGATGGCAGTGGCAGCCTCGATCGTAAGCTGTGGCTTTCCCACAGCTTTTTTCAGTGATTTTTCAGTGCAGATAGCGCACGCGAATCCTGTTGCTCCCTCAGTGGGAGGCGATATCTGCCCCGAGGCTGCTGTGCATCAAACTGAGCATAGCGCAGAATTACCAGGTGTCAGGCTCCTCCTTTGCTTGTCAACTAAATGCAGCTTCTCCAGCTGAATTGGCGCTGACTTTCCAGACTAGAGCTCACCCTTTCTGTAGACAAACAACTTCCCTTCTGTAAAGCAGGTACCTCTGTACAACACACCTTGAATAACAAGAAACAGCTGTGAAATTCAGTTAAAATTTAAAGGGGAGGAGGGGGGATAAATTCCTAGCCTGCTCATTTTTGTTGCTAACACCGTACTTAACACGACTCATGTGTTCTCTCCCTGTCTGCAGGATTTTGAAGCCCAGAGCAGAAGAGTCAGGGGAATACTTGTGCGTGTTTGTGTTTTCAAACTCTCCTATAGCCAACGCCACTATAGAAGTGAGAGGTACTCTTTTTTGTTTCATTTTGTTTCCTCTCCCTGAAGGTGAAGTGCTCTCACTGCCTCTGCCACCTCGCTTGGTGACCCTACAAGAGAGCTAAACAAGACGCCTTTCCTTGTGATATAGAGCCTCTGTCTGAGCCTTGGTTATAATTTCAAGGGAAAGTCTTGCCTGCAGTCATAGGTGAAAGACCTCATGGATATGGGAGTCCAGCTGCTGTGTTTGTATTAAAACACCCTCTAATGCCCACTCTGGAAAATCTGGCTGTCCAGCGGGATAGCAATTGCTGCAGACTGTGTTTGTGCCCATGCAAAGACAGCCATTTCCTCCGTGTTTCACAGTAAATGGGGCCATCGGAATGTATTCAATGTACTTTGAATTTATCTGTCCTGAGTAGGAAAAAGGTAAGGACCAGCATCTTACCTGTAGTAGCTTGGGACCAGTTTTTTGTTTGCAGGATGTTTCAGTTGCGTGGGTTCCAGTTAGGACAGATGCTCTGTTCAAGATAGGGAGGTTTTACGCTCGTGCACCTTTTTCTGTCTTGTGCACATTAGTAGTCTTCTGCCATCTTTCAACCCTAAAATCAGGGATAGAAACTGCAAAATGTAGAGGTTTGCACTGCACTTTAATGCAGTTGTTGGACAAAGGAACAGTGTTTCTGTTACACTTAAAAAATAGAGGTAGTGCAGAGGTGATGGTGTTTATATAGGGTTAAACTGCTGCCATAGTACGATCTGTTCATGAATAACTGGAAATTCCCAGTTTGCCCCTGGTGTGCTGCAGTATGATGGAGTTTATTCATTGTGGCAGCTTTCTCAGTCCAAGGCAGGTAAATGCATGTAAAAATGTGTTAAAAATCTTGCAACCAGTTTATGTTGGACCATCCTGACACTTGTTTTATGAAGGTGCACTGCAAGCCTGTTTGAAATCTAAGCTAGCATTTCATATCATCTTCTTACACCCCCAACTTAAACATAGAGCTTCTTCTGCTGCCATTTGAAAATAGCAAATGGGAAGGAGGCTGCTTCACACTATTTCTTATCATCCCTGCACCAGTGACGCAGCCTCTCCTGATCTGTATTGTGATCGCTGCTCTTTAAATTAGCTGCCGCGGATCTGCAGCAAAAGCTGAGCGCTGGCTTCTGTGCTGGGGATTTCTGGTGCCTCACTGCACAATCAGGCTCTTGAATGCAAAGCGAGGAAGTGGGAGTAATGCAGCAGCCTGTCTGAAATTACAAATGCACGGTGTTATTCCGAGTGCCATCTTTCCCCTCCAGAGAACACTGTCTTTTGAACCATACAAACGATTTCCCTGGGGAAGAGAAATGTTGCCGTATAAATAAGCATTCTGACTGATAACTGTCCCGAGAAAAGCTTGCTGATTTCCTGTGTCAATCTGAAAAGTATTTTTCCAATGATCTTGCATAAAACAACCTATCAAAATAGCCCCAGTGTTCAACCACCTCTGGTGCCAAAGCTGTCTCTGCAAGGAGAAAGGAAATCTGAAATACACGTTCTTGTTAATGCCCTTAGCTGTATGCCCAGCTAAGAGGTGTGCAGTGTGTGAACAAGTAAGAATGGGCTCTGATTAAAACCCGAGGAGTGCACCTATGAAAGTAAACAATGCCTTGCTGGCAGCCTGTTGAGTGCAGCCTTGGGTTGTACTTCTGGTGAGCTCGTCTCTAGGTGTTCAGTGCATGTGAGTACACTGGGTTCTTCTCTTGGGAGAGTTTTTTTGCCCCCTGCTCTTACCCTCTTATTGCTAAACCTTCTAATATTATCTTACGTCCTTTCTGCCTTCTCTGGGCTGCTGTGGGTGACAAACCACTTCCAGAGAACGGAAATTTAACGCTGATAATAGATCAAGACCTTTTTCAGCTTTATATAAATCTCTCAAAAGACCTTTTAGCAATGTTTGGCTCGGGGCTTCTCTGCTGTCCGGTGCCAGGTGGGGCCGCCAGGAGAACTTGGCAGAGTGGTTTACTGGGACATAGGATTTAACATTGTAGAAAGAAAAGCCAATATATCTGATTGCAGTACTGGCACGAGGAGCAGAGGGAGAATGATAATTAATCCTACTAACAACTTTTCATGGTAATTTATATATAAATACAAATGAGCTGTCATCAGCTGAAAGTTAATGACTCCGGTACCACTCTGGGAAGGTGTTACAGCTGCAGCTTGCTCAGCAATCACAATTCCAGCCCTTGGTAGCCTTATTCTCTGGCTGCTCTGTACAGAATCACAGGAGTGACTGATGGGCCTCAAATTCCTTCTGGGCAGAGAGAAGTACCCAGGCTGTCTGGAGTGGGAGTACTCTGGCAAGTCTTCTGCTAAGAAAACTGGAGATCAGAACAGAACAGAAACCTGTGTGTTAGTAAATGGGGACTGCATTGAAAGAGAACTTTGCAGTCTCCTTGCAGTCCTAGCGCTGCACATAAATTCATTCTGATCAGAGAGTGCTCATTTAAGTTACTGCTCCTGGAAGAGCCACACAGCGATCCTTGTGTGTTATCACACTGATTTTCTTAGATGTAAATGTCTCTGAATTATACTAGTGCTAGTTGCAAAGAATACATAGGTTTTTTCCACTCTGCAAACAAACGCGTTCTCTGATTCCTGCAGTTTGGTGTAAATATTCTGTGTTCAGCCAAAGCTGTTCTAGTTCTCAAGGCAAATGGCTTTTTGATTCTACTTCATGCGTGGAAACGTTACCTAATTGTTAACCCAGGAATATGTCATGCCTCAGTGATGCATGAACCTTATTTGACCACGCAGATGTTGTTATTTAATGCTTACCTGCATGTGTGGCCTCTCACAGTGGTGGTGGATAAGCAATTGTACATAAATTTAATTGCTAACTGTAATTATATTGCATTTTTTTAACTGCTGATGCACATGGAAAACGTGGTTCTGAATATGAAAGTGCTCGTGGACCAAAATAGTGACTTTCTGACAACTTGTGAACAAATTTAACAAATGCCTGGCAGCAGATGTAAGCCAGGGTACACCAGTGCCACTTGCCTTTTATGTAATGCTGCCTCTTACCTTCCCAATTCCTTCCATGAAAATGCAGAAACACTAGCATCACTGTTAGAACTGCTGGGTGTGCTTGCATATTTAAAGCAGATTTTCTTGGATAAAGAGATTGCTAGTGTGACAGCGGTTGGAAATACCAGATTTTAATGTCAGTCTCGGAGTTCCCAGGAATGGCCGGAGTTGAGCATTCAGATGAAGAGTCTGGTGGAGACTTTGAGTATTCTTGCTCTCTTATCTCAGACCTGCTAGGTGAGTGCAGCTCTAATCGTGGAACAACAGACTATCACGTAAATACTGACACTGGGAAGATTCTGCCTTGGAATAGGGATCTTCAGCCCTTGCTTTGGCAGTGAAGTTGTTGTAGATGAGCAGCTGGTTCTGCCAAGCACAGCCAAGATGCAGCACGCTCTCTGCTCCCTGCCTGGGAGGCTTTTTTTGATTACGGTATTGCCACCCAGTGGAAATACCTGCAGTGCTTTTGCCAGTGGTGGTGGGTGCCAGAGCTCTGAAAACTTGAAGATTTAAAGGAAAAAAAAAAAAGCACCTCTGAAGACTTCAGCCTCTGTAATCTTTCTACTCTTATCAAGATCTTGGGAGGAAGGGGAGGAAACGAGTTTGTCTTTCTGTCTTGATGCTCCACGGGCCATAGTCTGGGGCTGAGAGCAGCAGCTGAGAACCAGATGGGGCAGAATGCACTGATGGTTTCCTTGGGCTGCCCAGGAGCAGGACATACCGAGAACGACGTTGATGTATGTAGCATGACTGATGGAAGGCATCCATTCTCCCTGCCTTCCCACCAAAGGCTCACTTTCCATGTGCCTGGAGAGACAGAGCTTTTTTGTGTCCCTTCCTGTAAGGCCCTTCTGCCGTTATCTCATCGAGGGGATTCTCCTGACTTCCCCCCTTGCTCTTTTTCACCTTCCTCTTCTATCTTCCACAGTTGCTGTTGATTCCCCAATAACAAGTGCTCAGGCCTGTCCTGTTCCCTGCTTCTGAGACATAAAACCACTATCAAAAAATGCTTCTCGACCCCAGAGGTTCTTGGTTCACACCCCGAACCTGCACCCAGAATGTTGCTCTTGCCCATTCCCTCTGGCTTCAGCCCAAGCAACGTGCTGGAAAACAAGTGGTTATTGCAGCAGCTTTGGGAGGTCTTGGTTCCTTGACTACAGCCTGTTTAACAAAATCTCCATTGTGTTTCACAACGAATACATTAAGAAATCAAATGCTCTCTTAGCACGACTGCATCTTGGAGTGATCCTAAAGGTTACTCAGAAGGTGGAGGTCACGTTCTCCCTTCTTGCGAAACATTTGGTGTTCCAGCTCTCCGCCCAGCTATGAAGGTAGACATGGATTAGAATTATAATGCAGAAAAATAAATCTTCCAGAGCACTTTTACTAGGTCACCCATAGGCATAAAATAGTTTTTACGTGCAAGAATATTTTTAGGTGCTTTTGCCCTTGCTTTAATTTTGTCTTTTAATGGGAAAACTTGTAGGGGTTTTCTTAACTGGGACATGGTTTGGAGGTGTTCTGCGTATTAGATCTCCTTTTCTTTTAGTAATTCTCATAAAGTATCTTGAAAATACCTGGAAATTAAGGGCTGAATACCTCCTATATGTTGAGAAATTACATTGCATGCCCTGAAACAAGTCAAAAAAAGCTATTTTCAGGGCTGCGTTCAGAGCAGTCCATTCAGATGGCACTGGACGCACAGTCCATTTTGTGCTCGTGGGAGTCTTGAGGCCTAAAGGCCCCATATTTACACAAAACACCTTTCTGTTGTGATTCACTTAAAAACCACCACTAGAATGATGCTTTGCACAAGTTTGCTCTTGTGACAAGAATGCTTAAACCTGTGTTTAGATTATTTTTAGTAGAAATGAATGTAAACTAACCCTGCCTCTTTTTGCCTTTCATTGGCTGCTTTCAAACAGACTTTGGGTATTTCTTCACGGAGAGGGTGGTTAGGCATTGGAACGGTCTGCCCAGGGAGGTGGTTGAGTCACCGTCCCTGGAGGTGTTTAAGGTGAGGGTGGATGAGGTGCTTAGGAGCATGATTTAGGGATTGGTGGGAATGGTTGGACTCGACGATCCGGTGGGTCTCTTCCAACCTGGTTATTCTGTGATTCTGTGATTTTGTTTTCCTGTTTCACAATGTGAGAATAAAAGTGCTGCTTGCTTTTATCAGTGGTGTTATCCTGGTTTGGTGGATGTCGGGAGCTGGCAGAGCATGTTGTGTCCACGTCTCTACAGCCAGCTGTGTCTGCACAGAGATGTGGAGTCTGCCGCTTAAAAGCTCAAGTGAGATCTAAATCCTTTCTGAACAAACCCTGCTTCATTCTGTGCTTTATCTGTTACTGCATTGGAGCAGAACCGTGTGAGAGCAATCCTGACTTGAAAAGCTTCACAGGGAAACATCGCTTTCTGCTAAATCTGTGATTGAGGTCAGTTGCAGCGATGTTTTAATTGTAGTTTGTACAGTAGAACGCCATTAGTCACGCAGTTTGGAAGAATAAGTACTGGATTAGTATCTCAGCCATGGCTTGAAACTGGCTGACATCAGATGCCCTGAAATATTAATATTGCGTGTAGAGCTCTCTTCAGACCGTGAACAGAAATAGTCTCTGTCCTGGGAGAGCTGGAAACTGCTGCTGCATAACCATGCCCGGCAAGGATCTGTTCTTGTCACTGAACGCTCTCTTCGGAGTAAACCAGCGAGGATGTTATCCCTGGGCTGCAGGATAACACTGGGTCACCCTGAGTAGAAGTTCAAGTGGCCTAAAGAGCTCTCCCTCTTTATTTATCCATCAGCAGCAACCTGATAGAGAAGTGGGCCGGCTGCCTTAGTGCACCCTGCTCCCCGCAAGGCTCTGCTGTGCCTTGCTCTCTGCTGACAGATGGAGACACTGTGGGGCTTCAGCTTTAAGCTGATGAATCCTATTTCTTCTTTTCCTAATGGGGGTAATTTGCAGTCGCTTTTGAGAGCCCTTTAGTCCGAGGTTTGGGACGATCGCCTTGCCCCTTGAAGTCTGTCGCCTGGGCTCCGCTGCTGCTGGCCTTTTGTTTTCCTTAGGCTGGATGTGATCTCTGCACGTCATCCTCAAGTAAGCCAAAACCCACAGGGAGATCACTGGGCTCACCTAGCTCCTGCTGAAGGCTCTCTCCACCTAGCAAGGAGGAGATGATACCTTTCTGTAGTTCACAAGATAGGATTCGCTTCTTGCTGAACTGCCATCTGTTGGAATAGATGCTACATTCCTCTGCAGGCAGGGCTTTGGAAGGACGTTGCAGATGCCCACTAATGCTTAATATCCTGAAGATGTAACGCTGCACACTCGATTTTAAAGCTGATTTATTTTATTCCTTGAGACCTTCCGCTTGAAAGCTTAATTTCCTCCAAGTATTCCTGCCCTTGGAGGCACAGGTACTCTGCAATGACTTGGCAGTGTGCAGCACTCTATCCTTCCCAGCTCGCTTCAGTTCCTGTGCCTGGCAGGTGCTTTTTGCACAAGGCCAGAGGATTGTTACGATCTGGAATCTTCATTCAGTTCATAACTCTGTCTCTCAAAGTATTTTCATGTTTGATGTGCAAAGATGCATTTTAGGTTTTTTGCAGATAAATAAAACCACTGGCACCTTGTTCTTAAAACATATATCCTGGTGCGGTTAGCATCAGCTTGCACCTGGTTGGAGTTTGTCTAGCTTGATCCATGAGTTTTACTGTACAATCGTGTATTGAAGTTCGTTAGCAAATCCATTGCTTGCCTGTGTGGATCCTTACAGACTTGGATCAAGTCCGTCCTTTGCCTCCTTCCTTATGGGATGGTACAATCATAGCATTCTTCTTCTGTAATGAGCTTTTATCAGCTCCTCGCTGAAAAGATATATACTTAAAAAAGAAAAAAAGAGGATCTTTAACACATTAGACTGTTTTAAAATGGCATCACTGCCTTAGGGGTCCTACTGGCAGTCCTGGAGGTAGTTTTAATTTCTGGCAGGCAGCATCTCTGCCAAGGAGGTGGCCTTTGCACCCCAGCAGCAGCATCAGGCAGCTCTGCCTGTTGCTGAGTTGGAGTAAAATACCTATTAGAAAATGCAGCTGAGAGTTGATGATTCTGGAAGCAGCGAGCCATGTTTCTTTACCTGGCAAATGGTCCAAGCTCCTGTAAAGCTCCTGGGTGTTGGAAATCCCATTTAGATTTACAGAGGCGTTTTGAGAAAAGCCTGGGCTGATGAGTCTCTCCTAGTGGAGCCGTTTCAGGCAGATACTCACGCACCAAGGAATGCTGTAGCTTAACTGTTCTTACGACCGTGACTGTTCAGTTGTTCAGAAGCTTATTGTAATTCTGCCTCTAACAACATTATCCACCAGCTGCATTACTGTCCAAAAAGAACCTTGCAGGAATAAGATGTGGGATGTGTTCCGCATTTCAAAAGCCCTCGCCTTTGAATTACGATAATTCCCTTAGTACTTAACTTGCCAAACGTTTTCTCAGAGAGTTGTGATGTAATTTTGGGGAGGAGCAGGTTCAACTGACGTTGTCTGCTTGCACAAGGTGTTTTGCTAGGTTTTTGTTCGCTGCGACTGGCAGCAAGCTGAAATTTGACTTCATTCTTCCAGCTTGCAGCTGCAGTTAAGCTACCACAAACCTGTGCTCCCTCTCAATTCCTGTCTGTGGGATCTGCTAGTGGTAAAGGAAACGTTCCTGGAGCAGATCCTATAGTAAATTCTGGTGCCTGGGGGTCTTTTCCCAGAGCACTCAGATTGGACTTTGGCTGGATTAATAGATCAGCATCCTGCAATCACACAGCAGGCCACGTGTGACATAATTAGCAAGCTAGAAAGCGAGTGGGCTTTAAAGGTGGTCAGTACAGCACCAAAGCCATCTGCTTAAGCGAAGGTTCAGCTCGGGCAGCCCATTGATCCAGCGTAATCTCTCGTGAGGTCTTAGGCTGCAGCGGGCTGGTGTGTCAAATGTGACAGTCAGTGCTGACATTATTTATAGACAAATGAATTCGCAGGACCCTTTCCTGATATTCAGGGCTGTGTTTTGCTTGTGGTTGCCCTGCTTCACCTGCAGCGCTTTGTAGAATTGCACGTATTTGTGGGTGGGGTGAATGAAATGATCTGTGCTGGAGGGATTTTAACTTCTGCTGCATTAAAGATACCCAGGAGCAGTGTCGCTGTAAGGCATAACAAGCATAAAGTGTGACAAGTCACAGCATGTTCATGGACCAAATCTAAGATCTTGCTGCAAGGAAGAATACCTTGATTCAGCTGTCAGAAATTCACATTAAGACAGTATCAATTCTGAGTCCTGATGCGATGGGCAAGCTGTAACCAGACTCTCCGACAGCTGTTTCAAAGCAGAAGGTATCACAGAGCCGCAGGGACCTCTTGAGCAGTGGGAGGGAGGCGTTGGTGTTTTCCAGCTTCCTGCACTGAGGAACAACTGGGCCACCTTAGTTTCACAAGTTTGCGGTTGGTAACTCAAGTGTGATGCTGTAGATTCTCCCTTGTCCCTCCATTTGTCTGGCAAGCCAAGCCTGAAGGACGTTCTTACAGATCTTCGGTTGAGGTGTTGCTTGGAGAGACATGGGATCGCAGTTTTCCTGCTCTGAGATGGGAAAGGCAGCAGCTTCCAGGGAGCCTGTCGCTTATTCTCTGTTGAAATTCGGAGCTTGCAATAATTCCCTCTGCAAGGAGCTGCCTGTAAACACAGAGGTTTCTGGTTTGTTCCATAGCTATTCCTGACATCACTGGCCACAAGCGGAGTGAAAATAAAAACGAGGGGCAGGAGGCACTCATGTACTGCAAGTCTGTGGGCTTCCCGCATCCTGAGTGGGTGTGGCGCAAGAAGGTCAACGGAGTATTCGAGGTAAGGAAACCCGGTGTGGGATGTGGGGGAACCTGCCAGAACCCCAGTAAGGGAGGAAACGAGCACATGGGTTTAGGATTAGATTAATTAGGGTGCCTTACAGCATCTGAAAATGCAGCTTCTCAAAAGCCTAGAGTGAAGCTGCTGTTTTTCAGTGGCAGTGAGTATAAAATAGGTGTTTGTTGTTGGTATGTGTACAGAGCTGCTCATTGCACTGCTGCTGGGCAGAGAATGAACTCCAGAAAGATACGATGTTTGTGATATCTGCAACAGGTTGCAAAACGTGAGTTATGAAATGTGACTTAGAAATTCACTTGGTTAGATATTTCTCAAATTATTGTCAGGATTTACTGGTTGAGTTCACAAGACTGAATATAAGCAGCGGTACCGTTTAGGATTTAACTGATCATACTTTTTCTGTGAGGTAACTGATCTGCTGAGTCAAACAACTTGACCAGCAATTAGAGCAGAAGAGAAGCTCAAGATTGCTAAATCCTCAGCCTACTTGATGTTACATTGCTGTATGATCTGCCAGAGAGGGAGCGATTTGATTAATAAAAGAAAAATTGTTAAGCAACTTAATAGTATGGGGTGAATGTTCACTGTCGTGTCTGAGCTTAAGTTTTTGAATGGCAACGCTGTACAAGTGTTTCAAGTTATTTGATGCATTCATCCAATATTACCTTTCAGGAATGTCCATGCGTTCTCAAAGTTTTATCCGTTTTTAATTCTTAAAACATAAGCTACTCTGGAAGTCTCTTTATCAAACGTAGGAAGAAGTAGCGCCTCAAATTCCAGCTTCTTTAAATATTCCTGAAGTCAGTGTCTTAGGCTGCCTGGACCACAGATCTGTGGTCAGTGTGTGTTTCTTTCAAAACCAGCAAAGTCAGAATTTTATTAGGGCCGTCATACCTTAAACAGTTCAAAATGCTGTCTAAGACAGTGTGGAATAATCTTAACTCTTGTTTCTTTCTCTCCCCTCTACATTGACATCGTTTTGTCCCCTGCTAGGGAACGTGTCCTTTCTCCTGGTGGTGGGTTTGTCTGTTGTCCTAAGGAACCGGCCTCTTCACAGGAATCCATAACATCTTTTATAGTTTCCATGACACAGACATGAAAAGGCAGCAGCACTTACTAAAGCTCTTCCTCTTCTCTTCTCTCACTTTTCTGCTCTTCTCAGGACATCAACAACTCCTCTGGCAGATTCTTTATTTTAAATAAAGAGAACTACACCGAGCTCAGCATCACAAACCTACAGATAAACGAGGATCCTGGAGAGTACCAGTGCAACGCAACCAACCAGGTCGGCTCTGTCTCAGTCACAACCATCCTCCGTGTCCGCAGCCACCTGGCTCCCCTCTGGCCCTTTTTGGGGATCTTGGCAGAAATCGTTATCCTCGTTGTCATCATAGTTATTTATGAGAAAAGGAAGCGGCCGGATGAAGTCCCAGACGGTAAGTGTGCTCAAAGCCACTTGTAAGGAGGGAAACAGAAGGCAAAGCGAACTTGTGGAAGCAGGACACAGCGGGGCTTTGTGGCAGGAAGGATCAGCAGCACAGCTCACTTGGCTCCAAGCTCTTTCCTTTCTCATCTGCTCACTCTCCAGGGTTTAAGCCCAGGAAGCGCAGAGGGTCCCTTGCTGTGCAAGAAGTCCTAATCCTGGATTTCCCCAGGATCTCAGACTGTGGGGTGGGATTTATTTCAATACCTTTATAGCTTTTGATGCACAAGGTGGGTCTTGCGCTTCTGTCTCTTTTCTGTAGTAGCCTTGAGAAATCCTGCATTTCAGCCCTAAGGAGCGTAGGGCAGCACAGGGGAGAGCCAGAAACACACTAATCCCCACTGGCTCTCCCTTTTCCGTGTGGCGCTTGGATTGAGCCCTGGGCAGGGTTTGTAAGGACACATTACACTTAAAGAGATTTGAGCCACAGAGGCGCTTCAGAAATAAAACATGTTTTCAGTGTTAGAAGAGTAGGGGTAGCACTTTTAATTTGGTGTGTAACTAGTTGTGTATTTAGCAGTGCATTGCAAACGCTCTAATCCTGATAGCCACTGTGTGTTATTTTCTAAAGATTAGAAGTTTATTGTCAGGTTTGATGGTAGCACTAATTAGTTAAACTGTGTTTGGTATACAAAAAAAGTAGTAACTGCTGCATCTTTGAGCTTGTCCTGCATACCTTCCTCTTTCAAAGAAGGGGACAGGGCAGTTTGAAGCTAAAGTGAGTATTGGAAAGAACCACATCAAGAAACAGGCTTTAATGTGACTCCTGACTGCTTACTACAGTATTTGTCAAGAAAACCTATACAAGGAATCCTTTTAGAAGCAGCTGCTACGCCATCGTGCCGTAGGAATGTGACCAGTCCAAGTGATGGAGCAGGCGCTCTAGAGTGCATGGAGGGCAAGATGCTGCATCAGCACAGGGAGCACTGAATCTTAGTGTCTTCCTTGGCTGGATGAGCCCTTTGGCATGGCAGATAACATCCAAAGGCAGCTGTGTTGTAGCCTGTGGAGCAGCAGCGAGTTGTGGTTGAGCTGCGCAAGGGATTGATACCACACAGCATGACGTTTGCCTTTTGGGGTGAAAACGCAGATGCGGAAACAGTGATCTGCTTGTGAAGTTTGGGCAAAGCCAGCTTCACGGTTCCCGAGTTGTGTTTCAGAGAATGAAAAGGAATAAGATGATAAATGCTCATCCTTTGAGAATGGTTGAGGCTTGGATCACTTCTTTAGCAGATGAAATGTCTCAAGTAGTGCATACCTAGAGGAAACTGGCTTTGACCTTCACCACTTAAATAGCATTACTAACTGCTTATAGAGCATGCATTGAGAGTGGGGTGTGTATCTAGCACATTTAAACTGTGTAGTGCATGTTCCTCTGCATAACTAACAGCTTAAGAGCTAAGGGGTTTATACTGCAGGGGTTTGTCCTCAAAGTGGCTCTCGACCAGCCCAGAAAACTTTGTGTATTTGAAAGACGAGTTTTCAGTGTTCTCTTGTGCTTGTCCCATATTGCTGTACCAGATAGGCCTAACCTTGGTGTTGGGTTCACCGGGAGAAGCTCATCTCTGGTGGCTGTTCATAGGTCCTTGTGCTTCAGGCTTCCGTTTGACGAAGTTCCACAGGGGCAGAATCGAGGTGTTGGCGATTGTAATTCGATATGGAACTGTGCATTGCAAGCAGCCTCAAATGGGCTTAACCCAGCAGGAATTGGCTTTGACCCAACCCCATTGGAGCGCAGCAACTACGTTAGTGCAATTAGACACACGCTGGAGGTGAGGGGTTCATACCATCATGCCTGTTTGTTTCAGAAGCTGAAGTTTTCCTGGCTGGTCTGGCCACTCCTGGGTGCCAGAGTGATCTGGGCTCGTCATCCCTGAGAGGGAGGTGTCCGAGATGATGAGCCAAATAACCAAGGTTGCTAAATTCACTTGCTTGTTCTGCTGTTACTTTAAGGGCAGCTGAGCTTGAGTCCTGGAGACCTCTGTGGTGGGCAGGTGTTCTCTCTGTCCACTTTCTTGAAGGACAAAATCCGTATCACAGTCACTATCTGCGTATTGGGTTTCCCTGGTTGAAGGGACACAGTCAGCAAAACATCATCTCAGCTGACGGCCACCTTGAGTCCCACGTTCTCTGGGATGTTCCTGCACATTCTGTAACAGTATTTGAACCTTTCCATGATGGGAAACACCCTAGGAGAGGGGCATTTTGCAAATGCAGATGTGAGAAATTGTTGATAGTCCGCTGATGCCCACACTTGGATGTTTTATGTAGGTTATTCTTAGTTTTATTGTGGTAAATACTTTGTTATGAAATGCCAAAGTTAATGTTTTAACGCAATGGAGTGATTATCATTTGGAATTTAAACTCTCTGGTTCCAAAACCCCATGTTGGCCTCCGCACGCTGCAGCGGGCAACATCAGTGAGCCCATAGCTGAGCCAGTGACCCAGGCGATTATTGGTCTGAACACCATGTTACATCATATGAATGTTGACAACAGCTGGGATCTCGCTCAACTATCATCTGGTTTCCCAAATTGGGGGGTTTTTTAGCCTTCATTGTCTTGTGTTGCGCTTTAAGGACGAGGGTTCTCCTTGTGACAGGCCTTCACATGAGGCTGGGGGTCATGGCAATTGAGCTGTTAGTGCTAACAGGAGAAAACAGCAGCCTCATCACCGGAGTAACCTCGCTGGTGACTGTTCTCGTTAGTTATTCCCTCAGACACACATTCCTTCATATTCCCCACCATCACCCCTCTCCCCGTCTTCCCATGGCAGAATGACTCTGGACTCTCCTTAGTCCCCCCATTTCCTTTGCTTTCATCCAGCTTGGTGCCTCCTCCTGTTACAGAGGAGGGTTCTGCTCCCCCTAAACAGCTCCAGTGTTGGGGTTCAAGCCTTCCACTGGAGCTCTGGCCCCTCTGCAATGCATCAGGCCTTAGATCCCACCGCAGGGAGAGGACGGGGGTGTCCTCCGTGTTGTCAGGCTTGCTTTCCCCTCGAGATCCCTGGAGGTAGTGGCTAATGTCTGTCCTGCCAGGAGGCTCTGAGGAGCGAGGGTTTCTGCTCAGACCTGGTGCAGCGATGACTTATTAGGGACACTAAGGACTTCTTAGAAAGTTTTGGAGAAGGACAGCGATACTAAAGCTGGCAACTCTGGCTGCGTGCAGAAAAGCCAAAGTGCTTCTGGAGCTGAAGGAGCTGTTAAATCCACAGTCTAGAAGTGCACCTACAGCCCAAGCTGAGTCTGACTGGTGACAGTGTAGGATGAGGTGCAGTTGAGCTGCATTTGTCCCAGGTCTTCCTTGGGTGACAGTGGTACCCATGCCAAGCTCTCGCCTCATGCAGCACCCAGGTGATGGTCCAGCTCAGTGGAGCCTTCACAAGTTACTTGCAGCTCCTTGAGGGCGTCCAGCCCCTCAGAGGAAACAAGCCCAAGGTGAAGGGTGGAGCACGATGGCTCCAGGCTTCAGTAATTATCAAATCACAGAATGGTTTGGGTTGGAAGGGACCTTAAAGCCCAACCAGTTTCAGCCTCCTGCCACGGGCAAGTACTTCTTCCACTGTATCAGGCTGCTCAAAGCCCCATCCAGCCTGGCCTTGAACACCTCCAGGGATGGGGCAGCCACCACTGCCCAGGGCAGCCTGTGTGGGTTCCCTTTCTCAGCTGTACCAGTCCACCCACCTTCACTGAGGTGCTCCTTCCCAGGAACCGCTCAGCTTGCTTTTGGAGGAATGTATTGAACTATTTAGCACTTCTGCATCTCCAAGGAATCGCCCAGCTTCGTGTAGCTTAAGATAATGAGACAGCACATCCTGAGGGTCCCCTTGTCCACTCTGACTGATGCAGAGCTGGTTTTAGAGGAACACGGCGTTCCTCAGACGGAGGACCCTTTGGCAAACCAGAGGGATCACTGCAGTGTTTTTATGTGCAGTGCCCTTGTACGCACACAAACAGGTTTGTGTGAAACCTTCATGGAAAAGCGAGTGGCCTTACAGCCACAGAAAATAAGAAAGGCTTGAGGGCTGCACCTTTTGGAGAGTCTAAACAAAGAAGTGCCCAGAAAGAATTTGATAATCGATGCTGAACAGAAGCACCCAGTTACTAGTGGGGGATGCGACTGTTTGGAAAGAAATAGTATACCTGTCCTGGAAGGTGTCTGGGATGCTTTCCAGAGTGCTTGGGAACTCTACCTGGCCAGACAAAATAAAGCCAATTGAATTAATTCCCCTTCTCTCATCTCCATGTTCCACAGGCTAAAAATGACCTAGTTTAGCATGCCAGCTACCCCCTCTCTTGGCGGATGGGTAGGGTGACAGATAACCTGGTTAAATTTGGAGCCGTTCTCTATTCCCCATTTCACTGCAGAGCGAGGCCACTCGGGTTCCAGAGCCTGTGGAGGACAATAGGCTCTGTGTTAGCAGACACTTTCCTAACGTGTTCGCTGCCCTTAGGAACGGTGTTACCTCTGGCTAGAGGCGCTGGAAGGGCGAGGACACTCCTTTAACTTTGGCATTTCCTGACAGCAGGTTTTTTTGCATGGTTCTTGCTTTTCAATTTTAGTTGGATTGCTTTTCGTGCCACGGAACAGGGCTGCTTGGTAGGTCCTTTTGCTGATATTTCCTCCTTCGCATAATTCAGTTCACTTTTTCTTCTGCTGCTGTATAGCAGAAAAAAAGGACTGCACCCATGAAATCCGTATTTCCACCAGAAATGGTGCAAGGATGGCATTAGCAGATGCCCAGTGCAGGATCTTGCTGTGGTGCCTGCAGATTTAGGGGCATTTTTGTCCCCCTGCGAGGGGAGGTGGCTGCAGAGAGTCCCTCCAGTGACCTGCTCGCCGTTGCGAGCGCCCTTGCACCCAAATTATGTGCTGGAAGGAGGAAGGGAGGGCAGATTGTGCTTGAATTCCTGCATCCTTTCAAAAATGAGAGTTTTGACTTCCTTTGCCCATGGTAAAGCAATATACAGATCACGTGCCTTTTCCAGAGGGTGGCTAGGCTGTGTAAGATCAGGCGCGGGTGAATAATGTGCAGCTCTCTGTGGCTTCTGGTGGTGAAAGCTGCATGAACGTGGCATGTTGAGGCCAGAGACGCTGGTGCATCATTGCATGTCCAGTGGGAAAGGGGACTGCTGATGCGTTTTGCTCAGAATGCGAGCTGCTTGCACTTCCTTGACAGAAAAAGGAAACAAATGGCTTTTTATTCCTCTGTGGTATAGCGTAAGCTGCTTATGTTTGATAGACGTAGCAATCGGCCATTGTGACCTGAATGTAGTATATCAAAGATTCCTAAAGAAAGTGGTTTTCTGTTGTTGTTGGATCAAATGGCCTAAAATTAGCCAAGACTCTTTTAAAGGGTGTGCTCTGGGGTAAGTAGAAAGTAAAAACTTCTTGGCTGCATTCCCCTGTCGGAATGTAACAGTTTTTACTTTAAAATCCATATTCTACATGATCTTTAGTTCACAGCCATGAGGAGACTGGGTTGTAACATGTCCTTTCGTATTCTTCCCTTCTCTTTTCTCTACTTAATACTCAGACTTTCCATCAATGTTTTTCTGCTCTGGCTCTGTAGAAGCTCCATCCATATCCCCACATTCTTTCTAATACTCTTTTTTTTCCCTTGACTTTCCCTGCTCCTGCTATTACTGTAAGTAATATAAAGAACAAAATGTTTTCACTGAAATGGTTTGCCTCGTAACGAGTTGATTTGGGGGTGTTTTTCCTGTTGCCCGCACCTTTCTCTCCCACACTTAAGATTTATCCAGGGGAGATTTTCAGACAGGCACCCTGTGTGTAGCTATCGACTCGACTGAACAGTGCGCATCGTTGTGTCAGTGGGAATCGAGTAGCCCGGCTCCTCCGGGCTGTCACATCCTGATGTGTTAGACACTACTACAGGGTCAGAATTCCTTCAGCCTGATGTGAGGAATCGTGGCCTGAGAGTCTCTGCTGCTGACACACTTGTTCCTTCATTCCATTTCAGAGCTCCTGCTTTAGTTTCATTGGTTTGCTTTGTAGAGCAAGACGAGCGTCTCCACGCACCTCGTCTTTCCCCTCCCTCCCAAAGGTTCCTGTTAATGACCCCAAAGGGAAGAGCTCTGTAACGCGTGGGTCCTTGCAAGAAAGCCTCACGGTCCTGCGTGACCATGGACCATCCTAGGCGCTCGCTGTTGAGCCTTCCCAATGTTTTATGGGTCAAGGAGTGAAAAATTTAGAGAGACTTCTTTTTCCGATTTGGGCAAACGCATCTAAAATCTCATAAATGTTCTTCTCTAAAGTTTTCGAACCACTGTCAGAATTTCTCTTTCCAGAAAGGAAAACCTTTTGATAGCTTTTAAATACAGAAATCCCCAGCTTTCTCCAATAGAAATTGCTTTGCAGACTGCAGAAGCTGTATGGTAACACAGACCCCAAAGCTGCTGCGGGTGCTGGCTTTTCCTTTTGAACCGAAGTTTTGTTTCAGTAAGACTTTCCCCCACTATCGATCCGGAGGTGGTCGGAGTGCTGCTGGGTGCAGCGTAGGAACCATCGCTGCGGCCTCGGCTCCCCTGTCTGCAGCTCCCTCTGCAAGTTTTAAAGCCGAGTCCCTCCCAGTGCTAAAATTTGAACGTGGAAGTACCCATTAGTGTTTTGCTTTTAACCACTCCCAGTCACAAGAGGCTACAGAAGATTAATTCAATATTAAATATAAATGCTGTCATCTTCCACAGGAGGTAAAATAGCTGAGTAACATTAAAATGCCTGATTATTTAATAGAAGCTGAAATCAAGTGGGGCACAAACCAGCCCTCTTCCCTGTCTGCTGGAGCGTGAATTGCATTCCCAGACAGGTAACACAAATGGAGGGGCTAAAGCAAATCTATTTGTCATCACATTACAGCTTGAATGCCCAGGTATTTTTGCCTGGAAGGATCGATTACACTTGTTACACGATGCGTTAGAGGCAGCAGCAATTCTAACCTGTCGGTTTGGAACTGTGCTTTTTCACGGCAGCACTGAGCGATGATCACTGCGCCCACAAGGAAGGGTCAGCCTGTGGGGTTTTTTACTTTTTATTAAACGAACAGTGGGGTTTTGGAGTCTGCAGATCTCCCCTGAAAAGCAAATTCCTACCAAGGGATGGGGTTTAGTGTGGTCACTTCTAAAACAGCTGCATACCTGGCAGCGTTTCAGGAGCGGAATGGAATGAAGCAGCGTGCTGGGAGGATGCTCTCCATGGCCACAGGGTTACACTTGGTTATAGAGCAGGGCTTCTGGCATAAAGGTTTTGAGTTATATTGATACTTGTCGGTTACTATGACTTCTTTTTTTTTCCCCCCTTCAATTGCATCATACCCTTAAAAAAATGGTGGTAAGTGAGAGATCTGCATGCTTTGGAGTTTGTTTAATCTCCGCTTCAGTCTATACAATGCACAAGTCATAACGTTAACACTTTTTCTTAAAACTTCTTCATTCACGTTCACGACTAATTTGGATTTCAGTTTGCTGTTTTTAATCTTCATTTAGTCTAATTTTGTACTTATTTTTCTGTTGTTCTGTTGCCCCCTGATTTCGCTAAGGTTTTGGTCTCTGTCTGTTCTGTACTGGGGAGGCTTTTCCAGCAGTTCAGTGCTGGCCAGGGTAGTCACGCATAGAGAAATTTCCCTCAGTCTTTGTTTATCACTGCTTAGGATGTAGCTGGGAAAGGGGTGAGTGGTGGTGATCCACCGTGTAATCTAAGTATTCCAATAGGCATTTTTGTTGGATCGTTGATAGGAGAACACCCGATGGATGGCAGCCTCTGTAAACGTGATGCTTCTTTTGAAACACACAGAACTACTTATTCAAAACAGGCATCTAAATATTTTAACGGAAAAGGAAAAAAACTATTATTATATAGTGAGACAGTGCTTGTAACAGTGCAGTCTGATATTTCTGAAGTCCACCAAAACAAACTCTCAAAGATGTCAGTTATGCTTGTTAGCAAGCTGAGATAGCCGAGTCTTAAAGCAGAGCGGCCTCGGTAGCAGTGCTGATCCAGGGTGGGGGATGAAGGGCTCGCTGTCTGCCCCAGGCTCTTCCCACCCTGCCTGCGGAGTGCGGCGCGCAGCCTGCTTTAAGATCTTCTGTGCGTCAAAAGATCCTTGTGGAGGGCAGTTCTAGATTGACTCTGCCGTGCTCTGTGTTTCAGTACCCGATGATGTGTCTCTGTATATCTCAGTGTATATACAACAGCACATTGATGTCTGGTTGTCCCGACTAGTCCTAGTTCTCTGTACCTTGTCCGATAGTGTTACTGTTGCTGGTAATGGACTTCTTGTGGACACTGGTGTGTCGCTAGTCTGTTCTTTTGGCTGTAAAGCTCTTGGTTTGTGGTTAGTTCTTTATTTTTTTGAAGTATTTTTTTGTTCCGGTCACTGTCTGTGCTAGCGGTGGCTTTGCCTCTCCGTTGCCTTGAAGGACCAGGTGGAGTAATGTCCCCTCTGCCTGACATTACTCCCAGCGTGTGCTCATGCGGATGCCTACACTGTTAAGACTGTAATTTCCATAACTGCTTCATGTGCACTAAGCACCCTTGTGGAATCCTGCTGAGAGTTTCTTAAAAGGCTTTGGTGAAAAACCCCCTCTGGCACGAGGTGGGAACGGCAACTGTCGAGTGCCGGAACAGCAGGGCCTGAATTGGTCCCCCAAAACGCTTCTGCAGGAGCCCTAACCTGACTCTGGATTGGTTTCTGTACTGCTGTTAAGCGTGCTGCAGCAGGGGGGCAAAATAAGGTGGTTTCTCATTCAAAAAACGCTCAATTGGTCATGAAAGAGCCAGTGCGAAACATCCCCCACTGGCAGATGTTTTTGCATTTCCTAAAAGAGAACATTTTTGCCTAGAGACGCAGGCGGAGCAGTGCTGTCGGCCTCCCGTAGCTGCTCTGGTGCGACTGGAAGTATTGCTGAGGCCTGGGCTCTGTCGGACACACGCGCAGCGCCTGCGCCGGCCAAGGATTGCCCGTGGATACTTGATTTACACCTTCAGCCTCCTCCTAAGCTTGTCTGTTCTAATCAGACGTTTTCAAAACTGGAGCGCGTAGAGGTTGTATCACCTGTGGGGGAAGATGAGCCTGCAGCGTGTGCCCTGCTGTGCATACGCCTGCAGTTACCCATCAGCAGTTGAAGAGTGGCTTAAAATAGATATATAGAGATATATTTATATAAAAAAAATCAAAATTAGCACAAGAAAACAACCAGCAGGATTTTACAACTGAAACGTTGGTTTGTCTTCTCATCTATTTTATGAGATTGAACCACTGGAACTTGGGGACAAGATGAGCCTGACCATATTGCAACAATCTGTCCACTACAGTTGCAGTTCTTCATGACCAGCATTCCAAGTGTTAACTAAACCCATTGAAGCAACATACCCGCCATTACAACCTGAACCCAGAAAAGTAACTCCATAAATCCTTGCACTCCCAGTGGAATGGCCTTTAATGCTGTAGATAGCTCGGTTTGCTGTTCGCGCTTCCGCCGGGGTTATGCTGCACAAACTGACTCCTTTTTCTTTCCTTCCCTTGTCTTTCCCTGGATTGCATCGTAATTCTCGTGGCAGATGATGAACCAGCTGGGCCAATGTAAGTGCAACAGCAAGTAAACAACGTCACTGAGATTAAATGGGTTTAGGGGCATTTCCAGAACCCAGGACTGATGTTGGGTGTGATATTGCTGATGGTGATGGAGCCTTTTTTGTTGTCATTGGCTCTGGAGGGACAAAAAGTGATCCCTGCAAAGTCCCTGCTGTAAAAACAAATACTGCTGGATGAGCCTGGCGTGGGGATTTGTGCTGAGGCTACACCTGTTCTCCCCACTGCCTGGTGTAGCCAATTTGATCACTTCTTGCAAACACCGTAAGTTGTACCGAGAAGGCAGTAAAACAAAATGACTGATGTGGGAGGTCAGCTGCACTGGGCAAGATACAAACAGGCTGGAAGTTGTGGTGTCTGTTAACATAGTATGTACAAAAACATCTTTTCCCACACGCAGGATTGACTTTGGTGCATTGTCTTATTCTTTCTCCAGGAAAACCAATTCTACAAACAATCACAAAGATAAAAACTTACGCCAGAGAAACACAAATTAAAAATGCTTATCATGTAAGTATGACTCGCACGCATCTCGGGATGGTCAGGCTAACCCTCCCCTTCCTGGCGTGGTTGGGGTGCGTAGCCAACACTTGTTCCGTGCACTAAAACGTTAGCAGCGGCTCAGCGGATGGCACTGGCCTTCCTGCCACGCTCCACAGCACCTGGGGCTATCGGAAGGTTTTGTTCATAACACACACAGGCAGTTTAATGATTCAGTAGCTGTCGAAATCAGCACGGTCGCTACTATGGCTAATAAAATCCCAACCCCTTCCTCTGCCCATCTTAACCCTGGACGCTGACCTTGGCAGGGCAGCCCGTACCTGCGTTTAAGGCCGAAAGGGGCGTTAAGCGCTTTGATTGCACGCTGTTAACGGCACGGGATGGTGAAAACGCTGCCAGGCATTGACTGGCACCTTTTCTCGTTTCTTTTTTAGAGCTTTAAGTTTCTGAGAGACTGATGGCAATAGGACCTGCTAAATTTAAGGGTTGGAACTCTTGGTTCTAGAACTCCAGTTCTGATTTTGTTTTTCCTTTCCAAGTGAGCACCAATCTGACTGTCTAACGCATGCCTTATTTAGCCTCTCCCGCAAGGATGACCTAGCCAGAGCAACTCCAATAACGCTTCAGTGTAGAAGGTGTAAACTATTTTGGGCTTGATGTGCTGTGAATGTTGCTTTTTTCTTTTCCTCCTGACTCTATTTAAAGATGAGGAGTAGTCAGCCGGTTCCGCATGCGCCATTTTTTACTTCCTGTAGCTGTTAACCTCGGCACAGCTCGAAGCCGCACCGCTGCCATCTCGTGATACTTTTTGTAAAGTACAGCGAAACTGAAAAATCTCTACAGTATATATTTATATTGGGGGGCGGGGGAAAACCAAAATACAGTCCTTGTGTTTAATTTTTAAGCTGCTGATGTTCATTCCTTACTGTATGTCTGAAAGATGAGAGAATTATACTGTTCTGGTACTTAGAGAAGTAATATAAATTGAAATTATCTTAAGGGCTTAACCTATAGAGAGAGACTGTGGTGTCCTGCAATCAGACTTCACAAGCTGGAATGGTTCGACAGGTGGTGGAATGCAGTTGAAAACAAAAACAAACCTTCAGTTTATAAATATATATATATGATTGCTTTTTAAGTGATTTTTTTTTTTGTTAACTCATGTAAATTCTCAAATCCTTTTGCACTGATGTGTTCAACATATTCTTGTACATTCAATTCAGGCAAACTTTTATAATTTTCTTTTTTTGTTTTGTTTAAATGATGAAATGTTACAGCATGGTGATATTCTATGCAACTAGTTATACTCTTTAGTTTGACACTGTAATTTCTCATGATTTCAAGATTGTAGAACTAGACCTAACAGGGTTCTCATGATGTGCGTAACTGTAGATGCATGAACTTGTGTTCTGTGTATTTGTTGAAGTGCAATGATGTATAAAAAAGTGGATTCACCTGTTTTTAAAAATAAAACACTGACCAAAAAACACATGAGATTCTCAGATATTTAATTTTGCTGAAGCTTGTCTCCCGCACGCTGGCTCTCCTGCAGCCTGTACACCAGGGCAGGTACCATGCCGGCGTTCCTCAGCCTTCTGCAAGTTTTTTCAGCTCCTTCTCCACATCCTCCACAAAAGCTGGGAAGCCCTGATCCATGAGGCACAGGCGGATGAAGGGCCCTAGCTCCTGTGTCCCCCACACCGCGTGCCGGTACACAAGGGGGAGCTCGCTCTTTTTCAGCACCGACTGCAGACAGAAAGAGAGGCTGCACGGCTCTGGGACAGAACAGGTATTGTCTCCTGGGTTTCGTAACTGCAGCTCTGTCCGTGCTTCATAGAGATGCACCCACCGTGTTATTAATGTGGTTTAAACCCTTTCCCTCAGATGTGATTTGGCTGTGTAATTTTCTCATGCCCAGTTTCACTTCCAATAGAGCTGTTACACAGACCTGAAGTTCTCCACGATGATTTAAACCAGAAATGCCCATTTCCTGGGGAACACAGAGCTCCCTCAGGAACATCCATTCTGTGTGAGAAGGATCCTGAGTGACGTGTATGTATGGCCACCTGAATTGTGTAAGGACAACACACCTGCAAGTCTAAGCTCTTAATTTAGCGAGAGGTATTTGAGAAGTAAGTTATGGGGCTTTTTTATAAGCTACAACATGCCTCCCCCAGCTCTTCCCCTTGGCAGTGGCTGCTCTGTGTGCTTTGCAGCACCTGTCAGTGTAAAACCAGTGCAGCAGACGGGAAGGTGGACAGTGGCACAAGCCGAGGCTGAGGAAGCCCTGACCACACAGGCAACGTTGTGCTCATCCGTCAGACACTGGAGAAATGTGCAGGTCCAGTGGACTAGGAGGATACTGGGCTGCTCCCGAGCACTTTCTGGGCTCTGGTTCCTGTATCGGCAAGCTGAAACAGCTCAACTGAGCTTTACTGTGGTGGGCTGCCAGCCTTCCTGCTGGGGGAAAGCCCTGTTAGACAGTAACATCAGAGCTGAAAGCCCTGCTGCAGCCGGGGCTGCTGCTCCTTGTAAGCCACGTTACCCACAGTACGTCTAAATGACTGAGCGTACCCCAATTTTCCATTGTTTGGGCTGGAGGTGTTTTCTAGATGGCATCACCTCTAGCCTCCTTCACCCCCGCATGCTGAAGTCGTTAAAGCCACAGCATCAGCTCTGGATGCTTTCTGGATACATTGCACGGGAGAGTGAAAGCAAAGCAAGTCACTGCAGAGCTGCTCTGACGATGAGGTAGGTGTGATGTGCAGAGGCGATCTGAGGTGAGTGGAGTTATTCCCCAGGGAATGCCAAATCCTGGTTAGTCTGCATCTGCCTTTAAAAAACTTTAAATGCTGGGTTTGGCCTCTTTTTGTGTGCCGAAGGGAGAGGCACAGGCTAAACCAAGCCTCTCCCTATGGCAAAGGTGGAATGACTGACTGGTTTGGTCAGGCTTCTCAAGAGAGAAAACAACCCCAATCTTACTGCGTTCACATTGCAGTATTGCTCTTTTCTTGACTCATGCCATAGTCCTGACTGGAGAAAAATGTCTTTAAACACAAATTGAAGACCTTTCAATATATTTTGAAAACAATCTGCAAGAGAATGCTTCAAAACCACCCCTTCTGCTGGCTTCCTGATGTGGTGGGAATGGAGAAATTTAACTCAAGGGTTCCAGAGCACCCACTGAAAGGGTGTTTCTAGGATTCAAGTGGGGAAAAAAGCAGTTCAGCCCTGAGCAAACCGTATGGCCAGCCTGGGGTCAGGGCATGGGAAAGCCCAACTGAGAGAACAGCTGTGTTAAGCTAAGAAGTAGAGGAGGATACAGGAAACTACTCCATCAGGGAGTCTCTTTATGCTGGGGAATCTGTTAGTAATTCAAGCGAGAGGTGGATGAAAGCACACAGCAAACACAGGCCTCCCTGGCAGAAAGCTTTGTTTGATGCAGGTGTCATG
Source organism: Clamator glandarius (assembly GCA_033459285.1). Taxonomy (NCBI): domain Eukaryota; kingdom Metazoa; phylum Chordata; class Aves; order Cuculiformes; family Cuculidae; genus Clamator; species Clamator glandarius. The sequence goes on along the minus strand of JAUNZM010000115.1, from coordinate 47,981 downwards.
CTCCTGCCTTACACAGGGACCACAGAACAGCAGATTTAGGTGCTAAGTTGTTTATAATGTTGGTGTTAGCTTACATTTCCTACTGTGAGCTCTTAGAGCAGAGACTGGCCATGAAAAATAAAGCTGCTGAAGGCAAACTGCCTTGTTTGATCGCTTGCGCTTATTGATGCACTCTGGCTGCATTGTACGAGGGCAGTAACAAAACTGAGAATTGGAAAGCAGCGCCTGTAATAGTTATCACCTCTGAGAGAAGAGTACAAGCAGCTCTGCTTTCTGAAAAGAGGCATTTAAAGGCTTTTTTAGATTTAAGAGATGACGTATTTGTAATTGGGAGCATTCTTATACCGCTGATGTAAAAAAAAAAAACCACTGACTTGATCATCCGATGAATATGGGAAAAGGGCAAGAAAGACCCAGACTGGAAGAAGCCAAGTTGTCTCCTCGACTACCTGATTCCACACTGGCCCAAATTCACAGTAAAGCAGCAACAACTGACTACCAGTTGTTCCCATCAAACAGGGCTTTACCCTGGACTGGGTGGAGCTGTCAACTGAGTTACAGGCTCATCTGCTGTAGGTCAAGGGTGATGAATGTGTTCAGAAATACCTGGGCTTGCAGCTGATTTCCCAGCAGCGGATCACTACACAGGATCCTGTGGTGCTGGTAGAGCTGGTGGCGTCCCTATGTTCAGTGACACTTTCACCAGAGGCTTACATCATGAGGAAGCTCACTCTGTGCTTGGGAGATTCAGTTACGGGATCTAAATCTTAGATACTGGGGTCTTTTTCTTTACCTGCGCTAGCTGTGTCACAGATCTTCTTTCTCCAAAGCTTGTGCAGGCATCTAGTAGAGGCTCATCTGGCTGGAAAATATCAAATGCAAATAAGGGCTTGTTACCAAGTGCAGGGTGGGTATGTGCGAGAAGGGAAGTAGTTCCATTTTTAGAGATGACGGGAAGAAAATGTGCTTGGCTACCTTACACAGTAAAAAGGCATCTTTTTATGGAACCTGAATGCACATCTGCTCAAGTGTTTAAAAACGAAAGACATGAACTAGTGGGCCTGTAGTTAACCTTAGTTTAGACATGATATTTTAAACTACCTACTGGAACTACCTTTAAAGATGCTGTGTGCAAGTGCTCACCAGGAGCATGCTTTTCCCTGCCCATGGATCACATCACTGAGGAGACTGTTTTAAGTTGTCACCTCTATTTCCTGAGCAAGGTTTTCAGTCTTCACTTCTGGAGCAAGGGCCTTATTAATGACTGCTGGTGTTCAAGAGCACTCTGCCATGAAACACTTTACCTTTCATTCTTTGCTTTAGCTTATCAGGAAATGAACGAAGCCCATAGTGTAGGCAACCTGCTTAAAGAACAAATTATATCTTGAATCTCTGCTGCTGAGGATCTTCCATATGCCTGCCTGGAAATGGTGAGAGTCAAATTAGCAATGTAGGTTTTTGCCCTGCACTTGCTCTACTAAATGATTCCTCTGTCCAGTAGAGTAGGACCTTCCTAGATTAGATCATGAAAACGCAGAAAGCCCTGATGTTCCTTTTCCAGGGCTCAGTCTTAGTTCCAGTACTTTTATCACATACCCACGAGCATCCTTGCTAAGCTGGCTGCAGGTTTTTAAGAGCTGGTAAACGTGATCCTCTGGGTAGCCAAGAGAGCATGTATTTAAGAATTAGTCACCTGCAGAATCACTATCTGCCTTTGCCTTTTTCATTTCCCTTAGATCTTTGTCTTGGAGAGGGGAAACATCCTGTTTCTGGAAACATTCTACCTTGAAATCACTTTTAAATGTGTCAGGGTAAGCTCAAATTGATACAGTTGCACATTACAATTAGTAACCCTGCATAACAGGAGTAGGTAAACGCAATTTGTGTAAATGGCTCCGCTCTGTCATTTTCTTGCTCTATAATTTATTTGAAGTCTGCCGGTCGGTTCTCTGCAGTCCTCACTGAAAGCTACACTGATGAAATTGCAGGTGTGGTTTCTCGGTAACTGTTCAGCTCTCATCTTCTCACCCCATTCTTTATTGACCTCAGGAGAAAGCATCGAAGACTCCCATCAAGTGACCACTGACTGGCAACTGGTAAATAACACTTGGCTGTAACTTTCCTTCTATTTCTTCTAATGTTTGGTAACTTCCTACATTTGCCTGAGCCCGCCTACATTGTGTTCCTCATTACAGGCTCCCCAGCTAAGGAGAAGTTCAAAGCCTAAAAGCAAGGCTTTTCCCCCACATATAAATCTCATTCCATGTACTTGCTAATGGTCTTCCTATAAAGCACATGAAATACACAGATTAATTCTGGCGACTACTGACCTTTTGGAGATGAAATCATTGCACCTGATTGCTCCCAGCTATGTTACAATCAGCCAGTAAGGAACCAGAACCACTGAACCACTTGTTTGAGCACTGCCCTACTACCTTTCTTCCAGGCACTCTTAAGAAAACAGGATGCTGACAGTCAGCTTAGGCAGCCGACTTCCTGACTAACTAGCCCTGTTCACTAACTCAGTTTCTCTGCATGTAAAGTGAACTTTGGGTTTCACAAATCCTATTCCATGCAGGTGGTCTCATAGTTGCAAGAAACTTCCTTCAGAAGTAAAATCTGTCGTTTGCAGATCTGACACTAATAGCTGAATATTCTTCTACCTGTCTGTGCTCTTTTCACTCACCGGATGCAGTCCTGATGTGCTTTGTTCAGGGTCCCTCACTGGATTCTTGCTCTCAGCCAGCTGACTGAGCTGCTCGCTTTGTTCATCGGGGACTTGAACCGGCACGTACTCCGCAAGTTTCTGAACGCAACTGCAGCAGTGTTCCAGCATCTGGGCTTTGGAATCCCCACCAAACTGAACACGGAACATGCGGCATTCATTCTGCTCAGATATCAAAGAGAAATTAAATCAACTGTGAATCCTCTCAAACTATTTTGATTTAATTGAATTCCTATGTATTACAGTTAGGAAGGTGGCAATACATTTTTGGATCACTGCACTAACTTTAAAACAAAGAAAAAAGTTTTCCGTGCTGTATCTTCACTTTGCCCAGCAGCTAAACAACAACAATCATTCCCAGTTTGAAAGTCAAAGAAAAGCCAGAGAAAAGTAATGGCCACTCGTCAGCAAATTAAAGGTATGTCAACTCTGAGCAGTTATTTGTGACAAAAAATGAAGTGGTACTGAAGTAAGCATAAGCCAACTCTGGAAAAGATTTTTTTTTTCAAGCCAGATAGTAAGCAAGAATGGATTGAATCTTTTTGATGTATCTTGTAACTGCCAATATAGACAATTTATAGGACCTCAGGACAGCTGGCTTAATTTGTCCAATATTAAGAAGTCTTATAGAGAACTCTCTTAAGTATTAGAAATATTAGAAGCAACTCAGCTTACCTTTGCCTCTGTGCGCAGCAGCAGACAGTCTGCTCTTCTTACCACCTTCAGCCACTTGTGGGAATCAATTAGTGAAAAGCCTTCCTGAAATAAAGCAGGACAGCAAACATAAAACGCTCAGAAGCAGACACTTAAGTTATGTGATATAATGTAATCCCTAATGAAGATCACTCAGCTGCATATGTGCCACTTTTGCATCTGTCAAATGATTGCCAGCCCTCAGAATTACAGCTGAATCTGTAGCTCCAATAACAACACCACGTCAAGGAACACTCTAATCTCCATTTATATTTGACATTTATATTTGTGCATGCTATGAAACTCTCCATGAAATGCATAATAAAGCAGCTGCGACAGAGCTTTCCATTCTTCTGCATCCGGTGAAGTTGCCGGGGAGGGCAGCAGAGGGCAGGCAAACCCGGAGAACGGGACAGCAGTGGGTTCAGACAAGGCCCAGGGAGGCGTTTTCTCCAGATGGAATTCAGGTAAACAAGAAACAGTTTTGATAACTTGATGAAGATGTTTTTATACTCCAGTTGCATCAACTGTCAGTCTCCTTAAACATGACAGACTGCTCAGCATGCTGTAAAAATACCCCAGGCAGTTGAAAAACTTCATATACGAATTGCAAGGTAACAGCATGTGTTTCCCAGGGCACTTCAAGGACTGCCATGTGGTCAGCAGGGAGCACAAAAGCTGGGGAGGATCACCAGACAAATTTAAGGGCAGAGAGGAAACTACCCCTCTGTCTTACCTGAACTTATAATGCTCTCAATGACCACGACTTTTTGCAATGGCTACTTTTGATAAGTGTCCTAAGGGTGAAGAACTTCAAGTTGTGTCCATCCTGGACCACCAAAAGTGTGTGTTTTCCATAGTTACTGTCCACCTCACACAGGTCCATGCTGGGACACCATCTGCTGGTCTGTTTTGGTACAAGGAGTCACCTGGAAAGATGCTGCTCCTTTAATGTGCTGGCAGGGGCTTCATTGTCTCCTGCAGCAATTGCGTGTAGCTTTTCATCTGAACCTTTAGGAGAGGAACGTCTAGAAAGCATTGCAGAGTTGAGCCAAAGGCAAATGGGATCACAGACACAGCTGACCAGACACCTGCTATGACAAAGCCAATGGAAGTATCATTCCCAAAAGATTTGGGGTCAGCGGGGAAAAAAGAATTCCCCTCTACATTGCAAACCCAGGTGCTGATAGCAGGTGTTCCAGATGTTCTGGAAGCAGGCAAGATGCCACCACACTCTGAATGAGGCAAAGAGCCACTAATGCTGGTCTGACCTTACAGTACGCTAGTCTGTCATTAACTGGGAAATACTTATATACTAATTTTACAGTTCAGTGTTCAGAAAACTGCTGGGTAATGAGGTCTGTGATATATGTTGGAAGGTATTGCATCTTATTTAGGGATATTTTCATTACTGTATCATCAAGAAACCCTATGGTGCTAGGCAACATGAACACATTATCCATTTCTCTTAGCATTGTCAAAAGGCCCTGCAATCTATCTCAACTAAAAATATATAATTAAATATTATTTATTTAACGGTTCAGCTATGCTGGCTTACATCAGTTAGTCTGTATTTATTCATTCTGGAGAAATAACTTTTCAAATGAAACTGAACTATGCGTTAACGATAGCTTAGGAAGAAAACTTTCTTTTTGCTACAAACATTATATACTCTGCCACTAAATCACAACCAATATTAAAAAAGACCAGAACAACAGACACGAAGACACACATTCTCCAGTTTCAGCTGCCACTCATAACAGGTCATGAAACGCAAATGAAACAAGTTTGTTCTCAGAGTTCACAGCTCAGAATGAATGTATGCATAGTATCATGTAATGGATTATGGAGTCAGCTGGGTATCCCACAGAATGGGAAAGTGCAATTGCAAGAAATGATGAGCACAGCATGAGATCAAATGAATTTGTTGTATTAATTAATATCCCAGTGCATAGCTGCCAGAGTGGTGCTATCTGATAACTGAAGCAGGATGGCAGAAGAGTAAAGCTAACGGCCTCATAGAGCATCCTGCTGCCACTGTTCTGAGCCAGGCTGGGCAGCATCGTGGTACACACTTTCCCAGAACACAAAGCCATGTTCAGCTTGCAAAAGCAATGTTCAGTTTGCAGGGAGGCACCTGTGAAAGTTCCTTAATCCAGTCATTTCCAATACGCCTAGAAATAGAAATTTTCCTTACTTGTATCTTTCTCAGAGACCTAAATAAAGCCAAATACATTTATTCTATTCCTGCAGTATGAGCTGTCTTGAAAACTGAGTCGTGAGTAGGATTGTCAGTGTGACCAAAAAAAATCTCCCCCAAACATGGCAACTTGCAGTGTAAGGAAAGCAGAAAGTTGGCCGTGCAAAAATTTCCTGGCTACCTGTCAGTATTCAGATGTGTCAGGGATAGCGTTGCTGGGAAGGTAAGAGCCCAGCAGAAACCATCTCAGTGTAAGCATGAGCCACCCCAACAGCTCTGCAGAATACAGAATAAGATGTGGAAAGAGGTAAAAGGCTAAAAACAACCGCAAGCAGACAGACAGCAACCTAACTGGAATAAGGAATACAGGAATGTTAATCTCTGCATTATCTTTTTGAGTGCAATTTTTTAACCCCCAATCTCTTAGATGCTAGATCTTAAATCTTGCTATTAAGCTCATTTGATAGTGGAAAAGAACCCATCAGGGCCGAAGTCATTAAACAGAGTGCTCTGGCTCTGCAGAGGCTGGGAAACTCAGCAAACACATGGTGTGGGCAGTCCCTCCTGAAACACGGTGCCATGGGGACTCAGCAACCCATGGATGTCCTTTCTCAAAGTGCACAGTGCTGGGTGCAGGACCTGGTGCTACTGGATGTCAGCTTCTAGGAAGAGTTCCCCAGGATGGTACAAACCTGGGTTTTTCAGCCTGGAGAAGAAAAGGCTTCAGAGAGACCTTAGAGCGGCCTAACAGTGCCTGAATGAGGCCTGCAAGAAAGTTAGGGCGTGTTGTGAAAGGACTAGGGTTGGAGTGGCTTTAAGTTGAAAGGGGGAAGATTGAGATTAGACATTAGTAAGAAATTCTTTACGCTGAGGGTGGGGAGCCAGTGACTCAGGTTTCCCAGAGCAGTGGTGGCTGCCCCTTCCCTGGAGGTGTTCAAGGCCAGGTTGGATGGAGCCTTGAGCAACCTGATCCAGCGGGAGGTGTCCCTGCCCATGGGAGGGGGGTTAGAATGGGATGATCTTTAAGGTCTCTTCCAACCCAAACATTGTATGATGCTATGACTGTGATACTAAACCTATAAAGCTAAGATTCCTTCTACTCTTTCAAGCAGCAGTTATAGGACCTTTAATAAAAACTGAGCCTGCCTCTAGCCTTGTGATGCGCTGCCACAAGGAGCATTAGCAACCTGCTCACTTCCCTAGGTTTCCATCAAATGTCCTCATTTACTCCGCTTCCACCCTTCTTCCACCCAAGGTGCTGCTGTGAATACCATCTCAAACATTTGGCACATAAGTTTCAGGCATTGCAAAGAGAGCATCAGAAACATCAGAATGTCTGCAGAATGCCTGCCTAATTAATGAGGTTAGAGTCTACTGTATCCTAAGCACTGTTAGCTTATTAGGAGTCATAAGGGGACCAGGATGGCAATAAGGACGTTTAGTCTACACTTTAAAAGATCACGTCACAAATCGATTACTCCGGATTAATTTTATCCTATTAAATAAGTCCTCTCCACAATTTCAATTTGTTTAATTTGTAGGATATTAAGAATTCTACCACCAGAATTAATTGCATTGAATAAAACAACCAAATATAATTTTCATGATGTGCTGATTCGCAGGAGGGCAAGGAGACAAGAGTTGTGGTAAACAAACATGATGTATCTGGAGAATATGGCCAGCAATTGACAGAGATGCTGTTGAGAGATTCCTGTTAAAATTCCATTATCTACATTATGCAAGAATGAGATGTTTTTCCTACTAAAAAATGTGCAGTCAGCCACACAACACTGCAGCAAAACCAGGTCCTAAAAATCTTATGTAATTTAATTCTAAATTAAGAACTTGGTTTAAAAAAACAAAACCACAAAACCGAAACCAACCTTTTGAATTGTATTGGACATTAAGGATTTTTATGTTCCATGCTCCGAAGTTCTATTTACCCTCCTCTTCATTTGGTGTGGCTGATCACAAGAAGTACAGAGTATTTTAAAAGGAAAACAGCTGTCTCCTTGTTAAGACTGTTTCACATAGATCTCTGTCTCCTTTAAACATTATTTGTTATTATATATTATTTGTAATAACAGCACGGACGTACTTTAATAACTGGTTCTGGAGCTTACTTGGATACCGTAATCAGCTTTCAAAGGATTCCTCACCACACTGCAGCATCCGCAGCACAAGGTATTTACTGAGCTGCCCAGTTCAGAAGTGCTGACACTCAGTGTATATATTGTGGCATTCTTTTTTGGCAAGAAAATAGTATTTCAGTTTACATTACTGAAATGCCCCCTAAAAGGGAATTCACTAAATATTCTACTATTTTTTGGCTTATGAAAATAATTTTGTAGTCTCCCTTATGTATTAAAAAATATCAGTTGTTAGGATATGTGAACATTTCATTACTATTTCATAAAAGTTCTTCATACAAATGGATCCTAAGAGTCATAGTCTCACTTGGCTCTAAATAGCTGCCCGTGCTTTAAGAAAAATAAAAGGTTTCTTAATACTCCTGCTTTAAGAAAATAAAACAGACTAAAAGAATACATAAATACATCCATTTCAGAGAAAATGTTTTGATATTAAGTCAGGTACACTTGAATATTCTTCCTAGAATGGAAAGAATCCTGTTAATCCAACCACCAACAAAATAAAGATTTCAATTTCTACACAACTCTTTTACGTAAGTTTTGTGCAAATGGCAGCATGGTGAAGGTTGTATGCAGGTCAAAGGTAGAGGATTCACTAACTAGATAACTCACACAAAAATCAATTTCCCCTTGTTTAAACAATGACAGGAGAGTACATTACAGAAAACAGTTTATGTATTTTAGTATTTCATAAACAATCGCTTGACATGAAAAAAATTTGATGAAAGAATCACTAAACAATGCAAGAAAATACGCTCTCATCCAACAAAAAAGGAATGCTCACAAAGAAAGCAAACACTGGGAACTCTCTCCAGCGTGCTGGCCAACCGAGATTAGTTTAGGTGAAAACTAACGGAGGCTGATGAGCACTGAGTCGAGGCAAGCATTAGTTCAGTTAATATCACTGTTCACTGCAGAAGAATGCACAAGAAAAGTTCTACGTGAAATACAAAACAGCCAAAGCCTGCAAGTTCACACTTTTCAGTGCGTGATTTTGATTTTTTGCTGGCCTTTTTAAAAGCACCCACCCAGAGCATTATCAGTACAACACAGAGCTTGCCAGCAGCTACAAAGGCTTCTCGGGGCTTTTGTAAAACACACACACTACTGAAGAACAGACGCAGTCTGACTTGCATCTTCCTAAAGAAAACAGAAGGAACAAACCAAGACAGTTTACATCTAATAATGCACTGAGTTTACTACACTCCTTGCCAATTTTAAAGCAGAAGAGATAAGAATATCTCATACTACAGCACTGCACATTTTAAAAGCATCCAATTAATAAGTTTTCTTTGTTACAGCTGCTGGATGAAAATGACCTGTTCCCAAGAGTGATTGGATAAAAATTCTTGGGGTGGAGGGTAGATTCCTGCTCTAGCATTACTGCTGTGCTCAAGAAAAAAAAGTTAAAAGCGTTCACCACTGACTAAATTCTTGAATTTAGTTAGCAGTTTGATTCAGTGTTATATTATGGTTAGATGGGATAAAAACCACCTTTATTATTCATCGATAGGAATTTTACAAATATACAATGTAGTGATTCAAGTTGAGAAGAAAATGCTGTCCCTGTAACACAGATCTGTGTTCCTGTGCAGAGGTACAAGGTACAAAGTATAAAGCTATAATTGTTATCCAGTTCCCTCAAAACTGGGAGCCTGTTGTACATTAAAAGGTCTGAAAAATAGGGATTAGAAGTTAGATCAAAAGGCTAGATGTCAACAACTTAAAGGATGCAGTTACTACATCGCATGGAATAGTTCTCTAACTACATCAAAGGGAATTTCAATGCAAGTGAGTAAGGCAGCATGTAAGTGTTGGAGAACGCCTTGGCAATAAAAAGGAAATATTCAGTAGCCCAGGCCAGCAAGGAAGTATGAGCATACACAGTAAAAACATGAGCATTCTGTCAAACTTGATACATTCCCTCTGGAGCCAAAACGTGTGCATTATCCTCTGTGACAAAATGTCCATTATAATGGACCCCCCATGAGAAGATCTGGTCTGTGACAGATTCAAAAGCACTGTCTGTAATAAGTGGTGCAAAGCCTGTTTAAATATTGTGACAGGTTTCTGACAGCTCTGGAGCACTAGAGGGACACAGAATCAGTGAGACGGTTTACTTCCATGGTTTGATTACTTCTACAGCAATGACACAGACTGCACGATATTGACACTTTTTTGTCATATGGCATCTCAATAAGGAGTTTGCAAAATTCTACCCATGGCCCGTGCAGTTCTGGTGAGCTTTGAGTTAACTGCACTGTGAGGTACTTCTGCTGTCCAGATCCTGTTGTCAACAGGCCTTAGAAGACTTCTGTCCAAAACCAGTGGTGTAAACTGTCCTTTGACATTGACACAGAGTGACATGGAGTTTCCAGTGCCCCTGCCTGCTACTTGAAGCAAACCACTCGGAGATCTGGTAACCGCCATATTCGCTTTGATATCAATGCCGTTATCAGCTACTGGCCAACAGCATCTCCGACTGTGCTATCTTTTTCAGCACAGTCCCTGTGCGTCACTTTGCTGTTTGATGATGCTGACTACTCTCCTTAACGAGATTCCACAGCCTGTTCTTTAGAGACTGAAAAGATACCTGCAGACTGGATCTTCCCAGGAAGAACAATTTTATCACTGCATATCGGTCTTGCACAGCATTGGGAAGAGAGACACACATGCTTAAGAGAGAACACTAAGCAGTAAGGTTAAGCCAGATGTGCCAGACCAAAGCCCCGTAAACACAGAACCTAACATAGCTCTGAAGATCTCGCCCATGTTCAGAACTGACGGAATGGCGTTTGCTCAGTTTTTCAGCAAGTTGGATATGTTTAAGAGGAGTAGTGGGAGGTTTGCAACTACTCCCACCTCTAAGAAACATAAATTGTCAAGGGTGCGTTACACAGATGCATTTCACACTAGGTTAGCTCTGTACATACAGAACACACTGCAGCACAATCCCAGCTACGTGCACTCAGAGAATGGAGTTTTAAAATGCATACAACACCAGTTCTGGGTACCCTCTATCTAAACCTTAATAAAACATTGTTAGTGTTGGCACTAAGGTTGGTATGGAAGCATTACCAAAATAAAGGGGTAGGGTTTTTCTTTTAACCTTTCAGTATTAGCTCTCAGTCACATTCACCAAGCATGGCCATTCCACCTCCAGTCTGCACTATTCTTAGGTTGTGATCATTACTGCAATACCTTAGAGTCTCAGAAGTTGAAACAGACCTGACAGAGCTCAGAAATCCCTCATCTGGCTTTTCAAGCAAGGCTGCTGCCTGAAAGCTTCACTGGCCACTAAATCCAAGAGCTGGAAGGAAGTGCTTTTCTCAGCCAAGTCTTTATAAAGCTTTTCTTATACTTCCCACAGTTTTATCTGCCCATTGTCCACTTGCCAGATCCAGCATTTGCCAGATGCAGTCTTTTAGGGCTACAGCTTTTGTCTGTGCCTTTTTTGCTCTGTAGTTACTTATCAAAACTTGCTTTCAGTTACCCTTTATATGGCTATTTCAAGGACACTCTTTATCATAATACGAGTCTGCTAGTCAGTAAACACTTGCAGCTGCCTCATCAGCTGAAAATAGGCCCACACCCAGGAGAGGCTCATTCTGCACTGATTGATTCCAAGCAGAATCTGGCAAGAGATGGCAGTGAGTCTTCTTTCACTTGTGTTTCTTGTGCCTACCTGGTCTTTCAATTACTCCATTCCTCTTTCTTATTCAGGGCAACTGCTGAATAACTTTTCCATGTTCCATTTTTACCTTGTGCAAGAACATTCAACTTGTCCTCACAAAATACGCAAGCCAAATGCCAAGTCTTGTATGAGGGATATCCAGACAGAGAGATGACAGCTCTGTTAGTGCATTCATTATCTATTCAATACTCTTAACACTCACAGCTGAAAAAAAAATCACGGGTATCCTCAGTTCTACCTCTACATTTAAAAGATATTACTGTAAGTTTAAGACCTTTCAAGAGGCACAGCAAAAACGAATTTATAAGCTTACGCATTTTTAATACAACACTCTTTCTTATATAATCTCTATTTTTTTAAAAAGTCTTTGTTATCTTAATACTGCAGCATCTTCTGGTGACTTGTACTAGCTTTCTAATTGTGTGAATTCCTACTTGTTATCATCATCACTGACTACTAGCAATATACACTGAACATGCTTGATTCCACTTTTCAGCACAGGCTTTTCTGTCATGAGTATCAAACCAGCTCCTTCCAGAGGGAATGCGTGTGTGAGCCTCTGCTGTCACTGTGAGATCTTCACAGTTTAGTAGCTGGGCACGGTTCAGTACAGGCAAGAGCTGACACATCTCTGAAGTTGTTATTTTGTCTCCATGAACAGAACATCTATGATAGATCACACTACCCAACATAAAACCCAAACCAAAACGTAGCCTGTGATAAAGCAGATTATCAAAACCAAAATATTAAGAGGTCATTAGCAAGGAAGCAGCTGGATCCCACAGCAAATCTTATTAGGACTAGCAGTCACCTTTTTATCAATTTCTTAACAGTTTCTTTTCTCTGTTTTCTTAGACAAAAGAAACATGAAAGAACAAGTGCATATCTCTCAACACCAGCAGCCCTTTGTATTACATCTTAATCTAGATATTTAGAGCAACAGAAGAAACGCTGTTCCTCAGCATGAAATAATACATTTAGTGTTACTCCAATAAACAGACAGAAATCAGCACAGGAGAATTACCATGAGTGAAATAAAACTGGAGTTTCCTATGGGTAGGAGAGAACTGAGAGCAGAAACAAAGTTAATATTGGTGCCAATTTGAATGGAGAAAAATATTTTATCCATGAGAAACTTACCAGTACTGTTCGCCCCTGGGAAATAAAGAAATGGCCAGACACAACGATGGTAAGGATAAGGTGGCCCGATTCTTCATTCGATTCAAAAACCTTCAAAAAGACAGACAAAATAGAAACCTAGCCCTGTAAGCAGAGAATCTGCAGTTCCCATTTCTAGTGCAAAATAAAATGTTAGAGACGCCAGTGCTAAAGTCAGATGTAAATAAAGTTCACCTCCTAGCAATGCAACTTGCCCTCCACTCCCACAGACATTTAAGAATTTGTTACTAATCACAGAATCATAGAATTGTTAAGGTTGGAAAAGACCCTGAAGAGGCTGTAAGCCCAACTGCACTTCTGCCACTGCTTCACCACTCTTAATAAAGAAAAAATTCTTAACATCCAATCTAAACCTCCCTTGGTGGAACTCAAGGCTGTTTCCTCTTGTCCTATCCCTCAGGGAAGAGCTCAGCACCCACCTCGCTCCACAACTGACCTTCGTGAAGCTGCAGAGAGTAATGAGGTTTCCCCTCAGCCTCCTCTTCTCCCGACTAAGCTGCTTCCAGGACCCCTGGGCTCCAGACCCTCCCCCAGCCCCTCATCGTCTTTCTTGCACCGAGGGGCCCAAAACTGAACCCAGGATTTGAGGTGCAGCCTCAGCAGCGCCGAGCACAGGGGGACGATCCCTGCCCTGCTCCTGCTGGCCACACCGTAGCAGATCACAGCCTCATATACAGATTTAAATACCTTAAACAACCACGTGGACTCAGAGAATAGTTCAGAATCGAAAGGACCTTAAAGATCACCTAGTTCCACGCCCCTGCCCTGGGCAGGGTCATCCCACTAGATCAGGCTGCCCAAGGCCCCATCCAGCCTGGCCTTGAACACCTCCAGGGACTCTTCCTATTTTATCTATAGATTTTAGTACCACAAGTGTTAAGAAAAGAATTATTAAAAAAAAAAATGCCACTAACTACCCGACCCCCAACTCGTTCGCTCCACCTACACACGAAGCAAAATCGCCGACTCCAGATTCGCTAAACGAGACCCGCAAGCGCCTCCCTCGCCGCGGGGCGGCCACAGCGAACCCCCGCAGGGACACCCCACCCGTCACCTTCCAAGAGGAGGCGCCGTGCCCTCCGCCTCCCCGCTCCGCTGGGGGCTGGAAGCGGCCGTAGCGCTTCAGGGGCCACGTCGAGGCGCTGGCGAGGAGGGAAGCGTCGCCCGGCGCCGCCATCGTGGCCTCACGCCGATGGGCGGGAAGCGCGGGCCAATGGGAGGGGCCTGAGAGGGCGAAGGGGCGGGGAAGAGCGGGATCCCACCAATCAGCGAGAGTCTGTGCAGCGCAAACCAATGGGAGAGCGCGACAGCGAGCGGGGGGGCGGGGAAATTCCACCAATCAATGTGAGGCTGGGAAGCGCGAGCCAATGGAGGGGCGAGAGAGCGCGAGCCAATGGCAGGAGGGAGGCTGCGCGCGGGTGGGACAGGTCTCGCCAATCAGCAAAGCGGCTGCGGAGCGCGAGCCAATGGGAGCGGCGAGAGGGAGCGCGTGGGCGGGAAAGTCCCGCCCACCGAGCCTATAAAAGGCGCATCCCGGGCGGGAAAGGTGTGAGGCGGGGGTTGTGTTCGCATCGGCGCTGCTGGGTTCTGCCTCAACGAAATATCTGTATGGAGAAGCCGTCCTGAGTACTAACCTGCCTTCCCATGGCTCCTCAGGGAAATGGAAGGTTTTGGTCGCTGTTGAGGCTCAGCCTGGTAGGGTGTCGGAACTAGAGATCGCCTCAAGGATCGTGTGAACCCTGAGGTCCCTCCCAACCTGCGGTGCTGTGAGGTCCAGCAGTGCTTTTGTGGCACCTGGAGTAGGACTAGTGTTAGATGAGTTGAAGTATGGAGCTCCCAAGCCTTCTGGTGTTCCAGCGCCCCTCAGAAAAGTGGGAGGCCAGGTGTGGTTGGGTAAGGAATGCCAACTGGGTAGTCATTATTAAGCAGATATTCTATTTGTAGTGCTGGGTGTGGGGGTTCGCTTCTCCAAACACACACCATACAAGAAAACCGCACATCTTCTGTGTTATGGGTCTGTGCATATTCATTTCATCTCCTGAAACCATTTTGCATATCCATTCTTTTCCAAAACATCCTTAACATCTCTCCAAGCCTTATTCACATGTCCAGTTGGTCTTTTGAGTGGTCATGAGGACCCCTCCTGTGGGTCCAAAGATGAAGGCTTGAAGTTTTTCTCGGTGGTGAGCTTTTGACCTTAGGGGATGCAGCCCAAACTTGGGGAAAAAAACAGTCCTTTTCTGCCAGCACAGCCGTGTGGCTTCCCTACTTCCTTATCTTACCCTACAGGATGCCTGTTCTTTGCACTACTGGTCCTCCTTTAGAGAAACATTTCCGCTAGCTCAAAGCATGTATTGCTATAAGATATACAAGCTTAGACAATTGCCATTTATCAGTGTCAAAAAGGAGCCCCCTTTTCAGTGCACGTTGTTAGGCTTGTCAGGTTTGTACTGCTGGATTAATAAATGGGAATTGCCCTCCTATCCCTTCCTGGTTTGCTCCCTCTCTGCCCTGTGGTTGCTCCTACAATTGCATGATAATGCACTTTCTCTGGAAAAAAGAGTTGGTGGTGGGATGACTCATAATGACTGCTCTCCCGATACCGAAAATGTCAGCAAATAAAACTCTCTTAAGACTCTTTTTTGAGTTTTAGAAAGCGAGCATCCTTTATCAGGGCTGGGCAACATGCAGTAGTGATCTCCATCAATCACGTGCAATGAGACAAAGGCTGGTTACAGGCTATATCTCCCATTTACATGCATATGTATAATTTTTCCCAGAAATCTTATGCATATTGTATTACTTTCCAAGGTCTAATTATAATGTTATGAAACTCTGCAACAGTCAAAGCTCTTGTTAATTTGGAGCTGGGCTCCAGCTCTCTGCTTGACCTTGGCTTTAAGATAGAAAAATAATGCAAACAGATGTGATTGCAGAAGAAGAGACATCTGTTCAACACAGATCATGCTTCACACAAGGCATTATCATATTCAAGGAACAATGTCTGGAAAACACCATTTTAAGGAAAACATTCGGTCAGAGAAAGAAAACACGCTATTAGAGGGACATTCTGTCTAACTTTCAAAAAGTACAACTGCTTAGACAAAACTTAACTGTACTGTAGCTTAAATCAAAGTATTCCATTCTGAAATATTCCACATATTTTATCACTCTGGTATCCCATTTATAGTGAAATGAAATACAGATGTGTTCACCAGTCAGCCGAGGTCATCAGTGGGGCATGGAGGCACCAGTTACTTGTCAGGAAGCTGTGCAGGAGAGTCTGAAGACCTGTGCGGACTCGTAGATGGTGGTCACTGCTAGCTGCTGCTCAGCCACCTGCTTGGAACCTTTATAGCAACCTTCCAGCACCTGAAGGGGGCTACAAGTAAGCTGGGGAGGAACTGTTTACAAAGGCATGTGGTGATAGGACTAGGGCAATGTGTACAGACTAGAGGGGCAGATTAAGACTAGACATAAGGAGGAATTTCTTCATGATGAGGGTGATGAGGCATCAGGACAGGTTGCCCAGGGAAGTCGTGGCTGCCCCATCCCTGGAGTTGTTCAAGGCCAGGCTGGATGGGACCGTGGGCAGCCTGATCTAGTGGGAGGTGTCCCTGCCCATGGAGGGGAGTTGGAACTAGATAATCTTTAAGGTCCCTTCCAACCCAAAACTACTGTATGATTTTATGCCCGAGGGTGCCAGGCCAGCAGCTTTAATCCCAGTTCAGAGCATCATTTTCTGCCAGCAGCACATACTTGGCCAAGGTAAAGCTTGGCTAAATAGTCATACTTGTTAAATTAGGCAAAACAAAGAAATTTATGCAGTTTCTTTGATTTTTGCAGTTACAGTGCTGGCTTGGCTGATATGACTAAGGTTAAAATGGAATTAGTAGATACTGCCTTCTCTGAGATTAAAAAAACCTTCTGGTGCAAGGGTAACCTATTATTTAAACTGCAGTGTTAAAAAATACTCAACTGACATTTATGTCATGTGGCTGTTGTATTTTTCATCTGATGTTACACTTCAGTAGCCAGATTAACATCTGAGGTACTATTTCCATGATAATTTTACAATGTTTTTGAAAGGAAGGTGTTTATCTGAATGTTTTGCAGATTGGGAAATGTAGATGCAGAAAGGCATTAAATGACTTGACAAGGTCATCCAGAAAAATCAGTAATGAAACAGGGAATACAGCATGGGCCTCCTAGCTGCCAGTTCCCTGCTCTCTAATCACTGCTTCCCCAGGAGGACTTCACAAATTATGCTTGTCAAACATTCAGAATTGGCTTGTAGACTTGGGAGTTTCTTGGAAACTACAGAAGAAACTAAATATTGTTGTCAGAGAAAGATAGTATGAGTGCATATATTGAATCTATTTTTCCCTAATTCAGCTGAAGTTCTGTGGAAAGTTGTTTGTTTGCAGCATCTGCTAGTGTCTAGTTTCCAAGAGTAATTTCTGCTAAAGGCTTCTGAAGGAGGAAAACAAAAGCTCAATCTTTTACCAAACCATACATTTTTAAAGTGTCATTTTGGAAGAGGCAGAAGTAAACCAGGAGCATTGGGTACTCCCATCAATCCTTCAAAAATAATGTATTCTTGAAGTGGCGCATGAAAAGAAGGAATTATGAGGGGGACAGAAGCCCTTCTCCATGTGTGAAAGGCGGTACAAATTCTTCGCTTCACCTCAGCAGTGCATGCAGTACCCTGCAGTTTATTTAGACCCAAAGCCCAGCCAATACAACTTGGCCATGACTGGGCAGTATCTCCTGCCATTCTTACCTAGACATACCAGTCACAACCATGTTTACTTTGGGTGCTGAAGCTTAAACACAGTTCTAGCAGCCTTTAATTTTCTTATTGTAGGTTTTTGATTCACCGGGATTTACTAGTTTGCTTTGGGGTTTTGGATGTGAATGTGTTGTGCTTTTACAGGTGTATAAAGTAAGGTTTGAATGAGAAATGAGCGTTGCATTAAGACTGATATGTAAGCTCTTGCTGATTTTTATTTTGTTTGGGGAATTGCATGATTAGTTCTGTATTCAGAAAGCAGATGTAGGAAGATGGTTAAAATGCTTTTTTTGTAAAAGGCTACAGAGGTTGCCAATTTTTTTAAATTACAGAATAGAATGTAGAAGAAGGAGACTGTGAGGTGAGCCTGACAGATTAAAATGTGTTTCATCGGAGATGAGATAGCAAATCCCATGTACGTGCTGAGGGTTTATCATTGTGGAGTACTTCAGATTCGCTTGAGACTTCACAGACTGCAGCGGTAAAAGTTAATTCTCTCACTGCAAAAGTACATAGTCCTGTTAATAATTTAGACAAACTCTGCCAGAAGCAGAGACCCATGCAGGAAGAGAGATCTGTTGTGTTCTTGCACAATAAGGATTCGATAATGTGCTAATAATTGGTTTTTCAGGTAGAGGAGATGAGAAAGGATTTGTATTATTTGAGAGCAAAGCAGAACGATACAGTGATCTACTAGCCTGGATTATGTAGACTTGGTTTTGGCAGGAGATTTTATTTAGGCAGTTGGTTTTGGCAGCAGGTATTTCTCTGAGCCATGTACATTATTGATTTATCATAGTAATGGTGGTGATAACAGCAATAATAAAATCATAGCACCATAACTTTACTGTCAGGTGTCAGTGTAGATTTGCCACAGTTGGAAAGGACGAACTGGAGTAACATACTAATCGGACAAATAATATATTAAGAAAATAGAGGCTACCAGATGCATGAAATGTATAAAATAGGCAACAAAAGTTGTATTTTAGAAATTCTGGAGGTTTCCCTGTGGTACTGACAACTTACCGTCTGCTTCTACCCAGCTATTAAAGGGATAAATAGGATTATGTACAGTGGCATAAATATCATGCTGGTGAAAATGTGCTACTCAGAGAAATTGATTATTGCTTTGATTTTTATAAGAAACTGGCATTAACTTTTGCTTTAATTGCTCTGTTAGTACTTGTGAGACTTCCTCAGCAGCTGACAGATTCAGTCCATTAATCAGTATTTCACATAGTTATTTGTTCCTCCTTTCATCCAAACGCAATCTGACAGTGGTCAGCCTCACTGCCCAGAGATCTCAGTATTAATGACATTATGGTATTCAATTATTGCATAGAAGTGCTATACCCATCACAATAATACCTTCATCCAGTTCTCTTAGGGTAAGTTCAGCATTGGAGGAGATGAACATAAGAGCTTTCTTTTGCAGAAATTGGAAGCTGTGAAGGACCACGTGGTGTTGAGGTCTCTGGTATGATGGTCACTGTTGTCTTGAGCAGTGTCAGACGCTGACATACCTACTAGGAGACCTCATTCCACAGTTGTTGTGAACTGTAGTCACTGCATTTCAATCATCAGTTTTATCCTGCTTTGCTTTCTCCCTTGCTAAAATCTACTCCTTGCAATGAGCTCTAAATCTTAAAGTGAAACACAAAAATCAAAGCAGTGCATTTCTGACTGAAAGTGCTTCAAGAATTGCTGTAAAGAAGGAGCAAAGTCTGATGACTTGCATTAGGCATCAGGCACAAATTAAAATCTGTAGTTATACTTCATAGTCTCTCTTTTCTCTTCAGTGCGCATGTCAAGATTGAGGTTGGATTGAGAATCCACTGTTTAAGCACCACAAGAATTAAAGGATCCTTCTGGCTCAGTCTTCCAGAATTTTAAGCAACTTATCTTTCTCATTTTCCAAAGTTAAAATGCTTTCTCCAATAAAGTCTTCAATTATCCCCCTTTTCCATAAGTTATTAATTTTCAATGTGCTTCCAGAAATTGATTCCATAAGTTCGTGTATTGTTTTGGTTTATATAAATAGTGACATTCCTAACTTGTCAAGTGTTGCATACCTAAATGATACTTTAATCTTGCTCCCTGAATGACATTATCTGTAAGGATGCTCGAGATTTACAAGGAAGCTGTGGAAGCTTATATAGATACGTGCTGAGGCGCACACTGAGTTATGTGACAGGAAAATGTAGCCATGTTGTCTGTGGCTTGCCTGCCTTAATTGTCAGCTGCCAGGGGATCTGCTGGAGTGTTTCGAACTGAGCCAGAAGCTTTAAATGGATGGGTAGTTATAAAAATCTGTCTACATGAGGTTTCTGTGGCTGCTGTGCAACCAGAGGAAGAGCCATGTGCCAGTTCTTTTACGAACTGCCAATGTTGATAGAAAGCAGAGCTTGTCCACAGGGACAGACGAAAGACAGTGTAACTGAATTTATATGAAGACCACCGAGTTAATGAAGTCTTTGGCCTCGTTGTGCATTTTGAGACTCTGTTCCATAAAGCCTTAGACTTTTTCTAGGGAAAGTCACATTTATTCAAAGCATAGTTTACTTGCATTTCTGTTCTTTCATTTCAAGTTTTCTGACTTTAGCACTCATGGCACAAGGAGCTTCTGCCTCACAGATTTGCCATTTACATAAACCCCCCCACCCACAAAAATCCTCCACAGTGCCTCCCTTTTGCTCAGCACCTTTCATTTTCCATGACCTTGAAAACATAAGGACATTTATTAATTAATTCAGATTTACAAGGGGGGTGGAGGGGAGAATTGCAAATTGGAGAGAAGCAATTTGTTATGTGCCCCTTATTTGATAAGGATAGTGGAAGGGGAAATAGACCTTTCTGTTACCAGGATTTCCCATGCCAATCAACTGTGTTTTTCATTTAACTACTGGGTAAATAGTGACCCTAGCGGGAAGAGAAGAGGCTGGACTTAGAGTAATTATTGAATTCCTGACAGTCTTGAATATGGATAGGAGCAGTAATTATCTCTGCTTTTTTAATTCTTGCACTGATTAACTCTGGATGTTTCCTAATATAAACCTGTATATTGCTGCTACAAACACAGCAGTAATGGAAGGGACTCTGACTTGGACACGACTCTGTCAAAGTTCTTTTTCTGCCCAAATATGTACTAGACTGTTCAGAGATTCTGTAAAAGAAAAAAAAGCCAAACCAAACCCAGAGTTTTGGGTTTTTTTGTTTGTTTGTTTGTTTTCTCTCGAGCTGGATTTAGCAGTTCTTGCAGTGAGCTTGTCAGGGAATGTACCTCTTGGATTCGCTCTCTAAGTCTCAACTGCAGTGCTGATGTTGTGAGAGTTGCCTGTGCATAGAGAAGAGAGAATAAGCCCTGACCTCTTGTGCATTCACAATGAAAGATATTTTCTCCTCGCTACCCAACTTAATTCCAGATTTTCTTTCTAGTCTGCTGGATCATGAGGACTTAGTGGAGCAGGTGAACAGAGCACTCTGAATATATCTAGCTCGTAGAGCATATCTGTGCCTCTTTCTCTATGCCTGAATAGAATAGAGTAGAATATTTCAGTTGGAACGACCCACATCAGATCCACTTAAAGCTTATTAACAGATAGGTCCAGGACTCAAAGCATCCTGTTCCAAATATACAACCATTTAAAGCAGAGAGAAGTCTTTTTGTAGCAATAAATATCATGAGATTTTGACATGAACTGAACAATGGCTGTGCCTTTCAAAAAGTGTAAAACCACCTTGCCATGTTCAGCTGTCCCTCTGACATACAGCCTGGAATATGTACCACACAAGAAGGAGCCTCAAGTCCCCTGAAACCCACGCTGTTTAGGAAGCAAGCAGCAGAATGCTAATAAATTGAATTTACTTGCTTAATCTCCCCTGTGGTTTGTATTAATATGAATGGCATTATAGGAGCAGAGATGTGCTTATATAACAGTGTTCTCCTTCAGCTTAAGGTTAATGTAGTTACTCATATTTACCACAAATGAAATGGAGGTCTTAATCTCCTGCAGCAGGATCCAAGTAACTTCCATGAGAGTATGAGAGTTAGCTGTGCTCTGTTCTAGGAGTCTCTGAGTCAGGGAATGGGTATCAAGCATTTGTAGTTTCCACAAATTACATAATATTGGGTCCTGGACACATTCACATCTCACCAAAGATGACAGAATCAGCATATGTTAAAGAAGAATATTGATCAGAAATCTGTAGTGTTACACAGGAAATGGGTGGATTTTTGCTGTAATAGCTTAAAAATTAAAGACCTGCTATTTCTCCAGCCCTCAAAGACTTCTGCTTTGATGCTGGATTGCATATGGTGCAGGGTCAAAACTAGGCTATGCTGTCATGTACACTATTATTTTCTTTTTAACTAAAAGATATGGGACTCATCATTTTTTCCTGTCAGTACTTTGGGTCAGGTTCCCTTTAGCCTACACTGATGAAATCTCACTGATAATTGTTGACTGAAACAACATTACAGCCTCTCAGCGTTTGACTCAAAGACATTCAACATAAGGCAATATTCTGATAGATTATTTTTCCTGAATCAGTATCAGGCATATGATATCTCCCTGTTCTTGAGCGATATCTTCCTCTATATCATAAGAAATCAATCTGTTACAATGTGAGAAGTACAAATACCAATCTCTCGTGCTCCCCTACGTTAAATGTGGCCAAACGCAACTCTCCTCCATTGTCCTTGGTTTCTTTGGGGCCACTTGCCAGGTAGAAAAGTATGATTAAGCTGTAAATGTTTCTTCAAGAGACAGTTTTATAATAATCCATTCAATCTCTGAGCCTGCCTTAGTACCTCTTGGACAAGAACTAGGTTTTTTTCCCCCATGCTTTTATAGAACCAAGCATAATATTACCATTCCATAAATAAGTAATGTCTTCTTTGTACTCACAGTTATGTTTTTAGTGATTTTAATAGAGGCAGCTGCTTAGTCCATTCTAAGTTAGTTGCTGTGTGAAAACTAAGAGGTACCTATTGTCATTCTTTGCAGAACCTGTGTATGATCTGATCATCCAGCACATTCACAGTGGAACAGTTTTGCCAGATTCAGCTGATTTCTTCCTGATGCTGTTTGACAGAAGGTAAGAATGAGAGCCTCTCGCAGTCTTATTTGTTGTTGTTACACAAGACCTGAATAGACAGGGACGCAAATAAACACAATCTTAGTTGTTATTCTCAGCAAAAAATCAAGTGTGATAGATGGAATGCCATTTGTGATAGAAGATACTTTGTTTTCCTATCTTAGCATTCCAGAGATACAGTATTTGCTAACGTTCCTGGTGTCAGTGGAAAACTCAGATGTCATTTGATATAAGCTCTCGCATTAATCAAGAAAAATGTAATTTTTAAGAGACATTGCTGCTGCCTGGACAGAAGTGAGGCTTAGGGTCACAGTGGGAGGCTGGAGATCATTCTCAAGCTGCCTTTTTTTCCCTCATGTGCCACAAAGCAATGTTTTTCAAAAACAGCTCCTTTTCCAAGTAAAACTATTTAATGGCTCCACTATGTTCATTATAAAGGTAAATGTAAAAGGATCTTAATTACAACAGTGTTAATGTCAAATAATTGGTTTGTATCTGTTTCTTAAGAGGATGGCAGAGAACATTTTAGCTTGAAATGTAAAGGACTGGAAGGGAATGGATTTGGATTGTGCTAATGTTTCAAGAGCCTGAGTCTGTTCAACATTCTGTGTAGTGTGACTCTGGGACTGAAAGCCACAGCTGTGGAGGACGTTTTTTGTTTGATTTCTACATACTCTTCACCATGGATTCCTTTGTGCTCCCCATGTGGTCAGGCAATCCGGTTAGAAGTGAGGTATCTTAAAGGCTATTGCATTGAATTACCCTCAGAACAAAATGAAGCTTGCTGGCATGAAGGTGAACTTTACCTATTTATCTTGGTAGTAGCAGCCTGAGAGATGTTCTTAGGCTTTGTACTTCTCACCACGAAGGCCCAGTCTAGCTGTATGTACTACAGATAATTTAATCCTACATAGAGGGTGGGCAAGATGATCCTTCTTGTATCATTGAATACCGGTCTTTCCACTCATAGATAACCTCACTAGTAGAGTAAAAGTCATCCTATCAAAGAGGCTCACTGCTTAAAATAGTAACAAGGACGCAATTTGAGAATATTTGGCAATTTTAAAGGTATTACTGGAAGTACACAGCAGAGAATATTTAACTTTGCTTTTTGGTGTAAGTCCAGCCTCATCTGCTTGCAAGTAAAGCTGAGCACTCTCCAAATTGAGAAGAAATGATCCTTTAACTCTGCCTGGGCTTTTCATTTACAATCAGAGTAGCACAGCAAGGTGATGCAATCTGTAGCTTTTCTTCTCCAGTGGGTGAAGTTTCCTGAGACTGATGTTTCTTAAGGTCTTGAAGAACAAAGAACAGTAGACTGTATTAATCTGAGAGTTTCTTGTAAAACAAAGAAAATATATAATTGAATAAGTTTAAAGGTTTTCTTATTTTGAGTGGTATAAAAGTACAGATCACATACCTGACTGTACAGCAGCACATGGTGCCTCTGTGCGCCTCTTTGCCATGGGGTGTTGTGGATGCCAAAAGTTTATGTAGGTCTGAAGAGTAAATTGAAAAATGCAAGAGCAAAAAACTCTGTGATGGGCTGTTGAACATAGAGAAAGAGCTCATAACTAGAAAGTCCTCAAGCCATGGCTTGCTAGGAGCTTTGAGTATAGCAGGGAAATATTTTCATAGGATTTTCATGTTCTTATACTTCTCCCCAGAGATCCACTATTATTTACTCTTCTCATGTTTCCCTCCATTAAGAACAGTCATTCGCCTTTCTCTGGTGAAAGTAAGGACTTTCTTCCTCACTCCTTTCCTCCCAGAATGCAGGGAGAGATGTGTGAAAAACAGGGCAGGGAGAAGTACAAAACTAAATAAGTTCAGGGGTCATCAACTAAACGAAGAGAAAGTGGTGCAGGTTAAGGAGTGAAAAATATAGGGGTAAGAAAACAGATGAGGATGCTGAGAAAACACCACCAACAGTACCTAATGCTCCCTCAAGGTATCCAGCAAGATGGTGGATTCTGAGAGAGGTTTCAGTCTCTTCCTGGTGTTATGGAGGGCAAGCTTGGCTAAGATCAAGAGGCTGACCAGGAAATCTTGCAGGTTAGTGCAGCTTTGAATGGGGTGAATGTAAACAGAAAAGTGAGGCTAAAAACACAGCTGAAAGAACACAGCCTGGCACACAGAGTGTGTGCACGTGGTCTCCTTTCTCAGAGGAAAAATGAGTCGAGACACCATGAACTGCATCATGAACAGGTCTCCTGGCCACTGTTGGAGACTGGACTGTAGTTAACCAAATCTTTAGTCTGCACCTCTTTGTCCATTCTTCTACTATATGGTCCTTTTCTTAGTTCAAAATCATGTTTTTCTAGTTACTTCTTTAAGTAATAGAAACCACACAGAAATACATGCTATATTAGCCATGCATAATGTGAAAGAATTTCAGACATACAATCCAGCACTATTCTTTATCAACAGTACAGTTTAGAAAAAAATCTATTTTATTAATCTTTTTTAAAAGGGATGAATAAAATCCCTTTATTTGTTCTTTGAAAAAAATATTCGAGCAGCCCAAACTAAAAGAAACTGTCAGCACGCCCTAAAGGGCAGCTGGGGAACCAGAATTTTGTGAATTTTGGACACATGCACACTCATTATTCATTCCACCAGTGTGCATACGTTCATCCTCTGTCTCTTACCTGCTTTGATAATAAGCCTTCAAGAAGCAAGAACACATGTCCTGAAACAACTTCTGTTGGTTACTTAATTGCTAAGTGACCTTTTCTAGGTTTGCCAAATCACTTAAGCCCAGGCACCACTTATCATTATTTAATATATACCATCAAGTGCCACTCAATTTTTGGATACTTAGCTCTGAACTTAGCTCATGTCAGACAACTTTGTTCACAGAGCTTGAAGGATTTCCATATTATTCCCTATTGTCAGAATTTCAAAAGACAAACCTGCTTAAATCCTCAGCTATGTCAAATATGTCAGGAGACAACCATTAGAATCATTCTGTCATCTGATTTAAACTCATATTTTTGTCTTACTCTAAGATGATTGCGAATTTGTGAGAATAACTTTCAGAATCAGAGGGCCAACCAGGGGTGCCAGGCATGGGGAAACACTGCTTGCAGCATTCAGGATGGACAGTAAGGTGGTAACAGTATACAGCAGGTGGCAGCTTTCTGTAGATTAGAAGAGATTGTTTTGCAGTTCTAACTGGTTTATGCTGCCTGTCACACCATAGGCACTAGCTAACCTGATGGCTGCACACCACGCACCAGCAGTGGTTTAACTAACCATTTCCCAAAGCCTGTGGGCCAGAGAAGAAATTGGACACAACAGGCACCTTCGACCTGATTCACAATACAGGATGTCTGTGCCTGTAATGGGAAATAGAAGTGTAACTCCTAATGTGCAAGCTCATGGACTTCAACTGTCAGGAATTTTCTCCCATTAAAGTACATATAAAACAGTCTTTTCATGATACTATATCTTCAATGAAGTTTTAAAAGTTCTGTCATCTGCTCATAAATAGTAAATAAACAATAATTTCTCCTTAAGAATCTTATCTGGAAAATGTAATAATCAAGAATTGTGAAGTGAGAGTTAAGTGTGTACTATTGCAACTAATTGTGGAAATCGTACTGCCTGAGCAGAAGAATGTATTTCCTTTTACCATGAAGAGATGTCCAAAAAGGAGTTAATATCACGTAAATAGAAGGCAAAATACTTCTCTGTCTAGATGCTTCAAAATGCTCTCTAAAATGGTGTGAAGATCCATGGAAGAAAGGACAGGGAGTTCAGATTCCAGCTGAGCACTTTTCATATACAAGAGTTTACAAATTCTGTTACACTCATGTTAATTTCAAAGTTGTTCTTGCTGACTTTTTCCATCGAAGTATGTTGCTTGAAACTTGATAAAATAGAAAAAGTAATTATAAATTTGGCTCATAGTGAGACAGGAGCTACGTTTGGTTGACTCTGTGGCTGTTCAATATTCTGTGGCTGTTCGATATTCATTTTTCTTTTCCCTTTAGCAGAGTGAAAGAACACAAATTATTTTTACAATTGTATTGACATGTTTTGTGGATGCTATCAGATAAGCAGTTTAGTTGGGATCTTCTTGCTATACCAAGAAGCTGTTCTTGATCAGTCCTTTTATTCATAACCCACAGTATTCAGACTTCAAGATATAAGGAGGGAAAAGAACAGACTTCATGTGGTCACATTGTTTAGCATAGAGCTGGATGACAGATGTAGTGAGGAAAGTGATACAGGAATCTATGTAACACACCTGTGCACTGCCCTGAGGAACTCTACAGTCCAGCTCAGGATTGAGTTTCTCTGGAGAGTCAGAGTCGATGTTTGGAATATGGAGCCTGACTTGTATTCCATGAGCTGTAGAATTCAACCCAGCTTGTTAACTGCAGCTTGGAGATGAATAGAGCATTTTTTTCAGAAACAGAGATTCACTCTTGTCTTAAAGCAACTTAATGACACTACACTGTTTCAATTTAATCAACTCAACTGGGAAGAGAAATCTTCTTGGAGAAATCACCTTGTTAAAACAGTGGAACCTCTTCCTTTTTACTGCTTCATGAGGAGTTCCCAGGCACAGGCTGGTGAGCATCCCACTTCATATACAAACTCTGGAGGCATTCATCAGATGGAGGATGGTACTGAGCAACCCTGTTATTGTCACTGGCTGCTCACCTTCTCCGAGTTGCACATTGCCTGCTGCTGCTGTCAGCACTGCTCAGTACCCTCAGTCAGTGCCATTAGCACTGTGACTGCTTTTCCAGACACAAGGTTAAAAGTGTCTTATTCATAATTCTTAGGCAGTGGCATATACCTTATTGATATTGCACCCCATCTTTCCTTCTTTGGGCTTCATATTCTCAGACGCTGCTTGGTCTGGCAGCCAGGGACTCCATCAGAAGAATTTGCAGAACGGCAGGCGGGAGAGGAAGGTGGTTGTTTGTCCATGAGGCCTTGGTGTGATTCCACAGGAGCACAGCCACTATGCAGGCATTTACACACACATGCCTGTCGCCAATCCCATGTCCTGACTGATCTGAAACTGGGACCAGGGTATAAGGGGTAGCTTAAAGAGTTGCCAGCTGCACTGCTTTGGATCACCTATAGCCAGCTGTGGGCATACAGTACTCCAGCTTCAGTGTTTGTTTGCAGCCAGTCACCTAAGATGCAGTTAGGTTCTTGCTTACTCCTCCTCTGGTCTAAGACTAGTGCTGACTGCTATAATTTAATGGGGTATTTTTAATGGGATATTTTTACTCTAAAAGCATAGTCTGAAAAGGCTAACTTGGTCTACCATGTATCAATGAATCCGTCTGCTGAGCCACCTGGAAGGCCTCTATTTTTAGGCTTTTTCCTTGGAGCAGTTGTTATTTGAATTGACAGATTGTTAGCTAAATACATGGCACAATGGGCATTAATACATCTGGAGCCATGCAAGTCCTTGATTGTTAGCAGCATAGAAACAGAGGGCCTAGTGAGAGACAGTTCGCTTTATCCAAGCAGGAAAACAAGCACAGATTACCTGGTATAGGACTTGCTTTCAACAATCAGAGCTGTGCAGTGTTAACAAGTCAGCTACACAAAGACTGCAAAATGGTGAAGGACACATATTCTATCTGTCTGGGGAAAGTTCAGACTGTCAGTTGCCAGTTAATACATGAGGCAGACAGCAGTGACCATACACAGCAGGTTTGCAGTTTTGGTTAGCATTGATAAGTTATCTTTTTAAAGAATTTAGCAAACACAGTAGAAATAGCCATTGTGAATGTATTTAATTATGAAATTATTTCTTCAGCATGTTCACACACTTTACGTGGACTTGATTGGGAATTAACGTATCTTAAACTGCACATTCTGTGCATGCGTCCTGCACATGCTTGACCGATGAGGTCACGTGGATGCCTTCTCTGGCAGGTGCTGTTGCAAATATAGTGGTAGCCTTCTTTCTGTATGTACATGTGTTAGTCCAGAAAAGAGTGAGTGCTGGCCTACAGTGTTCCTCCTCTAATGATAATACACATTCTGCAGATCAGTGTGTTATCCGGTAATTTCAACTGACTGTAGGAGTTGTTTTCTTCTGTAATATCTACCTGCAGCAGGCCTGAGGTGAGGAGAAGTGAACAGAACACTAGCCTGTTTGGTCTCACACTGTGAACTGATATATACACCCCAAATGTGCAATTGTATCTAGGAAATAGGTAGTGTGAAGTACTTCATTCCTCCTAAAATACAGAACTGTTCTTATGACATGGAGGGAAATTACAGGGCAATAATTTCTCTGGTATTATTGATAGGAGGGCAAGAAAGAAGATGACAAAATCTGCTTGTTGGTATTAATTTATTAGTTGCTAGGCAGAGCAGAGAGATAATCTTTGCCTTTCCTGTTCAATCTCTATTGCCAGATGTTCTTCATGTAGCTGTGAAAAAGACTAAACAAATGAATGAGTATCCTAGGACACAGAGACCCCCAAAAAACAGGGGTCACTTTCTGGTTTGTCCCCAAGCATTCTTTGCACTGAAGAGATTCTGTGTATTCCTCCATATGTGCTGTGCCTCCATCCCCTGGTTAGGACATGGGAATGACACTGCTCTGCTATATAGAATCGTAGAATCATAGAATCACCAGGTTGGAAGAGACACACCGGATCATCGAGTCCAACCATTCCTATCAAACACTAAACCATATCCCTTAGCACCTCGTCCACCCGTGCCTTAAACACCTCCAGGGAAGGTGAATCAACCACCTCCCTGGGCAGCCTGTTCCAGTGCCCAGTGACCCTTTCCATGCAAAATGTCAGTGAAACCCACGCTGACCTATTTTACATCGGATGGAGTAAAGAAAAGAGTGAAAACTTGGTGTTCCTGTAGCCCTTCGGAAAAGATGGCAACACGCAGCTGGTGATGGCCTTGGACATGTGCCGACTGACACCCCACCACCCCTCTCTCTGTCACAGCCTCTCCCCTGGATGCTCTCCAGCCTTTGGCTGAGTCGTAGCCAACTCCTTGTTCCCTACTTGTTCCCCTCCTGGGCTTTTCCTCCGGCAGCCTTTGGAGAAAGAGGCAGTTAATGCTTCCCTACATGGTTGTGAGGAGGGAGAAGTAATGCTAAAATGAATTCACAGTTGCAATGCATTCCTACTGCAAGGGGATGGAAAGCAGTGTGACTTGATAGACTAAAGCTGCTTCCTAAGTAATGCTAAACTCTTTTACTATGTCCCTAGTAATTATATAGGAATCCAGCTCCAATTGCTTATTATGATAGTAGGAAAAGTCAGTAATTTCTACCAAGCATATGTGGTTGCATTCCAACTATAATGTCTGTTTCCAGATAATATATAGTTCCAGTCAGTCAGATGCTGCCATTATGCCTCAGCTCACCAAATGCTGTGGCTGTTCAGAAATCCAGGGTAATTGTTCTGCACACTTTGACCCTTCTTGTCAAAACAATCAGTAACTCAGGGAGAGGATATCTATCAAGGCTGCAGCACATTCCTGTGGGATATGGAAAATTCGCTCCTGTGGTATGTGGGACGTGATTAATTCTGACTGTGTTAACATAAGAAGGTTATTGAATAAGATTTCCTTGTGAATGCGCAAATCCATTCCAGCCAGAAAACCATTACAGTGATGTCAAACATACTTGCATTGTATTCTGAAAAAACACACCAAGATTGCATCAAAACAGCTCAGGGATTGCACAATTAAAATTTACATAGAAGCATCTACAAACTTGTGCATTTTGTAGTATCGTGTATTATAAAACAATACAGGGACCCATTTTATTGAAGAAAAAGATCAACTTTGCAGCTTCCCTGTGTTTCCTCAGTCTCCATGTCTGTGTTTTCAATAGCAACCATCCATTAGTCTCTCAGACTCTGGGATTTTGATTTGTGCTCCTATACGTCCAGAGCCTGGTTCTCACTCAAGGCAGTATATAATCACGTTCCCCATTTCCAGCAGCTTAGCAGGTCACTGGCTTTTCCAGACACAGTGTCAGTACCTTCTGGAATGAGGTTGGCCTCTGAGAGGGAATAGGTGGCAGTAATTACAGCCAAACGGGGCAGCCATCATGCTGTCAGTTTGAGAGATATCTTCCTCAGTGTTTGTACCTTCTGCTGCTTGAAGACACATGCCTACACTTGCCACCTTCAGCTAGTGAATCAGGAGAGTGGGGGAACTTTTCCTGGTAGCACAGGTAGGATTTATTTCCCCTAGTGTACAATTTTGTGTGTTGGATGTTTGCATCAAGGCTGGTCACAGCGTAGCTCACTTTATAGCTGCTGGAGAGAAAGAGCAGTGTCCAGCCCATTACAGACACAGGCATACACATTTAGAGTGATGAATTGTGCCTCCATTATGAATCGAGATGAGTAAATGACATAGGTGTATACTGCAGACATCCACGTTTGGTCAAACAAATCATACATCAAGCAATGCATTCATTGCTATTATCCTCTATAAAGAAATTATGGAGTTTTTGCTTCAAATGCAAGGTGCACATCATCTGGACATTTGACAGCAAATCTGTGCACATGTAGCTGAGTGACAAGTGACCTGCGTAGATTATTTTTCTCCTGCCTGAGAGGATGCAGGAATGAATAAGTGACAGATATTACTCATGATGCTCTAAGCACTGTTGAAAGGTATTTTGGTAATGGATGTAGTGCAGATGTGTAGAAGTCCCACTGAATTCACTAAGATTTAAGCATGCTTTAAAACTGCTTGAGTGCTACACTAAGGTAAGCTCCCCTTAGACAGCAGTCGCCTTTCTGTTGCTCCATTAAGCTCACTAAAGTCAGTGGAAAGACTTGCAGCTATTAAAAGTCACAGGGAGGTGTCAACCTCTCCATGAAGTTCTAAAATCCTCCTTTAGCAACCATTAAATAGTTTTGCCCATGACTCACAAAGGCTTTGCTTTTTCTGTGCCTGTTTCTGGCAGGTGCATGTTGGTGGACAGAGCAGTATATCCTTCTGGAAGGTATAGAGAGCTGTAAATACCATTTGATAATTTTCTGGTGCCACAAAAGGACTGGACACATCAGCACAAAACAGTTAACAAGATTGGTGTGGTTGCAGGGGCCCTCTTAAAGGTCTGGTTATGTAGATTCCCTTGAGAGAGTTTACTGCTTATCATGGTCATAATAATAAAGAGTGCTGGGCAAAGCAGAAGTCACAAAACAAGCAATAAAAACATAATTATTTCTGCCATCTCATTCATATATTGGACACTTTCTAACTAGAATGTAGAGAGGGCTCTGTGAAGAATCAGGACATCTTTTACACTTTCTTGCCATAAAATTGTAATGCCACAAGGTGTGGTTTGGAATGTATTGGTTCGCTCTTTAAATCCCTGTCACAGCATTCTAGGAGCATCAAGCACCCTAGAAGATTATCTGTTAAGATATAGGATGCTATTAGGAGTCGCTTGGTTAGTGGAAATGTGATATTAGGAATCTCAATCTTTATACAAATTCAAAAATTCAATGTGTACAGCCACGGGAAAGGAACTGGTTCAGAACGTTTTCTGTCCTCCAGACACCAAGACTTAGGCTACAGGATTTCTGAACTTCAAGTACTAACTAATGTTTCATATACAAAGTGCTAGATACAACCTACATGTCACAAATTCTTTAGAAGCAACTAGCATATTATGTGGTGTAGGAGGTGGTAGAGAGCAGTGATGGAAGGAGAAGAGAGAGTAGGTACATGAACTGTAAGGAGAGGTTCCTGTGATTCATATGCTGGCTGTTTAATGAACACCACACTGAATTCCTTTGAGAATGCTGCTTCCATAGCCCCATCTTGGTTTTGACCTGAGATAAAATATTGGGCCACCACTCTTCAGTCTGAGCTGAAAGACTGAGTTAGAAAATCAAGTACTTGCTAGTAAAGGAGCACAAAAAAGAAATATATATCATACTCAGATCAGTGGGGTGTACAAAATACTGCCAAAGCTGGACAGCAGCACAAGCCTCCAGGTTAATATAGACCTCAGACCAACTCATATGTAGTTTAGAACCCCAAAAGTTCAGTGTGGAGAAAAAAATGAAAATATATGGTGTAGAAAATGGCTTTTTATCAGACTGATTATCAACAGGGTACCTCTTTGTCCAGGACATCATCAATTATATCTTCCCTCCCCAAGCTGTTTACTATAAAAATCTATTTTCAGAGCCCTAAGTAGGAGGAACAACAAGAAGAAGAAAGGCAAAGGAAACCAACATTTTACCCTTTAGGTACAGAGAAAAGAATTTATTAGTGGCAGAGGATGCTATTTTAGAAGCATTACCACTGTCCCACTTATTCGCTGGTCTGATCCATCCATCTACCTTTCAAAAACCTGTAACAACGGCAGGAAAAAAAGAGCCTTTAGAAATATCTGTGTCTTGCTCCTGTTTAATTGGTGTATTGGGTGACTGAGCTCAAAAGGCTTTTTCCTTGCCTGTTCCTGTCCCAGTTCCTGCACTGCTGTGGAAGGCTGTGCTCACCCTGTTCCCGCTGGTGTAACACAATCTCCGGCACAGCTGCGGAAGGCTTTGGGTCCCTCTGCTGTATGTTACTGTCACTGACAGCAGGAGGGAGGAGGAACTCCGTTGAAGAGCGTAGATGCACACGCTGCCTTTCTAACTGCTGGAAAAGGTGTCGTTTCTTTCTAACTGCAGTAACGAATTTAAGTCCTGTAAGGGCCAAAATCCCCAGTCTGTGCAAGCCCTGCTCCACACAATCCCGCTAAGGCGTTTGGCTAATTTTAAGGCAAGATATGAGGGAGTTTGCACAGCAATGAAGTTTGATCTGGTTTGCATTGTCCATCGAATAGTTCTAGGTGCCAGAAGTCACTGGGGGTTCAGTGCACCACTCCTGACCTTCCTTTTATCTAGGTAAACTTAAGAGCAAGGGAAGCAAATGCATGTCTGACAAATAATCCTTTGCAGAGTTGGAGCTGTTCTGGATTTTAGGCAGTTTTGTTTCTGGAGATCTTCCCCATTTCAGTAGTTAAACTGTAGCCTTGGAGAAGTAATGACCTTGCGTATGACCTTCTGTGCAAGTTTGGGATATTAATCCTCTTCTTGAAAACTGGCATGAAAAAGTCTATTAAGTTTCTTAGGAGGAAGACTGCTGTGAAAGAGAGCATCATTGCAATTCACATGCTTGAGTAAGACATGACTGCAGTTTGCTATGAGCTCTGCAGCATTAGCAATATTTCCTTCATTCTGTTGGACCAAGATTTTATATTTCTGTTATTTTAAAATCAATATAACATGAAGGCATATCAGCCTATGGAAGGGAAATGTACTTCAGGGCATACCCTCGTCCTTTTTAATGTCTTTAGACAGGAGTACATCCCATTGGAAGTAGTTTGTGCCTATGTTGTGAAAAGCTTAATACGGGCAATTGAAGCCTACACATCCTTCAGATCACTCTCCTGCCCGAAAGCTCATCCCTTCTTTCAAACTACAACTGTTTGCTTGAATATGCATGATTTTCATAATGATAAATATTTAACAGCCTTGAAGAACTCCAGATTTTTACATATCTATCAAAGAATTCAAGCAGAAAAACTTGTCCTATCCTTGCATGTGCTGCTCTAAGAAGGGAGAAAGTAACCATGGAAGAATTGCTTCTTTAGTTCCCTCCCCCCACGCATCTCTGTGCCGCTCATCCACATTCATATTGCCCTCACCAAGAGGTTCTAGGTGAAATTATCAAGTTTCACGAAGCAGCAATAGCAGAGCTGTTCCACAAGGAAGAGCAAGACAGCAGCTGATAGAGACCACAGCACAGGCAGTGGCAGCATCCTTACACAGTGCCAGGTCACATTGTGAATGGTGTTGCTGTTTTCTTGATTTGAATGAAATGAATCTACTACAGCCAGTCACAGCCTGACCATTGCAAGCAATTTGTGGTAATGCAATTCTGTTGTTTTCCAAAGTGTCAGCACAAGCCAATTTGAAACATGGGTTTATCTTCCCATTTCTTTAACTGCTGTTGCCTGCAAATTCATTGGATAGAATAACTGAAGAGCACATAGTAAGAAATTACTCTTGTTGAAGCTGCTGAGTGTCCAAAACTGCAGACAGAAAGAGATGTCGCATCATTGTTATGGTGACAGTGAAGTCAATGAAGGATGATCCTTCCCCCACCCTCAGCTCTAGTCATGGCAATTCTACTATCATCTCCTTAGTCCGTGATGTATGCCAGCTGCCACTCATTAAGCAACAGGAGAGAATTTGCATCCACATAGGATTTACTAACCAACAACAGGGAACCTTATCAAAAGAAAACAACTTCTTTCTACCCTCTTTCCTACATGCAGCAGCTTGAAGCAGAGCTATCTTTTCTTCCTTAATTCCTAGTTATTTATTTTTGAGGCAATCAAATAACTGAACTGTTTCCTAATTACTCTGTTGTCTTCGTATCTTACAGACTTTGCTGTGGGCTGCTGCTGAACTGTCCTTTCAGACAGTACATCTTGGTTTCTATTCCACACGATACTTTACTCCAATTCAAGACTAAAGTATTAGGCTGTTCCTCAAAAGAGAAAGTCCATATTTCAGTCAAACACTACAGCTGAGTCCTTGCAGTCCCGTACATGAGAAGCACCACAGAAGTTGTTTGTTAAGGGAGAAGCTATGTTTTCTCATTTGGTGTTTTTATGAGGTGCAATTTAGTCATGGGCTCTGTGCCTCGGGCTTGCCTGAGGCACTGCATCTAAAAGAGCTGTTTTAAAAGATACTTTGAGTCAGGTTCGTGAGAGTTAAAGATGATCTGACAACATTTAGTGCCATAACTGGTCTTCTTTGTATTCCCTATTTTAGCATATTCTTAGTAAGAGAGCTTTGTGATAATCTCTCCCTAATCCTGCAGAAACCTGTTTTTAACTGGGCTTCCAAGGGCTGTGATCTGTAGATGTTGGATTTGGGATATAGACACACTCTGGATCATGGTCTTTCTTACATCTCATGGGGTCTTCACAGGATTGATCACTTGGGTTCTCAGCCTCTTCATTTTGACTCTTATTTTTGGCTACTGAGAAGAGTTTTGAAAGCAAGATGTTCTTCCACAGATAAACCATGATTGGCTTACAAGCCTGTTTACCTGTCTTTTCCTTTTTGGTGACAAATCAGCCCTCCTTCTACCTTCAGTTTACTGATCAAAGAGAAGGTGGCTGCCTGAGTTACAGCTCACATTCTCCAAAGTAACCCAAATGCTGCTGTGTAGGTCGATACGTTGAATCTTGTACCAGTGTGAACCAGACTACAACTGGTGACCCAAGCACAGATCGTTGCTGCTTCTTATTGTTCTACCAGACATCTGATTTCATAGAAAAGGATATAAATATTAACAAATTATTGGTGTTCTGGTTAATAAAGGAACCCAGTTTCCTTCATCCCTGGAGCAGACACTGATTTCTGCAGAAATCCAGTGATCTCTGACCCAGAGAACAGTTCTGTTCACTATTTATCACCTACAGTGAGCTTTCTAAACAACTAGTGAGTGAGGGATTTGATCTTGAATGATTCATGAGAATCAGAAGAGTTGATCCCCAAGAAGGTCTCATAAGCAATTCACAGTCTCAGCAGCATCCTCACAGACTTCAATCCTGTTGTTCAGTTAACATCTTTGAACTTATATTAGTCTCTGATTTTTTTCTGCCTTGCCGATAACTGTCCTGAGTGAATCCAGGGGAGGCAATTCTGTCACTGTCTCTGTTAAGCTCACAGCATTGGTTTCTGAGTTACCACAACAACAAGGATTATGTGACAAGCAAACGAAGAACCAGACAGAGAATGGAGTTTTTAAAATGGGGATTACTGGTACTGAAGATGTAATGGCCTCTTTGATGCTGTTACTATCTATAGCATAAATCCTTCTCAGTCTTTGGACTATTGACCTGCACACTGAAAAGGCTCCTTTGCAGCCCCTATTGTCCGAAGACAGGGGAAAGCTTTGAGCACAGACGTCTTCAAGGCACAGGAAAAACACAAGGCCAAGAGATACGCTTGGTAATTCGAAGGCATTTTATTTCTTTCAAGCACAATCCCAATGTTTTAGCTGAAACCGATATCCTGATTTTATCTGTGTTGCTTTTTCTCCAAGGTGTGCACTCAATACTTTGTAATTTCTAAAGATATCCTGAGCTGATCTCCTCAGGAGCCTCACAAATCAGCATTGCTGAAAAGAACTGTCTAATGAGGGTTTGGAAAAAATAATTTTCCCTGACACTTGGGGCACTGTGTCTCTTGGAGTGTCTTGAGGTCTCCTGAGCAGTATGGGTGGTTACGTACCTTTGCTACCCAAGAATAAGCTAACAATTGGATTTTGGAATAACTAAGTAGGTTGTTCTTAGTTTAGTAGAAACCAATTAATGGTAGTAGAATAATTTGTAAAAAGGTGTACATGTCAGCCTTTGTCCATAACATAATGCTAACTCCCTGCAGAGCTGTTAATGGAAAGACAGGCTTCTCTGAATTCAAAAAACAGGAACCATGTGCACTTTCATCCAGGGATCATAGAATCATAGAATGGTTTGGGTTGGAAGGGATCTTAAAGATCATCTGGTTCATTTTACAAATAGTTTATCAGGTTCATAATACTGTGAGGAAGTAAGGGAATGTAATCCTCCCCATCCTTACAGACATAAGGTGGAATTCTTTCCTGAATTTGGACAATATTATGTTTTGTAACAGAGTTATGAAGACTGCCTGCAGGAACGTCACACGTGTATACACACACTCTCTCCCATCAGTCTCTCATTTTGTGAGAGCTCTGGGGATCCCTGGCTGTTAGCAAGCGTTGGACCAGTTTCAATTTGCTGGAACTTAACATTGGCAAAAGGAAACTGGGGTTTGAGGCTGAAGGCTGTGCTTGTATAGATGTAGCCACCCTCAGATTTGACTTCATTCCTGGGCTGCATCTAAGGGCAGACACATGGACGCTAAGAACAGGGGGCTCATTCAGGTGGACAGACCAGGGTGGACAGACCCAGTGGCAGGCACCCTTGAAGATGTACCAGTTTAAATAGAACTAGGTTCAGGTAACGAGTCATGGCCAGGGCTGAGAACAGGAGACAAGAACTCTGGGTAGTAACATTCTGCATCAGCCTTTGACCTCACACCTCAAATACAGAGGCACCTTCCTGACCAAGGAAAGGCTCTGTCTGAAACTGCTCATTTTTAACTGCCTGTGGCAAGTTGATCAGAATCAGTTACAAATATGTGTTTATCTCGTGTGCAAGCACACCAGTGCCAGTCTGCAAGCCCTGCAGGGAGTACAAAGTTTATTCCAAAAGCAGCTATACACATTCTAGACTGCACTGTGTGACCTGACCTGTTTAGTTTGGAGCTGGCTTAGGTGTTACCGGTTCCATAGATAGTGATAAAGTGAAACTGTGCAAATAGAAAATTAGCTGAAGTGTCAAAGTGTTGTAACAGAAATAGTGTTGGTATATTGAATGGGGTTGGTGCTCAGGAGGCCTTGGCCCTACAGCTACCTTCACCACTCAATGACTACACCAGCATGATAAAATCACCTTCCCACCCTCATCCCCTCTTTGACTCTTTAGCTGGTACATGAACCTCTGAAACAAAAGCTGCCTGTCAGGGTATGTTTTATGCAGTGCCTAATGCAGCAGGGACTGCTTTAGCTAGAATTCTCCTGTAAATCAACACAATGAAGCCTAGCACAATAGGACAAACTGCAGCAATAGAGAAGAGTGATCACCCCCTCACTGAGGCCGAACTACAACAGGGTGATATCCCACAGAATTTGCTAAGGACAAGAGTGGCAGCAAAGGGAATGGAATTAATCTAAACCATGTATGAGCTAAGAGACCCTGGGACAAGAACACATAGCCATAAGGTGGCCACAAGTGAAATGTAGGCTGAATAGCAGGATAAGAGCTTCCTAATTGTCAAGCCAGGGATGTTCTGGAAGAGTTTCTCAATAAGGAAGTTGGAGGCAAAACACCTAACTTTTTGTACTAACTATAAAAGCGCTTTTTAAAGTTCTTTAATAACAGCATAAAGGGCTTGCTTAATATGTTATTAAAACATGGGCAAGGCATGGAGTTTAGGGATAGATTCCTACTCTACACCTTCCTTTCTCCAAACTATGTCAGAGCTTTACTTCTCCTCTGTTCTTTTCTACGTTTAATTTCTACGGTGAATTTCATTCAGTTAACTTGAACAAGAATTGAAAACAAATTGGTGAAATCAATTAAGCTCAAAGGGAGAATTTGACCTGTCCTTATTAAACCTGAGAAACTGGCTTTACAGTCAGGACTTTTAACAGGACCTTTGTCTGGAGCACATTGCCATAACGGAGATAATTTGTCCCTAGATTGCATCAGCCCACTTACGGAAGTTTGCAACTTAAGTGTACAAGCAAATGCACATTCTTCACTATCAGCAGGAATCGAGCCTCTGCTCCCCTGCCTGCCACATTTGATTTATGCCACACGCTCCCTAGGACTTGCCTGTTTCTTAAATAGGTCAGCCAGTATGTAAAGTGGAATCTGAGCTAGTTATCGCAGGTGAGAAAATAGGTGTCTCGGGTTTCAGCACAATCTGCTGATACAACCTGGTGGGAAAATTA
Organism: Clamator glandarius; assembly: GCA_033459285.1. Lineage (NCBI taxonomy): Eukaryota > Metazoa > Chordata > Aves > Cuculiformes > Cuculidae > Clamator > Clamator glandarius. The sequence goes on along the minus strand of JAUNZM010000115.1, from coordinate 8,858 downwards.
CTTCAGTGTAAAAAGCTACTTTTGTCAAGGAACAAAGAAGAGAGGAATTTGAATCTACTTTAGGGTAGCTCTAAGACTCCACTTGGCATCTGCCTGCTTTTGTCCCACCTAACAATGCATTTGCTTTAAAGTATACAGCAGAAGACAAAGCCTGGTACTTCTTGGATTGTAATATCACAGGAATTCTGCCTGAGCAGATCAGTGTGTCTCCTGCGGGATGCCAAGCCCAGTCAGAGCCAGTCATAACCTCGCGGCCCAGGCAACCCTTTATTGTAAGAGCTGGGCTTACATCATCCTTTTCCAGAAGGTTTTGCAGGGGAATCTCACATAGACCCTGCATGTGAATCTCTAGATCGATGCCTCTCGTTCTTGTGGGAGTCTTAAATCTTCCTGATATCTGCTGGAAGTACAATAGAGGAGAAAGGAAGCACAGCTGTTGAATGAACCAACAAGGGAAGGTGCCCTCCTGGACCTGTTCTTTGTGAACAGAGAAGGCCTTGTGGGGGATGTGGCAGTAGGAGGACGCCTAGGACTAAGTGATCATGAGATGATAGGGTTTTCTGTTCTAGGTGAAGTGAAGAGGGTGGTTAGCAAGACAGTAGCATTAAATTTCCAGAGGGCAGACTTTGAACTCTTCAGAAGGCTGGTTGGCAAAGTCTCATGGGAGACAGTGCTTAAGGGCAAGGGAGCCCATGAGGGCTGGATGCTCTTCAAAAAGGAGATCCTAGCAGCTCAGGAGAAAGCCATCCCCATGTTCTGGAAAAAAAGCCAGCAGGGGAAAAAAACAGCCTGGTTGAACAGGGAGATCTTGAGTGTTATCAAGAAGAAGAGGAATGTTTATGGGCTCTGGAAGAGGGGACAGACCTCTTGAGTGGACTACAGGAGGAAAGTGAGATTGTGTAGAGAAAAAATCAGAAGGGCAAAGGCTCAACTAGAAATCAGATTGGCAAAGTTGGTGAAAGATAACAAAAAATCTTTCTATAAACATATAAATAATAAAAGGAGGACTAGGGAGACCACACAGTCCCTATTGGACGCAGAAGGAACAACAGTGACAAGGGATGAGGAAAAGGCTGAGGTACTTAATGCCTTCTTTGCCTCAGTCTTTAATTGTAAAGAAAGTTGTTCCCTCTGTGTACGAACGCCGGAGCTAGAGGAGCAAAATGAGGCTCCCATGATCCAAGAGGAGGTGGTCAGAGCCTTGCCAGCCCGACTGGAAATCCACAAGTCTATGGGGCCAGATGGGATTCACCCGAGGGTATTGAAGGAGCTGGCGGATGTGCTGGCCAAACCCCTTTCCATCATCTTCCAACAGTCCTGGAAGACTGGGGAAGTTCCACCAGACTGGAGGCTGGCTGATGTTGTGCCCATCAACAAGAAGGGTCGCAGGGAGGATCCAGGGAACTACAGGCCTGTCAGTCTGACCTCAGTGCCAGGGAAAGTCATGGAACAGGTGATCTTGAGTGCTATCATGAAGCACATGCAAGAGAACCGGGTGATCAGGCCCAGTCAACATGAGTTCACAAAAGGCAGGTCTTGCCAAACTAACCTGATCGCCTTCTATGACAAAGTGACTCGGCTGCTGGATGAGGGAAAGGCTGTGGATGTATCTTCCTGGACCTCAGTAAAGCCTTTGACACAGTTTCTCACAGCATTCTGCTATGGAAACTATCAGCATATGGCCTGGACAGGTGCACACTCTCCTGGGTGGAAAACTGGCTGGATGGCCGGGCCCAGAGAGTGGTGGGAAATGGTGTTAAATCCAGCTGGAGGTCAGTGACAAGTGGGGTTCCCCAGGGCTCAGTGCTGGGTCCAGCCCTGATCAATGTCTTTATCAATGACCTGGATGAAGGCATCGAGTGCACCCTTAGCAAGTTTGCAGATGACGCTAAGCTGAATGGAAGTGTCGATCTGCTGGAGGGTTGGGAGGCTCCAAAGGGATCTGAACAGGCTGGAGCGCTGGGCAGGGTCCAATGGCAGGAGGTTTAACAAGGCCAAATGCCGGGTCCTGCACTTGGGGCACAACAACCCTAAGCAGAGCTACAGACTAGGAGAAGTCTGGCTGGAAAGCTGCCTGGAGGAGAAGGACCTGGGGGTGTTGGTTGACAGCGACTGAACATGAGCCAGCAGTGGCCCAGGTGGCCAAGAAGGCCAATGGCATCTTGGCCTGTATTAGAAACAGCGTGACCAGCAGGTCCACGGAGGTTATTCTCCCTCTGTACTCGGCACTGGTGAGACCGCACCTCGAATCCTGTGTTCAGTTCTGGGCCCCTCTCCACAAGAAGGATGTTGAGGCTCTGGAGCGAGTCCAGAGAAGAGCAACGAAGCTGGTGAAGGGGCTGGAGAACAGGCCTTATGAGGAACGGCTGAGAGAGCTGGGGGTGTTTATCCTGGAGAAGAGGAGGCTGAGGGGAGACCTCATTGCTGTCTCCAACTACCTGAGGGGAGGTTGTGGAGAGGAGGGAGCTGGGCTCTTCTCCCAAGTGACAGGGGACAGGACGAGAGGGAATGGCCACAATCTCCACCAGGGGAGATTTAGGCTGAACAGTAGGAAAAAACTTTTCATGCAAGGGTCATTGGACACTGGAACAGGCTGCCCAGGGAGGTGGTTGATTCACCTTCCCTGGAGGTGTTTAAGGAGTGGGTCGATGAGGTGCTAAGGGACATGTTTTAGTGTTTGTTAGGAATGGTTGGACTTGATGATCTGGTAGGTCTCTTCCAACCTGGTTATTCTGTGATTCTTCCTGAAAACACCTCAGCAGCTTTTCTGGCAAGGAATCCCTCCCTGATGTCCTACCTTACCTTGTTATTCTGTGTGTCAGAGTGAAGCTGATCAAAAGGTTACTGCTACTGAAAGAGGGAAGTTTTATTTCCCCAGCTACCTCCTACACTCTACTGCTTTTACTGCCTCTGGCTCTCATCAAGTGCTTTAATAAACTGATGTAGTCCACTAATCTGTCAGACAACTGAAGAAGCAAACCAGAACTCCCACACTTTTTCTGGATTAGTGAACAGAAATGTTTGTGAAGGTCCCATGAGTGCAAGGAAAGGGGAAGGGAGAGCAGAGTTGGAGAATGCAGAAGACCTCTCCTCTTACAGAATCTGCCAGCTGGTAAGATCAGTGTGTGAAACCATAGCTGTCGTTTCACCCTATTATTTTCTTAAACATTAGGGAAAACTGAAAACCTAGAACTGAATTTCATGGGTCAGGGAGATCTATCTTGTAATAATGCAAAAATATCTACAGCGTAATTATCACCGACCAAAAAGCACATGAATGTAGTTTCCTTTGTAATTCTATTTCTAGGTATATTTTGGCAGAGGTCAACCCTTAAGAGTGGATATTATTCTCCTTGGGTGGAATCTAGGCCAGACTCAGGCTAAAGAAAACAAAGGAGCTTATCTCAGTGAGACACAGGGTAGTGATTGTATGTCCATATTGCTGTTCAAACTCCAACATTACTCTGGATGCTAGCTGTTCTCCTCTGCTCCATACTTTGCCTGGTTTCATCTGTCTGGAAATGGCAGCTGAGAGGGTTTGATAAATGGATTGCAAGATTGTCCAGCTCCACTGTGAGTGTCAGCCTCAAAATCGAGCTTATATAACGAGCTCTTGGATTCCCAGCAGCTATCCCTGCTGGAGCTGCCAGAGTCGGCTGGGAGAACCATTCTCCTGCTCTCTAGTGGCAGAAGCACAAATAAGCTAAAAGCGTTCTGCTTCAGAACAAACTCATACGTGCATGCCTTGTTCGAACAGTGCAGACCTGAAAATGGCTGCCAAATTCCCAGTTAGTAATTTGGAAAATGGAAGCATCTGAACTACCCAAAAAAGAACAAGGAACAGTTGGAGTCCAGTGTTTATGTGTATGCATAGTGTTACCTGCGAGTGTCAGAGCAATTGTTATGCTGAAGTCTGAAAACTTTTAAAGTGACAACATTTGCTTTTCTAGGAGCCCTTGCAGGAATGGTTTGGCAGAATCAAGGTTTCTCCCTGCCATTGGCAGCAGACGGCCCAGGACACACAGTCACCCACGTTGGTGACAGCCAGTAGACAGCAACGGCAGGCAGACTCACTCACCGGCTTGCTGCTACTTTGTGATGGGATAGGCAGAGCAGCACTCAGGGAAGCAACAGAGCTTTCATGCTGGGGGAACAACCCTGCAACGTGGTTCATTGGGGAGTAAAAGCGATGTGTGAGGCAGTCCTGCATGATGAAAGGAAGTGGCAGCCTGGTGCAGAAGATGGTCACCAGCATTGTCTGCCAGAGCTATCTTGAAGGCCACTCCTGGCAGTTCATGGAAAGTGAGGCAGATGTACCTTCATTCCTGGGAGAGCAGGGCTCCTGCATCGATTCATAGCTAACTGGATTCTTGCGAAGAACTCTAAGCAGGTGCATGCTGTCTTTTCAAATACTGGAAAACTGAGAGATCGGCCAGTAGAACTGGAGACAAAACTGGAAATCAAGTCCTTACCCACCTGCCTGCTTCTTATCTGAAAGGTGGCTAACTCACTGTTCCATTGTGTCTCCCAAGTAGCTGCTAAGGACATCAGCAGTGTTATACATCATTGTGATCCCTTATGGTGGCATAGCCATTGTGATCCACCTGGAGTGATCCTCCCAAGACTGGGGTCATGTAGTAGAAGTAGTAATAGCAGGGAGGTCACAGGCTTGTTGCCTGCCTGTCAGCTAAGGACACTGTCGTTGAACACATACCTGCAAACACAGACCTATAAATATAGGTTGAGTCAATCCTAATTAAAGGTGAATCTGAATTTTAAACATGCAAACATTTCAGAACAGTGATGTGTATCAGAGCCTCTCTACAGTCCTGTGTAATGAAATAGAACAAAAAGCTCCCTTAAAGGCTTTAGCACAGGCGACTCGGAACAGGTGAGTCAGTGCTGAGAAACTGCAGATTATTCCTTTCTCCCTCCCCATCCAGTGGTAAATCAGGAATGAAAGCTTTTTCCTACAGTCACCTGCTGAAATGCAAGTAGTACATAGTGTGATACCTGGATTAGGCAATCCTCAGCTTAACTGCCTGGGTTGCTGAAGTATCTGCTTTAATTAGTGTTGCACAGCACCCTCTTCTGCTGAGAGGTGATGGGAAGTGGAACTCCTTGGTCTGTCCCTCTTTCCTTGTCTCTGATAGGCACTTATATACTGAAGAACAAGGTAAGTATAAAAACTCAATTACAGCAGACACGAGGAGAATCAATACATGAATGTATTGATTGGCAGCCACGCAGTTGGGGGTTTATCTCTGCAGCAGAATCCTGACACACGACATTACGAGAACATAGAGTGCTCAAATGAGTTACGAAGATTGATATTTATGCTGATGACTTGCAATTGTGCTATTTAAAAAACCCACCTATTTTGTAATGAAAACCTGCTGGCAAGATCTGATCAAAGAGGCAAAATTGCAGGAAGAGTAAAATAAGATCAGTAAATCAAATGCTCTAAACCATCAGTGAGGCACTCTAGAATTAGGGCTGAATTCAAGAAGGCAGAATTATTGGAATTGCAAGCATAAATCCATGTCATGCATGTGCTGCCATTTCTTCTGGGAAACACATGCTCACCTCTAGCATTTCCAGACTGACCTCTGTCAAGGGCAAAACGCTCTCCTAACATAATGATTCCCATTAGCTGTGGCATGTTTTGGTTCAACAGAGGCTACATAGGTTTTCAGTGCTTTATTACCTTAGGAAGGCTCTCAGATTGTGTGTCTTCGCATCAGCTTACACAGACTATAGTCCATGGTGTTGATTCATCTTCAGAAGTGGCCACATAGCTGGGTAGGAGCAGAGAGACCGTGTGGCTGTTTGTGGAGGCTCAGAGACCTGAGCTGACTTTGCCAGGGAGATTGTGAAGTGTTATTGATCTGAAATGCGAAACAACCTTGAAGCAGCAGCACCTCCTACCTTTTCTGACTACAAGCCTTGTCTCTTTATTTTTTAATTCCACTTGTTCTATTTGCGTTATGAAAACTTCCAGTTCCTAATCATGTACTTGCCAGTGTACAGTATCTGCAGTGCAGGAACTAACAGTGAATGAGGCCCTCTGAATAATGCAGGACAACCTCTTGTACTTTGCATTATTATCTCTTCTCTTGTATGGTGAAAGAAAAAAATGTGAGACTATCTGGTCATGAAGTTTCAGCCTGTGATTTCTTTTTTGGTCAGAGATGTCAACTTAGACATCAACCCTATCGGATGGAGATTTAACAGGGTTGTTCCAATTTCAATGGTGTGGCAGCTGGCAGAGCAGGTTTAGTGAAAACAAACATGTTTTGGGATGCTTTTAGGGAAATGCTTGGCAGAAGATGCTTTGAGTTCAGTGACAACAGCTGGATTTTGGTTTTAAGAAGCAGTATTGAACAAGCACAAGTGGAGAGAAATAGTGTGTTCCAATGGACTGATTATGAGATGAGGAATTAGGAAATCCTTTGTGTTAGTTTCTGGCCTGCCACTGCTTTGCTGAGAGGTCTTGGTGACATCTTCTAGATTGTCCGTAGTGAGCATCTTACTTATTTCATCTCATGTAGCATTAAAACTTGCCTCAGTGAACAGCCACAAAGATGAGCAGCTTGGTGCGGTACAAATGTGCCTCGTTTAGAAAATAAAGCAGTGCATATGGTTTCCCTCTTTTAATTCTTAGGAGAAAGGAAAACAGTGGTCATCAGCATTGTCCCAGCAGTGCGCATGAGAGAGATAATACGTGTGAATTTCTTGTTCGCATTGTGGGGGGGGAAATACAGATCCCAGAGCACTTCTGTCTAGTTTTCCTCTATTTCAGGAAATCCTCCCTTCTTAGTCCCTTTATAAAGAGGAACTAGAGTGGAAGACTGGAATTATAAAGAAAGAACCCCTCAAACTACTTTGAATTTTTGGGAATCTTTAGGTTTTTAACTTTCTTTCTTTGTAACATGCGGCAGAACGGTGACCAACGTTTAGGAAATGGCAGCAAGACTGTTGCAGGTTTTTAATTCTGGATTCAGCACTAACTTTGTTGTGGTAATCTGGGCCAGGTAACATTTTTTCGTCCTCTTTCCTACACAGAAACTGGACAGGAGGTGTTGAAGTGATTTTGTGCACCTACAGGAAGTAGCATATTTGGTGTGAAGTAGAGTGAACTTATTTCAGTAGCTTCATGTTTTTCATTCTGCATATACTGAAAAACTGTGATAGGGACCTTAGTGAATGAATGGTGAGTTATTATTCAGTCTTCAGAATGGCTCCCTCCATTTCTTTAAAATGCCAGTTTATTAGTCATTTTACTTAGCTACAAGGCATTAATAAAACATGAAAGGCTAAAGCTGATTTCATTGCATTTGGAAACGCATGCAGTATAGTTACACAGACTCGGAAATCTCATTATGTTGTCTTCATTTTCTACAGGAAAATTAATATTATGCACCAGGAAAGTTTACAATTTGTGGCTTTTAATTTGGATTCACCAGTAGGCTACACTGCTGTGGTCCCAGCAAGATATTAGGAGTTCCATCAGGAGAATGAGAGTAGCCAAGGAATAGGAAAGAGAGGTGTTATCTTAGCTTCAGGCACATGTGACTAACAATTCCCCTCCAAGCTGATTGGAATTGGAATTCCAGAGCTGTCTCTGAAAAGTATCAGAAGTGTAAGCAAAACATAGAGCTGAATGAGGAGGATGGTATGATTTCAACAAGAAGAGTGTGGGAAGATCTTGGCCGACATGCAAAGCTAGGTAGTGGGATAAGGCTCAATATTAAGCAAGCATTCTGCTGAATGCCGGCTCAAATAAGCAATAGTTCAGTGTTCTCGTCCTTTGAATCCAGTAACTACATGATATATGCCTTCTGTGTAGGCTAGGATTTACACAACAGAATGTTCTGACCTCTATTCTTACTGCTCCTCTGCACTGGAGAGAGACTTTCCACTCCAGGTAAGGGTGTCTGAGGGTTCCCAGATGTTTACAGAAGATGTTGGTGCCGATGGAGCAGGGATGTTGCGAGTCAGGTGCAGTTGGTCTTGCAAGTCAGATGTGTTGTCAGGTGGATGTTGTGGCAGTGGTATCAGCAGCTTTAGGAAAAGAGGAAAGGTCAGTCCATTTCTATTTTACATTTACTGGTTTTAGAAAGGGCACAATCCCAACTAAAGTACAGCACAACCAAACCTGTGAATAGCTAGCTATTTTTCCCAGCTTAGAAGTAAATCTTTAAATCTTAGTCAAATAGATCACTTTAATTAAAAGCAGAACCCTGAACTTCTGAGGACCAGAAACCTCCTACGGGACATGAACTTGGATAAATATGATCTAGTGCAGTCTTCCTGGGAAGTGTCAAAGTGGCTTCTGTAAAGGGGAGTCCTAACAGTTTACAAACCTCTTAGACCTCTTTGAAGAGTCACCAATAAATGGACTAAGTGTGATCTGATTTATATTGTCCATTAGAATTTTCAAATGGCTTTGGTGATCCACTTTTTGAGGAAACTAAGCAGCCAGAGAGGATAAGGGAAGGTCCAAGCATGGGTAAGTACTTGGGTAAACAAAAGAAACAGATGGTGAAAGTAAATGATCAAGCCTCACAATAGTGCCAGCAGAGTTCTTTGGGGATTTGTGCTGGGATGTAGGCAGTTCAGCATATTCATAAATGACCCAGGAAAGCGTGCGAGCATTCTAGCCACTATTACTAGTCATTTACTTTTCCAGTCTTCAGCTTTTAATGTAGAAAGGAACATGGTTAACATTTATTCTAGCATCCTGTGTGACAGGATCTAGGACTAACCTAAATTAATTGCAGACTCAAGTCTAGTATCTAGGACTGAGCTAAAGCAGTTCTTTATTAGAAATACCTGATCTTGTTCTCAAAATTTTC